>CM073443.1:1471250-2925000 GCA_037074515.1 Mimosa bimucronata
ATTTTAATTCAAGATAAAATATTTCAAAAAAAAAAAAAATCCTCAAATAATATTTCAAATTGATATCTCATTAAATCCCAACAACATCTCTTAATTTTTGAATTGATTACTCCTCCACATACAATAAAAGATTTCTAAAAATCTACTAAATATGGGGAGTCTTCACTCTTATTGAACACACCCATTAAATTTATGTGTCTTGTTTGTTTAGGAACATGCCACTATGCATCCAGTTCTTGATTCCTATTTCCTAAATGGGATCTCATATTTTTAAAGATCATTAATATTAGATCTAGTTAATTTTTTTAAATAGATTTAAAAAGTTAAATAAGTCGCTTAATCAAAACATATGTGGTACCGTATATCAATAGATTATATGTTAACTTATAAGTCAAACAAACTAACTAAAAGAAAAAATTCAAGCAAATCAATTTATAAGTAATTTATTTAACTTTATTAATTCTTCCAAATAAAAAGGTCAAATAAGTCTTATAAGAAGAAAAGTAAAAAATAATATGTATAGCAATTTTTCTTTTTGATAGAAGACAATTTATTTAAGCAAAGATAAAACAATACATTTATAGCGATTTTTCTTAATTTTGCCTATTTGAAGCTCAACAGTTATATATAGATAAGAAAAGTTAATCTTCTAGTGGATGTATTTCTGACTTGGTTATAATTCGTTTCAAAATTTTCACTAAATGTAGCTCAGTCCGTATAATTTTAATGTAGTTAAAATTTTGTCCCTGAAGTTTAACTATTTACAACTCATTCGTTATAGTTTTAACTATTTAAATCTTTAGTCCATAATCTTCAAGAAATATACAGTTCTATTTTCTAAAATATATGGGCTAATATTTTTAATTGTTAAATTATAATGACTAAGTTGCGTTAAGTCAAAACTGTGAGGATTGTTTAGTGCCCAAAATTGCCTCATATAGTAGTTCCACCCTTTAAAGAATACATGCGCTCAGAGAAAAGAACTGTGAAGAATTTAAATTGAGTTGCACAAGTTAAAGTTTAGAAACTAAATTACAGTTGAATCAAAATTACAAGTATGTTTATTTTCTATTTTTTTTTTCTCCAAGACAGTTTTATAAAATTGTTTTTTCAAACAATTTTTTTTTAAAAATCTATTTGAATGGCTGTTCTTAAAAATTATATTTGAAAACCAAAATCGTGTCTGTTTCTAGTGTTAAAAATTATATTTACAACCATCTCTAATTATTTCTATTTTCCCTGCATCATTCCTTCTAACCCCAGCCACTTTTAATCACTTCAAGAGAAATCCTTTGCCATAGATCACCAAGCAAATCTTGGTAAAAATACATGCTAATTTTTAAATTCATTCGATTTTATATCAAAAAGGGATTTATAGACAAGAAAAATACATCTAATCAGATTTTATAAATTTTAAGTTGAAGATCTTCATAGATCATAATTACTTAAAAGAGTGATAATAAGCTTGGTATTTAAAAGATTTATGTTGTCCCGTTTTGTATGATTGTGTATTATATCATGTAAAACTATCCTCACAATTTAATCGAATTCTGGTTTTGATGATCAATGTAGCTTCACATTGTGGTTTTTAGTCCTGATAATTATTGTACAGGGATTTGATCTTGTTCAACAATGTCAATTTTAACTAACTTCGTGAAGATATATACGATCAAAAACTAAACTCATTGGGATCAAAATTAGCTGTGAAGGATTTTTAGTACAAATCTAAACTTGCTCCAACCGTGAACAATTTTTCGCACAGCCGTAGTAAATACTTTCCATCATACTTAGCATTATTTGAGTATTTCATGTTCTTCTAGATAAATAAGGCCAAAGTATATACTATTTAAGTCATTAATAATATGACTTCTTTTAGATTTGTTATAAATGATGAGATCTGTAATCGAATTATATTTTTATATATAAGATCTGCTATACATACTCTTTGAGTTTAATAAAATCTAAATAATCACATGCAATCATTCATCGTTTGAAAAGTATATTATAGAGACATTTTAACAAATTGTCTCTTTGAAGACAGACAATCAAATTTAAACTGTATAGGAAAAGATAAGAATGACTTATACATGAAAAGTAATGCCTGAACAAATTTGTATCTATCTGAAATAAATAACAAAAAACGAATTTTAGGTACAAGAGCTTCGTTATTATTAAGATTTAAGACCCTTCAACAACCAATGAATTCTAAGAAATACAATGTCATAAGAACTTATGTGATTGGGTTTTGCGTTAATGTCAATGATCAATAAATCAATCTAAAACACGAAATGACTAAAGTTTATAAAACATGGATTGTGTGAAATGTATATATGTAACACTGATGTCATTACTTTTGTCACTAAAGCTAGCAATCAATTAAACTATTCAATTAAACTACGTCTAACTAATAATGTAATATAGTAGCAATTTAGGTCATTCTTCTAATGGTTTCTAAACATAAAATTAAATTAATAACGAAAACTCAGTAAAAAAATTTAATTGTCAATGTAAGGGTTTCTAAACATAAAATTAAATTAATAACGAAAACTCAGTAAAAAAATTTAATTGTCAATGTAAGGGTTTCTAAACATAAAATTAAATTAATAACGAAAACTCAGTAAAAAAATTTAATTGTCAATGTAAGGGTTTCTAAACATAAAATCTAATAACTGATAATAACACAAATAGGCTCTAGTTATCAATCCAACCCAACGAACAAATAAGTCTTTAATCTAGAATTAGATTAATCTCAGTTAATATAACTTAAAATTATTTAAAACTAAACAATTTTAAGTTTTGGATTAAAAAGATAAAGGAAAAATGCTGCCTTATAATCTTCAAGTACAAAGTCTAGGTTCTAGTATGCTCCACCTCCCAAGTTGTCTCCCAATTAACTTAATCTCCCATCACCATCTCTCCTCCTCCAGATTTTATGCCCAAAGTCACGGCCATTAAATGAAGGTTGAGAGGTTTGTGTGTGTGGTTTTGTGGCCACGTACAGTGAGTGAATAGAAAAATCAATTCAATGACGTGGGGCCGTAGGTGAAGGAATGGGGTTTTGTGGGTGTGGGAAGCTTCAGGATGAATGGAATTTAATGGGTAAAAACTGAATTAATATGGACAAGGATAAATGATGAATCACTGCCGCTGCGCACAAAGATTTCCGTCAGTATGAGAGGCGTCTGCGTAGTGAATGTGATGAACTGCTGATACGGCGTGACGATGAGCGTCTCCCTCTGTTTAGCGGTAGCAAGCTTCTTTGCATTTGCACGGTGGGGGAATTTTGGTATGGGAATTGGGCCTAATAAAATTATATTAGTCCATCAAGTTGCTAGATTCCTTTTTAACTTTTAAGACTTATTCTGGACAGTATGATCTTTTACTCTCTGTTTTTCTTAACCTGTAAGAATTAAATGGGATTGCGATTTTACATATTTGAAAATAATTACTCAATCACAAAATAGGTAATTAGGATATTGACAATTTTAAGCTCAATAATCTCATTATTAATTCAGATTTACATTATTTCTTAAAATTGTCTAATTATTTAAATTTTTCTTAATTCATCCAATATAGCTTAAAATTATTTTCAAAATATTGAATAAGGTGCATAAAATATATAATAATATTGATTTATCAAATACCATATTTGGTTTATAATGCATATCAATGAAAACAAAGTTTTTGTATCGTGGAAAAGAAAGAAGCAAAGTTTTTGTGGAGCCACATGTGAAGTGAGCTTCCAATCTTGAAATATGTGCATGAGACGTCAAAAGTAGTATAGAAAAATTACAAATGTAAAAGTGGATTAACCATTACAATTATGCTATCAATTTTGTTGAGTGAACCGTTTTATATTTTGAAATTTAAATGAGCCCATAAAACTTGAAAAAAACTAAATTAAAACTTTACTTCAAGACAAGACGAATATATGATTATTTATTACTATTGCATATCATGAAACTCAATTAAACCTATCCTCATGCAAGTTCAAGCGTCCAGCACATTGATAAGATATAAATGAATGACTGGCACCAGAATCAAACATAGCTTGAACAAGACAATTGTTTATTACAATGTTACCTTGAATCATCTCTGGAGATTTGCATGCTTCCTCATGGGACAAGGCAAAGACCCTTCCTTGACTTCTGGGTCGATCTCCATCAAATCTCTGGCTACAGTCTTTGGCATAATGCCCTGGCTTCCCGCATTTGAAGCAGACATTCTGTCCTGCAAGGCATGGCTTGTCACCATGATTCCTTCCACATTTAGGGCATTCTCTGGCATTCCCTGAAGATTTTTGACCTCCTTTATGACCATACTTTTTAAACTTTTTCTTTCCGAATCCTCCAGTCTTCTTTCCGCTAGAGGTTCCTTCATCTATGGTTGTCTCTGACTTCTTCTGAGTTGTGATCAGATTCTGATCGAATAAACTGCTCTCAGTAATTCTACATGCCTCTATCGCAGAATTAAACTCTGTGAACTGTCTAGGGGCCAGCTTCTCTCTTAGAATTGGCTTTAATCCTCTTATCAGCTTCCTTGTAATCCACTCCACATCATTTCTATACTTTAAATAGGTCGAATAACGAGACAACCTGTGGAAATTAGCTAGATAGTCATCAAATGTCTCATTTTCAGCCTGCGTGAGAACTAGAAACTCAGCTTCTTTCTCATCTCTGACAGATTGTGGAAAATACTTTTCAGTGAACTTTTCTAAAAATAACTCCCAGGTAAGAGGAGTGTTTTGAGCTTGTAGTAGCAGCTCAGTATTTTTCCACCACCTGTCAGCATCCTTTTCCAACTTATAAATTGCCATCTGAGCTTTTCTCTCTGAGGAGCATTCCATGACTCGAAATATCTTCTCAAGTCTCATAATCCAGTCTTCTGCTTCATGCACCTCAAATTTTCCTTGAAACGCTGGAGGATGATGCTTGCAGAACTGGGCAATCCAATATCGCATGCTTTCAGGCTCTGGCTGCAGTTGTTGTGGTATTGGTGGCTGAAACTGACCGCCACCAACAGGGTTTCCTCCTACAGCTCTTTCCCTATCTTATCTTGCCTGCGTCTCTCTCATCTCATTTATCATTTGTTGCTGCTCATTTAACCTTTCTAAGATTTGTTGCATGGGATCAGGGGAATTTGCTCTAACCTTTGGTCTACCCCTAGGTCTTGCCATATTAGTTCTCTACATAGAACAATATATATAGAAGTTAGGAAAGAACCAATTATGGGTAAACGATTAGAAACATTCTTCCTTCATTATCTTACACTGATGCAACAAACATTAAGCAAACACAACCTTTACCTAAAAGTACATGCAATCATACTTATAACTGATAACTTTGGTTATCTGATGCTCTCTCACTACTATTTGTCTTTGTACGTCCTTGTAATGGTGCACTTAGATGATTTGAGACTATGGACTATTCTCTTGTTTCATCAGGCAAATTAAAATTTTCTTAGTCTCTACGACCTCTTACCTTTAAAGGCGCTTGAGCTCTAGGTGGGGAAACTTCTGGTGATTCCCTGGTTACGGTCATATCACTAGAGATGTTAATGACACTATGGATACTAGAGTCATCATACATCTATGCCTGTTAATAAAACAAGGTCGGGTATAACATCTGAATTCTAAAACTTAGACTACTAATACATGCGAGCAAAGCATTCTAGCCTATTGCCAGAACCTCTGCTCTGATACCAAAAATGTAACACCTTACTCTAGGGACAATCTTTAGAGCCCTTTTATTAAGTTTGAACCACCAGAAATAATTAGAAGACCCAAGAATACCAAAAACTTAAAACTTTTCTTAAATATCTTTCTTGGGCTTCTAACTTTGAAAATTCATAATTAATTGCATACGAACTCAAAAATTGTGGTTCAAAGCTCAAACTTTATCTCTTTAAACATTCTTTATAATCATAATATAATCATGGCTCAATTTGGTCCCATTATCACAGAAAAACCTTCTTATATTTTCCAGACATATTAGAATTTCGCAGGAATTTCTGTTTTTAGGCCTAACTTGTAAAATTCATATCTCCTAATCTATACGTCCAAAAATTATGCATGAATACTTGATTTAAATCTTAGAATATGTACTTTATATCTGGAAAGTTTCACGTCCTGAATCAGGGTATAACTTGACGAAATATCCACCATAACAAAGCATATTCACATGCACTCATATTATTCTAAGTGTAGATATTAATTTCTACTTGAAGTAGAATTCATGTTCTTGGTTTTATTGCAGGTCTTTAGGCTAATTAGGCTCCTTATGGAGTTTATACATACAGACCAAAATATGATAATTAACTATAAACTCCACAATATTCTAGGCCCTCCTTGCCTTAGCTAGAGATCTGCTTGCTTTTCCTTTCCTCTAGAAGTGCTTGGTACTATGGGTGGGACATAGAGAGAGGGGGTGAGATTTGGGGAAATCTCAGTAGCAATAATCACAATTAGTATATAATGCATGGTAAAAACTGTGCATGTAAAATAAGCCAATGAGAATAATACCTTACAAAACTGTAACTGTAAACTGTAACTGAAGCTATTTCACACATGATCATGGCAAAACGAACTGAATAAGGATATTAAATATTCTCATGCCTAACTACAGCATAAATGGCAAAAGCATACATGCAACCAAAACAAAATATACAAAATTGCAAATTTAAGCCACCTCTTGTAGATTCTCTTTCTATAGCACTTCCTCTCTTATTTCCTTCTGGTAAAACCGATTGCAGATCAATCCCTAATATTAATAGGTACAACAAGAGATTAATATTTTGGTGCATGGGATAAACCTTTTACTACTCTTCCTCTTGAATTTTCGTTTATACCCCAAAATATTCCATTTCTAAATTTTCAATCACAAATCAAAACTTCTTCTATTTATTTCATGCTATAACTTGAGGCCCTTATTCTTAGTAAGCATATGAACACTTTCTTCTCCCATTTAAAATTACTTCTATACAATTCAACTCTTTATCTATAGAATTGTATAAACTTGAAAAATAGGGAGATAAAAATATACTTACCAAGAACTTTAAGAAAACTTTCTACTATAACTTCTTCTAACTAGGCCTCCTTCTTTCTCTATTTTTCTTCCTCTTTTTCTTTCTCTTTTTCTTTTTTATTTTTCTCTTCCTTTCTTTCTTTCTTCTCTTTCTCACGCCACACACTCAGCCTTTTAACACTCCATTTCATTGCAACCAAGCCTATTAATAGACCAAAAGTGCTTGGTGACTAAGCATAAATCAACTTGGAGAGGAAATGTTTTTATAAAAGCCATTTGTCCTTGCTTAAAATTGTGTCATTGGTGGCTACTTTTCTTTTTCCTTCTTATTCACTAGAAGGCCACGTTGTGGCTGCTTGCAATGGAAAATAACATAACATAATTATTGGATAGGACATGTGTCATTAAGGAAAGAAAGATGGCATCATAAGCCATGCAAAATTTCCACGGATACACACCAAGTTTGAAGACTTTATGACACTTCAAGACAAAGCTCTCTTATTTGATATATGTCTAATGGGGATTAGGTGGCTGATTTCTTTTTCATTCCTAGGCCACTTTGTGGCTGTATGAGAGGGAAGATTTCAATGATATTGCATAATGCATTTAGTAGGCCATGCATGTCCAACTTGAAGACAATAATGCTTTCTTTCATCTTGACTTCCATGGCAACTTGAAGACAAAGCCTTCTTGCATTCATTTTCCATGTGTAGCATTAAATAATATGCATAAATCATGAGAGGCCACGTATTTAGCATCTTGAATCATGCATTAACTTAAAGACACAACTTGGTGGACAATATATAATATGCATAAACCATGTATAAGGCCACGCATGCATCAACTTTAAGGCCAAGACTTCCTTGCATTCAAGTGCCAAGTGTCCATACTAGCTAATGTATGGCATCCTAAATCATGCTAGAAGCCATGTCCAATGAAGGCTTAGATGATCAAATGGCTTCTTCTTGAAGCTCAATATTATCTCTTGTAGCAAGAAAAAGCCATGTATCTAAAATACCCTTATAAATGAAAATTAGTTGGACATTTGCTAAATAAAATTGTCTTTATTTAAGACAAGATGACTAATTATTTTGGGATTATTTGACATGTCCTAGACATGTAAATTAAGCTCTTTTATGATCCCAATAATAAACTTCCAACTGAAACTTGCTACATATAAACTTTTGGAACATATAATTTACTTAATTTATTAGCTACTTTAAAGCTACTTGGATTTTTGGGATGTTACACACAGTGCCCAAGTAAAACACAAAAAAACTCAGAAAGACAGAGAGCCGTTATGCTGAGGCACACCCTGTACAACAAGTTACCAAGAAGAGAGAAGCTAAACACAACGTATACTTGGAGTATTACTATAATAGCTAAAACACCATTTAAACTCTAGATCATCTCTCTCTGTCTCACAACGGCTAGCTCCTAAAGGCTTCAAAGGGCAAAATTCCATCAGACACTATATTAAGAGCTAAAGACAACAGAAGCAACTAGCGCTAACAAGGCTCAATGCAAATCAACCAGATTGAGAGAAAAATATAAGTGGGCCCATAAATGAAGAGATGATAATGAGATGAGAGAATTAGAAAAGAAGAGCTAGTGCACACATTGCTTAAATTATGAAGCTCTAGAAATTTTTATTTCATCATACATCTTCCTGTACTGTACTTCAGTGAGTAACAAAATCTACTTCTTAGAGAGAAGTAAGCTTTCATTATATTTATTCTATCTTTGCGAGTGATATTCAAGATTGAGAAATCTTGAGTGGGAAACAGATTGTATTTTTACAAGTTGTAAGGGGGAGTGGTTCTCAAGTGCCCAGATTAAACTCGAGGGAGAAAAGGCTTCACAAGTGCCTGACTAAACTTGTGGGATTGTAAAGGCTTCTCTTGTGCCCAGTTTAAACAAGAAGGTAGTGGATTGAAAATCTCAGGTGGAGCCTGGGGACTGGATGTAGGTCAAAGGAATAAACGAACCAGGATAAATCTCTGTTCACATCTCTTCTTCCCTTAACTCTCATATTTCCAACATAACTGATTTATACATTTGATTAACCATTTCATGCTTCACGATGTTTTCTTTGAGTGATGAAAAATATATTTAAAGAGCTTTACTCATTACTTTAACTGTGATTTTGAAAAGCAAAAATTTTTCAGTTTTATTCTATCACCCAATTCACCCCCTCTTAGGTGATAGCCATTACTTACAGATCAATTAGTTATCCTCCCTCAATTTCCCAAAAAACTGCGCGTTTTTCCTCCTTTCCTTTTTCTTACACGGTAATGATGATTAATTGCTTTCTCATATATGTGTGCAGTGGCTGCAATGCAATCAAAATAGGAAACAATATAAAATCAAATCAAATTTCTAATATTCTTTTTCTTGTATTTTTTAATCTCGATTTAACTTTCCTATTTTAATTCAAGATAAAATATTTCAAAAAAAAAAAATCCTCAAATAATATTTCAAATTGATATCTCATTAAATCCCAACAACATCTCTTAATTTTTGAATTGATTACTCCCCCCACATACAATAAAATATTTCTAAAAATCTACTAAATATGGGGAGTCTTCACTCTTATTGAACACGCCCATTAAATTTATGTGTCTTGTTTGTTTAGGAACATGCCACTATGCATCCAGTTCTTGATTCCTATTTCCTAAATGGGATCTCATATTTTTAAAGATCATTAATATTAGATCTAGTTAATTTTTTTAAATAGATTTAAAAAGTTAAATAAGTCGCTTAATCAAAACATATGTGGTACCGTATATCAATAGATTATATGTTAACTTATAAGTCAAACAAACTAACTAAAAAAAAAAATTCAAGCAAATCAATTTATAAGTAATTTATTTAATTTTATTAATTCTTCCAAATAAAAAGGTCAAATAAGTCTTATAAGAAGAAAAGTAAAAAATAATATGTATAGCGATTTTTCTTTTTGATAGAAGACAATTTATTTAAGCAAAGATAAAACAATACATTTATAGCGATTTTTCTTAATTTTGCCTATTTGAAGCTCAACAGTTATATATAGATAAGAAAAGTTAATCTTCTAGTGGATGTATTTCTGACTTGGTTATAATTCGTTTCAAAATTTTCACTAAATGTAGCTCAGTCCGTATAATTTTAATGTAGTTAAAATTTTGTCCCTGAAGTTTAACTATTTACAACTCATTCGTTATAGTTTTAACTATTTAAATCTTTAGTCCATAATCTTCAAGAAATATACAGTTTTATTTTCTAAAATATATGGGCTAATATTTTTAATTGTTAAATTATAATGACTAAGTTGCGTTAAGTCAAAACTGTGAGGATTGTTTAGTGCCCAAAATTGCCTCATATAGTAGTTCCACCCTTTAAAGAATACATGCGCTCAGAGAAAAGAACTGTGAAGAATTTAAATTGAGTTGCACAAGTTAAAGTTTAGAAACTAAATTACAGTTGAATCAAAATTACAAGTATGTTTATTTTCTATTTTTTTCCCTCCAAGACAGTTTTATAAAATTGTTTTTTCAAACAATTTTTTTTTTAAAAATCTATTTGAATGGCTGTTCTTAAAAATTATATTTGAAAACCAAAATCATGTCTGTTTCTAGTGTTAAAAATTATATTTACAACCATCTCTAATTATTTCTATTTTCCCTGCATCATTCCTTCTAACCCCAGCCATTTTTAATCACTTCAAGAGAAATCCTTTGCCATAGATCACCAAGCAAATCTTGGTAAAAATACATGCTAATTTTTAAATTCATTCGATTTTATATCAAAAAGGGATTTATAGACAAGAAAAATACATCTAATCAGATTTTATAAATTTGAAGTTGAAGATCTTCATAGATCATAATTACTTAAAAGAGTGATAATAAGCTTGGTATTTAAAAGATTTATGTTGTCCCGTTTTGTATGATTGTGTATTATATCATGTAAAACTATCCTCGCAATTTAATCGAATTCTGGTTTTGATGATCTATGTAGCTTCACATTGTGGTTTTTAGTCCTGATAATTATTGTACAGGGATTTGGTCTTGTTCAACAATGTCAATTTTAACTAACTTCGTGAAGTTATATACGATCAAAAACTAAAACTCATTGGGATCAAAATTAGCTGTGAAGGATTTTTAGTACAAATCTAAACTTGCTCCAACCGTGAACAATTTTTCGCACAGCCGTAGTAAATACTTTCCATCATACTTAGCATTATTTGAGTATTTCATGTTCTTCTAGATAAATAAGGCCAAAGTATATACTATTTAAGTCATTAATAATATGACTTCTTTTAGATTTGTTATAAATGATGAGATCTGTAATCGAATTATATTTTTATAAGATCTGCTATACATACTCTTTGAGTTTAATAAAATCTAAATAATCACATGCAATCATTCATCGTTTGAAAAGTATATTATAGAGACATTTTAACAAATTGTCTCTTTGAAGACAGACAATCAAATTTAAACTGTATAGGAAAAGATAAGAATGACTTATACATGAAAAGTAATGCCTGAACAAATTTGTATCTATCTGAAATAAATAACAAAAAACGAATTTTAGGTACAAGAGCTTCGTTATTATTAAGATTTAAGACCCTTCAACAACCAATGAATTCTAAGAAATACAATGTCATAAGAACTTATGTGATTGGGTTTTGCGTTAATGTCAATGATCAATAAATCAATCTAAAACACGAAATGACTAAAGTTTATAAAACATGGATTGTGTGGAATGTATATATGTAACACTGATGTCATTACTTTTGTCACTAAAGCTAGCAATCAATTAAACTATTCAATTAAACTACGTCTAACTAATAATGTAATATAGTAGCAATTTAGGTCATTCTTCTAATGGTTTCTAAACATAAAATTAAATTAATAACGAAAACTCAGTAAAAAAATTTAATTGTCAATGTAAGGGTTTCTAAACATAAAATTAAATTAATAACGAAAACTCAGTAAAAAAATTTAATTGTCAATGTAAGGGTTTCTAAATATAAAATTAAATTAATAACGAAAACTCAGTAAAAAAATTT
This sequence comes from Mimosa bimucronata, assembly GCA_037074515.1. Classification (NCBI taxonomy): domain Eukaryota; kingdom Viridiplantae; phylum Streptophyta; class Magnoliopsida; order Fabales; family Fabaceae; genus Mimosa; species Mimosa bimucronata. The sequence continues at coordinate 1,483,323 of CM073443.1, forward strand.
AATTGTCAATGTAAGGGTTTCTAAACATAAAATCTAATAACTGATAATAACACAAATAGGCTCTAGTTATCAATCCAACCCAACGAACAAATAAGTCTTTAATCTAGAATTAGATTAATCTCAGTTAATATAACTTAAAATTATTTAAAACTAAACAATTTTAAGTTTTGGATTAAAAAGATAAAGGAAAAATACTGCCTTATAATCTTCAAGTACAAAGTCTAGGTTCTAGTATGCTCCACCTCCCAAGTTGTCTCCCAATTAACTTAATCTCCCATCACCATCTCTCCTCCTCCAGATTTTATGCCCAAAGTCACGGCCATTAAATGAAGGTTGAGAGGTTTGTGTGTGTGGTTTTGTGGCCACGTACAGTGAGTGAATAGAAAAATCAATTCAATGACGTGGGGCCGTAGGTGAAGGAATGGGGTTTTGTGGGTGTGGGAAGCTTCAGGATGAATGGAATTTAATGGGTAAAAACTGAATTAATATGGACAAGGATAAATGATGAATCACTGCCGCTGCGCACAAAGATTTCCGTCAGTATGAGAGGCGTCTGCGTAGTGAATGTGATGAACTGCTGATACGGCGTGACGATGAGCGTCTCCCTCTGTTTAGCGGTAGCAAGCTTCTTTGCATTTGCACGGTGGGGGAATTTTGGTATGGGAATTGGGCCTAATAAAATTATATTAGTCCATCAAGTTGCTAGATTCCTTTTTAACTTTTAAGACTTATTCTGGACAGTATGATCTTTTACTCTCTGTTTTTCTTAACCTGTAAGAATTAAATGGGATTGCGATTTTACATATTTGAAAATAATTACTCAATCACAAAATAGGTAATTAGGATATTGACAATTTTAAGCTCAATAATCTCATTATTAATTCAGATTTACATTATTTCTTAAAATTGTCTAATTATTTAAATTTTTCTTAATTCATCCAATATAGCCTAAAATTATTTTCAAAATATTGAATAAGGTGCATAAAATATATAATAATATTGATTTATCAAATACCATATTTGGTTTATAATGCATATCAATGAAAACAAAGTTTTTGTATCGTGGAAAAGAAAGAAGCAAAGTTTTTGTGGAGCCACATGTGAAGTGAGCTTCCAATCTTGAAATATGTGCATGAGACGTCAAAAGTAGTATAGAAAAATTACTAATGTAAAAGTGGATTAACCATTACAATTATGCTATCAATTTTGTTGAGTGAACCGTTTTATATTTTGAAATTTAAATGAGCCCATAAAACTTGAAAAAAACTAAATTAAAACTTTACTTCAAGACAAGACGAGTATATGATTATTTATTACTATTGCATATCATGAAACTCAATTAATAGTTTTTTTTCCTTTACACTTCACACTATCATTCAGTGTCATAGATACACACATATGTTATCATATTTATTATTTAGATGTCACGTTGAGGGGATGAATACATTATTTAAATTTAAAATTATATAAAAATGGGATAACCTTTTTTTAGATTAAAAAAGTTACAAAATAATAGTTTTAATACAAAATATTATAAAAGAGTAAAAATGGTTAGTGTGCCAACTTATACAAGAAACTAGTCTCCCATCCCTTCCAACCAAATAAAGTTCATAACCCCACTCCACCTCCCCCAACCTCCCTTTAATTAACCTCCCATCTCCTCGCCTAAGTTGAACCAAACATAGCCTTAAATTATCTCTCTAACATAATTTAAATGAACCAAATAAACATATGGTGGCCAATCACAAGGAAGTATTATGCATGGTATAGAATTATCGTCAACAACTAAAAGATGATACTAAATAATTCTGAATCCAGGTTCAAAATAATCCTATCCAAAGTCGTTTACTAAGCTCCCACTGCTTTATCTCTTGCCCTGCTTCATTCGTGTTTCAGCTCCATGGGAAGAAGAAAATCGTTGAAGCTCCCCGGCATCCCAAGTCCTCCATCTAGTCACCTCCACGGTCCTCTCGTCACCCTGTGAAGATGATGAACAGAACCCGAAGGTCCCTCTCTCGCTCTCTCTACTCTACCGCTCTGTTCTCGCTGGCCCAGGTATTAGAAGATCGATGAAGATGTGAAGATCAAGATGAGTAGTGCCGCCACTTTTTTTTTGGCCCCCGTGAACCTCTGAACACTTTTTGCATTAGGTGGTTCATGGTTGATTCAATCAAGCAAAACGGTGCCGTGTTGTGTTGCTGAAGCCTGAAAGGAAGAAGGGGAAAAAAAGTAAAAGTGTAAAACAAAACAAATACTACTCTGTTTCTTATTATAAGTCAACTTCAACTATTTCCCACATACTAATAAGTGGAAGTAATAGCATTAAATATATTCTATTTTTTCAACTTTACCCTTATTTAAGAATATGTGTTAAAATAATATTTTATGCATTATAACATTTCTCTCTCATCTTCTTTATTTCCAAGATAGGGGTAAAATAGTCACAATAGCATTGATTGATTCCAAAATGGACTTATATTTAGAAACAAAAAATTTGTGGTAGTTGGATTTATAATTAAAAACAGAGTGGTAATAATAATAATATTAATAATAATGATAATAACAATAGCTACGGCCAACTGGATTTCATCTCTCTCTCTCTCTCATATTATTTTTACTTATGTATGTTCTTATCTTATAATATTTCTATTTTAATTGAAACTATGATATTTACAATGAAATTCCTAAAGTAATGGACCAAATTGATATCCAATCGAAATCTTGAACAAATTTCTTTAATTTAATATCAATGACTCCGCAAATATATATACCAAAATATATATAAAATCTATTTAAAAATGGGAGTCATCTGACACTTTTTTGTTCTCTTTTTCTATCTAAATCGTTCAAATTTATAATGCACACATGATCGATACTAATTCAGAGAGGATTTTGGGAAGGAAAAATGAAATGAAATGCGAGATATTTTTTTAGCATGGAAAGGAGTTGAGAAAGAAAATAAAAAGCATAATTAATGTGTTGTATAAAATGTTAAAAACGAAAGTTGTCAAGAATTCATACATACAAAGACATGGCCTTCAATGAAAGTCAAATAAGCAATATTGTGCATAAATCTTTAGCTTTATATGTGTATACATATATATATATATATTATTTATGAAATACACATAAATTTATAATTTACATAACGAGAAATACTTTAATGAGATTGATAGATTAAAGGACAAAATCTATCTTTTTTTTTTTTTACCGACTAAGATTTTACAGTTAAAGATAAAAATTATTGCATGTCATTTTCTTTTAAAAATAATTGTACTTTGAATATGTATACAGCTTTATGTTTGATTAATATAATTCAGCTGATGTAGGAAACTGGCCTTGAGGATGAAGTTCAATTGCTTTTTTTTAAAAAATATTGTTACACTCAATATGCAAATTTTTATATTTTTTAAGTTAAAATAATGAATTTTAAATATCTGCTCAAAATAATTATCATTTTTTTTCAAAGTATAAATTTCACTAATAACAATCAATAAATTTGTCAAAATAATACCAAGTAAGTTTGACGTCAGCTGATAATAATTATTACCAATAAATATTCATTAATTCGATTCAATTTAAAATTAAAAATATTAATTTGAAATAATACATAATAGTTCCAAGTTTAAAATATACTCCTTGTGGTCCTTATTATAAAGAACAAACTATAAATTCTCACAAACCAATAAAGTTAGTTAAAAAGTATTAAATATGTCATAAAATTCAAATGATTTACAATATTACCCCAATCAATTATAATAAACTACAACACCATAGGAATTAATAGCTCTCATTCAACCCTTATTAGATATGGGTGTACATGGAAAAAATTAAATTAATACTCATTGGAAACTACCAAGTGCCTTATAAAAAGGATCAAGAAAGCTTGTTTGTTGGTTCCTTGTAATAAGGATGAGAGGGAGTAATTTTCAATTTAAAAATATTGTTCCCAAGTAAGTAACTGATCATTGAATGGATACTCTTTTTTTTTTTTGGGGACCTTGGATTGAATGGACACTTCAACAACCATTAATTCCGATCTATGACTATAATATGTCACAATATTATGTCTCCAAGAACAGGATTATCTAGATCACATGGGCCTTGTCAAATGAATTGATTATTGATTTGTGATAAGGTTGGAGTAAATTTCCAACACGTATTTAAAATGCACACAATACAATGCATAACCACTTAATAATATGAAGAAAAATCTAAATTTGTACAGAACTTGACATTGGCTACTAATTAATTATAGATTTTGTCCAACAAATGGTATAAAAATCTAGCTTGATTTAGTGTTCTTCGCCAAAGGGGTTGTTCCTCATCAGCAAAGTTGTTAAACTCATGAATTTAAGTAAATTTATAATAAGAATATATTGGATCGTAAACTTGAATTGTAAAGTTGTAAGAGTTTACTTTTATTAATAATATGTGTTTAAAGTATATAATTAAATCAGAAATACAAAAATAACAATAATTTGAGTTAAATATATTTTAAATATGAATAGTTGATATTAAATATATCAACATTCATGCTTTATCAAACTCGATACAGGAATTTCCACTAAGTTTATATATAAATTCATTGAATATGGTAAAATAAAAATAATTAACATGGGATTTAGAGCAAGTTGACACAATTATTTCGTATGGTAGAAACGTAAAAGCGGTAAATTTGGGTGTATAAACTTATGAGTTTAATCAAGTTACAACCAATACGAATTTGAGTGACTCGTGACACGTTTTGGGCAGATAGATTCATAAAAACGGTAAAATCGGAGAGTCAACTCGCGAATTTGACAACAATACTCATCAATCATCAACATGATAATCTATGATTAAAGACATTTAAAACAGAGTAGGGAAAAATCAAAGGAAAAAAATTTGCTAATAATTTAAGGATACACTAGAAAAAGAATAACGGGATGAATTTAAAATTAAATTAAAAAGATGAGGATTTTTTTAACTCTTTAAAAGTATGGTTGCTCCAAATAAAGGGAATATTCCTGGTTCTTTTTTGGACCATACAATATCTCATATCACTCGACACAATAAATATGTATATGTAACTAAGAAAATTAAATATGAATATAATGCAGCTTATCTTTTAAAAATCAAAATCCTACAATGCCCATACTGTTGCAATAACTAGCTAGGGTAAACCGTGGAAAATAAAGCTTCGAAGATTTTCATTCAATGTGACACACGTATATGAAACATACATATAGTCGTTCGAATCCTTAAGGATATACAGGATCATATCTAATTATCTATACAATTAAATACCTTATCAAATCTGATCCCAAACTATCGAGCTATCAAAAACAATACAGCCAACAAATACTATAATTTTAAGATATTACCTCAACACATACCTATATCTAATTAATGTATGTTATACATGTTTATATGTTATTTTTTTGAAAAATATTAATAGCAGTCATGTTGAATTGTTTACTTTTTGAAGTTCACTCTTTGTTTTGCAAGCAGAGAAATTCCATAAACCATAAAAGAATTAAAAGAATTCAGTACAATAATCAAATGAGAGAATCCACATTCATGCTCATCATATCCACTTCCAACTTTATCCTTAACTATATGCAGCGGTGGTCGCTACGTACACCCAACAATAGGGTATGACATATATTTAAAGAAGTTTTAGCAACCCAATCTTCTGTCAAATTATCTTTTTTAATATAATGGTTTTTAAAGTTTACTTTCTAGATGATAAGAAACCTTTTGCTACCAAAAATAAATATGAACAGAGTGGACCCCACGCATTTTTATTTGGTGTCTTAAAAAAACTTTAAACCATGTGGCTACCCTACATTTAATATTGATAATACGAATTACAAAAGATTCAGCCCATAAGGGAACATGGGGGCCAGCTACCCTTGCGGCTACACACTATAGTCTTCTTGTCATACCCTCTGTAAGTAGACTGCACATCAAAGGTTGTTGTACACTCTCACCAGAAAAATATTGTCTTGGGTCCTAAATATAGGACCTATTTAAGGTGATATCACATTGGTCTCAAATATATAAGACCTATATAGGACCTATTTTTTTTTAAAATAATTGCCTTCATTGATGCCTCTCAACAATAATGAAGTAAGAGACGGGAGGGGTGTTAAGAAATATGATTTGGATGTTTAAGAAAAAGCATGTTATATTAACTAACTTAACTAACATCATTAATCTAATTAAATTAGGTAAATAGGTCTTATTTTTAGAACCGGAAGGAGTGGTATATTAGGAGACATATCAACTTTAAGTTCTAACCACTCTTAAATTAGACTCTCTGATGTTGGATTCATTTTTACATGTTTTTTTCCTATTTAAAGCTCAACCTATGGATACATTGCATGTACCACTACTTAGCCCTCAACATGATGAACGTACTGCTCATTTCCTTTCTACAAGCGGTTACAGCTTCAGCTTGCGTTCATCATGAATTCAAATATCTTCATCCATCTCTAATGGTTTCTTGCTTCTCTGCATTATTCCTCCTAATCATAGTCACCATGTTTCATCACTCAAAGAGACAAGCAACAAGCAAAGTATACTTAGTAGACTTTGCATGCTACAAACCAAACGATTCATGTGCTATCACCAAGGAAATGTTGCTGGAAACATCAAAGAGCATTGGAGTTTTCTCAGAGGAGAACGTGAAAAGAATGGAGAAGATTGTAGATAAGTCTGGTTTGGGACCTAAGACGTACCTGCCTCAAGCTATAATGCAGAAGGAACCACAAGTATGTTTGGTTGAAGCAAGGAAGGAGACAGAGACTGTGTTTTTCGGAGCCATTGATGAACTTCTGGACAAAACATGGGTGCGACCAAAGGATATAGGAATCCTTGTTGTGAATAGCAGTACGTTTTGTCCCACACCTTCTCTGTGTGATATTATTGTGAATCGATATAAACTCAGAGAGGATGTCTTGTGCTATGATCTTAGCGGCATGGGGTGCAGTGGTGGAGTTCTTGCTATTGACTTTGCCAAACGCCTCCTTCAGGTGCTTCATAATTTATTTGTTTTTCAAAAGAAAAGTTGAAACTAAAATGACTAGCTAAGCTAATTGCTATGCAATCAAACTTCTTGATACTTTTAAGGAAAATTTAGTCTAGTTTTGATTTGATTGGAACTCAATATTTAAATTTTGACTCGTTTCAATTTAGTGCATATGATTTTGGTTAAGTTGAAATTCACTTCCTAAACATTAACATAACTCACAAAATATTTAGGGATTGAATTATTTAAAGCTCACTAAAATCGGCCCTCATATCTTTAATTATTTAAAAAGTTTAGTTCCCAAACTTCAGGAGTAAATAATTTTTTTTTTAAATATAAGGACAAATATTTTAAAGGGTTATGATAAATCTAACACCCTAAAGTATTCCTCAACTACACCATGCACCCTAAAGTCTTTTGTGTTACATGACACTCTATATTACTTTAGTGCTGACCCACCTAAAATAATTCATGATGTTGGATGCTCCATAAAATACTTTTTAGTGCTGGATGCGCTAAAAAAAATATGATAATGCTTTGTATACAACATAAATTACTTTAGGAGACTACATACACATGTAAAAATACTTCATAGTTTTGAATGCATCTTAACTGTGTCAAATGATTTAAACGATACAGACTGAATTGTATTTAGTTAAAATATGAGGAGTGCGTTGTCACCAAATCAAAACTATAGAAACTACAGAGTAACAAATTAGGAACCAAGTTATAGCTAAGTTAAAACTAGCTATAAAATAATATTAGAAGAAATATTTATATATCACAAATCACTCAAAATTTAGAATAATTTTGTGTACTTGAATCTAACTCATTCACATTATTATTATGTTATTATCACAGTCACACCCTAACTCATACGCCATGGTGCTGAGCACTGAAAATGCAAACACAGGGACGTACTTAGGCAACAATCCTTCAATGCTCCTCATCAATTGTCTCTTTCGCATGGGTGGTTCTGCTTCTCTTCTCTCCAACCATCCTTCAGATCGTAATCGCTCTAAGTACGAAATCATTCATACACTTCGTACCCACATGGCTTCCGATGACAATAGTTACAACTGTGTGTTTCAACAAGACGATGACGAGGGCATAGTTGGTATTTCCATCTCAAAAGACCTCATGAATGTTGCAGGTCAAGTTCTCAAGTCTCACATAACATCTCTTGCCCCATTGGTCCTTCCTCTCTCAGAAAAATTCAAGTTTGTTGTAACTTTTGTGGGAAGGAAGGTTTTGAGGTTGAAGATGAAAGCTTATGTTCCAAACTTCAATTTGGCTTTTGACCACTTTTGTATTCACACTGGAGGAAGGGCTGTGTTGGATACAATGCAAAAACAGCTTGAGCTTCAAGATTGGGACATTGAACCTTCAAGAATGACACTTTATAGGTTCGGGAACACATCTTCAAGTTCAGTGTGGTATGAGTTAGCTTATTGTGAAGCCAAAGGAAGAATTAAGAAAGGTGATAGAATATGGCAATTGGCATTTGGGTCAGGGTTTAAATGTAATAGTGCAGTATGGGTTGCATTAAACAATATTGAAGGAGGTTCACTGAAGAATCCATGGAGGGATGATAATAATGAATTTCATGCAAATATGGTTACTTCTCAAAATTCTTAGGAGAGGCTAATAACTCATTATTAATATATGCGTGAGTGCGTGTGAGAGCCAGTACCAGAAAGTTCGGATTTGTACTGCACTCCTGTGTATAGTTTTGCTCATGTGGTTGTGTCGATCAGTTGTGCTATGACAAATAATGTTAGAGTTTTGTATTTACCTGAAAAAAATAGGAGTATAGTAGTTGTGGCTTTGATGGATTGGTGTAGAAAATAAAAGTTGATGATTGTTGAAAATCTATTTAAATTGATGGTGTGTGATTTCTCGATTAACTACAAATTTGATCCTGTGTATTATTAGAACAACTTAGCACTGCTCATCTTTGGTTTGTCATTAATCTTCGCATGAGCCGGTTTCCTACTCTTAGTGGCTAAAGTTAACTATATTTACACCATATAGATATCATCTTGATGATTTATATTTAGATTTAGTTTTAAATTCTGTACTTAATAATTTTGTTTTTTGAAAAACAATAATTAATTTTAAAAATCAAATATATACCATTCAGATGAAATCTAATGGTCTATATATACTTAACTCACCTTATCCATCTCTTTGATGATATCTAATGGTCTAGATATACTTGACATTTATGTAAGAGCGTTGGGAATTTGTCAGAAGAGAACTTGAAGCGATTCATTAATATCTAGAATCTTGAAAATTCTGGCTTGGAATTTATTAGCATTATCTACGTACCCAAAACTACCTTCATCTGCTTGGGCATCCAAAGCAAGGACTGTAGACAAAGAGAGCGATGATTCTAAATCTCAACTGTCATAGGCTTCTAAAGCTATACCATCAAATATTTTGTTCATAACATCATCGACTTTTTAGTTGATTATTTCTATTTGCTTTACTTTGGTCAGCCGCAATCACATTCTCACTTTTATTTTGTTTTTCCAATTTAAATCTTAAAGGGTTGTTCATACAACTTTTGGTCTGTAAAGTTTTACTTGATTTTAGTTTTGGTCTTAGAACTCCAAAATCGGTGGTTTTGATCTTTGAACTTTGAATCAATTTTAGCCTTAATCCCTGAAATTTATATCAGTGGTTTTGGTCATTCAACTTTGTATCATTTATAACCAATGGTCCTTGATTTTTCAATTTTTTTTAAGCTCACGGATCAAGATCAAAATTGACTGAAAGTTCAATGACTAAAACCATAAATTTTTAAATTCAGGGACTAAGACCAAAATTGACTGAAAGTTTAAGGACAAACCACCGATTTTAAAGTTCAGGGACTAAAATCAAAATTGACTGAAACTTCATCAAAGACTAAAAGTTGTATTAAGCCAATCTTACTCCTCTACTTCATTTTAGAAGAGGTCTTTTAGAAAATATTTTTTGTCAATTTTATTAAACCTTTTGATAGTTTGAGTGATGACTATACCAAAAGAATATTAAATGTTATATATACATATTTAATAACGATAGTAAGAAAAAACAGAAATTAATATGATATCATAGTTCAAAATTATTAATAAAGGCAATATTAAGGATCACATGAATTTTATAATAAATTTAACATCTCTAACTATTTTTTATTGGTATACATGTATTAGTTAGATTAAAAAAAATTAAGACTCAGTTAGAAAAGTAAGGATGGAAAAATTGGGAGAATTTCAATATAGGACCCCTGTAGCTAATTAATTTCATATTGCTCCCAAATCTTAATTAAATATCACTGCAGGTTTGGGTCCTCAATTGAAATTAAATTGTTGTGGAAAAAGAACAAAAGGACCATCCAAACTCCAAGTTTTTTCCTCTTCCCATCCATCGTGAAATCTTCCTCTTGCTATAGAAATGGCGTTAAGGCCCGTTCTTGTTTTGCTTCCCTCCATCACTTTTTCCTTCTCTGTCCTCTATAAACAACTTGACTCTCTTCCACCTTCTTACCCTCCCTCTCCGGCGTCGGCCCTCGCCCCCCTCGACCACTGCCACCCTCCCTCCGCCCCCACCTATTCCCACCACCACCCTCCCTCCACTCCTTCTCTGTCTCCCGCTAAACCTCCCACCCACTAGCACCACCACCACTCTCATCCTCCTTCTCCGGCACAGGTGAAGCCTCCAACTCTTTCCACACTACTTTGCTCTTTATAGATACAACACTGAAAACGACCCTGTTTTCAGTGGGATAATCAATTTCTTCAGGTGTCATCGTATGTGTTCCTTTCAGAATGGGTCTCAAATTTTTTGTTCGATTTCTAACTCCCCCCACGGAAAACGACCCTGTTTGTGAGGAGGAAGGATTATTCTTGGAATAAAAAGAATTATTCTTGTACCCAGAAAAAGAACTCGAATCCATCGACTGGGACCCACTCACAAAAGAATTATTATTTGAGTTTTGCTTGGACCCATTAGAAGAAGGAAAGTTATTTGCATAGGAATAATTGCGCCTTGACCCATTCGGCGCCAATGCAGACCCAGAACCCTACCACCTGTCCGAAGGCGTGGCCACCTCATTATAAGACTTCTTGTGTGTAAATGTGGCATCTTCCTCATCTCCCACATGAAGATCGCAGATTTTGGCGATGCTCGGAGCTTCATTTAAGGAATGAGGTCTCAAGATTCTAACCTGCCTGGCATAATCTTCCCTTAATCCTTTAATGTACACCTTAATGGCATGCGATTCAGAAAGCTTTAATTTATGCCTCAGCATGTCGAATTCATCATTATAGTCTTCCAATGAATTCGTGTGCCTCGGTTTCTTTAAATCTCCCATTCGCTATTCATAGGGATTTCCAAATCTCATCTTTAATGCTTGTTTATATTCAGCCCAGGTGATTCTATGGCCTCTGTCATCCTCGATGAAAGCTGAATGCCACAAGAAAGCTCTCTCATCTAGTTGAATACCTGCCATGGTTATCTTTCGCTCCTCAAGAGTTCCATCCAACTCAAAATATTGATCACATTTTAAAATCCAACCCTCAACATCATTATGATTGAACCTAGGGAACTCCATCTTACAAAATTGAGTTGGCGGCTGATAATTTTGGCCATGATGATGTTGAGGTGGCCGAACCTGACCCACTCCAAGATTCTGAACGGCATGATCTTGCATCTAATTTTCCAATTGATTGGTTATGGCAGTCACCGCATCTGGAAAATTCGGCAACGCATCCATTCTCGCTTAAAGGCAGAGAAGACGTGTAGCTATATCAAGATCCTCTACCGTCCGATTGACACTTGATTGCGATCGTGAACGATTTCTGGAATTTCTAGATTGCGAACGTGTTCTGAGCATTTAGGCCAAGGTCTGTCCGCTTTGATACCACTGTTAAGAATGGCGTAAAGAAAGTAGGAAACAGAGGATAAAAGAAGAGAAAAGAGAGGAATTCGGAAGAGAAACAGAAAGGGTAGAGAAGAAAAGAGAAATATCAAGTCTGATCCAAAGTATTATTATGTCGAAAGATAGCCTTACAATTAGAATAAGTCTATATTTATATCCAGACCTTAAGTGAGAGGTGCTAACCGACCCCACTAACCGACCCCCGATAGGCTAACTAATCCTTACGAACTCTTATTTATATTCTCATAACATATCAGTAACAGTATTTGCCAGTAATTAAATTGTCGTACCTTTTTAAATGTCCAATAGAGTCATCCTATATTAGTTAGACTCGTTGGATACTTTAATGAATGTTGGGTTTGTCCTCAGACTTTAGAGTATCAGTGAACAGGTCAAGTTTGGAAGTCTTTTATTTATGTTGTTTTGCCATGTATTTGGTTAGAGCTAAAATTTGAGGTCCTCAAAGAGAAGTCTCATCTGGGATAATAGTCTTTTAGGCATCCCTTTTATGCGTAGCTCGTGGTTTCATAATGGCTTGCTTGGGAATTTTATAGCAATATTGTATTGCTGAGATTATTTGCTTCATTTTTTGGGTAGGTTCCATTAGGAAGCAATCCTTTATTCCAGTAACACTGCTTGTTGTGTTCCTTAAATCTTTTCCTCAGATGATTGTTGTAAAATGCTGGACATGTGTGATTGAGAGCAGTCATGCAAACTTATATGTAATTCATAAACTTTAATTTTTGTTTTTGTAGGATTTCAGGCGTACCTGGAATTCGGTTGACTTGCTCGGTAACCACACGAAATCGGAGCATCGATTTGGACCCCGATTACATATACAACAGATGCACATAGAAGAGGAAAAAAGAATAAACTTGGACGAAACAGAAGTTCTGTTTTCTACGTGAGTTGTTCTCTTCCCACAAACCCCTTAATTTACATATCCCTTCTGGAAAGTCATATCATTTGAATTTCAAATTATAAAGGGAAAAATTACTCAATTTATCCCATATCTCTCCTTAATTACATGTTAGCCCCAATTCTCATTGGGCATTACATATTAGCCCTAATTCTCATTGAGCTTAGGCCCTAACCCACCAAGGGTGGATTAGGTGTATTCCTACATCTCCCATTCACACTTGGTGGGTTAGATGTTAATGGTCAAGTCTCTTTCTCTTCTTTCCTTCTTTCATACTAAGTGCTCTGTTGTAACCGCATGGTCACGACGTCTCCTTTTAGGTGTCTTGTACTAGAAATCCCTTTTACAGAGACCAACACAAAACAACTCTGTTGTGCAACTCGATCATTTTAATATAGTGACTCAGATATCCTAGATTCACACAAATACACTTCTCTCATGGCCAATCTAATCCCTTTAGAGTCAAGATAAAACTTAGATTGCCTTTCTCATGTGTAGTGTCCACACTTATGAAATTAGCACTCTAATATCATAATGGACCAGTCTCAGACACTAGCATAAGTGTGTATTTCAGGTAATCTTCCTTTCGCCCAAATATCACTTCAATATGAGTCAACCGCTTTCCTAACATAAAACCTTTAGATCGCATTTATCATGACCAAAGGATATATGCTAAGGTAGCAGACGCTAAAACATATTTCCATGAAATTGTCAAAGTCGAAGGACATCTAGAAAGTATGGAACCTTTCTTGGACTCACACAGCAATGAAACAGAGATCCATTCATTTGCTTTCAGTTGCGGTAATCTTAGGACATGCGGTATGAATCGCATGCTACGGTGTTACTCTTTTTCTATAAGAGCGTACGTCGATTTGATTATATCATTAACATCGTACAAACTTCAGTATAGAAACACACAGTATCTAAACCCAAAATTCTTCAACTCTTCTCACATTGTATGACGTCAATTTTGAAGAATTTTGTTGTCTGGCTACAGGTATTACGGATGTGGGTATCATAATTCGATCCATATGTGTGTAACCACGGATCTCATCTTGACTTGCTGCACTTTTGAGTTGAGACGACATATAGTTTGTGTTTCTTCTCTATCATATCAGTATTTCCACTGCTTTACTGGTGAACACATTGTCTCATCTTTGCACACTACTCCTGAGTGTCAAAGGCGGTCGCTCGTGTGAGAAAGCTGACCTCATCAACCTGTACGACATACTAGACATTGTATACTATCACATATACATGTAAAGCCTTAATGAAGTATCCATTACTTCATATCCTATGCTTGACAAATGACTTATCATATTTCACATGTATATCCTTGTCCACAGGCTCGATTAGGGGACATTGCATAGGAACTTGTTGTTTAGTAACAACCTTATGTGCTACAAAATATCTCACATATTTATCTTTGTATTTTACTCATGCTATGATACTTAGGGTCTTTTATTTAGGCAACGGTTGTAGTGTTTTCACAATGCATTAACACTAGGTTTGAATTCTCATTTCAAATCCAAGATGTTCTTCTAGACATCATCAACCATATAGCCATATGTACTACCACAGTAAGTACTTTTAAATGCGTATAATTATCGTGCCCTTTAAAGTATCTATAAGCATTTTTGTGGAGCTATCATATGCTCTCACAATGGTTGGACTAGTACCGACTTACAAAGTCCTACCACAATGTATATCTGATATTTTATACACCACTATATACATCAAACTATTAACAACGTTTACATGGAAACCCTTTTCCATTTTGGGTTTAAAGTTGGTTCAGTTTAAGGATATCTATAATCAAGACCCAAACTCACTCTAGAAGTCACTAGGTTATCTTTGGGATCACAATCGTTTACCTTGGACCGCTCAAGAATTTCCATAATATAACTCTCTTGTGATAGAGAATGGAGTCTCTTGAGCTATATCTTTGGATCTCAACTCCAAAAATATACAATGATTTACCCATGTTCTTAGTACCTTTCCTTAATAGGCACTATCAAAATCAAACTATTTTGGTCAATAATATATCATCCACTTAAAGGATAATATCACAAACTGCTTGGTTATGGTTTCTTTAACCATAACAAATAAAATTATAATAGGTTACCACCCATACGGAACTTTGGATGATTGCTTTAGTCTATGAAATGACTAATGCAAAAAAAAATGTGATATGAGGTTATCACTTTGTATACCTCAAACACTTCTTTGTAGTGAAATCTAATAGCCAAAGCATATAGATTTCTTCATCCAAATCACAACTCAAAAATGCAAAGTTTCACATCCACTTGATGTAAACCTAAAACCAAACAATCAGATATTTTCAAAATGAGTATGATTTTAAGCACATAATATATGAGAAGGTATTCTCACAATGTATACCTATGTATACCCTTCTGTAACCGAAAGAGTCTTATGTTGTTAATTGATCTAACCAACTTGTTCTTAATATTGAGAATTCATTTGCATACAAATGATCTCTCGTCATTGTGGTGGATCAACTAACTCTCAGACTGGATTCTTTCTCAAAGAATCTACGTCCTTTAATATTGCTTTCTTCCATTCCTTTTAAGAAGCAGGTAAGGTCTCTTATACAGAACACTTTTAGATCTCTTTAATGACCTTTCACAAGCTCCTACTCACATAGGAAATTGGGGAGTTTTGTCACTATGTCTCATAAAGAGATATAGGGAAACACAATGTTATGAGTTTCACCATTCTTTAGAAAAACTCACTCATAATAAATATGGTTCCTTTCAATTTTTTTAGAAACAAATCCATCTTCATTTCACTTATGAAAATGTCATCATAATAAGCTCCCACTTACAACGACAATGAGATCGTGTAATTGACCTTTGTGGCCTATGGGAACTTAAAAAACTTGATCTGCTCTTTGACCGTAATTCATGTGGTTTTGAAAAAGACCACTTAGGAGGACACATGGTTAAGTCTGCATCTCCCTTAAAGAGAAAACCATACTTGATCAATCAAATATGTGTACTAATCCACCAAAAGTGGACTTGGTAACACTCTCTCACTCACTTTTGGTGGGTTAGCTTGAATCATTTCATACATGACCATGTTTAGTAACATTTCATTATGCCTCCTAACAACTCCATTTGATGACAAAGTACGAAGGATCATTTAACTAAAAAAATATCTCTTTTTCTTCATGAATCTCATTGAAACTGGTCAGGAAAAACCTCTATTAGTGCGTAGAATTCTTAATTTCTGTATGCACTTTATTTTTAAATTTATTCACTTATCGTCTAAAGCACTTGAGCTTCAAACTTGTGTGAAATAAAGTAATGATAATTACGTGAGTAATCATCAACTAAGGTAATATAGCCTCCGTGTCATGCCCTCACATTCATTGAACCATATAAAATCGGATGGAAGAATTGCAATATTTTCTCTATCTCAGTTCCCTTACTAAAAAAAAATTTTCTTATTACTTTACCTACTAGAAATTTCCCTATTGGGTGATGAACATAGCATTCTTGAAAAATACCAATTCAAATTATGTGTCCTTGTCCACCATGACATGTATTCAAGTCAACACTTGAATTAGGGTGGTAAAGCAGTCACACACACAAAGATTACCAACAATATTGGGAAAACAAAGAAATGTCAAGGAAGACTGTATCACAAACAGCTAATTTTGGATAGTTCATTTAAAACCCATGAGCCTAGTGCATGAAACAATGAACTTGTAGGCTCTAATGCCTTTCACCTCAATCTTCAAATCATTACCAATTTAAAGCCTTATGTTTGAATTTGATAACTAATAACATTTAATAAAGGATATTTGATCCTTATTCTTTTATTCTATGGAGCTTGAGTCTTGTCCTGCTCACTATTGACAGAAAAGAAAATCCATCTCAAAATGGTTTATCCTTTAGCAGGAAAAGAATTTACCTTACTTAGGTCATTCCTCTAATTAAAGAGTTTATTACTCCTGTGATGTCAGGGCAGTTCTTACATTCCCTTTTGTAGAATTTCTTACCCTTTTCTCATTTGGGTTTAGAGTATTGAGAACGTACTACCTCTACGGTATGCTAGCCCAAAAGGGGCGGCAAACCTCTACACATTGGTGTTCAATTTCCAAGTACTTTGATACATCACTGAAAAAATAAAAAAGTTTTCACTTTGGTTTAACCTGACTTTCATGTGCTCCCTTCAGGAAAAGAGCGCCCTTATAAACAACTTGCACTCATTGTTCATTCGACAATATACAATCAACTTCCTTCAATCTCCTTGTCTTGTTGGTTATCTAATGTAAATGTTGTCTCATAAAAGGCGTTAAGCCTCAAGTTATATGTGTCAAACTTAATTGAAAACCTTTTTATCTTGTGTAATGAAAATTTTGCCTAAATTTTCCTTTTACACAATTTACATGACTCTTTGTTGTTGGATTTATATCCTATTGACACTCATAGGGTAGTTTATGCTACATTGTTCCCCCTTTTTAAGCCATGTAGGTCTCATGTTCTCTTTTAAGCTTAGTCGAGATGACTCTCAACTTTAACTTCATCATGACTCTTAGTCAATGACATGACAACATCTTCTACTTAATTGTATGAGACATGAGACCTTTAAATATCAGATTCACATTTGTCCCCATTAAGTTTATAGTTGTGTTGTTGTTCTTGGCAGCCTTTCTTGGCTTAATTGCTTCAAATCATCCCACTTACTTGGCTATTCACAATCTGATTTGATCTAAGAACTTATTTGTAGCACATTGAAGTATACAATGTTATGCACTTGTATTATTCTTGACTAGAAAAATAACAATACTATTGGGTCTACGATCAGGAGAATACGTTTGTACCTCCCATCACACAGATTCCAGTAATAATATTATCATCTATCAAAAATTTTATACAAGTACTTACTAGAATATGCTAGATTATGCCTCTCAAAAAGTATAGTTTCTGAAAGCTCCCACTTAGATAGAGCAATGTCATTATCTCCCACTTAGATAGAGTATTTGACATTGGCTCACACTTAGATAAAGCATATGAAACTTCAAGAAGACTTATTTTCTAAGAGCTCCCACTTAGATAGAGCATATAACACTCTTAGAAGACACATTTTCCAAGAGTTCCCACTCAGACGGAGCATTTGACATTTACTTCTTCATGTCTCTCCTTACATTATTTTCATAATGTCTTATTAACTTCTTATTTGAGTGCCTTAAGATTTTTCTTGATTTCTACTATGTTTTTATGATTTTGTGAAGTTAATTTCAGTCGAATATTGCATCAAAAATGGAAGGGTGAAGTCTCTGTACTTCCTAAAACCAAATTTGATAGGTTCTCAGTAATCGTTATTCAGCAAGGCTTTAGGAATCTCATATTCCTAAGTGACATGTGATAAGCTCCTAAATTTCATAACAAAATCATCATGTTTTACCCCGTGCTTGTGAATAATTTTGTGAATAAAATGGTGAAAAAGAAAATAAAAGCTGTTTGAAAAAAGAGGGCAAAGAAATATTGGTGATTTGTATGAAATTTGGAACTTAACGATTTTATGTACGTTAGTAAATTGTAAAACTCATCAACTCTCTTTCCTTCTTGTATAGGAAGAAGTGATCAAGTGAAAAAGCCCAGAGGAAACATAAACAACATTGGAACTGAAGACTAGCTGAGGAGAAGACCAAAGGACCAGAAACAAAGTGACTTCGCCGAGGCGAGATCATGGCGAGTGTATTACAATTCGGCCTCCCAGACCAGAAAGTTCGCCATGACTTCGCCACGGCGAGGCCACGGCGAAAATGCCAAATGCTGCACATTTTATTAAAGAAGCTGACTGAAATGGGATAAAAGGATTTATTATGGAGGAATGTGTTCGTCACCGGCCGCAAGTGCATGGGTCGCGCCAAGTAATAAAGTGATAAGTAAAGTATCGTTCCCACGAGGATTTGGTCCAAAACCTGGTCAAGCAATGATTGTTACACTCTCGCCTAATTTGAGTGACACAAATGTTGAGATTGGATATTAACAATGAAAATAAACCTATGCTAAATGAAAATAAAACTATAAACAAGTGATTCTCTAACTTCAAGGATAACATGGGTCCTAAGATTATCTATCCCCCTTGTACTTCTTAAAACTCAATTAAACTCCCCTCAAAGAAGCTCTCATCGAAACGACGTGCTTATCTAGGGTTCATAGAGTACTTGTAAACGCTCTCTCAAGTCAAGAACAAGTGTTTAGTCTTATTAATTTCACAATCTCTTGCTACACTTTAATAAAACCCAATTATCAAGCTCCAACCCTAATGTGACTATGCAAGGTTAGCAAGTATATCTCTATCTTACCAACAAAACCATCCATCCATGCAAACTTTAGGTTCTTGCACTATTTTACCCAATTTCTACACTCAATCTAGCCCTCTCAAGCATCAATCAAGTGAACCCTGTTGAATATGCTTAGTTTTGATGATGTCAAATATAGAGATAAATGTAGGAAGCAAAAAGTGTGTATAAAGTGCTTATCTCCTATTACATGTTTGCTATATGTTTACTGTGATTGAAAGCATGCATACATGATCACATAACATGTCCATAGGCTCAGATTGCATACATAAGAGCATGTAACTTAGTCTGGAATAAGCTGAGATAAGAATCATAATAAATGACTAAGTAAAAGAGTGTAGGTTACCTTTGAATGAAACAAGTAAAATCTTATAGGTAACAGATTCTCTATCGCTAAGCTTAAACCTATTGCCATCAAATGAAAAGCTTAGGATAATAGCTAATGAGGAATGTGTAGAGCTAGCCATAGCATGTTTTGCTATCCATAGCATGATTTGCTAGCCATAGCATGTTTTGCTATCCAAAGCATGATTTGCTAGCGATAGCATGATTTGCTATCCATAGCATGATTTGCTAGCCATAGCAAGATTTGCTATCTATAGCATGATTTGCTACCTATAGTGCTATCGATAAAGAATACTTTGAAATTCCTTAGATGATACATTGTCTTTATCATTGAGCTAATGAACTGCACTAACACCTACTGAGCCTTTATATGATTATCTGTTTAGCAAAGTACTGGATTTACACTATGAAGCTAGCGATAGCTTTGGTAGCTATCGATAGCGTAATATCTACTGAGCTAATACATTATTTCTAAAGTGCAGATTTTACACTGTCAAGCTAGCGATAGCAAAGGCAGCTAGCGCTAGTGAAAAAGCTGACAGCAAGTACAGGAGTAGGTAGCAGCATGTTACCGTTACTCAGAGTCTCCATCTCTCTTAGCCGAAGCAAAAGAAGAAAGAAATCCTCAACGGCTAGTTCTCCAAGTCTCCAACGGACAGAAACTTATCAAAACCATATATAAAGACTTGAAGACATCTGGTGAAAGAGTAGCGTCATGAGAACAACGAAAAAGACGAATATACGCTAACAGCAATGAAAATAGAGGCTCTGCGCAGAGTGTTAGTTATATATCAGTGAGTCCAGAAACGATGAGTTGAGCACATTAGAATAGAAGAGCTAGAGCAACCATAGTTCAAATATTTAAGCTCTAGAATTTGTATTTCCTCATCATATACGAATATGTACTTAAGTGATTATCAAAATTCCTTCTTTGAGAGAAGTTAGATTTCCTTGTAATCATTCTCTATACTTAGTGAGTGATACTCAAGATTGGGAGATCTTGAGTGGGGAAACAGATTGTAACCTTACAGGTTGTAAGGGGGAGTGTTTAGAGAGAGTCTAAAGCTCTGTTGTAAAGGTTGGCTGGTGATCCCGTGTTCGTAAAACCAGTGGAAAAGGTTGACAGGTGAACCTGTGTTCGTAAAACCTGTGGTAGGCTTCTCTTGTGCCTGGTTTAAACAAGAGGATAGTGGAAATCTCAAGTGGAGCCTGAGGACTGGATGTAGGTCAGGGTTGATCGAACCAGGATAAATTCTGTGTGCTTTATCTCTTCCCTTAACTCTCTTAGTTTCCAGCATATCTTCATTATATATCTCTTGTGCATTTAACAGATTTGAAATACTCTGTGATAAACAGAAAATGGTTTTAAAGATTACCTTCACAGTGTTTTATAAAAGAGAAGTTTAAAGTCTTTATCTTATGACCCAATTCACCCCCTTCTTGGGTGACAACCAGCACTTTCATCCAACATCTAAATGGTGATCAAGCACTTAGAAGCATTAGGAACAGAGTAAAATAAGCACATAGATATTATTAATCACAACATAAGAGGAGGAATCAAGAATCAATCCATACAAGGGTTCAAAATAATCCTAGAATACAAGTATTTTAGCTACTCATGTTCTACAACTCCATGGGAGCATATATATACAACATTACAAAACAGAACAAGAGAAGAGAATGAAGATGGAAGAGATAAACCAAGAGAGGAAGCCCAAATCTCTTCAAAGCTCCAAGCCCAAGCTCAATCCCCTCTAAACTCCATACCCTAGCAGAGAAAAACACCCCCAAGAATGCCCAGAAGTCGATGAATGTCGAGCTCCCTCGAAACCCTAGCTTTTATATCACTTAAATCTGTCAAAAAACGCGCAGCAGAGCAGTCCGTTCGCCGTGGCAAAGTCCACGGCGAACTATGATCGTTTCTGCCTCTTTCTGGGGGTTTTGGCTCGCCGTGGGTTGGCCGCGGCGAGCTTACGGCGAGCTGGGACTTGTCTGTAATTTTGGAAATTCGGGGACCTGTCTGTAACTTGGGAATTTCGAGGTCCTTTTCTGTAATTTTTACAATTCGTCAGAAACTTCTATTTTTCCCTTTTTTTTCTTGAAATTTCAGCTTCTAGCCCCAAATTCTCCCCTTTTTAAGTGTTCTTCTTAATCCGGGATCCCTTGGTTATTGTATCAAAATATTCCTACAATATTTACATAAAACAACATAAGAAACTCACTAGAAATGTGATCAAAATCCACACTAATAAACAATGATGTGCAACCAAAAATCAAATGAGCATTTTCCTATCTTGAGTATCCAAAAATTATAAATGATTGAATAAAACCTCAAGGAAAATGTGCTGAAAATACATGAATTCCAAGAGTTATCAGAATGTCAGGGAGAACGGACAGAGGGCATATTCTGGGGACTTTTGGAGCTTTAAGAGAGAGTGGAGAAGTGCTAGGAAGCTTGGAGGATCTTGGAGAGATTCAAGTTCATTGATTTTGGTTTCCTTTCTTCTTCCTTCTTCTCTATTTTTCTGTCATGAATTCCTTTTTAATCTTCATTTTTGTTTTTTATTTCTCCATGTGTAACTAAATCCCTTTTCTAGGGTTACTTTGAACCACTTGATGGATTGAACCTTGTATTTCCTTTCTTTGATGCATTGAATGAATTTTTATGTATGGATTTTCTTCATGCTTTTATTTATACAAGTGCTTGATCACTACTTGATTTGTTAAATGAAATATGACTTGAGAGAGAGTATTTTGTTTTAGAACTTGGGTGAAATCATGTTAGACTTGAAGTTTATAGTTTTAAATGGATGGTTAGTTGGTAATATAGAGATATAATTACTAACCTAACATTGTTCATATGAGGTTGGTGGAGTATTTATGACTTGCATTAATTGTGGCAAGAGGTTGTGCAATTAATGCACGTATAAATTTGATTTTGACTTGAGAAAGCTTCTTCAAATGAAATTGAACCTTGGACTCACACATTAATTCATTAGAATGCTAAAAGGAAAGGAATTTACTAGTTCATGAAGTTAAATGGGGAATAGTAACCCTAGATCTTTTTATTTGTTTTTAAAAAGTGTTTTCTAAATCACATCTTTGTTTTATAATCTTTGTGACTAAAACCTTTATTAGAAGTAGAATTTTTAATGGCAATCTTTTACATTTTGAATCTTCAAACCGCAAATTGATTTAGCTCAACTTAATTTAATTTACTAAGCCTTCTGTTTGATCGCATTTGTAATCAAATCCCTGTGGGAACGATACTTTCTTATCACTTTACTACTTGGCGCGACCCGTGTACTTGCGGTGCGAACAAGTTTTTGGCGCCTTTGCCGTACAAATCCCCTGGTCAACCTTAGGCTTGGTTATTAATTTCGCTTGAGCTTGTAATTATTCACTTTTCTTTTCATTTCTTTTCTTGTTTATTATTACCTTTGTTTAGTTTGATACTTGCTTGGTTGTGCTCCTTGTAGGTACCA
Organism: Mimosa bimucronata; assembly: GCA_037074515.1. Taxonomy (NCBI): domain Eukaryota; kingdom Viridiplantae; phylum Streptophyta; class Magnoliopsida; order Fabales; family Fabaceae; genus Mimosa; species Mimosa bimucronata. Next base: position 1,506,348 of record CM073443.1, read on the forward strand.
CTTTGGCTATGTAAACTGTGGAGATTGCCGATTTGGAAGTAGTACTTGAAGGATTTAATATATTTGACGAAGAAGTAGACACTAAACCTGAAATCATGGCTAATGATGAGTATGACTGGGCCACGGTTAATGACTTTGCTAGCCAGAACATGCGAGGTACTCAATCTTGCATTCTGATGCCGGAAAAACAAGCACATAATTTTGAGATAAAGCCGGTGATGATTACGATGCTTCAACTGCATGGGTTGTTCCATGGACTTTATAATGAAGATGCCAACAAGTACTTGCTCTACTTCCTGGAAGTATGTGGATCATTCAAGCAAAATGGAGTTCCTGACGATGTTCTTCGACATCGATTGTTTCCTTTTTCTCTGCAAGGCAAGGCAAGGGAATGGTTTGACAATCTACCAGTGGGATCCATCACCTCTTGGGCCGATCTTGAAGCCAAATTTAGAGCAAGATTTTTCTCTGATGACAAGTCTGTGGAATCCAGAGATGAATTTCTAAGCTTTAGGTAACATCCTGATGATCACCTTTATGCAGCATGGGAGAGATACAAGATGTTGATGAGGCAATGCCCTAATCATGGGGTAGACAAATGGGTGATAGTCCCAATTTTCTGCACTCTTCTTTTTACCCCACACCCTATTCATTTCTAACCTTCAACTTCATCTTCAACCTTCCCCCTCGTCTTCAACTTCATCTTCAACCTTCCCCCTCGTCTTCAACTTCATCTTCAACCTTCCCCCTCGTCTTCAACCTCCTTCTTCCTTCATCCTCCTCCATCCACGACACCCACTACCTTCATCCTCACCATTCGGCCTTCTTCCTATTTCCTTCATCATTTTGAAGCCCACCACAGCACTCAAATGGAACCAATTTTGCAATTTTTGGCCCCCTTTCTTTCCCTAAGTCATATTTCGAATTTTTGCTCCCATCTGTAATTTTTGGTATGCCTCTTCACTTATCTCGTTCTCTTTTAATTAAAAGATTGTAGGCTTTGTTAGTAAGGAGTAATGGGGTTTGGGAAAAGGGATAAATTTGTGATTGTAGGGTGAACAGGGGAGTTTATGGATTTGAAAAGTGGAGAGTGCGAATTTGTGTAGTTGTTATATAGCTTTCTCCTTCTGATTTGGTGACTAATTTTTCTGGGGTTGTAAGTACTTGAATTTGCCATGTGTAGGCTTGAACAGTGGGTCCCTTGAGGGTTATTATAAATGTGAGGACTGATGTGGACTTATTTTGATGTTGTACTGATTAAGAAAATCATTTGATAGGCCCAATGTCAGATCCTTTGTATTAGCCACATGTTCATTGCTGATGTTGTTTCTGACTCTAAATCAATGTGTTGAAATTCATGTGTGTCATTTAAATGTAAGCACTTTGAGGAACCTTTACCAATGTGGTCCCCTCATACAAATATTGTGGTTGTGTTTTTGGGCCTTGTTTCTAAACTTTTGGATTTCATTAGGCCACATGACTAGGCAGTGAGGATTAGGCTTTGGATTGAAATTTTTGGAGATGTGATGCGGGCTTAATTTAATTTAGTTTAGTTTAAGTTTGGGGGAGGGCCTTTTATTTTAAATGATTTTTCTTTTAGGATTTTCTTTTCTCTCTTTTAGGAATTTTCCTTTTCAATTTAGCAGGGTAGTCTTTATGGTCGTACTTTGTGCTCAATGGTTATGTTTTGTGTATTTTTGTTTTGTCTTTGTTCTTTTAGACTATGCCTCGCTTCAAGGTGTTAGCTGGTAGGAACAAAATACCTCAGCAAGACCCTCCCCAGCCAGCAACAAGAATCAAATCCTCCACCAAATAAAAAGGGCAAGGTGCCCATGGACAAAAAGAGGGAAAGACCCATACTTCAGGAAAGAGAATTCCCTGCAACTGATTTGGTCCATTTTTACCGTCAGGCCACCCAACATTATCATTTTGCCAAACTTTTGGGTTTACAGCAAAGGGGTAATGAAGCATTAGTACGCTACTATTATGATCGCGCTAAAAATGAATTGATTGAAGGCATAGTTGACCTAGACACTGGTGATCTATTCAGCCATTTCATAACTCTTTCAGTCATTTGGGACTTTCATAGCCTGCCTTCCCTTCCCGCATGTGAGTATGAGAGAATAAAAGGATATACCCAGAACTATCCCCTGAGCGATATGGTGAAAACAATGATCATACCGGGGCAACCGGGGTGGTTTAAACGGACCGGGAAGTAGCAATATCTGTACAAAAAGGCTCTTACTCCCGATACAAAGGCGTGGTTGCATTTCATCTCCTACAACTTGATACCTTCTGAACATCGTAGTGATATCACAAAGGAATTGGCCCTCCTCATATACTATTTTATCAAAGGTAAGCCAGTCAAGGTTGAGACTATAATTTATAACAATATTCTACATAGTACCACTACCCCTAGAGAGGGAGCGGTCCTTGCTTTTCCGCACCTCATCTCTGACTTGTTCATGGTGCGGGGTGTGGATGACCCTGACACAGACCCACACTTTTACCCGACGTCAGCCTTTGATTATGAGCATATTAAGGGACTTGAGGCACCTGCTGACCCTGTCCAAGATAAGGAAATGCCAGATGAAAACTCTGATGAAGCTCCAGCCACGCGAGATGATATTCGTAGGCTTTCAGAGAAGGTTGATCGATTGGGTAGTAAGATGATGTCAGAATGGAAGACGCAACGATTTGAGAATCGCCTTTTGAGGAGTCTGGTTAAGAATGTCTCTGAAAATAGAGGTTGAGCAATCTGATGATGAGCATTTCAAGAATCGGAGAAAGGGTTCAGAAGAGGTCAGGCAGAGGACCGAACGCGGTAAAGCCCCAGTGGTGGCAAACACTGATGAGGAGGAGGAAACTGAAGAGGATGGGAATGGTTCAGAGGAGATTTCAGGGGATGGTGATTCTTGTGAGGATGCTGATGATTGACTTAGGCTTTTCTTGTTTTCTTTTTGTTGTTCATTTCTTTGTTTCTAGAGATTGCCTTTTTAGTTTGTTTCAGTGATTTAGACTTTTTCCTTTTGCATGCTTTAAACTATGAACTGTTGACAAGTCTTTCTTTTGGGTACCTATGATTTGAACTAGTGCTTACATTGTAGATATCTACAGGTGACTGACTGCATATTGGTTACATTGTATTTTGGGTTGCTTTTCTTGCACATACCAATTTGCTCTGAACTTCTTCCACTTTGTGAACTGTTATTCTAGTTAGCTCCTGTTGCACATGAATTAGCTAACTTTCACATTGTGTTTTTGATTATGCCTAATACATATTACATTTCATATAGGTATTTTTGACCCTTTCATGCAACAATTTGCATGAAAGAAGACCCTTATTTTTCCCTTTTTGACAAGTGAGGACACTGTCAATTTTAAGTTTGGGGGTAAGGGTACACTTTTGATTTTTGAGGTTACAATTTTGATTTTGGAGGATATAATTTTGGAAATTACTTTTGGGCTATTCCTTTTGGCTGAAGAATTTTGGGAAAGTTAAATTTTTTCTGGCTGAAGGTTGGTGAGATTAATTAATTATCCCATATAATAAATGCATGATCCAATGATAGAAAAGTCGCTTTGGTGATAATCTTGATAGGAAAAGATGGTTAATATATGTGGATGATTGATTTGTGTTTTAAAGCTTAATTCCTAGCAATTTTTGGAAACAAAATTTATGCACAAGAGATTATGGGATGATTCGAATGCGCTTGTTGGGAGACTTTGTAGCAAGTTGGCATGTATTTTCCTTCTTAATAAAAAAACTTTAGAACTCATCATTAAATCTCTTGAAACAATTGGATGTCGTCACACATTTTGAAAAAATGATTTAGGCATTCTTTTAAATGAGATTGAGCCTTTCAAGCCAACCAATAACATTAATCTATTTGCACCCTCTTTGAGCCTTATAATGAAAGACCATATGGATTTTCTTTTTCTTTTTTTGGAACCTACAATTGGCTTTAACCTAGCAACTTGAAAAACCAAAGAATTACCCAATTCTTGAGATAATGACTGATTATTGGTGGAAAGGATTGGATGGTGGCTAAATGTATATGATGGTATAAAATTGGTGGGGGAACATAACTAGTGAATGGTGTTCTTCATAGCTTGTACTCCAAAGGTCAAGAAAAAAGGGGGACAAGAAAATAAAAATGTATAGATCAATTGTCTCAATAAGACTTGGAGTATAAAGATTTCAATTTGAAACAAGTTTAGGGGAATGGTTGTCTCGTGTGAAAATTGTTGTAAAAAGAAAGAAGAGGGACAAGTTACTTGCAGTTACTTATCAAAAAATATTTGAATTCCTTTCTTGACCTTTCTTTCACTAGCCTAACCCTAAGCCTCATTACAAGCTTATAAAGTCCCGTTGATTTTTGAATTGTGTGAATCATTTAGTGGTGGAGAGAGAGGAGATTTTGAGCTTATGAAGTCTTGATGTTGAGGTGGTTTATATATGTTGAAAGGTTGCATTTTCTCTTGACAACTGCAAGATGAATATTCTCTGACTCTTCTTACACACACACTTCTGAAAAATTGGTAGGAAATTTGTTTTAATTTGCGAATTTAGCATTTGCAACTATTTCATTTCTTTCCTGTTAACTGTATGAACTTGAGCAGCAAATGAGAAAATCATTATGCATGCACATCCAATGGATAATTAGTGAATTTAACCCTTGCATCACTTGCTTTGCTTGAGGACAAGCAAAAACATAAGTTTGGGGGAGTGATAAGCTCCTAAATTTCATAACAAAATCATCATGTTTTACCCCGCGCTTGCGAATAATTTTGTGAATAAAATAGTGAAAAAGAACATAAAAGATGTGTGAAAAAAGAGGGCAAAGAAATATTGGTGATTTGTATGAAATTTTGAGCTTAACGATTTTATGTACGTTAGTAAATAGTAAAACTCATCAACCTTCTTTCCTTCTTGTATAGGAAGAGGTGATCAAGTGAAAAAGCCGAGAGGAAACACAAACAACATTGGAACTGAAGACTAGCTGAGAAGAAGACCAAAGGACCAGAAACAAAGTGACTTCGCCACAGCGAGATCACGACGAGTGTATTATGATTCGGCCTCCCAGACCAGAAAGGTCGCCGTGACTTCGCCACGGCGAGGCCACGGAGAAAATGCCAAATGCAGCGCGTTTTATTAAAGAAGCTTACTGAAATGGGATAAAAGGATGTATTATGGAGGAATGTCGGGGAGAAATGACAGAGGGCATATTCTAGGGACTTTTGGAGCTTCAAAAGAGAGTGGGGAAGTGCTAGGAAGCTTGGAGGATCTTGGAGAGATTCAAGTTCATTGATCTTGGTTTCCTTTCTTCTTCCTTCTTCTCTATTTTCTGTCATGAATTCCTTTTTAATCTCCATTTTCGTTTTTTATTTCTCCATGTGTAACTAAATCCCTTTTCTAGGGTTACTTTGAACCACTTGATGGATTGAACCTTGTATTTCCTTTCTTTGATGCATTGAATGAATTTTTATGTGTGGATTTTCATCTTGCTATTATTTATACAAGTGATTGATCACCACTTGATTAGTTAAATGAAATATGACTTGAGAGAGAGTATTTTTTAGAACTTGGGTGAAATCATGTTAGACTTGAAGTTTTTATTTTTAAATGGATGGTTAGTTGGTAATATAGAGATATAATTACTAACCTAACATTGTTCATATGAGGTTGGTGGAGTATTTATGACTTGCATTAATTGTGGCAAGAGGTTGTGCAATTAATGCAAGTATAAATTTGATTTTGACTTGAGAAAGCTTCTTCAAATGAATTGGAACCTTGGACTCACACATTAATTCATTAGAATGCTAAAAGGAAAGGAATTTACTAGTTCATGAAGTTAAATGGGGAATAGTAACCCTAGATCTTTTTATTTGTTTTTAAAAAGTGTTTTCTAAATCACATCTTTGTTTTATAATCTTTGTGACTAAAACCTTTATTAGAAGTAGAATTTTTAATGGCAAATCTTTTACATTTTGAATCTTCAAACCGCAAATTGATTTAGCTCAACTTAATTTAATTTACTAAGCCTTCTGTTTGATCGCATTTGTAATCAAATCCCTGTGGGAACGATACTTTCTTATCACTTTACTACTTGGCGCGACCCGTGTACTTGCGGTGCGAACAAGTTTTTGGCGCCTTTGCCGAGAATTTGGTAACAAATCCCCTGGTCAACCTTAGGCTTGGTTATTAATTTCGCTTGAGCTTATAATTATTCACTTTTCTTTTCATTTCTTTTCTTGTTTATTATTACCTTTGTTTAGTTTGATACTTGCTTGGTTGTGCTCCTTGTAGGTACCACTTTGGCTATGTAAACTGTGGAGATTGCCGATTTGGAAGTAGTACTTGAAGGATTTAATATATTTGACGAAGAAGTAGACACTAAACCTGAAATCATGGCTGATGATGAGTATGACTGGGCCACGGTTAATGACTTTGCTAGCCAGAACATGCGAGGTACTCAATCTTGCATTCTGATGCCGGAAAAACAAGCACATAATTTTGAGATAAAGCCGGTGATGATTACGATGCTTCAACTGCATGGGTTGTTTCATGAACTTTATAATGAAGATGCCAACAAGTACTTGCTCTATTTCCTGGAAGTGTGTGGATCATTCAAGCAAAATGGAGTTCCTGACGATGTTCTTCGACATCGATTGTTTCCTTTTTCTCTGCAAGGCAAGGCAAGGGAATGGTTTGACAATCTACCAGAGGGATCCATCACCTCTTGGGCCGATCTTGAAGCCAAATTTAGAGCAAGATTTTTCTCTGATGACAAGTCTGTGGAATCCAGAGATGAATTTCTAAGCTTTAGGCAACATCCTGATGAGCACCTTTATGCAGCATGGGAGAGATACAAGATGTTGATGAGGCAATGCCCTAATCATGGGGTAGACAAATGGGTGATAGTCCAAATTTTCTGCACTCGCCTTAATCCTCAGTTTAAAGCAATGGTTGATTCTATGACAAATGGAGTTTATAGAAATGTCCCTGTCAATGAAGTGGTTCGACTACTAGATCAACTATCTGCCAACAACTCTCAAGGCATTGATAGAAGGACTTCGCAACCGTTGACAACACCCAAGGAAGATGCTCCCTCATCTTCCCAACTTGCAACTATTATCTTTAAGAATGGCAAAACGCACAAGAGGGGGGTGAATTGTGGGTTTTTAAAAATTTAAAGCTTAAAACACGATACAATCTTTATACTGGTTTGGCCAACACAATGCCTACGTCCAGTTCTCCAACTCCTCGTTGTGTTCCATTATACCACAGGTTTTACAACAAGGGTTCACCTGCCAACCTTTACAACAGAGCTTTAGACTTTTCCTCTAAATGCTCCCCCTTACAACTTGTAAGGACACAACCCTGTTCTAAAGCCCCAAGCTCTTAGAACAACCTCAAACAGTAGATGATTTCAATTAATAAGTTCACTCAATGAACATATTTTTGATAAACACTTAAGTACAAATAAACTCACTAAGATTAATAACGACTTTGAGCTTTTGTGAGCAGAGAATAGATGAGAATATTAAATGCTAGTTTTCTCTGTGTGCGTGTGATTGAGTATTTCAGCAGCTTGTTCATAAATGCTCAAGTCTTGATATTTATATCTCATCACAGCATGCCTTTTCTTTCAGCTTCAAGAGGCCGTTTGAATTTAATCGTTGAGAGCTTCTAGCCGTTGGCCATTAATGCTGTTCTTCATCTTAGTCAACTTTCTTCTCTTGCTTCATTTAATTCTTGCAGAGGGTGAGCTAAGAGAAATAGAGTCTGTGAGTAACGAACACCTGCAACATTATACTTGCATAGCAGCTTTATCAGTAGCGCTAGCTCATTTGGCTATTGCTAGCTTAGTAGTGTGAGTCCTGCACTTAGCTGTTAGATAAACAAGTATTCATGTGAAGCACAGTAGGTGTTATCGCTAGTGAAATTCATTAGCTCAATGTTCAGAGACAATGTATTAGCTATCAGAATGTCTAAGTTATTTCAACAGGTACTTTCCTATCGATAGCCAATCTTGTTATCGCTAGAGACTATGTTATCGCTAGTTCATTTTATTAGCTCAAGTTATTTAGCGATATGAGTGTCTAAGTCATTTCAACAAGTGTTCTGTTATCGATAGCTAACCATGTTATCGCTAGTAACTATAGTTCATTACTGCTGGCTGTTCTATATGAGGCCTTAGCGATAGAGACAGAGCTTAGCGATAGTGATCTATTGTTCTTTGCCTACTTAGGCTAGCTCAACTCATTATATTTACGATAGTGAAGTTCTTGGCGATAGGAATATTTACTATTCTTCAGATTATTGCTAAGTTTTCATTGGCTATTGTTATCCTAAGCCTTTCATTTGTTAGCGATAGGTTCTAGCTTAGCGATAGTGTATCTGTTATCTATAGGGTTTTACTTGTTCAATGTTAAGGTAACCTACACTCTTTTTCTTAGTTATATAACATGATTCTTATCTCAATTCATTCCGGACTAAGTTATATGCTATCAGTTCATTTTACTTATGTTATCTATGGGTTCAGTCCTTATCAAAACTTAAGATTCTAACAATCTCTGCATTGAATAAGTGGTTTGATGTGATAGAATCCCATATGCAAAGGGGTAAATCTCAAGGTGTTCATTCTATTCATACTACCCCGGTTGTATGTGATAAATGTAATATATCCATCTCCCATACCAATGTCCACTCTATGAGTCAGTCAACTACATGGGAAAGTTTCAAAACCCTTAGAATAACCCATACTCACAGACTTATAATCCTGGGTGGTGCAATCACCCCAACTTCTCTTGGAATCAAGGACAAACATTGAATCAACCTTCTTCCTCAAGTGCTAAACCCTCTCATCCTCCCAGTTTTCAAGCCCAACCTAGGCAAGTTCCTATCAAGGAGGAAGAATCCAAAATGGAGAAGATGTTGGCTCAGATCTTAGCGGGACAAGAAGCTCAAATGGCTGAAACTAAATCCACATTTTCTCTCCATGAAACATCAATTAAAAATCTTGAAGTGCAAATGGGGCAATTGGCTTCACAAGTGAATGCCATGACAAGAGGTGTTCTCCCAAGTGACACCATTCCTAACCCAAAAAGGGATGGTAAGGAGGAATGTAAGGCTGTGACTTTGAGAAGTGGAAAGCAATTACCTAATGTGCCCCCGCCCAATGGCAAGAGTAATGATGTTTCTGAGGATGTTTGATTGTGCATGATTATTATACTATTTTAACTACTAATAATGGGAAATTAGCATTCAGTTTAGGAGAATTCAATGGGAATTAAGTACAATTGCATGCATGGTCCATACTTAAGGAATTAGTTGCATTTCCATGGTAATTTGAGCATATTAGGTTTTTAACTCATGCATTTCATGATTATGGACTTAAAATACCTCACATATACTTTAATTTCCCATTATAGGTGCAAAGGATGAGGCCCTAAATGAAGAAAAGGTGAGAAAAGCAAAGAAAAAGTTTCTGGTCCTCGCCTTAGCCCCTCACGGCGAGGGCTACAGCGAAGGACAGAGAGCATACAGCAAGTCAGTTTCCTCGCCACGGCGAGGGATACAGCGAGGGCCCGATAAAATTTCTAAAACGGAAGTTTTCAGTTTGTTTCCAAATTTTGGGTGATTGGGTCCTCTTCCATTGTTTCCTAAAGGATGAATTCGACCTTCCCAAGCAATCTAGAGGGAATTAAGAAGGTTTTTGGGTTTCCTATCTTGTTCTATAAATTTATACCCGAATTCCCTCTTCCACACGACAATTCACCACCAATTCAGACCACAATACACCAATTCTCTCATCTCTTCCACCAATTCCTTCCTCCATTCCACAAGCCTTCACCGGTTCACCATGGAGTTCGAGTTGCAGATCCTCTCAGGTGATTTCTCCTCCTCTATGAAGAACTAATCCGGCTCGGTGCTCTCTTGGACGACGGGATGACGTGAAGCAAGCTATTCTTCCACTCTAGGGAAGTTTTTCATTAGTTCCAATTATGTAGCCATGGATTTCCATCTATTTCCTTGAGCATTTGTTTTTCTTATGTTTGGATTTCAATTATGTTGAGACTATAGGCTATGTAATTGTTGAATTTCACCTTTGTGTTGTATTGGATCTAGTTTGGTTCCATCTATCTTTCAATTGACATTATCTTCATGAGTACTTGTTGATTTTATTACCTATCATTGTGTGTGGTGATTTAGTCCATTTATTTTATCTTGATTATGTCCTTTGGTTGATTTATTGGGTTTGAGCATGTTGATGTTGAGTTTCTTCTTTGCATGATTAAGTAATTCCATCAATTAATCTCACCTAAGAAACAATACTATTGATTCAATACAATCGCATGACATAATTGGATAAAGTTCTACACGTATGAGGATTTGATTATAAGCTAATTTTGATTAGTTATTGGATCCGAAGGATATTGAGTAATTTGGATGGGACCCAAGTTATTCTATCTATTGGAACATATTTCTAGTTAATGTTAGACTATAATTAACCCAGTTGGTCTATTGAGGTTGAGTAGGTTGTCACCGACCTATTCCTTCAATTAAGACTAATTGTTTATTACTTGCATGAGCTTGGTCCAATTATACCTTAATTCCCCAAGAGTGTGAAGTATATACTTGCCACATGTCTACCCTAGCCAAGAGAGCATCCCATCATTCGCATTCCATTAACCATTCATATTCATCCTAAAAATACCAAAAACAAGTCTTTAATTCCCTTTATGAAAAATACCAAAAATTCCTACTCTTATTCCCCAAGTTTTTTATAGCTTTCATTGCATTTAGTTTCCCTAGGATAGTTCATTAGACTCCTTGAGAGATGATCCGGGATCGCACCACTATAGTGTTGACAAATCCTTGGATTTGTATGCTTTTGTGTGCTTAATTTGAGGTAATTAACATAATTGAGATGCAATATTGGTCCATAATTGTTTAAATAATAATATAGATCCTTAAGTTAAAGTAGCATGAAAATAGGATTAAATTGCCATAATTGAAGATCAATTAGCATTAATTGATTTTTAGGGCTCTTTGATTCTTGTTTGTTGCATTTTTACTTGTAGGGCTATCTGAGGACCAAATATGAAGGGTTCAATATGAGAAGAAGCAAGAAAAATGGGGCTAGAAGCTGAAAATTCAAGGAAAAAAGGTCAAAATACAAGTTCTGGACGAATTGTGAAAATTGCAGAAAATGACCTCAAAATTCCAAAATTACAGAAAAGGACCCGAAATTTGAAAAATACAGAAAGGTCCTTCGCCGTGACACCTCACAGCGAGGCTCACAGCGAGGATCCGAGAATTTTTTTCACTTCTGGCCTTCGCCGTGACACCCCACAGCGAGGCCCACGGCGAGGCCCCGATTCTGCAGAAAATCAGCATCTGATTTGGGCCAAACCGGGTCCAAACCAAAACACCCACTCTTGACCCGATTTGAGGACATATAAGGCACGAAATTGAAACCCTAAAGACATATTTGGAGCCACCAAACACACACCAAAACCCTAGCTCTCTCATCCTCTTATCTCCATCTTCCATCTTCCACCTTCCACCTTCCTCCACCCAAATCTCCATGTTTCCTCTACTTCCACTCCTTGGTGCTGGCTTTCACATGGAGGACAGTAGCTAGGCTCCCTCATTCTTGATGGTGGGAGCCAATGGATGAGCTTGAAGCTTCAAAGGGGAGTTCTTATTCTCCCACTCTCTCTTCCTTATGTTTAAGCATGTTTCTAGGATTCTAGGGCTTGTTTCTTCATTTGGTTGTAATTTTATTCCATATCTTTGTATGAGAGTGGTGGAAACAATTTGTCTTGTTTATTTTCTTTGTATGGATGCTTGACATTGCACCTATTGACTTGAGCATATGTTATTTGTATGGATTAATCATTTAATCTATGTTTTCTTGTTAAAATCTTGTGCCAAGTGAGGATTATTGCTTGGTGGATCATATGTCAAGTGTTTGTGTTTAAAAAGTAGCAAGTAAATCTACTAATTGCTTGAGTAACATTGGGCTTCCATCTCTTAGTTCCAATTTATTGATTGGGATTCCATCAAGGAGTTGGGATTAATGGATTAATCTTGTTGCAATTCGGGATTCCGGTTGTAGGATCAAGAGTTCCTTGCGATTAGTAGGTTTAATTGGTTTTGGATTTGTCAAATTGCATGAGTGGCATTGGACTTCAATCCTAGAGTCTTGATTTATTATGTGGGATTCCAATAATGAATTGAAACCCTAGGATTAATTAAGTGGCAATTCGGGATTCCGGTTGTTGGATTAGGAGCCCCTTACAATTAGCAAATTCACCTTGATTTTGAGCTTAATCAACTTAGGTTAAATTAAGTAATGTGCGGGATTCCGGCATTAATTAATTTAATCTAAGCCTAGCCTAGAGGGATTCCTCTAGGGGTCTTTCAAAAATCAACATTAAACTCCCTAAAAATCTTTCGAAGCAATGAATCCCAAGGTTTCCATTTATCAAGAATGATTCAATTTTCATCACCCTCCAAATCTCATTTTTATTTTACTTTTGAACATATCACACCTTTTGCATCTAACCTATAAAAAAAACCAAATAAAATATTTTAACCCGCTTTTGTTAGTTTGCATCTTAGCTACTAGGTCATCTTTTGCGTTAGGCTCCTCAAGCGAACGACACCCGGGGGTTAGCTTCCACTATCCCCTTGGTTCTTATTTTCTTGAAGAGCAGACCCAAGGGCGCACTACACGCACACACACTCGAAAGAGAGATTGGTGAGCTCTTCAAGTGTAATCCTTGGTAAAAATAATATTTTGCATTTGAGCCCCAAGGCGTATTAGGAACGGTTCAGATCAATGTTGCTCTTGAAGAGGAAGATAAAGTTGATGAGGAAATTATAGTGGAAGGGTACAATGGCCAGAAGAAAAAGACAGTTGAGAAATCTAGTGATGGAGTGGCTAAAGAGAAGGTGAAAGAGATGAAGCCAAAGGCAAATGACCCTCCAGCTTATATGCCTCCACTTCCATTCCCTCAACGTTTTAAAAAGAAAGAAGAAGATGGGCAATTTAAGAAGTTTCTAGAGATGTTCAAACAGTTGCATGTCAATATCCCTTTTGCCGAGGCACTTGAGCAAATGCCTGAATATGCAAAGTTTTTGAAAGATGTGTTGGCCAAGAAAAGGAGATTCAATGAATTTGAAACAGTTGCTCTGACTGAAGATTGTAGTGCTATCCTGCAAAGAAAACTCCCACCAAAGTTGAAAGATCCAGGAAGTTTCTATATTCCTTGCAACATCGGGAAGAACTTCCAAGGAAAAGCCCTTTGTGATTTGGGGGCAAGTGTGAATCTGATGTCTTCCACTGTATTTAATCAACGGGGACTGGGAAAGGCAAGACCCACAACTGTGACCTTGCTCCTTGCTGATAGGAGTGTTTCCTGTCCTAGATGAGTAATTGAAGATGTTTTGGTAAAACTAGACAAGTTCTTCTTTCCGGCAAACTTCATAGTTCTTGATTGTGAGGTGGATTGGAATATCCCAATTATTCTTGGAAGACCAATCCTGGCTACTGCTAGAACCCTTATTGATATGGAAAAGGGTGAGATTACTTTGAGAGTAAATGATGAGCAAGTAAGCTTCAACATGAACAAAGCCTTGAAGTTTTTAGATGATTCCTCTCAATGCTCTTTCGTAGATGTGGTTGATTCTATGTATCAATAGGGGTTTTATGCTTCGTTGATGAAAGATCCATTGGAAGCTTTGCTAGTGGGAGAGAAATATGTTGAAGAGATACATGATGAAGAACTAAGGGAAATATGTGCTGTGGAGACTTATGGCCATACAAGATTCAAGCCTTTTAAACCCTTGGATATGTCTAATGCATTGAGTTCTCCTTTGAAACCATCAATTGAAAAGCCTCCAACCTTGGAGTTGAAACCACTACCTTCTCACCTCAAGTATGCTTATCTTGGGGATTGTAATGCTTTGCCAGTGATAATCTCCTCTAACCTATCACAAGTCCAAGAGGAGAAACTATTGAGAGTTCTGAGAGATCACAAGAGAGCTATTGGATGGTCTATAGCTGACATCAAGGGAATAAGCCCTTCTATTTGCATGCATAAGATCCTTTTGGAGGATGATCACAAAACCTCGATTGAGCACCAAAGGCGGTTGAATCTAATCATGAAGGAAGTAGTGAAGAAGGAAATTTTGAAATGGCTCTCGGCTGGTATAGTATACCCTATCTCTGACAGTACTTGGGTGAGCCCATTCCAATGCGTCCCCAAAAAAGGTTGTACGACTGTAGTGGCTAACATCCAAGCCTTAATCTTCTAGTGGATGTATTTCTGACTTGGTTATAATTCAATTTCAACATTTTCACTCGATGAAACTCAGTCCGTATAATTTTAATGTAGTTAAAATTTGGTCCCTGAAGTTTAACTATTTACAACTCATTCGTTATAGTTTTAACTATTTAAATCTTTAATCCATAATCTTCAAGAAATATACAATTTTATTTTCTAAAATATATGCGCTAATATTTTTAATCTTTAAATTATAATGACTAAGTTGCGTTAAGTCAAAACTGTGAGGATTGTTTGGTGCCCAAAATTGCCTCATACAGTATTTCCACCCTTTAAAGAATACATGCGCCCAGAGAAAAGAACTGTGAAGAATTTAAATTGAGTTGCACGAGTTAAAGTTTAGAAACTAAATTACAGTTGAATCAAAATTACAAGTATGTTTATTTTCTTTTTTTTTTCCTCCAAGACAGTTTTATAAAATTGTTTTTTTCAAACATTTTTTTTTTAAAAAATCTATTTGAATGGCTGTTCTTAAAAACTATATTTGAAAACCAAAATCATGTCTGTTTCTAGCCTTAAAAATTATATTTACAACCATCTCTAATTATTTCTATTTTCCCCGTATCATTCGTTCTAACCCTAGCCATTTTTCATCACTTCAAGAGAAATCCTTTGCCATAGATCACCAAGCAAATCTTGGTGGAAGTACATGCTAATTTTTAAATTCATTCGATCTTATATCAAAAAGGGATTTATAGACAAGAAAAATACATCTAATCAGATTTTATAAATTTGAAGTTGAAGATCATCATAGATCATAATTACTTAAAAAAGTGATAATAAGCTTGGTATTTAAAAGATTTATGTTGTCCCGTTGTGTATGAGTGTGTATTATATCATGTAAAACTATCCTCACAATTTAATTGAATTCTAGTTTTGATATATCTATGTAGCTTCACATTGTGGTTTTTAGTCCTGATAATTATTGTAAGGGATTTGGTCTTGTTCAACAATGTCAATGTTAACTAAATTAGTTAAGTATATACACGATAAAAAACTAAAACTCATTGGGATCAAAATTAGCTGTGAAGGAATTTTAGTACAAATCTAAACTTGCTCCAACCGTGAACAATTTTTGGCACAGCCGTAGTAAATACTTTCCATCATATTTAGCATTATTTGAGTATTTCATTTCTTCTAGATAAATAAGGCCAAAGTATATGCTATTGAAGTCATTAATAATATGACTTCTTTTAGATTTGTTATAAATGATGAGATCTGTAACCGAATTATATTTTTATAAGATCTGCTACTCTTTGAGTTTAATAAAATTTAAATAATCACATGCAATCATTCATCGTTTGAAAAGTATATTATAGAGACATTTTAACAAATTGTCTCTTTGAAGACAGACAATCAAATTTAAACTGTATAGGAAAAGATAAGAATGACTTGTACATGAAAAGTGATGCCTGAACAAATTTGTATCTATCTGAAATAAAGAAAAAAAAAAACGAATTTTAGGTACAAGAGCTTCGTTATTATTAAGATTTAAGACCCTTCAACAACCAATTAATAAATCCTAAGAAATACAATGTCATAAGAACTTATGTGATTGGGTTTTGCGTTAATGTCACTGATCAATAATCAATAAATAAATCAATCTAAAACACGAAATGACAAAAGTTTATAAAACATGGATTGTGTGGAATGTATACATGTAAGACCGATGTCATTGCTTTCATCACTAAAGCAATCAATTAAACTAAGCCCAACTAATAATGCAATATATATAATAGCAGCCTAGCTAGGTCATTCTTCTAAAAGTCTCTAAACATAAAATTAAATTAATAACGAAAACTCAATTATAAATTTAATTGCCAATGTAAGGGTTTCTAAACGTAAAATCTAATAATTGATAATAACACAAAAAGGATCTAGTTATCAATCCAATCCAACGAACAAATAAGTCTTTAATTTAGAACTAGATTAATCTCAGTTAATATAACTCAAAATTATTTAAATCTAAATAATCTTAAGTTTTGGATTAAAAAGATAAAGGAAAAACATATTGTAATCTTTAAGTACAAAATCTAGGTTCTAGTCCACTCGATGCTCCTTCCAAGTTGTCTCCCAATTAACGTATTCTCCCATCACCATCTCTCCTCCTCCAGATTTTATGCTAAAAGTCACGGCCATTAAATGAAGGTTGAGAGTTTTGTGTGGCTTTGTGGCCACGTATAGTGAGTGAATAGAAAAATCAATTCAATGACGTAGGTGAAGGAATGGGGTTTTGTGGGTGTGGGAGGCTTCAGGATGAATGGAATTTAATGGGTAAAAACTGAATTAATGGCGATGAGCGTCTCGCTGTGTTTGGCGGTAGCAAGCTCCTTTACATTTGCATGGTGGGGGAATTTAGGTACAGGAATTGGGTCTAATAAAATTATATTCGTCTATCAAACCATTAGATTCCTTTTTAACTTTTAACACTCATTCTGGACTGTAGGATCTTCTACTCTCTTTTTCCTTAACTTGTAAGAATAAATGAGATTATGATTTTACATATTTAGAAATAATTACTCAATCACAAAATAGACAATTAGAATATTGACAATTTTAAGTCAAATAATCTCATTATTAATTCAGATTTACATTATTTCCTAAAATTGTTTAATTATTAAAATTTTCTTAATTCATCTAATATAGCCTAAAATTATTTTCAAAATATTGAATAAGGTGGATAAAATATATAAAAATATTCATTTATCAAATAACATATTCGGTTTATAATGCATATCAATGAAAAAAAAAATTTTGTTTCGAGGAAAAGAAAAAGCAAAATTTTTGTGGAGCCACATGTAAATGAGCTTCCAATCTTGAAAATTTTTTATTTAATGTGTCAGGTATGACATGAGAATATCCATAAGTGCATGAGACATCAAAAGTAGTATAGAAAAATTGTTATTCTAACATGGACTAATGTAAAAGTGGATTAACCATCACAATTATGCTATCAATTTGATTGAGTGAAATGTTTTATATTTTGAAATTTAAATGAACTCAAAAAACTTGACAAAAACTAAATCATAATTTTACTTCAAGACAAGACGAGTATATGATTATTTATTACTATTACATATCATGAAATTCAATTAAAATCCTCTCAATTAGCATTGTAATGAAAATAGGGAAAATTTCAAAATAACACCCTCAAATTACCAAAAGGACACTTTCACTACAAAAAACGTTAATTTGTCACGGTTAAAACCGTGGGTTATTCACGGTTCTTAGAACCGTGACAAATCCTATCGTGGCAAGCCGATTAGTAACAGTTTTTCAAACCGTTACACACGTATGGCACACATCTTGTCATGGTTTAAACTGTGACAAACTCTGCCACGGTTTAAATCGTGACAAATTTACAGTTTTTCTTCTGAATATTTGTCTCGGATCCATATAAATAAGCCAATGTTTGTGCTACTGATTACTTGTTTCATTTTTTGAAAAATTTATAGATTTTCGCTAAATTAAATGATTAATAATTTTTTTTCTTTTAAATAAACTGATATTTCATATTTTAATTTTCTTTAAAACTTTTCCTTAAAAATAATATTTACAGAAATAATTGATGATATTTTTATTTAGAATAATATTTCTCATTGTTCTAAAATAAACACCCTGCAACAAAAAAAAAATTATAACCAAATAAATAAGATAACTGGTTTGAAATGAAATTGCCCAGAAGAATGAATCAAACTTGTATAAGCTAGATGAGAGGAAAAAGAGAAGAGAATGGAGAGGAGAATAGTGTGTGAAAAGTAAGGGAAAGAGGGGGTTTATATAGGAGGCTTTATCACGGTTTGTCACGGTTTCAAGCGTGACAAACTTTGTCACGGGTTTGTTTGTCACAGTTCGTGACAAACTTTGTCACGGTTTAAATCGTGACACACTACTCTGTCACGGTTTAAACCGTGATAAAGTAGTCTGTCACGGCTAGTAACGGTTTAAACCGTTACTAGCTTTTAGTAACGGTTCGGCTAGTAATAGTTTAAACCGTTACTAACTATTACTGCAGTAGTAACGGTTTGAACTATTACAGCTTTGTAACAGTTTGAACCGTTACTGAACTCAGTAACAGTTTAAACCGTTACAATATAATTTTTTTAAAAAAAAGGTTTGTCACGGTTTTTTGGTCTAACCATGACAAATTCTAAACATTTGTCACGGTTGTGGTTAACCGTGACAAAAAAAACTGTTAATAATGATGTATTTTTTTGTAGTGTTTGCTACAATGAATTTCGGAAAGGACAGTTCAGTACAAATGACTGAACTGTCCAACCCAAATTTAAGTGAAATGTCCAAATGCCCTTGCTACAACTAACTTGGGAATCCCTTAAGGGAAGTCGGGAATCCCTTAAGGGAAATTGAGAATCCCTTATGGGAAGTTGGGAAGCCTTGTGGGAAGTTGGGAATCCCATAATTGAACCAATGACATTTTAGACATTTCCTTTTAATTTGGGGTTGGACAATTCAGTCATTGTACTGAACTGTCCTTTCCGAAATTCGTTCTAGCAAAGTGTCCTTTTGGTATTTTAAGGGTCCTTTTTTGGAATTTTCCCATTAAAATATGTGTTTGTCTAAAGTTCATAAATATTTGAAAAACTTTTTCAAGTCAAAATCAAATTTATATTCCCAATAATATGTACAATATTTTGTTAAATTAACGAGAATTAGTATTAGGCATCAACCTTAATTTCATTGACTGTGCATTGACAACTCAATGACAAGCCATCTATCTATCTATTAAACATTAAAAAGTATTCTTCCCGCCAATTCCTACTCTATATTCACTTCCACTACAAGCATTTGCTCGCAGACAAAATGGATGGCTCCACACTCAAAATACTGTTCATAACATGACCTTGGGCTCCGTGTTAGCTGATGACTAAGCACAAATGAGCCAAGTAAGCCAGCCTTCTGCAAAAATTTCAAAATTCAAATTTTGAATCTCATCTTTTAAAAACCTTTTTATAGGTTTAAAGCAACATTGACCATTAAAACCTGTGTTTTCAAAGGCTCCCATTTTTCCCTCAGATCCACTCAAATCCATTTTCGAAGAGTACAGAAAGGTCGGTCTTTTATCTGAGGTTCTGATGGTTACCAGTCTTCTTATGCAAACTTCAAGTTCATAATATGAAGATTTCTGGGTGTTAGTTGTTCTACATTTATTAATATTTTTGTCCCTATTCCGTATTCCCTCCTCCTCCTCCTCCTCCTCCTCCTCCTCCTCTTCTTCTTCTTCTTCTTCTTCTCAGTTCATAATAAATGATGTGTTGCTCGTGGTTGTTCTGCATTTATGTATATTCTCTACTCTATTCCCTACAGATCCACTCTCCACCATGTGAACAGGGCCCATGTACCATCGCCCTTTATCTGAGGTCAGAATCATTTTTCCCTCTTATCTGCTTTAGTGGTTCATAATAAATGATGTTGATGTGTTACTTGGCTAGCATTTATGCATTTTTTTTCCTTTTTCCTTTTTCCTTCCACCTCCTCTCTCTTATTCTACTGTTTTTGCTGAGATTCACCAAGAACTAATTTTTTTTATCTATTTCCTTGTGAGTGGTAGGCCAATGTGTTTGATAAATGATGTTGTTGTGTTCTTTAACACAGATCATGAGATTGCCTCCCCGTCACACACAATGAACCTTCTCAACTTCCAATTTTCTCCACGCAAGCCTTCTCCTCCTGTCTTTCAAATTCGCATTGTAAGTGTTTTCATTCTCTGTACGCTCTTGCCCTGCACCTTTAGAAACAAAAAATGTTATAAACAACCGAATGTTCTTCCAGCAGACACCATTTGAGCTGAAGCATGAAGACATCCCTTTTGAATTAGGTGCTTCTTCAACAACTTTAGTGTCAGAATCTTCTGCAGAAGAGAGACGAGAAAGGGGGGAGAATGAAGTGACAGGAGAAGAAGAACCAGCTGAACAAACTTATGGAAAGAGGAATAAGCTTTTCCTCCAGTTCCATATAACTCTCTAAGCTCTGTAAAAAACGTGCTGGTAAAAAAAAATTGTTCATAGAACAAACTAGATCTTTTTTGAGGAATTTCGGAAAGCCTTGCAAAGTTTCCATAGGTTTGTCACTTCTACAGTTTATCATTTCTTCCCCTGTTTTTAAGAACCCTTCATATCTGCTTGGTCAAATTTGAATCCAATATATTTTGTCTATTCCAGTCTGATTCGGTAGTGTGGTTTTGCGTGCTCTATTTAAAGATACAAGCGGATTGAATCTAACCATTAGATCTTACTCATTTATTTTGTCATTAAATCTCTCATTTCAGTCTGATGCCACTGCTGTCCCTTTTTGTGGTGAAGTAGCAAGATACGCGCTTGGATCTAACAAGTAAAGAGGTGCAAATCTGGAAATCCATAGCACACATGAGATAGATGGAAGGGGGGAGTAACGTGGAGTGGTCGTTGCACTACTACAAAAAGCCCTTTTTATGTCACCAATTAACGTCACTTATTTAAAAATGTGACATTGAAAACAAAGAGGAAAGAAACAACATCACACTTAAAATTAAGTGTGATGTTGAAACTTTTCAATGTCACACTTAAATTAAGTGTGACATTGAAAAGCACTTTCCATTTTACACCAAATTTTAGTGTGACATGGAAAATGTTTCAACGTCACACCAAAATGTGGTGTGACGTTGAAAGTTGTTTTCCACGTCACACCAAAATTTTGGTGTGACGTGGAAAACCCGTCCCTCCTTTTTTTTTCATTTCCCGCCCCCCCTCCCACATTGAAACCACTTTCAACGTCACACCAAAATGTGGTGTGACGTTGAAAGTTGTTTTCCACGTCACACCAAAATTTTGGTGTGACGTGGAAAACCCGTCCCTCCTTTTTTTTTTCATTTCCCGCCCCCCCTCCCACATTGAAACCACTTTCAACGTCACACCAAAATGTGGTGTGACGTTGAAAGTTGTTTTCCACGTCACACCAAAATTTTGGTGTGACGTGGAAAACCCGTCCCTCCTTTTTTTTTTCCATTTCCCGCCCCCCTCCCACATTGAAACCACTTTCAACGTCACACCAAAATGTGGTGTGACGTTGAAAGTTGTTTTTCATGTCACACCAAAATTTTGGTGTGACGTGGAAAACCCGTCCCCTCCTTTTTTTTTATTTCCCGCCCCCCCACTTTAATTTTTTCATTTCGCGCTCCCCCAAAATAAAAACCATCAACTCCAGCTGTCTCCCATCCCCACCCCCCCAAAACAAAAACATCAGCTCCAACTCTCCCCTATCCACACCCCCCGTGTCCTCAGCTCCCCTACCCCCCCAACGCCCACATCTCCCCCCTCCAACACCCCAAGCTCCCCCCTGGTGCCCACAGCTCCCCCACCCCCTAACCCACAGCTCCCCCCTTCCCTCCCCCCACAGCTCCCCACCAGCCGCCCCCCATCCTCCTCACCCTCCAGCTACAGGTTCATTTCTTCTTTTCTTTTTCCTTTTTTTTCTGGTAATTAAATATGCAATTTCTATATGGTTCTTTTTTTACTTGTTCAAGGTTTTTTTTCAGCTCTGTTTTCCTCCTATCGGGTTCAACAATTTCAATCGTGCCTCCGTTCGCAGCTTCACTTCATCCAGGTTCCTTCTTTTCCTTTTTTTTCCTGATAATTAAATCTGCTACCTTTTTTTCTCAATTGTAAATTGCAAAAAATGCCATAGAATATTTAATGGTTTTGTAAGTCTTGTAAATTGGTCTGCCATAGAATGTTTAATGTTCAATTGTAAATTGGTTTGCAAATGCTGTTACGTTGTAATTGCTGCAAATATTGCATACTTGCTAAAATGTTTTATAAGTCTTGTAAATTGGTTTGAATAGGTTTTTGTTCTCAAATTGCTGAATATCAACAGGGAATAGAAAAATTAAAAACGTTTTTTTTAAAAAAAAAAAGAAACCACGTCACACAAGATATCTTGTGTGACGTGGTTTCCTGGAAACCACGTCACACATAAATATTATGTGTGACGTGGTTTCTCCGAGCAACTTACAACGTCACACATAATATTATGTGTGACGTTGTTTCTCTGACTTTCTATGTCACTTATTTATGTGACGTTAAAAGTCCATTTTCCATGTCACTTGATTCAATGTCCCCTGAAAAAGTGACGTGAAAACCCCCAAAATTTGTGACGTTAAAAATACTTTTTGTAGTAGTGTTGGGGAAAGAGAGATGAGGGGACCGACGAGTTGCAGAAGAGAGAGAATGAAAGAAGAAGATGAAGAGGAAGAAGGAGAACACAGAAGAAGCAAAGGAGAAAGAAAATAATCGAAAAAATCAAAAGAGGAGGAAGATGTAGATTAGAAAAGATGAAAGAAAAACAAAGAAAGAACAGTGACTTGAAAAGTGAAGACCAAGCAAATCACTAAGCAACTAGTGGAGGTCTTTTTAGAAACCATAGATGAGAGTGGCTGGGGGGCTTCCAAAAGAAACTAGATTTGTTCAACCAACCATAGGAATTGAATGAATACCTCCGGAGGTGAAAAGGATAAAGATTTCTTCTTCTTCTTTTTTAATTTATTTTATACATTTTTATATTTTTAATGGGTTAGTTGGGTAGAGAGCATAGAGAACAGGCCATAAGATGAAAGTATGTGGCGCAGATCATTTTGTACAATTTATCTTGGTTTTTAAGTTTAGTACTGCCAATTTTGTTTGTTTATTGCTGAATTTAATTAACTAAGATGGTAATGAAAGAGGCAAATCTGAGTGAGTGACGTCGTATTGTCAAAACACAAAAGCTCAGAAAACGAAGAGCACAAATGATGGGGCATCAAGCATGAGCTGTCACCTCCAGAATCAGAGGGGGGAGGGGTCACTTTAAATGCCTCTCAATACTTCCATTCCCATCTCTTATATATGGCTAATATTTTATTCTAATATTTGCCTTACAGCTATCATTATAATGCACTTATAACCACTCACCCCTCTTAAAATACAAAACCAAAATAAAAAAGACACTTATTTATGAGTTAGAACCAAACTTAATTTTAAAAGCATAGTTCTCTTCTCTTTGATAAGTTTTTATTGTTACACTCACAAAAATTATGGTCTGGGTAGATTTTTTTTTTTTTTTTTTTTTTTGTGGAATCATGCCTCAAGAGGCTAACATCTAACACTACATTCACCTACTCCTAAGATGTAACAACATCCACCTCTTCAATGAAAGGTGGAGGTTAGAAGAGCAAACAAAATACATCTAACAAACTATGAGATTTTGTAAAGAAATGATTTATGTTGACACAAATTTTGAAATAAATATTGTCTTTGTACTATCAGTCTATTTTTTGAAAAAATATTTATGCAAAAAGTGGGTCATTTAAAAAGAAATTGGTTTCACTATGCATTAAAAAATGAGTAGAGTGCTTTAAATCTTATTTAGTCTATTTAAATTTGATTTTTATTGAAAGTAATCAATTTCTTTTTTTAAAAAAGCATCTTCATGAATCCAAAAACATATTGTCTTAATGATCTTTGTTTTTTTTTTAAAATGTATAAAAAGTGAGTTCTATCAATGGTAAATGATCTTCCCATCCAAAATCCAAAAATAAATAAATAGCTCTGCGTTATAAATAGATGTTGATGGATGCAAAAGATTGTACAAGAGCCATTATCCAATGGATGAAAGAAGTTACCTTGAGATATGATAACTCTGCGCCTTGGAGTTATACATTTTTATTTTTTTTAATAGGTCCATCGGATAGAGCAGATCATAGATGAGAGTGTGTGGCATATATCATTTTGTACAATTTATCTTGGGTTAATATAATTTTTGGTCCCTAAACTTTCACTCAATTTTGGTTTTGGTCCCTGAACTTTAAAATTTTTGGTTTTGGTCCCTGAACTTTCGGTCAATTTTGGTTTTGTTCCCTGAACTTTGAAATTTTTGGTTTTGATCCCTGAACTTTGGGTCAATTTTGGTCTTGATCCCTGAACTTTCAGTAATTTTGGTTTTGGTCCTTCAACTTTAATTTCTTTTTTTGAAGTTTTTTTTAAACTGAGAGACCAAAACCAAAATTACTGAAAGTTGAGGGACCAAGACCAAAATTGACCCAAAGTTCAGGGACCAAAACCAAAAATTTCAAAGTTCAGGGACCAAAACCAAAATTGGCCGAAAGTTCAGGGACCAAAACCAAAAATTTTAAAGTTCAGGGACCAAAACCAAAATTGAGTGAAAGTTTAGGGACCAAAAGTTATAAATTCATTTATTCAAAAACTTATATGTCTTCAAAAATTAAAACATATTATCTTAATCTATTTAGATTTGATTTTTGTAAAAAGTGCTTATTTAAAAAGATGAGAAGAGAGGACATTATATCTAACGAGCTGTATCTCCCGAGCGTTGTATGGGGGAATTACTTTAAAGTCATTTTATAATTAAGATAATTCAATCAATATATTTATACAACCATAGCTTTTTACACGGCACTTCTCATGTTTCATATTTACATGAAGACACTTACAATTAATTAGTTAATTCGTCTATTTGCATACATGATCTTTACAGTAGGAAATAGCAAACAATCTGCAGTGGTTCCTTAATAATGATTAGCAAAGGCTATGAGCAAAAAATGAACAAATTCTTAAAGTTAATGAAGATAAAAGCACTACATTATAACATATATAAGGTTTCTTCCAGCTTTTATACGAGAACCATTGATTACAAATATACATCTAAATCATTTACTTAAAGGAATTGTAACACGTACATGCAATATAATTGATGAAAATGTACCCTCCAAATTTATTAAAAATGGTGACAAACTTATTTAATTAAAAAAATTGAAATCAAAGCAAGTTGTTTAATATTTTATGATATGATATTGGTTTTGTATTCATAGAAGTGCCTCCACTCTCATGAATAGTTATTTCAAATTCTTTCAATCCTACAACTGACTTAACTTTTGATGGTTCATAAATGAGACGTGTTTCATCGAATTTGATCCAAAATTTCTCAATGTATGATCTTGTCTTTTTCTCTTCTTTATCTTCTTCACAAAATCTCATCTCCATGTTTATATAAAGAAATTGAATACCTTTCTCATTTATCTCTTGTAGATATAAACTATGTATATATTTTAGTTCAAAAAAAAAAAAAAGAACCATGTATATATAATTTTAACATTGTAAATTTATTTGCTTGTTTTATAAATCCCTAATTCTTAACCATTTTGAAATTTCAGGGTGAATGGGATTCTTAGAAGAAAACATAAAAAAAAAATGAAAAAAAACTCAACCTAGATTGTGAAGAGCCTATGAATTGAATATAGATAGATTTCAAAACTTTTTATCACGACATCCCTAAAATGTGCAAAAATTCTATTATTTCAATGTCTAAAATTATGAAATGTGAAGGGCATCGGTAGAATGCCACTTCAATCTTAATTGTTATGTCCATCAAAAGTTTGCAATCTTAATGTGCCACTTCCTTTGGTTTGGTTAATCATGAATAGTAAAGAAACTGAATTTACATAAATGCAATACACCAATTTGCTAAAGTTTGCAATCTTAATGTGCCACTTCCTTTGGTTAGAATAAAATCAAATAAACATTAGTTCTGCCTTATTTCATCCTGCATTGCATTTGCCTTGATATCATCATTTGATATTGTTAATAGACATCTACTTGCACAAGAGATTTGAATCCAACCGCCTAAACTTGAAAAAGGAATAGATAAACATATAATGAATCTGTATAACTTATCTGAGCCTAGAATCTATACAGACATCAAATACATGATGGTTCTAAGAGACATTTCCAAAAAAAAAAAAAAAAAAACTGAAAAGAAAGAAACTAAAATATCATAGTGATATGAAAAATTACCTCCCTAAAAAGGAGTAAAAATCAAGTATATACAAATTCCCATCAAATGATAATCTATTCATCTTCTAATATCTACGAATATAAGATGAAACCAATTAGATAAGCATCCTAGTAGAAGAGCACCTATCCACAAAACTTGCGATGTAAGACTATAAAATAAAATCAATCATTCATTGTTAAAATACTCCTAAAGTCTTGCATATTACCAATTCAATCCCAGATTGATATAGGCAGCTTATTTCAATAACAAAGGTATTCATGATCTGATTTACCTCTGTGATCATCAGTTAATCCAAAAAAAATAATAACTCTAACTCATGCAGTCTCTCATTTTCCAAAAAAAGAGGTTCAGGAGGCCTAATAACAAAAGAGAGATTTTGAATAAGTATCTTTTCTTATTAGACTTATTGAATCGATCTTTCTATGTAATTGCATCAAACCTTGGGCTTATTGAAACCAAAATGACTTCTTTCATTGGGTATATCACTTCTTTCAATGCTGTAAAATGATAAAATTACTGTTAAATATGCCAATAAATATAGCACATCAGTAGTCCAATCAAGACAAAATGTAAAAAAGAGAAAAGGAAAAGAAGAATAGGGGTGGGGAAAATTTTGTTTGTCTACTTTTCTGCACATTTTACATAACAAATGACAATCTATACATTAGCATTAATGAATATTACCTTCTCCCCACCTTCTAGTGATCCACATTCCACAACCATATGAAGTAGAACTCTCATATATACAAATATATATACAACCTATGAGGTCATTGCACATGAATATCAGAGCACGATTTTGCTTGCATGATCTGCACATTGTGAATTGCCACCTTAAGCCTAGCGGCATCTTCAAAATCCTCCATGCACACAGATCGGCTTAATTGAGACTGTTTAACACAATGATTTTGGCTTTAAAATTTCTCCAAATAGAAAGGTCATGCGGTGGATGGCATTAACAAAATTGGCAAGTTCCATAAACACATTTCAGTCTATTAAAAAAATAAAAATGAAAAAAATACCATGACTACTACTATAATAGCATAATGTACTAATATTCATGGCAACAACAACGTCATGAACATATTTTCACTAAAACTAAATTCTAATTCATCTTTATCGAGACATCTTGCACATAACATTTAATAAGCAATAGAAGAGAAATGATTCAAAGCTACGTCGTCTAAGAAGGAGCAAGGAATATTAAGTATGAGACCTAATGGTACATTAAAAGCATATAACGATCTGGTTTAATCATATAAGCAGTAAACTATAGGAGGAAATTAAAATCAGTAATGGTTTGCTTGATTTGAATAGTAAAAATAAAATTGTTTACTTACTGACAACCACATCTTCAAAACCTTGTCTAATTCATCAAACTCGCAATTTTTCATCACGTATAAAATCTCTCAATTGTTAATACTAATTATCAACATATAATGCCGCAGACGTTATTCCATTCTTCAGATAGATGGAAACCATAAAGTTGAATTAGCTCCTGCTTAAGAACACCGAAGAAACAAAATAAAATGGACTACACATCACAATACAATTACATGCATAAATCAACAAAATTCCAAATGAACCTAGAGAATTGAAACAATACGCTTCTTCTCATCAATATCCTGAAAATGCTTGGGCCATCGACCCCAATCCCATTCTTCATCTTCAGGTCCACAGTTCCCCTTTTCTGAGACATCCTTCTCAGCCACAATAACAGGATTCCACGCACCCAGAGCAGAATTCCAAATCCACACTCTTATCACAATCTACCACACATGCTACATCAAATTTAAGTAATATGTATAAGAGAGAATACTGAATATCTTGCAAGTACAACTTCTCCACTTCACTCAACAACAGTGCAATTAAGACCAATAAATAAGTAAATAAGAATAGTATAAGAAGTGCTTTGCTAACTTGTGAATATATACAAAACAACAGAAACGACAACAGCCTCTTTCATAGTAAACATCTCACTTCTAATCTTCCATCTATGTTAAGATCAATAATGGCATGTCTTTTTGGCTGTAGATGAATGCTTGTTCTTCCATGACAGTCTTTATATAAATCATAACAAAGCCCATGAAAAACGAACAAAATGAAAATCCCCAAAAATCAAAATAAAACACATGAATCATAACAAAGACCTAGAAAAAAAATAAGATCTAGAAAAAAACTCACAAGGAAACTTGAGCTCGAGAGGTTCGACACCGAGAAGTTCCCAGCTACTCATCTTGGAACAATGGCTTTCGATATATGAATCATGATCTACTGAAGAGGACAGAAA
This sequence comes from Mimosa bimucronata, assembly GCA_037074515.1. Lineage (NCBI taxonomy): Eukaryota > Viridiplantae > Streptophyta > Magnoliopsida > Fabales > Fabaceae > Mimosa > Mimosa bimucronata. Next base: position 1,534,843 of record CM073443.1, read on the forward strand.
AACGAAAACAAAAATAAATAAATAAATAAAAACTGATTCGAGGGGGAAGAAAAAACAATGAAAAGCACAAAACATACCCTGTTGAACCATGACCGATTCTTTCAACAATCTGAGTAAGCCATTGTTTCGAAAATCTTCCATTGCTAGTGGAGATTAAAAAACCAGAACAGAGATTTTGAGAAGCAATATAGTATGAAAAAATCATTCTATATTTCAAGTTCAACAACCAAATTAATAGGAGCAAAAAAGCACTTGCAAAGTCTAGAGTGAAATAAATGGAATATGCACCAAAACAAAGTTTGGGAAAGGTGCTTGCTAAACCCCTCCAATGTAGACTGCAAGTCTAAAACGATGGGAGTTTGAAATTGATTGGGGGGGAAGAAAATCCACATTGGAAAGCTGAAGATAAATTTGAAATTTAAGACCCAAGATTACTTTGATGTTTGGAGGGAAGTTTAAAATTCGAAATTTGAAATTTGAATGGGACAGCAAAAAGGGTATATCTGTTCAGCTTTGATTTAAATTCGGCTCTCATGGAGCCCGATGCGCTCAAAAACGGCTTATGAACAGTGAACTAAGCCAGGAGCTGACCATATGTATGCAAGCCATGGAAAAATAGCTAAGATAGAGATTTGGCGAGAAGATTTTGTATTTTATGTGTAATAGAAGATAGATAGATAATAGATTTAGTCTATATAGATTTTATTTTTGTAAAAAGTTCTCAATTTCTTTCAAATAAATCTTTTCCATCAATCGAAAAACATTATCTTAATGATCATTGTTTTATTAAAAAATTTTATAAAAAGTGACTTACGCATATCAGTGGTGAATGATCTTTTGATCCAAAAATAAATAAACAGCCGGATCGAACACATATGTAGATACACAATTAAAAATAATCTCTTCAAATTGATTATTTAAAAAAATTGAGAAAACAAGTGAGCTGAAAAGAGGAATTGAAAGGTGAAGTTTGCGTCTTCTTCTAACACTTAAAGAATAGGATCACATAGTAGTGTTTTAAACCACTGGATAATTATTTGGGAAAATTCCAAAAAAAGACTCTTAAAATAACTAAAGGACAATTTGCTATAACGAAATACGAAAAAGACAATTCAGTACAAATGACTGAACTGTCCAACCCAAATTTAAGTGAAATGTCCAAAATATCTTTGTTACAACTAATTTGGGAATCTCTTAAGAGAAGCTGGGAATCCCTCAAAGGAAATTGGGAATTTCTTAAGGGAAGTTGGGAAGCCTTATAGGAAGTTGGGAATCTCATAATTGAACTAAGGGCATTTTAGACATTTCTTTTTAATTTGGGTTTGGACAATTCAGTCATTATACCGAACTGTCATTTCCGAAATTCATTGAAATTTTCCCTAATTATTTTATGACTAGTAACCAACGCTTCTTTTCTTAGTTTCATTTGTTCAATTAAAAAAGCACTCAAGCTAGCATGTTTTCCTTTAATAAAAACATTATTATGCAAATGAAGTGTTTTTTATGTATATGTTGCGTAAAAATGGAATGAAATAGTTGTGCATAAAAATAAAAAGTGGGTCTATAAAATATGGATATATCTTGAAATTTTAATATGTGAGGATATATTGATGGGATGGTATGGTCATTTTTTGGGTGTATATGGCTCACTAATCTTGCACACATAGTTAATGCAAGTGAGGATATATTGTTGGAATGGTATATAATAATTTTGTGAGTGTATATAGCTCAGTCGTCTTGCACACATAGTTAGCATGTCATGTGAGGAAACACAATGGTTGGGATGGTATATTATTACTAATAACTTGGTTATATGAAACATGCCTTTGTTTAAATGAATAACTTATGTTGCTATTTCTTCTATATATTAGCAATAGCAATGAACAACTTTATAGGAGATGATATACTAAAATCATTCCCTCTTCAACACACAAGTACAGATGGTCCAGACAGTCTTAAAATTTAGTAACTAAGAATGATTCTATGGTAAAACTCTAATCTTTGCAATGAGAAAAACATTAAATATATATAACCACCCGTGCAACGTGTGGGAGGTTTTGCTCATTTAATTACACCCAGGTCTTTGAGACTTCAATACAATCTGTTGATTGTTTTGAACCTGGTTGTGATTAAATGCCTTATGTGGGACGTCAATGTGATTTTCTCTAAATTCTATACTTATTAAAAAACAATAATTCATTTTAAAAATCAAATCTATATCATTCAGATGATATCTAATGGTCTAGATATACTTAATATTTATGTAAGAGCGTTGGGAATTTGTCAAAGGAGAACTTGAAGCGATTCATTAATCAAGATTCTTGAAAAGTCTGGCTTGGAATTTATTAGCTTTATCTACCCTGAACTTCCTTCATCCACTTGGGCACCCAAAGCTAGGACTATAGACAAAGAGAGCGATGGTTCTAAATCCCAATAGTCATAGGCTTCTAAAGCTGGATTTGGATTCTCTCCTCTGCTCTTTTGGTTCTCTTACATCCTCTGCCCTGAAATTATCTAAGGGTATTTTGGGTTTTTCTTTTAATTTGGTATTGGACACTTTAGTCAATTGTACTGATCTTTCGTTTCTTAAATTGGTTGTATCCAAGTGTCTTTTTGATAATTAGAGGGTCTTTCTTTGTCTTTTTCCCAAAAGAATATTAAATATTATATATGTACTACTCTGTTCTTTATTATAACTCCATCTTAACTACTTCTCACATACCAAGGAGTGGAAGTTATAGCATTAAATATGTGATATTTTTCCAACTTTACCTTATTTAAGAATAGGTGTTAAAGTAATTTTTTATGCATTTTTAAACATTCTCTATCATCTTCCTTATTTCCAAGATATGGGTAAAATAGTCACAATGACATTAATTGATTATAAACTGGACTTATATTTAGGAACAAAATATTTGTGGTAGTTAGACTTATAATAAGGAACAGAGTGGTATATATTTAAATATAGTAAGAAAAACAAAAATTAATATGATATTAGAGTTCAAAATTATTAATAAAGGCAATATTAAGGATCACATGAATTTTATAATAAACAAGAAGCAACCCCCCGTGCCTTGCATGGATTGTATTGTTTATTCTAAGTTCTTCTATCTCATTTCATAGCTCATGTTGACCATTCTAAATTTTACCTCTTTTTTTGTTGTTATTTTTTTTATTTTAAGAATGGTTTTTTTTTACCTCAAGACAATAGTACACATGATAACCATTGCATTTGATAACTATATGATAACATAATATACAGCTCTATCCAAAGAAAATATTTTATTGAATATATAGGATAGTAGATGGAAAGTTTGTAGATTTTTTTATCAAAAGATGGAGGGAAGATGGATGTGGTTGTTGAGTCTTATTTTTCTTCGAGCTCATTTATTCCAGCAGCGTGTGGAGTCTATGATGTTTGAGGTTTCTTTTGAGTAGTGATATCCCTTTGTCTGCATAGTTGAATTAAATCTTTGTGTGATCCTCATAATTTGTGAAATAAGTGTACCCTGTATTTTATACATCGTTAGAACTTTGACAGAGGTAAATAAACTCTATTAAAGCAAAAGTAATATTGGATTGTTGTGAACATACTAATTATTGTGTTCATTTTATTCCATTGTAATACAATTATACAATTGTTCTTGTCTTCAAGTTCTGCATATTTTGAATGTGCCTAGTATCCTGTTAAACCATTTAGAATGACACAATAGAAAGTATCCCTGTTGTAAGCAATATTGTGAGAATGTTTAGTTTCGTGAAAATTTGAAATTGTAAAATTGTTATTGCAACTTTAATCCTAAAAAGCAATCCACATAGAATCTTTCCCAAATGAGAGAAAATATATAATTCAAAGACCAATTAAATCCTCATTGTGAGTAGTGTGGTCAGCAATTTCTTTAATAGATATAAAGTTGAAGGCATTCATACGGACTTTCACATTGGGCTCTTCACAAAACGTAGAAGAATGAAGTGTGATTACTGACTGTCACCTAAGAGGGGGGTGAATTGGGTGATGGTGTAAAAAGTGAGACTTTTCTTCCTAAGAACACAGTGAAGACAATCTTTAAGATTCTTTTGGGTTTATTACTGAAAATATCTTAAAACATGAAATACACTGAAGAGTAAGTAAGATGGATATGCTGGAAATTAAGAGAGTAAAGGGAAGAGATAATGCAATCAGAATTTATCCTGGTTCGGTCAACCCAGACCTACATCCAGTCCTCAGGCTCCATATGAGATTTCCACTATCCTCTTGTTTAATCCTGGCACAAGAGAAGCCTACCACAGGTTTTACGAACACAGGTTCACCTGCCAACCTTTACAGAGTTTTAGAATACTCTAAACACTCCCCCTTACTATCTGTAAGGTAATATCCCTGTTCTAAAGCACCAGGCTTTCAGAACAACCTCAAACAGTAGAGGATTTCAATAAATACGTTCACTTAATGAACTGATTTTGATAAACACTTAAGTACAGAGTAATGAATGAAGAAATACGACTAGAGCTTAATAATCTGAACAAAGTATTGCTCTAGCTTTTCTTTTCTAACGCTCTTAATCAGAGTAATTTGCAATTCTGTATAATGCTCTGTTCATCGCTCGTTATATTCGTTCGTTGATCATCCATCACGTTTTAGAAGCGAATCTTGTTCTATTTATATCTTCACAGATTGCCTCTTGATTTATCTTCATATGACCGTTAGAATATAGTCGTTGGAAGTCCATAGCCGTTGGAGATAGATACTATTCTTTAGCTAATCCAGACTTCTGATCTAGCTTCAACTGTTCATGTGTAGAGTAGGCTAGACTACGCGTTCTGAACACCTGTACTTTCATAGTAGTTTTTTCAGTAGCGCTAGCATGCTTTGCTATCGCTAACTGCATAGTATAATTTCTGCACTTGAGCTGTTAGCTAAACAAGTAAACATATATAAAGCACAGCAGATGTTATCGCAAACATAGTCCATTAGCTCAATGTGATAGATAATATTTTATATCAGCTAAGGTTTTTCATAAAGTATTCTCTATCGATAGACATAAACATTATCGCTAGCATATTCTTCTAGTTCAACGTTCAGAGTACTAGCTATATCATATCAGCATACATTCTTCTATCGATTGCTAATCCCTTATCGCTAGATACTTGATTGCTTATTAGCTTTAAGGATACTGAGATATTTATTAAAGGGTGTTTCAAGGTATCCTATTATCGATAGCTAAACGAGTTAGCGCTAGCAACTATGTTAGCTCATTTGACTCATTTTCTCTCAGGCACTAGCTATCTGAATGATCATTATCTGAAGCACTTTTGTTATCGATAGCTTAACCTGTTATCGCTAGCTGATTCTATATAGCTCAAGGACTTTGATTTATATTTAAGCTATTTGTATTTCCTTCCATTTATCCATGTTATCTATGAACTTATAGCGATAGAATCTTTCTTAGCGATGGTGCTAGACTTAGCGATAGATATTAACTTTGTTATTTCTAAGTCTTCACTTGCTATGGCTCTGACTACTAGTTGTAGGGATACACTTAGCGATAGAGATATTCATTCTTATTGTTCTGCTAAGATTGCATCATGTTATACTTGAACTTTTCAGTAGTGATTGACTTTAGCCCTATCGATAGAAATCTGTTACCAATCTGATTTTACTTGTTTAATTCAGAGGTAACTTACACTTATGTTTTCTATGGGTCAGTCTTCATCAAAACTTAAGATTCTAACATGAAGTAATAGCTTCCATGGATTAGAAGCGACTTTAGAATATCTTGAATTCGATAAGAACTCAAAGTTTACAAAATGACAAACTTTGCCCTCTTTCAATTTCTTGTGAATCACAAATGCCTCAATCCTAGAACACTGAAAGAAGGGAATTAAACTATAATTAGTAAATTATATTTGAGAGTTTAAATACAACTTAGTTTGCCAAATAACTAAATTTTTTCAAAGAAACACAACTATATTGATTGATCTGAAATAACTACAAATCTTTTCATCAACCAAAATCATGCATATATTCTAGATCAAATGCGGGGGGCTTTTCTCCGAGCAACCCACTTTCTAAGCACACGAGCAACAATCACCCACGTATGTTTGTCATCATTGACATCCCCAATCATATCATGACGAATGTTAGATATTTTGACTTCAAATGAAGAATCAAGAATGGAGCTTGAGAATCAGAAATCAGGAATTAGCATGGAAGAAGTCACGGGGAAGGGCAGTGAATAGCTTTTACGTGCACAAATATTTATAACCAACACCATGAAGGAAGAAGCCAAGACAAAGGGAATGGATTCCACCATGGGGAAGGGGAACATTTACCTATAAGAAGAATTTGAAAGGTATAGCTGGAACGTTTAGAAGACAAAAAGGAAAAAGGGCAGATGAATTAGAAGAGGCTAAAGCATTATCATCATCATAATTATTATTTATTAATTTTAATTTTAATTCACTGTAGTTTTTTATTAACTTTTAATTTAATTTAATTCACCGTAGTTTTCTTTGTGCACTAATATAGTCATCTTGAGTGTATTGCACTTTATTTCCTGAATCAATAATTATTAATTTAATTTAATTCACCGTAGTTTTTTTGCACTGATATAGTCATCTTGCGTTGTATTGCACTTTATTTCTTGAATTAATTTCTATTCCATAAATGAAAATCAATTGCAATTGCAATTTACAATAAATGCGTCCATTTTTTTTTCAATTGTTCATTGTAACAATAATGGAGCATAAATGCGCCCCCTTTTTTTGAATTGTTCACTGTAACAGTAATGAATCAATTCCTATTCCATAAATGGAAATCAATTGCAATTGCAATTCAAAATAATTGCGTCCGTTTTTTTTTCAATTGTTTACTGTAATAGTAACGGAGAATAAATGCGTCACTTTTTTTTTCAATTGTTCACTGTAACAGTAACGGAATTAGATTAGGGAGAAGGCTGAAACATTTTTTTGTTCACTATGAAACCAATCATTTAATGGCAACAACATATGATCACTGTTACTACAGGATTTACAAGATATATTCATTTAACATCTCTAACAATCTTTTTTTATTGGTATACATGAATTAGTTAGGTTAAAAAAATGAAGAATTAGCTAGAAACGTACGGATGGTATATTTAATATCTTTGCGTTGTGGTTACCTAGCTAGTCTCGTGATGCCCCCATGGAATCGCACTTTTTCAACGCTGTGCCTAGGCACTTAATAGTCATTAAATGCTACATAGGGCTTTTGAATCGGTTTATCACAAATGGCTTCTAAAAAAGCTGAAGGAGTGTTTTTAAATAATAGATTTAATGTTTTCTGCCCCTAACTAACTTAGATTTTTAAGTAAAAAAATTTATTATGAAAAAGTTGTGAGTGTTTGTTTGACTTAACTAAAACCTAAATTTAGACAATTAAAAACTATTCTAGTAAAATTGAAGGTATTTATCTATTTTGAAACCTAAATTTGACCCAAAAAAATGTTTTTTAAGGGTTACCAAACAAGCACTTAAGAGTATTACTGCGTTTGGTATTGTTTTGTGGATGCAAAATAGATCTCTTTTGATTTTAAAAGAAAGTTGAATTATACAAAACCCTGTGAATTTTGAGAGTTGTGTATGTAGCTTTCAAGACGTTTCAAAGTTTGAATAAAATATCCTTAATCTTTTATTTTTTTTATTATGAAACCCTTATTGTTAATTTATGGTTATTTTTTTGATGGAAATTGTCGAGTCATATGGATAGAAGACACCTCGCATCATACATATTAATATATTATCCTACTTGACATTCTATTAAATTATAATTTTAAAGTAATTATACCATTTTTATAAAATATCAAAATGTGATTTTATCATTTAAAGCCCTAAAAAGTTAACCTCCTCCTCCTTGCCCCCATGCCGCCCACGTCTGCAATACATCCTTTCAATTCTTATATCTAAACTCTTCCATTTGCTCGGTGTAATATGTATTCTATACCTCTGGCTCTTGATTTAACTATTTCATTTTTTATTGGTAAAAAGACTCGTTCAGTTTTGGGCTGGGAGAGGAGATTGACATTGACTCTCAATTATCAAAGTTTTGTTGTAAATTAAACCGTGATCAAAACATAATACTGCCTCTAGTTCTCAATATAATATCTATTTATCTAATTTAATTAGATTAAGAATGTTAGTTAAAATCATATGATATTACCAAAACACCTTAACCCTCTACATTTATTCTTACATACTCTCCCTTACTTGTTTATTATTGAGAAGTATCAATGGGATAATTTGGAGAAAATTTGAGAAAAATTGGAAAGATGTCTTATATTTCGGACCAAACCTACCTCGTTATATAGATTTTATATTTAAGACTAGAGAAATATATTTTTGGGAAAATTAATTACAGGTCCCCCGTGTAAGTAACTTAAATAAGATAATGTCCCACAAAATCACATAATTAATCTCTAGTCACTGTCAGAAAGTTGTTATCGCATGCTCATTAAGTTATTATCGGTAGGCCAAAAGTTGTTATCATCTAGTTAAAAGTTGTTGCTGACCCATAATTAAATTCTCAGTCATTAACAACTTTTGACCAGACGATAACAACTTTTTGGCCTGACGATAAAAACTTGTAGTCAGACGATAACAATTTGGGGCTTGGTGTTCACAATTTTTTAACTCTTATTCAGTAACAATTTTTGAGGTGCCTATAACAACTTAATGAGTAGGCGATAACAACTTTGCGGGACTTGAGATTAATTACGTGATTTCGTGGGACATCATCTTAATTAATTTTCTTACACGTGACTTGTAATTAATTTTCCGTGTATTTTTGCCATCCCGTTAAAGTACGTTACACTTACAAAATTGAAAACAGCCTAGTTCAATCATTAAGTTACACTTACAAAATTGAAAACAGCTTAATAATATGACTTCTTTTAGATTTGTTATAAATGATGAGATCTGTAATCGAATTATATTTTTATAAGATCTTCTAATCTTTGAGTTTAATAAAGTCTAAATAATCACATGCAATCATTCATCGTTTGGAAAGTATATTGTAGAGACATTTTAACAAGCTGTCTCTTGAAGACAGACAATCAAATTTAAACTATATAGGAAAAGATAAGAATGACTTATACATGAAAAGTAATGCCTGAACAAATTTGTATCTATCTGAAATAAAGGGGGGAAAACGAATTTTAGGTACAAGAGCTTCGTTATTATTAAGATTTAAGAGTAAGACCCTTCAACAACCAATAAATTCTAAGAAATACAATGTCATAAGAACTTATGTGATTGGGTTTTGCGATAATGTCAACGATCAATAAATCAATCTAAAACACGAAATGAAAAAAGTTTATAAAACATGGATTGTGTGGAATGTATACATGTAAGACTGATGTCATTGCTTTCGTCACTAAGCAATAAATTAAATTAGGCCCAACTAATAATGCAATATAGTAACAACCTAAGTCATTCTTCTAAGGGTTTCTAAACATAAAATTAAATTAATAATGGAAACTTAATTATATATTTAATTGCTAATGCAAGGGTTTCTAAACATAAAATCTAACAATTGATTATAACACCAATAGGATCTAGTTATCAATCAAACCCAATGATCAAATAAGTCTTTAATCTAAAACTAGATTAATCTCAGTTAATATAACTCAAAATTATTTAAAACTAAATAATCTTAAGTTTTGGATTAAAAAAGTAAAGGAAAAACACTGCCTTGTAATCTTCAAGTACAAAGGCTAGGCTCTAATCTCCTCCATACTACTTCCAAATTGTCTCCCAATTAGCTTAATTTCCCATCACCATCTCTCCTCCTCCAGATTTTATGCTCAAAGTCACGGCCATTAAATGAAGGTTGAGAGGTTTGTGTGGCTTTGTGGCCACGTACACTGAGGGCCGTAGGTGAAGGAATGGGGTTTTGTGGGTGTGGGAAGCTTCAGGATGAATGGAATTTAATGGGTAAAAACTGAATTAATGGCGATGAGCGTCTCCCTCAGTTTAGCGGAAGCAGCTCCTTTGCATTTGCATGGTGGGGGAATTTAGGTATAGGAATTGGGCCTAATGAAATTATATTAGTCCATCAAGCTGCTAGATTCTCTTTTAACTTTTAAAGACTCATTCTGAACTGTAGAATCTTCTACTCTATTTTTCCTTAGCCTGTAAGAATTAAATGAGATTGTGATTTTACATATTTGGAAATAATTATTCGATCACAAAATAGACAATTAGAATAATTGATAATTTTAAGTCCAATAATCTCATTATTAATTCAAATTTACATTATTTTTTAAAATTGTCTAATTATTTAAATTTTTCTTAATTCATCTAATATAGCCTAAAATTATTTTCAAAATATTGAATAAGGTGGATAAAATATATAAAAATATTCATTTATCAAATACTATATTTGGTTTATAATGCATATTAATGAAAACAGAGTTTTTGTTTGGAGGAAAAGAAAGAAGCAAAATTTTTGTGTAGCCACATGTGAAGTGAGCTTCCAATCTTGAAAATTTTTTATTTAATGTGTTAGGTATGACATGAGAATATCCATAAGTGCATGAGACGTCAAAAGTAGTATAGAAAAATTGTTGTTCCAACAGGGACTAATGCAAAAGTGGATTAACCATCATAATTATGCTATCAATTTAGTTGAGTGAAACGCTTTATATTTTGAAATTTAAATGAACCCAAAAAACTTGAAAAAAACTAAATTAAAACTTTACTTCAAGACAAGATGAATATAGGATTATTTATTAATATTGCATATCATGAAACTCAATTAAAACCTTCTCAATTAGCATTGTAATGAAAATATGTGTTTATCTAAAGTTCATAAATATTTGAAAAAGCTTTTTCAAGTTAAAATCAAATTTATATTCCCAGTCGTAATATGTACAATATTTTGTTAAATTAAAGAGAATTAGAATTAGGCATCAACCTTAATTTGATAATTACTTGGACTATTTAAAGCTCAACCATACAGAGACATTGCACATGTACCACTACTTATCCCTGATCAACATGATGAACGTACTGCTCATTTCCTTTCTAATAGCGGTTTCAGTTTCAGCTTGTGTTCATCATGAATTGAAATATCTTCATCCATCTCTAATGGTTTCTTGTTTCTCTGCATTGTTCCTCCTAACCCTAGCCATTATTTTCCATCACTTGAAGAGACAAGGAACAAGCAAAGTATACTTAGTAGACTTTGCATGCTACAAACCAAATGATTCATGTGCTATCACCAAGGGAATGTTGGTGGAAGCATTCAAAAGATCTGGAGTTTTGTCAGAGGAGGACGTGAAACGAATTGAGAAATTAGTAGAGAAGTTTGGTGTGGGACCTAAGACGTACCTCCCTCAAGCTGTAATGCAAAAGCCAGCAAAGCTATGTCTTGTTGAGGCAAGGAATGAGGCAGAGACTGTGGTTTTCGGAGCCATTGATGAGCTTTTGGAGAAAACATGGGTGCGAGCAAAGGATATAGGAATCCTTGTGGTGAACAACACTATATTTTGTCCCACACCTTCTCTGGGTGACATTATTGTGAATCGATATAAACTCAAAGACGACATCTTATGCTACAACCTCAGCGGCATGGGGTGCAGTGCTGGAGTTCTTGCTATTGATTTTGCCAAACGGCTCCTCCAGGTTCTTTACTGCTACTTTCACTTATTTATTTATAAGTTGTGGGACAAAAATAATATCTGAAAGGGTCAAACTAACTTTTGGTCCTTATAGTTTAAGGTGATCTGGATTTAGCTTCTTGATGTTTTAAAGGAGGTTTTAGTCCCTGAAGTTTCCACAGTTTAAAATTATTAGTCCTTATAGTTTAATAAGGATATAATAGTGTTAGTTTGTGTTGATGTATCACTAACCGTGTTACTTTTACTGACTTGGTTCGATGATTGTGCATCATGACTTGGAAACAATGGGTTGATTTATAATTCAAAAATATAACTATGTTTTTTTAAGAAAAAAGAAAAAGAAAAAAGAAAAACCTAAAAACCTAGATCGTTTGAGGAGGAGAAGTGAGATGGGTTAGGGCACATCAAATCCAATGTCTTCATGAGCTGTGCTCATCTTCATTATTTCTTGCCAAAGCCATTGTCCGAAACGTGGAGGAGACTGAGAAGCTGCAAGAGAAGTTTCATTCTTTCATCATAAGAAGATTCAAGAGAAAACATGGAAAGAATTGGTGGAGAAATTAAAAAAAATTGCAGATCCCTTTTTTTAAGAGATGAAACTTGAAGCAACAAACAAAAATAAACTAAAAAGGCATAAAAAAGAATGGCAGATCCAATATTAAGTACCACTTTGTTTCTATTTAGAAGTCCAACTACACCAAAAAATTTGTTTTTTCTTAAGTCTAGTTTGGGATCAATAAATACTAATGTAACTATTTTACTCCTTTGAAATGTAAAAAAAGAAGAAAGAAACAATAAATATTATTTTAATACCCATTCTTAAATGAAGGTAAGATTGGAAAGATTTAACAAAAAAGGACACATTTAATGCTATAACTTCCACTATTTGGTGTGTGAAAATTAGTTAAAGTGGACTTATAAATAGTAACAGTGGCATTAAACAAAAGCCACACCATCAAAGTTTGAAAACACTACTCACTAGTGAAATCGTTGAGATGAAAAGACCTTCAATAATATATTGGGAAACAAAAGTAAAGTGGAGGAGGCAGGATTCATCACATCGATCTGGAGATTCCTGAATAGGGTAACCTTTTGAATTGCTGCTGAATCCATGGGCAGACAAGAGATAGCTTGGCGAACTGAAACATCTTAGTAGTCAGAGGAAAAGAAAGTAAAAGTGATTTCCGTAGTCGCGGTGCGCGAATCAAGCTTTGAAAAGAATTACCATAGTTTTAGATCGGGGATGAAGAATCTAGCTGTCAAAGATGATGGGTTAAGTTCGCAGTGCCCTAACCCATCTCACTTCTTCTCTTGAATGATTTGGGTTTAATTTCTGGGTTTTTCAATTTTCCTTTTTTAAAAAATATTGTTTATTTTATTTTTAAAGTATAAATTCAACCCATTATTTCTAAGTCATGATGCACGATCATCGAGCCAAGCTAGTATAAGTAATGAGCCAGGTCATTAGCACAAACTAACATTGTTAGGTCATTTTTAAACTATAAGGACTAATAGTTTTAAACAATGTAAAAATTAGGGACCGAATCCTCTTCTGTAAAACTTCAGTGACCAAAACCAAATCACCTTAAACTATAAGGATCAATAGTTGGTTTAACCCTATCTAAAAATATAGTTTGTCAAAGTTGCTACTTTCACTTGTTTATTGCTTATGACCTTGGTGTGATTTTTCTTTTCTTTTTTTTTTTTTTGACAAAAGAAAAGTCTCAGACTGAAATTAGCTAAGGTAAATTATATTGTTGTGTACTCTCTCCGATCCTAATTATAAGATACAGTTGACTTTTTTCTTAAAAAATTAAGGACGCAAAATACATCACTTTAAATTGTTTATATTTGTCATTTCTTTTCCTCAAAATTACTTATAAACTAACAAATAATCTAATTACATATAACACATATTAAATTTTAGTGGCCTATTTTGCTTCCTTAATCTTCACAAAAAAGTCAACTAACTCTTATAATTAAGAATGGAGGGAGCGTTTCATTGGTTCTATTTCTTGTGAAAAAAAATGAAATGTGGGTGTATCAAAAAGAAACAAGTGACACATTTTTTAGATGAGTGGAAGTACTAGTCTATATAAGTTAAAATACTTTATGACCTCATATTAGAAAAATAGGTGGGGTTGTTTGCACGATAATGAACCACCTATTGAAAACTTTCTTGAAACGTGGCGATATAATTTCCCCCATGCGCCAGTGGTACATGTGACTTGGTACCTTTTTGCAAAAAAAAAAAAATATTTTTGGTTTTCAATCATATTTTTTGTTTAATTAATGCTTATTGGAAAATCTTGCATTTGAAAATGGTTCAATTAATCCTAGGGAGTGCCGCTTTTTACTTTGCCAGTGGTCATGGAGTCACTTTTAAGTATAACATCCTTAGTCACAACTCGATAGTAATTCAACAACACTATTTATGATATAGAGAGAAATATATATTTATCTTATCTATAAATCTGTGATTAAATTTTTTAAAAATAACGAAATACTAAGACAAATTTCTATGTCATCAAACAACTTTTCAAACAAAAAAAGTTAGGTAACTTACTGAGTAAATGGAATTTAATTGAGAATACCTATCTAACTCATACACTTCAATATTGTGTTATCACAGACACATCCTAATTCCTACGCCATGGTGTTGAGCACTGAAATTTTAAACTCAGGGACGTACTTGGGCAATAACTTTCCAATGCTAACTGTAAATTGTATCTTTCGTATGGGTTGTTCTGCTTCAATTCTTTCCAACCATCCTTCAGATCGTCATCGTTCAAAGTATCAAATCATTCATACACTTCGTACACACATGGCTTCTGATGACAAAAGCTACAATTGTATCCATCAACAAGACGATGACAAGAACATAATTGGTATTTCCATCACAATGATAGACCTATTGGAAGTTGCAAATCAAGTCCTCAAGTCTCACATCACATCTCTTGCCCCATTGGTCCTTCCTCTCTCAGAGAAACTCAAGTTTTTTGTAACTTTTGTGGGAATGAATGTTTTGAGGTTGAAGATGAAAGCCTGTGCTCCAAACTTCAAGTTGGCTTTTGACCACTTTTGTATTCACCCTGGAGCAACTCCAGTGATGGATACAATGCAAAAGAGTCTTCAACTTCAAGACTGGGACATGGAGCCTTCAAGAATGACACTTTATAGGTTTGGGAACACATCTTCAAGTTCAGTGTGGTATGAGTTGGCTTATTGTGAAGCCAAAGGAAGAATTAAGAAAGGTGATAGAATCTGGCAATTGGCATTTGGGTCAGGGTTTAAGTGTAACAGTGCAGTTTGGGTTGCGTTAGACAATGTTGAAGGAGGTTCACTGAAGAATCCATGGAGGGATGAGATTCATGAATTCCCTGTTAATGTAGGAGAAAAGTGAACTCCCATCAAGGCATATCTGAAGAGTATTGTGGGATAAAAAGCTTGTGTCTTTGGTAACAATCAAGTGGGGAAGAATATGAAAATGGATTATTATTATTGAGAATCTACATACTACCTCTATTATTTAGTCGTTAATGTAAATTAGTTTGGAAAAAAATAATTAATATAAGAGATAATATTAAAAATGTTATGACAAAAAATATTTCTAAATCATCTCTTCAATTTAGAACCATAGCTTATATATATTTCCAACCTCAATTAGATGCAAATTTGACTGGTCTATGGTCTTATTTACCACACCTTATTTTTGGTAATTTGGTCTTGAATCTTCAGCATATTCTTGGTTATTAAATTCAACGTTAATATTTTTGTAAGAAAAATGTTCTCTTCGATATCATTTATAAAACTCTTTATAATCCTTCATACAAGACCTTTTGGAAAATTTTAATAAAGTGTTTATTACTCTTTTTTTATTAAAAAAAACTTATTTGTTATTATTCTTCTCGATGAAAAAGATATATACACCAAAGATTAAAATGAGGAATCCCCATTTTCAAGCTTGATAATTGACTTTAGAAATGTGAGGAATTGGAAAGAAACCATCAATTTTATCTTCACTGAAGTGATTTGATATGTTATATTTAAGATCAAGACTGACTCAAACTAGATGAGCTCATATATTCAGGAAAATGAGTACCATTTAAGAATTAAAATGTGTAATATATATAACTTCATTTATCAATTTATAAATTAATGCTTACCTTATGAAAAAAGCAAAATTAAACGTCACAACTTGGATTTGACAATCTTTAATTCTATACAATTTGAGATGAATGTGCACACAAAGATTACACATAAAATGCCTATAGCGGCACTTTTTTTAACCCTATAGCGGCGGCTATAGCCAGCGCCGTGATAGGTCTCAAATGACCTATCGTGTCACTTATTAAGTGTCGCTATAGGTGGCCTATAGCGGCGCTTTTTAATAAATAAATGCCGCTATAGGCTAATCTAAAGCGGCACTTATAATTACAAAGCGCTGGTATATGCCATTTAATTTAAAAAAATTAAAGGCCTAAAGCAGTGCTTATAATAAAAAGCGCTGCTATAGGTTTTTTTTTTAAAAATACTTTTAATTTTTAATACTATCCTATGTCAGCATCAATTAAAAAATTACATACATTTTCGATACATATATACACCAAAAAGCCATATATCCAAAGATCAAATACATTTAAAGCAACTATTCTAATTAATTAACTACAATATACTACAAGTAAACCACTATAATAACATCAATCAATAAAAAATAATATTACAATGGTTGATGAATAAGAGCATAAATACACAAAAAAGCATATATCCAGAAATTAAAAAAAATGAAGACAAGCATGAAGATACAATAAAAGTAGAATTTAGAAAAAAGAATTATTCAAACAATCAGTTCAAAAGATCAATAAGTTACCCAATGCCAAGGCAGCCATTTTCGTTTGAAAACCCAAGTGTAAAGCTCTCCAGAATCTTGAGGAAAAGAAAGAATAAAAATGAAATCATAATCAAAATATGATCACTATTTCAGCAAATACTTAATCTGAGAGACTAATGAGTTACTTGTTGCATTGGCTTTTATTAAAATATCTTAACTAGATACAGATAAAAACAAATTTCAGAACATGGCAGTTAGTCAGTTACACAACAGAGGGTAAAAAGTTAAAAACTTGAAAGAAAGGACATTCACAATCTTGAGCTCAAAGTAACTTCGCTGACCAAATGGAAAAATAAAAAGCATGATAAAAAAGCAAGTAGTATAAAAATATGATAAATACACTATGTTTAGCTTCTCTCCAGATGCTTCAATCCCATCTTGACAAGGTGCACTGAAAATCACTAGAATTTATTGTAGAGCTTGTGAAAACAACCCTTATTAAAGTTGTAAGAGGCAGGAATGCACAAGAGGGGAGTGGATTGTGCTTTTAAAAATCAAAACTGAGTGAAACAATATTTATACTGGTTCAGCCTAATCTTGGCCTACATCCAGTTCTCCAACCTTCAATTGGGTTCTACTATGCTTCAAGATTAACTCAGGCTCTTGAATGCCCTTACAAGTGTCAGCAAGAAATTTCTCTATCTTCACTGATCACTCCCCCTTACAACTTGTAAGATTACACCCTACTCTTAAGATCCCACTATCTTAAGAATAATCCTCACTTGATTGTAAATACAGAATACTTGTTCACACTATTGAACAGATTGTGTTACACACTGACGAATATCAATCAATGAACTTTCTAAAGATTGGCGAGTATTGAATGCAGTAGTTACAGATAATCAATATGGCAATCAATGATCTCAACCTACTTCTGCACAGAGCCTTTTATATTCTCTTCTTGAAATTTACCCATTGTGAAGTTATAGCCGTTGTATTTCCAGAGAGCTTGTTAATCTGATATGGAGTGTTATGATTGTATTCTGGAAAGCATTAACTCCATTGTACTTGTCTTGCTTCAGTTCATCTCTCTTCATTTATTGCTGGAAGTGGTTGGTGTGTCCAATGGCTCTAATGAACATATTGCGTGCTAACGTTAACTTCCTTAAGTAAGTCTGTGTACTTCTGTAATTTGAAAGCTTAAAATAGACTTAACCATTGAATTTGAACAAGTCCTATCGCCACTTCGATCATAGCCTCTGATCGATCTCACATCGATTAATATTACACATAGATCACAACCTGCATCACTAAATATCAAGTCAGAAATTACTCGCCTGATCGATTACAGGGGAATCCTGATCGATTAGGCATGTCCAATCAATTGCAAATAGATTATACTCAGATTACATGCTTTCTCTGATTGATCACTCAATATACTCTAATCGATTTATGCTCTCTGATCGATTACACTTAGATTATCTTTGTTTCCTCTGATCGATTAAAGCTCTCCAATCGATTAGGCTTAGATTATCTTTGTTTCCTCTGATCGATTAAAGCTCTCCAATCGATTAGGCTTAGATTATCTTTGTTTCCTCTGATCGATTAATGCTCTCTGATCGATTAGACTCATTTCTCTGATCGATTACTCAGAGTTCCTGATCGATCACAGGGGTCTCTGATCGATTGGGTGATTGCACCTAATTATTATGTGTTTTTATCCACTAATTGTAAGGAATTTAGCACTTATTATAGGTAAATATATTGGGAATTGTGCACTTTTACACTTAGGTCCAATATTATTGAGTTAGTTGCATAAAGATCATAATTTGGGTATTTTAGGCCCTTAACTCCTGCATTATATATTTATGGACTTGATATACTTTACAAATGCTTTAATTTCCTATTATAGGTGCAAAGAAGGAGGACCAAAATTGAAAACAACAATAAAATAGAGGAATTTCCTCGCCGTGGGTTCGCCACGGCGAGGTGACGGCGAGCAGAGGAAAAAGGCAAACAGAAAAGAAGGTTCCTCGCCGTGGGCTCGCCACGGCAAGGTGAAGGTGAGAATGCGTGACTGGGCAGTTTTTGGAAAGTTTCTTATTTCAAGCCAAATTGTAATTTAAGTGGTTAGGTCATATCTAATTATTTCCTAATTAATATTGTTGACCTTCCCAAGTAATTCTAGGCCTAAATGGATTAGGAAGTTTCCTAATTAATTATCCCACTGATTATTTCCTATTTTGACTAGCTTTCTTGAAGATTGAGTGATTGGGTCTTCCCCAATCCTTTCCTAATTGATAATCCTAGTCAGAATAGGAGATCTTCGGCTAATTTGGATTATATATATGTTGCCTAGTGTGCCTATGAGGGGGGAGCACGAAAATTACACATTGAAGACACAAATTCTCTAATCTCTTCCACCAATTCCTTCCTCCATTCCACAATCCTTCACCGGTTCACCATGGAGTTTGAGTTCCAGATCCTTTCGGGTGATTTCTCCTCCTTTATGAAGAACTAATTCGGCTCGATGCTCTCTTGGATGATGGGATGACTTGAAGCAAGCATTGAATCCACTTTAGGGGAGTTTATTAGTTTCTCTTGTCTAGTTCTATTTATGTATTGCAATTCCTTGTGTTTTGTTGTATGCATTTGGTCTTAGAACAAGTATGCTTTTAATCATTTGTAATGGTCATGCATGTAATCAAGCGATGCCTTTTATGTGTATGAACCTAGTGTTGTTTTCATGATATTATGCGAAAGATATGCTTCATTTATATCTCCTTTGGATTTCTAGAATATGTTGAATGCATGTGCGATTGTATGTGTGTTTAGACACTAGGTCCAACGTTAGATGGTTCGATTTACTTCTAACGAGAGTCTCTTTGTATGTTTATCATGATTCTTCACTACCGAGTTGGGAATTAATAGTTATTTGATTAATTAATTGAATGGGCAATGTGCCACGTTAATTAGTTAATTAGGTAACTGGACTAATAGCAATTGCATTAGGTTTTACATTAGAACTTGGATTAGTTCCTCCCTAGAAGTGTGAGTCGATAGTTTGTCACATGTCATCCATAGCCAAGAGAGCATCCCATCATCCCATTCCATCATCCATCTATATTTATCCTAAAAATACCAAAAATAAGCTTTATATTCTTTTTATGAAAAAATACCAAAAATACCTAGTCTTAATCCCCCATTTTATAGCTTTAATTGCATTTAGTTTTCCTAGGTTAGTTCATTAGGCTCCTTGAGAGACAATCCGGGATCGCACCACTATAGTGCAATCCTTGGTTAAAATTATTTTGCATTTGAACCCCAAGGCGTATTAGGAACTGTTTAAAATCAATGGCACCGTTGTCGGGGAGTCATTTTTGACTCCTAGGTTAGCTAAGTGTTAATTGCTTATTGACAAGGGGTTAGTAGCATTTTAGATTAGTTTTAGGTCATATTTTGCATTTTTAGCATTTTTAGGTCATTTAGTTGCATTTGCATTGCATAAATTGAAAAAAAAATCCAAAAATATTGTTCTTGTTGTGTATTCTATATTATTCTAAATCATATTTGAATTTGCTTTGTTGGGATTGAATGTTATCTTGCTTGTACATTGATTGAAAATTGTTCAAAATTCATCGACACTCACACTAGAGCTTGCTGTCAATTTTTGAAAAATTTTCGCCCAGCAATTTATGAGCTCAGTTTCCTAAAGTTTTAGGCCATTATAAGCAAGTTCAATAGGTTTACTATTTGGTGTCGTGGATTTTGGCCAAAATCCATCGTTTTTGGCACTTTTTCAATTTTTCTTTATCTTCTGGTATTTTTCCAGATTTTAGGATAGTTTTGTTTTTGAGTTTTTCTTCTTTGATTTTCCTTCTTTCTTAGTTTGTTTGAGTTGGCTTCAACCATTATTCATCCCTCCATTGCCCATTTGATCTTTTTGTGCACACATTTTGATTGCTTGATTCTTTGGGACTAAATCATTTGTATTCTCATGTCTTGGAATTATAGAAAATTTGGTTATGATCATGGTCCACTTGAGTATTCTAATGCTTTTGTAGGAAACAACACTATAGTGGGTGATGAATTTTCTTCAATTCGTGATAACCTTAACAAAGCAAAGGCCATTTTCGAATCCTTGCGCAACTCAGACGAATCACCATGTCAAGACCAACCTTACCCTCCACCTAACCATCGTTTATACTTTGAAGACCCTTATCCACCAAATTATTCTCCATACCATGAACCTTACTATCCACCATTCCCTTCATCATATCATTCTCCATATCAAGCCCCACGACATGAACTTTCACCTGCACCATATAGGTCATACCATGAACCATCTCCACAATTCCAGTGGCCACCCCCCAATTTGAACCATACTCCCCACCTCAACCCTGCCCAACACCACTTTACCAATCATACCAACCTCCATTTTCCCATTCATACCAGCCACCACCTTGTGACCATTCACCTACACAGTCAGAGGAGTTTAATTAGCTGGCCAACATGTTCAAGAGTATTGATGCTAAACTTGATAAAGATGAAGCTAGATTGCAGTAGCTTGAGGCAAAGAGGTCTAACATGGAGGAAGCCATTGCAAGATTGTCTAACTCAATTAGTGAGCTGCTGGCACAGTGGGGTGGTTCTGTTGCACCCACACAAATTGAAGAGGTGAAGCAAGTGACCACTCAACCTAAAGAGGAAACGCACTCCCCACTAGGTAATACATTGACTGAATATCATTTGAGTGAAGATGAGGTGGATGAGGGATTCATTCGTGAATTTCCTCATCGGTTTGTTGATGAATATGCTAAACTTTATGCTTCACATAGTAGTAGTTCAATTGAAAATGTTGCTTGCCCTATGATTGATTCTTCTTGTGATGAACATGCTTCTCTTCTAGGTACTAGTCATGATAATGTTGTTGAATTGAATGTGATTAAATCTTGTTCATGTATGGAATTTGAAATTTGTGTGCATTGCTATGAGGTGAAAAGACATTTATTTGATGAATATCCAAAGCATGATTGTGCCACATTGAATGATTCTCTTATTGAACATGATGCATCTAATAGTGCTATGAGTGCTGAAATTTTAAAGCATGATAAGATTGAGAATTTGAATCTTATATTGGTTGAGAATGAAACTGTTTCTGTTCTCATTGAATTACATGATATTGAAAGTGCACCTATGAAAGATTCTCCATTGTTAGAATCTTAAGTTTTGATGAGGACTGGACCCATAGATAACATAAGTAAAATGAACAGATAGAGTACAACTTAGTCTGGAATGAATTGAGATAAGAATCATGCTAAAAGACTAAGTAAAAGAAGTGTAGGTTATCTGAACATTGAACAAGTAAGAATCCTAGATAACAGATACACTATCGCTAGGCCAAGATCCTATCACAAGTAAATGGAAAGCTTAGGATAATAGCTAATGAAGACTTAGAAATAATCTGAAAAGACAAATGACTTTATCGCTAAGACCTCATAAGGAACAGCTAGTAGTAATTCAACATAGCCACTAGCGATATCATGGTGAGCTATCGATAACAGATAGTTGTTTGATATAACTGAGACATTCAGATAGCAAAACACCTTAAGCAAATGAAAAGTACTAGCGATAACATAGTCACAAGCGATAACAAGATTAGCTATCGATAACAAAACACTTGTTGAAATAACTGATTTTGATAACTAATACATTAGTTGTAAACGTTGAGCTAATGAATTTCACTAGCGATAACACCTGCTGTGCTTCACTTGAATACTTGTTTAGCAAAGTGCTGGACTAACACTATGCAGCTAGCAATAGCTTGAGATGCTAGCGCTACTGATAAAGCTGCTATGCAAGTACACTATTGCAGGTATTCGTTACTCACAGACCCTATCTCTCATAGCTCACTCTCTGCAAGAATTAAATGAAGCAAGAGAAGAAAGTTGATGAAAATGAAGACCAACATTTATTGCCAATGGCTAATGGGGCTCAACGAACATATTCAAACGACCAATTGGTGCTGAAGGAAAAGGCAAAGCTGAGAAGAGATATAAATACCAAGACTTGAGCATTTATGAAGCAGAGAACAAGAGAACAAACTGATGAACTTACATTCATTATTCTCATCTACTCACTACTCAAAGCTTTATTACTCTTAGTGAGTTAACTTGTACTTCAGTGTTTATCAAAATCTGTTCATTAAGTGAACTCATTTATTGAAATCCTCTACTGTTTGAGGTTGTTCTAAAGTCTTGGACTTTAGAACAGGGTTGTAGTCTTACAACTAGTAAGGGGGAGCGTTTAGAGGAAGTCTAAAGCTCTGTTTTGTAAAGGTTGACAGGTGAACCTGTATTGTAAAACCTGTGGTTTAGTGGAACCAAACGAGGAGTTGGAGAACTGGACCTAGGCAGTGTTTAGCCGAACCAGTATAAAGGATAGTCTTTGTGTTTAAAGTTTAATTTTTGAAAAGCACAATTCATCCCCCTCTTGTGCGTTTTGACACTCACATCCATGCATAAATGTTGATATTGTTGTTAATAGGGGATCTTGTAAACAAATACTTTCTTGTGATCTTCCACTGGATATATCTAAAACTACAAGTATTTGTTGTGACACTCTTATCACACCATCATGTTTCTCTCTTGGTGATGGGGGCATGATTGTCTTCCTTGGTTGTAATATTTATTTAGATAAAATGTTTCCTTTTCTAGAATTTGGTGCTGCTCCGTTTGTGGTATTTTTCTTGCAGGAACCGAAATGCCTCACACCAAGGAAGGAGTATGTGGGAGAAGGAGCTTACAAGAACGCATACATGTTTCTCATTCGAGATGGGAACTTCTCCTACAAGAGTTTGAAGCGTTTTAAACGCCAGGTTGTTTCTTTCCCCTCTTATCTACTCTTATACATATGTGATTAGCTTATGATATCTTATGATGCATGTTAGGATAAGTGTGGGGGAGGAACCATTCCAGTAGTAAAAGGTAGTTTAGTGTTAGTAGAGTCAATAAATACCTCTTTTGTGGATGGTTGCTTGTTGTATCTTACATTTGGATTTTGCATTGGGGACAATGCAACGTTCAAGTGTGGGGGAAGGGTTATCTGATTGGGTCATTTTGGATAGTTATTTGATTGATTTCCTATGGTTAGTGGTTTAGGGTGAACTTTGACTATTTTTGAACTATTTTTTCAAAATATTTGGCTTGAAGTTATTCTTGACTTGCCTATTATGCACAAAGGGTCGCATTTGTTATAGTAGACTTGTTAAGAGTGAATTCAAGTGCTTTTCAAAATGTTTTTGTGAAAACCTAGTTCACCCCACTTTTTAAAAACCTGTGTAAGAAGAGACCCATCTAAGGTTATTTGTTATCCTGGACTTTGGATAGATTTTGCAATGCTCTTGTCCTTTGTTTTTCAATTTTCAAGAGTTGGATATGAGATATGTTAAGGGTTAAAATGCATTTTTTCCCCGGACGTATTGCCAGAGGAGCAATTGGTGTCTGGAAGTTTTCATCAAGGCCATGTTGCCCCGGAAGAAAAAATAATGGGCCAATGTCACCCGACCCAAACGGCAAGCAGACGGCGCTCGTTAAGTGACAAATTGTCACTAGAAAAATGCCACGGTGTGAGACACATGTTACACACGTGGCTCGAAATAAAGAAGGAAGGGAAAATTAAGAAAAAGGATGAGAAATGTTCAGAGGTAAATATGGCACTTATTAGCTCAAACCAGTGGGCGAAAAGAGCGAAGGGAAGAACCAGAGATTAGGGCAAAGATAATGGGGTGTATGTGAGGTCTAAGCAGACAAAGCTTACACGTTGAAGAAGTCAGAGTAGACAAATTGTACTTCCACAAGGACACATACTTGGCTAGTTATAGGCAGAAATTCCAACCTGTACGAGGCAAGAAATTCTGGGGCATTGAAAGGTTCCAACCATTGGAACCACCTCCTACTTGTACCATGCCAGGAAGACCAAGGGTAAAGAGGATTCGAAGTAGTGAGAGTAGAAGAGAAAGAGGGCTGTTAAGGGCCAAGGACCTTCACAGGCCACTATTACACAGAATGCAAATATGCCCGGAGGTCTAGAAAAAATGAGCAAGAAAGGTTCTTATTCAAAGTGCAGTATTTGTCGACAGGAGGGCCATAACAGGGCTAGGTGTCCAAATGTATGTATTACTATTTGTTTTTTTATTTTGGGATTACCTCATGATCTAACAAGTTCATACTTCATGTATTTTTGCAAACCAGAAGCCCCAGTCCTCAATAGGAACAGTTGTCAACCAAGCTACCACAAAAAATCAAATTGAAGCTGCCACACAAGAATCCCAAATGTCCAAAAGACCCCGTGGGGGTAGAGCTTTCTATAGGACACGAAATGAGACTGGGATAGGTGTGAGAATTGACGTGCAAACAGGGAGAACTGTTTATAATGTATTAACCTTGCAACACTATGATTATTTTTTTTAACTTGCATTGATTGGATGCTATTAACTTGTGTTTTTTTTCATGAAGCCTAGCATGACTTCTGAGGTGGTCATTAGTGAGGGGACGGCTGAGGAATACATGAAGCAGCATGCTGATGTGCAAAAAACATTCCCCATGAGAGGAAAATGAGAAGGGCTACCATATGTCAGCCTCCTATAAACGAGGGCTCTCGGATAATCAAGTATCATAGCGCAACACCTTCGCTCCCTACTGATCTACCAGTGAATCCTCCAGGCCTTATGTGGAAGGGACATCCGGCCATCACAACTTCAAGTCTTCTAGCAACCAAGGACCTCAACCTTCTTCCTTCAAGCAGTTCAAACAAGCCAAACCCAACAAAAAGAGCAAGGCATTAGCAGCTATGCAATGTTCACTGGACATGTTGTGCTATCTTTAAATTATTGTCAGCCTTTTGGGGTATATGTTTTTGGGATGTATGTATAATGTGGACATCTTGTATGATGTAGACTCTCCTTCTTTTGGTATATGTACTGGATGATAGATGACAACTAGTCCTAAGTGTCTACTTTTTCTGCATAATTCTGATGATTACCTGTTTTGGGAATTAATGTGTACTGTGCAAACAGACTGGTGCATATGACTTTCTTTCAATATGATTAGAATCAAATTTATGCTTTCTAGATCTTATAAAAAAAGCATATATTGACCCCTTGGTGTTCCATACAATTCATACAACTATGGATTGCAAAAACAGAATTAGAACTATTGCTTTGTCAGCTGCTAAATTACATCAGTCCCGTCCTTACAAAATTTTTGAAAACTTGAATTGAATTGACCACTATTTGCCTTATTTTCAGCACAAAACATATAATATATGTAGTAATTACACCTACAACGTGTCAGGATGTTTGCTTATTTGTGTAAGCCCCTCTGCAATGCTTGTTTCTTACTCTGTCATTGCATATTTGTGCTTATTTTTTGTTGTTACTTAATAACAAAAAATAATAACTAATAACTAATTACATATATGGTTCACAAATAATAACTAATAACTAATTACATAACTAACAACTTGCATTGATTCACCAACCATGTCTTGCAATCACCACTTCATACATCAATCACTGACTTACATTTTTAACTGTACCAAGCACTGCTTCATTCCAAGACAAACAAAAGTAACCTACCATTATACCATTAACTAATAACTAATTACATATATTTTTTGGGTGATTACATTAGCTTGATAATAAGGATAATCTAGGAAAGGGTCCTAGTTCGTTCCTGCACAGATTGCAGCTCCTCATAGTACCACGTAGCATAGCGTTCAGGCACGCTTAGAAACAGAACAGTGTCAGCATTCTCTGGGTGCCTCATCCTTGCCATTTGATCTACACAACTAATTACATATATGGTTCACAAATATGAAGACCCAAGTGGCCAACAATGCAGCCATCGCAACCTTCATCCTCCGTTCATTCTTCTTCATCTTAGCAACCATCGAAATATTGGCAGCTTCAACCTCTGGTAAAGCTCCTCTCCTTTATCTTCCATTCTCCTCATGAAGCCTCTCAACGTGACCCAGAAGCTCATTTATCACCTCAGTAGATCTCTCCCCCAATTCATCGTCATACCACTCAAAATACCCACAACCTCCTCCCTGTGAAATCAATCAAACATGGAATTAGCAACGGTGACTAACCAGATCTTGTCTCTACCGTGAAGATAATAAAATACATTCACTCAAAAATATACCAGCAGCACTGTATGGAGGCCAAACAAAAGACACAAATAACTTGAAATGCAGTTCTAGAAGTTCGAAATGCTAATAGCAAGCAACATATTACCCTTTGAAATTTTTTACACCCAAAAAACCTCCTCCCTGGGTTAAGCTCCGTCCATGATGTTCGCAGAGGAGCCACCATGCCATAATTGCAAAACTTCGATGGACCATCATTTTCAGTCACTCGACTTCGCCCTCTCAAGAACGCCAACCTTCGCCTTCCTCCCGTCGCCGCCGCCGCCGATGATGCTGTTGAGTCGCCCATCGTTTTCTTCAACCTTTGTATGCTCTTCTCTTTAAGTTGATGGGGCTTTATGCTTCAATGGGGTTGGTCTACTTACCCTAAATATCGTTCAAATTACCAACATCAGCTTTGACTGCCAAAATTTAATGACGTGACAGAGACTGCCTCACTTACATGGCAAAATCATCCCACCTGTATCACCTCTGTTTACTTGCCGTTTGGGTCGGGTGACATTGGCCCATTATTTTTTCTTCCAGGGCAACATTGCCCTGATGAAAACTTCCAGACACCAATTGCTCCTCTAGCAATACTTTCGGGGCAAAACTGCCCTTTAACCCATATGTTAAGGGTTTGTATAGTGAAAATTGCCTTGTTAATTGATTGTTGAATGGTGATATGTGAGGTTTACCTTGCTGTGAGGTTATTTTTGGCCTAATCTTAACTTTCCTAATTTGAGTGCAGACTTGCTTTAATATGTCAATTTCCTGAACTTGTCTCAATTTTTAGTTGAAACTATTTTAGCCATGTGCGTTGAATATGATAGAGGCACTCATTCCATACATCCGCAAACACATCTTTTACACATTCATTTGATGTCTTGCATGAGTAAGATAAATTCATAATATTGCATCTATGCTTTAAATTTTGCAACTCTGCTAGCTTTCTAAACTTGACTTAGTAACCGGGGGCACTTCATCACCAATGTTGGCACTCGCGTCAAACAGTCAAGTCTAAGAGGGTTATGAGTTGGACCAAAGGTCTCTTGATGCTTTGTTGGAGTAACTGAGTAATTGGTGTTGCATTACCCATGTACAAGGTCGCGTCAAAAGGGGATCTACAACAGCTCAAGGTCTAAAAAAAGAAGAAAAAAGAGAAAAAAAAAGAAGAAAAAAAAAATATACAATAAAAGATGCTTGCAAAATTGCTTGGTTCTTACTTATGGATGACATCATTATTCCATCTAGTTTTTCCATTACCATAAACCCTTAAGTCCTCTTGATTCTTGGCATGTGTGCTAATCAGTGGAGATTGAGAATTGTTACAAGCTTTTGGTAGGTTGCATATTGAGCAAGAAGAGAGAAATAATTCATATGTGAGAATGTGTGCAATATTACCTATCTATGAGAGTGCTCACTTGTTGCTGATTGATTCTCAATTGCATTGCCAATTATCCTTTTCCATATCTTGAGCATGTATTATTCCAATTTGAGATTATTGATTATCTTAGGTCTTTATCATTGTGAGTCTATGCTTTGTGCAATATTACCTATCAGCAACGCAACCAAGCCAAAGTGTGAAAAAGATAAAAAAGAAAAGAATAACACTGGTGGAGAATATTTTGTTTATTTGCTCGTTTGGAGCATCTTTAATTAAGAAAGAATAATGAAGCCCCATTTCACATGACAAATGACAATCTACAGCATTAGCATCAACTTGTAACAAAAGCAAACAACTGCCTTCTACAATATAAATAAAGCATCATCACCATTAACTTTAAATAGCTTCAAAAGAATATGAGAAGAAATGGGCATTAGATTGCCGTTATAGTTTGAATTATCAATCTTCTCTTCAGGTTTGCCATTATAATTTGAATTATCATGGCACTTATTTTCCATCAGACAAAAAATCACTGGCTTTCATGTTGTCAATACTCCAGTAGCTTCACTTGCATTCATCCCATTGTAGCAACAGATAGCCTGCAGGTTTTTGTAAAAAAAATTGACATTGTAAAAAATGACGATGAGTAGGCATTTCATTTCTGAGATACATTTGCTTATTAGCATGAAACCTAGCTTAAACATGTGTGAACTAAAAGTCTTCATCACATTACAGATGATTCAAACCCTGTGTTTGCCCTTAGCAAATGATCATCAGATAACCAAACTTTACACACCATTAGCAACATTGATCTGCAGCCAAACAAACTTCTTTGCTACATAGTGTATAAGCAAAATTTAGTGGACTGTAATTCAAAGTTTCACACAGCCATAATAGATATTAATTACCAAAGTTGTAGACAAGCATACTAACTAAGATACTTTATCCATTAACATTGAGTGAGAAATTAACATGTAGTCAGATGCATATGTGAGAAAAAACCTCTTATTTTCAACAACTTGAGGCCAAGCATTTTTTGCTCATACAGTGGAGTTCCATCTTATGGATGCAAAATGATGGGTAGGTTGTATTCAAATTGACCATGGCAGAAAACAAATGAGAAGATGCGTTCCACAAAACAGCGGAAACTTTTGAAAAACCAATTCAATTAAGTTGTCCCTATTTTGCATGAATCATCAATTTGAAGGCCTTCACGTTTCCAATCTATCGGAACACTTGCACTCATCTTCTTGTAGCAACAGATGCCCTCAGATCTTTATTGGGAAAACTAATTGAGCTTGCAAAAATTGATTATGCAAGCAGTTTAATTCACCTAAATGAAGTTTGCTTTATTTATCTCACAGCACAACTTGCACCAGAAAGTATAACCAATTTACAAACCATTGAAATAATTAAACATAGTTTAGAGTAATTTACTAACATAAGGCCCTCAAAGTTTTATAGAATCTCCAGTACGTGGATGTTTACTATAAAGAATAAAAACAGACAACTGTGCCTGCATCTACAATAACAACAATTTAACTATGCACGCTTAAAAGGATTTAGACCATGCCAGTGAGATAGCAACTAATTGAGGTTTACCTGTCAATGGAATAATTTTCCTCTTTGCTTCCTTTTTCTGCTCAATCGAAGGCAGAATCCTCAAGGAAGCTTTCCTTGTACCCACCAGATTCTTATACCCAACTAAGAGAAGGTTTCGCTCCTCAATCTTTAATTCAACATTGAGCTTAGCAACCTTCTTCATGGCATCCTCCATTTCTGCATAAAGGACAAAAATTACATTGTTGGCAAACAAAGATTTGAATTCCACAAAAAATAAAGGAAAAAAATGCAGCCTTAAAAAAGCCTCAAACTTTTTCTCCTTTGTTAGGAAAAATCTTCGAACATATCGTTAATCCCCACAAAGCAGAGATTCTCTTCTACAAAGAAAATGAACAACAGAAAAATTAGAGACTCTCATAGGGTAAGGAAAAGACCTTCATTCTGTAGGTAGGCATGATGCACGAACGATTACCAGAGGAAGACTGATATGCTTCTGCATGAATGCGTTGACTCATGAGATGTTGAGGAAGAAGAGGAAGGGAAAGGGTCATGTGGAATGAAAGGAAAAAGAGGAAGAGGGGAGAGGGGAGAGGGAAAGGGCAAAAAGGGAGGAGAGAGAGGTAGAGAGAAGATAGGAAAGGGTCATGTGAATGAATTAAAAATGATAAAACTTTATATAGAATATAAAACAAAACAAAAAATAGGAAAATTGGCCAAGTTTGAATAGGCAAGAACACCTTCTCTAAACAAAGTTGATGACTTAAGTCTCACCTCCTCTCACCGCCACTGACAAGAAAATCTCCTCTCCTACCACTGTCGCTGCCACCCTCTGCCTCGTCCTCAATGACTGCCTCCCCAACAGCTGCGATGCCTCCATCAACCTCTCCCTCTTTAACCACACCGAGCACGAGCTGTCATCAACCTCTCCCTTCCCGGCAACGCCATCGACCTCATTGTCCGTGCCAAAACCACCCTTGAACTTGCTTTTTCTGTTCAAACTTGGCCGAGTTTAGAATTAAATAGGTGATACTGAAATTTAGGTAGGCATGGTGGATCTCTGACAAGAATGCCTTCTCAAAACGATCCTTCGCAGTAGGTTCCTAAAACAGGGGAACAGATTAAGGTTAATAAGAACAAGGTTGGAGCATGAACTCAAGTTTGAACAGACAAAGAGAAACAAACATTTCTTATTTATGAGGAACGGCTAAATTCAACTATACAATTTGTTACATACCTGGGAGCGACCCTTTACTTCATGACGAACACGATTTAGACTTAGCTAGAATAAGAAAAAATTTTGGGTTAGAAGAGAATGAGGGTAGTGTACAGAAAGGGTCCAAGAAGAAACCAAAAAATTGTCTCACCACAAAATCTTTGCACTCGTATGTTGTTGAAGGGTTTCTGTATGAATCAGAAGGCTGAGCAATCCACTTTATTTTGTCAGTGTAGGAGGGAAAATTGAAATTTGAATTTTGAAATGAGACACTCAAACTAAACAATGTCCCACCCTCTTTGTCCTAGTTGGCATACACATAAGTGTGCACGGAGCCAAAGGAAGGAGTAATCGACTTATGAACAGTAAAATAGGTCAGGAGTCAAACATTAGAAGACGGCTTGCTTTGAAAGAGTATTGTAAAGGGATTTTAGTGGAAAGGTTTTGTTTTATATGTTAAATAGATAGATATTATCATATTTTATTTTATTATATTTTATTTTTATTTCTTACTTGGGCTGCAACGCAGTGTTTTGTGGGGAGTTAATTAGAAACCTGGAGCACAATTGAAAAGTGAGCTCACGGGAAAGAGAAGAGGAAGGAGGCGGACACCACACATTTCAAAACTCATCTTCACCATGAGCGAGAGAAGGGGAGGCGTGGCTTCACTGTTCAGATTCATTACTCTTCTTCTTCCTTAAGCACCTAGTAGCGAAAAATTTCAGAGAGGAGAAGAGAGTAGTAAGCTTTGGCACTGTTCACCACCATTCTCAAAATCATCTTCACCGATCTGATTGTGCAAACAGAGAGGGCAGAGCAACTACTACTATAATTTCCTCCTCATTTCTCTTGTGTAATTTCTGGATTTGGAGATGAATCTGATGTTGAATCTTGAAATTCCTTCCAATATGTGTAGCTAAATTTATCTTCTAGGTCTATTTTAAAATTTGTATGGATTAATACCTAAACTCTATTCCCTTTTGCTAATTAATTACTGTTATGTTGTCGGTTTAATTTGTGCTTAATGTTTTCTAAGTGGATGGCCAACATTTAGATTGTTTGCTTAATTAGTGGCTTGAGAGAGCATTAATTAGGTACAAAACTAGATTAAATCCAAGCTTGTCTTGCAATTCTAATTTAGGATTGGAAGTGTGTTAGTGAGATAGAGATATTCACTAATCAAGTTTTTTAAAATTGAGGTGGTTTGGTTAAAAAGACTAATTGATAATAGTGTGTCGTAAGAGATTATGCATACTAAATTCAATTAAGTTTTGAATAGGCTTGAGAGAGCTATTTGAATATAAGAGACTTCAAACAACAACATGATAGGAATTAATTATCATTAGGGAAGGAATAATTGGGTATCATAAAATATAAATGGATAAATAGGCCTAGGCTTGTCCAATTGTGTTGAATTTATTCCAAGTGTTTTTCCTTTGTAATTTACCATTTTTAATCACTTAAATTTTATTAAAATCACTTGCGTTTTGCTTATTGCTAATTTTGAATATAATGAACTTGCTTTTAACACGGTCCTAGTGGAATGACAACATTTTCTTAAACTATACTACTAAAACTTGACCTGTGCACTTGCGGTAGCAATTTTTGCGAACATTGATCTTTTGTACTGTTTCATTTGTTAGTTTAATCCCATGTTTAACCATAGTTAATGGTTTAAGACTCTTGAGTAATTAATCTCAAATTTTTTTTATACAATCTTGTAATCTCAACTTGTTTAATTTCTTTTTTTTTTTTTCAATACTGGCAAGGGACTAAGGCCGAAAAGACATGAATTGAGGAGTCTATCATAAAGCTCCCAATATTGGATCCCATTTTATTTCCCATTGAAAACCAAGCCTCTTCTTAATTTCTAGAAGCACTATACTACCAATCTCACTATCAGAAATGATTTCATTAATTCTGTGGATAAGGAACTTTAAATGTGATTATAAAAAGAATTTGCTTGAAGCCCATGTCCCAAATAAAGTTCGTCAAGGTGCAAATTTAGTATCTTACAATATTGCAAATCTCACCAAACATAAACTACAATTTTTTGTCACTTTATAGTAATCAACGATTTATTTCGTAGCAGATTTAGTAACATCGTTAATTCTTGTTAACTTTCATTAAATATTCAAAATGTGGGGCTTGTAAAATTATAAATGATGCCAGCTTCACTCTTATAATAGGGTAAAGGTGCAAATTTATTATCCTACAATATTGCAAATCACACCAAACATAAATAACAATTTTTTGGTCAATATATAGTCATCATGAATTTAATTATTTTTGCGGGCCGGTAATTATTTTTGAAGATGATGGCGTCGCCAGTTATATGGAAGGTGTGTGAGCTACCCAACAAAAGGTATACACACCCCTAACTCTCCTGCAAATTCCATTTCCATTTCCACTCCAAGAGAGGGGCGTGGTAGGCTACATCTGGTATAATCGGCTTCCAGTTATTTGCTTTTTATGTAGTTGGTCACCTACAATATCACTGGCGACGCCATCAACTTCCATATCACCGGCGATGCCATCATCGCCCGCTCCACCGACAGCCTCGACGAGAGGTCGAAGGAATCAGCAAAACCTGATGTGGGGAGGGAGGGAATGAGACCTACCGGCTCGCAAAAATAATTAAATTCATGATGACTATATATTGTCAAAAAAATGTTATTTATGTTTGGTGCGACTTGCTATATTGTAGGATACTAAATTTACACACATTTACCCTTATTATAAGAGTGAAGCTGGCATCATTTATAATTTTATGGGCCCCACGTTTCAAATATTTCACAGAAGTTAACAAGAATTAACGGTGTTACTAAATCTGCTACGAAATAAATTGTTGATTACTATAAAGTGACAAAGAAATTGTAGTTTATGTTTGGTGCGATTTGCAATATTTTAAGATATTAAATTTGCACCTTTACCTTTAATTCTACAACTTCATATGCTCCACATGTTTAACCGAAGAGTGAGAAAACCGAACAATCCAAGTTTCTTGGTCATTTCTTAGAACTCCACCACAACCTACTAGTTCTCTCATCAACATGAAACTAATTTTCCTACTAAACACTTTGTTTAGATAAATAATTATTTTTTTTATAAAAATCAAATCTTAGATTCTATATCCATCATTAATTTTTTTTAAAACAAATCAAATCTTGACAATCCAAATCAAATTAGTTTTTCCTTCTAAACAAAGTGCACAATAGGGTAAACCATACCATTTAAACCAAATTGGGGGTGGAGATGGTTTCCAAACATCTCTATAAATTTATCTACTACATCCGGAGTTCTTTATTTGCTCCTTCCCAAAGACAAATACCTTTTTATACTAATAATGATCAATGTTGGCCTGGGTTATAAGGCTTAAATGTTTAGTCATTTCGCCAAAATCCCATGTTCCATATGAGCGTTTTGCTAACAAAAAAACTTCCATAACTGAAAATATCCCCCATTGGCTCTATAAGTAGATTCTTAGCAAGAGATTTAGAGGGTGTTTGGGATATCTTATTTGAGCCCAAAAGGACTTCTGGGCCGGATAAGCAATTTTTTCAGGATTAGTTTTGTTTGGGTTTATGTGAGGTGGAAAAGAGCTTATTTAAGAGAAGTACTTTTTTACACTAAAAAGCCAAAAGGAAGATGAATCATCTTTTCAGCCAGAAGTCATTTGCAACGGTACGCAATAAATGTTTTTTAAATTGTTCACCTACTTCTCCTAACCTTCTCCCTTTCATTTATTTGTTTGCCCCCCCTCTTCATTTACACGAACCAGCCCCCCTTTCATTTACACAAACCAGCCCCCTTCAGAAGATGAACCCTTCCTTTCCTCACAGCGGCGGCGGAACCCTCCCCTAAGACCGAGCCACCACTTTCTTCTGACCTCACCTGGAAGAGCTCAGACCACCCCCGGCAGTGCAGACCCTTCCTTCTCCTCTCCACAACGGCGGCGGCGGCACCATAACAGCCACTTCCTTCTCCTCTCCAGATCGACCCTTGCTTGCTCTCACCCCTTCCTTCTTCTTCACTGCGGCTCAAAGGAAACTTGGAGGCTCTTGTTCAACTCCTCACGGCGGCGCAAAGGAAGCTTGGAGGCTCTTGTCTCAGATCTGGTCGTTGTCCTCTGATTTGCTCGTTCGAAGGCCAGTCTCTGATCTACTCTATAGTAAGCATGATTAGGAGTAATTATAAATTCAAAGAGAGTCTTGCATGTTTGATTTTCTGAGATTTGGAATTTTTGGATTTGTTCTTTCTTCTCCCCTGTTCAAGAGCCGACGGGAAGCAAGGGTTGGATTTTGTTATTTGTTCTTTCTTTTCCCTATTCTCCTCTGTTAGCTGGTGTTTCTATTGTGATTTCGGACCCTTACATGGTTGCTCTGTTTCTGATAGTAGTGTTGTTAGCTGGCGTTTCCATTGTGATTTGCTGAAACTGATGCTATGCTTTCCTGAATGAGCAATTGGGGATTAGTAACTGCAATTTGGGAGGGTGAGAGTTGAGATTACGGTTCCAGTTTGGGGATTAGTTGGGCAATATTTTTGAATGAGAAATCGTGATTAGATTGGGTGAAATCTGATCTTATTATCATATTGGATGAGAGGAACCTTAGCTTCAAACACACCCAAACAAATCGTTGTTTTTATGTTCTGACCGTCGAAATTGGAATGCTCAGGATAAAATTAATGGTATTTCATGCTGTGAGAAGGTTAGTACGAAGAGAGACTTGGCCCAATAATTGGACAAAGATTATGGTGTTTATTTTGAATTACAATTTATTTTTAATTTGGCAGTTCACACCTGATATTAATTGTTAATTTTTTTTAATTTACTTTTATTAATATTCAATTAACAATATTCAAATAACAGGTTAAAAGAAATTTAAAAAGTATGGTTTATATATTTTTTTTTGGATTACCTTATATTACCAAAGAGTTTTATTTCCTATGAATTCCTGCCAAACTAAACTGTTTGAGATTGTTATTGTTATACTGATAAGAATTGTCAATAAACAAAAGGCAATGAACAAAAGTAAAGCAGCATGGGATCGACCGACCATGGAACTTTTTATCAAAGAAATACTTGAGCAAGTATATTTGAGACAACGTAAAGGAGGATCACTTACAAAAGTAGGGTGGAAGAACTTAGAAACTGCATTTAGGGCAAAATCAGGGAAACAATACGACAAAAAACATATTAGAAATAAATTTGATAGTTTCAAGAAAGATTGGAACAAATGGGAGGGACTCTTGAAAGAGACTGGCGTAGGTTGGGATCGGACAACAAATACGATTACGGCATCAGATGAGTGGTGGGAGAAGAAAAAAAAGGTAAACACAATTGTTAAACTTAAGTTATAAAATGTAATATTACTTTAGATAGACTTTTAGTTCTGATAGTTTGAATTATTGCAGGAGAATCGGGAAGTTGAAAAATTTAGGTACATTGGGTTGCCTTTTGCAAAGGAGTTAGAAATAATATTCAAAGGGACGTCGGCTACCGGACAGGAGCAGTTGGCACCATCTTCAACCCCCCAAGAAAATGAGGACCAAGATGATGTTTACAGACCTAACATTGACCTACTAGAGGGGTCAGGGGACAGTGAAGAAGATGACTTTGGTGGTGGCAGTGCAGGGTTTACAGATGACTTGGCAGGTGTTAACTTAGGATCAAGCACTATAGCCAGTGGTCCTAGTGATTCAGGAAGTCATGGGAAGAGAAAGAGGAATGAAATGTGTGGTAAGGGAAAGAAGATAAAAATTCCAGCATAAAAAAAAATAGCTGATTCAGTAAGTGTAATAGCTACAACCTCTCAGGATAGAATAGCGGCAATGAAGAAAATAAATGAAGTATCAATTACAGAGGTTACAGCTGAACTGCTTCGCTTTGACGAAATTGTGAACGACGATGCACTCATGTTCCGATGCATGAAAGATTTTGTGGTAAACAAGAACTTTAGGGAAGTTTTTATGGGTATGAAGGGAAAGCCTGAAGTCCAGATGAAGTTTGTGCGAGAGATGGTGATCGACCCACCAATTTGGCTTCAACCCCCGCCTTCTTGAATTTTATTTTACGCCACTTTTGTGACTATTGTGCCTAAGTTACTGTTAAATGAACTGTGCAAGTATTTAACAACACTTTTGTGACTATTGTGCCTAACTTGCGGTAGTATTTAGTTATGTAGAATATTGTATAAGTTGTGTTATGGCTCTTAATATCTTTGGCCCTATGTGTCTGTCTTATTTCTTTTGCCTTGTGTGATTTAAATATTTTGCCTTGTCATGTTATTTGCTCACACATCAATTTAACCACTCACAGGTTTTATTAATCAATGGCTAATTGGAATAATCAATTCACGGTGGAGGAAGGTGAAGGGGCTCAGTTAATGTCCCTCTTGAATGATGAGATGATAGAGGCAGAAGAAATAGCTGTATTGGTTAGTCAATATGTGATGCCCTATGTGTGTAAAGAACCATGTAGAACTAACGAGCAAACAGGAGCAGAATTTGTCCAATATATTTTGCACGGCAACTCAAAACGGTGTCATGAGATGTTTCGAGTAGAAAAGCATATATTCCACATGTTATGCTCTAAATTGGTTGAACATGGGTTGAAAGATTCTAAACACATCGAAGTTCAAGAGATGGTTGCCATTTTCTTACACATGGTTGGACATGGTTCTTGTAATAGGGTATTACAAGAACTATTTCAACACTCTGGAGAAACTATTAGCAGACATCTTCACAAAGTACTAAAGGCATGCTTCAATTTGGCAAGGGAAAATATCATACCACTTGATCCTATGTTTCGTTCATGTCACCCAAAAATAAAAGATGATCCACGATATTTCCCATATTTTGAGGATGCTATAGGTGCAATTGATGGAACTCATGTACCATGTGTGGTTAGTCATTCGGTTCGAGATAAATATATCGGGAGAAAGGGATATCCAACACAAAATGTCATGGCTGTATGTGATTGGGATATGTGCTTTACATTTGTCTTGGCGGGTTGGGAAGGTACTGCACATGACGCTCGTGTGTTTCATTCTGCTATCTCAACTCCATCCATGAATTTCCCCCATCCACCTGAAGGTAGCTTTTTTCTGAATTTCAATTCAATCACTCTATCTTCATTTCACATTTCCATTTTCATATTTTATAATTATTTCACAATTTATTAGGGAAATATTATTTGGTTGACTCTGGATATCCAACACCTATGGGATATCTTGGTCCATACAGAAGCGAGCGTTATCACCTTCCAGAATTCAGGCGTCAACCGCGATTTGAAAATCACAATGAGACCTTTAATTTTTATCATTCAAGTTTGAGATGCACTATAGAAAGGACTTTTGGAGTGTGGAAGAATAGGTTTGAAATCTTACAACGAATGCGCAAATATAAGTACCAAACACAGGTTCAGTTAGTTTGTGCAACAATGGCTATACATAACTTTATTAGGAGAAATTCTCAATCTGACCTTCATTTTGAACAAGCTGAAAATGGAAGTTCAATAAATGAGGATAATAGCCATCAAGTTCAAGATGCTTCATCATCAAATTTCACCACATCATCTTCACCTCGAATGAATTCTCTTCGTAATAGAATTCGAGACCAAATTGTACGAGACATATGATCCAATTAATTATTATATGTAATTCAATTGAACATTTAAACATGTATGATTTGTATTTTATATGTATTTTTATTTATTAAATATTTATTATTTTCAATTTTGTATAATTTTCATTTCACCTTTTTCTCTCTTAATTATATATATGTGTATTATATAATAACGTCCTTTTTGGTAATTTTTCATCTAAACTGGCTTTTCAATATAATAATCATCCAAACATGTTTTAAAAGTTAGATTGAAAAAAAGTCCTTATAACATTACTAATCCAAACATAAATCACTTCTTACAATCTAACTTTTTTTCAAAAGACCTTCTGAAAAAGATCTTCTGAAAAAGTTCTTCTGAAAAAAAGCCAATCCAAACACACCCTTAGTTGTGAAGAGATATTGGTCCCCACCATGTATTGGTAATTTGGATCTCTTTCAAGTCTCAAAGTTGGGTTAGTTCATCAACCTTAAGTGAGGGTAGATTAGTATAAACCACTATTAAAAAACCCGGATCGGACCGGGCGGTCAAACAGGCAAACCGCCCACAAGACCGGTTTTTTGGATGATGAGTTGAACCGGGGAAACATTTGACCCAATGAGGGGGCGGGCTAAACTGTCCAAAACCGGGAGGTTAAACCGGTTTTTTTTCTTTTTTTTCAAAATGTGATTTTTTTTTATTTTGTTATAATTTACCTAATTACTAACTTTCACTCCACTCAATTTTAGAAACCAGGAAACTATAATATTTTAAATGTTATTTTATTTGCATATGTTTAATATTTAATTGTTGTCACTCTTAGTATTTGTGTTTTATTCTGTGGATTATAGAATAATATTTATCTTCACGTGTAATTAACTAATATTTTCTCTTTTTCTCTCTATAGAAACATTGAAATATCCATGTCTGATGAATCATGCATACCTATCTATATTTACATTTTGATGTTAGTGATTTTTAGTGTTAATATCAATTAAATTTTATTATTTTAATAAACTGGTTGAACCCCGATCTAACCATTGACCCTTGAACCAATGACTCGTCTGGTTCTATATCCGGTTTGGTTTTTTGAACCTTGGTATAAACCCAAGTGGGTTACAAAGTTTGCATGAGCATGTTGCTCTTTTAAAATTAATACTCCATCTTATCCAAAATTTAGGACCTATTTTTTAATTTGATTAAATTAATGATGTTAGTTAATTTTGAAATATGATATGTTTTTTTCTAAAATGACCTAATTATCTTCATTAATTCCCTTAGTACACTTTCTCTCAATTATTATTGAGGGAGTACAGATATGAGTAATTTAGGAAATAACAAAAATTATAAATATATTCTATATTTAGTATCAAGATTGACTCTCTAAATAGGTCATACATTGATGATAAGAGGAAGGAGCAAGTTTCACCTTTAAACATTATATTTCTCTCAAATCGCTTCAGTTGACATGACTGTTGTCACGCCCCAAGAAGTTGAGGTATGATAGGATCGAAATATGAGAGAAACTCACATCTCTTAAGCCTTACTTAAGTATAAATTTCTTCATTCATATTAATAGACACATCTATGATACAAAATAGAGTTTAGATAAATTTAATTTAAATAAAGTTATAAGCTATCACTAGAAGTTTCAATAAAACCTTCTATGCAAATATGAACTCTTGAATGTTCCACAACAATGTAAATCATATATAAGGAAGGCAAGGATTCTAATTATAGTTTATGTGGAGCATCTAAAAGAAGTTTTACAAGAACAATAATAGTAATAATTATATATAAGTTTGAACTTTACATTGAAAAGGGAATCTTTTAGGACTATGCTTCATCCCCAACTCGAAATACAAGCTTCTCAGTAATTGATAGGAGTATAGGATCAGTTACCCTATCTGAAACCAAAATATCTTCTAGTGAATAACGTCCCATATAAAGAAATAAATAAAATACTGAAGGAAATGATTTAAAAATATTAAAACTTTGAATGGTAAAACATGATGATAAATCTCAACAAAAATTATAACATTAAAAAACAAATAAAAATATTCACCGAATCAAACCAAATGGTGACAAAACAGTATATTTAAGATAATCGGTTTAGATCAGTCTCAAATCTTGTCATTTCGTAGGATTTCTATAGAACTGATAAACAAGCATGAACACACAGTCCAAGGGGTAAATAACCAAGTGCAACTTGAAGTTACGAACACAAACGTGGACACACAGTCCACAAGGGTAAGTAACCAAGCAAGTGCAGCACTAGGCCACGAAACAAGCGTAGGTACAAGACCCACGATTAACAAGCGTGAGAACAAATCCCACGGATATCAAGCATGAGTGTAATGTCCACGAGTGTCAAAGCAAGCTCGAGTTTACCATGGCGTGCCAAGAACTAACAGTACTGCTGTTAATAACCAGCGTTCTTTATTCAGTCCTCTAAAACATTTTCAAGCATGCTTGGGGTCAAGTTATCTTATAAGACATGAAAACATCTTCCTATACCAAAGTCACATTATGGATGTTCCATAATCAAGGACCCTAACATGAAATTCACAAGAAAATCATTGCAAGCAATTTCATTAAATTCTCTTGCAAAGATCTGTAAAGGATAAAATGATATAGGACAATTTAGTAAATAATTAAATCAAAAATTACAATTTGTTATAATTGACAAATCCTTGGATTTGTATGTTTTTATGTGTTTAAATTGAAGCTTCTAACATTAAAAAGATGCAAGATTGGTCCAATTGTGCTCATTTAATATCATTGATCTCTAGGTGGGATTTGCATGAAAACGAGGTTAATTAGCCATAATTGTAGATTAATTTCCATTAATTGATTTATAGGGCTATTTGATCCTTGTTTAGTTTTATTTCTACTTGTAGGGTCGCCCAAGGACCAAAGCGGGAGAGATCCAGGAAGAAGAGAAGCTTAAAAGAAGATTGAATGGATGCACCAAGGCAGCCAAAAACAAAGGAACCTCTCTATATGGTGTGCCGCGGCGCACAAACATGTGTGCTGCGGCATATGAAGAAAAAATGCGAAATCGACCCTTCTGTATGGCATGCCGTGGCATACAAACATGTGTGCCGTGGCACACGAAGAAAAATTCATAATTGGCGCCTCTGTATGGTATGCCACAGCACACAAACATGTGTGTCGCGGCATACGCGCATCTGAACAGCTACGAACTTTTGCTGATTTTTCAACTTG
This sequence comes from Mimosa bimucronata, assembly GCA_037074515.1. Taxonomy (NCBI): domain Eukaryota; kingdom Viridiplantae; phylum Streptophyta; class Magnoliopsida; order Fabales; family Fabaceae; genus Mimosa; species Mimosa bimucronata. Next base: position 1,576,513 of record CM073443.1, read on the forward strand.
GATCAGACCCAAATCAAATATAACCCGATACCCACTTGTTTTAAACTCAAATTGGTCGAACCCTAGCCCATTCTAACCATTCCACAGCCACCACAAACCCTAACACACTCATTTTCTCTCATCTTCTTCCTCCATTCCACCCCAGATCCATGGCTTCCATTCCTTCCTTCCTTGTTGTTGGTTCGTCCAAAGAGAATAGCATTTAGGCTCCACCATTCTTGATGGTGGAAGCCAAGGGATGAGATTGAAGCTTCAAAGGGGAGTTCTTGTTCTCCCACTCTCTCTTCCTTATGTTTAAGCATGTTTCTAGGATTCTAGGGCTTGTTTCTTCATTTGGTTGTAATTTTATTCCATATCTTTGTATGAGAGTGGTGGAAACAACTTGTCTTGTTTATTTTCTTTGTATGGATGCTTGACATTGCACCTATTTACTTGAGCATATGTTATTTGTATGGATTCATCGTTTAATCTATGTTTTCTTGTTAAAATCTTGTGCCAAGTGAGGATTCTTGCTTGGTGGATCATATGTCAAGTGTTTGTGTTTAGAAAGTAACAAGTAAATCTACTAATTGCTTGAGTAACATTGGACTTCCATCTATTGGTTCCAATTTATTGGTTGGGATTCCACCAAGGAATTGGGATTGATAGATTAATCTTGTTGCAATGCTGGATCCCGGTTGTAGGATCAAGAGTTCCTTACGATTAGTAGGTTTAATTGGTTTTGGATTTGTCAAATTGCATGAGTGGCATTGGACTTCAATCCTAGAGTCTTGGTTTATTATGTGGGATTCCAATAATGAATTGAAACCCTAGGATTAATTAAGTGGCAATTCGGGATTCCGGTTGTTGGATTAGGAGCCCCTTACAATTAGCAAATTCACCTTGATTTTGAGCTTAATCAACTTAGGTTAAATTAAGTAATGTGCGGGATTCCGGCATTAATTAAGTTAATCTAAGCCTAGCCTAGAGGGATTCCTCTAGGGTTCTTTTGAAAATCAACAAACAACTCCCTAAATATCTTTTGAAGCGATGAATCCTAAGGTTTCCATTTATCAAGAATGATTCCATTTTCATCCCCCTCCAAATCTCATTTTCATCTTATTTTTATTTTACTTTTGAACTTATCACACCTTTTGCATCTATTCCATCCAAAAACCAAATACAATATTTTTACCCGCTTTTGTTAGTTTGCATCTTAGCTACTAGGCCATCTTTTGCGTTAGGCTCCTCAAGCGAACGACACCCGGGGGTTAGCTTCCACTATCCCCTTGGTTCTTATTTTCTTGAAGGGCGGACCCAAGGGCGCGCTACATGCACACACACTCGAAAGTGGTGCTCTTCAATAATCACCCGACATAATAAACAATAACATAATTTTGATAAACCTATTTTCATAATATAATGCTAACAAAATGGTTAATCTAATGTAATTGTAACAAGTAGTAAAACATAGATGGGATGTTATTAACTCACCTACTATGCTTCCAAATATACAATTCCTCACAATTATCAGCTTCTGCCATATTCACCCCTTATTCCCTAATATTCCAACGTAAGAATACTATTACTTCAAGTATAATTTAAATAAACATTTCATAACATTTCATGTAACAAGATTCTTTATTATATTATCTAATTCATCCATAATTCAAATTAGCCAAAACAAAACTATTGTCGTTTCTTTACCAAATTCATAAAGCCATATTCTTCTATATACAAGCACATCTATATAATACATATTCATTAGTCTAACCAATATCAACATGTTCTAGCTTAACTTGATATTCTTGAAGGGCAGACCCAAGGGAGCACTACACGCACACACACTCGAAAGTGGTGCTCTTCACTTGATTTTGAGTGCATGATCCTATCTCCCAAGTCGCAATTTTGTTGCTTGAAGCTTACTTGTACATAGCATACTTGCCCTGACTGACAACTCCTATTTTTGCTGATTTTCACTGTCTGTTCATCATCTTTGCTGCACATACAATTTATACATCACCATACTCATTCATACATACCCAATACACATACATACACTCCATACATCACATACCATTCATTCTTGCTTGAATTTTGTACATTCTGAGTCTTGGTTGCTGCTGATAGTCCACTTACTGTCTGTGCCTTGTGTAACTCAACCTTGACTTGCTCTTGATTTCTTCCATTTTTTTGTGTTTCATTGTGCATGACTAGAGGGAGACGGAGAAGAGGATCAAACCTTCCATCCTTAAACCTTGGTGTTGGGCAAAACCTTAGCCAAATTAGGAGAGCCAACCTAGGCGACCCCTCTAATCCTATCTTAGAAGAGTGTTCTTCTAGGGAGTCTAGCATCTCATCCCATTCAGACACCAAAAACTCTATCCATATAGAGATCCCTTTAGACATCCCTATGGCCCACCGACTACCACACAAAATTCCCCAAGCTAACCCCCACCACCCAATGCCGATCCCCCACCCAATGGTCATAATGGAAACAATGGTGACGGTGAGGGAGTAGGGAATCATGATATCCCTAGAAGGAGGAGCATCAGGGAAGTTACTTCGAGTGGTGTCACATACGACCCATTCCAAACTGCATATCATGCTCTAAATGCTGCTTTTGAGATAAAATGGCCACTAATTGATGTGTTGCCTTATTTTACAGGTTTGGAAGGGAGGACCCATATGGCCATCTATATGGGGTCCACCTCGCTTACACGAGCATGAAGTCAGCCTGAGCAAACCTGGATGATGTACAGCTTAAAGTTTTCCACTTGTCGTTGGATGGGAAAGCCAAGGAGTAGTTTCGACTTTTACCTAGACATGATGAAAATGCCCTCACTTCTTGGGCTAATTTGAGGAGGGCATTCTTGGAGCATTACTTCCCGGATGTTAAGACCGAGGATTTGAAGAAGGACATCTACTCCATTTGACAAGACCCATCCGAAAGCTTTTATGAATATTGGTGTCGATTTCAAGAGCCATTAACCAAGTGTCCCCACCACCAAATAATAGATGAACAGTTGATTCAATACTTCCACAAGGGGCTCTTGCCTAATGAGAGAGGCATTATGGGTACTAGTGCCGGCAGTTCTTTGGAAGACTTACCCGTCGAGGAAGCTTGGGCCATGATTAAGCTAAGAGCCAAAACACCCAACAATACAATAGAAGAGGTTACAAATGGGTGTTTGAAGTTAGTTCCAACCCACAACAATCAAGGAGGATGGATTCCTTAGAGGCCAAGGTAGACACTTTGAGTTGCTAACTTACCTCTCAGCTTGCCTTTATCACATCCGAGTTGAGGATCCTTAGCATGCAACAGTGTGCTCCTTCTACCTCCAAAGCCTTAGTTGCACCAAGTTGTGAGCATTGTAGGTCGGTGTTCGCCTTGCGTCGCAAGTGCACGGGTCACGCCAAGTAATACAGTGATGAGTAAAGTATCATTCTCACGAGGATTTGATTCCAAAACCCGGTCAAACAATGATTGTCACACTCTCACCCAATTTGAGTGATTCAAATATAAAGATTGGAGATGAACTATGAAAATAAACATATGCTAAATGAAATAAAATTATAAACAAATGATTCATGGACTTAAAGGATGCAATTAGGACCTAGGATTACTTATCGCCCTTGTATTTCATAAGCACTCAATTAATTCCTAACTATATTTGCTTCTTAATGATATCTTATGCTAGCCAAGGATATTAAGTTACCCATAAGTGCTCTCTCAAGTCTCCAAATAGGTGTTTAGTTCAATTAATTCCTTGATCTCTCAATTGAATAATTGAACCCCCAAATCTCATTACAAATCCCATGTGGCTATGTGAGGTTAATGAGTATATCTCTATCCCATTAACAAAACCATCCATTCAACATCAAACTTCAAGTTCCCACATGATTATACCCAAGTTCTACACTCAATCTAGCCCTCTCAAGCATCAATCAATTGAACCCAACAATCTCATTGGTGGCCAATCAACAAGAAGCATTAAGCATAGAGTAAAATCAACATAATCATACCATTAATCACAAATAGAAAGGGAAATGAGTACTTAATCCATACAAGAGTTCAAAATAACCCTAGAGCAAAGTGTTTAGCTACACATGTTCAAGAAAATCCAAGAGAATATATACATATATCAGCATAATCTTAGAACAAGAGAGGGGGAAGGAGAATGGAGAAGAAGAACCAAGATGTGAAGCCAAAATCTCTTCCAATCTTCAAACCCTAGTTCAATCTCCACCAAAACCCTTGCCCTAGCACACCACAAAGCTCCCAAGAAGGCCCCAAAAGTCCAGAATGTCGAATGAACTCTAAACCCTAGCTTTTATATCATTTCAGTCCACCTCTTTTAACAAAATGCGCAGCAGTACATACTTTCAGACCCTCGCCGTACCCCTTGCTGTGGAGCCTCCACGGCGAGGGCCAGAGAAGAAACCTATATATTTTTGCCTTGTTGTGCCTGGCTGTACCCCTTACTGTGGAGGTTCCACGGTGAGGCCTTGCTGTACCCCTTGCTGTGGAGGTTCCACGACGAGGCCTTGCTGTACCCCTTACTGTGGAGCTTCCACGGCGAGGGTCAAAAAGCACACCAACATCAATGCTTCGCCGTGGGCCTTGTTGTGGTGGTTCCAAGGCGAGGGACAGTTCCTGTATCCTCCTATTTGTTGCTCTAAGCTTTCTTCCTCTTTGAAATGGTCCACCTCTTCACTTAAAATGTTTACAGCTTGGTGAGGGAGCTATAATCACTTGGTCAATGCATCAAAATATTCCTCCAAGAGTTACATAAAACAACATAAGAAACTAACTAGAAATATGATCAAAATATGCACAATGAACAATGATGTGCAACCAAAAATCAAATGAGCATTTTCCTATCTTGAGTATCCAAAATTTATCAATGATAAAACATAACATCAAGGAAAATATGCTAAAATTACATGAATTCCTGGGAGTTATCAGTCGGTTATACACATTACAAGTCTTTGTCCTAATGAGCAGGCAGATGTTAATGCCATGTACTAGGGGAGGTCTAATTCTAATATCAACCAGAAATGGGATCCTCATAGCAACACCTACAATGAAGGGTGGAGGTCACACCCTAACTTCCGGTGGAGAGATAACAACAACACCATGACCAATTACAAGGGCCACTCCTCTTCCTCCCCAAGGGCCTTGTCCCCCAAGATTCACCAAGAGGGAATGATTCTACTGCTCAAATTCTCAAGAGCATTCAAAGGATGCATGAGGACATGAATGCTCACAACGATGCGAGGTTTGCATCTCTTGAGTCTAAGATGGAGCAATGGGAGACTAGAGCCACCAATCTCTAATCATTTGTGAACAAGCTCTCAAATAGCCTCAATGATCAACAAGCAAGGACAAGTGGGGCAATTCCCTCTAATACCGTGATCAACTCCAAAGAGCTCAATGCCATAAGCTTGCGAAGTGGTAAGAAGTTGGGAGTTGAAGAAGAAGAGGATGATGACATTGAGGTGGTCTATGATGAAAGCCATGAATTTCAAGCCAAAAGCAACAATCCACCAAAGAGTGAGAACGGTAAAGAGAAAAATCTGTTGGGAGAAACAAGGAAGCAAGAAGAGGCCAAGAGCAACTCAAGCAATCCTGCCTCTACAAGTGAAGGTAAGAAGGTAAACATTTCTGACCTACTTTTTCCTCATTCTTACTTAGCTAGTCAAAGAGTTTTTGAGCAAAAACAAGATACGGAAATACTTGACATGTTTAGTAAGATTGAAGTGAATGTGCCTTTGCTTGATCTGATTAAAAATGTTCCTAAGTATGCTAAGTTACTTAAGGAGTTGTGCACACGTAAGAGGAGTTTCCAACCTAACAAGAAAGTTCAATTGCCCTCTAGTGTGTCTACTTTGTTTAAGCCTCAACTCCCCATTAAGTGCCAGGATCCCGGTTCTTTCACCATTCCATGTACCATAGGTAGGACTATCATCCCACGTGCATTTCTTGACCTAGGAGCCGCAATCAATGTCATGCCTAAGTCTTTGTATAGGGCCCTAGGGGTAAAAACTTTGCAACCTACCCCCATGATCTTGCAACTTGCTGATAAGACCATTAGGAATCCCGATGGCATCTTAGAGGACATCTTGGTGAAAGTGAATGATTTAGTTTTCCCCGCTGACTTTTATGTGCTTGATATACCAAACACCCAAGGGGATGGAACTTTAATTTTAGGTAGACCCTTCCTTAGGACTTCCAACACTGACATTAGCATGTCTAAGGGTTCTATCACTATGTCTGTTGGGGATAAGAGTGTGCAATTTAATATGTATGAACAAATGAAGCAACCTAATGAGGATTACTCTATGTGTGATGTGAATTGTATTGATGGTTTGCTTCCTGTTGAGCATGATGATGATATGCACACCTCACTCACCCATATTGATTATATGATTGAGAAGTCTCCTACTAACCCCACTATGCCAGAAAAGATTTTTTTTGTTGATAACTTTGCAGGCGGTGGTAGAGTTGAAAAGACTTCTAAGAAGGAACTTACCCACTACTTTAGGGAGCTGCGTGCCCTATATGCTAAGGAAGGACCGGTAAAGGTGCCATGTATTGTCAACTTTGTTCCATCTCAGCTTCCAATCAAGAAACGCTATAAAGATAATGTTGTTGCTGTGATGGACATGGAGAAAGTGGACAATGGTGAGAGGTTTGAGGAACTAATTCCTCCAAAGCGTCGTTCCAAGAAGAAGCACAAGTCTCCACCAACAAACCTACCACAAGCTATCTTGGCCCACCTCTGTGTCTTCGATAATGCCTATGAAGATCTAAGCAAAGTGGAGCATTTCCAAATTGGTGACAAGGTCCTAGGCTCTTATTCCACATATGTAACACCAAATGGCGAAACAAGAGTGAAGCTGGTGGGACCTTTTGAGATTCACTCACTTTGTCACTGTGAGAAGGTTATATTGAAGGATGCCCAAGGCAACTACTTTCAAGCAAGGAAATGGCGCCTTCAACTCTTCAAGGAGAGCCTTGAGCCTCCATGAACTCGAGGTTGTTCCTTTCCTCTCTACTTGCTTCACTTGATTATTAATTGCCATATGTTTATGAGCTAAGTATGGGGGAGGGAACTTACCTGGTAGGAAAAGTAGTTGTAATTGTTTTTACATTCCTAGGTTTAGTAATAAATGCTTCTTGCTCACACACCAAGACCACACTTGATTTCAACATGCTTTGAAAATTTCATTGGTATATCATTTTGACTCCTTCTTGCCCTCTCCCTATTTTTCTTTTGGTGATTGATGACATGTTGTGCTTCAATCTTGAATTGGACTTCACAACTTTCTACTTCACCCAAGAGTTGAGTTAAATTGGTATGTCCATATTTTTGCTACATTGAGGACAATGTAGGAATTAAGTGTGGGGGAGGGATGTGCTTTTGTAATGGGTGAAGTTGGGTAAAGTCTGTTGCATCTTGGTTATGCTTCTACTTTCTAGCTTCAAAAAGTTGAAAAATTTTGAAAATTTTTGAACTTTTCCTCACTTTCATCTTTATTCCTCTTTGGACTTGACATGATGTTTTTGAACATGCTTTAGCAATTATGGGAATTACTCCATGCTTTGGATGTGTTGTTGATGCTATTGATTGATCTTCTTGATTGGCACTTTGTTGATTGAAATTGATGCTTTATGGTTGAATCTTGGTTGTAGTTGATCTTTGTTTGAGTTTAGGAGAATTAGCCATGTGTGAGGTTTATTTGAGCCTAATTGCTTATTCTTGTGTGATATCCACTTAGTTGCCATTCTTTAGAACTTGTTTGCATTCTTGATCAAGAATTGTTGCATTTAGTGTAATGAAGCATGATAAAGGCATTCATTTCATTCCCTCACATGCCAAACACAAACCGCAAACACTTCTTCCATTGTCACCCCATTTGAGCCATTCACTTGATGTTTTGCATTTGACATACCAATATATGAAAAGTTGCATCATTGCTTGTGTTGTTTGAAAAATGCCACTGCTTGGTTGTATATAAGTATGCCATGTATAGAGAAAAACAAAAATACAAAAAGAAGAAAAATAGTGAAAAAGAAAAAGAAAAAATGAAAAATTGAAAAGTTGCAAAAAAAAGTACAAAATAAGGCATGTTAGTGTTTTGAGTTGAATTAGGAATTCAAGTATGCACAATATCATGTTTCATTCATTTCATCATGTCAAGTGGCCTACTCCATCATTACAACCCCAGAAGCCCTTTTGATGCATTGCACTTCTTGTATTTAAGTGGAGATCTTAGAATCCCTACAAGCATATGGTAGAATGTGCTCCAAGGTGGATTTTGAGAGTAGAAAAATGAACCCAATATGGTGAGAAGAGTTAAACACTTATCCTTGAGTGACCTTCTCCTTTGCTTATCCACATTGCATTCACTACATCCATGGTTAGCTCTTTAGCATCATTTCATTACTCATTGCTTGTTGGTTAGGGGATTATCAATTTTCATTAGCTCATATTCATCTAGCATGTTGAAGTTCTCATTTATGCCTTACTTACCATTTGTGCTTAAGCTTTTAAATTTGTCTTTGTACTGGGAGTACAAAGGTTTAAGTGTGGGGGAGTTAATAAATCCCTGATTTGTATGGTTTTTATATGCCTAATTTGAGGCAATTAACATAATTGAGATGCAAATTTGGTCCAATAGTGCTTAATTGAATGTCTTAAACTCTCAAATGAAATTAGTATAAAATTAGGATTAATTAGCCATAATTGTAGATTAATTTTATTGATTAATTTATAGGGCTATTTAATCCTTGTTTAGTCTTGTTTCCACTTGCAGGGTCGCTCAGGACCAAAAAAGGAAGAAGTTTGCATGAAGAAATTGGCCAAATTGAGGATCGAGTTGTGGAGAAGGATGCCAGCAAAAGCACAAAATTCATCCCTAAAATTTTGTCCATTTGGCTGCAGCTAGCAAACCTTCTGGCTGCAGCAAGGCAAACAGAGAGTAAGGGCTCGAGACTCTGTACTCTTGGCTGCAGCAAGACAGACAGAGAGCAAGGGGCCGAGCCTCTGTGCTCCTGGCTACAAGGAACAAAACTTCTAGCTGCAGCGAGAACGCGATTTTTCTGATGCAAAATTTTGCTGATATTTCGGGTTTTTAGGGTTCCAAATGGGTAGACCCGACCTTAAATGACCTAGACCCGACTTTCTCACATATATTTCGAACTAACACCTCAGTCCCTTAAATCTATCCACCTCCATTTCATCTCCTACCCCATTTTCTCTCAAATATCTCATCCCATCTTCCATTTTCCTTTCCTTCCATCCATGGTAACTTCTTCTTCTTTCCTTGTTGGTGTTCCTCCCATGAAGAGCAGCAGCTAGGCTCCACCATTCTTGGTGGTGGAAGCCAAGGGATGAGCTTGGAGCATTTAGAAGGGGAGTTTTGTTTCTAGTCTTCTTCCTCTTGTTATGCTTATGTTTTTCTAGGGTTCTAGGGGCATTTGTGTAGCAATTGGTTGTGTTCTTCAATTCCATATGTTGTATGAAAATTAGCTACTGTTTTTATGTTGTTTCTTTCTTGTTGAATACTTAACATTGTGCTATTTTAACTTTGAGTTTAATGAAATTTATGGGTTCATGATTTTGTTACTCTCTTTGTGAATATCTTATGCTAATTCAAGGTGGCTTGGTTAGTGGATTAAAAATGTTAAGTGGTTTGCTTGAATGAAATGGCATAGGAATTAATTAATTGTGGTTAGACATTGGGTAATCACTCTTTTCAACCTTAACCTTTGTTTGGGTGGCCATCAATGAGTTAGGATTAATTGAGAAATTAAGTGCAATTGTGGGGTGGCCCAAATTGTGGATCATAAGTCTTGCATAATTAATTGGTTCTTGAATTTGTCAAGTTGCAAAAGTGGCATTTGACTTCAATCCTAGAGCCTTAATTTGTTATGTGGGGTTTCATTAATTAATTAAACCCTAGGATTAATTAAGTGGCAATTCAGGGTTCCAGTTGTTGGATTATGAGCCCCTTGCAATTAGCAAATTCACTTTGATTTTGAGCTTAATCAACTTAGGTTAAATTAAGTAATGTGCAGGGTTCCAGCATTAATTAAGTTAATATAAGCCCAGCCTAAAGGGATTCCTCTAGGGTTCTTTTGAAAATCAACAATTAACTCCCTAAAAATCTTTTAAAGCAATGAATCCCAAGGCTTTCATTCATCAAGAATGATTCCATCTCCATTCCCCTCCAAATCTCACTTTTATCTTATTTTTATTTTACTCTTGAACATATCACACCTTTTGCATCTATTCTATACTAAAAACCAAAATACAATACTTTTTACCTGCTTTTGTTAGTTTGCATATTAGCTACTAGGTCATCTTTTGCGTGAGGCTCCTCAAGTGAATGACACCCGGGGGTTAGCTTCCACTATCCCCTGGTTCTTATTTTCTTGAAAGGCAGACCCAAGGGCGCGCTTGTTCGCCACGCGCCGCAAGTGCACAGGTCGCGCCAAGTAATAAAGTGATAAGTAGAGTATCGTTCCCACGAGGATTTGTCCAAAACCCGGTCAAGCAATGATTGTCACACTCTCGCCCAATTTGAGTGAAACAAATGTAGAGTTTGATAATGAAATAAGAAAATAAAATAAGATAAAATTATAAACAGGTGATTCTCCAACCTCAAGGCTAAAATGGGTCCTAAGATTATCTCTCCCCCTTGTACTTCTCAAAACTCAATTAACCTCCCCTCAAAGAAGCTCTCAACAACACCATGTGCTAATCTAGGGTTCATTGGGTACTCGTAAAAGCGCTCTCGCGTCAAGAACAAGTGTTTAGTTTTATTTAAGTTGCACAATCTCTTGCTACAAGTTAATAAAACCCAATTTTAATGCCCCAACCCTAATGTGACTATGCAAGGCTAGCAAGTATATCTCTATCTTAGCAGCAAAACCATTCATCCATGCAAACTTCCGGTTCTTGCACTACTTTACCCAAGTTCTACACTCAACCTAGCTCTCTCGAGTCATAAATCAAGTGAACCCAACAATCTAAATGGTGATCAAGCACTTAGAAGCATTAAGAACGGGGTAAAATAAGCACATAGATATCATTAATCACAAATTAAGAGGAGGAATCAAGAATCAATACATACAAGGGTTCAAAATAATCCTAGAATCAAAATATTTAGCTACTCATGTTCTACAACTCCATGGGAGCATATATATACATCATTACAAACAGAACAAGAGAAGAGAATGAAGAAGGAAGAGATAAACCAAGAGAGGAAGCCCAAATCTCTCTGAAGCTCCAAGCCCAAGCCAAATCCCACCAATCTCCAAGCCCTAGCAGAGCCAAACACGCCCAAAATATGCCCAGAAGTCGAAGAATGTCGAGCCCCCTCGAAACCCTAGCTTTTATATCACTTAAATCTGTCAAAAACGCACAGCAGAGTCGTCCGTTCGCCGTGAGTTCGCCGCGGCGAAGTCCACGGCGAACTATGATTGTTTCTGGCTCTTTTTGGGGGTTTTGGCTCGTCGTGAGTTCGCCGCAGCGAGCTCACAGCGAACTGGGACCTGTCGCTAATTTTGGAAATTCGGGGACCTATCTGTAATTTGGGAATTTCGAGGTCCTTTTCTGTAATTTTTACAATTCATCCAGAAACTCATATTTTCCCCTTTTTTTTCCTGAAATTTCAGCTTCTAGCCCCAATTTCTCCCCTTTTTTAAGTGTTCTTCTTAATCCGGGATCCCTTGGTTATTGTATCAAAATATTCCTACAATATTTACATAAAACAACATAAGCAACTAACTAGAAATATGATTAAAATCTACACAAATGAACAATAATGTGCAACCAAAATCAAATGAACATTTTCCTATCTTGAGTGTCCAAAATATATCAATTATTACATAAAACTCAAGGAAAATGTGTTGAATTTACATGAATTTCAAGAGTTATCAGCGCTACACGCACACACACTAAAAAGTGATGCTCTTCAAGTATTTCTCCACTACACCCATCCTAAAGTCTTTTGTGGTGTATCCAACACTTTATATTACTTTTTATGTGAGTCCAACACTCAAAAGTATTTTTTATGCCTTCATGCTAAATGCAACAAAAAATATTTTTAGATGCTTGAACCACCTAAAATAATTCATGATGTTGAATGCTCCAAAAAAATACTCTTTAGTGCTGGACACTAAAAAAGTACTTAATGTGTTGTATACAACATAAATTACTTTAGGAGACTACATATATATACATGTAAAAATACTTCATAGTTTTGGATGCATCTTAACCATTTCAAATGATTCAAACTATACATATTGAACTGTATTTAGTTAAAGTTTAATGGGTGTGTTGTCACCAAGTCAAAACTATACAAACTACAAAGTAAAAATTTAGACACCAATAAGTTACAGCTGAGTCAAAATTATAAAATAAAATATTAGAAGAAACATTTATATACCAAATATCACTCAAAATTTAGAATAATTTTATGTACTTGAATCTTACTCATTCACCTTGTTATTATGTTATTATCACAGTCACACCCTAACTCATACGCCATGGTGCTGAGCACTGAAAATGTAAACACAGGGACGTACTTAGGCAACAATCCTTCAATGCTCCCCATCAATTGTCTCTTTCGCATGGGTGGCTTTGCTTCTCTCCTTCCGAATCATCCTTCAGATCGTGAACAAAAGAGCCAGCGACTGTGAGCAAAAAAAAATCAGAGACAGCTTGAGAGTGAGATTTGGGGTTTAAAGAAGAGAAATGCTTGGAGATTTCAAGATCCCTTGGTAGTTTTCTCTCTTTCCTTCTAATTTTTCTTTAATTTCTCTTGTATAATCTCTGAATTTTGGTGTTGCTGAGATGAATGAGTAGTTAGTTAATTTGTTCTAGGTTTATTTTGAAGCTTTGTATGGATTGATGCTTGAACCACTTTACCTTTTGATGATTAATGAGTATTATGTTGTGGATTTAACTTGTGCTTCATTTATCCTAAATGGTGGCCAACATTTAGCTTGTTAACTTGGTTAGTGGCTTGAAAGAGCATTGATTAAGCAAAGAACTAGGTTAAATTCAAGCTTGTCTTGACATTCCAAATTGGGATTGGGAGTTCGTTAATGAGATAGAGATATTTATTAACCAAGTTTTGTAAAATTGGGATGGGATGTTTATAGAGACTAATTAACATAATATGTAGTAAGAGATTATGCATATTATGGTTAATTAAGGTTTGGGTAAGCTTGAGAGAGTTATTCAAATGGATATGACTTCAAACATCAACTTAGTATTCATAAATTGTCACTAGATGAAGGTTAATTAAACATCATGAAATACAAAATCGATAAATAATCCTAGACATTTTTTGTTTTGATTTAAAGTTTTAATTTAGTATTTGTCAAGTTATTTTAATTTTAGATACTTTTAAGATTTAAAATACAAAAATCCTCACTCAACCTAATTGATAATATAATTGCGATAATTAATCCATTTTTGCCTTAGTCCCTATTGGAACGACAACATTTTCTATACTACTTTTGACGACCCGTGCGCTTGCAGATATGCTAAATCTTGGACAAGTCAAGTTCTCAAGTCTCACATAACATCTCTTGCCCCATTGGTCCTTCCTCTCTCAGAAAAATTTAAGTTTGTTGTAACTTTTGTGGGAAGGAAGGTTTTGAGGTTGAAGATGAAAGCTTATGTTCCAAACTTCAAGTTGGCTTTTGAGCCCTTTTGTATTCACACTAGAGGAAGGGCTGTGTTGGATACAATGCAAAATAGTCTTGAACTTCAAGATTGGGACATTGAACCTTCAAGAATGACACTTTATAGGTTTGGGAATACATCTTCAAGCTCAGTGTGGTATGAGTTAGCTTATTGTGAAGCCAAAGGAAGAACTAAGAAAGGTGATAGAATATGGCAATTGGCATTTGGGTCAGGGTTTAAGTGTAACAGTGCAGTATGGGTTGCATTAAACAATATTGAAGGAGGTTCATTGAAGAACCCATTGAGGGATGATAATAATGAATTTCGTGCAAATATAGTTTCTTCTCAAATTTCTTAGGAGAGGCTAATAACTCATTATTCATATGTGCATGCGTGCGTGTGAGCCAGTACTAGAAAGTTTTACTTTGTACGTGCACTGCTGCGTATAGTCCTGCTTAAGTGGTTGTATATATGTGTCAATGAGCTGTGCTATGACAAATAATGTTGGAGTTTTGTATTTACCTAAAAATTAAGAGTATTAGTTGTTGTGGCTTTGATGGATTGGGGTAGAAAATAAAAATTGATTATTGTTGACAATCCATTTAAATTGATGGTGTGTGATTCCTCGATTAACTACAGATTTGATCCTGTGTAATGTGTATTATTATTACAACTTAGCACTGCTCATCTTTGGTTTGTCATTAATCTTAACCGCATGAACTGGTTTCCTACTCTTAAAAATATTAGTGGCTAAAGTTAAGTATCTTTAGACTATATACTTCTCATCTTGATGATTTAGATTTAGATTTAGTTTTAGATTCAATATTTATTAAAAGGTTAAATATCATTTTGACTAATGAATTATTGGTTAAGTATCATCTCATACAAGTATTTATAAAAAGTATCTTAGATACCAATTAAATTTTAAAAATAAACAGAATGGCCAACATCGTCAACCACCACCCAACATCCGTTATGTTTGTAATTAAATAGTATGTTTACGACATGAAAATACTAAAATATCCTTAAACCAAAAAAATCCCAGGTCCCTCTTCATCCCTAACCCTCGGATCCTTACTCCATTAGCAATGCCCTTCCCATAATGGCCATCGTCTTCTCTTCCATGTCATGTCACTGCACACTTTCAAGGAAACTCTCAAGCCTTGCGCTACCCAACGCGTTAAATTTAAGGATATTTGCACTATACAGATCGGTTTTTTGTTGGAGTGTATTTTGGTATTTTCATGCATGTCATAAACACACACTATTTAATTAAAAACTTAACCGACATTTGGTGTTGAATGGCGTTTGCTATTCTTTCATTTTTAAAATTTAGTTGGCATCCAAGATATCTTTATAAATATTTATGTTATATAATGATTAGGCAATAGTTCATTGTTCAAAATGATATTTAACCCTTTATTAAAATATTTTCAAAAAACTATAATTAATTTTAAAAATCAAATATACCATTCAAATATCTAATAGTTTACATATATTTAACTCACTGTACCCATCTGTTTGATATATAGAAAAACGGTTACCACTTGATATCCTTCCTTACGCTAACATTTATGTAAGAGCGTTGGGAATTTGTCCGAGGAGAACTTGAAGCGATTCATTAATCAAGATTCTTGAAAAGTCTGGCTTGGAATTTATTAGCATTATCTACTTGAGAACTTCCTTCATCCACTTGGGCATCCAAAGCTAGGACTGTTGGACAAAGAGCGCGATGGTTCTAAGTCTCAACTGTCATAGGCTTCTAGAGCTATACCTCTCAACTGTCATAGGCTTCTAAAGCTACACCATCAAATATTTTTGTTAATAACATCATCTACTACTTTTTAGTTGATTATTCCTATATGCTTTACTTTGGTCAGCAGCAATCACATTCTCACTTTTATTTTGTTTTTCCAATTTAAATGTTACAGGCTTCATACAATTTATGGTCATTGAACTTTTATTTAATTTTAGTTTTGATCCTAAACTTTAAATCGGTTATTTTAATCCTTAAACTTTCAATCAATTTTGATCTTGATCCTTGAACTTTAGATTAGTAGTTTTGGTCCCTCAATTTTGTACCATTATTTTTATAATTAATGGTCTCTGATTTTTCATTTTTTTTAAGTTCAAGGATCAAGACCAAAATTGACTGAAAGTTCAAGGACTAAAATCATTGCTTTTGAATTTCAAGAACTAAGATCAAAATTGACCGAAAATTTAAAGACCAAAACCACTGATTTTAAATTTCATGTACCAATACAAAAAATGATTAAAAGTTCAAAAATAAAATTTGTAATAATCCAATCTTACTCCTAGTTCATTTTAGAAGAGGCCTTTTAGAAAATATTTTTGATCAATTTTATTAAACCTTTTGATAGTTTGAGAAATGACTATACAAAAAGAATATTAAATATTATATACTACTCTGTCTTGTTTATAGAGCACCTCCTGTATATTTTACATAGACAAAGGAAAACCTTAAATATCATTAATTATACCATAGAATTTGACTATTTACCAACTTTACTCCTATTTGATATTCATTACACCGCACAAAAATAAAGTCAACACTAATAAATGAAGGGTACGTTAAACTGTACATTTAGATGAAAAATTTAATGAGATACCCTATAAATAGGACCAAACAATTATTCTCTCTTTACCTTATAAATAGGACCAGATGAGTATATACATATTTAATAAAGATATTAAGAAAAAACAAAAATTAATATGATGTTAGAGTTTAAAATTATTAATAAAGGCAATATTAAAGATCACATAAATTTTATAATAAATTTAACATCTCTCACCATTTTCTATTGTTATACATGAATTGGGGTAGCGGTCATGTTTACCCCGAAAGTTTTAGCTAATGACCACTGGGTATCTAGAAGTTTTTTTAGGATCAATTTTACCGTGAAAGTTTACAAAACATATCAATTTTGCCCTGCTGTCATCTAAAGTTAAGTTTGACCGTCAAATAAGTCACACGTCTTATATGGCATGCCAACTCATGATCTCATTTTGCTGAGGTGGCATCACACTCATCACTGTCTGTTCCTCCCTCCCTCCCTCACTCCCAGAAACCCGACCCCCACGCCTGCCGCCTACATCCTCACCCCACCCCCATCGTCGGCATGCTTATTCTATCTTTAACCCATCGGAAGCCACAGCCACGGCCACCCCACCGCATCAGTCATTGGGTCGAAGGCCTCTGCTTTCACCTCCAGCTTCTTCCCTCCCTCCTTCTCCCATTAACACCTTCTCTACTCTTATCTCTCTCTCTCTCTCTAATTTCTGGAAAAACTTGCTAAACCTGCTTTCTTTAATTTCTATATCTGCAGCTTCTTCACCCTCTGCTCATGGTGACAGGCTTCATTCTCATTAGCGGAGAAGAATGGTATAGAACTTTTGAGAATTAGTTCTTTCTTCCTAATACAGTCATTCGACCCCCCAAATAATAAATCCAATAAAAAATTTGTTAATATCGGATCCAACATTACCATCACCAAAAAAGAAAAAAACTAACAGCCCCATTAACCTCAAAATTGCAATCAAAATCTGAGATTGAGAATGATGATCTGGAGGTTGGCATAAGAATGTAATCACGTTTAGAGAGAGAGGAGTTAGAGGGGAAGGAGATGGATGAAGCACGTGGGTAGAGAGATGGTTAGATCCAACAAACAACTGAACAATGCCTGGGTTGATGGCTATATTGATCGATGGAAAGTTTGAATTTTTGGAGGAAAACATTAAAAAAATGACTGGTAGGATGGGATTAGCTGAAGGAGGAGAATTTATACATGGGTAATTGCTTAGAGAATGTTTTATGTCATCCCATGGCCATATGTAGCAGAGGCCTTCGACCCCATGACTGGTGCGCAGTGGCTGTGGCTGTGGCTTCCAATGGGTTTGAATTAGCATGCGACGGTTGGGGGTGGGGTGGGCGTGGAGCCATAGGGGTTTCGTTTCCGGAGAGTGAGGGAGGTAGGAAGAGAGAGAGAATGTTGAGTTGTGATGCCACCTCAGCAAATGGGATAATGAGTTGGCATACCATATAAGATGTTTGACCTATTTAACGAAAAAACAGCCGGGCAAAATTGATACGTTTTATAAACTTCTGGAGCAAGATTGATCTTACAAAAACTTTCGAACACCTATTGATCCTTAGTTAAAACTTTCGGGATAAGTATATCTCTACATGAATTGGTTAGATTGAAGAAATGAAGAATCAGTTAGAAACTTACGGATGGTATGTTTAATATCTTTGCGTTGTGGTTGGGTTATCTAGCTAGTCTCATGCATGTTCCCTATGGTATGCGCACTTTTTCAACGCTGTGCCTAGGCATTTAATAGTCATTAAATGCTACTTAAGATTATTGCTCTGTTTGGTATTGTTTGTGGAAGCATAAATTAGAGCTGGTAATTGGGGTCAACCTTTTTAGGCTCCGGTCTTTGGAGGGTCGGATTTTGATTTTGGAAGCTTTAAAAGGGAATCAGACTTAACGGGCTGGCCCTGTAGGGCCGAGGGCTTCAAAAGGCCGGCCCTTTAAACCAACTACTTATATTTTTTCTTAAAAAAATAATAACTATGAAATAAAACAATTAATTAAAAGTAAAAAAATAATACATAGTTCCCAATCTTAATCATTCCTTGATAATATCTTAGTGAGTGACTTATTTAAAAATATGGATAATATTTATTAAAACAATTAATTAAAGGTAAACTTATATTTTGTGTGACTTAATTAAAAATATGGACAATATTTATCATTGGTTGATAATTTCTTAGTGTTTGTTGCTTATTGATGTTTGTATTGTAAGTTAAAATTGATATTTGTGTAAATGATAAGGATTTTATTGCTTTAATTTTTTTCTAGGGAAAAAGATTAAAAAATGGTATATAAGCGCTAATCAGGCCTGGCCAGCCCTGAACCCGACCATTCAATGGCCGGGTTTTAAAAAATATGGATATTTGCACTACACGGGCTTTTCAGGCCGGTCCTGATACACAACTCTAGCAGAAATAGATCTCTTTTGATTAAAAAAGAATATTGACTTATACAAACCCTGTGAATTTTAAGATTCTGTGTATTAAATCAAATATCATTAATCTTTAAATCTTTTTTTATCATGAAACTCTATCCGTTAACTTACCATTATTTTTTTATGGAATTTGGCAAGTCATATAAATAGAAGACACCTCGCATCATATGTATTATCCTACTTGACATTCTCTTAAGTTTATAATAATTTTAAAGTAATTATACCATTTTTATAAAAAGGTCAAACTGCGATTTCATCATTAAAAGCCCTAAAAAGTTAACCTCCTCCTCCTTGCCCCCATGCCTGCCGCGTCTGCAATACAACCTTTCAATTCTTATATCTAAACTCTTCCATTTGCTCGGTGTAATATGTATCCTGTACCTCTGGCTCTTGATTTAACTCTCTCGTTTTTTATTGTTAAAAAAACTCTTTCAATTTTGGGCTGGGAGAGGAGATTGACATTGACTCTCAACTATCAAAGTTTTGCTGTAAATTAAACAGAGATCAAAACATAGTAATGCTTTTGGTCATAAATATAATATCTATCTACCTAATTTAATCAGATTAAAGATATTCGTTAAGTTAGTTAAAATAACGTGATATTACCAATCACCTTAATTATTTACATTTATTCATACATACTCTCCCTTACTTATTTATTATTGAAAAACATCAATGAGGATTTATATGACTTGAACTCATGTTAGAACCAAA
Organism: Mimosa bimucronata; assembly: GCA_037074515.1. NCBI lineage: Eukaryota > Viridiplantae > Streptophyta > Magnoliopsida > Fabales > Fabaceae > Mimosa > Mimosa bimucronata. Next base: position 1,595,964 of record CM073443.1, read on the forward strand.
CCCACATCATTAAATAGGTCTTATATTTAGGACCGAAGGACTATATTTTTGCCATCACGCTAAAGTTACACTTACATTGAAAACAGCCTATATTGAACTCATGTTCAATCATTTATATATATATATTGGTGGGGGAACTAATAACATATACGCTTTATGTCCAAGATGTAAGAGTTTATATGTTTCAGCCAATATCATGGAAGAGTCTAGATGTTTTAGGCAGCATGGTTCTATTTGAATTGAAAGGGTTCAATGCAGCCACCAGGGGGGCAATGACACATGAAGAAGGATGCTGACATTATTTGACCATTTTATAAAAATATATATGGTTAAAGTGCAATTATATTTATTGATGATTGTCTAAGGTGCAGCTAGCATAAATAATAATTGAAAGGGAAAAGTGCAGGAAACATAAATAATAATTTCGAGTTGAAAAAACTGTTTTCATCAATTAAATTCGTAGCATATCTAGTAACGCCATTAACTTTACTTCTGCTAGAAAAAGGTGATGTGGCATTTTTTTGGCCTTGTGATGCGGTATGAACACATGTCGCAGGTGGCCTTTAACACCATCACCATTTCTTCTCTCCTCTCTTCCTTCAAGTCCCACCACCTGTCCCTCATCCTCACCATTTTCTTCCTCCTTCTTCTCACAAACCTGACGCCTCTTCCCTCTGCACCACCATCGTTCTCTCCCTCTTTGTCGCCGTGATACAGAGAACGGGAGAAGGGAGTCAAGGTCCAGCGTTGCAACTGGAGGAAGGACGCCAGTCCGCCACCATCAAATATACAAAGCGCATAAACAAGGAACAATGAAACCAAAAATAAAATAAGATCAAAGAGCAAGCAAACTCAAAATAAAATTTTTTAAAAAAACAACAGATCTGGAATGTCAACAAGAACACATGCCCAAATTTTCAGAACAAAAAAGAACAAACAGCAACAACATAATGAGAATTTTATCTTACTTTAGAAAAATCACATAAAAATTTCATACAGGAAACACAAAACAGATTTAACAGAAATGCCATCGTCGGTGAAGGGGGGACTTTGAATGAAATCCATCTCATGCTCAGCTTCCGGTTCAGTGTTAGTTTCAATTCTAGGGGTAATTCTTTCAATTTATGGTCTATAATGAGTTGAAATAGTATAATAATTATCTAAAATGAAGATGCAACCCTGCGGTGCGAACGGTGCCAAATCTTCGTCGAACCGAACATGCGGCACATATTGCCGAAAGCGGCCTGACCAATACGGTGGGTCCCACCGCTGAGGACACGTGGGATACGAGAAACGGCGCAACCGGTATCCCAGGATTCTGCGGAGGTCTGGTGGCGTAGGGTTGGCGGCTGTTCCTGGAAATGTTGGAGTAAACAAAGGTGACAATGTGTGGTCGGATCGAGGCTTTCATGATGTCAGGGAGGGGAAGGGCTTGGGGGGAATTGGTAGCAATATCTGGTGAGGGAGGTAGCACCACACACACACACACTGAGCAACTAATAAAGGGGAAAATTACACATTTGCTTAATTAAAGGCCACCTGTTACATGTGTTCATACCATATGACATTTTTCTAACAGAAGTTAAGGTTAACGACATTATTAGATATGCTACGAATTTAATTGATGAAGAACTCAAAATACTCATTTATGTTTCCACCACTTTGTATAATTTATAGAGTATCAAATTAGCACCTTTACTCTTAATAATATCCATACTATATTTTTACATCTTAAAGTTTTGTTATAAGAATTCTTCAGCCTTAAAAAATAAAATATGAATAGTTTGGAAGTGTGGATCCCATGCATTTACTTCTTCTTCTTCTTCTTTTTGCGGGACCGCATTCATTTACTCATCATCAGCCTCGATCAGCATTAATCAACGCTGCCATCCTCTCCCCAACTAACGACCTCCTACAGCCCTTCCCCAACCATTTATACTAACCGTATTCTCTGCCCGTCTTAAATATATATGTAAATATATATTATTTATTATGTTCCCAAATATAAGATATAATTACCTAATTTGAATAGACTAAGGAAGTTAGTTAAATTAGTTAAAATCACATGATATTACCAAACTCAACTCCCTAAATAAGTCCTATATTTAGGAACAGATGAGGCATTTTTTTTAAAACACTCCAATCATATTCCTTATATTAATTCCCTCCATCTCTCGAAGGAGTATCAATGGGACAATTTGGGAAAATATTAACCAAAATTAGAAATAGGTATTATATCTAGGGTCAAGATCAACTTCCCCAAGAAATCTTATACTCCCTCTGGTCCTTATTATAAGGTACCAACTAACAAAATTTCTTGTCCCAAATATAAAGCACCAACCGCCATATTAATTGATTTTTCCCCACTTTACCCTTGTTATTATTGGAGGTTCAAAGTTCAAAATGTGAAGTCATATCATTTAATGAGGGGTGAAGTTGGAAAAAAATGGCCAATTTAGCCAAAATTTGTTACCCAACTACCATTCCTTAGTTTGTGAGAATTGGTAGTTGATATCTTATAATAATAAAGGACCAAATGGAGTATTAAGAATGGGAGTAGTACTGTTTTTTCCTATTTATAAGGTTAAACCAACCAATAACTGATCCGTCAACATGGTGAACTTATTGCTCATGAGTCATGACCTTTTCAGCATGTGTTCATCATGAGTTCAAATATCTCCATCCATCTCTAACAATTTCTTGCATATTTAGGAGGCGGATCCCATTAAACTCATAAACCACACTCATGATTATTTATCTCTTAGATTTTTTCATGTGATACTCATGATTATTTATCTCTTAGTTTTTTGCTTATTTAAAGCTCAACCATATAGAGACATTGCATGTACCACTACTTAGTCCTCAACATGATGAACGTACTTCTCATCTCCTTTCTAGCAGCGATTTCAGCTTCAGCTTGTGTTCATCATGAATTCAAATATCTTCATCCATCTCAAACGATTTCTTGCTTATTCTCTACAATATTCCTCCTAACACTAGCCATTATTTTTCATCACTTGAAGAGACAAGCAACAAGCAAAGTATACTTGGTAGACTTTGCATGCTACAAACCAAATGATTCATGTGCTAACACCAAGGAAATTTTGGTGGAAGCATTCAAAAAAGTTGGAGTTTTCTCAGAGGAGAACGTGAAACGAATGGAGAAAATTGTAGAGAAGTCTGGTGTGGGACCTAAGGCGTACCTCCCTTCAGCTGTAACGCAAAACCCACCAAATTTATGTCTTGTTGAGGCAAGGAAGGAGGCAGAGACTGTGGTTTTCGGAGCCATTGATGAAGTTTTGGACAAAACACGGGTGCGACCAAAGGATATAGGAATTCTTGTGGTGAACAGCACTATATTTTGTCCCACACCATCTCTGTGTGACGTTATTGTGAATAGATATAAACTCAGAGATGACATCTTATGCAACAACCTTAGCGGCATGGGGTGCAGTGCTGGAGTTATTGCTATTGATTTTGCTAAACGCCTCCTCCAGGTTATTTATATTTTCTATTTTGGGAAAATCATAATAGCTCACACTAAAAGAAAATAATACCACTCTGTTCCTATTTATAAGTCTAGTTTGTGGAAAAATTTTGTTCCTTATTATAAGTCCACTTTAGGAGCAATTAATGTGAGTGGTACAATTTTACCCCTTATTAATGTGAGAGAGAAAGTTGATAAACGTAGAAAGAAAATGTAATATTTATTTTTAAATGGAAGTATAATTGGAAATTAAATATTGATCAATTGTGGACATTTCTCATAATTTAACTACATTTCCTTGGTATATGTGAATTAGATAAGGTGTGTTTATAAATAAGAACAGAGTGGTATTTAAAAAGTTTCATAGTTTGTCAATATTACTACTTTCACTTGTTTATTGACAAGTAATGGGATGAAAATAACATCTAAGAAGTGTCATAGTTTGTCGATATTATTACTTTCACTTGTTTATTGACAAGTTATGGAATTTTCAAATATTTTATTCTATATGCTTGACCTTATATGTGATTTTTTTATTTCAAATAAGAAATAAAACTTGAGACTTAAATTAACTAACGCAAATTGTTACATACTCATCTGGTCCTATTTATAAGTCACTTTCAGCATATTTCATACAGACCAAGGAAAGCCTTAAAACTCATTAACTTTCCACTAAAATCCAACAAATTTACAACTTTACCCATATTAAATATCCACTATACCATATGAAAATAAAGTCAACATATAATAAATGAAGGGTAAACTTGTACATTCACACTAAATATTTAATGAGGTGACTTATATATAGGACCAAATAAAACATTCTCTCTCTATCCTATAAATAAGACCAGAGAGTACTCCTTTAGTCTTATTTGAGGAGGGGGGGAGTTTTATTTGAAGTCATGTCAATAGTTTTTTTTAAATAAATAATACTCGGGGACCAAAATTAACCATTAAGGCAAATTGATGCATAAATAAACAACTTGGTTGACTTAAATTTTTTTAAAATTTAGGTGACTTATCGAGTAAATGAAATTTAATTGAGAATACCTATCTATAACTCATACATCACTTCAATGTTGTGTTATCACAGACCCATCCTAATTCCTACGCCATGGTGTTGAGCACTGAAATTTTAAACACAGGGGTGTACTTGGGCAATAACTTTCCAATGCTCATCGGAAATTGTCTCTTTCGTATGGGTTGTTCTGCTTCAATTCTTTCCAATCATCCTTCAGATCGTCATCGTTCTAAGTATCAAATCATTCATACACTTCGTACACACATGGCTTCTGATGACAAAAGCTACAATTGTATCCATCAACAAGACGATGACAAGGACATAATTGGTATTTCCATATCATCAATAGACCTCATGGAAGTTGCAAGTCAAGTCCTCAAGTCTCACATCACATCACTTGCCCCATTGGTCCTTCCTCTCTCAGAGAAACTCAAGTTTGTTGTAACTTTTGTGGGAATGAAGGTTTTGAGGTTGAAGATGAAAGCCGATGCTCCAAACTTCAAGTTGGCTTTTGACCACTTTTGTATTCACCCTGGAGCAACTCCAGTGTTGGATACAATGCAAAAGAGTCTCCAGCTTCAAGACTGGGATTTAGAACCTTCAAGAATGACACTTTATAGGTTTGGGAACACGTCTTCAAGTTCAGTGTGGTATGAGTTGGCTTATTGTGAAGCCAAAGGAAGAATTAAGATAGGTGATAGAATCTGGCAATTGTCATTTGGGTCAGGGTTCAAGTGTAACAGTGCAGTTTGGGTTGCGTTAGACAATGTTGAAGGAGGTTCACTGAAGAATCCATGGAGGGATGAGATTCATGAATTCCCTGTTGATGTAGGAGAAAAGGGAACTCCCATTAAGGCATATCTGAAGAGTATTGTGGGATAAAAAGCTTATGTCTTCGGTAACAATCAAGTGCTGCGGCCCCGCCATCGACCAATACCCAAGACACCGGAACTCCCTCGAGAGGGGAAGAATATGAAAATGGATTATTATTATTATTGAAAATCTACATACTACCTCTATTATTTAGCCATTAATGTAAATTAGTTTGGAGAAAAATAATCAATATAAGAGATAAGATAAAAAATGTTGTGATAAAAAATATTTCTAAATCATCTTTTCAATTTAGAACCATAGCTTATATATATTTCCAACCTCAATTAGATGCAAATTTGACTGGTCTATGGTCTTATTTACCACACCTTATCTTTGGTTATTTGGTCTTGAATTTTCAGCATTTTCTTGGCTATTAAATTCAACGTTAATATTTCTGTAAGAAAAATGTTCTCTTCGATATTATGTATAAGACTCTTTATAATCCTTCATACAATACCTTTTTAAAAATTTTAATAAAGTGTTTATTACTCTTTTTTTTAAAAAAAAACTTATTTGTTATTATTCTCTCGATGAAAAAGATATATACACCAAAGATTAAAATGAGAAATTCCCATTTTTAAGCTTGATAATTGACTCTAGAAATGTGAGGAATTGGAAAGAAGCCACCAATTTTATCTCCAATGAAGTCATTTGATATGTTATATTTAAGATCAAGACTGACTCAAACTAGCTGAGCTCGTATCACTACTATAAATAATGACATTAACGTCACTTATCCACGTCTGTTTCTGAAAAAACTGATGTAAAAAAAGACTGTGGTATTTTTGTAATTTTTTTGTGGCTTTTAACGTCTGTTTTAGATAAAAACAGACGTTAAAAAAGATCGGTGGTATTTTTGCAATTTTTGTGAGACTTTTCACGTCACATTTAAAATAAAACGGACGTTAAAAGTAAAAGCGGTGGCAATTTTGCAATTTTTGTAAGACTTTTCACGTCACATTTAAAACAAAACTGACGTTAAAAGTTAAAAGTAGAAGCGGTGGCATTTTTTGTAATTTATTGGAGACTTTCAAACCCTAGTTCTCTTTATCTTCTTCTCATTCTCTGTCGCTTCACCCTTCACCCCTCTGCATCCATGGTAATCCTTCTCTCTTTCTCTACCTTCTATCTATCGCCATCCACACTCTGAGCACTTTCTTTTATCGGTTTCTGCAGGAAACACAGCAAGAGCAAAGTCCGAATCTTGAAGACTGCTTGAGGCTATTGAAAGGAGAACGAGACGAACAACACCTTGCCGAACTTCTTCTCATCACCAAGTTTTGCAAAGGCAATGACCTCTCCTCCCTTCACAGGGTTGACGATGCTGTCGGACCTCTCTTTCTTTTCTTGACCGATTTCTTAGGACTGGTATGTGCATCCCTGAAATTTTTTCCTTGTAGCTGTTCATCTTTCATTTTCTATTTTAGCTTTTATGATTCAATACGAAAGATTCAACCAAAAAAGATGGTAGAGTGTACAAGTATTTGATTGAGCAAATTGGATGTAGATAAGCGTTGGTAATCTTCGACTTTTGTAGGTGACAGAGGAACGATGCTAAACCAAATCTGTCATTGTGATTCATACATGTTTTCCTTCTGGCCTTATGCCTCAAATCTGTCACAAAAAATGACTATTTTAAAAAAAAAACCTTGGACTTTCTACGTCCCTTATTAGCCTAAAAAGGGACATGGAAAGTCCAGGCCGGACTTTTCACGTCACATATTAGATAATATGTGACATGAAAAGTCCACCTGGAGACTTTTCTTGTCACTTATTAGCTAAATAAGGGACGTAGAAAGTCCAGCCCAGACTTTCCATGTCCCTTATTTAGCTAATAAGTGACAAAAAAAGTCCTGGCCCAGACTTTCTATGTCCCTTATTTAGCTAATAAGCGACAAGAAAAGTCCCAGAGTAGAAACCACGTCACTTGTTTTCAAACATGTGACGTGAATTCTCAGCACAACAAGCAAAAAAGTAATCAATCAGGGACTTATCTACGTCGCTTTTTTCATAAGTTGTGACGTGAAAAATCAAACTTTTCACGTCCGTTATTTTTAGTGACGTAAAAAGTCAATTTTTTCTAAGTCACTACTTTTAACGTCACATAAAAAAGTGACATGAAAACCCCGAAATAACAGACTTAGAAACCCTTTTCTGCAGTAGTGTATATTCAGGAAAATGAGTACCATTTAAGAATTAAAATTTGTAATATATATAACTTCATTTATCAATTTATAAATTAATCCTTACCTTATGAAAAATGCAAAATTAAACATCACAACTTGGATTTCGACAATCTTTAATTCTGTACAACTTGAGATGAATGTGCACACAAAGATTATATATATTACTGTTACTGAAGTTCTTCCCTTTAAAAATATTTATTAAGGGGTAGCCCTAGTCACTAATTTAAAACCATTAAAATAGAGTTGGAAGTTTGGAATGCTTATATCGAAATGAATATTGGAAATAATTCTTTAATTTAAAAATAAAAAATGACATCAAACTCTTGGATGAGATGGCAAGCTTAGTTGCTTGTATAAAGATGAGAACATAATTGATTTGAACATCGGGAACGTACTTGTTAGAAAAGGTGAAAACACTTGTATTATAGGATTTAAAAGGGATTAACCTAAAGTTTAAAGTGACTTGCGAATATCATTGATCAAATAATAAAAAAAAGATCGAAAAATTCCATTCAAAAACTAATGGAGTTGCATCGAGTTAAAATTAGCTATTAATGATTGAGTTACAACTCAGTTACAAGAGCTAAGTTATTCCAAGATTAAGTTTATGAAATGAGTTACCATCGAGTCAAAAATATACGATCAAAATATTTATATAAAAAATGCATGAAAACAGGTTTTATCTTATAAGGTGGAGAAATTTTAAAATTTTAGTATATGATTTACATTTACATTGGTGTGTAAAACAATCGTATCTATTTTGATATGATTATGTTTTTTAATCATTTTGGTATTACCGAATCTTCATTATTAATTATGAAAAATTTCTTTTCTTTTTATATCAATTTAAGAGTAGATATTCAAAATTATAGTCTCCATTTAGTCCTAACTATTTATAAGATCAAATTGCACTTTTTGTGAAGATTAAGAAAAGTATATAGACTGCTTAATTATAACTTATGTTATATTTAATTAGATTAATATGTTGATTTATAAGTTAGCTAAATTAGTTTTAAGAAAAAAATTATAATTTTAAAATTTTTTAGATAACATTCTTAATCCCTTCAAAAAAAATGTCAAATTGATCTTATATTTAGCATTACAATATATATTTTCTTGTAATTAGTTATGTGTATTTGCATTTATAACTTTTAATTACACTTTAAATTTACTAAATAAGCCAGGAAAATGACCACATTAGAGTGAAAATGGAGGATCAGAGTGAAAACTGATCATTAGCCCAAAATGAAATATAATGCAGTTTCTCTAAGGTACCAAAATAAATGTGATGAATTCATCTAACGTTTCTCTATATATGCTTAAAACATATGGAGAATTCTCATCAAGTGACATTGAGCCTTCACCTGAACATGGTGAACCCACTAGCCAATAGACGGCAGTCATGTAACCTAATGACATGAGAGCTTTTCTATAAGTGAAAGATGGAACCTCATTGCTTTGATATATACTACCTACTAGCTATAACCTTATGTTGTTATTGTATATCCCTTTGATTAAAAAAAGGATTAGTCCTTATATTCTAGAAAATAAGATAAAATATTTGATGAAGTTTGGAAACTGCTAAAATGTTAAATGATTAAATAAAATGATAAATGATTAAAACTATTAGGAATGACTTTATTAAAGTTTAGGGATTTAGTTGTTACGAAACTCAAACTATAGGCTTGACTTGATCCAAGTCTAGGAACAGAAAATTCACTCATTATTATCACACACACACACACACACACACACACACACACACTCATATGAGCATGATAATCATAACACAGTCACATCCTAACACATACGCCTTGATGCTTAGCACTGAAAATTATACCCCAAACTTGCATATGGGCAACAATCCCTCAAAGCGTCAACTGTCTCTTTCGTGTGGGAGGTTCTGCTTCTCTTCTCTCCAACCATCCTTCAGATCGTCATCGCTTTAAGCACCAAGTCATTCATACACTTCGTACGCATATGGCTTCTGATGACAAAAGCTACAACTGTATCCAACAACAAAGAAGATGAGTAAAACCAAACTAATGGCGTCATCTCAAAAGACCTCATGGAAGTTGGAGGTCAAGTTATCAAGTGTCACATCATCTCTCGCCCCATTATTGGTCCTTCCTCTCTCAGAGAAACTCAAGTTTGTTGTAACTTTTGTGGGAAGGAAGGTTTTGATGTTGGCGATGAAAGCTTATGTTCCAAACTTCAAGTTGCAGGTTTTGACCACTTTTGCATTCATGGTGGAGGAAGGGCTGTGTTAGATGCAATGCAAGAGAATCTTGAACTTCGAGTTTGGGATATGGAGCCTTCGAGGATGACATTGTATAAGTTTTTGAATATATCTTTAAGTTCAGTTTGGTATGACTTGGCTTATTGCAAGGCCAAAGGAAGAATCAAGAAAGGTGACAAAATCTGGCAATTGGCATTTGGGTCAAGATTTAAGTGTAATAGTGTGGTTTGTGTTGCATTGAACGATATTGATGGAGGTTCATTAAAGAATCCATTGAGGGATGATGTTCATGAATTCCTTATTGGAGGCGGCACGTACAGAACTACAGTAATCTGAGTCGCGTCCTCTGGAACACTATCCTATAGAGTTATTCCGCAACCACCGGCAAGATTGGATGCAGCATTCCTCAGGATTAAACAGATCCTTCCTGCAATAGCAAGGTAAGTAGAACAGCGAAATGATATAATAACTCAGTAAGGAAATAAAGCCAGAGGAGGGGGAAAGAAATAGCTCGAAAACTCAAGAGTTGGGTGCTCTGAACCTCTGTCAGACCCTGCCTTTTATAGGCAATGGATGCATATGAATGTTGGGCTCGTTTTTAAACATATTGATGACCATAAATCTTCAGTCACAAGACGTTGGCACAATTAATCCGTCAGTTTCAAACATTTGTGTAATTAATCCGCCGGTTTATGAACGTTGGAAGCAAATATCATGAATCTGAACATTAGGCAACGTACACGCACATTAAGATCCATTTAATTAACCAAAATATAAGGTTTTCTTGTAAGCCATTTAACTAAAAATATTTATTTGTATTTTCCGCAAAACGTTTAAATAAAAAGTGCCCGGTCCATATTTACCACACACGCCTAGGAGGAAGGGGAATCGCCAGATTTCTACTGCGTTTTCCTCTCAGTTGCCCATCTTTGTGCGCGTAAAGCCCACTCCTCCTTAAGCCTATTTACCTGTGCTAGGATGCAAGGTATATTATATACCCTTATATCCTTTCTCTTCCAAGCAATGTGGGACTCCTCTCTATTTAACACACCCACTAAAACTCTAAAAACTCTAACATTCCCTGTTAATATTTAATTATTTCTTCTCAAAACTAGCGCTTAGATTGAGCCATGTGCTAAAATAAAGAATAAGTGAATGCCATATTTCAAAACAAGAAGAATTTGAAGTTGATCTTTTGTACTGTATCATTTGTTAGTTTAATCCCATGTTCAATCATAGTTAATGGTTTAAGACTCTTGTGTAATTAATCTCAAGTTGTTTTTTTATACAACCTTGTAATCTCAAGGGCAAAGGGTAAAAAATGACCCTGTACTATTGTCCAATGTGCATGTGGCACCTTTTACTTTTTTTAGGCTCAAAATTGGACGCCAACTTTTAAAATTGGTTCAATAATGCTTCCACCGTTAATTCCAACAAACATCCGTCAATTTTTAAGTATGGGTCCCATGCTGCTAATGGTGTGGCTCTTTTGACCCCTTACATGGCAGATGGTTAAACAAGTTAATGGTACCTATCTCTGTCTCTCCCTCCCTCCCTCTGAATTTATTCTCTATTAATACTTAATACCATCTTCACCTAATACACCATCTGAACCATCTTCACCCTTCTCTCACATGACGCCGTCTTCACCTCTGTCTTTCTCACACAGAGGAAGACCATACATGAACAAATGGCAAAACAAGTATAAATTACAAATCACTGTAAAAAAAATAATGCATAAAATATTTCCAATTCCTGAGAAACAGAACATGCGTAGAATTATGCAGTTAGAGGAACAAGAAAAACAATAGAGAGACAAAAGAAGAAGACAAGGGCATGTGATTAACAGAGCGACATTCCGATAGGTGGTGAACGTGAGTCGATCTTTAGTACTGTCTCACTGTCCAAAGTAGGGGTGTTCACGGGACGGGACGGGACCGGGACAAGCCCGTCCCGTCCCGTCCCGAAAAATTGTGTTCGGGACGAGAATTCCGTCCCGTGTCCCGTCCCGTCCCGAACTTGTCCCGATCCCAATCGGGACGGGACTGGACTGTCCCGAATTATTTTTTAAAATTTTCTTTTTATTTTTTTAATGTTTTTTATTTTATTTTATTTTTTACAAATTGAGAATTGTAGAGTTGCTACTGCAGAGGAACGAGTAAGAAGGAGAAGGAGAAGAAGGAAGAGACAAAGGGAAAAATAAAATAGAGAAGAGCACAATTTTCCAACTTATCTCTACAGCTTCACTAACAGATTCTTCTTAATTTCTACAAAACCAGTGAACCGCAATCAAAATCATAGCCTCTTTTCTCACTTTATTCATTCTCTATTCCCTACCCTATTCGCTTTCCTATTATTCCTATCAAGACCATGTCTCAACAATTAGATTTTTCTATATATTTTATGAAAAAAAATATATATATTATAAAAATATATATTCGGGACGGGACGGGATCGGGACGACCCCGTCCCGAGTCCCGTCCCGTCCCGAACCCCTATTTTGTCCCGTCCCGATTTGTCCCGTCCCGAAAAATTTCGGGACGGGACGGGACGGACCGGGACGGGACAAGCCTGAACAGCCCTAGTCCAAAGTGAATTCAATTAAAATTTCCAGAAATTGAAATTTCTGGAGGCTTTGTGCAATAAATTAAATCATTGCACAAAGCCTCCAGAAATCATCATAACCGCACAAATCTCCGATTATACTCAAATATTTACAATACATAACATAGAAAAACTCTCATCAGGTTACCGACAAGGATGGCTTTCTCTGCAATTCCAAGGGGAGGCGTCTAATTTCAGGCAAAGGCTGATGAAGCTTCTCCATTTCTTGCTTAATCCTTATCACTTGGCTATGAATTGCTACGCCACCTCTTAATTCACCGCCGCTGCTACTCTTCTTCTTCGTCGCACTCTTGCTTTCATTGAATGGAGGCAGCGGAGGCGATGGAAACGCCGATGCCTACGGCGGCGGTGGAAACACCGATGTCTGCGTTGGCGGTGGTATTTAGATCCATCTGCATTTGTGGGAGAGAAATGGAAGGAAGCAGAAATGGCAAGGCGGAAAACAAATGGATTTGTGTTTTTTTTTTTTATGTGGCAATTGTGTTAGTTCACTGAGATCTTTCTCTGTGTGAGAAAGAGAGAGGTGAAGATGGCTCATGTGAGAGAGAGGTCGGTGAAGATGATTTTAATGGAGAATACATTGAAAGAGGGAGGGAAGAAGGGAGGGACCATTAACTTGTTCAATCATTTACCATGTAAGGGGTCAAAAGAGCCACATCATTAGCAGCATGGGACCCACACTTAAAAATTGACGGATGTTTGGTGGAATTAACGGTGGAAGCATTATTGAACCAGTTTTAAAAGTTGGTGTCCAATTTTGAGCCTAAAAAAAATAAAAGGTGCCATATGCACATTGGACAATAGTACAAGGTCATTTTTGACCCTTTGCCCTAATCTCAACTTGTTTCTTTCTTTCTTTCTTCTTTTTTTTGTTTTTAGTTTTTCCTTTGTTTTTGTTTTTTTTTTCCTGCAATACTGGCAAGGCCGAAAAGACATGAATTGAGGAATCTATCATAAAGCTCCAAATATTGGATCCCATTTTATTTCCCATTGAAAACCAAGCCTCTTCTTAACTTCTAGAAGCACTATACTACCAATCTCCCTATCAGAAATGATTTCATTAATTCTGTAGCCAAGGGCCTTTAAATGCGATCATTAAAAAAATTTGCTTGAAGCCCATGTCCCAAATAAATTTCTTCCCCTCTTAATACAGCCCATCAATTCTACAACCTCATATGCTCCACATATTTAACCGAAGAGTGAGAAAACCCAACAATCCAAGTTTCTTGGTCATCTTTTAGAACTCCACCACAACCTACTCGTTCTCCCATCAACATGAAACCAATTTTCCTGTTTAAATAAATAATTATTTTTTTCATAAAAGTCAAATCCTAGATTCTATATCCATTAAAATGGTTTTTAAATATAAAAAATCAAATATTGACAGTCCAAATCTGATTAGTTTTTCCTACTAAACAAAGTGTACAACCGTACCATCATTTAAACCAAATTGGGGGTGGCCAGTGATGGTTTCCAAACGCCACTATAGATTTGTCTACTACATTCGGAGTTCTTTATTTACTCCTTCCCAAAGACAAAATACCTTTTTATAGTTGGCCTGGGTTAAAAGGCTTAAATGTTTGGTCATTTCGCCAAAATCGCTAACAAAAAAACTTCCATAAGCGAGAATATCCCTCATTGGTCCCCACCATGTATTGATAATTTGGATCTCTTTCAAGTCTCAAAGTTGGGTTGATTTATCAACTTTAAGTGAGGGTAGATTAGTATAAACCCAAGTGATCGGGTTACAATGTTTGCATGTGCATGTTGGTCTTTTCAAATTAATACTCCATCTAGTCCAAAATTTAGGACTTATTTTTTTAATTTGATTAAATTAGTGATGTTAGTTAAGGTTAAAAAATGGTATGTTTTTTCCTAAAATTATCTAATTATCTTCATTAATTCCCTTAGTACACTCTCTTAATTATTATTGAGAGAGTACAAATATGAGTAATTTAGGAAATAAAAAAAATTATAAACATTTTATATATTTATAATATTATTAAGATCAACTCCCCAATTAAGTTGTACATTAATGATAAGAAGAGGGGGCAAATTTCATCTTTAAACACTATATTTCTCTCAAATCGCTAAATTTGACATGACTCTCAAGGCCAATTTACACTACAAAAAAACAACGAATTTCCGACAGAATTTACCGACGGAAAAAATTCCGTCGGTAATTTCCGACGGATTTTCGACGGAAATTTGGTTGGAAAATTTACCGATGGAAATTTTTTCTTCGGTAATTACCGACGGAAATTCCTCAGTAATTTTGCAGACGAAATTAATGTCGGTAATTTAATTAATTATATTATTTTATTTTTATAAATTATTATTTTAATTTAAATTAAATATTAAAATATTATTACCGACGGAAATTTCCAACGGAATTTCCGTCAGTAATTTAATTAATTATTTTATTTTATTTATAAATTATTATTTTAATTTATAAATAATATAATAAAATATTATTACCGACGGAAAATTTTCCGTCGGTAACTTTAATTATTTATTATTTTATATATAAATTGTTATTTTAATTTATAAATAATATATTAAAAAATATTATATTAATTTATTTTTAAAAATATTTTATAAATAAATAAAATATATTTAATAAAAATTAATATATATACACGTATATAGATATAAATTTATTACCAAATTTAATTTTTAATTTGTTATTAAATAATATTTTATTTTTTAATAAATAATTAAATATTAGTAATAAAAACTAAAAATATATATAATAAAATAATTATTTAAAAATGTCATAAAATAAAATGAAAAAATAATTATAATTTAATAATATAAAATGAAAATACTAAATATAATGGATTGTATATGAATATAAAAATTATTTATAAAAAATAATAAAATTATTAATATGTAAATTATGTATTAATAATTCTAAAATATTTCATAATATATTAAGATTAAATATAATTATAATAATGGGAGTTTAAATATTATAAATATAATAGTTTGCAAATAATTTCAAAAGGTGTTCGTAGCTCAACTGGTTAAGGCATCAGACACGCCCCAACAGGTTCCGGGTTCAAATCTCTCCAACCACGAAATTGAAGGCAATTTGTGGAAACGACACGTGGCCAGGGACATGTGGTAGCACAAGACAGCGACACGTGGCGGCTTAAATTTTTTAAAAATAATTTATTTATAAAATAATATTATTAAATTATCGACGAAATTCCGTCGGTAAAATTACCATTGGAAATTCCATCAGTAAATTGATTTGCGACAGTGGAATTTCCGACGGAAAAAATTCCGTCGGAAATTCCGCCGAAAAAATTTTTCCGACGGAATTCTGCCGGAAATCAGTCGGAAAAGTCGATTTTCAGACGGAATTATGTCGGTAAATTCCGTCGGAAATTCTTTGTTTTTTTGTAGTGTTAGAACAAGAGAAGATAATTAATAGTCTAAAGCCAAATTCACCATATTCCTTTTTTTAACGCAAAGTCCACCATATTCTTTAGGAAGATTAGTTCTACACCAACTAATAGGATAGAAACCGCCTCTATCATTGGTGCCAACCCCATATAAAATCCCTTTGTATTTTTTGAATTTCATCGCAAATACCAACGAGCAACTAAGCCACTTGCATTGGGTACATAGAGATCGCAGTTAGAATAGGCTTTTCTATATGTAACTTTATAAAAAATAGGGACTTAATAACAGTAGAACTTTTGACGTGCCTCATTGTTCTTAAAAGAGCATGTGATGGAAATCATAGAAAAATTTGTTTAATAAATGATTCTTCGAAGGCACTGAAGGTTATCAAGGATGAAAATAATGATCTTCATGAGAATTGAAATCCTTTCAAAGTCATGCTATAACTAAACGAGAGTAGTTGATTAATTTTCAACACATTGGTAAGAAAATGAACTTTAAACCTTATATGCTTGCTAAACGTTATTTGGAAATGTCTACTAAATATTATTTAGTTCCATTAAATCACTATTACAAAAACCCTTTTCATGTCACCAATTAGCGTCACTTAATTGTAAACCTGACATAAAAAAAATGCGGTGGCATTTTTGTAATTAAGTTGGAGGCGGAGAGAGAAACAACGTCACATAATTTGTCAATATGTGACTTTGAAAGAAACAATGTCACACAAAACTTAAGTGTGACATGGTTTCTAGAAACCACATCACACATAATTTTGTTGTGACATTGTTTCTTGACGTGGTTTCTTAAGAAACAACGTCCCGTTGTTTCTTGAGAAACCATGTCACACTTAAGTAAGTGTGACGTGGTTTCTTTTCAAGTTTCTAGCCCCGGGATATTTTTCATTCTGAGTGCCAAAAACACCCCTCAGCTCCTCCATTAAACCCAGCTCCCTCCTCCCTCACAACTCCCTCCTCCTCCCCCAGCATTCATAATACCCACAATCTCACACCGCCCAAAGGCCCCCCGGTGAAGAACCCACCCCAGGACCCCCCGGCGAAGAACCCCGCCCCAAAACCCCCTCTCATACAAACACAAAGTCCTCACCTTTCAACCTTTCTTAGGGTTCCTCTATTCTTCTTCTTCTTCTTGCCAAAACCTCAGGGCTTACAATTCATACATTTCCAATCTTATGGCGAAAACTAGACCATGAAGAAAGGACTTGGACTCTTATACCATCAGGGGTACAACCAAAGTCGTCAGAGGTATAAATCGCTATCCATTTCTTCTCACGAAAAAAAAATACCCAGTTTTGTTTCTCTGTTAAAAATCGTTCCTTTATGTGATTTTCTGAGTTTCGATTTCCAAAGATGTGATTTTTATGCTTTTCTCGTCAGCTGGAGACTGTGTACTGATGCGACCTTCCGACACTAGCAAGCCCCTGTACGTTGCTCGCGTGGAGAATATCGAACAAGACAATAGGAACAATGTTAAAGTTCGTGTGAGATGGTATTATTGGCCTGAAGAATCGATTGAGGATGCAGGCAGTTCCATGGAGCTAAAGAGATGTTCTTGTCTGACCATTATGATGTTCAGAGTGCTCACACCATTAAAGGGAAGTATATTGTGTAAAGCCTGGAATTTTACTACTATACTATAACATTTTAATTGAATTATAACCACTTTTTAATGTCAGAAGCCCAAAAATACGGAAAATTTAAAACTTTTTCTTACCAAACAGTGTTCAAACTTTATTGCAGTTGGAATGGGCTTTTCGAACAAATTGAATAATTTAAAAACTCTTTGTAAAATAAAGTGGTTAATAAAACAATTAAAAGTACTCTAACCCTCTTAGGGTGTTTATTCTTAATTCATAAAACTTGGGAAATGTAAATTTCTTAAAAAATCTATATAATTCTATTTTCTATGTTTTCTGCTATTAATTTAATAATTTAATTTTACATCATATACAAATAAACTTACTTTTAATAATCTAATCTTAATTTCTTCACCTAATCTTCTTCCAGCACTCCTGCCTTATCTCAACAATCTCACTATCTTCCAGCTTCTCTGAAACAGCAATTTAACGCAGTTTATGTCATTAACTGTAAATTTTTATGCATGCATTGGCATGTATACATTTTATAAATCTGAACAATTATTACAATCACATACTTCCTGCGCTCATTCTCTACCAGCCACTGATAACAATATATTCGTTAACTAGTGGAGGCCCCACTTGCAGGATTTCTCGTTATAACATTTAAAGTTATAACCAACTGATCTGGCAAAGGGGGAGCGACCCACCTAAGCCTGGAGTACTCCATAAACTGTGAAGTAAAACTTCTATGCAGGAATTAACAAGGTATTCCACCTTCATGCATAATGTAAATTTGAAACAGATATTACAAAATTATACATGCAATTTAGTGTAATGAGATAAACTGCTACCTGTATCCTGAGCTTACTCTTCACGGTATTTCTTCTCTTCTACGTTCTCTGGGAATTCGATCCCACTATTTTGTCCTATAAATATTTATAGTATTAAATAATATATTAATATCTAAACTTAGGTATCATAATCGAACGTCTCTCACATTCCTATAACTCTACCCCCTTTCTATATCTAATATAATTACATCTTAGTTTCTAAATAAATGGTTAATCATACCATCACCAATCAACATTGCACAATCATAAGTTTGTATTCACCCATACAAACATAAGATGTCATTACTATTTTAATTTAACTCATATTTCTTATCATTCAATCATCCTTTTATTTCATTTCACTTCCTAAATTTCTTGGTAGATCATACAATCACTTACTTAATTCTTGAAAGTCTAAATTACCCTCTAAGTATCCAAATATAACAATCAAAACAGGATAAGACAGGAATCTCACTTTCGGAATAATATCATCAACTAATAATTCAATCAATCAATTATAAACTTCCAACCATTATTATTTATTAATCTCTAATTAACTTTTCTTTAAACTTTAAACTCCCCTTAGTTAACTTAGTTAACAATATTAATTTCTATTTATCCAAACCATACCTTCTTAAGATTGCAACATAATGGAGCAAAGTAACACAACTTTTATTTAATTAAAACTAAAACTTCTAAACTATAAGAACTTACTTATTTCATACTTGATAGTAAAAGTTATTAATCTTTCTTCTCCTTTCGGATCCATTTATTTCTAAACATAACTTACATAACTCAATTACCAAGCCAATTCAAAGAACAATCATTAGTTCACACCTCTCATCTAGCTAAACCTCACTCTCACTAAACTAATACCATTATTCATCAATACTATAACAAGAAATCATAATGACATAGAAAAATAATCAGAGAACCAACATTAAATCCTTTCAGAAATATTTGTTAAGGGTTTAGTCCCTTACCCAATTAACATATCACAAATTTCTCATCATTAATCATGTTAAACTATTCAGCATATAAATATCTTCAAAACCATTATTTGTATAGTAACTTAACAAGAGCCATATAAATTTTGTTCAGATTACAAAGCCCAAGCACCCACTAGCACCCCTAATCATAGTCATCCCATAGTTGCTATTCACACACGAACAACAGGAATAAAGGAGACAGGGCAGAAACATTTTTAAGTTCGAAATCTCCAATTTCTTAATAACATACAGCAACATGTATCACTGCAAGTATAATCTTATTTCATTACAAGCTCCTATAATACTTACCAATCAATATTAGACAACCCAGAAATGCTTCAGTTTCTTTTTTTTTCTAGCTCAACAAACATCATTCTTAAACATTCAATCCCGTTTAAAGCCTAAAATCATGAATTGAACATTGAAACAGCAACCATTCCTCTCACAATTATTACCACACATATTCCTAAATAATTCCTGCATACCAGTCAACAAATATATCACAGCTAAGGAGAAATCAACTCAAGAACAAAATTTTGTTAGATCTAACTACTTAATTAAAATTCGATCCAAACCTTATCAATCAAAAAAGTCCTTAATGCAATATTTCATCACCTCTTGCCTCATTCCAATCTCTGATTAATCACCCATTCAAGTCCTACTTCATTAGAGATTAATTTCAGGTTTAAACTAATTTGAAATTATCATTAACTTCTCTTTCTCATTACCAAACCCGACCAGAGAAGAGTAGGGAGGAAGAACAGAAATTTCCAAATCTTCACATATTCCATTTTTTCTTCTTCCACTTACCGAAGCAGAACAAGCAAGAGAAAAGAAGACAACGGACAATTAACACTCAACAATACTTGATCAACAAAATCAACATCCATTCCACCTTCTCTTCATTATTATCAGCAAATAAAATAACAGGGAAGCACAACCTCAATGAACAAGAAAGTCGGCGCAGCAGAGCAGCAAGAAAGGAATTGAACAATTATCACCTTACATCATCAAGCCACCATAACAAGTAAATTAAATCATTCATCATTGAACATAAATCCATCACCATCGCCCTAGCCACTGATGGCACCAAGCAAGATCAGGGGAAGAAAGAAAATTCAAGAAAAATTCCAAATTTCACACCTCAACATACAAAGCACGTCTATGCCATTAATCTTACTCCTATTGATGATTAATCACGCTTTGGTTCAGTTAAACACCCAGAAATCATCAATTTCCCGTCGGGTGAACAGTAACCCGAAAAGGAAATTTTGGGACAACTTGAATAATACCCCTTCATCACTCATATCCGACCCCAAGAATGATTAATCGAAGCTTGAGCTTCAATTTCACTGATTTGTAGCTTCTAAAACTTCCAAAAATTTGAGTTAATCCCTCCCCAAATTCTCGCAAATCGACCTAGAAATGAAAGGAAAATGGGGAAAGGAGCTTACCCAGTGTTGACCTGAGCTCCTTAGGCGTTTTTCCACCTTGTTCCATCGCCGTCGCCGTCGATTTCCGCCGTTACCAGCTTCGGAGGACGGAGGAATCGAGAGAGGAAGAAGAGAAAACGAGGAAGACAAAGAACAGAGGGAAATCGGACCTGAGGGAGAGAAAAAGAAATGGAACACGTGGTATGTATATTAAGGAGAAGGGGTTGATATTTTTTAAATAGGTGTTTTACTATTTTGCCCCTTCTTTTTATTAAAGATATTTTCTAACTAGGGGCAGATATTGTCATTTTTATTTCCTATTTTCTATTTTTTTTCCTTAAATGATAATTTTATGTATCATTATCGTTTACAAATAAATCTAAATTTGTTCCCAATATAATTTTTCTAGATATGCTTTAATTTCTAAATTTATTTATAAGACTTTTTAAATATCAAATAATACCCCTAGATTCTAAATAATCCCTTATTTAAATTTATCTCCTAACTATTTTTCCTTAACTAATGAAAAAAATAAACTTTAAAAATTATTAAAAATACACCTAACCTCATAAATCTATTTATAAGACTTTTAAATTTCTAAGTACCTTTCTAAGACCTCAACTAAATCCTTTTTTCCAAGCTACGCTTTATCTTCTAATTACTTCTCTTTGTTTCTTAAAGAAAATAGGCCTTAAAATTATTAAAAATGCCTAAAGCCTCAAATTCATTTTCAATGCTCATTAATATTTTAGTTACATTCCTTAAAACCTTAAATAATACCCTATTTTCTATTTCCTAAAATTTGGGGTGTTACATATTGTACACTCTTTTAAGAACTACACTAAGCTTGAGAATGTAGGAGCTAAAGATTACTACTGTAGATTTGAATACAAGGCTACTACTGGGGCTTTCACGCCGGACCGTGTTGCTATGTGAGTTTTGTTTTTGCTTTTGTTGTTGGTGGAATTATGGCGTTTTGGAGAATTGGATTCCAATGACAAATGGGTTTCTGTTTATTTGGTTTTGCATATTGAAGGTATTGCAAATGCGAGATGCCTTAAAACCCGGATGACCTCCTGGTGCAATGTGAAGGGTGCAAAGATTGGTAAAATCATTGTATTCTGCTTCACTTTGCTCACTATGAAATTCTTATATAATGTATATATATATATATCTGTTGATCTGCATTTGTAGAGTTTATGTTTCTGTGTATAATGTATATGGAGAAAAGAAAAAGCAAAAATATGAGATGTTTTTTTCTGAAAAAAAAAAAAAGAAACCATGTCACACATACATTACATAATATGTGACGTGGTTTCTTAGCAGAGAGAAACAACGTCACACATTACATAATGTGTGACGTTGTTTCTCTGAAAAATTTAAAAAATTATTCTTCTTCATACTTATCCACGTCACACACTGGTTAAATTGTGACGTTGAAACTCCAAAACAACGTCACTTTATTTATATTATGTGACGTGGAAACTCTGACTTTCCACGTCACATATTTTTGTGACGTGAAAAGTCCAGTTTTCCACGTCACTTGATTCAATGTCCCCTGGAAAAGTGACGTGGAAACCCCAAAAATTGTGACGTGAAATCCCTGTTCTGCAGTAGTAAATGATTTTTTGTTTGTTTATTTCTGGTGATGTAGGGTACACTTTACTGCTTTCTTTTGTATAAAAAAAAAACGGCTCTTCTAAATTTCCAACTTTGCTTGAACTCTGTCTACAATGAAAGTGGTCAATATTAGCTTTGTTGACTTGTTCCCTTGAAGCATTGCAAAAGCTATTTAAAACACTCGATGGGAAATTACTGGCTCATTCTTTTTGATGCAGATAGGCTTCCATCTGCGCTTATTCATGGATGAAACTATATATGAACAATATAAATACGTTGGCACTGTATGATTACAGAGTCTCAGGTCCAAAATATATTATTGCTGAGTCCATCCATATTCTAAAGCCCGTTTATGTGCGAGTCGTTGAGCCTTGTGATATTATGTGCAATTTTAAAATTTGAGCAACGAAGTGACTAAATCCATCTCTATCATATTAATTTTTAATGTGCAATTTTAACAAATGATTATTGTGGTTTCGATGGTTACTTTTTGTTACCCAGAAATTAACGCCGAGTATTTCCTTTCAATTCTGAAACATATGTCGACTCATGGGAGACCCTGCTTTTGGAGAAAAAAAATATAGCGACGCCCAACTAATTACTACAATTAAACAATATTAGTTGATTGTTAATTGTTGCCGAAATATTAGTTTTGCTAATCATCGCCGACCTTTTAGTTCATGTACTACTGTTTTGAAAATTTCAGCAGCATTCTCATACACAATTTTTCGATCCATGTAGTTTCTCAAGGATTTAGCCTCAGATTAATAAATGGTCCCTGTATTATTAATAAATTTTGGTTGTAATTCTATTAAATTGTAAAGATTATTCATGCTACTCACTCCAAGTTCTTATCCATAAATATATAAATATAATATGATTTAAAACCATGAAACTTCAAATAAATCTATATTATATAGGGATATGTAAATATAAATTAAAGATTATATATGAATTTCAAGGATTGTAAGAGTTTGTATGTGTGTGTTAATTTATAAGAATTTAGCATTGCTCATATGACGACGGTACTGCTCACAAGTATTACTATTGTAATATTAAGATAAACATCTATCATCAATATTCATGTGGGAAAATTTCATTAAAGGACCACTGTAGACAATTAATGTAAAAGAATGACCAAAAAAATTTGAAATTTCACTGTAGGACCTAGGTCCTTAAATGAATAAAAATTGTTGTGTGAAAAGACCTAAAAGCCCTTATGAATTAATTTCAGATGGGGACCTGTGCTGACACGCTGACACAACGTACTTCCTTGGCTCACAACGTACTTCCTTATGCATATGGCGATTTCCTTGTGTATATGGCGATTTCCTTGTGCATATAGTCATTTCCTTGTGCGTGGCCTGGACATAGCATGTTATAAGGCCAATTAATTACTCCTTGTGCATATGGTAATTTCCTTGTGCATATGGCCATTTCCTTGTGCATATAGTCATTTCCTTGTGCGTGGCCTGGAAATGACCATATGCACAAGGAAATGGCCATATGCACAAGGAGTAATTAATTGGCCTTATAACGTTCTATGTCCAGGTCACGCACAAGGAAATGACCATATGCACAAGGAAATGACCATATGCACAAGGAAATCGCCATATGCACAAGAAGTAATTAATTGGCCTTATAACGTGCTATGTCCAGGCCACGCACAAGGAAATCGCCATATGCACAAGGAAATCGCCATATGCACAAGGAGTAATTAATTGGCCTTATAACGTGCTATGTCCAGGCCACGCACAAGGAAATGCCCATATGCACAAGGAATAATTAATTGGCCTTATAACGTGCTATGTCCAGGCTGTTAGTGGTGGCTGTCACCCAAGAGGGGGGTGAATTGGGTGATAGGGTAAAATTAAAAATTTCTCTTTCTTAAAACACAGTGAAGGTAATCTTTAAAATCTCTTTCTGTTTATCATAGAGAATTTCAAAACTTGTTAATTGCATTAAGAGATAAATGATGTTGGATATGATGGAAAAACTAAAAGGGTTAAGGGAAGAAATAATGCACACAGAGTTTATCCTGGTTCGGTCAACCCAGACCTACATCCAGTCCTCAGGCTCCTCCTGAGATTTCCACAACCCTCTTGTTTAAACCGGGTACAAGAGAAGCCTTTACAACCCACAAGTTTGGCCGGGCACTTGTGAAGCCTACCACAGGTTTTACGAACACAGGTTCACCTGCCAACCTTTTCACAGAGCTTTAGAATTCTCTTTAAACACTCCCCTTTACAACCTGTAAGGTTACAACCCTGTTCTTAAAGCACCAAGCTTTAGAACAACCTCAAACAGTAGAGGATTTCAGATAATAAAGTTCACTTAATGAACAGATTGTGATAAACACTTAAGTGCAGAAGAATGTATGATGAAATACAAATTAGAGCTTAATAATCTGAACAATGTATGTGCTCTAGCTCTTCTTTTCTAATGTGCTCATCTCATCATTTCTGGGCTCACTCGGTTTTACTCTCAATCAGTGTAATCTATAATTCTGCATAAAAGCCCTGTTCATCATCGTTTTTTTCGTTGTATATATTGAAGCAAGTCTTGATCTATTTATATCTTCACATCTTGCTTTTTCTTTCAGCTTTATGTGGCCGTTAGGATATAGACGTTGAGAGCTCATAGCCGTTGGGAATAAATGCTATTCTTTAGCTGATTCAAACTTCTGATCTAGCTTCAACTATTCATGCATAGGCTGGGCTAGGAAAGAGATAGACTGCGCATTCTGAACGTTTTCAACAACTGTACTTGCATAGCAGCTTTTTCAGTAGCGCTAGCATGCTTTGCTATCGCTAACTGCATAGTATAATTCCTGCACTTGAGCTGTTAACTAAACAATTTATTCATGTAATGCACAGCATATGATATCGCAAACGTAGTCCATTAGATCAATGAGATAGATAATATGTATATCAGTTAAGGAACTTCATCAAGCATTCTCTATCGATAGACATGAGCATTATCGCTAGCATATTCTTTTTAGTTTAAAGTTCAACGTACTAGCTATGTCATCTTAATAAACATTCTTCTATCGATAGCTAATCTCATTATCACTAGTTACTTGATTGCTCATTAGCTTAAGGATACTGAGCTAGCTGAATATTCTAAGTTATTTCAGGTATCCTGTTATCGATAGCTAAAACTATTATCGCTAGCAACTATGTTATCGCTAGTTAACTCATTTGCTCTCAGACACTAGCTATCTGAATGTCTATTATTTGAAGTACTATGTTATCGATAGCTTAACATGTTATCGCTAGCTGATTCTATTAGTTCAAGGACTTAGCTCATTTATCTGCTAGTTGTTCTTCCTTTTATTTATCCATGTTCTCAATGAACTTCTAGGGATAGGATATTCTTTAGCGATAGTGAATGACTTAGTGATAGATATTAACTTTGATATTTCTAAGTCTTCATTCGCTATTCCTTTGTATCTATTAGCGATAAGGATACACTTAGCGTTAGAGATTTTCTTTTAATGTTCTGCGAAGTTTCCATCTGCTATAGTTGAGTCTTTCATTAACAATATATATTTACTCTAGCGATAGTAATCTGTTACCTATCAGATTTTACTTGTTTAACTCACAAGTAACTTACACTCTATTTACTTATGTTATCCATGGGGTCAGTCTTCATCAAAACTTAAGATTCTAACACAGGCCACGCACAAGGAAATGACCATATGCACAAGGAAATGGCCATATGTACAAGGAAGTACGTTGTCAGCCAAGGAAGTACGTTATGTCAGCGTGTCAGCGTGTCAGCGTCAACGTGTTAGCAACAAATTAATTCACAAGGGCTTTTAGGTCTTTTCACACAACAATTTTTTTTTCATTTAAGGACCTAGGTCCTGCAGTGAAATTTTAGATTTTTTTGGTCCTCATCTGACATTAAATTGCTACAGTGGTCCTACAATGAAATTTTCCCTATTCATATTTATATAATTTTAAAAAAAAATTATTATTTAAATTTATAATATAAATAAATAAATTGGTTCATTTGTTCTAGTTATATATTTTATATATTCGAGTTATGATAATACAATATTAATTATGTTAATTATTTGGAGGTAGTCAGGTTCCTTCTATCATAAACCAATGTTAACCTCCAGAAATTTCACACACTTTTCACATGCTCTAAGTTTATATGTGCTTTGATAATATGCATACAAAGGAGAACAATATGTGAAAATGTGTGACTTCCTCTCACCATAAAAATTGCATAGAATTGATGATTTCTATCTTTATTTTGTAGGGAAAAGAACCTAAGATGAGAAGGAGTTGAGTGTAGAGGAAAAATGAAGTACATAGAAGTGCACAGCAGACCAAAGTGAGGGAGGCATCATTGACTTTCTCGCTACAACAAGCAAGTTAGCTCGCTCCAGCGAGCCATGCAAAAATTGGAGCCTATCTCTTTGTCAATCTCGCTACAGTGAGCTCCGTGCATCTATGACCCATCTCTCTGTCACTCTCCCTACAACGAGCAATTTTGGTCACTGCAGTGAGAATCTATCAATATAACTGCGCGTTTTGGATTCTGAAACACTAAGAAAAAAAGAGGGTAAAACTTAGGATTAGCCGATTTTTTGAGGAGGGAACACTTTGGGTCGACTTTTGGAGCTGAGAAAAATCAAGAAAGAGCTGGAGAGAACTTCAAAGAGGATTTGGGAGCTTAGAAGAAGTGAATTCTTTGAGCTTTAAGAAGGAATTTCTTGTGGTTGCTTCTCTTTTCTTCTTCATTTCTCTTGTTTATTTCTGAACTTTGTGATATATTTGAAGATGATTTTTGAGTTTCCTCTCACCATGTGTAGCTAAACTTCTAATTCTATGTTTATTTTAAAACTTTGTATAGATTGATGCTTGAAACTCTTTCTCTCTTAATGGTTAATGATTACTAAGTTGTGAATTTAACTTATACTTCATTTATCCTAAGTGGTGGCCAACATTTAGCTTGTTAACCTAATTAGTGGCTTGAGAGAGCATTAATTAAGTATAGAGCTATGTTAAATTCAAACTTTTCTTGAAAATTTCAAGTTGGGATTGAGAGTTTGTTAATGAGATAGAAATATTCATTAACCAAGTTTTATAAAATTGGAGTGGGATGTTTATAAAGACTAATTAACCAAATGTGTAGTAAGAAATTATGCACATTAGTGTTAATTAAGGTTTGGGTAAGTTTGAGAGTGTTATTCAAATGCTAAAGACTTCAAACATCAACTTAATATTCATTAATTGTTATTAGAGGAGAGGTAATTGAGCATCATAAAGTACAAAGTGGATAAATAAACCTAGTTTCTTCCCAATGTATTTAATTTACTTAAAGTGCTCTGTTTTACAAATTGTCATTTTTAACTAATTAGATTTTATAAAATCACTTGTCTTTGGCCCATTGCTAATTTGGATTAAGATGAATTTGATGAATTTGCTTATAAACATGGTCCTAGTGGAACGGCATTTTTTCCCCTATACTGCTAAACTTAACCATTGCGCTTGCTGTTGCAATTTATGGCGAACAACCACTAAGCCTACATTCCCACAATCTGAAATAATCAGTTGTCAGTAATAACAAATACCGGTGGATATAAAAAAATTATTTCTTATATTCTTTCAAAAACATTTCAAACGATTGTCCCTTTAAAGTCCTTTATCACTTCTTTTAAATTTTAATGTTTAAAACCACTAATTAAATTCATATTTTTAAAGACTTCATTTTTTATTGACAATAAGAAAAAGGAACATTAATTATCGCATAATTTGTATATTTCTTGGGTCAAAAGTGATTTGTTTATCAAACGACATGTGTAATATCCTAGAAATTAATTAAGGATTAAAGGGAATAATTACAAATTGATTAATGAGAAATGATGGATTATAAGAATATTTGAGGGAATTTTGAGGTATTTTTGAGGATTTTAAATGCCTAGTTTTTCCCTTATATTATGGACAATAATTTTGGGAAAATTATTTTTAGGCTCAAAAGAGGTTATAATGCAAGAAAATAAGTAAAGGATATTATAGGAAAATTTTGAGAGTGAAAAGAAAATTTTTCGTTCAAAAGAAATATTTTATCTGAGGATTTTAGGACCTAATAGTGTATTCTTCCTACCCATTTTTCTTTTTCTTCTATTTTTCTCCTATTCCCATACATATTTCCCCACTCCCTCACGTCATCTTTCTCCCTCACGCCATCTCTTTCTCTACAATCACACTCAAACATCATTACTTTTTTTTAATATTATTATTATTATTTATTCAACTCTTCTTTTATTTTCCCTTCTTCCTACGCGTCAGACACACACACACACAACCCTTTACTTCCTCTTCCTTCTCTCTTTCTCTCTTTCTTTCCTTTTCTCTTCTTTCTCTCTTCCGTCACTGTCACTCTTGCTCCTTCTCTTCTCTTCCTCACTAGATCATCACCATTGTCCAGCATCTTATTCTTTCTTCCTTCCTCCTCCCTTCTCCCTCTCGTTTTTCTCTCTCTTTTCTCCCTTAGTCTGCCGCCGTAGTGGACTTTGGGAGGGAGTTTTCCGGCGAGCTTCGCCGGAAAACCACCATTCCTCTCCTCCTCTCACCTCCTTCAACATTGTATTTCATTCCTCCACTTATTTTTAGTCTGATTTGTGCTTAGAAAGTGGGCTAAAATAATTGTTCTCAGAGCTTTCAGAGCTCGCCGGCGTCAAACCGGTGGTTTTTCCGGCCACCTAAGACCATATTTGGACTCCCACGGTTTCTTGTCTGGAGTCAGTACGGGGGAGCTGCACTATTGTGAGATTGGTGCCAGCTATCAGGTAATCGCTTCTACTTGTTCTATGTGTGGGTGCGTTGTTGGTAAGGGATTTCAAACTCCCTTTCAACCTTGGATTATGATGGTATATGTACAATATGGTTTTCATTGGTTATTTTTATATAAAAATTTCATGTGGGATTCGTACTTTGAAAAGTGGCATGTGTTGTGATGATACTTTTTGAAAACAATATATATTGACTTGGAACTGTTGCATTATATGTTTTTTTTTGAAATATTGGAAAGGCCAAGTGCCTAGCTTTGGTTAAATTGCATTTCTGGTTGTGATGCATATGTTGTGGTAGTTAGCATCGATGCACTGGACACTTTTTCCATCACGTGATGAGGTACCCTGTTGGCCCATAGGGACTAATTATATTATTGGTGTACTGGGTATGGGTAGCCCCCATCGAGTACTACCTTTCGGTGTGCTGGGTATGGGTAGCCCCCATCGAGCATTACCCCCGTTGTGGTGCTGGGTATGGGTAGCCCCTATCGAGTTCCACTTCTCCGTGGTTCTGGGTACGGGTTGAGATCCCCGTCGAGTTCCACTCTGGTCCACCTAATTGTAGGGGACAACCTAACGTTTTGCAGGGCGAACGTTATGGATGATTATGTAAAATACATTTTAAACTGCTTTTATAAAATGATATACCTTGAGTTTGTAAAAGATTTTTAGTTATGAATTTCTGCATGATTGTCTGGATATGTGCTCATGTTTCCAATTTTTCAAATATATATGTATAGCTTCCCACATTGACACCTTGCTAGCACACACCGCACGTAGATGAGTAGCTAGTGGTTGCGTTTGGGGCTACCCCCGTTTATCTCACTTTTTGCAGGTCCTAGGAGCATAGTAGACGGGTACTCGGGGAAAGGATCCCTCATCTTCTCCCTGAAACATAGTGGGCTTTTATTTTGGGTTTTATGCGAGAAGTGTTGTATATTGCCATACTTCTTTAGGCTTTCATATTTCGCTTCCGCATTCTTACTTTTGGATAAATGTATGCATTATTCTTTTGGTTAGGATCGGTCCATTTCCGGCATATAGGCCTGAGACCTATTGGTATTGCTTTTCTAACTGCATTTTTGGTTATGCACTGTTAGTTGGAAACTTCTTTCTATCTACCATGGTTGTTTGGAATTTTACTGGATATTTTATCATACTTGAACATGACAGGAATACGTTAATTAATTGATCAAAGAGTTTGATGTTTTATCTAAAAGATTTACTCGGGTGATTAGCCATATTTTGAAAGAAAGATTTACAAAGGTATTTAGATACATGATTCATATATTTTATATCCATGTTAGGTGAATTCTTTCTAACATGGATAAACTGATTTAAAAGGTGGAATGTTCCTTTTCTAACATGGATTGGTATATAGAACGGTTGGATTTTTAAATATCCATGTTAGTTGTGTTGGCCATAATTGTTTTCTACTCTAGCCCTATCGGAGATTTCCTCTTAATTGAATAAGATAAATTCTTATCTAACTATGATAGTCATTTTTGATAAATTTTAGTAATATTCTTTTCTATCATAGTTAGACATTTAAACTTTAATTTTTGAAATTTGTACCTTGAACTATTTTTCTAAATATGTTAGTATTCTATTTCATAAACTCTTTTTCCTAACATAGTTAGTATTGATTAAATCTGGTTACATTCGGTTTTATGGCTAATAAAATGAAGTAAATTTGGTTTTATTGTTAATAAAAATGGTTTTACAAAGCATATGTTACAACGTGACTAGAAAAAATACCCAACAACAAAACGAAGTCTTTAATACATAATTATATAATCTTTAGTTTTTAATTTCATATATAACAAAAAGTTTTGAAATTAAAAAGAGGGAAGGCAACACAATAATTCATCTATCTCTTTTGTTTTTTTTTCAATACATTTTAGAGGGATTCTTCTTTACTCACCACACTAAGAATAGCTCGACCATGCATATAGAGAATTCCCATGAACCACTCTTCTTATCTTTCTTCATTCAACATGACGAACGTACTGCTCATTTCCTTTTTAGTGGCAGCTTCAGCTTCAACTCATATTCACGATCTCAACTATCTTCCCCAATCTCGTATTGCTTCTTTCCTACTATTCTCTGTAATAGACGTCCTAACCCTAACCATTTTCCATCACTTGAAGAAACCAACGAAAGTATACCTAGTAGACTTCGCATGCTACAAACCAGACGATACTTGTGCTGTCACAAAGGATATGTTGGTGGAAAGAGCAAAGAAGTCTAATAATTTATCAGAGAACTTGAAACTTTGCATAAAGATTTTTGACAAGTCAGGTGTGGGGCCCAATATACCTACATAGCTCCAGCTCTAATGGAGATCCCACCAAAGGTTTCTCTAGTTGAAGCATGGAAGGAGGCAGAGAGTGTATTTTTTGGAGTTGTTAATGAACTTCTGAAATTGGGTACAACCAAAGGACATAGGAATTCTCATAATCAATTGCAGTTCGTTTTTTCCTGAACCTTCTCTGTGTGATAGGATTATTGTGAATCGATATAAGCTTAGAGATGACGTGTATGTTGTGCTACGATCTTAGTGGCATGGGATGTAGTGCTGGCATTCTCGCCGTTGACTTGGCCAAACGCCTCCTTCAGGTATGTATGCTCCCTATTTTGATTTAAATATCGTTCCTTGAATTTCTAGGAAAAATTGGTGAAAAATCCCTCGTTTTAAAATCTATTATCCAATATATTTGAAAATTTGTTTAAGGACCGAGATGAAAGGTATCTACAACAAGTAGTGTAACTCTTCTTCATCAGCTGTATGCAATAGATCTTTAACTATATATGTATAAACGAAAAACATTTGCAGTTAGCGAAAAATGATTTGTTGCTGCTCAAAAATCTTCAGGAATGTTTGGGCAATAAGTTTTACAATGAGGAACCTACAGCAATTTTTTCCTGAATTGAACTCAAAAATAAAACATACACATTACGTTTTTAAATTATTGAAAAATGCGAAAGGCATTTATATGCATGCATTTTTAAATTATTTGGCTATGCCTTCAGTTTCCTTAAATTTAGTTTTCTTAAGTTTGAAAGATGATAGCAGGGGCTTATAGTATAAATATTTTTTTAAAATTAAATTTCTAGTTCATCAAACTTTTCAGGATATATGTTTTTGGGTTCTATATCAATAATAATTAATTAGGTAAGTATTATTATTGATTGAGCTTCTTAATTGTAAGATCCCTATCAATTAATTGATTAAGGTGATGTATATTTGTATAATTAATGCTATCCAGTATCCAATATTGGTTACAGCTTTGAATAATTATATTTATTTTTTTGTTATAAGTATTTTGATAAAATATTAAAAAAAGTGTTTTTTTTTTTGGGAAAATAATCAATCCTATGGAGTCGACTTATAATGTACTATATTCACAGCATCAGTTGCACTTGTTTGTAGTTATTTTATTTTTGACTTATTCTTAAACAAAACTGAAAAGTGACCTTTTGTACAAAAATGATAACGTTTGTGATTTTATAGTTATGAAAATTATAATTTTTTTACATATATGATATTTATAATATTGTATTGAAAAATCAATTTAGTTTCTCTGGCTTAAATTAAAGTTGATATTAGAGGATCATGGTTTAAATTTATTTATTTTTATTTTAACAACTTTCTCATCAAATACTCAGTACATATGTTGTTGTATTACATTACTATATGATCTCAATATTTTAAATGTATTCCTTAAAAAGAATGAAAACAGCCGATTGTGAGTGACCACCACTTCATTTTTTGTGGGTCTTGTGATAATAATGTGAGGTATCTTCAATTTATTAGTTTAGGTGAGTTGATGTGAATATATAATGTTGCGGTATATATAGTTCATATCATTAACGTCATAAAATATCGGCAACATAAATGTGTAAACTATTCATACACTTCGTACGGTCATGGCTTCGTATGATAGAAGCTACAACTGTGTCCAACAACAAGAAGATGAGCAACAACACATTGGTTTTATGATCTCTAAAGACCTCATGAATGTTGCGGGTCATGTCCTCAAGTCTCACATCACTTCTCTTGCCCCTTTGGTCCTTTCTCTCTCAGAGAAACTCAAGTTTGTTGTAAGTTTTGTGGGAAGGAAGGTTTTGAGGTTGAAGATGAAAGCTTATGTTCCAAACTTCAAGGCTGCTTTTGACCACTTTTGTATTCATGCTGGAGGAAGGGCAATGTTGGAGACAATGCAAAAGAGTCTTGAGCTACAAGATTGGGACATGGAGCCTTCGAGAATGACACTTTATAGGTTTAGGAACACATCTTCAAGTTCAGTGTGGTATGAGTTGGCTTATAGTGAAGCCAAAGGAAGAATCAAGAAAGGTGACAAAATCTGGCAATTGGCATTTCTGGATTCAAGTGTAACAGTGCAGTGTGGGTTGCATTGAACAATATTGATGGAGGTTCATTGAAGAATGCATGGACCGATGATATTCATGAATTCCCTGTCAATAGTACTGCTTGTTGATATGAATAATCAACCAAGAAAAATAAGGGGAAGCCTATATTTTAGCATAAGTGGTATTTATGTTGGTTAATGAATTCCAAGTTAATGTTGCTTCTCAAAACTCTTTATAGATTGAGCATAGTAAATAAGGAGAAGCCTATTGTGTACGTATGAGTAATATTTTAAAATTGGGTGCATGTTTTATAGATAACTGTTATACGTGCAATCCGTTTTTTAACATGACAATCATAGTTAATAGTTGTGTTGTTAGTAAATTGGCCTGTTCAACCACTTCAGGAACCGACCATATGTCGTAACCCAAGCACCCAATTAGCCAAAAATTGAATCGATAGAAAACTACTTGTCAATCTTCTATAACCAAATTAAAACTGTTAGTTTTTGTTCTTCATAGACTTTTAGTTGGTCTTTGTTTAATGTTATTGGTGGTTCTAGCTAATCATTTATAGATGCTTATGCTAATTTAGTGGGACAATTAGTCTAACATGCATATTTGATGATTTTGGTCATTTGTACGCGAGACAATAGATACTTTTATAGTAAGTATTGATTTTTGAGTCATTAACTAAATTTGTCTAAATATTAGATATACTTCTAATTTTGTACATGTTTAAGTGAATTTTTTTAGGGTGACATTGAAAAAAAAAACTTATTAATACCCCCATCAAATTGTTTATAACATTTTTAGAGTATTGAATAAGATTAAAATTTTCATGTCACATTTTACGTGTACATTTATGATTGGTGGAAACCATAAATGATATAACAAAACTGAATTCACCTAAAAATTTCTCTTATAATCACACTATGGTTTTAGGTCATACTCCAACCTGGTAATTGTAATGTATCCACGTGACTTTTCCTGTGTTGGACTCCTCTTTTGTCGCGTTCTAATGAATTTATTTAATTACGTACTCACATCTTCTCTAAAAATTCTTTGAAGCCTGCCAAAAAATTTGTTCCTGGTAATGCCAAATTTTGCAGCCTAACATACTAAATATGTTGAGAAATTTGATGCTTTCAATAAGCTCCTCTAATTCAGTTCCAAAAAAAAAAATAAGCTCCTCTAAAATACACGTATTTTCCCTTTTTTGTGAGCGTGGAGAATAGCTCTTAGCATTTTGGGAAGGTAGCTTTTTGCTCGGTTCAGCGAGTCCAAGTCAAAGAAATCAGTTAAATTAACAAGCTTACTCGGTGGTGTGTCTCAACAGAGTTAGGATATCACAAGAAGGGACAAACCTATTCAATTTTAGGCTGTTATATTTGGAGGGACGGAGGGAGTAACAAACTTAAGTGATATCCTTAATGTGGTAAGACATAAGATGGGAAAATTGAGGAAGATTATTATGCTCCCTCTATTCTTAAATATAGGATATATTTTGGGAAGGCAAACTTGTTTTTATATGACATCTTTCTATTTTTTCTCAATTTTTCCCAAAATTATCTCTAATAAAGCTCCCCAATAATGAATAAAAAAGAGAGGATGTGGGAATAAAGGTATGTGACTATGGTGTTTTGATAATATTTTATGATTTCAACCAACTTAATTAACAACTTTACCATAATCAAATTAGGTAAATATGTGTTATATTTAGGAACTGAAGGAGTAATGTTTTAAAAAACCATATGATATTAATAATTTAACTAACATTTTAAATCTAACCAAATTGGATAAATATGTCATAAACTTATGACTAGAAGGAATACTTTTATTTGATTTTAATTTTTTCCCCCCTTGAGCCACATTGGGGAGTATTTCTCAACATATATGAGCATGTTTGAACTGGCTTATTTCCAAGAAATAAGTACTTACTTTGAGGTAAAAGTAACTTATTTTGTTGGTTGTTTATTTTGAATGTTTGTTTTGGCTTATTGTTAATTTGACTTATATAAGTAATTTATAGCTTATAAGTCAAAATAAGCTATAAGCTGTTTGGTGTGTTTGAGTAGACTTCTGGGAAAGTGACTTATATATAAGTCAGATTGAAAATAAGTCAGATTATATAATGAGATTTATGTTTGGATTAGCTGTGAAAAAAATTACTCATAAGTGACTTATTTTTCATAAGTCATATTGTATATATTTGGGTTAGTTGTCATTAGATGTGAAAAAGAAGTCAGATTTTGTGGGCCCCACCTTATAAGTGACTTAGGGTGTGTTTGGATTAGCGGTGGAGAAGTGACTTTTTTTCAATTGGACTTTTTCAGAAGTAAGATTGGATAAAAGTCAGATTGTGTGAAGTGATTTATGTTTGGATTTGTGATGATAGAAGTGACTTTTTTTCAATCTGACTTTTAGAAACATGTTTGGATGATTATTTTGAAAAGCAAGTTTATATGAAAAATTCCTAAAAATAACATTATTGTTATTAAATAATACATATAAAATATGCATATATTCTTATTAAATGCTTTGTTTCTCCCTTATTTTTAGAAAAATAATTTGAAAAAAATAATATTTTTAGCTCAAAGGAGTATATTGTTGGAGAAAATAGTTAGAAATTATTAAGGTAAATTTTGGAGATAAAAAAATTAGATTAAAAAAATATCTTATTTTAGAATTTTAGAGGTTTAATAGTTTAATTTTCATACCGACTTTATATTTTTCTCTTTTTCTTTTTTCCTTTCCTTTCTTTTTCTCCTTTTTTCCTTCCTTCCATCGGACTTCTCCACAGCCAGAAGCAACAAAAAGTCGCTTCTACCAAAAAGTGACTTTTGGACCAGAAGTCATTCTCTACTGTAGCTGTCCCAAACATGTTTTTTTAAAAAAATTGGCTTCTGCACAACCATCGGGCTTTTGGGCCCCCAAACGCTTGAACCAAACATACGCTTATAAGTCAGAAATAAACTGTTTTAAACCGCTTATAACTTATTTTAACTTATAAAATATAAGTTACTTATACGTCAAATTTACCATAAACCCAACCAAACATCTCTTTTTTTCACTTTTCTTCCTTTTAGCCGAAAATAAATAAGCTCTTTTCCAAAATTCAATCCAAATACACGAATGAAAAGTATTGATGGGATATTCTGGCACAATAAAATAATGCAGCGATGAGATTTGTTTCTATAAGATTGTCGAGATGTCCATTATACCCTTTGAATCAACCGCAAAGCTGAAGGCACCATACCATTTCTTCTTCGTCTTTGTCACTGGTTGACATTGATTTGGGGAACTAGGCAAGAAAAGCATATACTTCAGAATGGATCCTCAAGTATGGCACAAAATCGCTGCGATATCCGGTAGTCCCTTCCTTCCTTTCATCCAATTTCTGTTATCTCGTTCTTTACATCCTCTCTTGTTGAATCTTTCGTTCCAATTTGCAAACTTTCTGATAGAAAACATGAAATTCACTATCTTTCTCGCTGCGTCGCTGAAACAGGAGTAGCGGCACTTGGATTGGGTACATATGGTGCACATGTCTTCAAGCCTCAAAACCCTGCTTACAAAGAAGTCTCTTTCCATTCTCCCATTGCTTTATCTCGTCCGAGTTCTGTTTTATCATGAAGCTTTAAATTGATTCTTTATTCCTTTTTGTCTTTTTTTTTTTTGGGTAATGGGAACAATGTGAAGGTCTGGAATACTGCATCGCTTTACCATTTGGTTCACACGGCGGCCTTAGTTGCTGCTCCTGTTGCTAAATATCCCAATGTTGTGAGTTCCCAAATTCTTTTTATTTTACATTTTTTCCACCTTGAAATTTGTTATGTTTATGGATGTAATATTTCTGTTTGAGCAGTTCGGAGGCCTTCTCACAACTGGAATTCTCGCATTCTCTGGATCGTAAGTGCTGTCTTTTGCTTCCCTGTGTCTTCGAATTATGTTCCATAGCCCCAGCTGATTTTTTTAATGATTAATATTGTTCTTGTTTTAAATCCGAAGTAATTTTCAGAAATGATTTTTTGTTTGGAGCTTGGTTTTAAGAACAAATTTCATTATGTCAGCTTTTTTAACCCTTTCCGGATACTGAGTTCATATTCTTATGCAAACAATGACAAACAAAGAAAGTGCTTTTGTTTCCTTATCTTGGGACAACCAAGCTTCGTCTCTGTCCTAGAGTTTAGATACTTATATGGCATGTTTTATATATTTAGTTACTTGGATTATTGTTGAGTTTAAGATTGAAGCCCTTAATGATAATAGGAACCCAGAGTGTTGCTTCAATGGTGGGATAAAGTGAGGAAATATGAAGAGAGTTGGAGTGTAAATATGAGCGTATGAATTCATGAAGATAAGATCCTTAGGTGTTTGTCCATAACAGAACGACCCCTTTCCATGTGTGTATGCTCATAATTGACTCCTCAGTGAGCTGCAAGCAAGTCAAACTGTATCCATTATGGTGCAATCTGTTATGTTTATACAATTTTGCACCAGATTATGCCAGAAGGTGTGTGCCTAGGACTGCCTTGTTTGAGGGCACATTCAAGTGCAACTTTGGAGTTCGCTGAGGTGTAGGCAAAAAGAAAGGATTTACACCACACACACTCGGACGATCCATTTCACCAGATTAAATTATACATCTGGTAAACTTGGCCTCTTGAAATGTTACACCTCCTTTAACAGTCAGTGACAGCCAGAGTGAATCTGTTCATTAGCATAATGCTTTAATTCACAGTTGGTTCAGAAAAACCTGATACCCTTTAAAATTGCTGCCAGAAGTTATGCTCAATTGTGAGGCTCCTTCAACGTGGCATGGCCAGATTTCAGTTGCAAAGAATAACATCTCTAGCTTAAGTAGAATATGAAGTTAGAAAGGACTTCAGGCATATTAGGGTGCACATGCATTAATGTGGCAAAGATATATGCTGTGTAGACTGTAGAACATTAAATTAGTTACCAGGGTTGGATGACTGAAATAATTAGGGGATGGAGCTTTTTTAATCTCAGAATCAATCGAGGGGCTTTCTTGGAAACTTGCTGAAAGGGAGCTGGGAGGGCGAAACATATGATGTGAATGTGTCAAATCCAAGACTCTGATAGATATGGATTATATCTTTTTTTTTTTTTTGTTACAGGATTATATATAATTCTTAATGACTAAATAATCATGTTAGAAATTTGATTGGGAAGAAATTACAAGCTTATGCTTAAATATGTTATATGTTGCACTTGGTTATTGAGTTATACATTACATGTGAAGGATCATATCATCACAGAAGTCAGTCCAAAAAAAAACATATCATCGTTCATCACATTCGATCTTTAGCAAACTCATACCAAATAAAAGCCCTTTGGCTTGAAATGTAGACAAAACATATGCTCACCATACGATTTGTCAAAAATTAATTTACTTCAGACAATGAACTTGACAAAGATCATACTCTGGGATCCATATATATGAAGGATCTGATATTATATTAAGGATAATTTCACCTCAAGTTGATTATGATCTAACCACTAACACAAAAGCTCGTTTCCTTTTAGTAGGAGGTAATTTGAAGTCGTCAAAGATACCTTTTATGTCAAACAACTAGGAAACTTTACTTCAGTCTTTTCATTTTCAAAAGACAAATCTTGCGTGAATTTGAAGCTTTCTGTGCTGCGGTTGAAGGGATGTCATTGGTTTATTTATCCGCTGCTCAACTAATAGGACTACCTTCTAACTGTTTGATATAATTGCTTGCTAAGTTTTAAAAAAGAAAAGTAAATAAATATTGCATGTTCACTTTGAAT
Organism: Mimosa bimucronata; assembly: GCA_037074515.1. Taxonomy (NCBI): domain Eukaryota; kingdom Viridiplantae; phylum Streptophyta; class Magnoliopsida; order Fabales; family Fabaceae; genus Mimosa; species Mimosa bimucronata. The sequence goes on from CM073443.1 coordinate 1,635,262, forward strand.
GTGTCACTGAAGATATTTAAAGTATATGTACATGTTGAATATTTTCAGGTGTTATACTGCTGCATTTTATGAAGACAGAAAATATTCAAGATTGGCTCCATTTGGTGGGGTTGCTTTCATGGCTGCCTGGGGAAGCTTGCTTTTTTAATATGAATCCCCTTTTAAATTTGTGATGTGTATATGGAAACCTGTCTCTGAAGTGTTGATAGTTGCTCAGTGTCTTTGGATATTGCAGTTGCTCAGATATTCTTATTTGTGCGCCCCTCTCCTTTTGGCTATAATGGGCTGAGCATTGGGAAGCTATACATAATTCAGACTTGAAATTAAGTGGAGTGATATGTATTTGGTGGTTTCTTATGCTTCATTAAATATAACTAATATCTTTAAAATGATTTTAGATGAAGGAGAAAATTTTTCACTGAAAAAATTGTAGGGAGGAATAGTATTGTTGAACTCGGTGACAGAGATAGACTCACATCTGTCTTTTCTCCCCTCTTATCTCTCGAATTAAATTCGACTTTTAGAATATCATTCTACATCAATTGCAAATTGGATCACTTTTGGTTATGTTGGAAGTGAGCTTAAGAAAAATTTGGGTTGGGCTTTCTCGTAAGAAAATATTCTTCACCTTGATTTGGGAGGCCCAAAATCCCCTACAAATGTGGAATATGTTTGGATTAGTCTTGAAAAGTGTCTGATTATATGTCAAAGAAGCAACCATAGAATAGGAAGAGGATCGTCCAGCTCATGGTTATAAGAACCGGACCGAACCGGATAGTCCGACCGTCGACCACTCCACAGGTCGGTTCGGATTTTATGGTCTGGCCTTTTATCGTGTTAAGCCGGATCGAGCCGTTTCCACCCAAACATTGGACCGGAAACCAGAGTTAAACCGGGAACCTGAGCGGTTTTATAAAAATTGGGCGGTCCAATTTGAAACAAAAAAAATGAAAAAAAATAAAATCAAACTAAAAAAAAACCCAAGTTCTTAAAAAAGAAACCCAAATTACATATTCAGATTCATTAGCTTCATATCTTTCTCCCAAATTAAAAACCCCAACGGCTATTTGAAAATCTTAGGGTTGTGAAATTTGATCTCCAAAACTCCAACCAATTGGTGAACATCATCTCTTTCACCATTCCTCTATTGTTGATGTTTAACGTCTCTTCCAAGCTTTTATTCTATATTTAGCACTTGTTGTCTTTCTACATTTTACATTTCTTTTGAAATTTTTATCAGTTGCATATTCTATCTCTTACCTTTTGCATAACAGAAATTGCTTGTGTTCCTAATTTCCTAGTTCTTCCATCTCGACAAAAATTTCTGCAACTGTGATGCTCAAATGGTACTATACACCTTCTTTGTTTTGCTTAGCTAAAGACAAGAATGATTTGTTTTCTAAGTCTCTAATGGTTATATATTTATTGGTTAATGATCTTTCATTAAAAAATAAGAGGTGAAGAGACCATAATTTGTTTATATGTAATTTACACTTAAAAATCATATATTTTTTTCCTTAATTATTATGTCATCGGTCCGACCTTCAGTCCGACCGTGCGAACCGTGACCCGATGCCCTCTTCGGCTCACCTTCTGGTCCGATTTTTACAACATTGATCCGGCTAAACAACATTTAAATAAATGAATAAGTAAAAAGACCCTCTTGATCTCCAGCCTCTTCATAAGATATAAAATCAATATCAATATTCCTTAAATAACACTATGATTAAATTCTACTTATGAACAATGAAAGGTATGATGAAAAGTGCTAATCAATGATGTTTTATGTAAGTAGAAAATTTATATATTTAGCTTTATATATTGATTAATTATCATCCAATTTTTAATTGAATAATAACACATGGATTATCTCTTAATGAAAAATTTAAGTTAGATGTCAAGAGCTCGTTGGCAACCCAAACTGCCGCCAAATTTTTGCCACTAAATTTCCCTCCAAAGGGCACCAATTTAGTGGCAATTTTTCACTTAAAAACCCTACTAAATCCGCCACTAACTAAGCCTTGGGTTAAAAGGTCATATTTACTAGTGGTTTTTGGATATAGCAGCCACTAATGTCACATTACTGGCGGTTATTGGAATACTCTACTAACGTAACCGCCAGAAAATGCCACTATTTTTGTAGTGATAATCTATAACCGAAAAATAATTTGAAAGATCTTACTAACAACGAGCGCGCACACACATAGAGTCTAGTAGAAATAGTCACCTTCAAGTAGAATACAAAAAATAATGCAGTAAAACCACTCCCCTGTTCTCGACTCAAGATACGTCACTGTCTACATAATAATCACATACAATAAAATTAACATTTAAATTAAGTATCCATATACAAAGTTAGGGAATTCAATTCCGTAACCAAAAGAAAAATATACATCCTCAAGAAATTTAATCCAAGCCTCACCTCAACTAGACACTCCTTGATTTTCTCTCAGAAACTCTCCATAATTAGAATAGTTGCGTGGAATTCAATACATTTCTGATCACGGAACCCAGCAGCTATCCGTTGACATTGAGCATCTCAGTAATGTGCTTTCTGCTCTGTCAATACCAATACCTCCTGTTCTTGCGACATTCCAAAATTGTCTTTCTACCTCTAGAGATGAGCTAAAAGATCTATTGAAGTCAGATTCAGGAAATCAACTTGATATGCCAACCGCCAATCTTATATGTAAGATGCGGCGTGTGAATTTAGATTCTTGAATGTTTCTCATGTGACGTGTATCCTCTGCAGTTATAGGAGTAACTGCATAATACACCTTGGAGAGAAATGAAAAAACAAGGGAACAAAAAAGAGTGCAAGAGAAAGTGACTTTGATACACAAATATTTTTGTCACTCTCTGAATGCATGATTTTCTGATTGTTGGATTCAATTTGGTTTCTCTCATCACACTCCTTCCAGTCTTGCCCTTCCACCCTTTTGCCCTGCTCAACCTGCTATTGCCTTTGCAGAGGACATTTTTGTACTTGGGGATCCCCTACATGTATTTTCATTTGCAACCACTGGACTAAAACCAAACAATATGACAGAGTAGCCATAGTATATATTGTATATTAGCCAATTAAGGTGTTTTCCAATGCACTTTTGTAGACTCAACTGCTTTTCAAAGTGAAAATATTCCAAATAATATATTTGTTTATTCATAGATATTGGATGGCATCATTATGAAGATTAATCTTATTTTGCTTCATATACCGTAGCTGTAGTCCTTGGTACTGAAGTATGTCTGGTATTATGAATAATACTTGTTTTTTTTAGTTGATGCTTTTATACCATGTAATTTGGATTATGAGATTATCTACATTCATTAATGTAAGTTGATACGGTACGTTAAGATAGGTAGGTAGCAAATACAAGTGTGATTATATTAAAGCCATTCTCTATATTCGCCCTTTATGAACATATGATGGAGACACAAATGAAAAAGTTTATTCGTAGCTGGGTGGGTTTCTCATGAATGAACTGAAGTTTGCAAAAAAGTCGAACTATTCACTTGTAGCTTGTCAATTGTGTAACTTATGTGTTACATTTTGTATCAATATACTGATATTGTAACTTGCGAAACAGGAAGTTCCTTCCCCTTTTTCTTCTCTTTTTTGTGTGTTCGGGGTTATAAGGAGATTTTATCGACTTTCTTTAATTATATCCCAATTCACCATAACTTACTAGAAATAAATCTAGTAGGAGAAGCAATGCTCTAGCAGTTGGACTGTGGGAATTTTTTTTACCTGCCATGGATTTATTTCTTAAATTATAGGGACATGGATGAAATTGTTTAGAATCAAAATTCAGGAATTGAAAAAAAAAAAAAACTTCAAAAATGATAGGGCATCAAAAGTTTTATTCTTGTCCTGAGTTGAAACTAAAATGAAACTTCATCAGTTCACCTAAATTTCAATGTATTATTGCGAAAAGACAATTCCCTAATGTTGGCATATATTTTATGCTAACCTGTGATTACACATGATCAATTATATGCAGCACTTTCAAGAGTGAAGGAGGACAATGGTTTGGATGGGGAAAAGTCGCCAAGAATATTGCACGGGCGTGTTTGGATTAACGATTGGAAAAGTGACTTATTTTCAATCTGACTTATATATAAATTGGATTATGTAATGAGATTTATGTTTGGATTAGCTATGAAAAAAATGACTTTTTGATGAATTTAACTTTTGAGACACATTTGGAGGATTATCTAGAAAAGTAAGTTGAAGATGAAAATGACCAAAAAGGCATGAATATTATTGAATAATAGAAATAAATTGAATCTTTGAATTATGATGATTTTGAGTGAAAAATTAAAATTATTTGGGGAAAATTAAATAGAGATCCTATGGAAGAAACATAATTAAGATAAGGTCCCCAAGTTGTTATCACCAGGCCAAAAGTTGTTATTGTTATGCTAGAAGTTGTTATTTATAACTCCATGGGACCTCATCTTAATTATGTTTCTTCCAAGAGACCTCTAATTAAATTTCCCAATTATCTACAAAAAAAAATGGAAATTTAAATAAATATATTTAATGGATAAAAAGTCATTTGAATTAGAAATCATATAAATATAAAGTTTTTTAAATAAATAATAATACATATAAGCTATATGCTCTTAACAATAAGCTATAAGCTCTTTTTTTCTCTCTTTACTTATTTTGACTTATAAGCTATAAGTTCAATTAACAATAAGCTAAAACAAAAAAAAAATTGTAATTCCCATTTTAAGTACTTTTTAAGAAAATAAGCACTTATTTTCCAAATTTAAGTCAATCCAAACACATTGATTGTTTCCAACTTTCAATTATGTAGTTGGTTCTATTTTGTTAATGGATTTTCACGCCACTAATTATTCCTATTGATTCATTTTCAAATATTGTATCGCATAGCTTATATTACAATGTTTTTCCACTATTTCATCTATATATCATCATTTCTAGGGGTGTTCATGGGACGAGACGGGAACAGGACGACCCCATCCCGTCCCGTCCCATTAAAAGGCGTATGGAATAGATTTCCTGTCCCATCCCGTCTTGTAGTTATCCCGTCCCGACGGGAAGGGACACGGGATAGGACATGAATTTCCCGTTTTTTTAAATAAAAATAAAAGGCCATTTTTGTAAAAAAAAATGAGTCCAATATTACATAAAAAAATTTGACTATGGGTTTTTACAAAGTACTATTGTTTTAACAATTTTTTTGTCTTGACAACATAATAAACCATAATTAAATTCAACTTACAATAACAAAAAATTTTCTTTTCTATGTCAATGGAGCTTAATGTAAATAAGAGAACGAGGTATAAATATTTTTCGCCTTTTAATTTATTCTTTATCCAATTCTTTGTATCTATCTCATAATGGAAAGTGTGTTTTGGATGCGAACGATTTCATTTGGATGTAACGGCTCTTATTTAGCCCATGATAATGTTATTGTCCAACATTAAACAAAAACCATTAAGTTGCACTGGTTGCTCTCATTTTTCAGTTGTCTTGTTTTTTATATTGATGAGTGTGCTAAATGAAGTTGTGTTACTTATAGCTCAACCCATCTTAGTTTAACTTCAAGTGTAAATATGATGGTTGGAATTTATGCACATAAGTGTTGTCATCATACTCCTCCAATCATTTGATAAAAAAAATAGAAATACTAATGGGACGGGAATGGGACAACCCCATCCCATCCAGTAACCAAAAATTTGTCATGTCCCGTTTTGTCACGTCCCAAAACAAGTGGGATCAAGATGGGATTGGCTAACGTCATATCCTGTCTATTATGTGTTATGCTAGCGTGTAAGGTTAATGTCATATCCTGTCTCCTTTAAAAATGGAGAAAATAGTTACGAAATTTAATTTTCATAGTATTTAATGCTCCGTTTGGTACAATGGAAGATTTTTTTTATTGACACTGTGTTGATATGAATGTAGTGTTGTTAGCCCCGAATCATACACAAAAATATTAAAAGTAGAGGCCTAGCCACATCACACCATGTGTCTATTACGTGTTATGCTAGCGTGTGAGGTTAACACCAGATCCTTCTCATTTAAAAATGGAGAAAATAGCTACGACATTTAATTTCCATAGTATTTAATGCCCCATTTGGTACAATGGAAGAGTTTTTTATGGAAGTGGAAATGGAAATGGAGGTGGAACTAGAAGAGGAAGTGGAGGTTGAAGTGGTGTGGTTAAAAGTCTGTTTGGTATGCCTATGGAAGTGAGGTATTACTTTTAATTTATATACGCATTTTAAATTTTAAAATTACCAAAATACCCCCTCCCTAGGAAAAAAATCACCATCTTCCTCGTAAAACCATCTTCATCGTCGTTGTCAACCTCACACAACTGAACTTGGTGAATAATATCATCTGAAATTCCAAATCACAAAATAAACCTACAACAGTTCATAAAAAACAAAACAACCCCATGAGTAAAGAAATTAAAAATTGTCAAATAATAAAGCGGCCTTTTCTTTGAAGCATTTTCAGTGAATCCAAGTGTAACCTGAATCTAGGGGAAATTCCAGTCAAGAATGTACTATTATTTGAACTTACTCTAGAGATTGAAGGTTTGGAGCCCAGATAACATTGTAGAAAATTGAAAATCGAAGAAGAAATCCCATCATATTTAAGAACCCATAATCCAAATCGAAAACGGAGTGTCATGAGCTTGCGGAGGATCTGGAAGGAAGCTCGCATGAATTTGGCAAGGAACTTGGCATAAGAGAAGGTTGGCAAGGCCGAGGGAGAAGGTCGGCGGTGAGCGTCAAGCGACGAGGCTGAAGGAGAGGGTCAGGGAGAAGGTCGTCCACCAGTCTTCTATTATCGTTTGCCGCCGTCAACCTTCATCGTCCACCATTTTTCCATTATCATTCGCCACCGTAAACCTCAGTCATCCACCGTCGTCGACCTCCATCGTTTATAGCGGTCGACCTTTGTCATCTTCATGGGGTTTGTATCACCTCCAAAATTTCAAAAATAGTTAATAGGGAAATATTTAAAATCTTGGGGTATTGTTTAATATTTAAGAAGCCTTATAAATAAATTTGGGGATTAAAGCATATATAGAGAACTTATTTTTGAGAGAAAATGCAGATCAAGGGGTAATGGGATGGTGATTAAAATTTGCAAAGAGAGGCATAACGGGAAAGAAGAAAAATGGAAGGAAATGAAATAGACAATATATGCCTCTAGTTGAAAATATCTTCAATTATAATCAGGAGGGAGAAAAGGTAATTCACCTCGTAAAAATCCTAGGGGTAATTAATTATAGGTCTGTGTAAGGAACTTAATTAACATGAGGTTCCACGAAGTTGTTATTGCTTGCTCATTAGGTTGTTATCGGCAGCTCAAAAGTTATTAGACAGGCCTTAAGTTATTATCGTCGGGCCAAAATTCGTAATCATTAGACCAAACAGTTGTTATCGCCTGATGACTACAACTTAATGAGCATGCGATAACAACTTCTTACAAAAATCTCAGATTAATTATGTAATTTCTTAGGATCTCTTAATTAAGCTTACCAACCTATAATTAATTACCCCAAAATCCTTAACCCTGATTCCCTCTTCATCACTTCTCTCTCTCTCTCTCTTCGATTTTTGCCTCTTCTTGCTCTCTCCGTTTCCTCAGCGAGTTCGGCGACGGCGATGGCTTTTTGCGACAACGGTGAGATCATTTGAATCTTGCAAGCACGGATTTCGATTAGGGTGAGTTTTCTCTTCTCATCTTCACTCTCTATTTCTTCAAACTCATCCAATTCTGAGAGTGGTTCCGATTAGGTTCGAAATCTGGACACTTTTGCTCTGTTCTGGTTGTTATTTTTGAGCTAAGGTTGTTATTTTCGATTCTCTGTTCTGTTTGGTCCTGTCCGTTTGGTCTTGTTCTATTAAGGATAAGATGAATATACAATCCAAATATCGTTGTGTATATTGCGTTTGGTGAAACTGTGGGGATTTTAGGAGTTTCTGATTTCTCTCTCTCTCGGTATGGTTTGATTTGCTGGTTTGGTAGAGATTTGAAGCATAATTAAAGAAAGTAAATGTGCAAATTTAAATTTAGTATCCTACAGTAACACCAAACATAAACTACAATTTTTTTATAATGTGCAGCCTTATTATAAGATACTACGTTACGGTCATCATGAATTTTTTTTTTTGGTAGCATATATAGTAAAAAATTCATGATGGCCAGTTTCATATCATGAATTTTACCTTTACTATATATGCTACAAAAAAAAATTCATTATGACCGTAAACACAAAAAAAAAAAAAATAGTTTATGTTTGGTGCGATTTGCAATATTGTAGGATACTAAATTTGCACCTTTACCCATTAAAGAATGATAAAGATAGTATAGAGTGGATATATGGAGTTCTTGTGATTCTTCAAAGAATTCCTTAGCTAACTGAAATAGGGGTTTCATTTAGTTGTAAACAAAGCTTATTGTTTATATAGAACTGAAATAGAAATGATTCTGTAAGTATTTGGCATCAATGGTTTGAATTCAAGCTTTGATTCCCATGATTAGGAGCTACGTAATTATTGAAATCATTTGTTAGTTTATTTTAAGTTTCCAAAGAAGTGTGGTGTGCAAGTGTGGATCTGTGATTAGATATTATGTGGTATAATTGCTTTTTGAATTTGGTTCAGCAAGATGAAACATTGAAGGATGAGCTCAAATGAATTTTGGGAGTTGAATTAAAGAGAAAAGAGATTATTTTGTAAATGGGGTAATATTGTATTGATTTTGAAATGACATTCTATAGGTTTATAAGTTGCGTAAGAGTTGGTCTTTGTTAGTTAGAAATTTAAGAGACGCTATTTATTTGTTGGTGAGATAAATTGTAATAGATGGTTATTTTGATCTTTAAGTGTGAAGAGGACAGTTTAGATTTATTCTAAAGATTTATTTGGGGAATAAATCTGCTTTTCTGGAATTTGTAGTAAAAGACACGATCTAAATAGTTAATAACATGTTATGAAATGTTTGATATTAGTCAAGTGTCGGAAACTTAAAGTACAAAAGGTGTTGTGGTAGTCAGTTGAGGTTACGGAAGGAGAATTTTGTCCTTGAATGAAAATTGAATCGGATATGAATTCTTGCTTTCTACCTGACTTGGAATTCTTGCTTTCTACCTGACTGGGAGTTATTCCAACTATAAGGTTTATGCATAGAAGCATCAAAAAGATTATTGAAATATTGATAGTATCGTTAAGAAGATTTCAAAAGATGCAAGACACCAAGTTGTCGAATGATTTTGATAATGAATGTGAATGTAAAGGGAATATTTTACACTTGTTAACACAATCAAACTAATATGGTAAAGAATTGGATATGGTTAGTTTTAGCATTTCATGAAGTTAAAACGTTGGGAAGATAAAATAGGTTTGGTTGCTAGTAAGTTTAAACCTTTGAAAATGGCTTCACGGTTTACTCTTGAATTCTCTGTTTGTTTGTGGTACTACTGTCAGTGTCACATACTATTAGCTAGCGCTATTGTGTAAGGGACATTGTTGCTGATTTTTAACAGGTTCGTAGGACTCTTTCTTCTTATGTTGCTTCATGTCATTTCATTTAATAAACAAATGCTTGATTGATTGTTGAGTAAGAACTCATGAATACTATTTGAGGATTAGAACAAATTTCTATGATTAGCAATTTATATTATATAGATGAATAAAGGATGTTAGAGGTTTATGATTTATATTTTCTTGTAAAGGATAATAACCATGGTTCCATTAGATGAGAATATGAATCGCTTCATGGACGATTCTCAAGCTGAAATTTTTCAGCTTTGTAATTTGAGTTAAATACTGTAATTATAAGGGGCCTAACGATTAGTTTAGTTAAGAATTAAATTATGATTAATGTTTCAAGGTTTCTAAGGGATAAACAAAGAATTTGTGATGTCAATATATGTTTATGGGCTTTAAAATGATCATTTAAGTGTTGAGTAATACAACAACAACAACAACAACAACAACAAAGCCTTATCCCACTAAGTGGGGTCGGCTACATGGATCGCACGACGCCATTGTGCTCTATCGGTAACCAAATCTTTAGATATATTATTTATTAAAAGATCGCGCTCTACAACTTCATTAAGTGTAAGCCTCGGTCTCCCTCTTCCTTTCTTAATCGGACTCCAGACTGTTTGCTCTACCCTCCTTACTGGCGCATCTAATGGCCTCCTTTGTACATGTCCAAACCACCTCAAACGATTTTCTACCATTTTCTCACTGATAGGTGCCACTCCAACTCGTTCGCGTATATGATCATTCCGGATCTTATTCTTTCTTGTGTGACCACACATCCATTTCAACATCCTCATTTCAGCTACCCCCATCTTATGTTCTTGTTGACCCTTCAAAGCCCAGCATTCACTACCATATAATACTGCCGGTCTTATAGCAGTGCGATAAAACTTCCCTTTTACCTTATGGGGTACTTTTCTATCGCAGAGAACTCCAGTAGCTTTCCTCCATTTACACCACCCAGCTTGAATTCTATGATTGACATCGTCATCAATCTCACCATCTTGTCTTATAATTGATCCCAAATACCTAAACTTCGTTACTTGAGGGATTGTTTGCTCTCCCAGTTTAACCTCCAAATCACCTCTAAGTTGTCTATTTGCAAAATTGCAATGCATATATTCTGTCTTACTCCTACTTAAACGGAAACCCTTCGACTCCAGCGTGTTTCTCCATATTTCTAATTTATCATTAATCTCCTCTCTTGATTCGGCCAGAAGGACTATATCATCAGCAAAAAGCATGCACTTAGGAACCTCTTTTTCTATAGGCTCAGTTAGAGCATCTACTACTAAGTTAAACAAATATGGGCTCAAAGCTGATCCCTGATGTAGGCCAATTCTTATAGGGAAGTCTTTTGTCTCACCTCCCGGCGTTCTAACCTTAGTTAACACCCCATCATACATATCCTGTATAACTTTAATATAAGCAACACATACTCCTTTCTTTTCCAAGGCTTTCCAAAGTAAATCTCTCGGCACACGATCATACGCCTTTTCTAAGTCAATAAAAACCATATGTAAGTCTCTTTTTTTACTTCGATACTTTTCCATTATCCCCCTTAATAGATATATCGCCTCCGTTGTGGATCTCCCTGGCATGAACCCAAACTGTCTCTCAGAAATACTAGTTTCTAGTCTTAACCTATGCTCAATCACCTTTTCCCATAGTTTCATTGTATATCACCTGTGTTGAGTAATAAATTTGGAAATTTAGAGAGTTAAAGGACTTTTTTGTGTTCAAGAATAGTTTTACGGAAGTCAATAGATCAAATTCTGAATTCCATTTCTGTTTTGAGGCTTTTACAAGATTAGACAAGTGATCCCAAGCCTTAGAGTATGATTTTCTGTAGTGAATTTTTAAAGAGTTTAAGCAATTAGAAAATGCAATATGATTGTTTGAGCATAAGGTTGTCGATGGATGTGTGGAATGGATTCTGGTTTCCCTGAGTTCTGTGGTTGATTTGAAGCTTTAAGAAGTTGTGTATATGTATATATTAAATTTGAAAACGTAAGTCATAACAGGAATTGGGGTAGGATAAGTTATGATGCGAGAGAGACGTTGAGTAATTATATAAGAGCATAAATATTAATTTTATTATTTAAATACTATATTAATTTTATTATTTAAATACTATCTATACATATAGGTATTTATAGAGGCATAAGATTCATCAAGGCATCGTGAAGGGAAGGAGCCAGCTCAGGAGTAAGATCTAAAGTAAGGTAGCAGTTTATTTCATAAAAAATTTCATAAAGAGTACTAGTAGTTGCATAAATTTCATAATATCTGTAGCATATATATGGTAAGTTTTTAATCCTTAGAGGTACATTTATGATGGGAGTACTCCAGGGCTTAGGTTGTTCGTTACCTTTTTGCCAGAGATCTAATTTGTTATAACTTAATCGTTATAACCAGAAACCTTGCAGGTAGAGGTGCCCCCACTATTTAATGAATATATTGTTATTAGTGGTGGGTAGAGTTCTATGATACACAGTTGTAAGGATAAACGTTATCATTAATGTTCAGGTTTATGATATATTATGCATGATTAATTAAATATGAAATAAACTGTTGTTCTGCAGAGGTGCTGGAAGGTGAGATGGAGGAAATAAGGTGGTATTTTGAAGAGAACGGGAATGCTTGCGATGTGATGTACAGTGGAAAACAAATACTTTGTTAGTATTACTTGGATATGAGATAACGTTATATGTATATATATAGATAAAACAAGCAATGGGTTTATATAAACTTGTATGTATATGTATATATGTATATATCCGCTGAAAGCAGAATAGTGACATGTACAGGTAAAAGGAGTTATTGGCTGAAATAATCCCAATATTTGGGTATTAGAATGGTAGAAACCTGTATATAGATATTTTATATATATATAAAGGGGTTTTCACTCTCCTAGCGCTATCAATACGGATTAGGAATGATAAGGAGATTTGAGTTATTTTAATTGTTTTATAAACTACTTTGTTTTATAAAAAGTTTTAAGTTATACCAATTTGTCATAAAAGCCCATTAGAATGGAAAAAAAGTAGTGTTTGAAAAAGTTTTAAATTATTCGTATTTTGAGCTTCTGATATTTGGAAAATTGGTTATAAAACAATTAAAATGTTATAGAATAGTAATATAAAGTTAGGTGTTACATAAGCTGCATTCTTCTTTAAAGAGATATGTAGGCTACCTGTTTATATTAATTTTTTCAATAAGTCATATGCTACTTGTAGATAAAGCTTCTAATTCTAACTATTTCTAGTTTCATGATATGTGCTGGTTTACCCCTATTTTATCTGTTTCTCTATATATCGTGCATGTTTTCTTCAATATAAGTATGATTAAGAGGAGATTAAGCCGTGGGTGTAAATATTTTGTAACATGTGATTAGCCGATTGCTGCTTTATCATAAATACATGCATACCATTTTTTGGTTGGGGTGTACCTTCTTTTCAATCCATAGATACAGATCATAATGAGTACTTTGGTAATACATCTGTATAGAAATGGCATACAGAGGACGAGGACGGGGTTATGGAGGTTGGGGTGGCCATTCATTTGCCAAACCAGAGGCATTTGTACTTTTTCCTGAGGTAATTTCACCTATATTTGAGACATTGACTATTGAGACATTGGCTATTCGATTTTTCTTTCATTAGCAAAGGCCTAGGATTTTGCGCAGAGATTGAACTTAACAATTAAGGTGGACTTTATTAAATCTGGATTCAGATATGTGTCTTAAACATATTAGTGCATATGAAGTTAACCTTAGCTTGGGCTGGTTGTTTGGGGAAGGATAGCTATTATAACCAAACAAAGCAATTGTCTCCAGTAATTTGTCAAGTGTGCTTTTGGTTGAATGATTTTATCTATTGAATAATACAAAATCTTCTTGACTTGTTGATTGAAATCTTGATAACTAAGATGAACTCAGTTTATACCTAATAAGTTGTTCCAATGGCAATAAACAACAACAAAGCCCTATCCCACTAGATGGGATTGACTACATAGATCGTCCGACGTCATTGTGCTCTATTGAAAACCAAATTTTCAAATAAATTATTAATCAAAAAGTCCCTCCAAAACTTTGCAAAGCATTTTCTTTTGTCTCCCTCTCCCTAACTTTAGAGAACTCCAAAGTCCAAACTACTTAATCAACTTTCCTCACTGGCACAGCTAATGTCCTTTGAATGTATACAAATTACTTCAAACAATTTTCTACTATTTCCCCCTCAATAGATGCTTCTCTAACTTTTCCACATATGAGATCGTTGCGAATCTTGTATTTTCTTGTATGATGAGATATGCATCTCAATATACTACCCTCACTTTATGTTCTTATTGTCCCCTTAAATCCCAAAATTCACTACCATATAGCATTGTTGATCTTATAGCTCTGCGATAAAACTTCTCTTTTACCTTATTCGGTACTTTTCCCATTGGCAGTATACAAACACCAAAAATTAAAACAAAGAACTCTAGTCCCTTCTGCCAGTCCTGTGTTTTATTATGGATCAGATATGTTGTGGAGTAATTCTTTTGAAAGTTGTGGGAATATTTATATATACATTATCAATATCAATTGTTTTAACTAATAATGTACATGACCGTTAATCGTTGTCTTCATGAAACTGCAGGACGTTGTCTTGCCTGATGCCAAAGTGGATGATGTTGCTAGTGTGAAAAGGTTGCTTAACTGGAATAACAAGATGAAGAATTACTGGAAAGCCTCTCCTTACTTTCTAGAGGACACCAACTCAAATAGTAAGCCTTAAAATTCTTACACGATTTATGTATCATGGGAAGTCAATTATCAATCAATTGGATATGTAAAAGCTGGGTCAATTTAAAAAATATTTGATTACATGCCATAATTGAAGTGAGAGATGGTAGGCAACTCAAGATTTCAAGTTATTGACATCTTCCAGAGTTCTCTTGCTTAAAATTTTCACTTTTGCTGCTCCATAATGGCGGCAATTGCTTTACAAACTATGCTCGTGTCAAATTATTGCAATGAATTTTAATTTTTCACACAAGACTCCCTCTAGGTGAGGTTTGGAGTGGGTCACATGTACGTAGCCTTACCTTCTCTAAGCAGAGAGGGTTTTTATAGAATTAGAACGTGTGACTTCTTATAAAAATGACAACAACTTTTACAGCTACTCCAAGACACACCCTCTATTTTTAATTACTCACACATATAGCACATATAGGACAAATGCAGAATACTTCTCTAGCGGAGCTGATGATTCATTTGAGAAATATAGAAGCAGTAATGAGTAAACCCTATTAATTAACTAAAGATAGTCTTACAGCAGGAGAGTGAGATGTGAGGCTAGATGCTTTGGACCTAATCTGTACCCTGATCTCTGCTGTCTATTTTGTATCTATCAGAAGCTAAATTACATTCCATTGGGATGTTTAAGATAACTTTTCTTATTATAAGAAGTCAATTTATTAGTGCCACATATCGCATCAGATGGGATTAAAGGGGTCTTGACTATTGATATATTATCAGGTTTGAGGTGCAGCCAGATAGGCCAGACACAGTTCACAAAACTTTTATTTGTTGTCTATTGCATATCTGCATATTGGGCTCCAAATATATGGAAGTTTTCCCTTACTCAACTGTGTACTAGGCACTAGCTTTTATCGTACTAAGCTTCATTTACAGTATTTTAATATTCGTCCAAACATCAGAGGGGCAAAGGTTAGATGTGGAAAGATTCTCTGACAAGCAAAAGGCCGTGTTTACTCGCGATTCTCTTTCACAAGTTTTAGAATTCAAAGATTTTCCTAAGGAGCTTATTCAAGGTTTGTACAATGGAACACATAAAGATAGTAGTCATACTTTAAATCCCACATGTATATTATGATTTTAACCTTTTAGGTTCATTTTGACGAAGATTCCTCCAAATATTCAAATGGTATTTTCAGGTACGACAAAATGTATACCAAAGCGGAAAAGTTTCCGGTGGAACCCAGAGTCAGGTTTGATGGTTTCATACGACTATTTATGTGTATTGATTATTGATTTGTTAAAATTTTCAGTTTTGTGCTGATTTGAGCCAGGTGTTGAATTTAATCTTTGGCACAGAAGTTCACCTTTATAGTGCAAATAGATCCTCCCTGTTAAAAACTTTTTTTTGAAACCTCTGATTGGTTGTCACATACAGATCATTGATTCATTTTCATAAATGAATAGTATGTTTTCATGGCAGTTTTTCCATAAAAATGTAAAAAGATTACATAAATGTTGGAGGGCTTCACCTGTTGCCAAAATTGATTTTAGTTAAAAATTACATGTGGCGTGAACTTTGCTTGTAGGCATATTCTTCTTAATTAATGATAGAATTATATGACATATAGATTTATGATGTTGCACAAGACTAACTAACGATGTTTGTGTGACAGATCTGAAGACACTAGATTTGTTTGAACAACTTGAGAAAAAAGCCCAGGTAAGGTACCCCGGCCTTTTATAATATCATTCCAACATTTTTTCATGTTAACATTACTGTGGTCACAGTTCTAGTCCAACTTTCTGGATTCCTTATTTAATTTGGCATCAGTTCACTCTATACTACTAGTAGGTGGTTTGGTAGTTTTCTGAACACTTTTACTTTTTTCTAATATATTTTTGGTTTAATAAATGAAGGGGATGGTTCACGTCAAATGTAAACTTAGTCGAGTAATGTTCCATTGACCACTATTGTTGGAATTAGCGGGTCAATGTAATATTATGTTTGCTATCTTTTTATGAACAGTATAGGTCTACTTGCACTGATATAATGCTTCCCATATCCTTTGTCAACGATTCTTTGTCCTACAGGGCCAGGAAGATAAAGGTGAAAAAGAAAAGAAAGAAGGGGAAAATGAAGATGAAGATGAAAACGCAGAAGATGAGGAGGCCGAGGAAGAACTTAGCGATGATGACTATAATCAGGTTCTACAATGGCTTAAACTATGATGTCATAATTTTCTTACATATTATCTTATTGACTAGTTCAAAATTAGTCTGCATTTTTGTTGCAAATCCTATTCATCGGGAGTCAACTCAAAAGCCCCATTCTATTTTATATTGATCCTTGTGGTGACTCTTTCTCCCTTTTCATTAAATAATGGGGCAGTATAAGCTTGATGCTTTGAACAATTCTATTCAATGAGAGTGCTTGGTGCTTCTACCATGTGCTTTACAATTTTCCTATCATGAAATACAATAGGCTTAACAACTTCCAGTAATTTGAGGCTTATATTAGAAGAATGATTAGCCAAATCACTACTTTTCTTTCGTCTATTTTTCCTGTTGCATCACTGTGTTTTACAATTTAAATTGTATAACTGCAAAATCTATGATCTATGATTTTGTGTTTAAAAGATAAAATTAGAAAACAATATGTTAGACTGGAACTAATACCTTGCACTTGCAGAATGAATATTTTGACGATGATGAAGATGATTATAATGATGTGGATGAGGGGGAAGGTATTGTCTGCTTGAACATCACTTTAGTGGTTAAATGCATGCACCATTTTTTGTTCACATTAATCATCTTCTATTTGAATATTATCATGCTCTACCTCTCCTCACTTTTTTTGCAGACGATGGCATCTACTAAGAATCTCTGGAGAATAATTTTCTGCCTTTTGTCTGCCAGATTCTCTGCTTAGAATATTGAACACAGGTTTTTCGCAGAATTTCTTCATTTGGAAAAGCCCACAACAGAGATAATCATCATTAATTTATATCAAAAGCAAGTTGGACATATTTTGGGGTTTTACAAATAATTGCTGCATAAAAACATAGGTCGTCCTGTTTCCAAAATATAGACACCATTACTCGGGATCTTGTTTCAGCGATCACGTTTTTCTTCACCTTTTTCTGAACTATTGTTCATGACTTCATGTGTAAATTCTTACTTGCAACGCATTTTACATAAAATGCTATGTTAAGAAGACAGGTACATGACCTTGGAGGCTTGGAGGTATCACCTTGGCTATGTCCCCTTTCTTTTTTTTATCCGGAGGTATTGTCTTCCTGGCATCGTTAAAAAAGGTCGTTTAGACCTAATGAAAGTTGAGTAAATACTTGTACAGTTGTACTGCGATTCATTCTTCTTCAAGGGCAAAACATATGCTGTAGTTTCAATAATTTCTTTTGAAGTAATTGCTCAATCAATCATTAAAGAAACAAGGTATTCAATTTCTAATATTCTTTTGAAAATTAACTGAATTTTAGTTATTCAAGTAGATTAAAAACTAGTGTATTTAAAAAACAAAGTACTCCTGTGTGTTTTGAGTGTTCTATAAGGGCATGCG
Organism: Mimosa bimucronata; assembly: GCA_037074515.1. Taxonomy (NCBI): domain Eukaryota; kingdom Viridiplantae; phylum Streptophyta; class Magnoliopsida; order Fabales; family Fabaceae; genus Mimosa; species Mimosa bimucronata. The sequence continues at coordinate 1,653,129 of CM073443.1, forward strand.
AAGCGTTGAATGAAATTGATTCCAATCTAATTTCTACGGTGAATGAACTTTTTAAATGAGTGCCTATTTATGCTAATCTGAACTATATAGCATCAGACCCACGTTTGTCAACTTAGTATGATATAAATCCTAATGAAGAAATCTGTTATTAGGAACCCTTCCCTTAAATACTCACTCTTCATATATATATATATATATATATATAAATATATATATATAAGACCTATTTGACTTTAATAGAAAGTTCTAAGCTAAATAATTTACTTGTAAATTGATTTTTCTGAATTATTTCTCTTAACTGATTTATTAAATTTTTAAGTTACCATATAACCTAGTAATACACAAAATACGTTATAATTAAATGACGAACTTAGCTTCCTTAATTTTTTTAAAAAAAATGGTCAACCAGACATTATATTTAGGAACGAAGGAATATTTACTTATTTAGGAGTTCAGGTATCCCAAACCTCCATACTTAGGAGTCCAAGTACCCCAAACCCCCCATAACCTTATTAGACCTTTAAGTCAACTTAAAGCGTGCCTCATTTTGAATTTTCTAAATTTGACTATAATTTTTTTAAAAATAAAATTGGCTGAAGAATAAGGAAATTGTGAAAAATAAAGGAGACCTGTCTTGCTGTCTTTCATTTACTATTATTAATATATTGTCTTTTAATAAAAAAATGGAAAACATAGAACTAAAACTTAGTAGACCACAACAATAATAAAAACTCCATTTGTCATCAGCCTCAACAATCTCGACTTTGATTTCCATTAGATCAAGCAAAACGGTTAATCTCACTGAAATCTTTCTACAAGGCAAATGTATCACTAAATTAACTTTTTGGTGGCAAGTTAAATTATTAAATATTGATAAAAAAAAATTGGGTAAACAACCAGTCATGATGCAAGGAATTTTTTTGGGCAATTATACATGAAATTTATAAACGCTATGACCAAATAAAGGGGCTGCCTATTGCATTAAAACTAGATTATGCTTCCCCTCGCGATGCGCGGATAGATCAAGTTCATGGATGTACTTTGTGTCAATAATATGCCTTATCCAACTATACAAAACACATTGTATTTTACATTTATAAACAATTAAGATATAAAAGAATAAAATATCTACAACAATAAGAAACTTCCGCACAAGAGATAGGTGTATGAGATTATTATTAACTTATCTCTAGTAACTCACAAACGATACAACAAAAAGGCACCGGGATGCAACATTGCATCTCTTAAACAACATAATAAGTGAAGTTGTAATCACTTTGTTGAGCAACTTCATTGGGAGGCTGAGTTCAAGTAACTGGATATCAGTTAAAAATAAAAACAAAACAAAACAAATGGCTATAAAACACCTCCCCAAAAACAAAATCTTGTGAGGAGGCATTATCATATCAAATTTCATATAGGAGACAATTAAAGAAGTAAGTTATTCTACAATCAATATCATCAATATTCTTCTGGCCAAAAAAAAAAAAAATATCATCAATATTCTATTAAAAGCTACATGTCATGTACTCCACATTACTCCAAGAATTTATATGATAAAACATTATCACACTCAAAATATGAATGTAACGAAAGGTAGGAAAGTGACTTGAATAAATTTTTAAAATGAAAAAGTAACTCAGACCTATAGTCTTAAATAGATCTCAAACTTCGTCTCTGCAGGCCACAGACTATTTCCTACAAACCCATCTAAAAGATGCAAAAAGGCGTCTTCAAAAACATTTCAACGGACACAAATATGCAATACCAATGACCTGATGCATTGGCTACGCCACCAGAAAGCATTGGAAAAGGACAAACATCAATTGTCTAAGACTGACAACAGTATGTATTAACATATCAGATATATATATATATATATATATACACAATGCAAAGAGGCTAGTTTGATAAATCTTGTTATCTATCTGAAGAAGACAAATTAGTTTAGATGTTTATCATGTTACTTTATAATAGATTTTAAAGGATGTTAAAAAATAACTGTATACTTCCCATAACTTATAAAGATTATATAAGTTTTTGTTTTCAAAATAAATGTCTAAAACAGTTATTAACTTAAAAATTACTTATATATAATTATATTATTAATAATCGTTACCTATTTGCAAATCAAATTTTTGCATGGTATATAAAATTTTACAAAAAAATATTTTAAAAATCAAAATATACCCCAAAAATAAATATATGTCTACAAATAAAGTAAATTCTAGATTGAGGTATATTAAAAAATTTCAGTGGGATTTCGTGTATAATAAAATAACTAATATATTTAAAGATTTCATAAAATTCTAAGGTAAATAATTTATTTTTTTCAAAAAAAAAACTGTGAGAAAATAGGGATTAACTTTCAAATAAGAATTTTAATATTATTTAAAATTATTTGATCTCCCTTGTTTCATTTTATCTTTTATCCAATCATCCAAAGTCTAGTTTTTTTTATTCATTTGAAAGGGTCATATTAAAGTAAAACAAGCAAAAGTGGCACACAACTATTTGTAGAAGTCATTTAACACGCAGCCCTAAAAATAATTTCAAACCACAAAATCCTTATAAACAGTAACATGAGTCTATAGCCACACAAAATGAGCCAATAAAACCATGTGGAAGAGTCTTGAAGTATAGGTTGATGATTACTACACTACATTACTTTGAGCTCAACACGGGAAAAAAAAAGGAACCACCTAAAAAAAATCCGAACCCCACAAGGAGGATCGTTCAAGATCAACTATGAATTAGCTAAAACTAAAGAATAACCTTGCAGAGTAACAAATTGGGGCCCCGGCTGACGTGGCAAATAATCAGTCGTATGAGGATTAAAATATATTTTCTAGGTGTGAAGTTCAGAGGTTAAAATGAAACGGGTCAAGTCTTATCTGTCTATGAACTTTTCCCCAATTTTTCTTTAGTATCGCTGTGCGCTATTTCCCACGTTTTCTGCTATGTTGCTTTGCAATGTAATATTGCTCATAAAATTAGTTAGGAAAAGAAGCTTTTTGATCAGCTTCCAAACCCAAATGGAGATTTTGTCCTACTTCCACCTCCGTACATTTCATTCCACTTCCTCAACTTATTCATGCTTGCTGCATCATAGGCAACTGATGGCCCAACCTACAAGTTTCATCAGAAGACTGATTTAACATTTTAACTAAATATTTGACATTAGTCAGACAACCAAAATTCAATATACTGAAGCAAAAAAGGAAAAACAAAGATCAAAATATTTTATTTACCTTAGATTTTGCCTGAAAAAATCATCCAATTTTAGAGGCCTTAATATCGGTGGCAAGTTACTGCAGCTTGCCTATATAAACCCAAAAAATGAATAATGTACTTTATTGTTTTTGTTTTTTTGTTTTTATATTGATTAGTCAATTAAAATGCACAGCCAGAGTCACTGCAGAGAAGTTACATCCCCACACTTCTACTTCCATTTCAAGAAATCATCTAATTTTCTATGATGCGCTCTCTTTCCATGGCATTAACATTAAAAAAAAAATGAAACACGTTCAATGTATCAGAATATAATACACTTTTCTCCATCATAAATGCTTGTTTCAAAAGTAAAATTTAAGTTAATGAAATAAACTCCAGCACTCACTTCATCAACAAATATAATGACAGGAGCAAGCTTGCTAGCAAAGGAGAAAAGGGCTTTGGTAAGTTTCTCCAAACCACTGCATCAACAAAGAAACAACCAAGTCAGACATTGCAACCCACTAGTATGAACAGAAATAATCACAGAATGTTAAACAACATAATCTTTTCATAAAACATCGTCTGAACTTCCATGACATTGACTAAAATGGCAAAATTTCCAGGACTTATTTCACCTTTGATGTTAGAGTTGAACCAGTTATGCTGATACAATTAGCGCCTGCTTCTGTTGCAAGTGCCTTGGCCAGAAGAGTTTTCCCAGTGCAAGGAGGACCAAAAAGTTATATTCCTTTGCATGGCTGGTAGAAGCATTTTCAATATCATATAAATGAAAGCAAAGTGCAAGCTATTTGGTTTGGTTGAAATTGCATACAGGAAATAAGAATCACTACCTGGAACAAGTTATTTTATTTGATAGAAGCAATGTTACATTTATAGACTATAAGGTAAAGTAGACTTATATTCCAACTACATATGGCATTGTTATCCCAAACATTATGCTCAATACCATATTTAATCTTGATCACAGTATCCCAAACAGAATCATGTTCTGGAGGGAACCGCCGTTACAACTTTGGTCAAGAGATCAATGCTCTTAAACACCAAGTTACCAGGACCTAGGGCTCCATCCTTTTTAGGGTTAAAGGAAACTTCTAAACAAAACAAACACTCTCCAAAAAATTCTTAGGTTCCATTTAGTATGATCTCAGGAAGGGCATTCCCTTTCTATGGCATGATCATTGAGATATACAGTCAGACTCATGTTTTTTTTTTTTTTGTCAACAGACTCATGTTATTGTTACTTCATAGTAACTACATACTGAGTTTACTCAATATCCCCATTAGTTTATTTCTCACTTGAGCCATTTTCAGGCAAATTTTAGATGGGATAGGCAGCGGACCATTGTAGCCCACCTGCAAAAGACTTCGGTGGCTCCATATAACATATGTCAAGTGAAAACAAGCCTTGCCATTTCGCACATTTCTTAGTAAAGAAACACCATTCATTTTGTAGGGTTACCACTAGTTTTGGTCCTTAATAATTTGATTTTGCATTCCACCTCATCAAAACATCCATCTCATTCAGTATGTCAAAATTATGTCCATCTGCAAGGAGTTAAATTTAAGGTAATATATATACAAGGATGAAGGAAGAAAGGATCATGGCATTGAAGATAAGTGGAATAACTTAGGATCATGGCATTGAAGATAAGTAGAATAACTTATGAAATCTGACTGCATTCTTACTTTGCTTAGTCAGAATGACACCATCAGTATTTACTTGCAAGAGGTCCAAGCATAAATTTTATACTCCCACGTTATTTTAACTCATCAACCCCTGCATCAGACGGGGTCTATTTAATTATCTCATTGTTCATATAAGTGTACATTGTCATTTGTTAAATGATGTAATATCAGACTCAATTTGTAAATAAGTGTATTATGACCAGATATTTCACACGTTGATGAGTTAAAATAACGTAGGAGAATAAATTTTAAAATTATTATTCAACATATGATTTATAAATTGAATTGTCAAAAAAAAAAGATTGTTATCTTCTCATGAGGATAAAGTATACTTTTGATCCTTTATATTTGCATTATGTATCATTTTGTTCCCTTAAGTTTGAATAGTGCACTTTTGGTCTTTTTTTTTAACTAATAGTGTTAGTTTCTGATGAGCTCCTAGATTTCATACATTTCATCACATTTTTCCTCACTCTTGTAAATAATTTTGTGAATAAAGAGTTGAAAAGAAAACAAAAGCTAACAGAAAGAAAGAAAGCGAAGATAGATGTTATATGTGAATGAAATGTGGAGCTTAATGGATATAAACTTGAGTTATTTGTAGAACTCATCAACCCTCTTTCTCTCCTTTGTAGGAAGAGGTGGACAAGTGGAAAAACTGAGAAGAAACCAGAGAAACAAGAAGAACAAGAATTGGAGAAAAAGTAATTAAGAGAACATGGAGCCAGAAAAAGTGTGACCTCGCCGTGAGCTCGCCACGACGAGGAGGTGTTGATTCTGCCCTCTTCTCATTGTTTGCTGACCACGGCGAGATGGCAGCGAGCGGAGTCTTCTACTGCTCGTTTTGATTAAATTTAAGCTGACATAAAAGGATATAAGCTAGGGTTTTCGAGAAAACAGAGAGAGATACTCTTGGACACGATTTTTGGGAGCTTGGGAGCTGCAAGAGAGACCTTGGAAGTGCTTGAAAACTTGGAGGAGCTTGGAGATTGAAGATTCGTACATCTTGGTTTCCCTTCTTCTTCCTTTTTCTCTTCTTGTATACCATGAACTCTTGTCCAGTTTTGGTTTTTGGCTTAGATGCATTTATGTGTAACTAAAACCTCCTCTAAGGTTACTTTGAACCATTTTATAGATTGAACTTTGTATTTCCTTTCCTTTGATGCTATGAATGAATTTATATGTATGGATTTACATCTTGCTCTTTATTATACAAGTGCTTGATCACCACTTGCTTTGGTTAAATGAAATATGACTTGAGAAAGCGTATTTTGTTTTAGAACTTGAATGAAATCATGTTGGGCTTGAAATTTATGGTTTTAAATCGATGGTTAGTTGGTAACATAGAGATATACTCCCTCCGTCCCTATATATAAGAGCCAAAAATTTGAATGGTTTTGTCCCTTTTTATAAGAGCCTGTCACAATTTGTCAAAGCATTTAATGAACATTTTTTCATTTTACCCATCATTATTCTCTCTATTCACATTCTCTTTCATACTCATTTATAACACTATTATCATATTTCTCTCTCTTACATAAATAAGGGCAAACTTGAGAAAACAAAATTATTTCAAACATATTTATCTCTTTCAATTACTTCCTTAATATGTGTGATTTTACCTATTTGGCTCTTATAATAAGGGACAGAGGGAGTAGTTACTAACCTAACATAGTCATTATGAGGTTAGTTGAACATTGTACCTTGCATTAATTGTGGCAATAGATTGTGCAATTAATGCAAGCATAAATTTGATTTTGACTTGAGAAAGCTTGTTCAAATGCATTTAAAACCTTTGGCTCATACATTAATTCATTAAGATGCTAAAAAGGAAGATTTAATTAGTTCATGAAGTGAAATGGGGATAAGTAGCCCTAGGTTTTGCATTATCTTGAACAAGTGTGTTTACTATCACCTATATATATTTTATAACTTCTAGTAAGCAACTTTTATTTTAAACTCAATTTTTAATCATTTCTTACTCATTTCTAATTAATTACTCAATTGGTACTAGTTAACTTGCTCAAATCATAATCCTTGTGGAACGACACTTTTTCTTATACTACTTGCTTTTATTTGACGACCTGTACGCTTACGGTAATGACCGCAAATGGCCGATAAGTCAGTTTTACTTAACGGATAATGCTGTCTCAATAAATTTAAATGGTGATTCAATTATTAATGTCGACAAAATATACTTAAATGTTTAGTTTTTTAGTATAATATTTTTACATTTTAATAACTAACCATTTTTTATCTAAGTTTAATTATAGAATCACCCTTTATATTTGTTCCATTAAGTCATACTAACACTATTAGTTAAAAGGAGCAAAAATACACTTTTCAAACTTAAGGGATCAAAATGATATCTGATGTAAACATAAAAAACTAAAAGTATACTTTAGCATTTCTCATGAATCAATATCCCTTTTAGACTTAATCAACTCCAAAATTAGGGTGATAGAAAACTAACCCTACATTCCTACTAAAACACTACTAATATCTAGAGCTGAGAATTCGGGTCGAGCCTGTTTAGGCCCATAAAAGTAAAAGGCCGGGCTTTGATTATAGAGCCACAGAAGGATTCGTGCTTAATAATTAACAAAGTATAGGAGTTTTTTTCTTCCTTCCAATTATCATACTTTTATTTGTAATTGGTTGCATTGATTCACATATGATGATGTTTTAGTCATTTATGTGTGTATATTCTATTAGATTTAATTTATTTATACTTTTAAATTGCACAAACATAATAATAACTATGCATTGAGTTGATTGTCTTGGTATAATTGTATGTGTGTTAAATATTTAATTGTTGAGTTAATAATATTTGGTATTTAAACATAATTTGAATCATTTTTATGTTTTTTATCAGAGGTTTCATTATTTTAGTTAGTAACACATATTCAGAAGTAGAAAAAACCATTTGAAAGTGAAGCCATGCCCCTCATCTCAAGGGTCGGCTGGTAAAAAATCCTATTTTTAGGAAGCGGGCCTAAATTGTTTTGGCTTGGCCTGTGACGGGCTGGCCTTGTAGGACTAAGTCGGCTCGAATTTCAAGCTTTATTAATATCTAATAAAAAATAAAACACATTAAGTTGTTATTTCGCACTACATGAAATTTTAAAATTGTTAATTTTAAAATAGTGTTGAGAGCGGAAAATACATGAGGTGGGGATGTGTGTAATGCGTGATGGGTTAATAGATATACACATGAGACGAGATGCCGGTTGGACACGTGGCAAAATATGCACACTGGCTATTGTAACTTCCCATTAAATTGTAACTTCTCACAATAGGAAATTTTAAAATTATTTATTTAAAAATAATGTTGAGGGAGGAAAATACATGAGGTGGGGATGTGTAAAAGGCACGATAGGTTAATTGATGGACACATGATGCGAGATGCCTGCTCGACATATGGAAGAATATGCATGCTGGCTATGGCTGTTGTAACTTCTCATTTAAAATGTGACTTCGGAGTTTGCTGAGGTGTAGGCAAGTGGAAAGGATTTACACCACACACGCATGATCCAGTTTACCAGATTAAATTATCAATATGGTAAATCAGGCCTCTTAAAAAAATTTCAGCTCCTTTAACAATCAGTGACAGACTGAGTGAATCTGTTCATTGGCATAATGCTTTAATCCACAGTTAGTTCAGAAAAACCTGATACCCTTTAAAATTGCTGCCAGAAGTTATGCTCAATTGTGAGGCTCCTTCGAGGTGGCATGGCCGGATTTCAATCGCAAAGAATCAAATAAACATAATGCTATGCAATGTAGCATCTCTAGTTTAAGTAATATGAACTTATAAAGGACTTAAGGCGTATTAGGGTGCACATGCTTTAATGTGGCAGAGATAAATGCTGTGTTAAACATTAAATTAGTTGCCATCAGAGTCGGATGATTGAAATAATTAAGGGGTGGAGCTTCTTAAATCTCAAAAACAATCAAGGTGGTTTCATAGGAACTTGCTGAAAAGGAGCAGGGAGGGCGAAACATATGACGTGAATGTGTCAAATCCAAGACTCTATGATAGACATGGATTATATCTTCTTTATTTGTTACAGGATTATGTCTATTCTGAATGACTAAATAATCATATTAGAAATCTGACATTGGGAAATTACAAACTTATGCTTAAATATGTTATATGTTGCACTTGATTATTGAGTTATAAACTACATGTGAAGGATCATATCATCACAGAAGTCACATATCATCATTCGTCACATAAGCTATTGTGGTAGTGTGGTTATTGCCTTATGAATGAATTTATCGATCTTTAGCAAACTCATACTAAATAGAAGCCCTTTGGCTTGAAATGTGGACAAAACATAAGCTCACCATACAATTTGTCAAAGTTTAATTTACTTGAGAAAATGAACTTGACAAAGATCGTACTCTGGGATCCATATATATATGAAGGATCTGATATTTTCTTAAGGATAATTTCACCCCAATTTGATTATAATCGAACCACTAAGCTCATTTCCTTTTAGTAGGAGGTAATTTGAAGTCATCAAAGATACTTTTTATGTCAAACAACTAGGAAACTTTACTTCAGTATTTTCATTTTCCAAAAACAAAACTTATGTGAATTTGAAGCTTTCTGTGCTGCGGTTGAAGGGATGTATTGGTTTACTTTTCCTCTGCTCAACAAATAGGACTACCTTCTAACTGTTTGATGTAATTGCTTGCTAATTTTCTTAAAAAGGAAAGCAAATAAATATTGCACGTTCGCTTTGAATGTGTCATTGAAGAAGTATATGTACATGTTGAATATTCAGGTGTTATACTGCTGCATTTTATGAAGACAGAAAATATTCTAGATTGGCTCCATTTGGCGGGTTTGCTTTCATGGCTGCTTGGGGAAGCTTGCTTTTCTAATATGACCCCCCCTTTTAAGTTAGTGATGTGTATATGGAAACCTGTCTCTGAAATGTTGATAGTTGCTCAGTTTCTTTGGATATAGCAGTTGCTCAGATATTTTTGGCTATAATGGGCTGAGCATTGGGAAGCTATACATAATTCAGACTTGAAATTAAGTGGAGTGATATGTATTTGGTGGTTTCTTACGCTAAATTAAATATAAATAATATCTTTAAAAAGATTTTAGATGGAGGAGAAATTAAATTTGTTTCACTGAAAAAATTGTGGGGGGTAAGAGGGTTGTTGAACTCGGTGACAGAGATAGACTCACATATATGTCTTTTCTCCCCTCTTATATCTGAAATTAAATTTCACTTTTAGAATATCTAGATTGACTTAAAAGTCATTTGACATCAATTGCAAATTGGATCACTTTTGGTTATGTTGGAAGTGAGCTTATGAAAAATTTGGCTTTCTCTCATAAGAAAATATTCTTCACCTTGATTTGGGAGGCCCAAAATCCTCTACAAATGTGGAGTATGTTTGGATTAGTCTTGAAAAGTGTCTGGTTATATGTCAAAGAAACCACCATAAAATAGGAAGAGGATTATCCTGCTAAACAACATTTAAAGAAATAAATAAGTAAAAAGTCCCTCTTGATCTCCAGCTTCTTCATAACATATAAAATCAATATTCCTTAAATAACATTATGATTAAATTCTTTTTTATGAACAATGAAAATGTATAATGAAAGGTGCTGATGAATGATGTTTTGTGTAGGTAGAAAATTTATATATTTAGCTTTATATATTTAGCTTTATATATTTATTAAGCATTATCCAATTTTTAATTAAATAATAACACATGGATTACCTCTAAATGAAAATTTTATGTAAGTTAAATGTTAAGAGCTCTTTGGGACAATAAGTCTCATGCCTTAAAGAATGCTTTATTGACAATAATAGTAATATGTGTATCTGTCAGGACTACATATTTATCAAATTATTTGAACTTTTTATTAAAAAACAAACAAATATGCATTACGTAACTAAACTTTAGGATATTTGATAGATGTTAGTTAGAAAGTGGAAGTCCTTTAGAATAGAAAAATGGCTCTTGCGTAAGAGTCATATGCCCCCCACTTTTCATGCTGTTTAATTAGTATCGATGCATGACATATGATTCTCAAATCTTAAATTGTCTGTGCTAGTATTTTGATGATGAACAAAAAGAGCTTATTTTTATTTGTGATTAGTTAAAGATAGTAGTCTATTAAAGCATAAATTAAGCACTGCCTAATGTGAACTAACTAAAGTTTTTTTTTTTTTTTGACCTGAATTGTAGTTTTTCATTCAAACTTTAAAGGAAAGCTTACAACCTGTGAAAGTGCGAACATAATAACATGACAAGACTAAAGGGCTTAAAAAGTAAAAGAAAAGAAAGACAGGACTGGAAAGCTAGTAAAGGACAACGACTTTGTAGCCGTTAGTGGAGAGATAAGGCTGGTCATTAGCCTATACCCTCCCTGTCTTGCATTTCAGTGGTCTCAGCCAGACTTGGGTCAGATTCGCTCAAACCAGCTGCATCACGTGAGAGAAAATTCAACAGAGAAGGTGATGGGGAGAGAACCCAGCCCGGGGGGCACACCTTCCTTCGTTGGGAGACTGCTAGGAAATCAGCAGTTGAATTCCCTTCCCGGTTTGAGAAGGAAAATTGTAGCATCGAACATGATTCAGCAAGTTTAAGAGTTTCCGTGAAGAGGTGCCAGCTTTGCCACTCGCATCTAGATCGGGATCTATGCTTCAAGCTGAGATATAAATCTTGGTTGTCTGTCTCCACAATGGCTCGAGGGATTTGTAGCTCTTTACACAGCAGGATGGCCTTCCGAACAGCTAATAGCTCAGTTGTAAAAACAGATTCCGCTTGGACTCCTTCACTGAAGCCCCATAAAAAGGTTCCATTTGCATCCCGGCCTAATATCCCAATTGCAGCAGCTCTGTTTTCAGGCAAGAATGAGCCATCACAGTTTATCTTTACCCAATCCACTGGAGGGGCTTGCCATTTTGGGTTTACTAGCTCCCTTGTGACTCCAGCTGCGGGAGGGTCCACACAGGTACTGAAGAGGAATTCTTTCACGCCAACATTGGCTTTAGCTAGCACAGAGCCAGGGTCAGGGGGTTTGTGGTTAAAGACTGCTTCGTTTCTCTCCTTCCAAATTAGCCAAACAATCCAAGCAATAACAGACACATCAGCAGCAGCAAATTCCGTCTCATGACAAAGGATTTGGCAGAACCATGCTTCAAAGGAGGTGATGGCTTCTTGATCTAGTCGAAAGGACAGTCGACATCCAAACCACACTCCTCTCACCCACGGGCAGAAGAATAGCAGATGTTCGAGTGTTTCTGGGGCAGCCAAACATATTGGGCAGAGGGGGTTACAAGAGCAGTGACGCACAAACATGTTGTTCTTAGTAGATACTGAGTTGGAGCAGCAGCGCCATAGGAATTGCACTATGCGAGGCAGAGCTTTGATTTTCCACAGCTTCTTCCAAAATTCCACAGGTAGGGACCATGATGTGCTAGGTATATTTGTCGTTGGGGCTTTGGACATAACTAGAGTTTTATAGCCTGATTTAACAGTAAAGTTTCCGTTCTTGGCTATTGTCCATACTAACTTGTCATTGTGCATTAGGTGGTCTAGTCTAATGTCTTCTATCAAGGCCACAATGTTCGCTGGGAAGGTTGCCATCAAGGCTGGTCGATGCCAATTATCTTCAATGATCAAGTCACTCACTCTACTACTGGGTGTCGTAGTCATGCTCAAATGTGTCTCAAGGGACCTGCCCGATAACCCAGGTATCCAGCGATCTTTCCACACGTCGATGGACATACCATTACCGATCAGCCATTGGCTATGCTCAGATATGAGAACTAACTAAAGTTGATGCAAAAGAAAAAGGTATGGATAGAAAATGTTCTTGAAATATATTTATTATTACCCTCCCAAAACTGTTCACAACAAAGCCCACAAGATGGCACAGAATAATTAATGGCTTAGATTATCTGTGAAAATAGTGTATAGCTAATATAACTAATCTTAGTGAGTTACTGTATGATGCTTTGTTCACATGGCTTCAACTAAAATGAAAAGGCAGACTGAATTTATTATTTTTTGTATTTGTCAGCCGAGAAAATATTTTATTGTATTTATTTAATGACTCATGAAAATAAAAAGGGAGGGCACGCTTTTAGGGTGTAAAATTGACCTTTCGACATGAGAATATGGTTTGTACAATTTTGTGGTTTCCTTTTGCAATTCATTGTCTTTCAGTGGCCCTAATCTAAAAAGGTTTGTGTAACATCCTCAAAAATTAAGTTTTAGTGATTTATATTTAGCATTTTAATAATGAATTCGAGAAATTATGTCGATTTTATGGGAATTTAATAGCATGTGTTTGTGTTTATAAGTCACTAAACTTTAATAGCATGTGTTTGTATTTGGAAGTCACTTTTTCCTATCATAGTTAATCCATTAAATTTTCGTATTAAAAAGATATTTATGAAAAGTCTTTTATTAACTATGGTAGTGATTTATTAGCCAATCTATTTTTCCTAATATAGTTAGCCTTTTGTAACGTTGCATATAGTTATTGGTGCTATAATGTATTATTAAAATAGAATTTAGGGAGTAAATGTTACAGTTTGCGGATTCCATTTCTTGAGAAAAATGTATATTGTAACTAATGTATGTGTGTGTGTTAAAATTAAATTTACTTTTAATATTAAGCTTAAATTATATTGTAATTTTTTTAAAAAAAGTGATAGCTTCAGTCTCATAGAAATAGTTTAATTTATAAATTTAGTTGATATATACTTACAATTCTTTGTCATAGGGTCCTTCAATCTTGTTATAGAACAAAATGAGATAAGAAGGACATTTAAAAGTAAATGAATAATGAGATTGGGAATGTTTACACCCATCAAAGTAGAAAGGGGAATGAATAAAAAGGTGTAATAGGCATGGTATTGATAAAGTGCATTATTACATGTTAGAGCAGCATTTGTTTAAAAAATGAATTCTGCAATCTGCAGTCTTCCCTATTGATATAGGATGGTCCCACTTCTCACTCACCTTTTCCTGCTAACATTTTTCATTGGATTCTATATTCTCACATTCATTCTTCTGCAAAATCCTTTACATATTTTTATAACTTGATACTCAAATTATCTGAATCACCATCATCTTATACCTTAATTTTTTGTGAGTAATCCATCTTGAGCAGTGTTGTAAGAATCGGACCGGACCGGGCGGTCCGACCGGTTGGACCGTCGACCGCTCCATAGGTCGGTTCGGATTTTATGGCCTGACCGTTTATTGTGTTAAGCCGGATCGGGCCGTTTCCAGCCGGACATTGGACCGGGAACCGGAGCGGTTTTATAAAAACCGGGCGGTCCAATCTAAAACAAAAAAAAAGATGAAAAAAAATAAAATCAAGCAAAAAAAAAACCCAAGTTCTTAAAAAAGAAACCCAAATTCATTAGCTTCATATTTTTCTCCCAAATTAAAAACCCCAACAACCATTTGAAAATCTTAGAGCTGTGAAATTTGATCTCCAAAACTCCAACCAATTGATGAACATCATCTCTCTCATCACCATTCCTCTATTGTTGATGTTTAACGTCTCTTCCAAGCTTTTATTCTATATTTAGTACTTGTTGTCTTTCTACATTTTACATTTCTTTTAAAATTTTTATCAGTTGCATATTCTATCTCTTACCTTTTGCATAATAAAAATTGCTTGTGTTCTTAACTTCCTAGTTCTTCTATCTCGACAAAAATTTCTGCAACTGTGATCCTCAAATGGTCCTATATGCCTTCTTTGTTTTGCTTACCTAAAGACAAGAATAATTGTTTTCTAAGTCTGTAATGGCTATTTATTTCTTGGTCAATGGTCTTTTATTAAAAATTAAGAGGTGAAGGAACCATAATTTGTTTATATTTAATTTACATTTAAAAATCATATATTTTTCCTTAATTATTATGTCATCGGTCCGACCGATCCGACCATGCGAACCGTGACCCGATGCCCTCTCCGGCTCACCTTCCGGTCCGGTTTTTACAACATTGATCTTGAGACAGTCAAAAGAGAGGAACATTGTAGTTCTAGGGCATCACATGGAGTGTCAGCACATTCCATAAAATGTACTACCTTTGTCTTTAACATCAACATCATGCAAAGCTTTATGTTTCTCATTTAGGATTAATTGGGGAAATTTAACCATGAAATATCTAGTCACGATGGTCATTAGACACCACACACTTTTGTTGAGTGTATAGATTAGATATACATGAACTTTTTAAAATGATGTAAAATTGTTACAATGGTTAAGTCAATCAACATCGTATGTTAAATAAAAAATTAAGATAATAGTACAAAAATACACATAAAATTTTTAACAATTATACCATTTTAAAACTCTATGTATTTCTGTACCTAAAAACATTTTTTAGCTAGTGTCTGATGCCTTTGACCAAGTACTTAATGTGTATATTTGCACATTAGTCCAAATATATTAATTTCTATGTAGGATGCAATATGCCCAATGAATAAATATTCTAGTCACGGGAAGCTTTTTGTGCAGAGAGAAGAAACGTTGAACACAATCCTAGATAAAAAATGAAACAATGAAATTAAGTTATAGTAACAAAGGAGAGTGAACAAGCAACTGAACGTATTAGTACAACTTGGAATGAATACCAGTTACATGCAATGAGGTCTCATTCTCAAAGTTAATAATAGTAATATCAACTACCTAACCTTAGGCCAAAATAAATGGGAGTACCAACTACCTAATCCTCCCCAAAATATAACATCATTATGAATACATTCCCAAAAAATATATTTATATGAGAGAGGGAGGGAGGGAGGGAGGGTCTAATAAATGTTTCCTTCTCTCACTAGACCACATTCTAACCCTCTCTCTTTCAACCTCATCTTTTCACTTTTTAGTTTTAACAAAGCAAAAGCAGCCCCAAAATGTGTAATTATATGTTTTAAATGTAATGTTATTTCTCTTCAATCATCTTCACTGGCGTTGTATGATGGAAACTCACAGTCACAGGCTCTATATCCTGAACACTTAAACGATTTCCCGCTAAAAAAATGAATAACTTATTTTTCATGATTTTTTTTAGAAAAAAAAAACTCGCAATGTCAATATTTTAAGATTCTAAATCAAGATTTAATGATAAGCTTATGAAAAAGTGTTTCCTTGGATGCATCTTTTCAAAGTTGAATTTCTATTTTTTGACTAAGTGATATAAAAGACAACAAAATAGATATAAAGAAATTATGAAATGAGTAGAGAGGAATTTTTTATAGCATAGCCAATTATACCATACGAAGAGAAACTACATAAAATAAACATGCCCAAAACAAAGACAAACGTTCCAATGCACAGCATAAAATCTGGAAGTATAACTATGGATTCTTTTTTGGTGAACGGGATAAAAGATTATTATAGCCAATATAACTAGTAAGCCCTGGATGAACAGGAAGGAATTAAGTGAGGAAAGTGGGGCAGTGAAAATAAGAGGATTTCGGGGAAGGATTAAAATAAGTTGATATATGGGAGACATGTGAGTTATAAATGAATAATGAGATTGGGAATATTTTACACTCGTCCATCTAGAAAGGGAGATGAATAAAAAGCCGTGGTGGTACGAAACACCTAGTTGATTATTGTTGTAATTAAAGAGGTTAAATATATCACTTGATTAATTATAAGTAGCTACTTATAATTAGATTATACATGAACTTTATAAGTAAGGTAAATTAGTTTTAAAATAAAATAATGAATATAAATACTTTAATGCGATTTATTACACATTTTTACTCTCTAAAAATCAATTTAATCGTATATTTGGGGTTAGAAGGAGTATTAAAAGCATTATTACATATCTAAAGAAAAAAGAAATTGAATTTTGCGATCTTCAGTCAACAGCATTGATAGGATGACCCCACTTTGTCACTCACCTTTTCCTGTTGCTTTTTCATTTTCATTGGATTCTAAATAATATTCTATATTCTCAACTACATTCTTCTGTACAATCTTTTGTATGCATATTATAATTTGATACTAAAATTATCTGAATCACCATATCGTTTAATACGCTAACTATATTACTTTTGATTTATCCATCAAAAGGAAGGAACATTGTAGTTATAGGGCATATTCCTACCCAAATTATAAGTCACCACAAACTAATAATCCGAACTAAGGAAAAGTATTTTCTTTTTCTTTTTCTTTTTTGCTAAAAAAGTAATTAAAGTGACTAGTTAGTTAATTTTGCTTGAAAAGAAAACAATTTTCTAACTTTCTCCATATTTAACAATACAAAGTCATCACAGTTGAATTACAATTCAAGTGTAATAAGGTTAGTATTTGAAAAAACTCATTAATAACCTATCAAGTAACTTGTATTATCATGAACTAATAATTTTTTTCTGATAAAAAAAGTGCCTTACATTTAAAATAGGAGGGTGTACAAAGTTTTATCATTAGGATAAGGGTCAATTTGACCCCGGAAGTTTTGCCTTAGGATCATTCTGGACTCGGAAGTTTTTTTTGGGATCAATTTAACCCCAGAAGTATGAAAAATGTATCAATTTAACCCCAGAGGTATCGTCAAAGAGGGGCCACATTGATACCTTTTTCATACTTCCGGGGTTAAATTGATCCAAAAAAAACTTCCGGTTCAGAATGATCCTAAGGCAAAACTTCCGGGTACAAATTGACCCTTATCCCTTTTATCATTCTCTTCCTTCATTATACATCTCAACTTTCAAGTTCTAACACACATATTGTGCTGCCTGAGCTGGGACCCACTCATAATCTGGTCACGAGCAGCATTTTGTGCAGCGAAAGGGGAAGGTTGAACACAATCCTCCATAAATAAATGAAACAACGAAATTACGCAATACTACTACTACCATACAGTACTAACGTGAACAAACCAACTGAACATATTAGTACACAAAGAAGTTATATGTAGAAAGGTCCTCATTCTCAAAGTTAATACCACTACCTAACATCCCCATCCCCCCAAAATATAACATCATTATTAATACATTCCCAAATTCCAAAAAAATATTCATGAGAGAGCAACACTACAATAAATATCTCCCCACTCAACCACTTCCTAACCCCCTTTCAACCCTTCAGACTTTTTACACAGCAAAATCAGCCCCAAATGTGTGATTATACATTTCATATTTATATAATGTCAGTTCTCTTCCATCATCTTCACTAGCATTTTCATGCTGGAAACTCACAGGCTCCATATTCTGCACACCAAAAATAATTTCACATTTGTTAATATTACCTTGAAAGAGCTGTAAAAGATAATTAAACTCCCATAATAAATTTGGTCTTTTGTTGCCCCAAAGGTCATTCTGGAATCCTATGTGAATGACTCAGTGACAGACAACTCAACCTTTTTGACTCTCATATATGTCAGCTCACCAAATTTCACCAAATTCCATATTTCTTACTATTTTGATATTCCTACAGTGCCACCCAAATTATTGAACTTTACCGTTGGAATTTCACAAATTTATTTAATTATTTATTTTGCCGTATTTCCTGGACTTTCCCCTAGGTAATACAAAAGTATGCAGTGAGTAAAAGACAGACATTTTCACATCTACCAATACAGTAGTAGCCCTAAACCTAATGATCATGCCACCCAAAAAAGCTACACTCTACCCAATAAAGCCCCGCCACGTCATACCCAAAGATTCCCTCCCTGTCAACCCTATCACATGCCTTTTTGACGTTTTACACTGACCTGTCGTACACTTACTTTTTAACCCAATGTCACTAACCCAAGGCTCAAGTTAGCATTTGAGCGTTCATTTTTTCTAATCTAAGCCCACATCATGAATCAGAAATCAGAATCTACCGTTATATACTCTGCTAATACACTAGAGATTACAAGTTGGGGTATTTATAAGGTACTTACTAGGCTGTTGCGTGACCACATACGCCGCACCTCCAAAGTAACAGCTACCACCAGCACGTGCCTTGATCTGATAGTAACTATTGAAAGCAAAAGACGCGTGTGCCTCAAGCGTGTTAGGATTGAAACACGTGGAACCCGGCTTAATCTTACGGCAATCAGCCCCTCCCTCACCACAAGCATAATCCAAAGCCGCCTGCAGCTTCTCCTTCCCCGCATCAGGATTCGCCACACACCACGACGTCCCCACCGTGCTCTTCACCACCCCTCCGCCGGCCGGAGAATTCCCCGGCTGACCTCCGGCCACCGGAGACGAAGAAGACGACGAGGAGGAGGGTTGACCATGGTAATGCCTTAGACCTTCGACGGTCAACGGAATGTCATAAACCTTCTTCTCATCTGGGTAGAACAAACCGAAATTTCTCTCTGAAGTAGGACCAGGCTTCTGGTTCTCGTTAAACATGGCGAACAAGTAAACAGTGAGATCTGCTTTAGGCCTCAAAGGGGTCCCTCCATTAGTGAGGATCTTACGAACAAGGTTGCCGTTGTAAGCAGCAGCATTCTCAACACTAGCACCAACCTCATTCCCATCTCCCTTTGAAGGCCAACCAGTCTCAGTCACAACCACCTTAAGATCATCATATTTTAAAGCAGAAAGTGCGGCGAAAACGGCGTCGATTTGTGCGTCAAAGAGGTTGAAATATCTCAACCCATTACCTGTCAGATACCATATGAACTATTAGCCTATATAAATAACATACACCATACACATTTTATCTAAAACCGAATCCTTATTATCTCCATCTAACATTAGAACATCTGCAACCATAGAACCGATCATTTTATCTTTATCAAAAAAAAAAAGATCATTTTAATTTCACAAATATAATGTAATACTCCTACATATAGGACATATTAGCGAGTTGGGTCTTAAACAAAAGACCTAATCCTAGTTCTAATTTTTGTCGGTTACTTCCAAATTATAATGCTCCAAAAATAATTAAGAAAATAAGGATATTTTAGGAAAAACAGAACATATTTATTAACATAACCAACACTAAATTAAATAAATGACCAGAGTAATGATATAATAATAAATAATTAAAATATATGTAACATTACCCGGATCCACAACACCAGGGTTATTTCTGAACAAGGCGTAGTCTAAAGAGATAACATCAGCGTTAGATTCGTAAGCGAAGAAAGGGTAGACGTTAACCATGAGGTAGGATCCGGTTTGGCGGAGGAACTGTAAGAGCGGCTTAAAAACCGGTTCGATGAGTTCGGGTCGGAATGACCCGGCCGAAGCAGGGTAAGAATTCCCAAGGGCACTGAGAGCAATGGGGGAGGAAACTTTAATATCATTATGGAGATTTAACATCACAAGAGCTTGCTGTATGTTCTTCATGGCGGGGACGAGGAAGTTGGTGGTGTGATGTGGGTCAACGAAGACTTCGTTTCCTACGGCAATGGCTTCGATCTGGGTGTGAGGGTGGTAAACGGCGACGTTTTTCTGTACCCATGAGAATGCGAATGAGGGTTTCTTTGCTGCCATGGAGAGTTGCTCGTTGGGTAGATCTACGGTGACTTTGATGTTGGAATTTGATAATGCTTTGAGGACTGATGGGTCGGTGTCGTACACCTTGGTTCGTTCTACTCCCTGAGATTTCATCAGCTGTACTACTTTCACTGCTGATGGGAGATTGTTCGCCACACGCCCATAGTTCACTCCTATGGAGCCACCATCTGTAAAAACAAAATAAACCCATGAACCTCCACAGCATTGTCAAAAAAAAAAAAAAACAACACAGAATGAAGAGAATGTACGGCACGAAGAACATATATACCTGCGAGAGAGATGAGGAGGAGGAAAATGGCGGGAAAAATGAGGGGCTTCATGCTCTGGTTATGGAGGTAGGAACAGAGCATGTGAGGGGGATGAAGGAGAGAATGTGGAGGCTTTTTGGGCGCTGTAATAACTGATGTGTGTGTTGTGTGAATGTGTGGGATGAGAGAAGTGTGAGGGGAAAATGTGGAAGTGGTGCTCAATTTATTTATGGAGGAGTAGGGAGTGCGGTTGAGGGGGTGGGACCCACCACAATGTGGGTATGGGGGTTTGGATTGTCTCTGCGGCGTGCTCCCTCAGCGTCCCTCAGCGTCCCAATCTCATCCGTTGATATGAATCCAATGCCTCACAATGTGCCACATCATTGTACTATTAAAAATTAAAAAAAAACTGAATTACAATATTAAATTACTGAATAACTATGGATTACTTTTAAAGATTTTTAGTATGAAAAATTCCAGATCTAAGGGGATTCTGATATAAAATTTTGGACTGCTCACTTTAATTGTAGTGTTTATTAGAGGTACATTTTGATATAAATTAAGCGAGACAGTACTATAAAAGATAGTAAAACTCCACCACCAAATTTGGAGCCAGAGTTTTTTGTATTTTATAGTTAACTTTTTTTTTGCCAACAGTATTTTATAGTTAACTTGATCACACTGCTCACTTTAACTGCAGAGTTTATTAGAGGTACATTCTGATATAAATTAAATGAGACAGGACCATAAAAGAGAGTAAAACTCTACCACCAAATTTGGAGCTAGAGTTTTTTTGTATTTTATAGTTAACTGGATAACTCTGTATCTCTTATAGATCATTCTATTGAAATGAGATAGGTCTAAATAGCTGGAATTTTTCATACTAAAAATCTTTAAAAGTAATCCATAGTTATTCAGTAATTTAATATTGTAATTCAGTTTTTTTTTTAATTTTTAATAGTACAATGATGTGGCACATTGTGAGGCATTGGATTCATATCAACGGATGAGATTGGGACGCTGAGGGACGCTGAGGGAGCACGCCGCAGAGACAATCCAAACCCGTTGGGTATGGCGACAGAGGCCAGAGGAGAGAGAATGTGATGGGGACCACATGAAACGCAAGTTGTCGAGGTGGTGGAGGAGGATGGAGATGGAGAAATGGTGTTTTAGGGTTTTATTTATGTCAGTGAATGAATGAAGAAGGGGAAAGAAAGAAAGAAAGAAGATGAAGGTGTGGGGCCCACCACATGGAGGAGTAGTTGGGCCCAGGCCCAATGGTAATCCCTCACGTGGCCCCACAAAACTCGACCGTTTTGTGCACAGTGATATCAGAGTGATTGCCTGTTCATGAGGCTGGTCATCATTATCGGCTCGATAAAAACTACGTCGTCATATTTTAAAGCAAATTTTGCCAACGCTTTGTATTGATGTGAGATGATTTTTCCATGCATTTAAATCAATTTGTCATTATCAATATGATTTAATGAAAAACCACTGCAGTAGAGATTTTTAATTTAAACGACGTTGTTTTATCTTGATGAGGGGGACTTCGATGGAGATATTTTGAGTTGAATAATCATATAGCCGAGTTCTTTTATGGATCCGGTTTGTCACACCATTTATATTATATCTTGACAAATCATAAATAAATACATATGAGGTAACATCGTAGAGCATTGATTTTTCCTTCACATAAAAAATAAATAGTACATGAAACCATGTTTTTTCTCTCTCGCACAAGTGTCACATCATATTGTAAATCTTTATCACATCAAATCGCTGTTGAAGTGTTTACTTATGATTAGTAATAACACATTTCTCCTGTATGAATCATGTGGATGGGAGGGATGGGGCCATCGTGTTAAGAGTGGAGGTGAATAGTGATTAGAAGGAGCCGAAAAAGGGGGGTTTACGTGGAAATTGGAACGTTAGTGAGAGCGTTTAACGGGAAGAGGGGAAAATGGAAAAGTAATTATAATTTTGAGGAAAGAAGGACTTTTTTGTTGTTATTATTATTAGTAACGTTCAGAATCTCACATGGTCATGTTTTTGGAATAATTTTCACTCTTTACTCTAATTGTTCTTTTGTCCATTACTGATTATCATTGAACCAATGAACATTCCAGAGTTCTATACCTTGCATTTAGTGTATCAGAGACGGTGGAGAATAATAATTTTATATGTGAATTTCTGTCTCCCATCAAGACAAGGGTATACATAAAATTATCGTTTTTGTTGATGTAATGCATGAACACTTGAGCTACACAGGTATCTCTCTCATTTAAGATTATCCTTTTGTTGTTTTTTGGGGGGAAATTGCTTGACATAATTAAAAGGAAATTCTACCCATTGAAAAGAATAAATATATTAAAATGTTTTTATTTTATTTTCTGCCACACGTGCATTTTTAAAAGGTTGTGACTCTCCTTTTATAGAACTCTATTGATAAATACGACCCTTTTGTATGATATTGAAGGAATGAATGGTGATAAAGAAGCCTGAGAAGGAACCAAACTAAGAGTAAAATCCGCGGCCCAAACCAAAGTAGATTTTAGCCCATTCTTCTCTATCGTCTTTCATTAAAATAAAAAAAAAGTACTAACAAGGCAATATTCTGGAATATGGGCTCTCAACACAATTTTCCCCGAATATTCATTTCTCTCTTTCTTCACACATAATAAGTTAATCCAATGGGTCTTGTTCAATTAGTAATATTTTGGGGACTTAGATGAAGCAGGAAAGGATTTGTTGAACCAAATGGTTGTTGAACAATTAGTATTTTGTTTATACATAAGTAAATATGTAATATTAAAAAAAATTAATTGTACTATATTATCAGTAGTCAAGACATAATATACACAAATACTTCATTTTTATTTTTGTCTATGCTAATGAGGTTGCGCCCAAGAAAACTAATATGTCCTAGTTCTGTCCCCATTCCAGTAGGACAAAGACGCCCTCGATATTGGAACTTGTGAATGGAATGTCATGGTCCAGTCCCAGTAATTAAGTATCCTTAATTTTCATTATATCTTTTAAAATACAAAAATGTAGTGAATAAATCTCATGATGATATTAGAAACCACATAGAGCACACAATGAACTATTCAGTGATAGGTCATTTGCTCAATCTAAATTTAAATTAAGGAAATTATATATACCAAAAGTTAATATTCAATTGTCTTTTGACATCAAATTGTTGAATTATGTGGTAACAAGTCTCACCTTTTGAGGTAGAGAATACAAATTCAAATATCTAAAAGCATTTTGGAAGAGGTAAAAACCTTTTATGTGTGTACTTCAGGAATTGAGGAGGCACTAGGCAGGGAGGAGGTGCCTAGGCTCGAACCCTATGCATATTTCAAAAGGGAACCCCCTTCATCAAATCAATTTATAAAATCAATTATTACACACTTATTTCAAAATCCAGTTGTTTAAAGGGTCATTTACAGCACTAGGTGAGCTATTGACTACATAGGAAGGTATATTATATTGACGATTTCAGTACTAATGACAACGCCTTTCTAAATTATTGCCGACTTAGGCATAAAATAAGTAAAACGGAAATTCAAATGACCATTTACTACACTTCATGAGTTACTAACTACACATAAAGGCTAATTGATAATTCCATATGAGCGATAGACAACAGCTATTTCTTCCTAATTTAGGGGGAAAACAATGAAAGCTCAAAGGACCATTCGCTAATACGAACTTATCAACTAGCCTTTATGTGTAATCAATAGGTCATCAAATGTAGCAAATTGCCATTTGAGTTTTCCCTCTTGTATTTTTGTTCACCGAAGTTAGCAAGAGTTTAAACAGATGCTGCCATTCATTCATTCATGAAAATCATCAATCAATCCTCGTGCATATTCAATAGCTCGTCAAGTGCAGTGCTTCTGGTTTATAATATAAGTTGTTTCTAGAAAAATAACTTTGTCCAAATAAGTTATTTGGAGAATAATTAATGCATATTTGTTAATTTTACTTCTATAACTAATATACAAATATGATTCCTTATATTTTCTAGGCGAAAGTGGGGATATATACTCATTTAACAATATAGCTAGTTGAATATTCCCGCGTTGCATAGGGCTTCTTACTCACATGATGTTTTTTTTTTTTTTTTTTATTCTCAATTATGTAATTTCTCTTTCTTATTTTGTTACTAATAACCCCTAGTGCTGTTTAATACTTTTATTTATTTCTTAATTTTAAACCGAAATGTGCTTAATTTATATTTTTGATGTTGAGTGTTGATTTAGTATTCAAGTGATTCTGTTTTTTTATAGCTAAAATATATATTTAACCTTTTAACTGTACATTAAGTATCATTTTTAAAATTTGTTCTGTTCTCCCCCACTGTCCCCTCCTTTATG
This sequence comes from Mimosa bimucronata, assembly GCA_037074515.1. Lineage (NCBI taxonomy): Eukaryota > Viridiplantae > Streptophyta > Magnoliopsida > Fabales > Fabaceae > Mimosa > Mimosa bimucronata. The sequence goes on from CM073443.1 coordinate 1,678,160, forward strand.
CGCCATTGCTAAAAAATGAACATTAATTATCAGGTTACCTTTGATTTCAAATCACCGAGGTTGCACTCTAAGTCTTCTAATCCCCCTATAGGTTTTTCTTGCCTATGTATTTCTTATTTCTGAACCCAAAATGCAAGATGAAATTTGGCATGTCATTGTACGCTCCTCTCCAAAGTTTATGACATGGTTCTTAATATTGATCTCTTGGGAGAAAATAGCTACAGCATCTAAGAAAAAAAAAAAAGCATGTGCTTGAATATTTTCTCTATTCTATTATAATCATATAGAGAAACCCCAATAAAGTGTGAAAACGGGTGATATCTATCTACAAATCTAAACTTCCAAAGACTTTTAGGGTATGCCTGGATTAAGAGAAAATAGAAGAGAAAAGAAAAGTATGGTAGAAAATGAGGAAATGAGAACATTTTCTCTTATTTGGATTGAGGGAAAATGGGAGGAGAAGAAAAATGGGGTGAGTCCCACCCTCATTTTCCTCCCAACTTTTCTCTCCACAAATGGAGGGATTTGGGGAGAAAATATATGGTCGACGCTTGCCCCTCACCCCGCCTTTTTACTTCACTTGTTTTCTTTTTTTCTTTTTCCATAAAATGCTTCAATTGGTTTCTCTTTTGCACAATTAATATCTAATTTAAGTTTACATTATTTTTTTATCTTATAAAATAACTTTTATAGCATTTTTTTCAGTGTAACATCAAATTTAAATATAATTTTTTCATATATAAGTGAGGATATTATAGTTATCAAATATTTACTCATTTTCTTACCTCTCAGTTTTTTTTTTGTGTGTAAAAGGCAATATCATTAAATAATAAAAGTTATACAGACAATAATAAAGATAAAAAGAACAAAGTCAAATCCTGATTAACATGTGGAGCAATAAGACAATTTAAGTGTAGATATTGGTGCAGATCCTCCTTGTTAATGCATCCAAAAAATTTCTCCTTTTCTTACCTCTCAGTTAACTCTCCATCATCCACCCAAGATGAATAATAATATTTTCTTCTAACTTTTTTCTCCTTCCCATTTTCTCTCCCTCCATTTTCTTTATTCTCAACTTTTCCTCTCATCCAAGCATAGTGTTAGTTTTTTATTAAAATTATTAGATTTTAAATATGTTTTTCTCAGCATTTTATTACTAAATGAGCATCTATGTCAACATATTCCGTTATCAAGTTAATGGTGTTAATATGAATAGATTAAAATTGGAATTTCTAAAGTTAAGAGACTAAAAATTTAATGTACACTTAAAAGGAATACATTTTTACTTTAACTTTTTCAATGATGTTATCGACAGAATTAAAAAGGGTAATAATAAACACACACACTCACTCAACATATAAATATGTATGGTTTGTTTTTTTTCTTAAAAATTGTGGTGGAATAAGAAAGTTTGTTTTTGGACTAAAGTGATTGAGCATGAATATTGTTGATATTGTTGTGGTTTTTAACGTATTTACATTTGGTTACCTGAATATTTAAATTTAAAAGAGCTTGTTGAGATTCCAACTAAAATTTGTTGGGATGTTTTGACTAATGTCTAATTTGTAAAAATGTACTGCAAATTAAGATCAATATATACTATTTCGAAAACCTAAGGTAAATGTATTTATTAAAAATTTTAACGATTTTAGATACCTGCTATTTTTCCATTCAAACCATCATTTCTAATATAATTGAATATTTGTTGCGAGATTACTTAGCTTATATGGTTTGTTGTAACTTGTAAGATTATTATATGTGAAACGTGAAATTAAAATGGAAACAATATAATTTCACCTCTCTTATATATTGGATTATTTAAATTTCAATCTTAGAATTATTGGATTGATATGATTGCAAATTAAGGATCAATATATATTATTTTAAAAGCCTACAGTAAATGTAGTCATTAAAATTTTTAACAATTTTAGTTACATGCTATTTTTCCAGTTTTTTATCTTTGTTATGTTTCCATTCAAACCACCATTTTTAATATAATTGATGATTATTTAAGTTGTAAGATTATTTTATGTGAAATGTGAAATTAAAATGGAAATAATATAATTTCACCTCACCCATATAGTATAATTTAAATTTCAATCTTAGAATTATTGGATTGACATGATTGAGCATGTTTTGAATTGTACCGAATCTAAGGAGTTTATGTATTATTCACTTGATTAAGAGGTGGATATATAATTCCAATTCCAATAATTAAGAAATCCATTTTTTATTCATTCATTTATTTATTATTGGTGATATTGATTATTGGTCATGAAGTGCTATCCTTATTGCAACATTCTAATTAATTTATTTTTTACTTACTAATTTACATGTTGATTAAGGGAGTTGGAAAGAGGAAAAGTTTAAATTTAATTTTCAATCTTGGACTAAATTTTAGGAGTGAATTAAAAATATAAAGTAAACCTTTTTCAAATATATACTAATTGCCACCTAATTCACACCTTGAATTGTAACAAAATATAAAGTATGGAATTCCACTGTTTAAGCACATGGGAAAGAGGAAAAACTAAAATTCGATTAAATGGATTATATTTTAAATATTGAAAATAAACCATGGAGTTTGAGTAAAATATTACACTAAATTTCTTGGGGCAAATTGATAAAGCAAAAGTAATTGGATTTGAGTGATCTCAATCTTGGCTTCATAACCAAAAGGAAGATTCACAGATGCCTCAATCTTAAAACGCCGAAAGGGAAAAAAATATAGCTTTTACAAATGATTACATCTGGGTGAAATAAATCTTAAAAGATTGAACTTAAAAACACACAAACTACAATATAATGCTCAAAATTAACTACACACCTCTTCATCAACCAAAATCATGTCGATTTTCCAAATTGTGGCGGCACAGGTCGACCTTTCTTTAAACAACCATTTTATAAGGATGGGTGCAAGAGTCACCCAAATATCTATGTTATCATTGACACCAGCAATCAACAATCATATCATAGACATGTTGATTTCAAGTCAAGAATCAGGAATTGGGAAGAAAGAAGAAAGGAGAAGCAATCTGTGGTGGGAGGGATGATTAGCTTTTGTATGTATATATAACTTCGACACCATGCATATTCATGATGAAGGAAAAAGCTAGGGAGACAAATTTTGGGAAGGGGAAGCAATTGCCGGGAAGACGAATTTGGAGAGGCCAACTATAACGTTCAGAAGAGGAAGGAAAAGCTGAGAAGAGAAATTTCAGGTGATTGGAAGAGGCTGAATCACCATCATTATGCATTGATTACATCATTGATTTTTCATTATAATATAACATAATCATAGGAGCCAATGGGTCTTTTTATTTGGAACATTTATTGGGACAATCACTTCAAAGGAATTGCAGGGATCACATTTATTTTAACAGAATTAGGGTAAAGCTTATGCCAAACTCACCAATTTTGTGAATGCAATCAAACAGGAGGTTATGAGGTAATTACAAGATTTAGAAGGATATATTGATGATATTGATGATTGATATCGATTGATTGATTGAAGAATGCGACCTAGCTAACATATGTTAAGTATGATTGATCTGTGTGATAGTGTGAGTATTAGTTTTCATTCTTCAATTAATATGTCAAAGGGGAATCTATATCTATATATTTCTTGAAATCTCCTAGCACTAATCCTATTGGTCAACATCTCCAATGATGTCATCTTCACTTAACTCTCTTATTGGTCCACATATTCAAGTAATCCAAGTCATAATGAATGGTTTTATTCTTGATTTTAAATTTCGTTGGCAATAATTAATCATTACTTATCATATACCTCTACTTTTGGGAAGATATTCTTTTGAATTTTGAAACTTATTTAAAATTGAACAATGATTAAATACATAAATGTATTAAAGTTATTTAAAACCTAACAAATAAATAATGTTTTCATACAGCTCACTAAATCAATGACATAAATCAGATGCATTAACCATATTTTTATGGAGACATTTTATTTCTGTGTATTACATTATGTTCCTATATCCTATCTAAATTAAATATATTAATGTATAAAATTTTAATAATCACTGATTTTATTTTTGTATAAAAAAATAATAACTTAACCCATCACAAAGTCACCTAAATTATAACCCATCAAAAAAATCACAAAATCACCTAACAAAATTCATTATTTGGTAAAAAAAAGTCAATTCATTGTTCACATTACGTTTTTGGCTTTTGAAATTAACCAAATATTTGCTATGTTTAATTAGGTCAATAATTTAGGTAACGAAGTATTAATTAATTTGCTGTTTAGGAGGTTTTACATTTGAAATTTGAATCAAATTGTTAACTGAATGCTTTAATTCTTTTTAGAAAAAAAATTCCCTTAATCTATTTGTTATAAGCTTGAAACATTATTCCACAATTCTATATTAATTCTCTACATTGCAAATATATATATATATACACTCATTCTCTTTGTATATGTCCCTCTGATGTTCCCTTAGAAATATATAGAGTGAGTGTATATGGGTGACTACGAGACGTTCCAATAAGCATGGAAAGGACACATGGCAAATTGTTGCCGAAGTTGGTTGTAGGAAAAATCACTCCTCCCCTTTCCATTTGGAAGGTTGTCATGATATTGGATATTAGTTGATGAGCAGGTATCTTTTCATAGGAAAAATTACTCCACTTTTTTTTTGGAAAGTTGTCATAATATTGGTTGATGAGCATTTGACCAAGAAAATATTTGTAGATGAGCATATATCTCTTCACTTTAGCTTTCTTTATTGTTTCTAATACTCTTATCATGAAATTCCATATTTCTTATCAACTTTCATTCCATGACATTTTTTACAAAAAATTTTATTTAGTCCTGTTCATACTTTCAACTTTGTTTCCATAAATGAGATTGCAGTTAGCTTAACAACTAAATGTAATATATTTAATTTAGTTTATTTTCTTCTATTTTAATTTTTATCTTTAAAATCTTAAATGAAATCTAAATCTTCGTATATTTACCGTTCCGTGCATCGCACAGGGAGAAAAATCTAGTTTACCTCAATTTTCCCTATTTTTTATTTCATTCAAGACCTTTTTTAATGTATACTATATGTAAAATTTATTTCAATTTAAGACATTGAAGGGCCTGTTTGGTATGAGGGGAGGAGAGGGAAAATGGGTGGATGGAAAATTTGTTTGACATGAATTTACAAAAATTAGAGAAGTGGGATTAAAAGTTCCTAATTACAATTTCTTACTCATTTATCTTACGGCTTATATTTTTTAAAATATCATAACCGCATTTCTTTAATTCCAAAAATTAAACTACAAAAAATTTCCTCCCCTTCCTTTCAACCCAAATCCCTCATTCCAATTAGACCCGAGTTAACTGCCGTTTATTTTTGTTCTGATGAATTAGTTGTAACAACTTATATCATGGGACAAAAGAAGTATATGGTGTTTGAAATTTTGACAATGCTATTAAGAGGGGTGTTTATGAGACATTCAAAAAATATGCACGCACGTGAGGTATACTTGTATCTTTTCAACCGCATTTCAAATTCCCAAATCGTATTTTGGGTTAATTGATATCCCTGATTTGTGATCTTGGCATGTGACTGTTAATTTCTGAAATATTCCCTAGCTCTTACCATTTGAGACACAAATCAAAGTTCTCCATTGAGTACATAAACTCCCACACAGACCTCTTGCTCTTCTATCTGATCAAAGAAACACGAAACAGAGCCCGAAAACAATGTCTAAGACTCCCAATTTTCATCAAGAGGAAGACAAGAAGCCTAACGTTCAGTCTGAGTACATCAATTTGAAAGTCAAAGTCCAGGTTTCTTTCTTCCTGTCTTGACTTTTGGTTGGGTGTAATATTTGTCTATTACCTTCTCTTCACGCTGTTTTTCTTGGTTTCACTTCTTCTTACAAAGTAATCATTTATAAGTAGGCTTTGAGTTCCTTTATAGTATACATCTTTTTATGCTTTCATGTCTGTATTTTTTTTTTTTTAAATTGATCAAGGGTGTAATCCCTTTTAGAGATACATACAACAACTTACCATTTCAACCGAAACTTTTTGGTTCTCATGTCTAGGTTTTGGCTATCATGTTTCAAGATTGTCTGGTTGAATTGTTTGACCATGTATTTGGTTGATTATTTATGTTTTTAATTTGGTCTTTTATATATTATTAGTAAGACAAACATGAATATCCAATGTCAAGACATGATAAATACAACAACAACAAAAATCTAATTAATCCATATAGGTTGGATCAATTATATGGATTTCACAATACATTGTGCTCTATCAAGATTTCATAAATTAACCTAGGAAAATAAGCATTACATAATACTTTGTACCAGTGCACCCTTTCCCTCAAAATATCACTTGCCTTATGAGTTCTGAACCAACAAAACCTCAAGTATTCTTGGAAGGCATTTTGGACTATTCAATGTGGTGTTAGGGATTTTATATAACCATTGTCTCTAGTCTCCACCTTATTGGCTTATGAAGTTCAATAGTGTTTTCATTTTGATGGTATTATTTTGCTGTTTGTTTAATGGACTCTAATGAAATCTATTTTTATTAGCATTTGGCAAAGAATAAATAAAAAATTTGGTTGATTGTAGGATGGGAATGAAGTGTTCTTTAGGGTTAAAAGGAACACTCAACTGAAGATGGTGATGGATGCATATTGTGATCAACAATCTGTAGACTTCAATTCAATTGTTTTCTTATTTGATGGTGGTAATCGCCTCCGCAATGGGGATAAGACTCCACTTGAGTAGAGCCGGGAAAATGGGTTCAACCCGCGGGCTCAACCCACCAGCCCGCGGGTTAAAGCAGGTTAGGGTTGGGAAAATTCCAACCCATTTAATGGCGGGCTGCACAGGCCCAACCCATGCAGCCCGCAGGTTGAGGCGGGCTAGCCCGCAGGTTGACGGGCTGGCCCGCCATATATTTTTTTTTATTAAAAAAAAAAAAAGAAAAAACCCATTTTAATTTATTATGTTATTTTTTAGATACTTCATATATATAAATTGTGGTTGATACAACCAATTGTGATGTTTGTATGATAGAATCTAAACTTTGTTGATAATACTGTTGGTAAAATAAAAGTAGTAAGATATCAATAAAACAAATATGTAATTTTGGAATTAATACTTTTACGGTATTTGGGGTATTCTACTTTAGTTGATGCAATGTTGATTTTTTTTTTGTTGATTAAGAACTTTATTTAGTCTCTTTTGTTTTTTTTAAAATAAAAAAAATTAAAAAAAAAAAGGTGACGGGTTGGCGGGCCAACCCGCCACCCAGCTGGGTTGGGTTAGGGTTGGGGTTTTTGCAACCCATTAAGAAGCGGGCCGCACAGGCCCGAACCATATAACCCTCAACCCGTGACGGGCCAGCCCGCAACCCGCGGGCTGGCCCGTTTTCCCAGCTCTACACTTGAGGTTTGCCCCTTACCCAAATTGTTTCTTGAACATATATAGAATTAGCGAACACAATCCTTGTTCATCTTAATTTGAACCATTTAAACTTATTTTAATAGTCTAGATTCATTTTCGTTTTTTTAGTGTCATAAATATTTTTTTCATTATAATGGATACAAAGTTTAAGATAAAGATAGATTTATGACTAAGGTTTTTCAAAATTACAAAAAAAATAAATTGACCATTGTAAGTTATCAATTAGAAATTTTAAATCAGGACATCCAGGTCAAATTTTATATGATTTAAATCTTATTTCAGTAATGAGAAATTGAGAACCATTTGGCTCATCGTTCCTGTGAGTACTGGATGAATACCACTGGATAAATAATTGAAATTGTTGGCCTTTTTGACGTTACTATGCCTAATAAGCGTTTTGTGTTTGTGAATAACTTGTTTCAGCTTGAGATGGTGGATGGTGATGTGATTGATGCCATGTTGTACCAAGATGGTGGAACCCACATGATTTGATCAGTTTCTGCATGTTGATGTTAATTAAATGAAATAAAAATAATACTTAGTTCATGAAACCTTTATATTTTGCATTTTGGTTAATGTTATCAATGAAGTAGTATGTAGGAACATCTGACATTAATAATAAATAAATTATTAAGAACGTTGCTAAAACACCTTTAAAAGTTTAAAAACTGAATTTATTTTTCCCACACATTCTTTACTTTTTAACTCATCAATTATGGCTTTAATTTGACACAGCTATTTAAAAAAGGGAGTAAAACAGCCAACCTCATTTATTTCCAAATCATCCTTTAGATTAAGCACACAATGGATGAGTCAAGACATCTAGAGAAAATAAACAGTTTGATTGTTTTGCTCTACTTTAAAATATTTATAGGTATTTTAGCACATTTTAAAACATATATTTGTCGGATATTCTTACCACAATATTTCATTGATAAAGTTTCACCTTACTATTTTGGGAAAATATGTAATCTACTGTGACCTATCCTTCACACTTATCCTTCACTTCGCATGAAGTAGTAAGTCTTGTAGATGGCTTTTATATTAAAATTTCCGTTTGTTGAAATGTGAAGTTTTCGATTTACGTTGGAGAAAGATTGTGTTAAATTGATTTTCTTATGTTTAGAATTTCACTAACAATGAATTTTGAAGGATAATTTTAATTTTTAATCTTAGAAATAAACTTTAGATCAAACCTAACAATGCACTCTTCGAAAGTTTCCCATGATTTTGAAGAGCTCAGTTTACACATGATTGAATTGTAATAATCAAGGAATAAAAAATCGGACCGGATAGTGAACCGATCGATGTGGAGGGTCAAGAGTCAGTGGGTCAGACCGAGGGTCAACCCGTAGGTTAGACCGGGGTTAATAAAAATATATATTCCATGCTACAAGCATTTTAAATGGGTCTATGTAACTGATCCTATAATTGTGGATCATTTTTGTATGTGTGTTAGTGCTTAATAGTTGTAATCTGTTATATGTGCAGTATCTTTATAAATAAATCAATACAATATGATGCAGATATCAAGCTATCATAATTAAAATTTCTAAATCCCATCATAATTACAATATGGAGAGTTTGTGATTGTGAGACACTATAAATGAAGTTCAGAACAGCAAAAAGGGAAGCAAAATAGCATCAGTTTCAAAGAAAAATATTTTTTTATAAGTGGCCCGAGTTGAGCCGGTTCAAGCCGGTTCACGGTCTGCACTACTTCTCCTACTAATTCGGATCGGACATCATACCGGGTCGCCGGTTCACTGGTCAACCTGTCCGGTCCGTTTTTAATACACTGGTAATAATTGAATCAAAATGATTTAGATCTGAACCTCATTATCATTTCATTTAAATAAATTTCAAACGTACACCACTATGATTTTACCAAGTTTATTCTTTTTAAATGATCAAACAAATTACACTCACTCACTAGCATTATATAATACTACTAAAGATTTAGGGTCAATTTGGTTCTTGAACTTTCAGTCAATTTTTGTTTTGGTCTCTCAACTTTAAAACGGTGGTTTTAGCCCGTGAACTTTCAATCAATTTTGGTCTTGATTCCTGAACTTTAGATTGATGGCTTTGATCCCTCAACTTTGTGTCATTTATAACCATTGGTCCTTGATTTTTCAAGTTTTTGTTCAAAGTTCAGGGATCAAAATTAAAATTGACCGAAAGTTCAAGAACCAAAATCATCTATTTTAAAGTTCAGGAACCAAGACCAAAATTGACCAAAAGTTCAAGGACCAAAACCACCAATTTTAAAGTTCAAAGACCAAAACCAAAATTGACTGAAAGTTCAAGGACCAGAAGTTGTATTAACCAAAGATCTATGGGGTAAGGGTCAAAAATACACTTGTAATTTTATCAAAAGTTCGTCCAGCATTAAATGCTTTTTTTTATCAAAAGTAATTATGAACTTCCAAATTAGGCTCAAAGCTCACATTTACCGTTAAATTAGGATAAAAAAATACGTCATTTTGTCAAAAATTCGTCTACCACCATGCGTTTTTTTTAAGACCATAACTGTAAGTGTGACTTTTTTAGTCTAATTTAAAAGTTTAGAGTTACTTTTGGTCCAAAAGAAGCACTTAATATTAGACGAACTTTTAACAAAATTATATGTGTATTTTTTTACTCTTGACCCAAGATCAATTAACAAACATATAAGACCAGCTACAAGAGCAGCTACAGATTGAGGTAAAAGCATATGATACAGGTTTATTTCACGAAAACATGGTTTTCGTATAATTAATTTCATCATACAAAAGGCCATCTGAATATGCAATACCATACTAAACTCCCTTTAGATCCAAATATAAAAGTTAATAGTTGAGTTTGCTTTTGATGTCAGGGTTTGGCAACCCTCGTCAAGGGAGTAGTTTCCAAAGGAAATTATTAAAAGGTGAAACTTAGATTGACAAACACAATTATTATAATAAGTAACTAGGACAACTAATTCTTTCAATATATGCAAAGTAGTTATCTATGGGACTATTTCACATAAAGGAGTAGTTTAAATACCAACAACAATAATAACAAAAAAGTCTTATCCCATTACATGAGATCAGTTACATGAATCGATACCAATGCATTCTCTAAAAAACCAAAATTTGGATGTAAATGTCTTAAGATGAGAAATACTACTTTAGTTCCAAATTGTAAAGAGCTAATTTAAAAGTAATTTTGATCCTAAATATATAACAATTTTCTATTTTATCTCTTACATTAATAATTTTCTTTGCCTAATTTATAAATCTATATATAATATAATGTTATACATAAGTATTTCAGAGATATTATGTAACATGTATTACGTCTTTTATTTAGTTTCCTTGATCTCTCCATCAAAAGTACGATAGTTTAAGGGTTTAAAGTAGCTTGAATATCACCCCCAAATGAACACTGCCTGCAAGTAAATCAACAGTACGTTCCGCTCCACAAATCTTTGACGTAGTCCACTTAAAGCATGCCAATGATCTATGTGAATTCTACAAATATTGATATTGCCAGCAACCAACTCAATAAATATTACATTTTTCTTCTCTATGTGAATTCCATTCAAGAAAAATCCTCTATAGATACCTGAGTTATCACCAGAGTCTCCCTAATAGAATATCAAATTCAAATGTATGGAACGGGGAAAATCGAATAGTACACTCAACTTGGGGTATACATTTTAAGAAATCAACTACAACTTGAAGAGAATTTACAGGCTTTTCTTCTGTGCCAACTTAAAAGAATTTACAGGCTGGCTATACATGATATATATATTTTATAACTTGACCATAAAAATATCAAAGAACAGACGTTAACTTACAAATTAAAGTTACCTAAAGACAGGGAAACATCCAAGCAAATTGGTAAGAGGTAATGTTGTGAGCTTAAATCCTGTAGATGCAAGGGCCTTGTTGGTGGATGGCTTGCAACTATCTCTGTAAGCAGTCGTTAAACTTGGAGGCATGCTCTAGCCTTGATGTGCCCTAGACTCAACTTACATAACTTTTTTTTTTTTTCAAGAGAAAAAGAATCTAAAGAATTCTTTAGGCAATCGATATTATCAGCAATTTTACAAACGACAAAGCTCTGTCTGTTCTCTGCTCAATGTCAAGTTTGTCATGGTAATGTTGCCATGCCATAAAAAGTAAAATCTCTACCGATTTCAGCTCCATTTCGTATGCTCTCTCTCTTTCCCTCCGCCTGCAAATTGCCAGAAAATAGAAATAAGCTCAAGGTTCGCAGGCTTATTCTCACACCACGGAACAAAGTGAAAGTACCAATTGGATGCTATCAATTATATAGTGCATGTTAGCAAGCAGCAATTCGCAATTCCCATTTGGTTTGTCTTAATACAAACCTATCAACTTAGAAATGCTGCAACTGAGGGGCAGCACCCGACAAAAAAATGTGACCCTCAATTCTATTTTTCTAGGGATGACCTGGGATATGTTCAGCCCATCCTCACCGTAAAATCTACAGAAATTGAAAGCTGACCTTTCTAGTTTTAAATATCATTGAGTCATATGGACCGCATGCTTCTTGTATGCTAGATCATTAACTATAGGCACTATAATATTGTTTGAAGGTCCTGACCCTCTTTTAACTTCAAGATTAGACACATCCGCTTTTACTCATCATCATTGTATTCATTAATTAACCATTACTAACATCTGAAACTTGAAAGGTTTTAAATTAGATATCCTCACCATACTATACCTTGCACCATATATCAAGCCAAGCCACTAAATTCAAAAGGCTAACAAATTGCACCAGCTTATTAATCTAAACAGAATCATATTCCAAATCCCTAGATAAGTACCCATATCAAGCAGCAGGTCTTGATAATCCCATTTATATAATCTAACTATGAGAGTGCTTTTTCATACTATCATCCGGTATCCAGTGTTTTTCATACTATTACCATGTATTTAAACAACTGACTACAACAGTTTTTCTTCCTCTTTTTCAAATCAACTTTCCTCAAAATTAAATCATGACATAGAACAAACGATTTGCTACAGCCATCAAATTCTTCAGACAATAATTACTTATTGAACAGACAGGATTTTGTTTTTACCTTCTCTTAAATCTTCTTGCTGTGATATTTGTCTCTGACAATATAATCTTCGAATAAACTCCTGTAGATGATTATATATACTGCATGTGATAAAATCAAATTAAGGTTAGAGCCAGATGATGCAATGACCTTGGAAATTTCCACCAAGAAACTAGGCACAAGTTAAGGCATTATTATGCAGAGAGTGAAGCATCAGACAGCAAACATTTACTTAATGATATGGTTTTGTTCTCTATATATCGACGGGGGACAACAGGAATACCTTAGTCGATGCCTGTTGCAGGCCATGAAGAAGGCAACAAATCCATTCAATATACTCCTGATAGCACGGAAAATCTAGAAACAATATTCGAAAGAAATAACAATTAGGATGGTTGTCTTTTATTAAACCACCTAAATCCACAATTTCATTAACATGCAATTTGACCACCTGAGAAAAAAGGTCATTCCAAAGAGTGCGCCAGACGGAAACTTTGTAGGTGCTCAATGTTGCCTCAGATGATGATGCCACCGCAAAAAAGCTAGAAAGAAACTGCCACGTCTCTCCAAGAACATTATAAAGGCTTGTACATATGAAAGCCACAAAACTCAAGATTGCAAGGACAAGCCGAATTGGAGCATATATAATTTCCCAAAGAGTCCAAAATATAGGATATAAGACTGAAGTGGCTGCAGTACAATCAAACATAATTATGCAAGCAATTAGCATCAGACTTGTCCATGAATGGCTAATATCAGAAATAACATACAAAATTACAAGCTCCAACCAAAATGATAACCTACCAATGCTCCAAAAAAGAGTGAGGATAGACCACAATGGCCAAAGTAAAAGCTCCAGTACATCCCCAACAAAGTTGTAGGAAAACTCAATTCCAATCCAAACAACAGAACCGATGCCTACTGCCAAATCACATAACAAATTCCAGCTTGGAAGAAGAAATCCAAAGAACTCCACCAATGGTTCTGCAAGAGGTTGAATAAGAACAGAGAAAAACGATCTTGTGGTATGTGTGAAGGCAAGACACCACTTAACAGCCTTTTGAATGTTATGCAGAAATAACATTGTTCCTAAATACTTTATCCTTGAAACCATCTCCCAAGTTTCTATCCAATCAATAAGCGGCCCACATATACGAGATGCAGTTGCCTTAAGAACAGGAACATTTTTATATAAATCATAAAATCCTATGATGACAGTGACAACTGAGATAAGTGCATATAAAATTCTCGCCAGCGGGCACATCCATGGGCGATATAGATTGCAGAATCCTGGGTAAGATTGTAGGAAGACGACCCAAGATGGAAGGCCAGCCTCTAACAATGTAAGCAATCGCAGATCCGATACTATAACTTCCCTTAATTTAAATGGAAGGTCATGGTCATTAAACCTAAACAATATTAGAACATCCTTATACTGGGTGTTATCCACTACAGTCTCAGCAACACCACTAGAGGTCCCGGTATATATTCTATTATTATCAAATCCCCCTGGAATTTCCTCAAAAAAGCTATGAACTCCAGCTCCAGTACCAGGGGACTTCATCACTTTTCTCCTCTTGTATGGTCCAGATGGTGGAGGTGTGTGCGGCATGTCATCCATCTGTTCCTTAGTCTCACAATACACACCAAATCGGCTACCCGGACAGTCAACATAAGTATCCTCAACAGTCAGCATACTATTGCACATATCATCCTCATCATCAATAGGTATAGTCCCAGAAAAATCTTCACTAGCATCATAAAAGATCTCCCCTAAAAACATTGCAGATGTAGAAATTAAATAACCATGGCAACCTTTAGTTAGAATCAAGTGATGAAATGAGATGTAGTACAATTTATAATTACAGACTAATATGAAGTACAGGTCAAAAAAAAAAAACTAATGTGAAGCAAGTACACATACAAACACATAAATGCATATAGAGAGAGTGAAAGAGAGAGACCAAAGAATAGAGATGGGCATGTATCACTGCAAGCATTATATAGATAATTAGATTGTGCTTTTTTCATATCTTTGAGATCACACTCCATGAAATCATGAGAATCCATGTCACCAACCTATGGCGGAATCCAAAAACTCCTTCAAAAGCAGCTGTTCAGACGTGGTTCCCGAAAACCATGAAGATATACAGCTTGCAGCTTGAGCAATGCTGTCAAATTCCCATCTTTTCATAGATTTAGTTTCTATGGCCAATGAGGTATCCGTCTGCAAAACCAAACAAGAAAGCATCAGAGCGTGATAGTCTACAATGCTGCAAACAAAATAAGGAGCATGCAGGAGATGCAACACCTGAAGCTCATTCAAGTAGCTCATACCACGGACACTGGCCCATTCAACTTCAAATACAATAAAGCCATATAAGGTCCTATGTAATTCGCGGCTCAACTGCAAAGAGTTTCTTAGTGTTTTCACAGGCAGCAAAACCTTCTTTCTTGATGACCTCACCACATCAATCAGTGTGAACCATCTTAGAAATTTCTTTGGTTTACTTGTGCTCGGTCCAGAACAAACATCCTTTCCCTGACTTCTCTCCCTCCGAGCTTTAGAATTCGCAAAAGGAGACATCCTTGACTGAAATTAAATACAAAGTGTGTAACTTTAAGATCTAGGATAAATGCCTATAAAAATGGCTTCAATAAATTATGGTTTCTTAGCAACCTTGGTAACCATCAGCTGCCACAAGTGAGCCTTCCGATATCCCAAGTCTCTCAACCATGGTCGGTTGTCAACCAAAATATACAATTTTCTGCTATCATTGGCGGTAAAAATGCTAAGATCTGAGAGGTATGACTGCAAGTCTCTGCAGGGAAAAAAGGGAAAGTCTTAAAAGATGCAGTGGATCAGTTAAAATACTAAAGTTTTAAAACCAAGTGTCATTAAAATGGAAAAGACACCATGATGAGTTCCGATTTCCTTAAACTTTTTTAGTAAACCTAAAAAGAATTTTTATCAAGTCGATGTGATGAATCATTTAATTACTGTAAGCTGAAAGTAAAATCAGCTGCATTTCCAACGATGAGCTTTTTTCTGATTTGATTTAATTTAAAGAAATGAACAATGTGACAATAAAATTAACAGCCTTAAAAACAAAAACAGGGATTACACAAACTTGTGGGAGCAATGCGGAGAACGACACCCTAATCCCTCCCTCAGTCGATTGTGAACTTGATAAGCAAAAAGTTCGATTGTTCTTTTTCTAATTGAATCTCCACTATGCAAGCTCAGTGGAAGATAGACTTATAATGAGGGGTATAAGGCGACAATTATTGCTAATGAAAGAGGATCAAGATAATAAATATTTCCCCCTTTAAGGCTGTAGTAATCATAATCAATAATTGCGGGAACCATAAAATGCTTTAACGAAGCAGGTTAATGAAACTTACCCAATTTGCAAACTGGTAAGAGGAAAAATGCAGCGGCCACCATCACCTTTCCCCATCAAGACGACGCTCTAAGCTCTTGAGACCCAAAATTCGTTCAAACTCGCCAATAATGTCAACTTCAGTTCCCAGAAGTTAAAAACATAAATGGGGGGAAATTGAAAAGGGAAAAGAAAAAAAAGGACAACAAATCCAATCAGCAAACCAAGACATTAAAACAAAATTGTAAATAAACGAAAGCACAAAAGAGACAGAAAAAAAGGACCTGAGATAAGGGAATTGCATGAAATTGGAGTGAATACGCCAAAGGAATCACCGAGGAACGTCATAACAAAAATGAACACATGGAAGAAGAAGAAGAAGAAGAAGAAGAGGGATTAATTAAGAGGAAGTGAATGAATTAAGACACATATACCGAAAGGATCAAAGGCAGAAAGAGAAAAGAGGGATTGAATTGAATGCGGGGGTGAATTAATTAATGGAAGGCGCAGGCGATAAGAATTGAATTGCTTCGCTCGAAAGTCGCGTCATAGAGAGAGAGAGAGAGAGAGAGAGAGAGGTTTGTTGTTGAATGTTGATGATGATGATGATTGGGTTTGACTCAGAAATCAGAAGGAGCCGTAAGAGAAGAAGGAGGAAGGCGTGCGAGATTCGTGAATTTGAAAAACTATGATTACTGTATAATAAATGTGTATGAAAGAGGCGGTGGTGGGAGGTGAGGGCAAAAGGGTAATTTCGTCGTATGTCAGCCGGTATGGTTAGTTCCCGCCACGCCAACCACGGTTGTAAATCGTAACTGACTGTTGTAACGCAGAGAGAAAAATGTTTGGAAGGAAGATGAAGATGCTTTTCTTTTTCCTGTTTGGTTGGGAGGAATCGAGAGAGAGAGAGAGAGAGAGAGAGAAGAGAATGTGAAAATGAAATCGCTTCGGGGTTATGGGGTGATGATGAAGTCTGGTTGTTATGCCCTCCCCCGGTCCCACACCCAGCCTTTATTTATTTATTTATTTATTTTTGTTTTTAGTACAACTCGATATTAGGCACACATGAGCTTACAAACTAGAAAAAAAAAAAAAAAAAACCAAAACCTTTATTTATTTCTTAATTCATTTATTGGACAAGATTTCTAAAAAAAATCATTCAGTAAATCAGCGTCTTTTCTGAATCATATTATCAGGTATCTAAACAATTGACTACTTTAGTTTCGGTATCCGTGCCTTCCCCTCCCAATAGAAACGCCTCCACTAGGATTCAAATCTCGAGACCTTAAGGAATCTAGCAGAATCTTATACTGCTGGACTAACTATGTGTTTTAGTGGAAAAATTAATTTTTGCCCACTGAAGTGACTCGACCGTAACCCTGTCCATTTACTTTGACTCGGTGTAAGTTAGTCCTTATAATTTTGACTCAGTTGTAACTCAGTCAGTCACTGAATTTGACTTACTGTAATTCAATTCCTACTGTTTTGACTATTTTATAATTTAGTTATTGACCTTAATTCTAAAACACAAAGACTAAATTATAAAATGGTTACACTATAGAGTTCCGGGGAGTGAATTGCATTGAATAAAATTATTGGCAATGAGTTACAACTAGTTAAAACTCTAATACCAAACATTAATTTTCCCTTGTTTATTTAAAGCTTACGTGAACTCTCTTTTTTCCTAGGAAAAACAACTAACTATTAGTATCTGGGTAATCTGAACTAATATTCGCATCTTCTTTTGCTCTTATCACATCCTCAACACGCGTCATGTCACATACAGCTCTTTCTTCATTCATTTTTTATGCCTTCTCAAATTTAATTGCATCTTAAAAAATGTATTTTCTTTATTGCCAACTCATAGAAATCCAAATCTTTTAATTCATGGGAGTTTTGTGTCACATGAAGCCGAGGTAATAAAGTTTTCTATTTTAGACTTTTATTTTCACGAATCTCATTAATTGAGTGCTAGTAGCAAATGGATACATGTATATTAATAAAGAAACATAAATCTTTACGTAATGATTTTGCACCAAGAAACACGTGAATTAAAGTACAGTACTTACTAACAACCTGAAGTTTTAAAAATCGATAAACAACTAGCTTAAAACAAATTTCAGTTCGAGTAACCAAGTAAGTGATACATAACTACCTCTCATTTTTTTGAGGTTGTTGGATTGGTGTTCAGTTTTTTGTTATTTTATATCAACCAAATTAACTAAGAGGAATTTACTTTTTCCCTAATGAACAAAATAAAAAACAATTGGAATTTGTAGAGATATTATTTATTTTAGTTATAATTGTTTATTATTAGTGAGTAAATAAATAAAATATTTTTATGAACAAATATACGTTCCAGCATTTAAAATTTACATATTTGAGATGTCAATTTATTGCAACATAATTAATCAATATTAATATAAATTGAAAATCAAACTGATTGAGCTAGATGTGAACTCAGACCAATTATAATGAACATAAATAACTTACTTACAGTATAAATAACATATAAAATATCTAAATAAAAGAGACATTAACCAACAAATAAATGAAACATTCCCGTGTAGTGACAAATAATCTAACAAAACAAAACTATTAAAACATAATTAATATAATACACCAAAAAAACATAATTAATATCATATGCTGCTATACTTTTAGGTCAGGAAAAAATATATAAAATTTAACTAGACAATTCAGATTTTATTTTAATGCCATGGAATAAAGTGTAAAACGGGTGCAAAGTAATGAAAAAATCATGTATATTGTTGAAAAAAAATACCAAAATCCACCAGGTCATGCATGAAATCTCCAGCTCTACAAGATTTCGCATCTCAACATTAATTAATATATTAATTATGGCTCACTACACTGAAAGTTTGAAACGGATCATGCTTTTTCTTTGCTTGTTTTTCTTACTAACGGCCTTAATTATTCTCATTCTTCCTATATAGTCTCTTTTCTGTATCTCTGTATGTTATTTGATTTATATAATTATCTGAGATCTAACACTATATTTAAATGTGTCATTAAGTCTTATTAATAGTGTCATTGCTTGATTCTTTTCTTCACTTTTAATTTTTATTTCCTTTTTTTACTGGATACTTTATTTTATTACTTTTAAAATCTTACTATATCATTATTGCATAGGATTAAAGGTCATATTTACCCCTAAAGTATGCAAAGTATATCATATCTAACCCTGAAGTATTTTTGGGTCCAAATGTACCTTTGAAGTATGAAAATGGATCAATTTTACCCTTTACTGTTAAAAAACTAACGTTGAAGGCGAAATTGATCAATTTTCATACTTTGAAGGCACATTTGAACCCAAAAATATTTTAAAAGCGGATATAATATAACTTACACTTCAGAGGCAAATATGACCTTTCACCCTTACTACATACCACTTAAGTGACAGAATCTCATAACATGAGAACTTTTTTATTCCATGCATATCATTTGAACATTTGTTTCCAAATTTACTTTTGTCCTCAATATTAAAATATCCATGACGCAAGATCAATACTTTATTTTTCTCTCTCTTTATATTCTAACAAATTAAACTATTTACAAGTCATGAATATTACTATTTATTTTCAAATAACTCATACAAAAATATTATCTAACAAACAAACTTATATACTCATCTGATCCTATTTATAAGGCACTTTCAACATATTTCAAACAGACCAAGGAAAACCTTAAACCTCATTAATTCTACATTGAAATCAACAACTTTCTAACTTTGTCCCTATTTAATATCCACTACACCACATGAGAATAAAATCAATATATAATAAATGAAGGGTAAACTTGTATTTTCACACACAAAATTTAATGACATGACTTATATATAAATAAGACCAAATAAAATCTTTTTTCTTTTCCTTATGAATAGGACGAAAGGAGTATTCTTTAATTTTGACTGCATACATGATAAACCTATCCTCTTACATTTCCCACGTCTTAATTATAAGGGTTGCATTAGTTTTCGATAGAGTAGATTTAAATCTTATTTGTATTATACAGTAGATCTTAAATCAAGAATCAGATGTAGTATAATATATTCCATATATGTACGGTAGATTGATTTATGGTTTTAGATTTCTATATGTATACGTTGTTAACAACAACTACAAATTGTTTTGCATAAATTTCTTTGCTATAAAAACGAAAAAGAAGAAATCTTACCCTCAGAAAAAAGGATCGAAAAGGGGAAATTAAGGAAGCCCTAGACTATTTATGAATTGTACAAGTTCGTTATGTCCTTTTTGTACAATTGTTTTAGAACTATTTTGTTTCTATGCATATGACGTGGACATGTCCCAACAAAGTAAGGCTCTTCAATCTTTATTAAAAAAATCTCAAAGCACTGTTTAACATATATTTATAACTCATCATGGATGGGATATCAAAGTATTCAAGCCTTGAAAGTAAATAAATTTATTATTCTTATTCATGAAAAAAAGATGAGTTCATTGAGCATCAAGGGAAGAGGAAAACTTTTTTAAGTTGGATTTTAAAAAATTATAGAAGTGAGAATAGTTAATTAATTGTTTTATTCTTTCATTGTATATAATTTGTTGTAAAAATTCTATAATCATATATATTTTTTTAAGTACAACTTATAAAAATTTTCCTTCTTTATATAACTCAAGTCCTTATACCAAACAACCCTCATCCGTAAAAGAGTGGCAATTTAAGTTTGTGTGCTTCAGGTTTTGTTCAACATTCGAAGCTTTCATTTTTTTTTAAACGTCAGATCGATCCAAAATCAAATGGGAAAAATGATGAAACATTTATATGTGTAATCTAACCATTATGCCCAACCATGTGCACATAATTAATATAAAAATTAAGGCCTTTAATTTGTTTGGTATCAATTATTCAGTTCGCCTGACACCAAAGCGTAAAAGACAAAAAGAAAGAAAAAGAACATGCATGCATGATGCAAGTGTATAATTGCATCTATATTTTAGTATACTTATTAGTTATTTTATTTTATTGTTCTTTTTTTAATTGCCATCTCACTTTCAAATCTACCCAAAAAGATCGGTTATATGTATAAAGAATTTCCACGTCTAATCAATTCCGATACATGCTCCATAGGGGGTCGTTTAAAAAATTGTGGGTGATGTAATTTTATCTACAACGTGTTATGGTCCAAATAAAAATCTAAATCACGAGTTGTTTCACAATTTTTATTTACATCTTTCAATTTTTTGTGTAATTGGAAAAACTATGGTTGATAATTTTTTTTTCATTCACTAGTAGAAGATCCATTTTTAATTGAATTAAACATATTCAATAAATACTATGAAAATCTTCGATTATTTTAAACAAAAAACAATTAAAAAAGAACACTTTACCATATTCTTTATGTTCAAGTTAAGCAAGGACATAGGCAAGGACACAACGTTTTAGATATGAATAATAATTAGACTTACAAATAGATAATTTTTTGTTTAGTTAAAAATAGATAGCACGACTCGTCTTAATCTAATTACAATAGTATAATGATAAATGATTATTGTATTATTACTATTTTCTTATATTTAATAATTTATATACAATGGTCTAATATTTTGCACATATTTGACCACATTTTTGTGGTTAAAGTGGGGAGCACGTGGGCCCACCAAAGGAGAAAGCGCAGGCAAAAGGGTAAGGCAAGTTGTGAGGAAGATATGCGGTGAAGCGCATCCACTTTAAGGTATGGTGTGGCCCTCTATTTGGGTCCCACCACCCGGAGGGATTAAGACGATGATTGAGCATGGGACCCACTGGAAAGTTCCCGTGTTTATCTATAGCCAATGCATCGCAATCGGCGATATGATGGAAGCAGGTGGGTCCCAATCAAGGGGCCGGCCGTTCTGGATAGGAAGATACGGAAGCCACGTGGGTGCGGTTGTATGATTACAATAAGGACAAGCATACACTGTATCACATCACGTGGTTTAGCACTTTGAAGCGGTTCGGCCAGCACTCCTCTCCATTTTCCGTCTAAATAAAACTATGTACTCTTCCTCTTCCTCTTCCTCTTCCTCTTCCTCTTCCTCTTCTAAATATAAAACCAATTTAATTTTTTTTATGAAAGTTAAGGAAACAAATTAAACCATTAAATTATAACATATATCACATAAAATTAGATTATAAATTAGTTTATAAGTAGAATAAATTAGTTTTGAGGAAAAAATATTATTTTTTGACTGAAACTACTTTTTTTTACTGAAAAAATGTCAAAAAAATCAAAGTGATCATATAATTAGAACCAGATGAAGTATTATTTAAAAACCATTATTTAGATAAAACTACGTCTTTCTATAAAAAAAAAATTACATCGTTCTATTATAAAAGGCTAAAATATGCTTTTAGTCCTTTATATATACATCAAGTTTCATTTTAATCCTTTATATTTGAAAAGTACACTTTTAGTATTAGTTCCATTTAACGGAAAATGCTGACTCATCAAATCTAAAAAGTGATACTATAACTAAATGCAGATAAAAATGACTAAATTTAAAAATATAAGGATGATTATACTAAAAATTTTAAATTTAAGCATTTTTTATCCACAATTAATTACAAAATTACCTTTTAGATTTGATTAGTCAACATTTTCCATTAAATAAAACTAATGGTGTTAGACAAAAAGGACTAAAAGTACACTTTTCAAACAAAAAGGATTAAAATGAAACTTAACGCAAATATAAATGACAAAAAGTATACTTTTCAAATTAAAGGACTAAAATAAAACTTGACACAAACATAAAGGACCAAAAGTATGCTTTAGCCATTATTAAACTATGATCCACAAATCTTTTAAAATTAATGATTTCTGTTTTAAAGAAAAATTAATTATCTCACATAGTTTTTTAAATAAAACGACGTGGATTTATCAATGAAGGGGAATGGATCCAAAGTTAAATAAAAAGGTCCTGGGCCAACTACTAGCTTCCTTCCAACGTCTTAGTAATGTCTCCTACAAAATTTTCTCTAAAGTCCTTTGCAATAAGCTCAAGGCAATTCTTGATAAACTCATAGCTCCACATCAAAGTGCCTTTTCTACAGGAGAGACTCATATATGATAATATCATGAGGGCCTCTGACTGTATTAATCAGATACATACTTCAGGAAAACGACGAAAAAAATTAGCTGCTCTCAAAGTGGACTTCTCAAAGGCCTTTGATAGGCTCTCTTGGCAATTTCTTATTGCCTGCCTTCGGAGGATGAACTTTCCTGATATATGGCTCAAATTGATCTATCAATGCATATCTAAAGAGGAATACTACATTCAAGTAAATAGGCAAATTATCTTCTCCATCTCTCCCAGCTGTGAAATCAGGCAAGGAGACCCTTTATCTCCTTATCTTTACATCATTGCATCGAATATTCTCTCTTGTATGATCCATCTTTCTGAGTCACAAGGTCTATGGAATGAGGTTAAAATTTGTATGGATGCTTCTCCTATATCCCACCTATTTTATGCGGATGATTCTTTCTTCTTCATGGAAGCCAACAGAGAGAATTTTTTGTAAGTCAAGCAAATCATTGATCGTTACTGTCTTTGGTCAGGGCAAAATATTAATAAGAGTAAATCAACTCTAAGTTTTAGCCCTGGCACTACCGATTCAGACAGGACTTCTTTGTCACAGATTTTTCAGATAAGCCACTCTCCTAAGTTGGGAAAATATCTCGGAACATGGATAGATCCGGGGAGGCAGCGAAATGAGGTTTACAACCAAGTAGTCAATGCAGTCAATAAACGCACAGCAGCATGGAAAATCAAGCTTCTCGCCTAATGATTATCAAATCTGTCCTCTTAGCTGCTAATATCTATCAACTTCATGCATGAAACTTCCATCCTATATCTGTAATCAAATTGATAGTAAATGCATTGATTTCTTTTGGGGGGATTCTGGCGACCACAAGAGAATGCATCTTCTGGTTAAATACCATCTTTTTCAACCAGTTGCTTTTGGTGGCTTAGGTTTAAGGAGAACTGAAACAGTCAATCAGTCCCTTCTTGCTAAACAATTATGGAGAATTCTTTTTGCTCCATCATCTTCTCTTCTTGGTTCGACTCTTAAGGTTAAATACATTGATGTTTTCTCAAAGGATATCTTCAAAAAGCCCTATAATTCATCATGGATTTGGAAAGGTATTCTTAGTAGCAAGGATATCGTTTTACCACATCTCAGTTAGAGAGTTGGAAATGGGTATTCCATTCCAATCAACCACCATTTATGATGGCCAATGCAATCAGGATCTTCATCTCAAGACTCTGTTCTTCAAGTGAAGGATCTATTACTGCATTCTCGATTCTCTTGGAATTCTCTTCAATGGAATTCTTCTTTGGTCAGGACTCTTTTCTCTCCCCAACATGCTGCAAAAATTCTTGCTACTCCAGTTTCTTTTACTGATTCCACTGATTGTCTCATTTGGCAAGGCTCTCTTACTGGTTCATATTCTGTCAAAAAAGGCTTTCAATTGTTGTCAAGATCCACCCAAGTGAATCCTCCTAATGTTATGGTCTCTTAATCTTCCAATGAAGAATCTTCTTTTCATTTGGAAATTAATCCATCAAGCCATCCCATCTGGTGATATTCTCATCAATCATCATTTGCAAGTTAGATATCTTTGCCCATTTGGATGTGACAAGAGGAATCAATTGAACACATTTTCTTGTTATGCCCGCTTGCTAGGGTAGTCTGGTGGGGAACTTTTTCCATCAGACCCGAATGAAGTAACTTTTCCACTTTCACATAATGGTTTAATTCTTCTCTTCTCTCTCTCCATCAAGATGGTCAATCAAAGGTTATTATTAAAATAATTATCCTTTTAAATCACATTTGGATGTCAAGGAACAATATTCTTCATCATGATGTTTATGCTACTCCTTATAAAGTCTTAGATCACATTAATCAAGCTGTGTCCTTCAACTATATAGCTTTTATGTCTAAAGATAAAGAATCTCATTGTTCATCATCATCTTCCTCATTTAATCATTCTACCACTCTCTACCAAGTCCTATTGTGTAATGGTTGGAGTATTCTGGTGTATCGCTATACCTCTGGTTTTGGATGTGCATACTGTAACACCCCAAATTTTCAAAAATAGATAATAAGGATTTATTTAATGTCTTAAGGTAACAATTAGAAATTAAAAAGCCTTATAAATAAATTCAGGAGGTCAGATGTATTTTTAATAATTTTTAAGGCTTATTTTCTTTATTAATTGAGAAAAAATAGTTAGAAGATGAATTTAAATAAGGGAATATTTTGAACCCTGGGGTATTGTTTAGTATTTAAAAAGCCTTATCAATAAATTTGGGAATTAAAGCATATCTAGATAAATTATTTTCAAATAAATTTAGATCAATTTGTAAAGGAAATGGTAATTAAAATTTTTAAAGAAGGGCATAAAGTGAAAGAGGAAAAATAGAAGAAAAGGAAAAGGACAATATCTGTCCTAGTTGAAAATATCTTCAATTATAAAAGAAAGGGTAAAATGGTAAAATACTCATTTAAAATATCAACACGTTCCTTTATTATTAGACTTCCACGTGTTCCTTTACCTCATACTCTCTCTGTTTCTCTCCCTCACCTGAGTCTCCCTCTGTCCTCACTAAATATCAGTTTCCTCTGTTTCCTTCTATTCCCAACGGCGGACGATGGCGACTGACGGCAAGAAGCAGCGGAAAACACTCAATAAGCTTGGGTCAACCTTAGGTAAGGCTTTTCCTTCATTTTCTTTCTCTTCTTTGTCAGATTCTGAGCGAGTTTCGGGAAGGTGATTCGAATTTCTGGGGGGTTTTTGAAGTTCCTAAATTCAGGGAAATGATGTCTAGGCTCCGATTTTGATGATTTAGGTAGTGATTTTGAGAGAGGAATCGACTTTAGCTCAGTTGCTCCAAGAACCCCAAATTTGTTATTGTTCACCGTCGCCCTCTTCGATGATTTCGAGTAAAAATCCATGGAAACATCAATTAAACGTGAATAATAGTAAGATTGAGCTAACAATTTGTTACTGTGATTCGGATTTCTTTTCTTTCCTCTACGTTAATTTGATTTTTGTTGATGATGGAAGGAAGATGAAGTTGAGGTTGATTGTATCTGGCTGATGGTATGTGGATTTGAAATTGTTCAATTCTTCTCTTTTCTGGTGGTTCTGGCTGATGGGTAGCAAGGGAAGGAAATAAGGAATGAAATTGATGTTTGGTTGTTGTTCTGTATGGGGGGATTTTGAATCAAACTTCCTCCGTGCTGTGCTTAGATGTAGGGTCAGTGGTAGATATGTATGTTTTTCTGAGGAACTTGACTCAAATAAGCTAAAATAATGTAGAGAAGCTTAGTAGTTTTTTATTGTTGAGGTTACATGTTAAATTTCTAGTTCATTGTTATGATTGAAAGTTGAAACCCCCTTGACTTGCTTTTGTTTTAATTAGTTAGTACATAAGTTATGATTTTTATAAGATTAAAGTTATATTACACTAAAATGGTTTGAGTTATGATATGGTGTATGAATGGAGAATATTGTTGTAGGAACCTGTAAATTTGTAACGTTTACCTAAAGGTTGTCTAGTGAAGAAATGAGTAACTTGAACCTAAACTTCGTAATTGATGTCTACAAGTTAATTGGGGAATATTGTTGTGGGGGAAAAGAGTAAATTTGGGTATTTGGATATTTTGGATACAAATGAAGTTTTCCAATTGTAAGTAAATGATCCAAGTCTTAAAAGAGTTACTTTTGATAAGTTAAAAAGTTAAAGTAAAATATGATTATTGTATTTGGTTTTGAGGTTTTAAGGTGGTGTGAACTTGGTAGCACTAAGGAACTAAACTACTTGTATTATTAATGTAAATAGTGATTTGAAATATTATGGCTATTGTAAAACTTAGAAACTTTGAAGTATAATTGATGAAAATTGTTGTTTTGAAGTTAAAGTATCATATAAGTAATTTGATAAGCTAAAGGCCTTGAATTGAGTGTGATATTATGGATTTGTTAAGTGTATAAGTTATGGTTTGTAGTGCCATGATGATGATTGAAAGCTATCGGGTTGTGCTTAATCTTAAAGGAAGGAGGATGTGAACATTAGGTGAGATGGATGATTGATTTGAAGTAATGATTGGGTTGATTGAGTGGTAATAGATTTTAAGTCACTGTTCTGAATAAATTTATAAGGATTCCCTTGGTGGATTTAGAAGATGAGAAGTATTTGATTCGTGAATTAGTAATTGAGCGTTGTTGGAATTTAGTTATGTGAATCTTGGAGTTGGAAATATAAGAATGAAGGGTGTTGTTGATGTTGAGGATTAGTTTGGAATTTTAGGCTCTAAATGGATTTAAATGTTTAAGAATGATTTAGATTTAAAGTTTTATTTAAATATTTTGGAGAATGCTTGCCAATATATGCTTTGCATGAGTATTACAGATGTCCCTCTAAAAGCTATAACATTAATAAAAATAGTGTTACTATTGTTTTCTCTAGGGTATTTGATCAAGCCGATATATATATATGTGGATATATATAAACAGACACTTGATTGCCTCTTAGTGAAGATTAGTATATGTTATCATATTGGCAATATTTAAACTAAAGCTAGGTAATATGATAGAAGGTTAGTTATGGTTTTGTTAAAGTTTAGAATTGTTGTCTTGAGAATGGAAGTATTTAGATTTGGATTCTAATTTAGTAATGATGGTGAAATATATTCGGGTCCTAAAATGGTTACGGTTAAGACCATAACTAGATTATTGCAATTTATGTTAATCTCAATTGGTTTTATATTTAGAATTTTAAGAATTAGTATTTTGTCATTGTTTTGGAGGAAGTTGATATGAAGTTGGGATCGAAGTTAGTACTTAAAGATTTTAGGCTTCAAATCTGATTATGTGATTTCTATTTTAAAGATTCCTTATGTAAAAACAAGTAAAGAAAATTTAATAATTAGTGTGTACCAGAAAAGGAGGTATCTTTCGGTTTTATAAAGTTTTAGGAAGATTATATTTGATTGAGTACAGTTTTTAAGACTAGTTTATGATAAGAGACTCTAGCTAGATGTGAATTAGATAATATTTGTTTGAGAAATCAAATTGTGAAGCTTTGGAATATGATTTTTAGTATTGTTATTAAGTTCGATATGATTGAAGTGTAGAAAGGTCTGGAGCATGTACTACTGATATGGTTTAGTCATTTATGAAGTTATGGAGGTAAATAGCTGTTTAGATTAAAAATGGAGTTAGTCCCTATTATTAATTAGACCAGACATAGATGATTGCTTAAGTGAGTGTTTATTCACCCTTGTGAGAGTTTAAAATGTTTGAGACTAATAGTTGTGGCAGAATTATTGGAATACTGATAAGGATAGTGTATAAAGATTTTGATGGTTAAGGTGAATATATGGAATATCGAGGTATAAAGAATGTGAGCGAGAAATTGAAATAAGCTATTTGATTTATGTTTGCTAGTGCTAGAATCTAATGTTGTTAAGAGGGTGATTTTAAAATTATACTTGATCTCTCAAAAGATAAAATGGTTTCAATAAGGTTGAGGATCTTAAAAGGCAAAATCTGATTTTAGTTATTATTGAAGGTTTTATATTATTAATTAGTCTGAAATTTCTTTATGTAAGGCCAATTAATAAAGGAAAGACAATTATTAGAAGATAAGAACAGGGTGATTGATTTGCATTGTTGATTGATTTATTTTTGAGATTGTGTAAATAAATAAAAAGTAGATATTATGTGTGTGTGTGTGTGTGTGTGTGTGTGAATGACTAGCATCTTTACAGAAATGTTTTATATAAACTATTGGTTAAACATTGAGAATAAGAAAATTTAATATAGATAAATTGTCAAAGTGATCTTGGATAGTCAAGATCCTAATTAAATATAGATAAATTATAATTTGCTTAAATGAGAAGACTTGTGGTAGTATTAATATAATTAAGTTAGGATTCGAGAGAGACGCATCGATTAATTTGTAATTCAAACTCTAACCTAAACCATATATGTATATAGGCACTGACTCTTGGTATAAACTTGAAAGAGTAGAAGGAAAGAAGCTGATTCAGGAGTATATTATGGGATCCAAGTAGCAGTTTATCTCATTACATTCAATTGTATGCACAATTTTGTAATACCTGTTGCACATAAATGATATGTCTTTTATTCCTTTAATGTTGGAGTACTCCAGGGCTTAGGTGGTTCGCTACCCCTTTGCCCGATCAGTTACGTTATGACTTTAAATGTTATAACGAGAAGTCCTGCAGGTAGAACCTCCACTAGTTAACAAAGATATCATTATCAGTGGTTGGTAGGTGCAGATCGCACCCAGATTAATAGGATAAATGCTATCATTATTTGTGAATGGTTATAAAATGTATACATGACAGTGCATGCATGAAATTTATAGTGAATGACATAAACTGCGTTAAATTGCTGTTTCAGAGAAGCTGGGAGATAGTAAGATGGTTGAGAGAAGGCATGAGTGCTAGAAGAAAATGAGATGAAGAAAATGGGATGATATTATGAGAAGCAGGAATGTCTGTTGTAGTGTTATTTATGTTTGATATAACATTAAATTATTAAATTATTAGCGGAAAGTATAGAAAATAGAAATGTATAATCTTATAAAGGGGACTTAAATTTTCCAAGTACCATAAATAAGGGATAGATACCCTAATAGGATTAACGAACTTTTAATTGTTCTATGAACCACAATGTTTTAGAAAAAGTTTTAAGTTATTTCAAATTTGTCAGAAAAGCCCATTCCAACAGGAATGAAGTAGACTGATATTCAGAAAGGGACTTTGATTCAATGTTTTGAATGGAATAAAATCAAGTTTCAATCTTCGAACTTCAATCTCATATGTGTTAAGGCAGCAATTCATTGGATTCAAGATTGTGATTTATTTCTTCCAACTCAATCTCTTACAATCATCTCATACATTCCCGGTTCATTGCTAGCATCACAATCCTCTTTGCAAGCTGACGTTGTAGGTAGGGCTGTCCATATCGTCTCGGTCCCAATGGTCCCGACAAGTTGGGACCGGGAATTTCCCGTCCCGGGGAATCTGGGAAAAAAATCCCTGGACCGAGACTAGGAAATTTTTGGGACCGGGATCCCGGTCCCGGTCATGTTTTATATTTTTTTATAAAATTAGTGAGGCCCAAAAGAGCTTTGCCTTTTTAAAAAAAATGCCTGGTTGTAATATTGACCCAGGCCCAACCCTTTTTTTATTTAATTATTTCTTCACCACGTGGCCTCCCTTGACTTGAACTTCGCCCCCCAAAAAGCTGAACACACCTACCCCCACATGTGATCTCTGAACCTCCCTCATCTCCAAAAAAATTTCCCCCTCAAAGGCAAAGGACCAACGACGACGATAAAGAAACTTATGAAGGAGATGTCTTACTTGTAAACAATCAGTATGACAATACTTATGGGTAATTTTTTGTTGTTTTGTAGTCAATATTTATGGGTAATCCAAAAACAAGATTGAATCAGTAATTTCTAAGCAATCAGCAAAAAAAAAGCCAAACATGAATTAGTAGGAGAAAAAAGAGAACTGTTAAAGCTTCAAAATCTCAGTTGAAATGAAAACTCAAACTATGGGGCTTTCATTTTAACCACTTTATTTTTCCTTCCTTAATCCTAATTTTTGAAAACAAAAGGACAATCCACACAATTAGAAAAATAAAAGAGATTGACAAAGGGAGCCAAACCCATCAGTGTTGATCCATGATGGTTGATCAGAGCAACTTCTTCCTCCCTTCCTCAATCCCCTCTCTGTCTCTTTCCCCCAAAAATGGGGAAATCCTGGTATCGGGACCGGGATCCAATCCCAATCCCGACCACCTCCCGAGACCGGGATCTAGGAATGGGTGTTCCCGGTCCCAGTCCTGGATTTGGACACCCCTAATTGTAGGAACGGATATCAACCTCATGTTAAAACTTTTTCAATCCCATTCCTACGTGGCTGTTGACAAAAGACAGCTATCTTCTTTTATGAAGGAACACTTGCCTATTACTTTTCCTTCTTTACTTTTTATTTAAGTTATGTAATATTATATATTACTTTTTCTTTTGAATGAATTGTCTTTTTAACAAAAAAAAATGTATTATTGCAAAATTATATAGTAGTGATAAAATCAATGTTTGAAAAACGGGGATCGAACCAGTCTGTCGAACCTGTGAACCGCCCATAAATCCGGTCCGGGTGAGGAGTTGAGACGAGAGAGAATCGGGCCAACTCGCACAAAATCGGTCGACCCGGTCAAAACATGGAGGTTGATCCGGTTGCTCTTTTTGTTTGTTTGTTATAATTCACCTAATTATTAACTTTCACTTCACTCAATTTCAGAAATCTAGAAACTATAATATTTTAAATGCTATTTTACTTGCATATGTTTAATATTTAATTATTGTTGCTCTTAATATTTGTATTTTAGTTTGTAGATTCTAACCTAATATTTATTTTCACATGTAATTAACTAATATTTTCTCTTTTTTTCCTCTATAGAAACATTAAAATATTAATGTTTGCTAAATCATACATAGCTATTTATATTTAATTTTTATATTAGTGATTATTAATGTTAATATCAATAAAATTTTATTATTTTAACATATCCGGTTGGACCCCAATCCGACTATTGACCATTGAACTAGTACCTCGTCTGGTTCTATATCCGATCCGATTTTTTAAACCTTCAATAAAATACAATATTCACATTCCACATTCATTAAAAAAATATCATACACTCCCATATCAACATCAATCAATTCAACATCAGGAGTATTTTGTTAGTACATTGATTATCATTTAACTTTAATACCCCTTTTTTGCGTGTAATGAAAACTCTACAGTTTGGTCCATAACATAAATGATTAACAGGATAATTAATATCATTTAGTTTCTACTTTTGCCCCTTGTAATACAAAGAAAAATGTGAATATGTAATAGATATTACATGCATATTTAAAACTTACACTCCTTAATAAGGTTAAAATAGATTAATTTTAGGATCAATTTAAGGTATATTATATGACTTAACTAATATTCTTTCATTCGTGTGAATTAGTTAACGTCTTATA
Source organism: Mimosa bimucronata (assembly GCA_037074515.1). Lineage (NCBI taxonomy): Eukaryota > Viridiplantae > Streptophyta > Magnoliopsida > Fabales > Fabaceae > Mimosa > Mimosa bimucronata. The sequence continues at coordinate 1,710,160 of CM073443.1, forward strand.
TTTTTATGTTTTAAAGTCACGTAATTACCATCAAATATTTGAATTGACTGGTTATGAGAGCTCCACTTTAATCATTGATGTTTAAACCTTGAGTATACAATCATAATATTTATCTATAGATAGTGAGTTTTTTTTTTTTTATTATTGTGAGTCTATATATATTCTCGCAAATTGGATTTTAATTATTTGGTGTGATTATTATAAATGAGTAGTCATTATTGATGACGTAAGGCTTGTCTAATATCTGACTTAAGAGTGTATTATTAGAGCTCATAGCTTCAGGTTTGCGCGTGTGAAGTGTGAACACAAAACAAAACACTGTCAAGAGTTTGTGATTGAGGCTTTTGCAAGCAACACAGCGAATCGGACATGACATGGAACATATACATACATATACATACACACTTCAGGATTCAGGATTTGAAAAGAGAATTACATCAATATAAGATTATACTCTATGTTGAAGTTTTTAATTATAAGATTGTTATAGCAAGGGCTGCCGTAAAGCAATGAATGATGTTGACTCTGAATTTAATTTGTATATTTTGGAAACCTCTCTTGAAACATACTATTTTGTTCCTTATTACTCCCTCCGTCCCATAATATAAAGTCCATTTTTTTTAATGATACTGTCCCACAATATAAAGTCTTATTTGACTTTATTTGAGTAATAAATGCTTTTTTTTCATTTTACCCATGCATTAATTTTCCCACACATTCTCTTTCATCTTCTTTTCATAATTACCCTCTCTCTTACTCATTCATAAATAAGGGCAATATGGTATATTTCCTACACATTTATTGTCTTTAACTAACTCTAACTAATTTTTTAGGAACCCGCAATTCTGTTAAAAAGACCTTATATTGTGGGACAGAGGGAGTATAAGTCTAACTATTGCAAATTTTTTGTTCCAAAATATAAGTCCACTTTGGGATCAATTAATGCTGTTGTGACTATTTTACCCCTATATTGGAAATAGAAAAGATGAGAGAGAAGGCTTATAATATATAAAATATTATTATAACACATATTCTTAAATAAAGACATAGTTAGAAATTTCTTTGGAAATATGCTATATTTAATGCTATAGCTTTCACTTTTTGATATGTGAGAAGTTGTTAGGGTGGACTTATAATAAGCAACAGAGTGGTAAGTTATAACTAAATTGAAAATAAAGTAATTTAATGGCAGCCTCAAAAGGGTCAATATATAATGAGTAGTTGATGAAAATGATTAAATAAATAGACATATTTGATATTTTAGATAGCCTAAAAAGTGTTTGAAAGCTGGAATAAATAACTGAATGACATAGATGCTAAAAGCAGTATTAGTAGGGCAATGATTTGGAGAGATTGGGTTCTTAAATATCTTTATGAGATCTTAGTCTTGGCAATAAATCATGATGCTCCCTCTCACTCTAAAACCATGACTTGAAGGGGGGTTTGTTTTCTTATAAAGAGTTCAAAATCAAGTCCATCAATAAATTAGTCCAGCCATAACTAAACTAAAATACTACGAATTATAATTAAAATAATTTAATTTAATTAAAATATACAAAAATATTTATGTATAATCTTGAAATAAAAAAAGATTCCATTTCTTCTGGATCTCTTCTGTATTTGCATGAAACAAAATTCTTAAAAAAAGTAACATTTAAGTAAAAAACATTAAATACACAGAGCGGTTGTATAAATCATATATCATTTTGTTCCTTATCATAAGTTCATCTATCAAAAATTTTTCCTCCCTAAATATAAGTCAACTTTGGGATTAATTAATGCTATTGTGACTATTTTACCTCTATGTTGGAAATAGGGAAGATAATAGAGAATGTTTATAATGCATAAAATATTATTTTAACACATATTCTTAAATGAGGGCAAAGTTGAAATTTTTTTTTTTAAAAATAGGGCATATTTAATGTTAGAACTTCCACTCCTTGGTATGTGAGAAGTAATTAGGGTGGATTTGTAATAAGGAAAAGAGTGGTACTCCCTCCGTTTCTTATTATAAGAGCCAATGAGGTAAAATCACATAGATTAAGGAAGTGGTTGAGAGAGATAAATATGTCTAAAATAATTTTTATTTTCTCAACTTTGCCCTTATTTATGATTGAGTATATAAGAAAAAGAAACGTGATAATAGTGTTATAAATGAGTATGAAGGAGAATGTGAATAGAGAGAATAATGATGGGTAAAATGGGAAAATGTTTATTAAATGCTTTGACAAATTTAGTCAGGCTCTTATAAAAAGGGACAAAACCATTCAAACTTTTGGCTCTTATATATAGGGACGGAAGGAGTATAATTTAACGAATGGGAGGTAATAAAGAATAAACTTGATAAGTTTTTTCTTTTGAATTGAACAATTTTTTTTTTATAAGGAGCAAATAAACAAGCACACACACGAGCACACACAAACACACTCACAGTCACAGACACTATCGAACATATGAGAGAGAGGTAGATGCCATGTGAGCCAAGGCTCGTTGGCAAATTAAAACAACATAATTTCAAGCACAAGCTATATATATATATATATAGATACAGAGATATATAATCAAACCAATTAATAATATACAATTAGTAAATGTAAGACAACGAACTTCTTTTCTTCCCAACTTCATTATTATTTGTTTCCAAACTGCTCGTATGACATTTAAGCTATATTGAAGTGATTAAAAGGATGGATAAACCAGCATGAGTTTAACAAATAACAAACTTACCTCTCTCTTTTTTTTAAAAAAAAAATATTTATATTAATTAGCCAACCATTTCATATGTGTTTAGACTAGAGGGAGTAATATACACACAGACAAATCTTGAAATGATGGAACAATGAAGAGCTTGACCAATCCGTATAGCTAGAAAAAGGATGATGACTGAAAAGGCAAACTATAAATCTATTATAAAGGTGATAATGAATGACAATACTATGTGATGGACCCAATTCTGATAATGGGCCACAATATTGAAAAATAGTAACGAAAAGAAAACATGTGGGTGGCATGTCGAATTTTGATTCTTTCTGTTTTGTGTAAAAAGAAAGTAAAACCGATATGAAATGATTTGTTAAAGAAAGAAATAAAACCCTTCCATAATATATTGAATTACAATGGCTGAGTTATCTTGTTTCAATCTGAACTTGATGATAGTTAAATTTGAATTATTTCTAATATTAATTAGTAAATAATTGTAAAGAGGAAAATACAGCAATATATCTCGTTAAAAATTATTAAATATTTCCATAACCTAACCTATTTGTTTTTTATTCAATACAAAAAAAGATATTTTAAATCAAGCAAACTAACAAGCTTCTTATGTTTACAGTGTGCACGTTTCATGTGCCTAAATTGAAGTACTTGTCTTTCTATCCACTCCTACCCTATAAATGACAACACAATGCGATAGCTTAAATTGATTTCTAAGGATTTTGTGATATCTACTCAGAATCCAAACTAATCTTATGAGAAGTGCAACTATTATCCCATTAGAAATAATTGTGTCAATAACAATTTTTAATGAGGACATTTTTTTTAAACGGTAATTCAAATCCTCATTCATTACGTTGTGAAAAATTAGCTCTTGAAGCTTAGATCAGCCTCTTGGTAGTTAGCTTGAAATCCTCTTTATTTTCTTGCTGCTTTCATTTAGTCATTGTAATAAGCCTATTCCACTCTTGACCCTCTGCTTTCCTGCCTGCACTTAAAAACTTTTATATAAAATAAAACTCCTCTCACTTACAATCCTTTAAAATAAGTAAAATAAAATCCCCCTAGTTGCATGTTTTGTGGTAAGTTCCAATAAATTGTTGGATTTTGCCGAATAGTTTCTGACGTGATACCAAACATGTAGACTTGCATCATGAAGAACTTTGATTTTATTGAATCTACAAATTAAGCTTGGGCTCCAATAAGAGCTTTACAAGCCTATGGCTATGGACCAAGATTTACATGGCCCCCAAAAAAATGGAATGATGGTTTCAATGAAAAATTGCTTTGGCTTACATTTTTCTCATGGATTCCTCTTACCCACATACACACACCTTGTGTATCACTTTTTGCATCCAACATCTAAGTTGGAGGGAAGAACCTGTTGAGATTGAATGGTAGAGTGTAGAACTCCTCATTTCTATTGTCTCCCCTGAATGTTCTGAACTTCACCCACCACGGCATCCCTCGATCTTTCTTTGATCTTTCCACCTCCATCGTGTTGTCTAAGAACACTGCCACGATCAAACCAACTGTCGCAGGCGATGCAAATATGGTGTTCAAGAATGCATTAAACTGCAATACATAATCAAATAACAGACATAAACTTCAAGCAAAAAATATTAAACATTTTTCAGGTACTTGGGGAGCTTCTTCATGATAAACTTCATAACTTGTGTGAATAATGCAATTTGTATTTTGAGTATATTGATTATTAATCAACCTCTCGGTTTCAATGTCATGACATGATATTATTTCAAGATCAGAGAACAACTTTGTATCAAGTTCAAGTTCTTTAATAGAAGCATGACCATTTATAATGTTTTTATTGGGGAATATAGCCTAGTAATTTTTCTGTCATGTCCTAAAGTTACAAGTATTTTGTTGAGAAAACCTTGAAAATGTGAATTTATGATTTGAGACAAAACTACCATCACATTATTTTCAAAACCACATTCTAACCCAATCCAAGGGGTCTATACACACTAAATGGGTGCTTGGAGACCCAACAAAAAAACAATTTTACGCTTTATGAGACAACTCTTGCATATTTACCTTGTACAACACAAAATCACTTAAAAGAAGCCAATCCAAACATTAAGTGTTTCGATTAACTTTTTGGAAGTGATGTTACGATATTCGAGATAAGAATGTGAAAGGTGTTTCGTCTCGTTGAGGAAAAATGTTTTATCTAGTGTGGAGTTCGTTAAAAAGAGGGAGGAGACCAAAGAGAACACTTAACAAAGTTATTAAACAGGACCTTTTGATTAATTAATTTATTTCAAAATATGGTTTATAATAGGGTATGGGAGCCACAAGGAAATGCTAACAGCATGTGGAAGAATATGGCTACGAAGATTGAAATGGTTGTTAAAGCTACTTTAGGAGAATCAAAAGGTTTTGGACCACGAGATAAGGAGACTTGGTGGTGGGACAAGGATGTCCAAGAAAATGTGCGTAATAAAAAGAATTGTTTTAAGGCTATACACTTGTGTAATAATACTGAAAATTGGGAAAAGTACCGCTTAGCTAAAAAGGAGACTAAGAAGGCAGTGAGTGAAGCTCGTGCTAAAGCATACGAGGGGTTTTATAAGGAGTTAGGGACAAAGGCTGGGGAACAAAAGATTTACAAGATCGCAAAGAGTAGGGAGAGGAATTCAAGCGATTTGGATCAAGTAAGGTGTATAAAGGATGAAGAAGGTAAAGTTTTGATTACTGATGAAGATATTAAGAATACATGGGAGGCCTACTTTTCTAAGTTATTCAATGATGGAGGTGAAGGTCTATCTTGTGAGTTGGGGGATTTGACAATTAGTGAAGATAGACTTAATAGGTCATTTTATCGTAGAATTAGAGTGTGGGAGGTTAGAGAAGCTCTTAAAAAAATGGAAAATGGTAAAGCAGTTGGACCTGATGATATACCGATTGAAGTTTAGAAATGTTTAGGGGAAGAGGGTGTGTTATGGTTATCTGAATTGTTTAACGAGATTTTACGGTCTAAGAAGATGCCTGATGATTGGGGAAAAAGTACTTTAGTCCCGATTTATAAAAACAAAAGCGATATACAAAATTGTGCAAATTATAGGGGAATTAAACTTATGAGTCATACAATGAAACTATGGGAAAAGGTGATTGCGCATAGGTTAATACTAGAAACTAGTATTTCTGAGAGACAGTTTGGATTTATGCCAGGGAGATCCACAACGGAGGCGATATATCTATTAAGAGGGATAATGGAAAAGTATCGAAGTAGAAAAAGAGACTTACATATGGTTTTTATTGACTTAGAAAAGGCGTATGATCGCGTGCCGAGAGATTTACTTTGGAAAGCTTTGGAAAAGAAAGGAGTATGTGTTGCTTATATTAAAGTTATACAGGATATGTATGATGGGGTGTTGACTAAGGTTAGAACGCCGGGAGGTGAGACAAAAGACTTCCCTATAAGAATTGGCCTACATCAGGGATCAGCTTTGAGCCCATATTTGTTTAATTTAGTAGTAGATGCTCTAACTGAGCCTATAGAAGAAGCGGTCCCTAAGTGCATGCTTTTTGCTGATGATATAGTCCTTCTGGCCGAATCAAGAGAGGAGATTAATGATAAATTAGAATTATGGAGAAACACGCTGGAGTCGAAGGGTTTCTGTTTAAGTAGGAGTAAGACAGAATATATGCATTGCAATTTTGCAAATAGACAACTTAGAGGTGATTTAGAGGTTAAACTAGGAGAGCAAACAATCCCTCAAGTAACGAAGTTTAGGTATTTGGGATCAATTATAAGACAAGATGGTGAGATTGATGACGATGTCAATCATAGAATTCAAGCTGGGTGGTGTAAATGGAGGAAAGCTACTGGAGTTCTCTGCGATAGAAAAGTACCCCATAAGATAAAAGGGAAGTTTTATCGCACTACTATAAGACCAGCAGTATTATATGGTAGTGAATGTTGGGCTTTGAAGGGTCAGCATGAACATAAGATGGGGGTAGCTGAAATGAGGATGTTGAGATGGATGTGTGGTCACACAAGAAAGGATAAGATTCGGAATGATCATATACGCGAACGAGTTGGAGTGGCACCTATCAGTGAGAAAATGGTAGAAAATCGTTTGAGGTGGTTTGGACATGTACAAAGGAGGCCATTAGATGCGCCAGTGAGGAGGGTAGATCAAATAGTCTGGAGTCCAATTAAGAGAGGAAGAGGGAGACCAAGGCTTACACTTAATGAAGTTGTAGAGCGCGATCTTTTAATAAATAATATATCTAAAGATTTGGTTACCGATAGAGCACAATGGCGTCGTGCGATCCATGTAGCCGACCCCACTTAGTGGGATAAGGCTTTGTTGTTGTTGTATGGTTTATAATAGGGTACAATGGCATTGTGCGATCCATGAAGTCGACTCCACCTAATAGGATAAGGCTTTATTGTTGTTGCTTTTGGGGGTTTCCCAAATGAACACTAAGATTTAGAAAAGGCCACAAATTTCAGGGATGAAATCAAACATGGCTGGTGGAAGTATATAGTGGAAGCTCAAAAGTTCAATTTTCCTATACGGTACAGATGTAAATAAATAACACGATTAATGGAGTATATGCCATTCGAGACGTCAAGACTTGCAAAAGGAAATACAAAACTCACCCAACCAGCATTTGTATGCACAAGTCCTCCACGTTTAGCCCAATATTCGTTGAAAAATTGAGGAATGGATATTCCAAGGAATAATGTGAGCCCTGTGATGATGAGGTTTCTCATGGAGTTCATGTTTGTGAACTGAAGAAATGATAACCCAACTGAGGCTGAACAAACAAGTAAAGTTTCTTGTTAAAATAGGAAAATAATCAAGTTTCGAGATCAAATCTCACTTATCCTGATACATACCAACAAGGCCAAAGAGAATGCAGTACAGTGCGGCAAATATGGGGATTGGTATAGATGCAAACACAGCTCCAAACTTTCCTGCCGAAAACAGAAAGAAAAGCCAAAGAGCCTTAGGCAAGGGAATCCAAAACTGTTCATATTTCCTTATTGTTGATAGTGATAACAAAAGTTAAACAATGTTGATTAATGATGCTAGCAATCATCATTGGGTTAAGAAGTGACTTCCCTTCCTTATAGACTAATGTTTCAGAGGTAGAGACCAACCTAAGGTAGAGAAGAATATCATAAAACCAGCAGAAATCTGAACAACTCTGCGACTTCCAACCCGGGTTAGCCCAAGGAGGCCCACATTTTCCCTATAAGATAAACAGCCATTAAAATGTCATCAAGTTGTTGTTGAGATATGAAGAGCATAGACAAGAAGAAGCTTGCAGGGAAAATTCATGGAAGCATGAGACTTACACAGAAACTGTAGAACCAGTAACTGTTCCAAAAAGACCATCGAGTAAGATGCCAATCCCCTGTACAAATAGACAAGATAAGCTTTCTTATCCATGAGCCATTTACTTTATGCCACATGAGAAAGCATGTGACATCCAAGTTAACACAACAAAATTCAAATTCATATGCAGGCATGAATTTTATGTCTTACACAAGTAAAATAAAAATCAATGAATTACACATAAAGCAGAGACAAAGGGAAGTTTTGCATATATAATGCAATTATTGGCACTTAAAACAAAATAGCACAAAAGAATCAAGACAGCAGCACTGAGAAGTATGTTAAGAAAGTATTTTCTGTAATATCCTTAAAGACAACATTAAATTATACAAGTCTACAATCATTCTTGCAGATTAAGTTGCAACAGTTTCTTGACAAAATTGTGAGGAAAGCTTGATTCTAATACTGATACATTCCACAGCATATTTACCAAATACACAACTCTATTCAGAATCATGACAAGATTTGCAAACTTTCCAAGAAACAGTGCTGCATTTGCATTATACTATTATACTCAACAGTCACCACCTTAAAACTAAGAGATTAAGTTTAAGAAACACCTTTGCTTAGGCAATACCAATGAATGACATGTTCAAGAGTATCTTACCTGCCAACCAATGCCTCGACTTAACACATAAGCAGGAGGTGGAGTGGCAATTGCCAACCGGGAGGCTGCTTTATAAGACGCAGTTGACTGCAGAAAATTTTACAGTTAGGAGACACTGTTAAAAATTTCAAATATGAATGAAAATTCCAAGTCTTGCTGAAATCCACACAAAAGCTTTTTCCTTCATTCATTGGGAAGAAGTTAAACAATCTTTATGAATATAGCTTAACACAATACAGCTCTAAATTTGACTCACAGACAAACATAATGTCATTGCCCGTTTGCCCGTTAACCTTGCTGAATGAGGAAATTGGATCCTCTCAACTTTGAGGAGAGATATACTCGTGCATAAGCTCTACTTGAGTGGAAGATCCCACATTGTATGGATCCCATGCATATTCACTTTATCTCTCTCGAAATGGGATCCAAATTCCCATTTTAGCAAGAATAACAAAATAAGACAAGATTTTGAGGAATGAAAATGGATACCTCCACCATTGAAACAATAACAGCAGCCATTGTAGCAAATGCATGGCCAGCATTAAATGTAGGGGGGCCCCATTGGAGAGGGTATGGGAACATGAACCTATTGGATTGGAAAGATATCTCAAAATCCAGCAAAACTTGAAGCATAGAAGAGAAATAAAAATGGTGTTGTTGTGTACCATGGGGCAGTAGATATCAGGTTTGCTCTATCTGTACGGCAACTATGTTGTGTGGCGTTAGGTTTATGTCGGTAAGCTCCACTGGCAGTCAAGATAACAGAATAGATCCATATAATTATAATACAAATCAGCACTGGAAAGCGTTCAAAGATAGGGATATCTCGAAATGGTCTCACGTGCTTTAGATACTGCAACATTAGCAAATTAGTTGGTGTGAAGAAAATATATAATACTTTGATGCCCTATGTTCTAGTTATACTAAAGCACTTACTTGTGACAATCCAATCACCAATAGCAGCATCGGTATGCCAATTTCTACACAGTTCCCTAGCTGAAAAGAAAATTGAAGATTAAATTGTATAACTTATCCAAGGTAGGATGATGAATATTTATCAGATATATCGAGCAGCAAGTGAGGGATTTTAATTAAGAAAGTATTGTTGAAACATGCAATATAGGTGGAGATTTCACTAGTGAAAAAACTAGCAAGACAGAAACAAGAGGAAGCCCTCATGAATAGATAGTAAAAATCTGTCAAAACTCAGCACATGAGAATGAATTCACTTTACAATAGGTGGCAACATCAGAACTTAGAAGCAAGATATGTTCCTTGAAATTATTTGATTAACAGTTTATCATAATCAAAATTTTGGTAATATTGTAATATGGTAATCACAAATTTTGGTATCAGTTAAAAGATATTCTTCTAAAAAATTGTATAACAAAAATATCATGACAAATTGAAAATAAGCATAAAGAATTTAGCCTGAGCTCTTTACTTAAAATTGTTTTTATGGATATAACATTTGGAGCTTCTCAGATCAATGCCTACCAGAGGAAATCCACGTTGAAATAGTCCTAATCCAACCAATCCAACTACAGGTGCCATGCCAAGAGGGCTAAAAAATCTGGAGAGAAGATCCATGTCATACTAAATAGCTGATTAATTTATTTAGTCAAGTAAATTTCCCAGCCATTGTCACTTGCAACTTGTGTACCTTGAAAAAAGTCCCCAAACTTGGCTGTAACCCAGGATTATCTGAATACTTGAGGCGATAATAAGAGCTCCCTGTATAGCTCGCATTGTTTGTATAAATCTCTGCAAACCAATCACATGGGAAGATCTCTTTCAATACCCTACCAGATAAGAAACCGATTTAAGTATACTTAAAGGTAAAGTTATTTTAGGGTGCCTATGTCACTCCTATTTAATGAACTTAAATAAATTACATTGTCATTGGTATAATAAAGTTCCATGATCTGGGGCTTAGCTAGTATTAATTTGAAACCATTTGATTTATATCTTCCAGTTCACTGACAACCTCATATCACACATTTAATGCCTAAATAAATATAGGTTTCCAAAGATTCCAGACAGTTTCCCATGAAAGGACGGAAAAATCATCATTGCATTAACATTTCCTTGATTGGTTCTTAGGAACAAAGACAGAAAAGGTTTAGTTAATGCACTTCCAAAGACAAATAATTAAGAAATTAAGGGAGGAAACTTACTTCATGGGAATCACTGATCTGTTGCAACGAGGAGTCGCTAATTATATAAACGATTGGAACAATATAGGCAAAAGAGCCTCCAACAACTGCAGGCAATCTTGTTCCGAACAGTGCTTGGAGAAGGGTGTTAATGCCAGCAACAAAGAGTAAAGTCTGTATTACTTTTGCTTTATCACCCTGGTTTAACAAGCAAGCAAGTCACTAACAATAAGTTACGAGTGCTTTGCACACCTAATTGACAAATCCAGCAGATAATTTCTTGGCCAAAACTTGAACCCAAAGAGAGAAAATTACAACCCATAGATTCACTTGAATAGCAAGGATAAAAAGTGACAACCTTTAATGACCATACAAATATAATGTGACATGTAGAACTAGCTATTATGATCCAACAATTAGGACAACAAATACTTTTTACTGCTAAGTAGATCGGAAAAAAAGGTGTGTAAGCTAAACATGAACATGCAAAACGGCAGAAATTTAGCTTACATCACTTCCTCCCATTACTGGGACAATCATAGAAGGGATCAAAACACTTGTGCCGAGCATCAATATGTAATTTTGAAATGCCAAAAGGATGGTTTCAACTGCAAGAAATAGCATTAACTGTGAGCAGCATGAAACGAAAATGAGAAAGCAAACAGAACATCCAGCAATACACTAACTCATGCACATCCACGACATATAACCACTTAACTGGAATGAAATTGAAGTAACTCTACAGAAAAGTGAAGGCAATTGAAAAAAAGACTGCATATCCACATGTCTCTAGTAGGAAAACTGAAATTGGACTTGTTTTTAACATTTGAAATGGCACCAACCAATTTCTTATGGTGACCACCACATGACCTTCAAGTGAGACAAAAAAGAGGCAAAACTCTAGCATTGGTAGAGGCTCTATTACACTTTACATATGTTGATGAAATTACCAATTTACCTATACCTTTTTAATGAATCACGTATTATACTAACTACATTAGATTATTCTAGCTGCTAATCCTTGTCCTTCAACGTTATGTCATGGCTATCCCATGTAGCCAACGAAATAACTACTGCATGGATGTCAACCTTAGCAAATTAAATAGCATTAAAATCACTCTTAGTCCTAGGTCCTTCACCCAAAAAAAAAAAAAAATCCTAGGAAAATCAGTGTAAGAGATTAGAGCTTTCATTAGCAAATGGAAAGGACTAAAATATGAATCCAATTACAGCACCACGTGAACTAAACGCTCAAAATTTTGTTGTAGCGAATGATGCCATAGGTAACAAGACCAAAGAACTTATACAGTCCAGAATTTATGTATTCGTCTGCGAACGGTCTAATAAATAAAATAATGTGTGGGGCCTCTTTGATTTTGTTGGTGATTAATTTTTTTAATTACCAGGACTAACCTCGATAGAAGGGAAATTATAACATTAGCTAAGTCATCATTTTTTACTAGTCTAATTACGCCATGGTCTCACTATCGACGATTTAGTAACTAGTAACAAAGTAAAGGAAGAAAGTAATGTGAAGTTTAAGCCTTGAAGATGTATTAAAAACCATGTGATAATACCGTTCATTTTCGAAATATTTATATATATATATATATATATAAACCATTTCAATAACAAACAAGGCCGAAAACAAGGGAGAGAAATACTAACGGAAAAAAAAAATGCAGAGTCGCATCTATCTTTACAACAATAAAAATGTGAACTTTCAAATGAAATCCCACGATTTCACATTTCTCTCTTGTAAACTAATCGGAAACATAGTATATGCAAAAGTTTCCATAATTTTGTTTATGAAGATAGAGCCATTGGTGGTTGGCAAAACTCCAAAGAACTGACTTGTTATTCAAAACTGAAAAGATTCTTGTTAAATATCTCCTGTTATAAATGACTAAGTTCCAAGTTAAAAATGCATGATAAGTTGTCTCTAAAAGATGACGAAGATAAAGTTAAAAAATTTGAAGAATGATGATGAAAGAGATTAAGAAACTAGAGAAAACAAGGAAACCTATGAGCCCATTTTAGCATGAAGATGATGAAACCAGAAACCCAAATGAGAGATGAAGAAGAAGAGGTTACCCCATGAAGGATTTGAGTCTATGCAGTATTCAAGGTCCTGAAGTTGCTCCATGGGAAGATGTGTAATGTCTGCCATTGTTGAAGCTTGTGGCAGAGCTCAAGAACAGAACAGAACAGAGAGAAAGAGTGAAATATTAATAAATAGAGATGGAGGAAGAAGAAGAATTCTTCACAAAGTAAAGTGGGCGTATAAAGTGAGAAAAAGCATGAAAGTAAATAAAATAAAATAAAAAGTGATGCGATGGGAGGGAGAAACAAGTGCCTTCATAACGCCCTCTTCCATTAATTTTTTCAATCTAGTGTGGAATTACGGTACTACCCCTTTATTTCTCAAGGCCATGTGGGGCCCACAAGTTCGCATGTAGTCACAGTTTGAAGTTACATGTTTTATAGCAAATGCACAGTTTGTTTATTTTGGTCTAGGACAAGTGACTTTAATGAATATTAGTTTAAAGAAAAATTAGCGCGATTAGATTTTGTGTTAATAAATAATAACTTGTACTATTCATTAATTGATAAAAATGCATTAAAATGTAGTCAATATCCAGTTTTCTAATATAAATATAAATGTGCAGCAAGAATTCGATTGAGAAAAGCAGAGAGAGAGAGAAAAGAGGAGAATCTTTATAATGTAGGGTGAAGGTACACATTTGTACTAGGCCTCCAAAATAGAGATTATGTTAGGAAGACAAGTGAGAGGATATGGCCCACACAAACACAAAGGATTCAGATTTTCTAAATCATATTTAAAAAAAAAAAAGCAAAGAATTCAGTCTTCACAATGGTCAAAGGGTGGGGTTGGGCGAGATGGATAATTGGATATACGTTTCTCAATGGTAAATTGTAGGGTTGCACACAACAAGAGGGGTAAAGGTGCTTATTTAGTACTCAACTATTACGAAAATTGTTATCCGCATAAAAAACAATTTCGAGTACCTGATGCGGTACTCATCAATGAAAATCGTAGCTTGATTAGTAACACCGTTAACTTTGCCAAACGTCCGTTACAAATTGCTGACGTGACAGTTTTTTTTTTACCTGTGACGTGGCAGAGACAGGTGGCATTTTTTATTATTATTTTATTTATTTTTTATTTTTTATTTATTTTTTTAACAACAGGAAAATAGGGCCTTTGGACTCCAAACCCGGATTTCCCCTGGTATCCGGCACATTTTTCAGAGTCCCTGGTCTTCTCAACTGGATTACATAACCCAGGTTTCTTTTTTTTTTTGGGACCAGGTAACCTGGGGCAACCGACTAATCCAGAGCTGGGTTATATACGCTATTTGGTCCAGTTGACAAGGCCAATGACTCTAAAAAAGGCGTTGGATACCGGGGGAATACGGGTTTTAGGGCCAAATGCCCTATTTGCCTATTGTTACAAAAAAAATAATAAAGTCGGGTTACGTGGTCCAGTTGAGAAGGCCAGGGACTCAGAAAAACGTGCCGGATACCGGGGGGAATCCGGTTTTGGGGTCCAAAGACCCTATTTTCTATTGTTAAAAAAATAAAAAATAAAAATAAATAAATAAATAAATAATAAAAAAATGCCACATGTCCCTACCACTTCACAAGTCCAAAAAAAAACTGTCACATCAACAATTTGTAACGGACGTTTGGCAAAGTTAACGGTGTTATTAATCAAGCTACGATTTTCATTGATGAGTACCGCATCAGGTACTTGAAATTGTTTTTTATGCTGGTAGCAACTTTCGTAATAGTTGAGTACTAAATAAGCACATTTACCCAAAATTGAATAGGATTAGGCTAGTTATGTCTCATAAGTCATGCCTTAAAAATATTTGGCTGGTTTTTTGGGTCTGATGTCCGGCCCGATCCTATTTGGTCTGGGACCAAGGTCGGACATAACATGTCATCTGGGCCACAAAACATGTATTGTTGGCCCTTGAGCCTTTTGATCCTAAAAAAAGTAAAAAGGGAAGGAAAAAAGAAATTATATGGTGTACCATTGTATTTTTATTTATAAGTACACCTTGTCTAATTCACATATATCAAGGAAAGGTAGTTAAATCATTAGAAATGACCATAATTATTAATATTTTCAATTCTACCCTATTTTAACAATGAATATTACACTCTCTTTCTATATTTATCAACATTCAGTCTCACATTAATAAGGGACAAAATTGTATCACTCACAATAATTGCCCCTAAAGTGGACTTATAATAAGGAACAAAATTTTTCCATAAACTGAACTTATAAATAGGAACAGAGTGGTACTAAATATTAACCGATTAAAAGATATTTTTTTGAAATAAAAGCTTAGGGAACAAGAAAAATTGATGAAATTATATGGTGCAGTAAATATTAATTAATTAAAAGATATTTTTTTATTGTGACTAATTAAAATATATAATTTTTTTATTAAAAATAATAATATTTTTTGGTCTTGCCGGGATGGGCCGCTGCTCCTAGAGCCTATGCCTTTATCTTGTCCTAACCGATGGTTGGGTTTGGTCCTATCCTGATTGTTATTATTCCCGATCAATTTATCCCATGACCAGGTCGACATCTGGCCAGGCAGGGGCTAAGAGGCCACCTAATTTCTTGTGTAGTGCTAGTAAATTATACTAGTAACATCGCTACCTGTTTTATACTTAGAGGTTCTTTTAGGATTTTTTTTTCCCAAAGATGTGGTTTTAGGATTGAGTTCACTATTAACATATTTTGTGTGTGTGTGTGTGTGTGTGTTTTTTTTAAATTGTGTGTAAAACAATAGTCAGTAGGTCATTCTTTGAAAGCCTAATTCTTGAGCCTATTTAAAGACATTTTAAGCAAGTTTTCAAAAATATTTCAAGTTAGGCCTTTTGCAAGCTCAAACATGATTTTTCATTAAAAAAAACCAACATATATACTCAGCATGGTTATAAGAACCAGACCGAATCGGACGGTCCGACCGGTCGGACCGTCGACAGATCCATAGGTCGGTTCGGATTTTATGGTCTAGCCGTTTATCGTGTTAAGCTGGATCGGGCCGTTTCCAGCCTGGAACCGGAGCGGTTTTATAAAAACCAGGCGGTCCAATCTGAAACAAAAAAAAGATGAAAAAAATAAAATCAAGCCCAAAAAAACCCAAGTTCTTAAAAAAGAAACCCAAATTACATCCCCAAATTCATTAGCTTCATATCTTTCTCCCAAATTAAAAATCCCAACGGCCATTTAAAAATCTTAGGGCTGTGAAATTTGATTTCTAAAACTCCAACCAATTGGTTAACATCATATCTCTCACCATTCCTCTATTGTTGATGTTTAACGTCTCTTCCAAGCTTTTATTCTATATTTAGCACTTGTTGTCTTTCTACATTTTACATTTCTTTTGAAATTTTTTTCAGTTGCATATTCTATCTCTTACCTTTTGCATAACAGAAATTGCTTGTGTTCCTAACTTCTTAATTCTTCCATCTCGACAAAAATTTCTGCAACTGTGATGCTCAAATGGTCTTATACACCTTCTTTGTTTTGCTTAGCTAAAGACAAGAATGATTTGTTTTCTAAATCTCTAATGGCTATATATTTCTTGGTCAATGGTCTTTCATTAAAAATTAAGAGGTGAAGGGACCATAATTTGTTTATATGTAATTTACATTTAAAAATCATATATTTTTTCCTTAATTATTACGTCATTGGTCCGACCTTCGGTCTGACCGATCCGACTGTGCGAACCGTGACCAGATGCCCTCTCCGACTAACCTTCTGGTCCGGTTTTTACAACATTGATACTAAGGTTCAAGTCTCTATCACATACTTTGGTCTTATTTAGTCAAATTTTCTCATCCCTACCTGACAATGTGCCTCTATCTGCAATCTTGTTGGCATTATTTTTAATTTGACATGTTTTACCTTTACCTCATTTCCAATGCAACTGTTTCCACTACCCGGGAACTGGTGTTATAGTATTTATAATTTATAATTATAATTATAATTATAATTTATAACAAGTTGAGTATAAGATTAGCCAACTCCAATCCACCGTTTTCCCCGATACACCTCAAACTCAACACATCCTCATCCTCAAAAAATGTAATGAATATTGAAAAAGACTCTGACACAGAATCTAAACTTTCAGAATCAGCCCCACTTCAAATCAATAATCAAAATTGGAAAAAACCTTCTAAACTTTATTATTCCCGAGCTTCGCCTCTTGATATTTTATTAGAAGAAAGATTAAATCAGAATTTTAAATCATTCAGTGCTGATCATATTTATGAATGGAACATAGATGGTCAAAGTGAAACAAATATATTACAAATTCTTCAACAAATGACAATGGTAAGTACGGCATACCAAACCCAAAACAATGCCTCAGATGAATCCATTACCAACCTATTAGTGGCCGGATTTTCCGGACAACTAAAAGGCTGGTGGGATAATTATCTCTCCTCTGAGGACAAACTTGCCATATTAACCTCTGTAAAAACTGAAGCGGATGGAACACCCATAACATCTGATGGATGTTCTATTCCTGATTCTGTAAACACTTTGATTTTTACAATTATTAAACATTTTATTGGAGATCCATCTATTTGGAAAGACAGATCAGCAGAACTCCTCTCAAATCTTAAATGCAGAACTTTATCTGATTTTTGTTGGTATAGAGATAACTTTTTACAAAGAGTACTTACAAGAGATGATGCCAATCAACCATTTTGGAAAGAAAAATTCTTAGCTGGATTACCTAAATCTTTGGGTGATAAAGTTAGAGAAAAACTTCGAAATCAACATGATGGCAACATCCCTTATGAATGCTTAAGTTATGGACAATTGATTTCTTATGTCTAAAAGACTGCTCTTAAAATTTGTCAGGATGACAAAATTCAAAAACAACTTGCCAAAGAAAAAGCTACAAGGAGTAAAGAGTTGGGCACATTCTGTGAACAGTTCGGCTTTCCTGCTTGTAAAAAATCTAAGCCATCTAAACCGAGACAGTTTAGAGATGACAAAACAACCTACCACAAGTATAAACAAAAAACAACCCCTAGGTGGCCACACAAAGAGTCTAGATCTAAACCCAAAAATAATCCTTCTCAAACTAAAATAAAATGTTTTAAATGTGGCAAACAAGGGCAAATTTCAAAATACTGTCGTTTAACTCAAAAACTTAAAAAGATTAGGAATATTGACCAACCAATCCTTGATCAAATTAATAATCTTTTACTAGAATCTGAGACAGATGATACCAAAAGCTCTTCAGAGGATCTAAACAATATCCAAGACGATGACATTGAAGAATCATCCTCTTCTTCTATTAATGTCATTACTAAAGAACAAGATTTACTCCTTGACATTATCACTAAACTTCCTGATAATGAAAAAAGCGAATACTTGTTTAAATTTAAAGAACTTCTCAATGAAAACCCAAGTTCTTTGAAGAATAAACCATCTTTAATCTCGAATAAATATGATTTAACAGAAACCATAAACCGGTTCAAACATTCTGTTAAACCTGCAACCATACAAGATCTCCAGCATGAGATACATAATCTCAAGGCTGAGGTCTCTTATATTAAACTTCAACAAGAAACACATGCAGCTGCAATATCCCAAATTCAAGATATCCAGCTTGGATCCCATAAAACAAATAAACAACAAGCTCTTTCAGGTCATGAAACTGATGACCATGATGAAACATTTATTAACTTAATTTCTAAAGTGTTAATCCCAAAATTTCATATCCTTGCTCAAATCATTATCAATGATGAATTCATCCTAGAACAACCTGTTTTGTTTGATACAGGAGCAGCTTCTAATTGTTTTAATGAAGGCATTGTCCCTACCAAATATTATGAAAAAACAACTGAGAGATTTAGTGGCGTAGCCCAAACACCCCTAGATGTTAAATATAAAATTACAAATGTTGTTATTGAAAATAACGGATTTCGTGTTCAACAACCATTCATATTAGTTAAAAATATGGGGAATCAAATCATCTTGGGACAACCCTTTGCTGGTTCCATATTCCCTTATCTAACTAGTCAGGATGGAATATCTTTTGAGAACTTAGGGAAAACAATTACATTCCCTTTTACACAAAAACCTAGAATAAAAGAATTAAATCTTCTTTCTTCAAAACAACAGCAAATAAACTTTTTAAGAGAAGACATCTTTTTTAAACAAATTGAAACACAGCTAGCTCAGCCACAAGTTAAACAACGAATTCAAGACTGCTTAGATAAAATCCACCAAAATATTTGCTCGGATCTACCTAATGCTTTCTGGAATCGTAAAAAACATGTTGTTGATTTTCCCTATGAAACAAATTTCTTGGAAACTCAAATCCCAACAAAATCAAGACCCATCCAGATGACTTCTGAGCTTCTTGAAACTTGTAAAAAAGAAATTCAAGAACTTTTAAATAAAAAATTAATTAGTAAATCTAGAAGTCCATGGTCTTGTGCTGCTTTCTATGTTAATAAAAATGCTGAACTAGAACGAGGAGCCCCAAGACTTGTCATAAATTATAAACCTTTGAATGATGCTTTAAGATGGATTAGATACCCAATTCCTAATAAATCTGATCTCTTAAAACGATTATATTCTGCAAAAATCTTTTCAAAATTTGACATGAAATCTGGATTTTGGCAGATCCAAATCTCTCAAAAAGATAGGTATAAAACTGCTTTCACTGTTCCGTTTGGACAATATGAGTGGAATGTTATGCATTTTGGGTTAAAAAATGCACCTTCTGAATTCCAGAGAATTATGAATGAGATTTTTAAAGATTATAGCCAGTTCATCATTGTTTATATTGATGATGTATTGATCTATTCTCATTCAATTGATCAACATTTTAAACATATAAATTGTTGTATGAAGGTTGTAGAAACAAACGGATTGGTAGTTTCTAAACCGAAAATTTCTATTTTCCAAACTAAGATCAGGTTTCTTGGGCATTGGATCTACCAAGGGTCTATCACCCCCATAGACAGAGCCATTCAATTTGCTAACAAGTTTCCTAACCAAATCCTTGAGAAAACACAACTTCAAAGATTTTTAGGATGTTTAAATTATGTTGCTGACTTTATTCCTCATTTAAGCCACTTTCTTAAACCACTCCATCAGCGTCTTAAACAAAACCCTCCTCCATGGACAGACGTCCATTCCAATATTGTCAAGCAAATCAAACTCCAAGTTAAGCAACTTCCTTGTCTTAGCCTTCCTGACCCTTCTTCTTTCAAAATTGTTGAAACTGATGCCTCTGATATAGGATATGGTGGCATCCTTAAACAGAGAGTTGACAATCAAGAAAAAATCGTCTCTTTCACTTCTAAACATTGGAATAGTACCCAACAAAACTATTCCACCATAAAAAAGGAGATACTGGCAATTGTTTTGTGCATTCAATCAGATCTTCTAAACCAAAAATTTCTGGTGCGCATTGATTGTAAATCAGCAAAAGATGTTTTGCAAAAAAATGTTAAAAATCTTGCATCAAAACAAGTTTTTGCTCGCTGGCAAGCAATATTAAGTATATTTGATTTTGATATTGAATTTATTAAAGGTACTTCTAATTCTCTTCCAGATTTTCTTACCCGTGAGTTTTTACAGGGTAGATAAGCCTAATCAACCAGACATGCCCAAAAAGAAAAAAGCCTAAGATGACAAGGCCAAAGAGCCATCAGAAGATAAACAATTAAGCATCTTCCAAGATACTCAAAGCCAAGATTGCTCCAGCCAAGAGCTGGAAGAATTTATTAAACAAATCCTGCAACAACATAGATCCCAAACTCAAGGATCTCCACAGTTGCAGCAATCTAAACAGGAGTCATCCACTCCATCTGGGTCATCAACCCAAAACCTTAAACAGGAGTCATCCACTCCTTCAGGGTCATCAACCCAAAAAACCCAAAACCAAGCCTCTCCTAAACAAACAGTCGAATCATATGCTCTGGCCTACACCCAAAAACAAATTCCACAAACCACGTGGGGCCACATAGTCACTAAAAATGTACGACTTCTCACTAAAGATAAACAATCTCTCATACCCCAAGAGATCATAACTAAACAACAATATGATCTATCCAACCCTCAACCTAACCAGGTAACAATTGCATCCTCTTCAAAGGCAATTGTTCCACATAAACCTGTGCTATCCAACACAAAAGATAGCACCCCCTTTCTCAAAAAATCAAAAAACAAAAGAAACATCATTCAGATAGAACCCGAATGGTTCCTTCCCAACCCAAATCAAGTAGCTGCAAATATCTTTCCTTCTGGAATGCATTTTAAACCTTCAGCTATTCCAAAAACAAGAGAGTACTATGAACTAATTCTGGTTCATTCTGGATCTGTCGAGATAAAACATACCTCAGACAGGAAGAATGACAATGAACTAGCTTTCACAAGACTCCAAATTTTAAACATTCTTACTCCATTTCAATGGGGGCAAGATTTATACAGACCAAAAAACTTTGGAATAAATTATTTTCCTGATGGATATAATTATTAGGATTATGTTGATGCTTGGTCTAATGTTTTTTGGTACCAAAACTCAGGATTTTCTCATACTTGGTTCATCTATTTTAAAAAGGATAACAAGTATCAATTTCTTCATTGGTTTTTTCACTGGTGGGAATTTTTTGGTCCTTTAACTGAAATATTTCCACCTCAGATTGTTAAAGCTTTTGAACTATTTAAACAAAAATTCAACTGTGATGATCCCTTTCCTTGGGATCTTCATTATTGTTTTAAACTATCTGTTTCATGGATTTTCTCCTGGAAATATGAATGCATGAAGATCAATGAAACATCAAACCTAATGCCTGTCCTACAGCGAGTCCCTTACTCCAGATGGTGGACAAAATTCGACATTCCAAGAGTCGACTCTGATGCAGTAGAAAAATGGTTTCAAGAAAATCCCCAATTTCTTTGCATGACAGAACAAAGCAAATTCCTTCACCAAAAATCAAGGATTGCTTCTCTTCTATCATCAACAGCGGATAAAACAAGTCTTGTAAACCAATTAACAGTACTGCTCCAAACACTCCAAAAACAAGATGCTCAACCTTGCCCTAGTCAAATCATTTCCCAGTCTACTTCAGAAGCCCAGGAAGAAGACGGTTATGAGGTGGACTTAGGAGAGGACTGAAACATTCTGACACATTGTAAACAAGCACATGTAAAACACTGAACACTGTAGTATCACTGTAGTGTCAGTAGAACACTGTGCACTTAAACTGACCGAAACTGTTCAAACAAGTATCCAGTTTCCAGGTCATAAACTCTGTTCAAGGGTCTATATAAGAAATGCTCAGCACCTAAAGAAGGGCAGAACTTGTTTTAAGATCCGAATAGCCATTGTAGAGAGAGAAGCTTTGAGTGTTATGAGAGTCTCTTCCCTTCCCTTTCTTTCTACTTCCTTTGTTTCATTTCTTTGTAAGTTTAATGTTCTATTAAATAAAGCTTTATATTTCCCAGTTATCTTATTACTTTCTGCATCATATCCTTACCTCTTCTGGGAATCAAGGAGGCTGTTACAATGAACTAGATTGGGAGGTTCTACCGCCTCAGTTCATACGCCCTTTGATTCTTACAGAACACCCCCTTCTGCATCTGCATAGTTATTTATGTTTTAAAGAAGTGTTATTTCTGCTCTACTTCCTTTTCCTTTCCTACTCGTGATCCTCCGCACTCTTTCGGGACTCGCTCCCCCTACTTGGTATCAGAGTTATAATTATAAATTATAATTATAATTTATATATAATTATAATTTATAATTATAATTATTATAGTATCAAATGACTAATAATCTTCAATGTTTTGAAGTCTTAACCGATTAAGTAATTTAAATAATTTAGTGCTATAATTTTAATTTATATTCCTTGAATAAAATACTCCATCCGTTCCTAAATATAAGATCCAGCTAACTTTTTTGGAGAATCTTAAGTGAGCTAAATTAGTTACTTGTGAATTAATTTACCTGAATTTTTTTTAAACTAGTTTATTTTACTCATAAGCTAACATATAATCTAACTATACACAAAATACGTTATACTTAAATATCCCATTTAACTTCATTAGTTTCTCCAAAAAAAGCCAGCTATGTCTTGTCTTTAGGAACGGAGGAATAATAAAATTTCTATCATTCAAAGGCAAATTGACAAATGAAGGCAATTTTTAATTAACTAAAATCAAGTTTTAGTAAGCTCGACAAAACCTAAATTTTAAATTTAAATCCAAAACATTACGACATAGCAATTTCTCTATATGTATACGAACATGAGCATGCCACGAAATTGGAGTTGGCTTATTATTGTCAAATTTAAAGTGGTTATGAAATTTCAAAATAAATGCGTACAATATTTCCAAGCACTAGCGTGTATTTATGTGATGTAGTTAGATTTTTTTTTTTTTTTTTTTGCCAACAGTGATGTAGTTAGATTATAGAAAACAAGGAAAAAATTATGTTTAGTTGATGTGGTTGGATTATAGAGGAAGAGTGAAAAGGGAGTACATAGGCATTAATGAATAAGCAGGGACATCAGTGGGCACAATAAATGTGAACACAATGAGATGGTTCTGCCTTTCATCTGTATGGAAGAGGTAAGGAATATGTGCTGACCAAGCTTACAGTCACTTGCCTGCTTTTTCAACAATGTGGACCAATGGCAATATCGTAAATTAAGTGAAGATAGCACCTATTTTCAAGTTTTTTAGATCAGGCCTCAACACAAAAAGCTCAAGCTCAAGCTCAAGCACAAGCACGTAACAAAAACATTTGCTAGGCAAACTTGAAGTTAAAAAATATATACTATTTGATATATTTTGCGCATGATTTCGCTAAATTACAGATATTTAGGGTCAGGGGTTGGAAAGTTTTGATTAATTATAACTTTCTTTCTAATTTTTCATATACAGCATATTTGGAATGGCTTTTTGGAGCCAGAAACCCGGTTGGATGGCAAAAGCCATCTTTTGATTTTTTTTTTTATTATGTTTGGTTTGATTTATTTGGAGAAGAGCTCATGTTCAAATGGGTTTTTAGGAAAAAACTGGAAGTTGGAGCTTCTGGCTTTTGGCTTCTGAAATAATGGGTCCCACACTTTTTGTTATGTATTATTTAATAAAGTTGGTAGTAAAATCATATTATAAGACCCCAAAAATTCTTAAATTAGATATTTTCTTTTAATTTGAAATTTCATTTTTATCTCCAAAAATTCATAATAATCTCTAACTATTTTCTTTCACAATATCCTCCTTTGTGCTAAAAAATATAATTTTTTCAAATCATTTTCCTTAAAATAAAGGATAAATTAAGCCTTTAAAATCCTCAAAAAACCCTAAATTTCACTTTTTCTTTCTAAACTATAACAACATATCCATATTATATATGTATTATTTAATAAAAATAATGTCCTTTTTAAAAACTTTTCATTTAAATTTGCTTATCCAAATATATTTCTAAAAGTCATATTAAAAAAAGTCACTTCTATCATCACAAATCCAAACATAAATCACTTCACACAATCTGACTTTTATCCAATCTTACTTATGAAAAAATCAGATTGAAAAAAAGTTATTTCTCAGAAGTCAATTCAAACACATCTTTTGTATTTCGACATACTCTTGAGAGTAATATTTTAAAAAAAACACATATAAGGATAAAAAGGGCGGCCAAGTGAAGTAGCATATAAGTTGAAAAGGCATATGAAGATGACATTCGTTGAATGAACAAGTTGAATATGGTGGTAAAAAAATCAAATTAGCTAAAAGCATGACAAATAAATCATTCAAAGCTATCGTTCCATCATATCCTCTTTATCAGGTCCAATATACATGGTGCTACAAAAAGATAAAACAATAAGAAAACATCCCACAAGTTGGCCAAAAGATGCAGCAACTTTTGACAAGGCAAGAATCCTCCATACTTGGGATAATGCTGCCTGAAACACAAAAAGGCAGGAATGTATTAGTTTTTGGACACCTTCTTTAGTTCCAGTCATCAGTGCTTCAAGTAGTACATAATGGCTAGATGGAAGAAAATAACCAATGAGAATGAGATGATCTCATAACACGTGTATTATACACAGGAACACCGAAAAAGGACTTGGGAAACAGGCTTGAGGCAAATTCTGTTGTAAATGCAGAAGAAAAAAAAGCTACAGGCCCTTTTTCTGCATATGTTTCTGATCATACTCCCACCATTTCTAAATAAAGGATATAGTTGACTTTTTTGGAAAATCCTATAACTAAGTTACTTATAAATTGATTTGCCTTGATTTTTTCTCTAGTCTAACTTATTTGACTTATGAACTAACATATAATATAATAATATACAAAATATATTATGATTAATTGACTTATCTAACTTCTTTAATTTTTCCAAAAAAAGTCAACTAGATATTATATTTAGGAACAAAGGAAGTAGTATAGAAGAGAGATCTCAACTCGTTCTATGAAATCATTTTTCTTTTTTCTTTCTTTCTTTTTTTTTTTTAGCCAATCATTCTATACAGTCACAGGCAAAGTATCCCCATATACATCTATATATATATATATATATATATATATCCTGATGATACTGATTTTTCTAGCAGCCATCTATTTCTACCCATGCCAGCTGCTAGATATTTGTGGTAAAAGAACTTGTGATATTTTGGTTTAGGAATGAGCAAAACACGAAAAGGATCTTTCACAAGCCTGCGATGTGTGGATGGTCAAGGATGAGAGGAATGCCAGATTTTCATCTCAAAATTAGGTTCTCAACTAATTAGATTCTCAGAAAAAGAAAAGGGATAGAAACTTTGTAAATCTAAATGGCAAAAGAAAGATTAAGAGAAAGAACTATAATCTTAATAGTAATAAGAGAACCTCCAAGTACAAAACATTGGCAGCTTTACAAGTTCTCTCAAGTTGCAGTCCACGTGCTAACATGACCTGCAGAAAACAGAGCCATTCAGTAGTGAAGATATATTAGTGTTTTGTAATTATAACACTAGTTTTTAGTTTTCCGAGAGAATCAGAAATATGAACACACAGAATAAGGCATCCTCCAACAAAAGCAGAAGGACAAAGAAAATCAGGCATAAAATTTTTGTGAAACTCATGTAAATGCCTTAGTTCAGCTACAACATAGTACAACAATATCTCTGCTAACTGCCTATAATACAATGCAAACAATAATTAAAAAAATAATCTCAAAAGTAGTTTAGAACAGCACCTCTGCTAAGAAGGCCAAACCACCGAGAACAAGCATAAGTAAAATTGATTGAAATCCTGGAAGCACAAAATCCTGCAAAAAGGAAACGAGTTTTTGTTCTTGTGAACACTAATGAAATTCTCTGATTAAGTTTCCATGAGAAAAGATTATATATATACATATATATACATATATAACTACTGGCTTAAACAAACTGCATCTTAAGTATCTGAATAATGAGTAATCTCAGTCACACAATATTCTTGTTCTGAGAGGGTAGCTAGTAGCTGTATACACAGATTTTAGAATTTGCCAATGAAACTCAAGGATCTCATGAATCAGTGCATGAAGAGCTTTTGCCCAATAAAATGGGGGCAACTTAAAATTTAAGTGAAAAATACTGGCTAACCATTGTCCTTTTACATTCTAGGAGATATCTTCTCCTATTTATCTTCGTCAACAAGGAAAAAGATAATAATAAAAATGTGATGAACTTCTACCACCTTTGACAATTATCCAAAATTTTTGGCCAAGGATTAATACGTATCCATAAACAGAATAAAGCTAATAGGAAAGCAGAAGTGGCTGCAGAAGGCATTTGCAATTATAGACCATGGAGAAGCAAAGAATACTGCAAATAAAGTGGCAAGATTAACAAAGACAAGCACAAGGATGAAGCTGTATGATGCAGTATGCCCTTCAGTTTCAAAAATAGGATCTTTGGTTTTCTTATGGTATATGATGGCAAGAAACATTTGATTTTTCATATTTGGGATAGGGAGGAAAGCGATGAAAAAGTGGAAGGTGCCAAAATGAAGACAAGGAAGCCGTGTTAACAGGAAAATTGATTCAGGTTACTGGGAAACAGGCAGTTTCACGACTTACTGGAATTAGATAAATAAAACTTTGACACTCTTTCACTTTTCTGTCGTATATTTTACACTCAGTAGTCAATGCCCAAGAAACTTATCCAGTGAAAATTGTCCCTATTGTTAATTTGATGAATGTATACGTCAATAAGTGACAGAATACTAACTTAATGCATCGTTAATTTACCTCAAAAATAAATGTACTTATCCCTGTCACAGGGCTAGCCAACAAGCCAAACGAAAAGATAGTCACCCTGTGATGAAGCAGATTGAACACATATTAGAGTAGAGATACATAAACTGTAATAAATACATTTCACCAGAAACACATGTTGAACACATATTAGAGTAGAGATGCATAAACTGTATTAAATACACTGCACCAGAAACACATGTTGATTCTTTAGCCCTAGCTCTCCTAATTCATAGAACATTAGGGTCACTGGACTATGGAGTAGATATACTGAGCAACTGCCTCACAGCTAGTAGCACTTGTACAAGATACATCCTATAAGATACTGATGAAATCTAAATCGTTAACTCATGCATACTATGAAGTACCTTTATAGGCAGGCATATCGGGTTAAACATTACAAGTGGGAGAAGAATCTTTAAGTTTTAGAATACAAACATTTGCAATACATGATTTTACACATGCAAACACCGTAAAAAGAACAGCAGGGACAACAAGTACACAACAAATCAACTCAACAAAGATCAAATTGAGTCTTGAATAAGCTACAAATTATAACATAAATGATAAAAACAAATTTATACTACAGTTTTCTATTCAAATCAGTCTTGATATCTGACACAATGGCATACTAAACTTACAATGAATCAGCTGTGATTTATATCATTAAAGCAATAATTGAGGATCAATAAATTGAAGCAAACAGTCAGAATTTTGGAGCTTGAAATCCAGAAGATTCAGCAAAAGAAAGACACAAGCTTCACTCACACTCGCAGATGAAGACGCAAAAGAACAGCTCTGAAGAGTTAAAGTCTCCGAGAAGAAAGCTAATGATTTTTGGGAAAAATTTAAGAAAATAAATCAACATGATGCAACAAATAGTTCGACAAATACCATAGTATCATATGCACATTTGCACTGGATATGCATCTGGTAGAGGTGCGACACCTTTCTCAGCATATCCATGCTTCCTAGCATGCATATTAAACCAAAAGATTCTAACAATCGGCAGGCTCATGCAGATTACCTTAGATGGGTTCAATAATCAGAAGCATAAAAACTTGCTTGAAGAATAAACCATAACATAATATTAATAAGATTCATCTTTAAAGCAAGTCCAACTAATATCAGGAAACAACTCTGGCAACTTACAAAGGTTCATTGGATGCTTTTGCTCCAGCCCTTATAAGACAGTAGGTGATTCCACCGGTTATTGCCGAAAAGAGACCAAGTAAGATGGAATATACATGACTATTAGAATTTGCATTGCTTACTTCCTCAGCTTTAACTAAATGCCCTGCAAATTCCAAATACAAAAGTTAGAAATAGCTTCATTATATTTACCATTCAAGCAGAAACTATCAGACGCAGGCTAGGCTATAAAGCTCGAATTTATCAACAAAAAAAAAAAAAAAAAATTGCATGGGCATGTTACTTTGCCCTCCCATAGATAGATCTACATCCAGGTCTTCTGAACTCAAGAGACGACCTACAGATTCATTTTTCAGATTTATCAAAGTTTTCACTCTTTCATTTTAAAAATAATTAATTGAAATAAAATAATGTATTGACAATATATAATTTTTTAAAAAAATTAATCAAATAAAAGAAAATAACTTCTAATGCTTAATTTTATCCATGACGGTATTTTGGTCAAAATCAATCTAGTTGTAGGATTTTTTTTTTTTTCAATGTTAGGATATTGTGGGGAAGATTTTCATAATAGAAGAAAGAAACATGTAGCCAAATCATCTATCAAGGGAGGGGGTAGTACTTTAACCATATAAACGTTACAGGTTTTGACCAAAAAATGAGTTAAAGGGGCATTTTTGGGTCGTGAGGGGAACTACACAAAATTAGTATAGTGTATTCCACTAGTCTAACAAATGCTGGTTCTTTTTTCAGGAAGTCCATGCCTCATTTTCACAAAAACAAGTTAGATGATATAGAGAAACAAAGCATTTGGTGAACCAATCCATAAAGTCAAACTTGCCAAGGTAAATTCTTGATTCTAAACCATGTATACTTTGTATAACTTACAGATAACAAAGGTGTTTACAAAATTACTAATAAACTGCTGCAAAAAGGAAATGTTGCAATGGGAGACTACTCTACCTTGCACTGCAAGCGTTTCTTGGAAAGTGAAGAGCACACCAAAGAAACTGCAAGCAAGACCTGCAATGTAATATGGGTTCCATTGCATTATCAAACATTATTATCTATGGCGCATATGTAAAGAAGTGTTAATAATTATTCTATCAATTCTTTTATAACTTAGGGTTTTGTATCTCGAAAGATCACATTACTTGTTAGACATTGGAATAACATTTTCTTCTGGTTTGGGTAAGGTTATATGTCCCTAATTTGGGTTTCTGGTCAAAGTTGAATTTTCCCCCTTCTTTCTCCATCACATCAAAAGAGAACTGCAAAGGCCAATAGGTATTTCTGTTTTATCAGTGAAATGTTTAATCATTCTTTTTTTTTTTTTTGTGTTTTCAGTTTTACATTTTTTCCCTTCCTATTCTGCATCAACAATAATAAAAAAAAAGGTCTGAGTTATTTAAATTGAGAGAACATCAAATTAAAGGCCTTACTATACGTGTGATTTTTTTTTTTTGTGTTTGGGGGGGGGGGGGGGGGCTTGATATCCCCACTAGTGTAACAGAATTGTGAAGCAAAACAAGCATGAAACAGTTTAAGAATAGAAAAATGAAACTTTATTTACCAGCAATTTCAGCAATTGTCAGCTTCTCATGCCAAAAGATCCTTGCCATGATGGAAGCCAGCACTGGAGTTGTTAAATTCAATACAATAGCCTGAGAGAAAGGCAACAGTTGAATGCTGAAAAATAATAAATATTCATGTTATTACAATGGGTTACCCAACGGCTAGCGCAGTTCTCAAGGAGCAAATGCCCACAGTCAGTAGAAACAAAATTTTCCAAGCTCAGACTAGCAGAAACTCCATGAGACATTACCATAGCAAACAAACCAGGCGTACTCTAGGGGAAGTTGTAGAGCGAGATCTTTTAGCAAAATAATATATCTAAGGATTTGGTTAATGATAGAGCATAATGGCGTCGTGTGATCCATATAGCCGACCCCACCTAATGGGATAAGGCTTGGTTGTTGTTATTGTTGTTGTCAGACTAGCAGAAACTCAAATAAGCTAAGGAAATAAATAAAAGGTTAGAGAGTGACAAAGAGAATCACACTTAAACCCATTTCTTGAGTAGGAGGCCATTGTTTCTATCAAATTACAAACAACAAATTGCCATATGAGAATTAAAGAATTAGGATAACGTGCAGTAAGCATATTTGTTCTAAATCTTCATTAATATAAATAGGGGAGAATGGGATGTACATGAATTAGTATTTTCGCTATTTGGGCTTTCGCTGAGTATCAGAAATAGTGGGCATTGGTTAAAATACTACTTTATGTTACACATTGAATCACTAATCACATGCTGATGCAGTACAAATCCCTCTTTGGAAACTTAATTGGATATGGTACAGGAAACTATTGCAATAAGTTTTTAATTTAGATTTAACTAACAAGAATTGTCTAAATAAATATGACATTAAAGTAAAAGGAAAAGAAAAAAGATAAAAAGAAAAAGCTACATGATGAGCATTCATGACAACAAATGAAATTCTGAAATGAGTACATTTAGTTAAAAGAGTCATATAAAACTTACCAATATATAAAACTTGACAAAGACAGATAACCAATAAGGGTCCTTGAAAACAAAATGATTCTAACTTGGGATGTTCCAAAAAGTGGCTGTTCACTCCTCCTCAACCACAAATATGACAGTATCAAGATAATTGTACATCTTGTAAAAGCAGTCTCAAACAAAGGTATAGCCTGAACTGCCAGATCAAAATTATTATTGCAACAATTAAGAAGAGGAGCAAATAACAAAAATGAGAAAGATCAAGAACAATTTTTAAGAATGAAGACATGAGAGTGCATATTATTTCCTTCATCATCTCAAAAAAATAAAATAAAAATTACTTGTTAAAGAAGGGGGAAGCACAAACATTCTGGAAACCTCTGACTCAAGTGCTTATCATTTCAAAATGAGAGTGCTCATCATGCTTGTTTAAAAAAGGGGGAAAGTACAAACAAATCAAAAGCTCTGTTCTCAAAAGACTCTAAATGAATTGGTCCTGTGTTTGAAAACTAATGCCAGATAGAAAAGTGTGGCTCAAAATGAAATTGGCTTCAAATATTGGCATATCTATAAGAATGAGACTGGTTGATTCATTCCAAAGGAAACAAAGAATTAAGGAGGAAGGAATAATGAAATAGGTCTGAGTTCGATCCTTTTTCCTCTAAAGCCTTGTTGATAAAAGTCAAACCAACATAGTAATCACAAACTTAGATTGCAATTGTAACCTCTTGCTATTTGCATCCAAATTCCAGAATATTTCCTTCTAGTGATTGTAGTCATTGTGTAAGTGTTGAATGTAACATGCAAAGAAAAGCAAAGACCAGTGCAGAACATACCAGAAAAAATATCGGAAAGAACTTCCATGAGAAAGTAGATGGTAGATGAAAGGGCCATACAAAGTAATCCAGAGTATCTGGACCCACTCCATACCCACAATATAAATTGAGTCATAGATGATGTCTCTGACTCAAGTGTCCTTGTTACTTCATCCTGCAACCAAAGCCCACAAATGTGTTAAACAGGATAGATCTAGAGCACCATTTTCCAAATAGTCAAATTCCTATCTTGGAAAAAATCCTTCCTTGCAATTGTTCTGCTAGACTATCCCCAAGTCCTCAGTATAAGCCCAAAAAAAAAAAAAAAGTTGAGTACCATTTTTATTCCCTTCAATTGGTTTCAGAAAAAGATAAACTACATTTGTGTATTGTGCTTCCCCAAGCATCATTCTCCGCATATGCAGAAAACATTTTTGGAGTCCAATTGATAAAAGCCAAATGCCAATTACTCAACCACTCAAATATTCTACATCAGTTTACTTTAAAGCATAAAAGCATATTCACAGAAGTTATTTTAGAATTTGAATATATGCTATCCACATCCTAAAAGCACAACTTCCCCACCTCTATCAAGCAATTGAACTTTAACATATCATCCTACAAACACTACATATCACATCCATTTCTTCAGAAAAACGATGAAAGACTAAAAACCATATAAAACAATGGCAAATGCACGAAACATTCTTATAACAAAAACTTCATATAAGCTATACACACACACACAAAAATTACCCTGTTTTTTCTTCTGGGGTAAGGAGCGTTGAAGATGTTGATTTTGGGTAGTTCGGTCTGGATAAGAAGAGGGGTTGACTGTTCGGAAACAGATTCAGCATCGCCATGAGATGCTGATGGATCGCGTTCTATAAGCTCTACGACGTGATCTACATGGTTGGAGTCAGCGGATGCCATGGATGATTGAACATTCAGATGCGCTTTGTCACCTTATTCACACTTTGGATCCAGAAATTGGAGGGAGAAAGACAATGAATGAGACGAGTACTGAGTCAGCGTATGATGGTAGAAAGTGACAATCAAACGTTCAGGTTGGACCAATTCGCCATTGGAGCCTCACTTTGTTTTTCAGCCTAGCGTGTCCTCTTTTGTGAAAACTACATCCGCAAACCAAAATTTTATAGATATTCAGAATTCCAAACCTCACTGAATATACCGTTATTAAATTAGTTAATCTTTAGAAGGTATTTTTGTATTATTCCCTAATTTTATTATACGTTTTAAGCTAATGTTTTTAAATATAAATTTTCTTTTTCTTTTAATGAGTTATAAAATACCCCATCTCCTCTTAAATATTTAATATATGTGTCTAATTTGATTATATTAATGATATTAGTTAAATTAATTAACATGATGTGATTTCTCTGAAACACTTGAATTATCTTCCTTAATTCTCTCCTCTATTGGAGCATAGATAAAGGTAATTTAGAAAGAAAGAAAAAAGACAAATTAAAAATACGTTTTATGTTTAATCCAGTATATAAGATCTGCATGAGGTTGTGGTGGCATATGAGAGGAGTATCTAATGTTATACTCTTAACAACTTCTAATGGATCCTATATATTATGGCCTTTACATAAACATCATAAACATGACATTAGAAAACAACACTCAACGTCAACTTTCAACTTTGAAAAAGAAAAGAAAAGAAAAAAGAAACAGAATTTGTCGCCAAAACAATAAAATTTTGTCAACTCAGGCGCCTCAAAGATGCAGCTCTGAAGTAGCTGTTGACTAGTGCTGAAATATGAAAAATATTTCTGAAAATTAATCTGGAAATTCTTATAATTTTATCTGCAATTTTTTCATAGTTACACCTAATTAAGCAGATCTCTATATTTTCATACTAACCCTATATTTTAACATATGGACCCAATATTAACATGTCTCAGCTGTTTCTTTATTATCTTATTAAAGGGAACATACCAGCGAAGCAACAATCACAATGCTGTATGATAGGAACAAGTTCTTTTCGCCTGTTTATTTTACCAAATATAATAGGCACAAGTTCAAGGAACATCATTCCTACTATAAGGGCGAATGTTAATACAACAGGGGAATTGTGGGAGATTGGGAATATACAGTGACTCGTGGTAGAACCTTGCTAAGGTTACAGAGGTGAACCAAGGCCTTTCTTCTCTACTTGATTCACAAATCAATTTAATATGGCTTTGGTTCAAGCTTTTGGGTTCAGGGACCGTTCTATGTCTTCTAGAGAACGCCCTTTGGTTTCTACTATGAAGTAACTGGCAAATGCTGCAGCTAACAGGGAAACTGTTCCAAAGCCTGCATATACTGGTGCAACCCCAAATTTATCCACCAACTCAAGAAAGAATAATCCCACCACGAAATTGCAAACCTGGAGGTATTTATTAGCAAGTTTAAATTCACTGTACTTGGATCCTCAACTGAGATATCTTGTAAATTGTCCAATTGAACAATGTGAGCCATTCAGATCCAAATTCATGAGATGAAAAGAACATATACGATGTTCAAACACTCACCCAATGGGTTGAAAAACTGAACCCCATGATCTTTCCACGTGTCCTGCTGCTGCTAAGCTCTGGGATAATGATACCAGTTACTGGTCCAGCTCCAATTGCGAAGGAGAAAATGTACCTATAATTTTATTCAGGAAAAATATATCATCCGTGTGGCCAACATTTCAGACAAAATCAAAGATAATATCCCCGAATATCTGTAAACTATCCTCTATGGACAAAAGCACTACACCTGCAGCTGAAAGATAATCATTCTGGTAAATTATTAGCTCACAATCTCGTCAAAATTTCGAACCATAACAAACAAGGAGTTATTCAATTCCAAATGAGATGAATGAAGGATTTCTTGTGTACAATCCCTATGTGCACCTCATGTCCATCTTTTTTCATAATTGAAAACTGAAAAACTAGAAATAAAATGATTTTTTTTTAATTATGCACCATGCGATTGTGCAATTTTCCTTTTTTTTTTTTTTATTTCACCTGTTTTTTTATCAGCAGCAAGTTATTGCTTACATGATAGTTCCCAGTATAGACAAGTTATTGCTGAGCTGTTCATCTAACGGAAAGCCAACAGCATAGACCACAAGAAACATTGAAATTGCCTGCAGGAAAAAGAAATCTTGATTGGTTTGGTAAGTGATAAGACATAAATCAGTCAAAATAAACAAAGTCTTGTATCTTCATGGAAATACACCCAGTGTCAAGATGTTTCAAACAACAGGAAAGGAGAGAAAGTAGGGCAAAGGAAAAACTTTACAAAAATATAGCATTGATCCCTTCCCTTGAAAGCCATGAGTGTATGTGAGGGTGCACATATTTGTTCACATGAGATTCCATACACAAAAGTTGTTGACATTGTATAAATACTCACCATTCCTAAGTAGCTTCCAACTAGAAGTTTCAGCCTCCCTTGTCTATCAATTAAGTATGAAGAACAAAGTGCGCCTGAAAATAAATAAAATACAATAAGTTCCCAGAAACCGAAATATGATTTCAATAATATTTTGAGATGTAACTAAAAAATGATGTCCAGACTGCAGACCTGCCAAGTTGGTGAGTCCAACAAACAAGCTTGCTAAAGAACCGCTACTAACTCCAACATCTTGGAAGGTCAATGATGAAAAATAGAGAACTCCATTTATGCCAGAAAACTGCTGAAGTACAAAAAGGGCACCTCCGATGAATGAAACTGCAATTTCACAAAACACAAGTAAGCTTCATCTCGCATGTCTGCAATAAAAAATGCCGGAAAAACTGTACTTATTTTTACATACACGGGACTATTTAATGAAACCAAGGGAATTACAAGAATTTAACAAAAGATGCAGTACTATTTCAACATGATTAGGTTTTAACAGTTTGCAATGCATAAAATCCTATCTTAAAGTAACAGCCAAAACCACCTTGACACGACCTCTAGAATGTGGCTCCTTTAGGATCTCTGACCACCCGCTGTCCAAGTCACTACCATCACTCTTGCTGACTGACTGAAAATCTTCAATTGCTTTCTCAACTTTGGATGCTCCCCAAAGTCCACGCACAACAGCTTTAGCATCATCTAACCTCCCAGCCTGGACGGAAATAGAGAGACTATTAAGGAGTGGAAAAGTTTGCTGACTATTTGGGCAGGGAAATGACAAAGTCTTGCCTTGCATAACCAGCGTGGACTATCCACAGCAAACTGCATACCAAGTGCAACAACAACACCAGGAATGCTAGCAATATAGAGAATAGTCCTCCACCTGAACATTGCAATTTGTTACTTAGTGTTTGGTTGAGGGTTTTCGGAGGGGAGGGAAGCAAATCTCCTCCCCTTGTTAGGTTGATATTTAATGGAGGGGAGACCCTTCTTTGGTATTCATCCATTCTTATTTTTTAATATCCAAAAGTTTTTACTCTCCAATAAAACCCTTTCAATCAATGAACCAACAAGAGACAAAACAAAAAGCGTCTCACCAGTGTGGATCAGTTTCAGAAGGAATTCCTAGAGATAGTGAAGTGATAATGCCAAGACATGTTCCAATTTGACATAAGGACCCTAACGCGCCTCTATAATTTGTTGGAGCAACCTACAGCACACATCAAAATGGAAAAAATTAATAAAAACATAATAAAATAAATGAGTGACAATAACGTAGAATTGCGTTTTGGAAGCTCCTTCCTCTACATCACATAAAAAACTTAGCAACTGTATCATGTTGTACTAGTTCGGTTGGAAGTATGACTGTATAATCAGGAAATAATATGATAGCACCATATTAACAATCGTGAGATGAAAATCCATTCGAGTTAGCGAACAAGCGCCACAGATTTGAAAAATAATAACAAGAACATAAATTCAATATAATGCAACAAAATACACAAACAATAATCAGGAAATTTGAAATATAAAACGTACAAAGCTAAAGTTGAGATCAACAGTGTTACCTCAGATATATATATTGGAACAAGAACTGTATTGACACCTATACCTAGACCAACAAGAAATCTTCCCCACAGTATCTCATCCAAGGAGTGAGCATTTGCGCTGTCACAAATTAGAAGAGGTAAGGTCATAGATATCCTTCCAAGGAAGTGCTGGTATCATTAAGATTTCTGGCACGAAGAGTTTGCATATCTCCAATAGCAAATTACAAAACATATTTTTGCCCAAATATTCTGGCACCCCTCAGGTAAGCACAAAATAATTAGATTAGCACAACCAAGTGTGGGAAGAGTAGTGTGCCACATTGACTTAAACATTTCAGTGTCCATGAGATAAAAGCAAGTTTCTAACATAAATTCCACAAATGATGCATCTTACCTTATTATTGCGCCAAGAATTAAGGGTATTGAATCAATCTGAAATGTGCGCCGACAACCAAGTTTATCTACTAGAGAACCAGTGCTAATGCTCCCAATAAAAGCACCAGCAATGAATATGCTGACCACAAGTCCCTCAAGGAATGAATTTCCCTCAAAACCAAGTTCCCGCGCAATGGAAACAATAGGGCCATTCATGACTCTGTAAGGTACGCATTCCAATTTCAACAATCAAGGTTATAAGTTTTAAACCGAACTACAGTTGCAAACACTTCAAAACAAAGAGATTTCCTTGTGAGTTGGGTATGTTCAATATTATGGTAAAATAGTCCATAAGTTTTCACTTAACTACCACTAAATCATAACAACTGTATAAAAATACTGTATTTCAATTTCTACTTCATCTCAGTCCTTCAATTGAATATGGCCTCAGTACAAAATTACAGATATTCCCTTCCACCACAACTTAACAAGAGAGAAAGTATAAGATAAACATGAAAAAACTGACCCAATATGATACCCAAATGCAAAATTGGCCATGGAAGCAACAAGAACATGAGGAAAAGCAGGTAACCATCCCAAATCAGATTTTTCATCAGGCGTGTCCCAAGCTGAAAGCTTTCCTTCATCTGAACCATACATAACTCAAACACAGTGAGCAAATATTCCAACAAATCATTGCTAAAGCAGTAACAAGCAGTGTATGACCTTGGCTATCAGTCTGTGACTCAGGAAGCTTCTTCTTCGCCGCAGAAACATTGAGATTACGACGCCGAGAGGGAAAATTGAGGCAACATGGTTTGGTTTTACAGAAAGTAAAAGAAAAAAGCTTGGAATTTGGGGTTACAGTGAGGATCGCCGGTAACGGAGCCGACGGTGGCTTAATAGCTGAAGCCACCCACATCGATCACGATTTACGGAAATGGATAATTAACTAATTAATTGATTATAAGTGAACGTTTTTGGCCAAAAATAGAAAGAAATCGGATGTTGACGTTTTTTTGGCTCCCTCTTCCTCTTGTCTTGCCCAAGCTCAGTAACTGCGTTGTGCGTAGGCGATTATGGATTTCATTCGAGTGATCTAGTGAATAGAGATTACAACTTCGCCTATAATATTACAACTTCGCCTTTTTGTAGGGATTTAATTAAGATGATGTCTCATAAAATTATCTAATTAATCTAAGATCCCTATCAAAAAGTTGTTATGACATGTCAAAATGTTATTATTATAGGCCAAAAAATTGTTATCGTGCTATCAAAAGTTGTTAAAGACTAAATCTT
The DNA here is from genome assembly GCA_037074515.1 of Mimosa bimucronata. Classification (NCBI taxonomy): domain Eukaryota; kingdom Viridiplantae; phylum Streptophyta; class Magnoliopsida; order Fabales; family Fabaceae; genus Mimosa; species Mimosa bimucronata. The sequence goes on from CM073443.1 coordinate 1,748,437, forward strand.
CACTGACAACTTTTTGACCTGCAATAACAACTTGTGGCCTGAAAATTAATCTTGGTCTGTAATAACTTGTGACGTTGCGATAACAACTTTTTGGTCTGCAATAACAACTTCGTGGGACCTCATCTTAATTAAGTCTCTTACAATGGACCTGAAATTAATTTTCCCAAACTTTTTTCTTACACTAACCTTATTTATGTTTTGTTATCTTCTCATTGTTTTCCTCTCTCCTCCTAATATAAGCATCACCCATAATTGTTTTTTGGTCAAAAATCACCCATAATTTATTTAACGCAATATTTCAAATTAGTTGGGGGATAAAATAGGAAAAATACATTAAATGATGGGACAATCCAATGTGAGTTCTTACGTTTTAAATCGAACCAATTCAAAATTCGGACTCTTATAATAAGGACTGGAGGGAGTATAAAACACATTTACCTAATTTGATTCGATTAATGATATTAGTTAAGTTAGATAAAATCATATAATATTATCAAAACACCTCTAACCACATGTCTTTATTCCTAACCCCTCTTTTACTTATTTATTATTGAAGAACATCCATAAAAATAATTTAATGAAATCTTAATAAAAATAGAAAGTGATCTTATATTTAAAAACAAGCCTACCTCCCCGAATGAAGTATTAAACAATACTCTTTGGGCCAAAAAACAAAGTAATAATTTTGAAATTCCATCCTCTCTAGAATGGATGGCACCACGAAAAACATTCGATTGCAATGTTTGTTTAGTTATATCTCTTAGGATATTTAGGTGTTCCGTTATAGGAAATTAATTATAGATTTACCATTAGATATTTTTTTTATCCAAAGAAAAAGGAGGGGATTGTGGAGAAGCCATTCGAGACGAAGGGAATTGGATGAGCGGTTTCAATTGCAAGCTTATTTCAGTGCCAGTAGCAATCATTGAATTGGTGGGGATCATCAATGGCCTGAATTTGTACTGGAACCATGGTTCTGAGTATACTGTTTTTACTCTGATTGCTTAGAAGTCATAGATAGGGGTAGTGATGTCAACCATTCCATCATGGATGTGGTAGAGGATGCCAGACAAATCATGTACAAAGATTGGCAAGTTTTACTTACAAATAAATCTAGGAGAAACCTTGGTATGACTTTTTCACTTGCAAAATATTCACATAGCTCAGGCAAAAACTCTTATATTTGTTATGATCATTAGCTCAAAAAGAGAGCATGTCCCAAAAGATTAACATATTACAAGGAGAGCCCCTCAAACTTATCAATCTCACTTCACTTGTGAGATTTCCTAATGTATGCCTCGTAACAATGTCACCCCCTTAAGAGATGATGTCCTCGACAGATCCACACCACGTCACTTCACTTGGCATTTTGCCGGTCAAAATCCTCCGTAGGTAATCCTTTTCACAAACATCAAATTGGACTTTTGACAAAAGCATTAATGTGATGATCATAAGCCCAAAGAAAGAGTATATCTTAAAAGACTAACATATTAAGAGGAAGAACCTCTTAAACTTATAAATCACACTCCAGTTGTGAGAATTCTAGATGTATGACTCAACAATTTTTCATCCATTTTCTTCTAAACTATCTAGGATGGATTTTGTGAGGTTAGATAAATTGTTGTAAGTTGTTTGTTTTAGTTAATGACATCCAGTGTTCTACTCAAAAAGAAAATTATATCATTTGAGGGAAACCCACTTAAATGAATTTTTATTGAGTGATTGTAGTCTTGTATGCTTAGGACAAGAAATCATTTCAACTGAAAAACAATTGGGAGAACCCAAGGGAAAAATCACTATTTGAAAAATAAAAAAATCTATTGGTGGAACAACTAGCTCATAAAATAGGAGCACTGAAGTTTGATTTCCATGTTAATAAAAAAAGCCTTATGGAAAGAGATACTGTGATTTCTTTTGTGGGTTGCTTAAAGAGATGAGACGAGATTGCAAGCTAAAAGCACCAATTGAATGAAGCTACAAAGAGAGTACTGAATCATCACATGGGCTCGCTTTCATAAGAAAAATAGCCCAAGCCCAAGCCCAAGCCCAAGTATCCAATATCACATGGCAGAATCTAAAGTTGGGAACAAAAGCTGGAAAGGTAATTGAAGAGGAGGGATATAACGATTACTCTCGGATCATAAATGGTATTGTCAAGGATCATAGTGGATTTAAACAGTGGCTGATCTGATCTCTTGTTTTCAGAATAAAGTAACTTGCAATTACCAGTTTATATCTTCTATGTGTGGATGTGAAGAAGATATTGGTCATCCACCTCAACATCAATGAAATGGAAAACTGATCTACAAGTATTTGGACTACGGTCCTCCGAGATTTGAGACAAATAAGCAGTCTTCCTTACTAACGCTGTGCAGAAACGTCTAATGAAAATAATCCTTAATGATACAAGAGCTTTAGTTGAACTTATTTTATTACTTGGTAAGGAACCATCCCGAAAATTTATACGTATTCATGTAATATAAGTAGTCTCATGTTAACCTCCTTCCTTAATCAACAAGTTTAGTAATAATTACACTTATCTTTGTACAAATGGAAATTCAAAAACAAATATTACAAAATTTAAAAGTTTATATTTTTTAATAAGATTAACAATATTTGGTTTCTCAAATTTGTTTATATTTTGATCTTAACATATCAAGTTTCAAATAGGAGGGTCTGATTTCTCTAGTGTCATTTGGTTTAAAACATTTATCCTAATTAGTTTAGTAAAAATCAGGACCATTTTGCCCTTAATCGAATCAAAATATCTTGTTTAGAACTTGAAAAATCAAAACCAAAATGACAATAAAATTGAAGGAGGAAGGATTATGTCAGCCATTTTTATAAAAAGTTTCAAATTTTTTAAAAAAATTATATACTAATCTTAAAATCAGGAACTTACCCCCAAATCAAAAGACAAAATTTATGGGAAAAGACCCTCAAATTAGATAAAAAATAATGTACTATAACAAATTTCAGAAAAGGACAAGTCAGTACAAATGATTGAATTATTCTAACCAAATGAAAATGAAAAGTCTAAAATGCCCTTGATTTAATTTTTTATTTTTTTAATAAAGGGGCCCACCACTACCGGCGGGCCCCCACCTGCCACGTGGCACTGTGGGGGGGGGGAGCAAAAAATTTTATGCAAAGTGGCCTACCCCCTCACCTTTGAGGCTACAAAGCCACCAAACCTTATCATTATATATGTTATAAAAATTATATATATCATGTTTCACTCTTTTTTAATATTTTCCCAAATTCGTATAATGTATTACCAGAATTGAATAATGGTTTACCAACATTGCATAACAGATTACCAACTTTGGATAATGGTTTACAAATATTTGTCTATCCATTTACTAACTTCCTAACTTTAACAACTATTTTTTGTTTCTTCTCAGAATTGTATAAGGGATTACCAAATTCGAATAAGAGATAACCAACTTTGGATAGCGGATTACTAACATATTTCTATCCAATTACCAACATCATTACTAACTTCTTTTTGTTTGTTCCTAGAATTGTATAAGGAATTACCAAATTCGGATAAGGAATTACCAAATTTGGATAGGGATTACGAACATGTTTATTTGATAGAAGCATATAGGTAATCCATTATCCAATGTTGGTAATCCTTTATATAATTCTGAGAAGAAACAAAAGTTGATAATTAGGTTGGTAATTAGATAGAAGCATGTTGGTAATCTGTTATCTAAAGTTGGCAATCTCTTATCCAAATTTGGTAATCCTTTATACAATTCTAGGAACAAACAAAAAGAAGTTGGTAATGTTTTAATGTTGGTAAATAGATAGAGACATGTTGGTAATCCCTTATTCGAATTTGGTAATCCCTTATACAATTCTGATAAAATAATAAGAATGAATGAAAGATAGAATATATATATATATTTTTTGCAATATATATAATAAAGTACCATGGTGGCTTGGTAGTAAGGCTTACCACCAAGCCTATGGGGTGGGTTCGAATCCTACCCCTTATTATGTCCCATTTTTTAACCCCCATCCTGCCACTTGGCGGGTGTAAGGCTACCACGTGGCGCGATAGGGGTTAAAAAATGGGACAGAACGAGGGGGTGGGATTCGACCCCACTCATATAGGCTTGGTGGTAAGCCTTACCACCAAGCCACCGTGATACTTTGTTTTATATATAGTGCAATATATATATATTCTATCTTTCATTCATTCTTAATATTTCATCAGAATCGTATAAGGGATTACCAACATGTATCTATCTCTTTACCAATATTACAACTTTACCAACTTCTTTTTGCTTGTTATCATAATAGAATAATGGTTTACCAATGTTACATAACGGATTACCAACTTTGGATAATGGTTTACCAACATTCATTTATCCATTTACCAACTTCCTAACATTACCAACTTCTTTTTGTTTGTTCCCAGAATTATATCCAAATTCGGATAAAGGATTACCAACATTAGATAATGGATTACCAACATGCTTCTATCCCATAAACATGTTGGTAATCCCTTATCCAAATTTGATAATGCCTTATACAATTCCGAAAACAAACAAAAGGAAGTTGGTAATGATGTTGATAATTGGATAGAAACATGTTGGTAATCTGTTATTCAAAGTTGGTAATCTCTTATTCGAATTTGGTAATCCCTTATATAATTTTGGGAACAAACAAAAAAATAGTTGTTAAAGTTAGGAAGTTAGTAAATGGATAGACAAATATTTGTAAACCATTATCTAAAGTTGGTAATCCGTTATGCGACGTTGGTAAACCATTATTCAATTATGGTAATCCATTATACGAATTTGGGAAAATATTAAAAAAGAATGAAATATTGTATATATATACTTTTTGAAACATATATAATGATAAGATTTAGTGGCCTTGGTGAGAGGTTGGGTTCGATTCCCACCCCCTCCACTTTGCATATAATTTTTGGCTCCCCTCCAACACACTGCCACGTGGCAAGTAGGGCCCCCCATCATGTGGTGGCTGGTGGTGGTAGGCCCTTTTATTAAAAAAATAAAAATTTAAACCAAGCACATTTTAGACTTTTCATTTTAATTTGGTTAGGACAATTCAGTCATTTATACTGACTTGTCCTTTTCTAAAATTTGTTGTAGCAAATTATTCTTTATTTAATTTGACTGTCTTTTTCTATCTTTTCCCCAAAATTTATAAACTAATGATAAAAAATTACGCAAATGTAGCATGGTCTTTTCACTCTCAAGATATTGCAACCAAGTTCCAACAGACTTGAGCGTACGTAGTTTTGTAAGTTATTAACACTTGTTTGATAAAAGGGGAATGGATTGGAAGAAAAGCTTTAATCACTTCAACTTTAAAAAAAAATTTGAAGTGAGGTTAAAATCTCTTTTATAGTAGTTCTTACTCTTTAATATTTATATATTCACTTTACTATACTTTTATAACTCAATTTCTTCATTCCTTTTGATTTGGTGTTTGACCATAAAAAGTTTAGATATATTTTAGGTGTTTGTAAAAGGCTTAGAGAATGCTAACATAAGTACTTATATATTGCCCAATGATAACATCCTTACATAAGTAATGAGATTTGAACTTACAACCCTGTCAGTTAAGAGTTACCTTATTATCAACTGGACCAACCTTTATTTACTCATTTATTTTAATTTGGAGTCATTGAATCCCATCCTCTCAACTTCCCCACACCAAATATACTCTTAATCTTTGTTGTCAAATAACATATATCATTTCATTAAACAAAGGAAAAGTGAGATACAAAACATAAAATAAAAGGTCTACAAAAAGAAAGCCCAAATCACAATGGTTAGAAACCTTAAATATAACACAACCTAACATAGGTACCGTTAAGAACCCTGCCTTCTTCATCAGAATTTGTGAGCAGAAAAAAGCTGTCACCATCATAAAAGCCATCGTGAGCAGTGATTGTTTGAAGAATCGTCCCAGAGGATCCACACCTCTTATCGACAATATAACAACCAAATTAGTTTATGAATAATCTCCATGAGCAGATCTAGCAGAAACAAAAGAACCCACAAACACCAGGACAAAAGATGAATATTGGGTAGAAAAAGTTCTCACTGTTGTCTAAACCCCAAACCAATTTATGTCCGCAAAAACAAGCAATACAACCATAGAAAATCAAAATAAACATGAAAATAAAAGCAAACCGATGCAAAATACGGACGTTTCTTTTCTCGGCTAGAACTGGAGAGGGAGATGTTGTAGAAAAAAACTCACACAACGATGAGAGAAGAGCTCCCACCACCCCAAAAATTAGAGAGGAGGGGCAAAAAGACCCGAAATATACTCTTAAATCACTTTACGCTTCGTGGATGAGTTTTTCTTTTCAAATATTACCATTATAACAATTAATCTGGGAAAAAAAATTTGAAGTCTAATATAATGTCTCTCAATCCGTTTAAGTATAGATACTATTAGAAAGTGTTTTATTAACAAGAGTTAACAAATCAACATATGTTCTTAATTTTTTTATGAATATATTACATAAAAAAAGATGAGTATTTTACATACATATATGACTACAGTATAGTACAACCAGAAAAATCTACACAAAATAGTTAGACAATCTTGTAAAATCATATGAGCACCCATTACTGGAGAGATTTTGCCGTTCAACACCCTCCTTAGCTTTTGGTCATCAATACGAATGAGAATATTATATCTGCATAGATGGGAAATGTACTGCTGATTAAATGCTGATTAAATGCGAAAAGTAATATTTGTCTCAGATGATATAATATGACAGCCCATTTATCATGACACCACTTTTCGGCAAAAAAAAAAAAAAAAATCCTTAACCCAATCCTTCTTAAAATAAACAGAAACATGATGGAGCTCCATTATGTTTAAATTTATTGATTCTAAAAGCTACAATTACCCAATCATGAGATGGCTGAGATTGTGGAAAAGAGTCATTCACTAAATCATAAGGCACTTTGTATATGCTGAGAAGAGAAAGAGATAACTGAAGATTGAAGATTGGTTTGGGCATATACTGCATTTATCACTTGTTGAGGATAAATTGATACATCTTTTGCAAGCCGTTTATTTTTTAAGAACCAAATAAAATAAAGTGCCCAGCCCAAGATACCATATGAATCTGATCAGGTTCTTATGTTCTTAATTTTGGTGCATGTGATTTACATAATATAGGCGTGAGGATGGAAGACATGAAAAGAAGGGTCCACATTCCCCACAAGAATGGGGCTATCATATGCCATATGATAGAGAGGGCCTATGGGGATTCCCAAAGTAAAATCCCCAAATTCCATCTACTCCCTCTCACACCGACACCCCTCCCCACTATTTCGGAATCCCCTCAATATAAATTCTTGTACAAATCCGATTTATCATGTATTTTTATAAATAATAAATAAACACTGTAGAAATATTTTAATGTGATCATATGAGTTTTAATTTGATTTGACCCTATGAAGCATTCATTTTTTCCTTTAATGGGAAAAAAGTAAATAACATCTTGTTATTTTCTCACATCAGATCAAAATATTTAAAAGGTATTTACTTATAATATAATTGGTCATGTAACAAAACCATAGTGATATAAAGAATTTCTCTCCCCTTTTCTTCTTTTCAATAATAAAAATCGCATTTCTCTTCATTTCTTGTTTAATCATCACTCTGCCACGTTCATTTACCTTCTTCCAAATGTATAAACTGATACTCTCCATTCAGAAACGTATTATGCACTTGATCATCTTGGATTTGATTTGATTCCCACGTTCATCATATATATATGCTGCTGAAATTTCACCCATTAATGAAATCCCAACTGTTTCTTTAGATCTGTGCTGATGACAGCCCCCAAAAGCAAAAAAAAAATATATCTTTATTTTATTAGATTTATTATTAAATTTGAAGGAGTAGTCTTTTTTTTATCTTTATTTAGATGGGCAAGCACTTAGAGGTTATGGCCTTGAACATGGGACCTTTTTTTTTTGAAACAAAAAGTGATTAGCTAAACGAGTAACATTTAATAGTGTCTTTCAACAAATTTAAAACTTTAAAGTAATATAAAGGAGTAATATTATTTGAATTATAGAGATACATAGCCACGGTAGCTTAATATTATAAGCGAAAATTAAATCCGTGATTTTATACTTATAAAAAAACTTTTATATTTCTTGGTTTACAAGTTTATTAGCTAAATAATGAAAATCTTTGATGTTGTATTGTATTCCAAGAAATTCAAGACTTTCAAGCTGTATGCTTGTAATATGTTACGAGTACATCTTTTTCGTTTTACTATACACTATTGTTTTCAAATCTAATTCCCTTCCATAATATACTTTTATTTACATTTATGATTATTTATGATCATATATAATGACCTTTTATATCTCCTCATCTATCAATGTATACATATACTGATATACATAACGTGGACTAACTGGCTAAGTGGCTAGTATTTTCAAATTTCTGCTATAAATTAAGATCCGACAAATTAAATACCCGCAGTATAATATGCCCACAAATAATTATTTGTAGATCCTCTAAATCTTGTAGATGGTGTCCTTTTCTGATGATCAAAATCTCACTGGTGAAAAAAAAAGGCAGAAATAAAGAAAAATCCTACAATGTGTACACACACACATATGTGTATGTGTACATATATCAAAGCTTTTCAACCTCCCCAACTATATATGTGAGTGTACACTCTCTATCTCGTTACCCTACTCTATTAACTAAGCTACATTATTCAAATATATAAGGTTCTATCATCGTACATATAGGACCTTGCTCTGTGCATAAAAATTTAAACAAGTTATACCATTCATAAGTTGTAAGGGTTGTGATTTATTTTTCCTTGATAAGGCAAAAAGAGAGGAAATAATAATTGAATAATGCAAGCACTCCTTGATGATGGTGATAAGTCAAAAAGAAGATATGAATTTTTTTCCCAATTGTTAATATTTAATAGAATATAGTATTTAAAACTGTAGTAATATAAAATATTTGTACATAAAGAAAAGCCAACGCTTTTCGCTTTTATGCAACAATATGCATGGGGAATTAAACTCTTGGAGCATGTTTATATGTAGTCACTAGTACAACACAGTTTGCTATAATAATTATGTTCCCTAATTAATCTATTATTAAAATGATTAATTTAAATTTTAACTATAATTATGATGCTGATGATAGTGCATGATACCAACTTTGAGTTGATTGGGGTAATCAAAATCCATCATGAGACCTTCTTCTATGTTTCCTTCAAACCTCTCTGCTAATTTAAATTTATAATCCATTCCATTTCTTCTAAATTTCAAGTTATTATTACTAATCATATTTAAAAAGCATGAAGTTTAATTTTATTTTAGGGATTGAAATCACCACTGGTTATTGATAATCTTTTTGCAATAAAGATATATAATTCATTTTTTTAATGGTATAATGGTGCTTTAATTTTGTAACTTTACAGAGTACGTATCGATAATATTTTTTGAAAAGCAGAAGCAATAACTTCGCTCTCTGATAAAAAAATGTTAGATATTATATTATTTTAGGATATTTAATATTTAATATGAATCTCTTAGATATATTAATGATATTTTTAAATGTAACATGCTACGTTCGAAAATAAAGTGACATCTTTTTATGGTGGACATTGCAGTATCTAAGATCCTACGGTCATATTCAAACGATTTCGACAGTGATGGCTGTCTATGTGGTTTTATCATGTGTGTGTATTACAAACATCATTTTCTTCAAAAAAAAAAAAAAAAATATTGATCACACAAAATTTATTACTTTATAAGTTTTCAATACAAGTTATTATTGTAGTGTGTGTGTGTGTGTAAGTGCTGACGCATTTTTTCATACTACATATTTACAATAAATAAAAAATTAAAAATCTATTAATGCTGCCCCGAGAAAAATTATGCACGATAAATTTTACACTACGAACTTTTATTTTCATATAAAATTAACATTTTACTTTTAAAACTTTTAAGTTGCACATGTCATCAGAAGGATCTAAAATTTTACACTCAGGACGAAAGTGAATTAATAAATGTCAAGTACAAGCTAAGAAATTCGAAATTTGAAATTCAAGTCCAAGAACAATGTCAAAGTGTCGGTTGTGGCGTTCCATCTAAATTAATTGAATGCTATTGAAAGAGATAGGTGTATTGTATGTAATGATTTTGATCTGAACAAATTCATATATGCATGCAATTAAATTTTTCTATATCAAGAATAGTTTGAAATTTATTTAACATTCTGTAATAAATACATTGAATAACGTTTGTTGGCTTTCTTCCCTTATTAGCACATTATTTTTCTCATTTTAACAAATTTAAATTTGTTTAACAAACTGAAACTTGAAATATAAAATATGCGCATGAGAGGGTGTGACTCTTCATCACTTATTAGTCAATTATTTCAAATTTGACATACATTAAAATATTCATATGTTCATCACCTAATTAAAAATATGTGTATAGGATGTTGTTCGGCAAGAAACTCCCTCCTCTTCTGTATGGCCATCTTCTTCTCCTCTTCCATAATCCTAACCATTTACAAAATCTAATGGCTGAAAAAATGAGAAGGAAAAAAGAAAAAATAATGGAAAATTAATGTGAGCGAGAATCTGAGAGGTAGGATAAGAATATAAAAGATTTGTGTTACCATATTTTATATTCTTTCAACTATTAAATTTAATATATAGTTATGATTACGGAAGAAGAGGGGAAGAGAACCATAAAAAAGATGAGAGGTTCCTTATTGATGTCGTTTTGGTGTAATGTCATTAATATGTTAATTGGTTTTTCAATGTGACACTATATTTCTCCTACTAATGTGAATCAAGTTAATTCGAATTATATGAGTGTAAAAATCTCTCCATAATTTTCTCTGCAGTCTATAGCTTCATTAAGTGTAACAAAAGCCGTATAAATATATAAACAAAAAGCCACATCATTTGAATTAAAGAACAATTAAGAAGATTTTGTTGCTGTTGCTACATCATACATTCCTTGAAATAACAAGATAATCACAACCAGGTGTTGTTTATAACGGCAACGTAACACAATTGATAAAATAGGGGTATTCATGTGTACACGTTACAAAAAATCATAGACAATTTTTTTTTGAACATGCACGCACTAATTATTTAATTTATATATAATCTAAAGTTCAGATGTGTTTCATGTTGTTTAGCATCTTAAAAATGTAGGGAAAATAATTTAACACAAATCTGATTCATATAGAAAGCTAACTTCATACATTCAAAAATAAAATCAATGTTAAAAACATGTTCTTAATGCTCGAATTTGGATTTTTTAATGAAATCCGATATCACTATCGCAAAAAGAAACAAACTTTGTGGAGAAAGTTTTAATACTAGATGCTTTAATGTTTTTCTTAATCATTAGTGACAATTACATGGGAATATATTTAAAATCATTTAACAGTTAATGAAAATAATAATTTAGCAATATGATGGCCAATATATAGCATTGTGGGAAAACGAGAGAAGGAAATTTTGGTGAAGTATAAATATAAAAGCATTTATGTTATAAAAAAAAAGCATTTAGTTCAATATTTCCCACCTGGAAAAGGGAGGGAAATACAATTTTTTAAGAGAATCTAATAATTATCAAAACAATGCTTTTGTCTTTTCAGATTTTTGTCACTCTCTTTAGTCTTTACCCGGCCGGCCTAACAATGATGCATGCATGGAGTCGAATGGGTGATTCAAAACATGAATAATATTACACTTTTTTTTAAAATGTGTTAAGACGACACTGTACTAACTGATAGTTGTTGTAAAATATTTATAGTTAGTGGATGTCCATATTATTATCTCTTAGGATTCTTTTCTCTCTAATTATCCTTATCTCATCTCCATAACCTATTCCTCTTAGGATCCCTCTTAGGATTCTTTTCTCTCTAATTATCCTTATCTTATCTTCATAACCTATTCCTCTTAGGATCCCTCTTAGGATTCTTTTCTCTAATAATGTCATTCACTTTGTAACCTCTCTATAAATAGAGATCATGTACAAGGCATTTGTACCATTGAATCATAAGTGAAATTGATATCTTCTTTCTCTCCATCTTCTTCTCATATTCTCTCATCTTGTTGTTCTCTCTTCTTTCTCTCCATATTTCTACTTTCTATTTATTTTATCACACGTTATCAGCACGAGTTCGCTCTGAAATATTAAGAATATGGATGTTCCCCATGATTTCATTGGACACAAGGATGAAGATATATGTCTCATAGATAGTGCTACAACACACACCATACTTAAGGATAGAAAATATTTTTCTTGTATAAGTAAAGGAAAGGCAAGCATCAGTACTATAGCGGGTAATACAAGAATAATTGAAGGCTCCGGAAGAGCAATTATAATATTACCAAGAGGAACAAAATTTGTCATCAATGATGCTCTATATTCCCCCAAGTCTCAAAGAAATTTATTAAGTTTTAAAGATATCCGTCAAAATGGATATCACATTGAGACTATCAGTGAGAAAAATATTGAATATCTACATATTACAAATATTAGATACGGGGGAAAATGTGTCCTAGAAAAATTACCTACATTGTCTTCTGGTTTGTACTATACAAGTATTAAAACAATTGAGACAAATGTCATAGTAAGCCAGAAGCTTGCTGATAAAAATACATTTATTGTTTGGCATGACCGGTTAGGCCATCCCGGATCAACTATGATGCGAAGAATTATTGAAAATTCACGTGGACATCCATTGAAGAACCAGAAGATTCTTCAATTTAAAGACTTTTCTTGTGCTGCTTGCTCACAAGGTAAATTAATAACAAAACCTTCTTTGACAAAAGTTGGAGTTGAATCCCCTACATTTCTAGAACGAATTCAAGGGGACATATGTGGACCTATTCATCCACCATGTGGACCATTCAGATATTTTATGGTTTTAGTAGATGCATCTACAAGATGGTCACATGTGTGTTTGTTATCAACACGTAATTTAGCATTTGCTAGATTACTTGCTCAAATAATTAAGTTAAGAGCACAATTTCCAGATCATGCAATTAAGACAATTCGTCTTGATAATGCTAGTGAATTTTCATCTCAAAAGTTTAATGATTATTGCATGGCAACTGGAATAACTATAGAAAAATCTGTTGCTCATGTCCACACTCAAAATGGTCTGGCAGAATCATTTATTAAATGCCTCCAACTGATAGCTAGACCAATGCTTTTAAGAACAAGACTTCCCATCTCAGCTTGGGGACATGCAATATTACATGCAGCAGCTATTATACGCATCAGGCCAACAAGTTATCATAAATTCTCCCCACTACAATTGGCTTTTGGTCAAGAGCCAAATATTTCCCATCTTAGAACTTTTGGATGTGCCGTATTTGTGCCTATTGCTCCACCACAACGAACAAAGATGGGACCTCAAAGAAGGTTGGGAATATATGTTGGTTATGAATCTCCTTCTATAATAAAGTATTTAGAACCATTAACTGGAGATTTGTTCACAGCACGTTTTGATGATTGCCATTTTGATGAATCAATTTTTCCAACATTAGGGGGAGATGATAAACAGCTGGAAAAAGAGATCACATGGAAAACGTTATCTCTATCTCATCTAGATCCTCGTACACAGCAATGTGAACATGAAGTTCAGAAAATAATTCATTTGCAAAATATTGCTAATCAATTGCCAGATGCATTTACTGACCTCAAGAGAATTACTAAATCTCACATTCCAGCTGAAAATGCTCCAATTAGAATTGATGTCCCTGAAGGACAACCAAAAGTTGCAAATGAAACTAAGCCTCGCCTGAAGCGTGGTAGACCAATCGGTTCCAAAGATAAGAATCCTAGAAAGAAAAAGGGAGCAAACAATCAAGATGGTCAATTTGAAGAGGTTGGTCTTATAGATGAAACCCAAGACATAATTAATCAAAAGACCCCAGAAGAGGTTCAGGTACCTGAAAATTATGAAGAGATCTCGATAAATTATGTCACAACGGGAAAAAGATGGAACCGAGAAAATATAGTTGTCGACAACGCTTTTTCATATAATGTTGCTCTTGAGATAATTAATCAAAGTGAGGATCTTGAACCTAGATCTGTTGAAGAATGTAGACATAGAAGTGATTGGTCAAAGTGGAAAGACGCAATTCAAGTAGAGTTAAATTCACTCTCAAAACGAGAGGTTTTTGGACCTGTCGTCCAAATACCAAATGGTGTACAACCAGTTGGATATAGATGGGTTTTTGTGCGAAAACGAAATGAGAAAAATGAAATTGTTAGATACAAGGCACGACTTGTAGCACAAGGATTTTCACAAAAGCCTGGCATTGATTATGAAGAGACATATTCTCCTGTGATGGATGCAATCACTTTAAGATATTTAATTAGTCTGGCAGTAAGAAATAAACTTGACATGCGTCTAATGGATGTTGTCACAGCCTATTTATATGGCTCTTTAGACACTGAAATTTACATGAAAATCCCTGAAGGATTCAAGTTGCCAGAAGCATATAAAAATTCTCGAGAAAATTATGCGATTCGCTTGCATAAATCCTTATATGGATTGAAACAATCTGGAAGAATGTGGTATAACCGTCTTAGCGAATATTTGTTAAAAGAAGGTTATAAAAATGATCCAATTTCCCCATGTGTTTTTATAAAAAGGAATGGATCAGAGTTTGTCATAATTGCTGTATATGTTGATGATTTAAATATAATTGGAACTCCTGAAGAGCTTCTAAAAGCAGTTGATTGTTTAAAAAGAGAATTTGAAATGAAGGATCTTGGAAGAACAAAGTTTTGTCTTGGATTACAAATTGAGCATCTCACAAATGGAATCTTTCTTCATCAATCAACTTATATTGAGAAAATATTAAAGCGATTTTATATGAATAAAGCTCATCCATTGACTACTCCAATGGTCATAAGATCACTTGATAAGGAAAAAGATCCTTTTCGTCCTCAAGGGGAAAAGGAAAATCTTCTTGGTCCAGAAGTACCATATCTTAGTGCTATAGGTGCACTAATGTATCTTGCTAATTCAACACGTCCCGATATAGCATTTGCTGTAAATTTATTGGCAAGATTTAGTTCTTGTCCAACAAGAAGGCATTGGAATGGAATCAAACATATATTTCGATATCTTCAAGGGACAGGTGATATGGGATTATTTTATGAATCTGGATCACAATTGGTTGGTTATGCAGATGCAGGATTTTTATCAGATCCACACAATGGTAGATCACAAACAGGATATTTGTTTACTTATGGAGGTACAGCTATTTCATGGCGTTCAACGAAACAAACTTTGTCAGCTACATCATCAAATCATGCAGAAATAATTGCAGCTCACGAGGCAAGTCGAGAGTGTGTGTGGTTAAGGTCAATGACTCAACATATTGAATCAGTGTGTGGTATGGATGTTGAACAAAAGGTTCCGACATTATTATATGAAGATAACACAGCATGCATAGCTCAACTGAAAGGAGGATATATTAAAGGAGACAGAACAAAACATATTTCTCCAAAATTCTTTTTCACTCATGATCTTATAAAGAGCGGTGATATAGATGTTCAACAAATTCGCTCATGTGACAATCTTGCAGATATGTTTACCAAGACACTTCCAACAAGAACATTTGAAAAACTAGTATATAGTATTGGAATGCGCAGATTCAAAGAGTTAAAATGATGCTATCATCAGGAAGAGATATTGTAATGCTACACTCAAAGTGATGCTATCATCAGGGGGAGATATTGTAATGTTACACTCAAAGTGATGCTATCATCAGGGGGAGAAAATGTCATGCTGTACTCTTTTTCCCTTAACCAAGGTTTTATCCCACTGGGTTTTCCTGGTAAGGTTTTTAATGAGGCAGCTTTGATAGTATTGTGTAATCTTTTCCTTAATGAGGTACAATAATATTTGTTTATGGACATCCAAGGGGGAGTGTTGTAAAATATTTATAGTTAGTGGATGTCCATATTATTATCTCTTAGGATTCTTTTCTCTCTAATTATCCTTATCTCATCTCCATAACCTATTCCTCTTAGGATCCCTCTTAGGATTCTTTTCTCTCTAATTATCCTTATCTTATCTTCATAACCTATTCCTCTTAGGATCCCTCTTAGGATTCTTTTCTCTAATAATGTCATTCACTTTGTAACCTCTCTATAAATAGAGATCATGTACAAGGCATTTGTACCATTGAATCATAAGTGAAATTGATATCTTCTTTCTCTCCATCTTCTTCTCATATTCTCTCATCTTGTTGTTCTCTCTTCTTTCTCTCCATATTTCTACTTTCTATTTATTTTATCACAATAGTTTAGTAATTCGTTTTAGTGTGTGAGAGAATAGCTTTAAAGGGGTAGTCAAAATACTCTTTAACTTATATATATATATATATATATATATATAGTATTAAACTAAATTCTTGCAAATAAAATAAGAAAAAACGGATGGTATTATATCATCAAATCATTGTGGAGGAGTTGCTTATTTTTTTTTTTCAAGTGTAAGAGACAAAGCAAGAAAAGGGACAGGTAGTGAAATAATGATGAAATTGCATGTGGTAGGGTAGTATATGGCATTTGAACCATGTGTAGTGTAGGCACACACTGCTATTTTTTGGAAAAATAAAAAAATAAAACAATTGTTAATTATTAGGTAATTTTCACATTTACTCACCATGAATAGATTCCATGCACACAGCGCGCGCGCACACACACACATAACTTGAAATTATATAGGTATATAACACTTTACTCAACACACACACCTAACTTTAATTATTTCAAAGTTTATTTGAAAAATATTAATTAAGCTACTTGAAATAATTGTTGTTAATTTATTTGTTGTTTTTTTATCCGTGATTAAACAAATCAATCAATATACAAATCCGGACAAACTAAAGAAGATTTGAGTAATGAGACCAAAGTATTGCTTGCTTTTAGTGCATACAATAGACTCATTCTCCGATCCCCCACAAAATACATGAATAATTATTATCCAACTTGTTCTTTGGTGATGATTGAGAAATGTAGTGAAGTAATATTGTCTTAAAAAACACTTGTACATGAATTAGTTCATTTTTTAAATTTGCGAATCAATATTTAATCATCTACATATGATATAAAAATATTGATGGCCAAAAAGATATTAAATATATTATCAAAAAGTCACATTACTATTCATATATAGGTCACATGTATAAAATGTCTAATAATAATTTATAACAAGTTCAGTAGTTATATACTACTTAAAGAAGGTGATTTATTTACCAATGATGCTTATATAAAATGTCTACGAGCTGCGTACTCTTGTCACTATTTTTGACGAAATATGGTTTGATCAGCCTATGTCTAAAGAAAGAGATCCATTCTATAACTCTAGCCTATTAAAAGGAAGAGTCCCAGTAACTTAATTATAAACCACATACACTTCATGAATGTAGGACTTGTAACAAGCATTTGCACAAGCAAAAAGATCTTATTAAAAGAGTTATCACACTTGTATTCAATAAGCAATAGTTACTCTTATCCTAAATATAAAAGTTAGTTGAGTTGACTTTTAGTCCTAAATATAAGTCTTTTTTTTTTTTCATTTTATCTCATATACCACTCTGTTCCTTATTATAAGTTCACTTTAACTACTACTCACATACCAAGAAATGGGAGTTATAATATTAAATATATCCTATTTTTAAAGTTTTTTCCAATTTTAATCTTATTTAAGAATATGTATTGAAATAATATTTCATGTATTATACATCTTCTCTCTCATCTTCCCTATTTTCAACATAAGGGTAAAATAGTCACAGTAACATTAATTAATCCCAAAGTAGACTTATATTTTAGAACAAAAAATTTGTGGTAGTTTGACTTATAATAAAGAACAGAGTGATATTTATCATTTTTCTCCAATCTAACTTGTCTGTTTTAAAATTGATATGCATAATTTAATGATACATAGTTTTTCATAAATATCATGTAACATATGTCATATAATTAAGTAGTTTATTCATATTCCTTAATTTCTATAAATTATTCAATCGAGTCTTATGTTAACAATCAATAATATCAGATATTTAATCATAACAATTTCATTGGGAAAATATATTGAATTACTACCATAATCCTTAGCATAAGATCGGGCTTGTATTTAAATATGCACAGGAGAGAATGAAAGCGTGTGAAACGCAACAAAAGAGGAGGGAGAGACTTTGCTTTTGATGTGAAAGAGGTAACTAATTAACTTTAGCTACAAAAGAACTAATTTTGGATCACCACAAATAACACACAAATGTGACAGATAAGCAACCTCATTGTGTCATGCATTTATGAGGCCAACTTAGCAAAACCCTCTCTCCAAGACTTATGTTGGCTCACGAACCTTCCTTCTCTTCTCACTTCTCTCTCTGCTTCAACTTCATGAACCTCCCCATCACATTCCTTTTTCTATATCATACTTGCTCATTCTTCCCTTTTCTTTATTCACATCTTCTTCATCCTATCCCTTCCTCTTCATTCACAGCCGTTTTTCTACTTCTATAATAGACATTGTCCATTCAGCCACCCCATCTTCATTATTTATTTATTGCTCTTTCCAATCCTAAGAAACTATTTAAAGAGTTTGATTAGTTTTTATATGCAACAATAATATGCATTGTGTATCTAAAATTTATAATTTCTCCCCCCAAACTATCTTGTTGATTGCACATATTAAATGGATTTCTTTTTATATATATATATATATATATATATAAAACAAATTAAAAGAGTTTTTTTATGAAAGGGTAGTTTCAATATAATGATGAAAAAATGTGCTCTTTTCAGTCTTATAGGATTAGATCAAATATATCAGTTAAGTTAGTTGATACGATATGTTTTTCTATAAAACATTATAATTATCTACCTTATTTTTCTCCCATTCTTTTACTTGATTATTTTTAGAGAATATCAATAAGGGTGATTTGAGAAATTTTGAAAAAATATTAGAAATAAATCTCATTTAGGACCAATATCAACTCTCTCAGTTGCATCATTCATTAAGGATCGAATAAGCATTATGGAAAAGGGCCAAAGTACTAAAATATTACTCTTAAATTATCACATATGCAGCTCGCACCATAATAAAACATCGGGTGTAAAATTGTTTTTTCCGTCAAAATAGGCTAATGGAGGTTAAGTTGAATTGTGGGTCCCACAAATTTTTCCCACATAATGAGTTAACGGCAGATAACATATTTTAACGGAAAAAGAATTTTGCACCATTCTTAAATTAAGAGTGGTATTTTTGCACCCAAATTATGGTACCAACTGCACATGTGACAATTTATGAGTGGTATTTTTGCATCTTCGCTCTATAGAAAACCCACTACACATTTTCTTACAAACAACCAGACTAATATCTTTAACTTTTTTAAATTATTTCTTTTGGTCCTCATTATAAGATACTAACTAAGATCTTTTAGTGCCCAAATATAAAGCACTTGCATTAATTCCTCCTTTCCCTTTGGCTTTATCATTAATTATGGTTCAAAGTTAAATAATTTTTTTTATAGAAAATTTAAATAAATTTATAAATATTTTTTTATAGAAAAATTAAATAAATTTAGTCACATCATTTGTAGAGAGATAAAGCTACAAAAATATCAATACAAGATAAATTTAATGACCAACTTTCATTCCTTAGCCGGTGAAAATTGATAGTTAATTTTTTATAATAAGGATAAGATGGAGTAAAATATTTATCCAAACTACTTACTTAGCTACTCCTACGTAAAAGATCATTGGGGATGTTACGTTTTAATTATTTTTTTATGCATAATAAGATTTAACTTAGATTGACCTTTGAGGGATCACCAGGATCAAAACAAAACCTCATGGCTAAAAAATTACTCACAAGAATATTTGTAAATTTCCTATTGATGATATCATCAGGCCGGTCGAATTATATGTATTTCTAGGATATGAGTTGTAGTTTTATCAACCTAATTAAAATATGAAGCAAAAATATTTTCTGAATTTTTTTAATATTTATAGGAATTAAGACAATGTATGAGTCGTATTGTATTTTGATTTTAATTTTTTAAGAAATCAAATTAGAAATAAAAATGATTTTTCTACTATCAAATTGTTTTAAATTATATTTTAGATGAAAATATAAAAAAATTGATTCTGTGCTATTGAAGAGAATCGAAATCTGAATGAATGAAATGAGAATTCCTCAAGGGATCAAAACTCTTGTCTAAACCATTTTTTTTCCCAATTGGATGATTGTAAAGCCATATTTCTCACCATAAATCTAATTCAACAACATTTCCCATAAATTTTACCCAAAGTTTAAAGGGAAAATTGCATAGACCAAATAAATTTTGAGGTACAAGTAAATATCGTAGACCATGAAATATGATTATATTATAATAGTAATAATAATTAAAGAAAAATCATGTATAACTGAAGCTAATGAACAAATTTTGTCTCTTCTTTAAAATTGGGAAGTAGACATCTTTTTTTTAAGTTTTGTATGCACATTGTACCCTCTAAATAAATAAACAAAACCATTAATGTTAACTAAATTGTGATCCATACTTTATAAGCTATATTGTTAATAATAATAATAATAATAATAATAATAATAATTATAATCAGAAAACATGTAGATTAGGAAACTAAGTAATCTCCCCCCACAATGTTAAACATACACCATTTTAGCCATAAATAGATGGAAAAGCCACTTTGAATTTGCAGTGAAGCAGACTTCCTTCATTAGTGGCCGTTTTCCTCTTTAGGCACAGGAGAGAGAGAGATATATATATATATATATACATATATGTGTGTGTGTATGAAAGATACGCACAAATCACGCCTCTGTTGAAAAGAAATATGGCTCGCAAGGGAAAGAGTTTCACATTCATGTGAGAAAACCACGCAAAAGTGGAACCTTATAGCCATTGACGCAACCCAAAAGCTTTCAACGCTGAGCTACTTATTTCAATTTTCAAAATCACTGAGAGAAGAAGAGGCCTCACTGTTTTTTTTTTTTGTTTTTTTTTTTGGTTTTTTTTTTCCCACCGATTTCCCTTCGCTCCTAAAACAAGAAATCAAGTCTCTGTTTAGGAGGGAAGGGACATCCATCCATACATCAATCCATCAATCAATCAATCTATCAATGGAGGCGAAAAATCAGCTCGCATTTTTTCAGCATTGCTGGTTTTCCCTCTTCTTCTTCATCTTCTTCTACACTGTTACCTACACTGTTCATGCTTTTGATTATGCCGATGCTCTTTCCAACAGCCTTCTCTACTTCGAAGCTCAACGTTCTGGTAGGCTTCCGTACAACCAGAGGGTCTCTTGGCGTGACCATTCTGGCCTCACCGACGGTCTTGAACAAGGGGTACGTTTGTTTTCAAATTCTCTGGTTTTGTTTTGTTTTGTTTTGTTTTGTTTTTTTTGTGGAAATTGAAGATGGTTGTTTTTTTTATTTTTTATTTATTTATTTATTTTTATTTTTGTGTGCAGGTGGATTTGGTGGGTGGGTATTATGATGCTGGTGATCATGTTAAGTTTGGGCTTCCAATGGCGTTCACTGTCACTATGCTCTCATGGGGTGCTATAGAGTATAGAGAACAGATTGCAGAAGCCGGTGAATTGGAACACACAATGGAGGCAATCAAATGGGGTACTGATTACTTCATCAAGGCTCACACTAGCCCCAATGTGTTATGGGCAGAGGTACATGAATTCATAATTTCATAAGTGCACTTTTTTTTTTTTTTTTTTTCAAATTTTGAATTTTTCCATATGCAACAAAACTAATTGGTATTGAGCTTGAAATTGTGTTTTTAGAGATATTTCAGAGTTTTCACATGGTAGTGGATGTGTGTCAGGTGGGTGATGGAGATACTGATCATTATTGTTGGCAACGCCCAGAGGACATGACAACGTCAAGGCAAGCTTACAAGGTGGATGATCAAAATCCAGGTTCAGATCTGGCCGGAGAAACGGCTGCAGCCATGGCTGCTGCATCCATAGTTTTCAGAGAAACAAACCCACATTACTCTCTCCTACTTCTGCACCATGCCCAAGAGGTAAAATTAAGCTCACGTTCTTGAATAATCTTGATTTGTTCTGTATACAGAAATATGCTTCTGCTGAACCCTGGACTGCCACTTTTTATGAATAACATTTGAATTGGGATAATCCAAAACCTCTCTAGTTTAAATTTTAATGAAATAAATTCAATTTCATTAGAGGCTAAAAAATGTATTTTTCTCCATACATTTTGCAGAAAACGTTAATGGGTCTAAATTCTTGAAGTCTAATATACACATATTATGTGATTTTTGTTGTCTGTAGTTGTTTGAATTTGGGGACAAATATAGGGGAAAGTATGATGTGAGTGTGGGAGTAGTGAAGAACTACTATGCGTCGGTGAGTGGATACATGGACGAGCTTTTGTGGGCAGCCATGTGGCTTTACAAAGCCACCGACAACAAGCAGTATCTTGAGTACGTCATTTCTAATGCTCACAGCTTCGGTGGCACTGGTTGGGCCATCACTGAATTCAGTTGGGACGTGAAATATGCTGGCCTTCAAGTCTTAGCATCAAAGGTAAGGGAAAAAAAATTTTGAATTCTGTTTTTCTCTGTATCAGTTTCTTTTTCTTAGTTTGACTTAGAGTAGTTTGTTTAGAATATAAAATTGGAGGGTAAAGTTGCCTTGAATCGCTCTCTGTTGTCTAATAACTGTCTCCTCCTAAATGCCTTAAAAGGGGTCAAAATATATTGGTCCACTATGTCTTCTGCTTTAATTTGATTTTCAAACCTGGTTTTTGTCTTTTAACCCGTAAGTGCCTCATTTCTCATGAATTCAAACATTGGATGATGGACTAAATCCTCAAATCTTGGCGTCTTCATGCTTGGCTTCTAAAGGTCATACAGGGAGTGTGCACAAATTAAGGCATATTATCTGTGGTGGTTAATTCTAGGGAAAAAGTGAAATCAAGCACATAGCCATGTGCCGCTGATTCTTTGAATGACAGTACAATTAAAGTGGTCCGGCTCGTGGCTGAGCCGAATGTCGAATAATCAATGGTGGGAACAAACCATTTATTAATATTTTTTGTACTTTTGAAGGTAAAGTTAACAATTAATATTTCTTACACATGATTCAGGTTTTCTACTATGTTAAACTTATATAGTTATTTAATATGTTCAACATTTAGTTATTTGTGAGAGATGTTTAGTTGATATAGTTTAGGTATGGGAATAGACCACTCCCTTAACAGGTGGCCTACGACCTAGCCTGACTTATTTAACAAATAGGCCAAGTCAAGGTTTATTTACTAGCCTTATTGTACAAATAGGCTCGGCCTATTTCATGAAATCCTGGCCTGTAAGCCTTTAAACCTGGTTTGTTTAGTATTAAAAAATATTATATAAATGATATTATATATTATGCATATTCTATATTAAATGTTTTGCTGAGAGAATTGTTTGGACAATTGAATTTTGTATCCTTTTTAATATAATTATTTATAACAATTTGATCTTTTTATAGATCCTTTATAATAATATACTATTGAATCAGATTTTATTTTCATTATATGTAGGCTTTAAATAGTCTCAAAATATATTTAAAGCTATCATCAGAACAGATAAAATATCATAAACAAAATATCTATTTAAAGCTTACAATTTGTAAATATGTAGGTTTTGAGGCCTACCAAAAGCCTACACTTAAAGCAAGCATATGGCCTTTTCGGCCTGTAGGCCTTTTAAAAAGGCTTCAGGCCTTGATAGGTCTTTCGAATGCTCAGGCTCGAGTCTTGAAAAAAGGCCTGCATTTTGGCTCAAGCCAAGACTCAATATTTATTCCCTCAGTTCATGCTCAAGCCTATTTAGCAAAAGCCTGACTTATTCCCACTCCTAGTCTAGTTTATACCTTTCTGTTTTTTGTAATAAAATCATGTCATATCCCGTTAACCAATATCAACTAAAAAAGTATTAAATTCTAATTAAAAGTAGTTGCGGGAGATTGTGACTTATACTTCCATCTCAACTCACGAGTCCTTGAAAATCACCATAGTATGTATCATTTATTAGTTTGATTTTATCACATAAATTCTTAAAAAAATTGTTTATATTTTAATGAATATAAATAGATGTCTATCAATATGCGATGGTGTAAAAATGTCAAAATGGTAATAATTGAGTCCACTAATTGCATATCTGATGGGCATATATATTGACCCCCGAATCATGAGGCAGGGAGATTGGAATTGCGTGCCCCACCTCAACAGGTAACTCTGTCTCCTGCGGAAGGCATAGCATACTATTTTGTTTTTAATTTTTTTGTTGTCTTCATTGAAATTAATACGAATAGAGAGTGATATAATCTATTTTTACTCATGTGAATCTTGTATAAATAAGTTTTATATTTATTTCTTTCCAATTAGTTCGGGTGTGCACACTACTTAGCAATCTAATTTCCATACAATTAATTAACCTGATAAGGATCTGAAGCCTGAATTGGGTGAGGTTGGTGTATTTACATTGTCTTTCTTCGTCCTTTTCTTTAAAAGTAGACATGTGATGACCAACTTTAGGCAGGGGATCCTTAACTTCAGAGGATCCCCATCCCCTGTCACACATAACTTTTATTGGTAGTGCAAGATGATGCTGATATTGAGTTGAAGATTGTTACACATGGCCCTCACATGCATTGGTCCTGCCACCTAACTTTCAGACAACTAAATGTGAGGTTAATTAAGATTCTTGTGAATCATCTTTGGATGGCTAATCCAGTCCATAATTTTGAGAAAGCCCATATGGTCTATAATAATTGCTAAAGGACTTGGTTTTATCTTTAGTTGGGCTGGACCCTTTCTCTGTCGTTTAGAATTATGAGAGTAAAAATGATGCCGAGGCATGCTGCAATATTGGTTCACATATTTCTTCAGCTTTTCTTTTTCCTTTTCTTAAATAAATGCCTTCCTTTGTGACAGTAGGGCTTGAAAAGACATTTGAAGTCTGAATTTGGATCTTCTCCTTTTCTTATTAACATGGGTCATTCTGAGCTACCACACTAGATTAGAGAGACATAATGCTGTGAGTTCAATAATGTTAGATCTCGTATGCGTTTCCCTAACATCATGATTCAAGTTTCAACAAATTGAGTATGAGACGTATATTAAAAAACATGTACTTCATATTATTTATGACACATGTCAAACACAAACTAACCAATTTATTCTAAACCATTTGAGTAATTTTTTTGAATATATAGTTGAATCATTAAAACCCCAAATATTGAAAAATTCATGGTAGCAGTCAAAGACATGGAAACGACAAAATGGACCAGCTTGAAAGAGAAAACATGAAAAAGCAAGGAGTGATATATATATATATATATGTAAGGTGATGAGTATTCATTTATGACACTGCTTTATTTATTGATCATGTTTCAGTTTCTCGTTGAAGAAAAACATAAGGTCCATGCAGACACGCTTGAACAATACAGATCGAAAGCAGAGTTCTACATGTGTTCATGTCTGAACAAGAACAATGGCAGCAACAACGACAACGTGGGCCTAACCCCAGCAGGACTACTCTACGTTCGTCAATGGAATAACATGCAATACGTCTCAACGGCAACATTTCTTCTCACTATATACTCTGACTTCCTCCACAACACAAACCAGAGACTCACCTGCAATAATGGAGTAACCATAAGCCCTGAAGAAATTATGGGTTTTGCCAAGACACAGATAGACTACATTCTGGGATCTAACCCCATGAACATGAGCTACTTGGTGGGTTATGGATCTAACTACCCCAAAAGGGTTCATCACAGGGGGGCATCAATGGTGTCCTACAGAGAGAATAAAGGGTTCATAGGATGCACACAAGGGTATGATAATTGGTACAGTAATGAAGAGCCTAACCCTAATGTTGTTGTTGGGGCTCTGGTTGGAGGGCCTGATTTTGAAGATAAGTTTGAGGATAGGAGGAATAATTACATGCAGACTGAGGCCTGCACCTATAATACTGCTCCTTTGGTTGCAGTTTTTGCCAAGTTATTGGACTTGCAGAACCAGAACTTGCTGGTTCCCAAGTCTTCTGCTTCCTCTCTTATGGTTGCTTCCTCTTAAGTTAATAAATATGGTAAATAGTGATATAGTATTCATGTTTCACAAGCCAATTTTAAGTTATAAGAAAATATTTTTTTTCCTCCTCGTTGGTGATTGATTTTGCAGCAATGCTTTGCCCACGTGTATTCATTATTTATTATACAAATTACTGCTGGTTGATGATAAATGTGTGATTTATTAAATACAAGGGGAAACAGAGATTGGGCAAACTTGTCCCTTTCTGTGATTTTGTCGCCATGGGTAGAGGGTAGTGGTAGTGGGCTAGTGGCTAATTTTAATGAGGCCTCATCCAAGATCCATATCCATATCAATATTCCATATTTAAAATAGATTTACGTAGAATTATGCTATTTACAATGTATAAATAACGTGATTTTATTTTCTTTTAAATTTCTTATAAAGAAAAAGACTGATGCAATATAATGTGATATGCATCTTGATAAGTTCGAAAAAAAAAAGAAGTAAAAAAAATTATGCTAAAGCTTATCAATACAGTTTAACACATGTAAAAAGAATAATTATTAATTTTTATATTATACTCCCTCCGTCCCATAATACAAGGTTGATTTTTCCTAAAATATAAGGTCTTATTTGACTTTGTTTGAATAATAAATGTGTTTTCTCCAATTTTACTCATGCATTAATTTTCTCACACATACTCTTTCATCTTCGTTTCATAATTACCCTATCTCTTACTCTTTCATAAATAAGAGTGTTTTTGGAAAAAATGATATATTTCTTACTAATTTATTATTTTTAACTGATTTTAATTAATTTTTTAAGAACCTGTAATACTACCTCCGGTCCTAATTATAAGAGCCTGTTGACTTTTTTTGGGGAGATTAAGGAAGCAAATTAGACCCCTAAATCTTAATATATGTGACATGTAATTAGATTATATGATAGTTTATAAGTAAAATAACTTAGTTTTGAGGAAAAAAGATAAATATAAACAATTTAAAGTGGTGTATTTTGTATCCTTAATTTTTTCAAAAAAATTAACTGACTCTTATAATTAGGACCGGATGGAGTTCCTTATATAGAAATGAGGGTATACGAAGAATATTACTCCGTTTCATTAGTTGCACTTTAAACATACTTTATCGGGAAAAAAAACAATGTTATTTTAGTAGTATATATTGCTGTTAGGCCCGTCAACCGCGACAACAAATGAAAATTAAGATTCCCGTACACATTTATGAGTTGGAATTTGGAAATATATGAACATGCATGAACCAACTTGCCCTGAGTTTGTTGGCCAAAAAAAAAAAAAAAAACTTGCCCTGAGTCGTCCCAATAGAACAACAAATTTCAATGGAAGTGACGTGTTTGACTGGCTTGTGATCCATTCAAACGAAAATTGTGTTAACAAAACACAAGAATATTATTTGGCAGAGGCAAACCACTGAGGCGCTGACCAGAGTCAATTGTCAAATTTACAATATTCCCATGATCCTAATTCTTAAGATCAAATTAATGTTAAATTTTCTTAAAATGATAACTTGATCATTATTTATTTTTTTATTATACAAAGACATTTCTACTCTAAGACAAATAAATATTATGGTTTTGTAAAGTAGAGTATACAATTTATAAGCTAAATTGACCCCCCCCCCCAAAAAAAAAAAAAAAAGCTAACTTATCAATACAAAAAATTGAATACTCAAATTGGAGTTAATAATGAGATAAATAAAAAGGGGTAATTAATTACAGGTCCCATGTAAAGGACTTAATTAAGATAAGGTCCCACTAAATCACCTAATTAATCTGAGGTTCTTACGAGAAAGTTGTTATAGTAGGCCAAAAAGTTGTTAGTGACTAAGCCTTCACTAACAACTTTTCGGTCTGCAATAACAACTTTTTGGCCTGTCATAACAACTTGTGGCCTAAAAATCACTCTTAATCTATAATAACTTGTGACCTTGCGATAACAACTTTTTGACCTGCAATAACAACTTCGCGGGACCTCATATTAATTAGGTGATTTCGTGGGACCTCATCTTAATTAAGTCCCTTACATGGGACCTGTAATTAATTACCCGAGTAAAAAACCCCATAGTAAATTAGCCACACCCACCCCCGCAGCCGCCAGTCCCAATAACACTTTTGATTTTTTGAAAATTTGTTCTTTTAATTTTTTTTGTCTTTAATATGAGATATAATTCATTTTTTAGGATATTTAAGGAACTAAATAAGCTAACATGTATTGTATATTTTTAGATATTACTCTTATTAGTTTTTAAGTCAAATAAATTAATTTTTAAAGAAATTCAGGTAAATCAACTTATAATAAGTTTATTTATTTTTTTAGAATTTTGTATTAAAAATCAAGTTAAAATAAAAATTAATTAGATTTTATATTAAAAAAACCATTCATCATAAACTTTTGATTTTTGAGTCCTGTCGTAATCCCCCAAAAAATAAAATAAAAATACCGCAGGAAGTAGGAAGAGAAAAGTCAAACCAAAACAAATACAAAGACGCGTCCTTCTTCTTCTTCTTCTTCTTCTTCCTCCTTTCCTCTCAAAGAGACGACCATGAGAGATTAAACAAGATCTCAAAGCAGAGTCCATCTCATGATTTCCCATCTCACAATGGCTACCACTAAACCTCTCTCCTTCCCTCTCATTCTCTCCATCTTCTCCATCATCTTCTTCATCTTCAATTCCCACATCCCTCCCTCACAAGCCCAACAAGCATACGTAAACAACAAGCAACTCGACTGCGACAGCGGAATCACCTACAACGCCACCTTAGGCAATCTCTGCAATGGCGTCTCTTCTTCCTGCTCTTCCTACCTCACCTTCCGCTCACTCCCCCCCTACAACTCCCCTCCCTCCATCGCCTTCCTCTTAAACTCCAACGCCTCCGCCATCGCCAAAGCCAACAACATCTCCGATGTCGACTTCATCCCCGACAACACCCTCCTCATCGTCCCCGTCAACTGCTCCTGTAACGGTAACAACGGCAATAACTACTACCAGCATAATTCCTCTTATGTCTTGAAGCAGCATGGTGAGACTTATTTTAGTGTTGCTAATAATACTTATCAGGCGCTTACTACTTGTCAGGCTATTGAGGATCAGAATCCTTATGATAAGAGGAATTTGGTCTCTGGTATGAATGTTAGGGTTCCGATTCGGTGTGCTTGTCCTACGAAGAAGCAGGAGGATTCTGGTTTTAGGTTTTTGCTTACTTATTTGATTTCTCTGGGTGAATCGGTTTCTTCTATTGCTGATTTGTTTGGTGTTGATGCACAAAGCGTTTTGGATGCTAATGAGCTTTCTTCCAATTCCATTATTTTTTATTTCACTCCGATTTCGGTTCCCCTCAGAAATGAACCCAATCCGATCAAATTGACCTCACCTCCGCCGTCGCCGTCTCCACCGCCGCCGTCGACGGCGTCCTCCGCCGGATCTGGCTCTTCCAACAAAGGAGTCATCGTCGGAGTCACCGTCGGTGTTGTTGTTGTTATTCTTCTCGGCTTGTCGGCGTTTATCTTCTGTTTCTGCCGCCGCCGTCGCCGGCGGCCGGAATCTCAGCTTCCTTCATCGGCTCCGGCTAAGACGGTGGACTCCGGCGGGACGACGCAGTCGTGGTCTGTGTCATCGGAGGGGATTCGATATGCGATTGATTCGTTGACGGTTTACAAATTCGAGGATTTGCAGAATGCGACGGGATTCTTCAGCGAAGGGAACAAGATCAAAGGGTCTATTTACAGAGCAAATTTTAAAGGAGATGATGCTGCTGTTAAGATCTACAAAGGTGATGTTTCAAGAGAGATTAGTATTTTGAAGCGACTCAACCATACTAACATTACTAGGCTTTCTGGTTTCTGTGTTCATAAGGGAGATACCTATCTTGTTTATGAGTTTGCTGATAATGGCTCACTTGATGATTGGCTGCATCCTAAAGACAGTGGAAAGAACAAGTTTAAGGATTCATCTTTGACTCTGAATTGGAGGCAGAGGGTTCAGATTGCTCATGATGTAGCTGATGCATTGAATTACCTTCATAACTATACAAACCCTCCTCATATACACAAGAATCTTCAGAGTGGGAGTGTGCTTCTGGATGGGAATTTCAGAGCAAAGGTTTCGAATTTTGGATTAGCAAGAGTGTTGGATGATGGTGATGAAGAAGGTGGGTTTCAAGTGACTAGGCATGTCATAGGTACACAAGGGTATATGGCACCTGAGTATATGGAGAACGGAGTGATAACTCCAAAAATGGATGTTTTTGCACTTGGGGTTGTGATTCTGGAGCTAATATCAGGGAAGGAAGCCATTGTTGGGGAGGAGAAGCTTCTGTCATCGTGTGTGAAGGAGGTGCTTGAGGGAGACAATGTGAGGGAGAAGCTTAGAGGGTTTGTGGATCCAAGTTTTGGGGAGGAATTCCCTCTGGATTTGGTGTACTCCATGGCACAGGTTGCTAAACGATGTGTTGAAAGAGACATGAATTCCAGACCAGGCATTTCTGAGGTGCTCATGACACTGTCCAAGATTCAATCGTCTACTCTTGATTGGGATCCTTCTGACGATCTTGATAGGTCCAGATCCGTTAGCAGAGTGTCTGAAGCCAGGTAGACAAACGTGAATGGAGACCGGAGAATATGGAGATAGAGATACAATCAAATAATCAAATAAGTCATTTATATTCGTACCATTGAATCCAGAGATATGAACAGTGGCACTTCATGCTCACGAGTCATCAGAGCTTCCTTGTCATTCTTGGCTGCTCACTTTACAGTATCATTACGAATTTATGATCACGGATGATTATAGCTTTCACATAAAGAGAGTTGAGTTATTGTTTCGGTTGGTTTGATGGCCGCTGGGGGGCTAACTTTCACTGTACACTTGAAATTTTTTGTTGTATCGACAATTGTAGACAATAATATAATTGTACCATTTATTATTAATTTACAAAAATTTGTACTTTGTTTAGAGGAAAGTTTATCTTTATGGGCTTGATTTGAGGCGAGGAAGTTTCAATTTATGTGCCATTTCGAATTTGTTACCCCCGTGCGATTTGAATTTTTAAGATTATCGATTATTAATTTTAATGGTCAGGAACTGAACTTTAAAAATTATAGAAAGTTTGTTTTTCAATGAAAACCTTAAATGAACAGTTTATTCCATTTAGTTTTAATGTATGAATATTCCAAACAAAAAACATTGCAAATCATTCTATTCATTAGCAGAGTTGTCAATAGTATGGCCTTCAGCTTTGGATTCAAGGCACTAGGTTTGAGATTTTTAATGACTATATGACTGAGTCTAAATTCAAGAATTGTCAGACCTCATTGGTGGTAGTTCTTTGAAAGTTGTTTACTATATTCACACATACGCGAACTCAACACCTTGTGCTCAAGTAGTTAATACCTGCCTACCAAGACCAACAGGTTTACAACTTTTTTAATACTTCCATAATGAAAGCCCTAATTCAGATACAAGAATAACTTCGGCGAAGCAAATATTATTGAAGAAGTCAAAGAATTGAGAAGCAACATAGTTGAACATTATACATTCCTTCAATACCAGTGACACGTATAAGTGGGATTGAGATTTGCATCATGGGCAAATTACGCCACAGCTATATCTGAGACAAAGGATTACACAATACAATAATACAGAAAACACAGTATAGAGCATCGTGTCAATCCACTGCACAGTCACTTGTATGAGGCGACATACCATTTGCCTGCTGAACGCACAGCATCAACTAGACTCTCTCATGACCAATTTGGAATATTTGCTGTAGCTTCATTCACCATCTTTACCAAAGTCACCTGCAGAAAGTAATTGCATGGTTATAAAGCTTTCTCAATCTCAAGATGATTTCTTGATGGAATCCTTTATTTCATCCACAACTTTCTCAATCTCAAGATAAAATGTTGAGTGCTCCTCTTTCATCATCTTGTCACTCAAACAAACAAAGAAGCTAGCAGATAGCGGATTTAGCAAATCTCAGTGGCGATAATGCAAAGCCATGGAAATGAATGCTATTGTAACTACCGGTTTATACAGTCATATGATTAAGAATTCATTACCGATTTTCTGTTCAGCTCAGTTTAATCATGGAGACTAGCATGATTTGCCTACAACTATTTATGCCTTACTATTGAATTCGTTCAAGGGGACACTTTCAGTCATCTGGTGCAAGTTTTTGTGAAGATTCAAATAAATTAACCAAATTAATACAGGTTCTAGATGTTTGCAGATCCTTGCTCCACCCACCCCAAAAGACCAACACACTAAAGAACATGGGAAAAACCAAGGACAAAATAATCATCACACATCTTGCGAGTAGTAGAATACCAAGGGCAATGAAACATACCACACTTTCTGGAACACCAGCTGGAGGCAGTGGAAGATTTTTTGGTGGAGCAACATGGTCATATGATCTTTTGTCAAACCTCCATTCTCCAATCTTTCCATAGGTAAGCTCACCCTGAAATTATGACATTTCAGTTACACATCAAGAAACAGATGCAAGATGCCTGAATATAAAAGGCAAGCAGATTCCCATTCTTTTGGTTTGTCCAAATGTAAATCAGTGCTCCTCATTTTCTTTTTGCCATTCCATTCCCCAATGGATATTAGAGTGAAAATGTCCTGGAGATCAATCTAAATACAGTACCTTCATGGTGTAGTCACATCCATATGTGTAGTGAATTATATATGTCTTCCCAATTTCTTTGTCCCATGGAGGCTGTCACACATGATAAAAAAAAGACAAATCATTTCAAATTTGGATGTAGAAGATGTTCAAACGATGAGTATAGATAAACCTCTAAGTTAGTATTCTAAACGAATCCTAACAACTGAAAAGAAAGGAAACAGAGATTAAACGCCTTCAAATTATAACGACAGGAAAACAGTACGCACTAAGAAAAATGAAGTAATGCGTGTCATTAATTTCATATGGTCCAGCATGATGCATTGAACAATGCAAAATTCTTCCGCACATTGCATTCTACTTAATTTAAGGGGAGTACAGAAAGGTCAAATCTATCCTGTGACATATCGTATGATATAATATATGAAGAGCATGTTTGGTTTCACATTGGAAGGAGAGGTCTTCAGCAATAAACGACAGCCAGTATACAAGCATTAACGAGAGTAAAACATGAAATTTTCTGCTAAATATCAATATATACAGACTTATCAGTCCAAGACAAAAAAAAAAAAAAAAAAAAAAAAAAGAGAGAGAGAACCTGAATCATGAATTCCTTGTATAATATGTTGCCAACACCATGAAGAGCAGATGAAACAGCATAAGCATACCTATTATATTAGTAATACAAATGTAAGAATCAAGTTGTAGTAACTTAATCAATGAAAGGAAAAAGGATTAGAGGAAATTACATTTCAAGCACCCAGCCAAATGCTTTATCTGTTTCAGGATCCTTCTTCATTGCAATGGAAACATTCATCCAAGTGGGAGCAATCTTCTTAAGGGATTCCTGACATATTTTTTTTTCAAAATAAATAAATAAATCCCCAAATTTTGAAAAAAGCATATATTAACTAACACCAAGAAATTGATATATACCTTCCCGACAATAACTGGCGAGTTTCCTATAGGGTCAATGTTGGTGATAGGTCCACTTTCCTCAGGGAAATACTTCCTCAACACTTTCTCATACTTTTTGGGTTCAATATAGAAGAAAGGAAATGCTGCTCCAAGCCCGTCTCTGGATAAGTTGGGTATAGGCTTGACAATTATATGATCCGGCTCAGCCATCAATATGTAACTGAAGCATGATGTATATGACATTAATAAAGTCAAACACGAATAGAATGATCGACAATTTGTGCATAGAAATTTGAAGTTAAAGTCCCATACTCTTCTTTAATATCTGCTTCCTTTAGCCATTGTACAAAGGCCCAAGGTCTGT
This sequence comes from Mimosa bimucronata, assembly GCA_037074515.1. Taxonomy (NCBI): domain Eukaryota; kingdom Viridiplantae; phylum Streptophyta; class Magnoliopsida; order Fabales; family Fabaceae; genus Mimosa; species Mimosa bimucronata. The sequence goes on from CM073443.1 coordinate 1,782,527, forward strand.
TGAGGACTATGTAACCCTGTACAGACGAGATTGAGGACCACAAGGTTCATTTTCATTCAGCCAATGGTAATAAATAAAAAAGAAGGTTCATGAAGATAAGTTATGGAGAATCTTATTTTGTTACTCCACACAAAAGATGGACAACACCCCAAAATTAGAATCCTGGGAATTCTGCCTTCGTTTGTGCAGGGTTCCACTGATTCCCAATGATCTGATTTGATGCAGAGTCAAAACACTGATAAACACAAGCCACAATACAATTCCTAATCCTGAATTCTCCATTTCAAGCTCCGATTCTCAATTCCCAAACATTATCCTAACCTAAAATAACAAGCCTTGGTGATATACACTAGATAGATTTGCCAGCTTGAGTTTTAGTTGGTGCTTCACAAGTACGGCATAAAACATTCATATTCTGTCATTGCAATCTAGCTAATATACACCAGATGTGCTAGCAAGGTTATTTGCCTCCCTGAATGATTACAAGGTTTGAGCAATTAGCCCCCGGATTTGAACAAACTCAATAACAAACACTAAATCACAATTCCAAATCCCAAGTTCCCAATTTTCAAAGGCATCATAAGCTATCACCCAGTCATACAGCATCACAATAACAGTTGAGAGTGACACAGAAAGCTTATGCTTGCCTCGTCACAGTTCTATTGCCACAATTATTGAACCATCAAAAGAAGACCCAAAAGCACAGTCCAAGTAAACGTGAAGAACAATACCTGATCCATTCCAGCAGGCAAAGGTTGGGCAACAAAAGTGGGGATCTCATCCATGAGATTATCAGGCTTCCCAGAGTGAAGAACCCTTGTGAATCCACCCATCTCAGAATTAGGCTGATTCCTGAATTTCTTAAACCAATAATACATGATTCTACACTGCCAAGTATTGTACACCGAATCAGAGGCAGTGACAGCCGTGTGGAAAAGCCTCTTGGATTTGCCATTGCTTCTTGATCTATCATATGGCATCTTAATAATGGGATCCACAGAAAGGGAAGACCTTGAAGGACCAGGAAATTCTTGTTTAAGAGAAGCATTGGCTGATATGAGAATATTGTAAGTGATTAGAGCTACTGAGAAGCTAATTAGAATCGCGAAGAACATATTCCCACACCCCATTTCTCAGATCTTTCTCTATCTCCTTCTTCTGTCTATTTCTCGCACATAAATGATTATATGAAGTTTAGAGGCTCAACTCAAGCAAATAAAACATAAAGTCACAAACTTTGGCGTCGGAGAAGAAGTTAGGCGGCTAAGTCATCGTCGATTTGGTGAAGTTTTTGAAAATAAACACGCCCTCTATGCACATCATAGCTTAAGATGTGTAAAGATTATTATAGAGTCCAGGTCCCACTGATATTTTTGTTTGACTGTGAAGCACTGTTAGGAATATCTTAATCATCATAATTAATATTTAATATACAATAATATCAAGTATCAACCAGAAAGGAATCTTTTTTATCAATGAAAATGAAAGATTGCTTGGTTGTGCAAAATAAAGAATGATGGAGATGGAAAGTGGGTTTCCTATGATTTTTCCATCGTGGATCTGGGATTGTTTCCCTAATCTAACTCAACTCACACATGATATATAGTTTGATGTCAACTTGAAGATTAATCATTTAATTAGTTCACGTTTACTTTGATCAGACTGTTAATTCGTTGGGTTAGGAGTTAGGACACAAGGCTGGGACTTAATCACTCCAAGAACAAGTCAACTTGAGGTGAAGAGAAAATGTGATAATCTAATCCGTAAACTTAGCTTCGTTCTTCAAGAAGTTTCTTTTTTTTTTTCAATTACCTTTTTTAATTGAACTACAATCTAGAGATGATCTCCTCCTCTATCTTCATTGCAAATATACTACTCCCTTCAATTACAAATATAAAAGGTAATGTCCAAAATTTATAGTAATAAATGTATGTTTTTCATTTATACTCTTGTATATTAAATGTTGAGATGAGTGGAGATAAAGTGTATATAATAAATGAGTAAGGTTAAAATGGAAAGTTTTATTAAATATACCCATAATAAATGATTCCAACGTATTTTATTGGTATATCTAAAATTGTTGATTACTTTTTATAATAAGGACCGGAAGGAGTAACTTAGTAACAGAAGATAAGTAGGTAATATTTTGATCAACATAGTGTGCATAGTGTGTGGTTATGTTTTGATTAATAGAAAATGGGATTCTTCCTTTTTCTTTTTAATTGAACTACAATCTAGAAATGATCTCGATGTCTATCTTCATTGCAAATATACTTACTTAATAACAGAAGATAACCAAGTAATATTTTGACCATTATAATGTGTAGTTAAGTATACTGTGTGGTTATGTTTTGATTAACAGAAAATGGGATAATATAATATGTACGCCTCATTCTTCAATAAGTTTCTTTTTTTTTCTTTTTAATTGAAATATAATCTAGAAATGATCTTGATCTCTATCTTCGTTGCAAATATATTAACTTCATAACTGAAGGTAACCGGGTAATATTTTGACTAGTATAATGTGTGGTTATGTTTTGATTGACAAAAAATGGGACAATGTAATATGTAAGCCTCATTCTTCAATAGTTTCTTTTCTCTCTCTTTTTAATTGAACTACAATCTAGAAATGATCTCAATCTCTATCTTCATTACAAATATACTAAATATGTAATATGTAAGCCTCATTCTTCAAAAGTTTCTTTTCTCTCTCTTTTTAATTGAACTATAATCTAGAAATGATCTCAATCTCTATCTTCATTACAAATATACTAACTTAATAATATAATATAACTAGTTAATATTTTGACCATTATAGTGTGTGGTTATGTTTTGATTACCAAAAATTAGGATAATGTAATATGTAAGCCTCATTCTTCAAGAAGTTTTTTCTTTCTTTTTCTTTTTAATTGAAGTAGAATCTATAAATGATCTTGATTACTGTCTTCATTGCAAATACACTAACTTAATAACAAAGGATAACCAAGTAATATTTTTACCAGTATAGAGTGTTATTATGTTTTGATTAACGAAAAATTGGTTAATGCAATCTGTAAGCCTCATTCTTCAAGAAGTTTTTTCTTTCTTTTTCTTTTTAATTGAAGTAGAATCTATAAATGATCTTGATTACTGTCTTCATTGCAAATACACTAACTTAATAATAAAGGATAACCAAGTAATATTTTTACCAGTATAGAGTGTTATTATGTTTTGATTAACGAAAAATTGGTTAATGCAATCTGTAAGCCTCATTCTTCAAGAAGTTTCTTTTTTCTTTTTCTTTTTAATTGAACATAATCTAGAAAATATCTCAATCTCTATCTTTATTGCAAATATACTAACTTAATAACACAAGATAATCGGGTAATATTTTGACCACTATAGTGTGTGGTTATGTTTTGATTAACACAAAAATATGATAATATAATGTGTTAAAATATGATAATATAATGTGTAAGCCTCATTCTCAAGAAGTTTCTTTTTTCTTTTTAATTGTACTATAATCTATAAATAATAAATAATCTGGATGTCTATCTTCATTGCAAATATACTAACTTAATAACAGAGGATAACCAGGTAATATTTGACCAATATATTGTGTGATTAATTATGTTTTGATTAACAAAAAATGGAATAATATTATTTGAAAGCCTCATAACTAGGCAATATCCTGACCCTCTTTATTGTATAGTATCTCCACTCCCTCTCCACTTAATATTTTTATCATTGGATTTGTTTTCAATAAATTTGATCTAATACAATTGAAAAAATATTTTACATTCAACAATAAATAAATAGATAATAATATTTTCCCAATTATATTAAATCTCAACTATTGGAAGCAAATTCAACGATGAAGATATTAAGTGGAGAGGAAGTGGAGAGACTTTATAGTGGAGAGGCCCACTGAATATTTTGACTACAATAGTTTGTGGTTATGTTATGACTAGCATAAGTAATTTATTATGAAAAGGACCTGTTAAAACGGCAGTGAAAAATGGTGTGAGAATAAATCCTGCTTGTGCATTCTGGGAAGCTTGAAGGCTGAAGCAGTTCAGGCTTAACGTACGTACACTTGAGATCTAATTTTTCTACAAGTGTGTGCACCGTCATATTCTTAAAGGGTAAACAATCCTCATAAGGCAACAAATTTATAACGTTTCACACACACACACACACACACACACACACAGAGCATATTGCCTCCTGTCAAAAGCATCTTTTTTGAATTTTTAAATACAGGTATAATTTATTGTCACCCATATATCAAAATGACTTGATATGAGCTGCATCATTCACTGTCCAACTAATGATGTATTCACTCTCTTAATATACTCATTCTGATATCCTACAGTTAACTTGCTAAAATGAATGTGGTTGCTTGAACCCTGTCACCCTCAAGATCGATATGGTTAAAGTTGTAACATTACAACTGCCATCACATATTTATACATACACACTACCCTGATGTCTATTAAAAACCATGAAATTAAAGAAATTGTAACAAAGGACGAAAAGAGAAACAGATTTGCTAAATAATAAAAAAAAAGACCAACCAACCATATTTGTTAGTCCTTGTTAGCAAATTTGTTTGTCATTTTGTACTTGTTAATAACTTTAACAGAATCATAAGAGGCAGTATCAGTATAAGGTGGCCGATTCAGATGAGAAAGCGTGCTAGTTCCTCCGGTGAGTGTTCTTGAAGGATTCTCATTATTAGGATCCACATGGTGAGCCGTTGCCGGAGACTGTGGCGGCGACACGGCGGCGTGGTTGAAGAAGGAGGAGACGGCGGCGTCCAAGTCGAAGTTATGGCTCTCCAACAAGCAGAGGGCTTCTTCATGTGAAGCAGAAGTCATATGGCAGAATGATATTATCATAGACGCACGGTTAACAGCTTCAGAATCTCTGTCCATGGCCCAATATTTTGATTTTGTCCAAAGTTATATATATATATATATATATATTTATATGCATGTAGCCGACACACGTGTCCTTAAAACAAGTCCCTACAAGCCTCGTCATCTCGTGGTCAAAAACTCTGCTTGATTTGAAGATTCTTTTGTTTTAAATTAAAAACCACCGTCTCAACCTCTACAAATATGTCAATTAGTATGAGTGGATTTGAGTGAGAGACATGAGATCACAACACAAGCATGATATTGTAAAACAAGAAAATAATTTACGAGTGAGAGACCATTTTAGCTTTGGTTTCATTTACGAATATTGCAGCTAGATCTCAGCATTTTTGCCCCCATGTTTTTTAAAAATCTCCCTCTAACATTTAATATAAGACTAAATTGACTTATGTAAAGAGATTAACTAAGTAAGATATATTATTTTAAAATATTTATATTTATCATTTTTCTCCCAACTAATTTATAGCTTATTACTTGAAATATATTGTTACATACAACATATATTACAACTAATTTTGTATTGAGGACTTGAAAGAGTATAAGATAGCGTCATTAAACTTGAATGTCTTCAGTTTTACATAAATAACACTTGTTGAATAGGGGAAACCACTATTATTGACATTTAGGGAGTCAAACAAATAGAAGTGTCATTGCCTAGGTAATAAATACATAGCACTTGTACAAATTGAACCCACCAGCAACCTATATCCCCATTTGGAGCACAATGACATATTTCAAAGATTCACTTATTTTCCTTGGATTACAAAGCAAGCTAATAGTTTGGGATAATAAATAATGGAATCCAACTTGTCTCCTCCCATTTATACTTATAGAGGAGCTTCCATGTCACTCTGCCACATGGGCATTGGCCCAACTTCAAAGATTCAAAGACATAAAGCACATGATAGCTATATAGCATAGTCGAGAAAACTTTGCTCTGGTTGCCATTTATGAGTATGGGGGTGGATTAATCTTATATCAGCAGCACATCTTTTTGGCTGCAGCCATTGATGCACAGGAAGCTGCTGCCTCTGCTATCAATGAAATTGGTTGGCGAGCCTGGAGGTAAGAACCTACATCAAATGGATGCAACTCAGAACCATAAAATATAAGATTAACTCCAGGAAGGAGCACTTCTTTATTGTCATCTTCATCTGATTCTGGTTCAGTTTCTAACATATAAGCTTGAGGAATTTCTTCCACAGCCCTAGTGGCAGCCTCATAAACAGGAGTAAAGGCGTATGATCTGCACAAACCATTCAACAGCAAACAATCTGAGACTTGAGATGATTAGCAGATAAAAGCCACAAATAAAGAGTACTAAACCGTTATTCTTTTGTCTAACAATCTATTTAAAGATTTGGTTGTTGGTAAAACATAATAACGCCAAGTAATTCATGTAGCCAACCCACCTAGTTTGCATTATTACTGCAAAAATCTTTAAAAAGGATTCCAAGAAATACAAACAAAAATATAGGGCAAGATGAAGTTTGGAATCACCAGTTGCCACGCATTTAGCAAATTCTCACTTAGAAGGAACAAATTGTTTCAATAGAGGCACAAAAGCAAATTAGCAGAAAGTACAGTTTCTCTTTCCTGTGGCTATTCGTAGCAAAAGTTAGCATAATGTTTAACAAATATTTATATCACAGAAAAATCCAGTTGATTATCTTGGTAAAAGTAATTGATTTCATGTTCGCCAAGAAAACACTAATTGAAAGAATTTATTTATCTGATGAGAAATTTCATCCATCCATTTTCTAGCAATGAGTCAACAGCAAATCTGACCAACCTTAGAATGCGGCCATCAAAGCTTAATACTTCAGTTAGGCAGCGTTGTTGGTTAGCAAGCTTTAACTTCTGCTGCTCACTCAATGCCCCTGAAATTGGAGAAGGATCCAAAGATGTGTTCAATCTACCACTAGCATAGTTCATAAGCTGTGGAGAAGCATCCACAACTTGCCTTTTTTGGTAAAGAAGATTTGCTGCCGGTCCTGTTGGTTGGTACTCTGCACAGATGTCATGCAGCCTTTTCCTTAGGCTTTGCATTGAATCATGGTGTTCCCCAAAAGAGCCAGTTTGAAGCAAACCTGATGAAACCACCCTTTTACATATAGTACTGCAGAGCTTCGGATTAAAAAGTGGCATCCCAAATTCTACAGTCAAAGGAACCCATTCAAATTTATCTTCTGTGTCTGAACCCTGGTCTGATTCTCTTCCATTAAATAATTTTATCAGTCGAATAAAACCAACTGTCCGTAGTTCCATTTTGTTTGCCAAGTCAGTCAAGAGAGGATTCAACTTCATTATTTCCTCTTCGCACAGTCCTAACTCTTTTTCTACAGGGGCAATTGAACCATCAGAGTTCTTCAGGGGCAAAGGAATATCCACAGTAATCACTTTTCCAGATTTGCCAAGATCATACCTACTTAGAGGCTGCACCAAAACAGCTGAATGTTTTAGAAGTAAATTTAGATAATGCAAGAGCGTATTTCCTTTAACAAGATTTCCTTCAAGCTTCCCTCCCAATCCTCCTACAGTGGAGCCATCCCAAGACCATATCAAAGCTTTCTCACAACCAGCCAATGGAGCAGGAAGAAAACGCAGGCACTGGCCTTTCATCAGAACAACTGATAGAGGCCCACTAGCCACAGTCGAATATAGAAGAAGTTTCATCCAAGGAGTCATCGAGGAATATGAGGGAGGACCAAAATGAGCTGGACCTGAAGGTCCAGGGAGAACTGAAGATTGAGGAAGAGGCAATATGGAAACAATTAACTCATAGTCACGAAGAAACAAATGATCCAAAGCTGCTGGTCGGAGAGAAGCCAAGCTTTCAGAGCGAAGAATATCCACATGATATTCTTTTTTATTTTTTAACATTTCTGATACAACATCTGAACCTTCAACTTGTATCAATTTCTCATCATTCTGATGATTTGTCTGTGACTTGCAGGATTCTGGTGTCTGATCACAGTCACCTTGCAAAGGAATAGGAAGAGATACATCACCCATGAAACATGGAACAGGATCTGTGGTAAGAGAAGCCTCCTCATACTTTTCTGAATCTAAATTTAGTAAATTATCATTATTCTTCCCACCACCTTCTGAAATGCCAGAGTCTCCCACTGTGCTAGCCAACGGGATTTCAGCTCTCTGATAACATGGATCATCATTACTTGATGTAATCATACCCATCTTACAAAAACCTTCATCCACTTTAGCATTAGTAGTATAAGAAATTCCACTTGATAGCAGGCATTCTAATACACAGCGCAGGCTGAAGGCATGATTTGCAAATTCCTGTAGTACTCCCTCAAATTTTGCACCCTCCAAGGTACTAAGATCCCTGCAAAGATCAGTAATGCTGGCATGACCCAACTTCCCCGCTTCATATAGTGTAACAGCATGAGATTTCAAACCTAACAAAACCCATCAGCAGGACATGTAAATATCATAAGAGACTCTAGACAGACACAGACATGAAATGAATTCTCACACATGAAAAGACCGAAGAATAAGAGGCAGGACCCTTTGAAAACCATAAAGAAAGCTGATACTGCCTTGGTTTATTAAGCAGAGTACTCTTGGATTTACCAGAATAATAAAAAACATGAGTATTGCCCATGAACCTTTTCTTTCTATGGTTTAATATTCTCCAATTACCCAAAGCTTTAAGAGATAATTCAGAGAAGGAGAAAAGAATCATGGGCAACTACGTCAATTATTTGCACTATAATGGAATATAAAAACCAGAGTAGCACACAAGAGATAAAGTTTTGCCTCAAAAGCAGTAAGTATCTAATCTAAGAGTAGGGAAATTTTAAGGAAGGAAGCTAGAAATGCATGAATGTAATTATGGCAACCATTGTCCATTAAGTTTTTAAAGTGGATTTTTTTACCTGGATTCTGCTAAATCCGATTTTGCCTCACCTCAGTTGTATCACTCATTCTCTTCTAAATAGTGGTAGGTTACTATGACCATTCCCCCCCCCCCCCCCCAAACTTTTGACAGAAACAATGAAAACTTTGCCACCTAACAAAAAGCATGCTTTTCAAATAAAAAATCAAAAGGCACTCTTTTAAATTGTTGCAAACTTATAAATGCTTTGGAAGTCAATTCTAGAAACTGACAATCTCATAATCAGATGGATCAAATTGTCGTTGGTCAACAGAAAAAATTGCAGGGAGAAAGATCTTGGTATTATCATAAACTCAAAAAGTTTCTTCACAAAAAAGCAACCAAAAAGCGTTGGAAATTTAAAAAAGTCACGATCGCACTATTGCATCAGAATACAACAACAACCAAGTCTTATCCCATTAGGTGAGGTCGGCTACATGGATTGCACGACGCCATTCTACTCTATCATTAACCAAATCCTTAGATATATTATTCACTAAAAGATCTCGCTCTACAATTTCCCCAAGTGTATGCCTGGGTCTCCCCCTTCCTCTCTTAATCAGACTCCAGAATATTGAGATAAAATTAAAGAAAAGTACTACTGTTGAAAAACACCCAAAGTGCGCTTAGAGTCCAACAAAATCGGTTGATTAACAAAATGAAATGTGAGGAGAAAAGGTGCATGGCAAAAACCTGGTGAAACAGAACCCATCATAAGATAGGATGTTATAGTAGCATCAACAATAAGAGCGACACGAGTAAATGCAGAACAATGACCATAGTTCCCTGTCCAAGAAGTATCCTCTTGTTGATTGACACCATTGCCAATGAGCATACTCTCAGAAATCAAACTAACACGAGAAGCATCATCATCACCAGCAGAACTTCTAAGAGAATCAGTTGTGCTCATGTCTTGAAGAATAGATGCTGGATCAATTACTTTGGTTGCCCAGCCCAACCGACAAACAAAAGATGCAGCAGCCTGAAGTTGGAACAAGTCAGCCTGTAGGGTTGTTGCCAATTCAGCAACAGTTACATTTTCGCTTGAAACAACAAAAACTGCATACAATAACCTAGAAAATAACAACTCACGTCAAAGTTGCTCTTCAAGGAGCATTTAAACAAAAATGATGCAAATAAAAACTCAAACTGCCGCATTACTCTTCAATAGGATCTTCATAAGACTGCTCTCGGTTGGAAACAAAACCTTCAAGCCTGGAAACTGAATCACCAAAAATATAAATTTTAAGATATCTCTTCCCAACCCCAGGCAGCTCAAAATGAATAGACAGCACCTTGAAAAATCATGTTGCACACATCATATGGTTGATTATTTTACTGTTGTTTGCCCTACATTTTATACAAGCTTTCATACTTCAAAGCAAATTGGCCATAAAACCATGCATGCTAAATCATATTTTAATTCCTTAACAATTTTAGGTAATGTGCGAGATTTTAAATGTAAAACAAATTGAAATAAAATTATATTTTGCATTTGTTTTATTTAGCAAGTTTAAAAAGTCACAAGTCATGGTTTTAAACTTGCTAATAGGTCATAAGGCAATGAGATGCTAAAGCAATGATAATCAAAACAATAGAAGGAAGCACTTAACACTAAAAAGCGAACAATTACTAAAATGAAAATTTCACAACAATGAAATCTATTAAATAAGTTTACTTACCCTCAAAACTCAGTCTCTCACTTTCTCTTACTCTAGCTCTCTCCCCTTTTAGTCTCTCTTTCCCTCACTCTCTTCTAAATCAATGCTTTCTTACTCCTTGCAACGTCCACCTAGATCTGATTAGCCCAGTCTCTGCTTTTCCTAAAAGTTTCTGAATTTCTTGCAGGTGGGATACAGTTGACTTTGGAGCAAGCACTGCCAGATCTCAGATCTTGTAGGGATTTGTTTGAGATCTTTGTCACAGTAACTGTAACTCAAGGCTGAATGTTGAAGCTAAGTCAAGATATCTCTACAACGAGACTTTCTAACTCTGCTACAGTAGAGGATTTTGATGGGTTGCTAGTTGCAAGGTTACTTTGTTTGTTTCAGTTAGGCAGATATGGAGTATTCCTTGGATTTCTTTTCTACATGAAAATGATGATGATACAAAACTATGTTTGAGTTTGTAATCATGAAGATACAATAATTACATTGGCATGGATTACGTTTGTTTTCATTGCATCATGCCACCACAGGTAAAAACAGCCAGTAGTAATTTCATCAGAACAGGTATGATCATTTCGGTTGGTCAATTCAAATTATAGAACAATAGAAACCTTTAAGTTGCATGTCTCAAACGTTTTATTCGTAAATAACAATTCTAAAACATATGCTTCTAAAAATTTCAAACTGAAAAAAGGATATTAACAAAGTACCAAAACTTAACACTGAGAACTCACCTTTAAACCGGTCATCAGGACTTACAGGAACATCAAAATAGATCAATCCCCGTCTATAAAGAGCTTTTACTATGTCAGGATCAAACTGGACAAATGAATTTCCTTCCTTCTTACAGACTTTGTCTATGGTCGCCATTTCCTCTTCTGAGAGTTTCTACAAAAAGAAGAGTATGTAATGGAAAAAGTATGCCTGATGAGTGAACACAAAGAATTTCTTATAGCCAAATTAACGTAACAAAATTTATTGTAGTGAATGATCCGTTTCATGAGGATCAAAGGCAGACCTCACCTTAAATTCTTCCATGGTAAAGTTCACAAGACAAATTCCCCACCATGGTTCAATTGCAAAATCTACAGGTTCTAGAGGCAAGCAATCTCTTGCAATTGACTTATTCAGTTTCCACATGATTTTCTGAATATTCCAAAATAAGAAAATGATGAGATGACAGTGATAAAAATTTGGAAGCTAAAAAAAAGCTCATACCCAATTTAAAACGTTTGAACATGAGGCATTACCAAAACCCGTTGAGGTTAATGTTTTAGTTATAATGTCATAGAAATTTGATGATGCAGACATTTGTATATGTTGCACGAGAATGACACTTAAATACCCCCTTCCCAACAGTATATCAATGCAGGGAAGTGCCCAAAGAAGATAAGACATTAAAGTGTCTTCAATTTGGCATAGACTTATAAGAATTGTTTGTTTCACTAATGGATCTCAGAAAGTAATATCAGAAGGATGATCATTACATGCGTTTAGACAGACACTGACATACAAACCCAAGAATGCATGCAATAATTGTTAGAGACTGTAAGACACGCACTGAGATGCAAACCCAAGCATCCATGTAATGATTGTTACAGATAGTTAGACAAACTGACATGCAAATGCAAGGAAAGATGCCAACCAACTATGAGTATCTATGCCATATTTGTGAATCCTATTTATATAGAAAAAAAATATATGCAGTACCTTAGATCGACACTTGTTCATTATGTCCATAAATTCATTCCTTCCAATTCCTGTAAGTCTTAAGGCATCTGCAGCACTAAAATTCGGGATGCTGTCATATGGTTTTTCTAAAAACAATAGAAAAATAATGATATTTAGTGTCCAGCTTCCATGCAAACCAACCATCAATTTTGATAAGGTATTAACAGCATAGAAATTTCCAAATGAAGCTTCACAAACAAGTTACAGAACAGATGCAAGTCTAGTTGAGATATATGACACAAACACCATTCCTTGGATAATCCAGAAACTGTCAAGAGCACTAAGAAACTGAAGAGTAAAAAGATACCGAATTTATAAGACAGAGAAAAGCCTCAATTTTAAGTCACAGAAAGCAAAATTTAAGTAGAATCTTAAAGCAGATTGAACCATTTGAGAATTTTCACAATTAAGAAACAAGTTACCATTTCTCATTACTTCAAAAATCATATCACAATAGTATTGGAAAGGTGATACCCTCATTACACGGCAGACATACTCTGCCAAATGATAAGGAAATATCTGCAAGGGAAAATAAAGCATATTAAATGTAGATGTCCAAAAAGAAGAGAAAAAGAAGATGAAGTGGCCAGGAAATGCTGCACTATATATGTGGTGTCATTTCAAAAGACATCGGGATATATTTTTTTCCCCCTAAGAAATGAATGTTAATAAGATTGAACTAAATAAACAAAACTGAAGCTAAAAATTAAAATAAAACTAAGCTCTATTGTGAAATACAATATCTCTACTTCCAATTAATAATACATAAAACTAAGAAAATCGACATCAAGATCAGCAAAAACAGAGGCTAGATGCTCTACCAAAAGAAGTGCAATAAAGTATATAGATAAGACATTGTAACAATGCAAATTCATTTGATCTATGACTTCAATAGGACGGATCAATTGGAGTTTCAGTAAGGAATATACTGCCAGATTCTTTTGTAAGTAATGCAGCATTTCATCATAATATTCACTTTCATAACAAACTCTGCGAGCAAAACATCTATTCCACTGGAGCCTCTTCTTTATGCAGTAATCAACAATCCTGTGCAATAAACCACAGCCAAAAAATATGAGGAAAGGCATGAGCACTGAAGTTGGTGCCTTAATGTAGTGTATGAAGTAAAAACTCATAGATATTTATTCAATTAAATTGAAATACACTTCCTAATTATGCATAATCTGAAGAAAGTCATTGATGCTTTGGTATAGATGTCAAGATTGCTGTTGAAGGCAGTACATTTTTTGGAGTCTCATTGTTTTGCAATTAATGTATTGCTACGGATACCCAGCATATAGTGTTTGTGACAAATCAAGTTATAGCAGCCATAAGAAGATATATACGGAGGTCTATTATTCTTTTTTCTGTAAAGTGACACTCATAGTTGAAAAATGATCAACCGCACCCAAACAAGCTCAGATATATAGTACAATCGAGAGAATATGATACTGAACAGAATGACAGTTAAATCGATTAGTTTAGCTAGAAAAGGAGATCAAAAAGAACATGGAGCTTGAAGGTTCATGCATGTTCTCGTCACGAAATAAAGTACTGTTAACTCTATTCAGACAATTAAAACTTCTATGCTATACAAGATTCTAAATTAAACTAAAAAGGGGGAAAAACAGCTGAACGCATAAGAAGACATTTATTCAGGAAGTGAGAGAAAGATATAAAGACTTCAGAAGTAGAAACTAGAAAGCTTTCCACCCAAAACAGAGTAAAGAAACAATTCACATTCCCAATGTAGAAAAGCTCACATATTTACACACGTCATATTTGGATCCTAATTTTCCTTTTCACATCCCAACAACTTGATCTAATGCCAGAAAGAGAAAGCGAACCAACCTATGCTCAAAGCACTCCATTATTTTCTAAAAATTGGCAAATAAACAACAACAAAGAAAGAAAAAAAAACCGAATTACTATCGAACAGGGTCATGTTCAATAAAATATGAGGAACTTTAGTCATCTCATCAAGATCTATGGGCTTCTAGTAAAACGTCTTTACAACAAATCTAAACTGAAGTTTTCTTGTGTTTAGTACATCAAAATTCAATTTTGCAAACAGCAAGAAATGAATTATGTCAAACTCTAAGTAACCACTATGAAAAGACCCCGAAATTAAAACAACCGATTAAGCAAAAAGTACAACACGAAAGCTAATTATATAACCTATTGTGCCATTCTTCTTTAGTAGAATGAACTGCCAGAAGTCGCTTCGGGAGACTCTGCCAAGGACATTCTTCCCTAATAGCTTTCTCAATCAACTGTTCATCAACTGTCATCGTAACTTGCTGCATTTTTCAACTGCCTCGGAAACCCAATTCAAAAACTGAAAACAAAGCAGCACAAAATGATCACCAATAACAAAAAATGCCGCATTGAGTAGGATCACTCGGACAAAGGATATGAATGATGGTACCTGATCATGAGAAACAGAGAATGTGTGATTCAGCTAGGGTTTGCAAAAGCAAAATGAGCAGACTCTGAAGAAGAAGGTGGGTGGGTGTAATGTTTATGAGATATAATGAAGGAAACAAGTCACTGTCAGTACTGCTATTTCCATCAATGGAGGTGGTTACTGCGTGTGCTGTTTCCATCATCATTGCTTAAAACCTGATGGGTATTTCCGACCCGTTTCAACTTCATTATTATAAATCTTCGCGCCAAAGTAAATTTAATGGGTTGAGCCGCAAAATTTGTGTACGAAGTTTTGGTTTAGTAACTTATTCTGTCCAGAATTTTTTTTTCTCCTACAAAATTACTCGTAATTTTTAAATATAGCAATATCTCCCAGCTAAAAAATTATCATCTACTATCAATTATATAAAATTGGGATCTTGGAAGTTTTATTGCATGGCATCTGGGACACCCCACCTGTTGCCACGCTCCAACTCATTTTGTGTGCCATGTGTTATAGGGCTTACAGTTTACAATTATCCCATCGTTCCTTTCATCTATCCCCACCTCCCCGTATTTTTTGCCATTAACACTATTTATTCATACCCGTCACGAGATCTACATTAGTTGATCGTTAAAAATGGCATAATTGTTCCATTTTAATAATTTCAGTTCCGGGTGACAAACTTTGGGAGAGATTGGTGAAAACTTTCTAGACATATTTACATCTAAACCTAATTTGATTGTAGGCTGCGTTTTGAATTTGTACAATGTAATTTCATCTTTTGTTTTGTTTGTTTGGATGTGTAATAGATATTAAAAGAATGATTTAGGATTGATGTTGGACATACTCCCTGGTCTCTTGTTAGTTAATATAATACCTTTATTTATATAAGTTAAATAGCTCACTTAATCCTAACATATTTTGTCTATTATTAGATTATATATTAACAATAAGTCAAATAAACTAATTTAAAAAAATTGATTAATCAATTTATAAATACCTTATTTAGCTTTCTCATTATTTTTTTTAAAAAGTCATGTCTTATATATAAGAAATGAGGAGTGAGTGCAAAATAACCTTTAACATGCATATTTCATTTTCTTTTTTTTATTATTAGACTAGAATTTCACTTTAGATTTATTAAGGTGTCCAATTTTATCTTCTTATAAAATCTTGTTCGTCACGGTTCTACACCCTCATAGTCCCTCTTGTAGAGTAGTCAGGGGCCTCTACACTTCCTCTATACTAAGGGTCTCTACCATTGGGTTTACTTTCAATGGTTGAGATTTAATATAATTATAAAAATATTATACATTCAACAATAAATAGGTAATAATATTTTAACATTGTAATAGGTCTCAACTATCGAAAACAAATCTAATGATAGAGATCCTAAGTAGAGACGAAATGGAGAGGCTATGCAATAGAGAAGCGAGGCCTAGAATTTCTCCTTGTGTGCATTCAATACGGAACCATTAATTAATAATATCTTGAATAAATAAAAACTTATTTACATCTAGATTATATATGATGAATGAGTTATAAAAAAAAAAAGAAAATGTTATGAATGAATGTTTAGAAACAATATCAGTTTTATATTTAAAAAATTTACCACAAAGCCAAAGGAACTAAAAATGTTCATCAAAAAATAAGAGTACCATGGATAAGGAAAATGCATACAATTTGTATATGTCATTTGTTTAACCCTTTTGTTTAAAGAGTTGCAAGCTGAACCACTATTTTTAATTTAAAAATAATATGCAAAATCAGCAATTCAATACTACTACTCAGTTGAATTTTGTTTCCAAAAATAGAACAGAATTTCTCTGCTTGTAACTAATCCTTCAAAATCATTCAATTTCTTGTTGGCCGCAAAACAAACCGTGTTGGTTCAGCTGAATCGGTGCACTGGGGCCATGAACAGCTTGTATAATACCACAATATATCACAAATACATCAATTCAGAATAACGAAAGTAATTAAGCTGCGTACTACATCAATTAATATCACCAATACATCATAGGGATGGAAATTCAAATTACACACCTCCATCCATATATCTGTCTCTTTTTTTTGTTTGTTTGTTAAATCTTACTTAACCTAGTACCATCATAACATACAATAAACCAAATTAACCCTTACATTTTTTTGAACTTTAATTTTGCTGCACACTTGCTCAAATTTATTTTTTTGTTTGCACATAATTCTGGTATTTGAGGTCAGCTCCTTGTCATAGGGAATCATGCACACGAATCCAAACTACTCTATACTCAAGGCTTAACAAGGTCTTTTTTTTAGCTGGCGTCCTTACCTCCTAGGGTATTTTGTTTCTAAGTACCATTTGTTAAGTTAGAACAACCCCAACTAGTTGATCTAAACATTTGGTAATACAATTATTCAATTTATTATATAAAGATTTTAGCCAACAAATTAAATTAAAGTGCTTATTTTTGTGTAACTTGAGTAGTTGTTGCTTGGACTGGAGGGAGCATTATATATATTTAGGGGTGAAAGGGCTATGTATTGTGTGGGTTAATTAAGTGTTGATTCCAAGATTTTGTGTCCAACTTAGAGGTCGAGGGAGCATTTTGAAACAAAAATGAAACGAGGATAATTATAGTAAGATGACATACTTGGTCCTTGTGTTGTAATCTCTCACTCATAGTCATAGAGCTTTGCTGATGACATGCCACCCACACTTCATTGAAACTTTTGCATCAAAAGAAGTATTGTATTTCGTGTGAACATAAAACGTCAAGGGGATTTGACTGTGCTTGCTTAGTTGTAGAGTATAACTGAGTTCCTCGCTTTGTTTCCAAAACAATATCCAAAGGTGGCTTGACTTTATTTCTTCGTTATCTAAACGTTCCCTCCCGGAAAACACATAATATGGCTGACACATTCTAACAAAATCATAATTCCAATAAGGTGTAGCCACATGTCCTTTGTTGGGTCCAGTGGAATAAAACATATCATCATCCAACACAACGCACAACATTTCTTCCCCATAAGGAGGCATGTCTATCATAATTGAAGCTCCACCATTGTTATCCAGACACAGATCTTTCTGATTCTCAAACCATGATGGTATTTCACTCCCTGGAATTGTCATCGTGAGAATTTCACCTTCTCTCACCCATTTCACCTAAGCACACAAATGATCACATATAATCAAATCATATAGTATGATGAACAACATAATATATATACCTGGTCAATTGTAGAAAATAGATGAAATAGTTGTTCGTCTGTCACAGTTTTCAGTGAACCACATTCTCCCGCATCCACTATAGTTAAATGTGGTGCAGACTGTGGCAACGATCGAAGTTCTGAACAAGAATTCAAATGAAGCACTTTCAGTTTCAAAAGATTAGTTATGCAGCCAGTAGGTAGATTTTTAAACAAATTTCCATTAGATCTAATTCCTCCAATGATGATAATCCACCCAAAAATGGATCCATCATCAATATTACAGTAGCTTAAATCTAATTCTTTTAGTGATTTAATACTCCATATTGAAGCAGGTAATGTTAAGCCCTCATGAGCTAAATGCCCCCAAAACAGTGTGTGCTTCAATGGAAGAATCAAGCTTTAAGAGTTGGATGCTGACCTTTTGCACCCCTGGAATGACAGTTTCCTGACCTTTTTTAAACCACCAATGGAAGAAGGTACTTCTATTATATTTGTCTCACTTGCGTCAATCTCCTCCAAGGCTTCTATTTCATTCAACTTTTCTGGCAATCTACTTAATTTTATGTCGATAGCTTTGAGACGTTTCAAAATTGTGGATGCTTTGAGGCAGGCAAATAAGATTTTTGCATCCCCTTAAATTCAATGTCTCAAGACCAGTCAATAATCCAAGTGACTATGGAAGTTTCACTATATTTGTCTCCCCAACTTCAAGCGTTTCTAGATTTTTCATACTTACCCCAAACTCTGGCAGACATTTTACTTGAATGCATCCAAAAAGAACAAATTCTTTTAGAGCACTCATTTCCAACTTTTTTGAACAGCGGGCTTTGAGATTCTTGCAACCTTTCAGATTCAACACCTGAAGATTTTTGTGCTGTCCAATTGAAGCATGAAGGTCAACAAGATCTTCACAACCTTCAAGATCTAACCTTTCCAGGTTTGGAAGTTCAGAGAAATCAGGGGTTTCAATCAAGTTTTTGGAATAACTCAAGTCCAAAAAGTTCAGATTCTTTGAGCACTGGTCAAAATCAATGAAAAGAGATGTTAGTGAGAATGGCAAAAACGCACAAGAGGGGGGTGAATTGTGCTTTAAAAAAATATTAAATAAAAACTTAAAAATACAAAACAATCTTTTATACTGTTTCGGCCAACACAATGCATACGTCTAGTTCTCCAACTCCTCGTTGGGTTCTACTATACCACAAGTTTACAAAAACGGGTTCACCTGCCAACCTTTACAACAGAGCTTTAGACTTCCCTCTAAACGCTCCCCCTTACAACTTGTAAGGACACAACCCTGTCCTAAAGCCCCAAACTTTAGAACAACCTCAAACAGTAGAGGATTTCAATTAATGAGTTCACTCAATGAACATATTTTGATAAGCACTTAAGTACAAATAATCTCATTAAGAGTAATAAATACTTTGAGCTTTTTTAAGTAGAGAGTAGATGGGAATATTGAATGCTGGTTCGTCTCTGTGTGTGTGAGAGTGAGTAACTATTCATAAATGCTCAAGTCTTGATATTTATAACTCTTCACAGCTTGCCTTTTCTTTCAGCTTCAAGAGGCCGTTTGAAATTAGTCATTGGGAGCTCTTAGCCATTGGCAATTAATGTTGTTCTTTATCTTTGTTAACTTTCTTCTCTTGCTTCAATTAATCTTACAGAGGATGAGCTAAGAGAGATAGAGACTGTGAGTAACGATCACCTGCAACCATTGTACTTGCATAGCAGTTTTTCAGTAGCGCCGGCACACTTAGCTATCACTAGCTTAATAGTGTAAGTCCTGCACTTAGCTATTAGCTAAACAAGTATTCATGTGAAGCACAATAGGTGTTATCGCTAGTGTGTTTTATTAGCTCAATGTTCAAAGACAATGTATTAGCTATCTGATTATCTAAGTTATTTCAACAAGTATTTTTCTATCGATATATAGCTAATCATGTTATCGCTAGTTATCTTATTAGCTCATTTGCTCAAAGACCCTGTATTAGCTATCTGAATGTCTAAGTTATTTCAAGTATTCTGTTATCGATAGCTAATCATGTTATCGTTAGATGACTTAGTTCATTACTGCTAGCTGTTCTAACATTCTCCCACTTTGTGTTATCCATGTTATCTATGGGGACTTAGCGATAGTGATATACTTGTACAGAGCTTAGCGATAGTGATATATTATTCTTTGCTTGCTTAAGCTAGCTCAACTCATTATATTAGCGATAGTGAAGGTTTTAACGATAGAGATATTGACTTTTCTTCAGATTATTGCGAAGTCTTCGTTAGCTATTGTTATCCTAACCCTTCCATTTGTTAGCGATAGGTTTTAGCTTAGCGATAGTGTATCTGTTATCTATAAGATTTTACTTGTTCAATGTTAAGGTAACCTACACTCTTTTACTTAGTCATTTAACATGATTCTTATCTCAATTTATTCCAGACTAAGTTATATGCTAATTGTTCGTTTTACTTATGTTATCTATGGGTCCAGTCCTCATCAAAACTTAAGATTCTAACATTCTCCCCCTTTTTGATGATGACAAAACATAAGTAAAAACATATATAAGATAAAGCATGTACAGAGCATAAATTAAGACAAACATATAAATTGTATTGACTTTACAAAATACTTACATCTTTTCAGGATCAAAATTATCAGGATCAGCTAAGTATGAAGTGTATGCAGAATGGTTCCTAAAGGCTAGGGGTTTTTCATTGTTGAATTTTGCTCCAGAGGCTGAGGTTATGTATTCTTCATCAGGTCCATCAGAAATAGAGGATTCAGAGTAGAAGAATTTGTCTTGTTCAATGGTCTGAGTGGGTTCAGCAAGAGAGACATCTTTGGAGGCAGCCTTAGACTTGTGAAACCTCCTTTGATATACCCATACTTTCTTCTCTTGAGCAATTTCCTTTGCTAATTTCTTTTTTCTTTCTGTAGCCTCTTTCTCTGCCTTTTTTTTTGCCTCAGCAGCAGCCTTCTTAGCCTTAGCAGCAGCCTCCTTCTCTTTTCTCAAGGCCTCTGTAATAGCCTTCTTTTCTTCTTTTATCAACTTAGGAGGAGGAGCTGGCTTTTCATATGCTTTACCTCTTGGCTTCTTAGGAGAAGAATTCTTAGCAGCCACTCGCTTGATCCTTTATGCTCTTCCCTTAAGACCCTCAGGAGAGGCCATAGGAATAACTTTGAAAGAGACCTCTTCTCTGGCTTTCCTCTTGGTCCTTTCCCCTTTCAAACCTTCAGTTGAAGCTTTACTCTTGCTTTTCTCAGCCTCAAGCACTAACATCTTCTGAATATCATCTTTAACCTTATCTCCAGTGCTAGGCTTGTCTTCAATTTTTATTTCAACATCAACTCCTGGAGGAATGACAGAAACTGGAACTGGCTATGCAAATTTGACACTTGGAGGAATGCCATGTTTCTCTGCAATCATAACTGCCTTGGCAAAACTATCCACTTCTGGAGCATTAGGAGCTTGAGCTTCTTCTTCTTCTTCTTGAGGAGTTGGAAGAGCATCAGAAGCTTGAGTAGGAGGCTCATTGGAAGCTTGAGGAGGAGGGGTCCTATGGTCCTCAGACTCTATGTAACTGCGAGCAATGCCTCTGACTACTTCCACAATCTCTTCAGCAACCATAGAAGCATAAGCTGGAACCATAGAAGCATGAGCTGAAATATTCTCCCCCTTTTTGTTATCATCACCAGAGATAAGGGTTTGGCCAAGGTTTAGAGAAGAGATAGGAGGGTTAGTATCGTTAGTGGTTGTGGTAGGGATAGGAGTGCTATTGCTAATAGAGGGATTAGCGATAGGGGTTGGTTGTGAGATTTAGGGAGTGTGTGTGCGGTGGTTGTGATCGCTAGGAGAGGGGTTAGCGATAAGGGTTTGTGGTGAGGTTGGGACTTGGGAGTGGTGGCTATCGCTAGGGGAGGGGTTAGCGATAAGGGTTTCTTGAGTTGTTGGGACTTGGGTAGTTTCTGGAATTGGAGAGTGGTGAGTCTGGGTAGGAGAATGGTTAATAGGTGAGGGAGAGTGGTGAGTAGGGGAATGGTGTGATGATGTACCTTGAGGGTGAGAATACGCTGCCCTTTGCTTGATATTTTCAGGGACAAGGCAGAGGCAGTCTTCCAAATTTCTCACTTGTGCCTTAAGCTCCAGGCTAGACTTCATCAATTCTGCTTTCTGAGCTTCTAAGGCGAGGTTGAACTCGGCAGAGACTCTGAAGATGATCTCCTCAATTGCTTCTCTTGAGAGAATAGAAGACTTTGATAAAGCAGCAGCAGCAGGAGGAGGAGCCCTTCTTGACTGAGCTTCTTCTTCAACAGAATCAGGCTGAGCTGAGGAAGAAGGAACATGAGAAGCTTGGGATTGAGAGGCAGAAACACCCCCATTGGCGCCCACTAGAATTCCCATTCTTTTTAGGGTAGTGGTAGTGATCTGCTTGCACTTCTTGTTCTCTCCATCCCCTAATGATTTAATCTTTGAAAATTCCAGGATGTGAGATACTAGTTGAGGATAGGGAAGAGGAGCCTTGGGAGAATTGTCAGACAGGAACCTATGCATCTCCATGCACACCACCTAGCCTGGATTGAGGGGAACCTTTTGAATGAGGTTAGGCAACCATAGGTTGTCAATCTTTGGAAAGCTGCTGAAGTTCCCTGACTTGTGAGTCATAATCCTTGTGTAGACATAGTGAAGGATCCTATTGATCACATGCATATCAGCTGGCTTGTTGGTGTTTGTCTCATATATTTCCTCAAGCTCTTCTTCAGGATACTTCTCAGGCATATACCATGTATTGTACTCTTCCCCAAAGATCCCCAAAATCTTGTTGATAGCCCTCCATCCAAAAATGATGCCTCTTCCTCTCACAATGGTTTTGAAGGAGATGTTCACAAGCTTCCCTTTCTTGTATTCTGGAAGGGGTTTCAGACTGGAGTAGAATGATCTCAACATTTCTTCGTTATAGTCATTCTTCACACTCAGCCAATTCTTGTAAGGAAGCAGCCAAGCATCTAAATTAAAACATTGCTGCTTGAAGTAGTCAAAATCCACCCATACTGCAGCCCTATCTAGGGTTCCCTTATCTGCGAAGAATGTGCTTGGAGCTTTAAGGGGGTCTTCCAAATAGGGTATACCAGAGGAGCTTTCTTTTTGTATTTCGGGGTTGCTCTCAACTACGTCTTTAAAGAATGAGACATTTTTCTGGGCACGCGACCTTTTGCAAGCGGATTTGGAAGAGGGATTAGCTAGAGGTTACCTTGTCAATAGGAACTTTGGTTCTGGCCATTTTAGGGTTTAGGGAAAAGAAAGATTTGAGAATGTGTATGCTTGAGTGCTTAGAGAGTTTTGGAGTAGAAGAGAAATTGTGAGTGTTCGTGAATGATGAATGCAAATGTAAATGACCTAATTTTATAAGTTTAGAGTTTACCACAATGAAGAACACTCGCTAATGTTACGCATTCTGACTTGTTTAAGTGACTTGCTATCGCTAATAAGAGCTGCTATCGCTAGCAGGCATGATCTCACGCTGAGTAAGTGACTTAGGCTTATCACTCACTCTTTCCGGCTATCGATAGCTGATTTTGCTATCGATAATGCTTTTGGCTAGCGATGGCAATCTTAGCTCAAACTTAGCTTTGTCCTGCATATGCTAGCGATAGTGAAACTCACTATCGATTGGTCAGTCATGCAAAACTTAAGATTTGCCACTCCGATGCCTAAGTTAGTGATTGATCTATATTAATAAAATGAAATCAAATCAAGAATTAAGTCAAAAATATTTACAACTGATTTGGATTCACCATTCCTAATTCTCTTCTAATGAAGATAAATTGGTCTGACCCAAGAGGTTTGGTGAAGATATCAGCAAGTTGCAAATTTGTTGAGATGAACTCCACCTTGACACCCTTCTTTTGAACATGATCTCTTAGGAAGTGATGTCTCACATCAATATGCTTGGTTCTGGAATGATGAACTGGATTCTTGGCCAAGCTTATTGTGCTGGTGTTGTCACAAAGAATAGGCACTTCTGGGAATTCCAAACCCAAATCTCTTAGTTGATGCTTAAGCCATAAGACTTGAGCACAACAACTTGCTACTGCAATATATTCAGCCTCTGTGGATGAAAGGGAGACACAATTTTGCTTCTTGCTAGCCCAAGAGACCAAACAGCCACCAAGGAATTGACATTGACCACTTGTACTTTTTCTATCTGTCTTAAAACCTGCATGGTCAGAGTCAGTATAAACAAGAAGGTACTCTTGATTTCCCTTGGGATACCACAGCCCAAGCTCTTGAGTTCCTTGTAAATATCGCAAAATCCTTTTTACATTGGTCAAGTGGGACTCTTTAGGATTTGCTTGATATCTAGCGCACATTCCTACACTAAATTGAATATCAGGCCTACTAGCAGTTAGATAAAGTAAAGAACCTATAATCCCTCTATAAAGAGATTGACTAACTACTTTGCCCTTGGCATCCGCATCTAAGCTGGCAGAGGTACTCATGGGAGTGTCCTCATCTTTAGATTGCTCCATCCCAAACTTATAGAGAATCTCCTTACAATACTTGGTTTGGGAGATGAAGATGCCATCTTTCTTTTGCTTTATCTGCAGGCCTAGGAAGAATGTTAATTCTCCCATCATAGACATTTCAAATCCACCCTGCATCATCTTAGCAAACTCTTCACAAAGCTTTTCATTAGTTGCACCAAAGATAGTATCATCAACATAAATTTGAACTATGAGCATATGTTTATATTTATGCATGATGAATAAAGTAGTATCTAATTTTCCTCTAGAAAATCCTTTTTCAAGTAGAAATGTACTAAGTCTCTCATACCAAGCTCTAGGTACTTGTTTGAGACCATAAAGAGCCTTTTTAAGTTTATAAACATGGTCAGGCTTAGAGTTTTCTTCAAAACCAGGAGGTTGTTCTACATATACCTCTTCTTTGATATAGCCATTAAGAAATGCACTCTTAACATCCATTTGATAAAGTTTAATATTTTTTATGGATGCAAAAGCTAGAAGAATCCTTATTGCTTCAAGTCTTGCAACTGGAGCAAAGGTTTCTTCATAATCAATGCCTTCTTCTTGGTTATACCATTTGGCAACTAATCTGGCTTTATTTTTGACAATTTGACCAGCTTCATCAAGTTTGTTTTTGAAAACCCATTTAGTACCAATAATAGGATGATTTCTTGGTCTAGGTACTAAATCCCAAACTTGATTTCTTTTAAATTGATTAACTTCTTCCTGCATTGCAACTATCCATTCACAGTCAGCAAGAGCTTCATCAACACAAGTTGGTTCAATTTCAGAGATAAAGGCAGAAAATTCCATTTCATTTTGTAATTGCCTTCTGGTTCTAACACCTTTTGACATTTCTCCAATTATTTGTTCAGGCTCTTTAGCATTTTCCTCAACATTCACTATCGATGGCTTTAGTACTATTGATAGAGGAGGTCTTAAAAATTTTGAAAATTCTTCATCCTCATCAACATAATATTGCTTTTCATGAGGAGTTTCATCAAATACTACATGCATTGATTCTTCAACAGTTTGAGTTCTTTTATTATAGACTCTATATGCTTTACTCCTATTTGAGTAACCTATGAATATGCCAATGTCAGATTTAGGGTCAAATTTACCTAAGTTTACCTTCCTATTGTTGTGAATGTAGCACTTAGATCCAAAGATCCTCAGATGACTGATGTTGGGCTTTCTTCCCTTGTAGAGCTCATATGGAGTCTTCTCCATCACCTTTCTGATATATGCTCTATTTGAGATGTAGCATGTTGTGCTCATTGCATCTGCCCAAAACATTTGAGGCACTTGCTTCTCATTCAGTATACTCCTTGCCATCTCTGTGAGCACTCTATTCTTTCTCTCAACAACACCATTTTGCTGAGGATTACGAGGGGCAGAGAAGTTGTGTTCAATACCACTTTCATCACACAACTCCATGAACTCCTTGTTCTCAAACTCTCCTCCATGATCAGTCCTAATTGCTACAATCTTGGTGCCTTTTTCATTCTACAATTTCTTAGCAAGCACACAAAAGGCATCAAAAGTTTCATGCTTTGAGAAAAGAAACATAGTCCAAGTAAACCTTGAATAGTCATCCACAACTACAAGAGTGTATAGACTTCCACCTAGACTTTTCACTCTTGTAGGCCCAACTAAATCCATGTGGATTAGTTCCAATGGCCTACTTGTGGAAACTATCTTCTTGGTTTTAAACGAAGACTTTGTTTGTTTACCCCTTTGGCAAGATTCATAAATTAAATCATGCTTAGCCCTAAAACTAGGAATACCTATGACTAGCTTCTTTTTAACTAGCTTATCAAGTTGAGTAAAATTTACATGAGCTAGTCTCTTATGCCATAGCCAACAAGTTTCATCATTTGAAATAAAACATTTTTCTTCAAGTTGTTGGCATAAATCTAAAGTGTATAAGTTACCATTTCTATTTGCTTTTAGCTTACACTTAAGATTAGTTTTATTTATATCTAAATCTTTTTTATCAACAATGAGGCATTCATTGGAATAAAAAATAACCCAGTTACCATGGTTAGTGCTTTGGCTGACACTTAGCAAGTTATGGCAGAGACCATCCACTAAGTACACATCTTTGACAGGACCAACTTCACCAACTCCAGTGATCTTTCCACTTTGATTTCCACCAAAACTGACTTTGGCTCCATCTTTTATCACTAGATTGTTGAACTTGTCCTTGTCACCAGTCATATGCCTTGAGCATCCACTACCAATGTACCACTTTCCTTTGTTGGATGCTTTAAGGGACACCTGCATAAGCTAGACAGATTTAGGTACCCAAACTTTCTTGGGTCCTTTAGGATTAGTCTTAAACTCTAGGTTTGTAAAAACCTTAGGCACATGAGTTCCTTTAGGAACCCACTTATAAGAACCACCAATTCCATATTTTCTTGGATTGCAAGTAGATTGAGTATGGCCCTTTTTGTTACAATAATTACAAAAACTATATGGTGAAGAGTATTCAGAAGATTTTCTAAAATACTTTAAATAAGGTTTCACCTTGGGTTCTACCCATTTCTTTGAAGCTTTTTGCTTTGGCTCATAACCAATGCCAGTTTTTTTTCTAAAAGCTTTTTGGCCCTTTAAAATTACTTTTAGCATCTCTGAGCCTTTTGTAAACTTTTCTAAAGCATTTGAAAGCTTTTCTTTCTCCTTCAACAAGTTTTCACAGCTAGAACAACTGTCAGAATTTGTTGTAGGAGGATTAGTTATCGATGGAGGACTAGCTATCGATGGCTCAACTTTAGGAGTTTGCGATAACTTCTCTTCTATCGATAGTGCAGAAGGAACTTTGGATGTAGAAGAATAAATATTTTTCTTAAGTTCCTTGTTTTCTTTTCTTAAACCTACAACTTCTTTAGCAAGCTTAATTAATTCAGTATGCATTTCATCATACATGCTTTGAAGTTCAGAATAGGTAGGTTCAGAATCATATACCTCATAGTCACTTTGCTCCTCTTGAGCAACTAAGCAGAGATTGGCACTCTCTTCATTATCGCTAGCTTGGTCATCTGAGCTAACACCCCAGATGGATGATACATAGGCTTTCTTCTTTCCAAAGGACTTCTCCTTCTTTTTCTCCTTTTCCTTGAATCTCTGAAGACTTGGGCACTCCACTTTGAAATGACCAGGCTTCTTACATTCAAAACACACAGGAGCTTTATCCTTCTGAGAATCCTTTCTGAAGCTAGGACCACCCTTCTGGAACCTTCCTCTTATCTTAAAGAATTTCTTAAACTTTCTAACCATGAGAACCATATCTTCATCATCTAGATCTTCATCTTCATCATCATCATCATCATCAACTTCATCTCTTTCAGATACAGCAAGGGCAAGAGACTTCTTTTTAGAATTTCCATGAGCTTCCCTTTGAGCTATCAAAGTTGGCTCATACTCAGCAAGACTACCAAACAAGGTCGTGATGGACTTGGTTGATTCTCCTTGCATTTCTTGAATAGCAGTGAACTTCATGAGCCAATCACCCTTTAATACTTTTAGAATCTTGTTGACTTGCTCTTTCTCTGAAATTTTTCTTCCTAGAGCAGCAAGATTGTTGATAAGATGAGTAAATCTGATCTCCAAATCTCTTATCTTTTCACCTTCTATCATTTCAAACTTGTGGAACTCCTCAAAAAGCATTTCCACTCTTCTATCTTTCACTCCAGAGGTTCCTTCATGAGCAACCTGCAGAGCTTCCCACATTTCCTTAGTAGTGCTCAAGTGGCTGACTCTGAAAAACTCAGTCTGACTAAGAGCACTTTGAATCATGAGAATTGCCTTGCTGTTCAACTCGAGATCAGCAATGTCATCATGAGTAAATTCAATTTCACTCTTTGGATTACCTAAAATATTCAAAGGCACAATATCCCCTTCTTCTATAATCTTCCATAACTTATACCTATTGGCTTTGATGTAGATCTTCATTTTGACTTCCCAAAAAGTATAGTGCTTTCCATCAAAACCAGGGGGTTTGTTAATAGAGCTTCCTTTAGGCAGAATATTCTCGTACGATGCCATCTTGATCTTTTCTTCTCAGACTCGTTGGAATCAAAAGGAGAAGACCTGCTCTGATACCAAATGAGAATGGCAAAAACGCACAAGAGGGGGGGTGAATTGTGCTTTAAAAAAATATTAAATAAAAACTTAAAAACACAAAACAATCTTTTATACTGGTTCGGCTAACACAATGCCTACGTCCAGTTCTCCAACTCCTCGTTGGGTTCCACTATACCACAGGTTTACAAAAACGGGTTCACCTGCCAACAAACAGAGATTTAGAATTCCCTCTAAACGCTCCCCCTTACAACTTGTAAGGACACAACCCTGTCCTAAAGCCCCAAACAGTAGAGGATTTCAATTAATGAGTTCACTTAATGAACATATTTTGATAAGCACTTAAGTACAAATAATCTCACTAAGAGTAATAAATACTTTGAGCTTTTGTGAGTAGAGAGTAGATGGGAATATTGAATGCTGGTTCGTCTCTGTGTGTGTGTGAGTGAGTAACTATTCATAAATGCTCAAGTCTTGATATTTATAACTTTTCACAGCTTGCCTTTTCTTTCAGCTTCAAGAGGCCGTTTGAAATTAGTCGTTGGGAGCTCTTAGCCGTTGGCAATTAATGCTGTTCTTTATCTTCGTCAACTTTCTTCTCTTGCTTCAATTAATCTTGCAGAGGATGAGCTAAGAGAGATAGAGATTGTGAGTAACGATCACCTGCAACCATTGTACTTGCATAGCAGCTTTTTCAGTAGCGCTAGCAACCTTGGCTATCGCTAGCTTAATAGTGTAAGTCCTACACTTAGCTATTAGCTAAACAAGTATTCATGTGAAGCACAGTAGGTGTTATCGCTAATGTGTTCTATTAGCTCAATGTTCAAAGACAATGTATTAGCTATCTGATTATCTAAGTTATTTCAACAAGTATTTTTCTATCGATATATAGCTAATCATGTTATCGCTAGTAACTATGTTATCTCTAGTTATCTTATTAGGTCATTTGCTCAAAGACCCTGTATTAGCTATCTGAATGTCTAAGTTATTTCAAGTATTCTGTTATTGATATACTTGTACAGAGCTTAGCGATAGTGATCTATTGTTCTTTGCTTGCTTAGGCTAGCTCAACCATTATATTAGCGATAGTGAAGGTCTTAGCGATAGAGATATTAACTTTTCTTCAGATTATTGCTAAGTCTTCATTAGCTATTGTTATCCTAACCCTTCCATTTGTTAGCAATAGGTTCTAGCTTAGTGATAGTGTATCTGTTATCTATAAGATTTTACTTGTTCAATGTTAAGGTAACCTACACTCTTTTACTTAGTCATTTAACATAATTCTTATCTCAATTTATTTCAGACTAAGTTATATGCTAATTGTTCGTTTTACTTATGTTATCTATGGGTCCAGTCCTCATCAAAACTTAAGATTCTAACAGTTAGCTCCTCACTATAATCAATTACAGTTTTTATAACATCAAAGCGTGAGGTATCTCACCATGCTTTTATCCCAAAGTTTCTTTAATTTGCTATGATGCATTCTGAGATCAACAAGTTTATACAGTGGAGTTCCAGAAGGAAGGGTATCTAGTGGATATTTTGTCCAGTGAAATACTTTTCAAGAATGTGAAAGACACTTTAGGCCATTAGGAAGGTTAAAGTCACTTGTTACAATGAGTAATATGAGATTACGCAGTGTTGAAAAGGCTTCAGGATGCCAACATGCCTCACAAGATATGGACGAAACCATTCCTTATATTTCTTTTATGCCCTAAGAAACAATATTGGTCACTTAGAAAATAATTTCAAAATTAATTGACAAGAAACTAATAAGATATAAAATGTATTAATAACAACATATATAAATATATATAAGGGCTAAGATAAACGCTCACCAAGTTGTTTCCCATAACTTCATCAATATCTTCATTACACCACAATCTACTACGATTTCCAATGTCATTAGGAGATTCATCGGCAACAATTTTTCTAGCCATTCGTCATAATCTTTTAGCAAGGACTTCTCATGAAGAGTGGTTAAAATTTGTGCATTAAAACCACAACTTTCCAATACTTGTTTTATTACCTTTTTTGTCCACCCATTGAAGAAACAGGCAATATCTAAAAATATTGTCTTTTCTATGTTGGTTAATGCTTCAAAACTTATTTTAAGTATACTAAAGACATCTTGATGTGGATCTTTCTTCAACATATCCAAGATATCTTCCCATTCTGACACGCTACTTCTTCCACAAAAATAAGAACCCAAAATGGATAGAGCTAAAGGAAGGCCTTTTGCATAATCACAAACAGTTTCGGACAGCTCCAAAAGATCCTCTTAAGGTTCACTTCTTCCGAATGCTTTTGACCAAAAGAGTTGAAGGGATTCATCTTGGCTCATTATTTCAAATTCATGGACATATACTTCATAGCCTCTACGTAACAAGTCTGAATTTCTAGTTGTTATGATCACTCTACTCCTAGCACCAAACCAATTGGGGCTATGAGCCATATTTTCTAAATGGCTTGTATGGCTTACATCATCAAGGATGAGTAAAACTTTTTTATTCCAAAGACGGTTTTGGATTATTTTCTTCCCTTCGTAGACGTCTTCAATTTCCATGTTTCTAATATTGAGATGAGAAAGAAGTTCACTTTGTAACCGAACCTCCCCATTTGTTTCTAATGAAGTTGCCTTAACATTTAGAAGAAAGCAACTAATATCAAATTGGCTACGATATTTCTCAAAAACTGCCCTAGCAATTGTTGTCTTGCCAAGACCAGGTTGCCCCCATATACCTACAAACCTAACATCATTCAAGTCTATTTCCAATAGTGGCTCCAATTGTTCTACTTTCCTGTCAATTCTAATAGTCCTTCATCATAAGGTGGCAATCTGGGGCGTAATTTGGTTCATAGCTCCTCAACCACCATGTCAATAAGTTCTGCTTCAGGCCTACAAGTTAAAACAACAAATGACTTCATAATATAAAGTTGATTCTATGATACTCTAATTGCAATAAAAGTATCAAATATCAATATTAACGTCAAACGATTTAAAAGGAAGGAACAGCATGGAAAAACAATAAAAAAAAAAAGCATGACATTTGTGATATGGAGTATAGTTCGGTGTTACAACTAAAATGTTCTTCTTCATAATTAGATTTTTTCTCTCTCTTTGAAATAAGATCAAGTACACCGCAAACAAATAGTTCGACTCCACCTAGATCTATGTTCCATGAACTGATCATTAAGTTTAAAAGATATGTTGTATACAGTATAGTTGAACCCAGTATGAGTTTAACTTACCGATGTTTGCAATCCCATCCAGATAAGCCAGCAACTTTTGTGAGGGAATCTCTCCAAATTTTGATGACCTGATTATCCCTTTGAAGCATTTGATGCATAGCAAAAGCTTCAGCAAAACTTCCAGTTTGATGCCGTACATCTGAAGGATCAACATCATAAAAAATGGGGAAAACTTGTTGGCTCAATTTATCTCTTGAGTGAAGGATATGCTGGAGCTCATTTAAACACCATGAAGAAAAGGCATAATTTTTGGAGAGAACAACAATTGCAAAAAGAGAGTCCTCAGTTGCTTGTTTGAGTTCTGTTGAAATGACTTCTCCTCTCTCAAGTTCTTCATCATCTCTGAAAACTCCGAATCCACTCCTAATCAGTGCATGATACAAGTGGCCTGTGAACCCTTTATGAGTGTCTTCACCTCTAAAACTCAAGAATATGTCATACTTCCAAGTTTTTGGAGTTGAATTGGAGTACTTCAAGGGGTTTGAAGATGATGCTTCCTGAACACTTGCCATAAGAGTTTGAGGCAACTCTTGGAGTATAATTTGATGAACTAGCAGCAATATCACGGCCTACAACAACTAAACCAGGTGATTAGCCCTCAAGGGAAACAGATCAAACATGAGATTAAGTGAATATAGGGAAAAAAGGCAATTAATTAAAGGAAAGCAGTGGAAGGTGTAGATCTATAATATACTGATCAGCTGGGGGCATATATAATTAATTCTAATGCTTACTATGTACAAGCTTCAAGACTGTACCTTTCGGATGCTGTTATCGTTGTAAGGCTGAAATGAAAACAAAATTTTCTTGCATGTTTCTCACTATTTCTATCTTCCTCTTTTCTTCCTTTTCCCCCTCTCTTTTTCTGCAACGAGGGAAGAATCAAGAATGGTAAAGGATATGCATGAAAAAGAGAGGTTGAGAGCCTGATTCATAACCTTTTCTTTTAAAAATCAAAAGGGAAAGAAATTCCATTCAACTAAATATGGATATAGTATATATACATATATGTGTGTATAAGAAAAACAAATAATACTCCTTATATATATATATATATATATATGACCTAGTTGATTTTTTTAAAAAATCTTAATAAAACTAAATAAGTTGTTTATAAATTGATTTAATTTATTTTTTTTAAATTAGTTTATTTGATTTATAAACTAATGTATAATCTAATATTCCCTCAAGTCTTAATTATAAGATCAAATTGACTTTTTTTATATAGGTTAAGGAAGCAAATTAAACCACTAAATTGTAACATGTATTTTATAATTAGATTATATATTATTTTATAAGTAAAATAAATTAATTTTTAGGAAAAGAGATAATTATAAATAATTTAAAATGATTTATTTTGTATTTTTAATTTTTTTAAAAAAATCAATTTGACCATATAATTATAATTAGGACCGAAGGAGAAGGAGTAATAGCAGGGAAATGACAAGAGGGAGTGCGTGTGTATATGTATATAATTTTCACATGCGCTAGAGGGCTTAAAAGTGAAAGCACAAGACATAGCCTCATAGGTAAAAGAAAGTAAATGCGTGTGGGGCTGGCTTTCTCACCTTCCAGAATGAACATACCAGGAACGCCACATTGCCAAAATGAAAGAAAAGCAGACATGAGATGAAAATGAGCATCATGGGCCCATTCAATATAAACACATCAAGTATAACTTTTTTGACCAGAGAGAAGCGTATAGGATGAGAAAAGATAAACAAGCCCGATCACGCGTATTGCTTCCCTATTCTTCTTTCCATGCACCTTCTTGTAGATATGTGGCTTTCTATATCAGATCAGGACTATTAACCTCATTGGAGTCTTTCTCTGTCTAAAACCAAAACCTGAAATAATGAACTAATGGAAGTCAATTTAATCTCTAGTTATCATAAGTTGGGATAGACAGTAATTGTTGAGTAAGAACTAATAAAACGTGAACAACCATGACTGCTTACCATATCACATTAGTTATTGTATTTCTGTTACATTCTATCCAATAAATTCAAAGGGAGCTCATAGAAATTATTTAATTATGAGATCAATGTATTGTGTCTCTCATTTCATTATACATTCTGCCAATTGTATTTGTGCCATTTGCATTAGGATGAAACCATTTTGTGAATAAAGCTGAAAAGCTTTTGAATGTTTGATGCTACTAAAATTTAAATTAAGCTCCGCAAGTGTATGGGCCGTAAAAATAGTAAATTAGCAAATCAAGGTCGATCCCACAGAGACTCAAGATAATTAATAAGTAGGCATTAAATCTCCTATTTTTATTTAAGTTGAGTGAAACAGGAATGAGCGCAAGTAATGATGAAAAATTAACTAAACTCTAATAAAAATCACAAACTTTAAAACGGATTAAATTCAAACATTGAACGAACAACCTAGAGTCACTAATCCCTTGTTGCTTTTTAGATTTTATTCCCACTAAATTAATTATGCCTTAACTTAATCAGCTAATCTAGAGTCCTAGTGTCTATAAATGCCTATCGGTTCACTTATATCCTTACCTAAATTAATTGTGTAATGTCTCACACGTATTAACTAGGTACAATTTATATTGGTAACACCCTAATTTGATTATGCGGAGCTTCTAGGTATATGTTTATCTTATACGCAAATTAAATTAAATCTAATTCCTTAGATTAAAATCTAACTCCACATTATTTAACCTCACGGTCTATTTAGAATTCCATTCGTTAAGTTCAATCCTAAATTTTCTAAACATGTTCAATGGTAATCAGTCACTAAACAATAATCAATAATAACAAGATTAAATAAACTAAATTAAAATTAAACATAATTAATAAGTGGAAAAAATATTTAAGTCACAAACAAGTTCATAGTGCCCTAAGTTATAAGAGAAGACTAGCCACTCATAGCTTCCAACAAAATCTAAGTAATTAATTCAAAATCTAGATCCAAAGTCATAAAGAAAATTCAAGAGAAAATTTTGTATAACTGAACTGATTTGAATCCTCTTCTTGAGCAATGGAGAAGACAATGAACAATAACCCACAATTTAAGCTGCACCTTGCGCCGCTGCTCTCTTTTTTTTTCCGCTTGAATTCCCCTCCTCGCGTCAGTGTGTAGGTATATGATGAATCAATCTCCCTCTCTCCAATTGCCTCAAACTGTGCGTTTTGATTAGTGACCTGACCTTAGGTGCCTCTTTCCATTCTCCCAATTCCCAAAATCCTGCGCATGTGGCTGCCAAAAAGTAGGGCTGCACACAAAACCCGGAGACCCGGTGGCCCGCCCGGACCCGGCCCGGCCCGAAGCCAATTTGGTCCTGGGACATGTTGGCCCGGAACCATAACCAAACAGGACAGGACCAACCCGACCGCCGGGCAGGACGGGACCAGGGCATAGGTATTAAGACTAGAGGCCCGGCCCGGCCCGGAGATATTATTATTTTTTTAAAAAAATAATTTCTTTTTCCCAATTTAAAAATATACCATATAATATTTAATACTTAATACACAATGTAAAAATATTTAATTAATTATTTTTCCCAATTTCTTTTATTTTTTAATTTATTTCATAATATTTTACATTATTTTTTAATAAAATAAAAAAAGTTTAGGACCAACGGGACATGTCCTGTGGCCCGGAGGACATGTCCCGCCCGGTCTTGGTCCCGGGCCAAACGAGACCGGGCCGGGCTTCGGGCCAAGAAAGCTAGCCCGGAGATTTTTAGGACGGGACTCAGGGCATATACCTAGCCCGGTCCCGCCCGGTCTTTGTGCAGCCCTACCAAAAAGGAAAGAAAAAAATAAAACTAAAATACTCCCAAATATATAAAATTAGAATAATAATAATAATAATAACAATAAAACTGAAACCTTTTTTCCACCTTCCTATTTTAACTCAAAACAAGATAATTTAAAAGAAATCCTCAAATAATATATCAATTTGGTATATTTTCAAATCACAACAAAATCTCTCAATTTTTGAATTGATGACTCCCCAAATATAATAAAATATTTCTAAAAATCTATTAAATATAGGGAGTCATCACACCCCCACACTTGCATCAAATCTTGTCCTCAAGATTTCAAATTGTATAACAACTATTTAAAACCATATATTCAATTTACCAGTGAACACCACACAATTGGAATCAATTCAAACCTTCAATAACTAAATCTTCTTAGAAATCTTTTTCACCTACCACAAATGTAAATAATAAGGCAATCAATTTGGCAAAGATAAATCACAAAAGCATGTCCCTTACTGGTCAAGTGTTTGCTCTCTACTCTCAAAATAATTAGGGCTTGTATTTCACTCAATTCCACCTATTGCACTAATCTACCATAAGCTTGTTTATTATCTTAATCTCCACTATTTGATCCCATTGCACACACAAATCAAAAGGACTTTCAAGGGTTATAATGAGTAAGGTAGGATAATGTAATGAAAGTGATGTATGGATGAATACTTCAATGAGTGCTAAGCAATTTTAATTATGACGAAGAGAATGAAAAATCAATAATGGAAGCACATTTTATTCTAAATATGGATCTTATTCTTATGAACTCTAAAATCTCTTTTTTTTCCTCTCTTTCTAACTTCTTTTCTTGTCCTTTTTTTTAAACTTTTTTTTTCTCATATTTTTTTTTCTCTTCTTTTTTTTTTTCTTTCCTTTTTTCTTTCTCTCTATCTTTTTTTTTTCTTTTTCTTTTTCTTTTTCATTCACATAGTGCTTTTTATTTTCTGACCCTTCACTCTTCTTTATATGAGTACCACTTAGCACTTACTAAAGTAATAACTAATAAGGAAGGAAAAATTGCATCAAATCAAACAAAAGGCTAATATACATGCAATTTTTCTTTTTTTTTTTAAAAAAAAATAGTAAGGCTCAAAGAGGGTTAAACAATGGAATGATGTGAAGGGATGGCAGTTTGGCTTAATTGGCTATGAAACGAATGCCTATATCACTTTTGTGCATGCAAAGGATTTTAAGTCTCAAAAGAGAATCAAGACAAGTTTTAGAGATAAAACTGCAATAAATGTACTCCCTCTTGAAAGAATAAATATAAAGGCTCAAATCCTCACTGGTCTTTTGACATCCTAAAGTCATTTACCTAAACCAAATTTATTGCCTATTTACAGACATTTTAAGAAGATGAAATCAAGTTCCAATCAAATTCAATTGTTTCAAGCCCAAATCAGTTCAAAAATGCCAACATTCACTAGTAAAATCAAGAATTCCAAGATTTTTCACAAAAATTTCATAAAAAGAAAGCTTGAGGACATATCATTCACAGCAATGGTACCCCACACCCCCACACTTAAATGTCACATTGTCCCCAATGTGAACATGTAACATGAAAAGTAGTAGGAAATAAGAGAGCATCCATAAATAAGTGTAGAGATGACAAAAATTTCTCAGGTTCAATAGTTTCACCAACAAATTAACACAAACAAGTGCCATGACAATCAATTCTAAAGATCAATCACATGCAAATATCAATCAAAATCAGCACTCATTCCCAACAATATTCAGATGAATAAAATCACAGAAAAGTAGAAGAATACTCCCATTCCTTTTCTTGATTTGCACTCTCAGTTTATGATCCATTGTTGCCAAGTCGAAACATCATCCGCGGCTACAAAAATCCTACAAAATAAAACAAAACATCAAATCCAAAAAACCTTGGGTTGCCTCCCAAGAAGCGCTAAGTTTATAGTCTTCAGCCAGACTATATCAGAAAGTTATGGAGGCTGAGACAAACAATGCCAATGTCCCTTAGAAAGCAACGCAGAAGTGTTCAGAACTTGCCCAGTCTGCACATAACAGCTCTTCTTCTTGCTATTCTTCTCAACTACAATGGCTTCAGGAGGTTCTTCAAGAACATAATCAAATTTAGCTTGAGTGAGCTTTTGCTTCACAGGAACCTTTGCACATTGTTTCACTTCATTTAGATGCTTCTTCACTTTGTCCATACTAAATGTAATATGCTCATCACCAAGTCGAAGAATTACCTCTCCCTTTTCAACGTCTACTAAAGCTCTCGCAGTAGCCAGAAACGGCCTCCCAACAATTAGTGGGATCTCTTTATCTTCTTCAATGTCAAGGACAATAAAATCAGCAGGATAGATAAAAGACCCAACTTTCACCAGAACATCATTAATTATTCCATAAGGATAAGAGAGACTTCTATCAGCCAATTGAAGTGTAATAGTAATAGGATCAACCTCTCCTAATTGAAGCTTCTTAAAAATCGACAGAGGCATAATGTTCACAGAAGAACCCAAATCACATAAAGCACGGCCTTCAAATTTATCACCAATCAAACAGGGAATAGTAAAAGATCCAGGATCCTTACACTTGAAAGGGAGATTAGGCTTAATGACACTGGTGATCTCCCTTGTTAATGCTACAGTTGCAAACTCAGTAAAATGCTTCTTCTTACTCAGCATATCTTTCAAAAACTTGGCATATTTAGGCATCTGTTCCAAAGCTTCTATAAAAGGAATGTTAATGTGTAATTGCTTGAACATCTCCAGGAATTTCTTGTACTGCTTATCAATTGCTTTCTTTTGGAATCTTTGAGGAAAAGGTAGAGGTGGCATCCATTTACTACTTTCATCAGTTGCCTTCTTCTTTGCACTCTCTTTTTTGGATTCATTATTCGCTTTCTCTGCATCTATTTGTTGAGTATTTTGGGCAGTATTTTCTTCACCATTAGAATCTGACAGCTTCTTTGCATATTGTTGACTCTCTGGTAACTCTTCACCATTTTTAAGAGTAATGGCCTTACACTCAGCTTTTCCATCTCTACTTGGATTAGGCACTGTATTACTTGGCAAATCCCTTTGTTGTAATGCATTCACAACAGTGGCAAGTTGTCCCATTTGCACCTCAAGATTCTTGATAGAGGAATTCACTCTTGCATTAGTGACAGCTTGATCTTGACTACTCTTCATTTGAATACTCAAAAGTTGAGACATCATTGCCTCTAAATCAGGCTTCGGCTCTTGAGTAGGAATAGCTTCCTTTTCTAACTGATAGAACCCAGGAGGTGAAACTTGCTTCGCTCCAGAAGTTGATGCTTGATTAAGAGATGCACCTTGTTTCCAAGAAAAATTTGGATTATTGCGCCACCCAGGATTGTAAGTAGTTGAGTAAGGATTGTTCTGATTACTACCATGAAAGTTTCCTGCATAATTCACGGGCTCTATTTGTTGAGAGATGAGGCATTGCCCATTAGTATGACAATCCTCACAATACTCACAAGGAGAATATACAGCTTTAACTCCCAAGTGACCCCCATTGGCTTGATTAACCTTTGCTTCTAAATTATCAAACCTCTTGTTGAGAGCATCAAGCATAGCCACTAACTATGAAGATGTATCATTAGCAACTCTTTCAATTGATTTCACTTGTCTCATCTCATTGTTGTTTTGGATAAAGTCAGCAGAAAGATCATCCAAACAACTCCAAACATAGTTCATCGGTTGCTTTGTGATTCCCCCATTAGTGACAGCGTTCAATTCAGATTTAGACTCAGAAGTCAATCGAGTACTAAAGATTTGCAGCAAAACCCACTTCTCAAGATTATGACCAGGACTTTGCTTAACAAGTAACTTGAACCTCTCCCAAGCTTCATACAAGTGTTCGCCAAACTGTTGGCAAAAATTAGTGAGAGCAGCTCTAGCATCCACCATCTTGTTGTGTGGAAAGAATCTAGCCCTGAATTTCTCTTCCAACTGATCCCAAGTAGTTACACTGCCTTCTTCTAAATTGTTCAACCACTCTTTTGCTTTCCCTTGAAGAGAATAAGGGAAAAGCCGAAGACGGATGACATCATTCGGAACACCATTCTGTTTGAAAGAATTACAAACATCGAGAAATTGGATCAAATGCCGATTAGGATCCTCAACACTATTCCCAGCATACTGACCATTCAACTCAAGCATCT
Source organism: Mimosa bimucronata (assembly GCA_037074515.1). Taxonomy (NCBI): domain Eukaryota; kingdom Viridiplantae; phylum Streptophyta; class Magnoliopsida; order Fabales; family Fabaceae; genus Mimosa; species Mimosa bimucronata. Next base: position 1,822,136 of record CM073443.1, read on the forward strand.
TAAGCATCGTCTGCTTAATCTCAAAGTTATTTGCTTGAAATTCAGGCACTCTGATTCCTGACTGATATCCTCTGGATTGTCTTCCCAAGAAATCATTGACACCCAATCGATCATTTTCATCCTCCGCCATTACTTCGTATTCAGGTTCAATAACCACTTGTTCCTGGACTTGAGGTGAAGTAGCTTCCAAAAGCTCCTGGATACTCCTTGTCTTTTGTGGTGTCTTTGTAGATTTCGATTTGCGGGGCATATATCAATGGTACCTGAAAAGCAAACAAGCTCCAAAGAGTATCAAACTTACTCAAGAAACAAACAAGAAAATAATAATTTTTTTTATTTTTTTTTAAAAAAACTCAAGCTAAAACTACTAAAGGATTTCTAATTCTAATTACCAATTGCCTTGAGTCCCCAGCAACGGCGCCAAAAACTTGATGCTACCAAAATTTAAATTAAGCTCCGCAAGTGTACGGGTCGTAAAAATAGTAAATTAGCAAATCAAGGTCGATCCCACAGAGACTCAAGATAATTAATAAGTAGGCATTAAATCTCCTATTTTTGTTTAAGTTGAGTGAAATAGGAATGAGCGCAAGTAATGACGAAAAATTAACTAAACTCTAATAAAAATCACAAACTTTAAAACGGATTTAATTCAAACGTTGAACGAACAACCTAGAGTCACTAATCCCTTGTTGCTTTTTAGATTTTATTCCCACTAAATTAATTATGCCTTAACTTAATCAGCTAATCTAGAGTCCTAGTGTCTATAAATGCCTATCGGTCCACTTATATCCTTACCTAAATTAATTGTGTAATGTCTCACACGTATTAACTAGGTACAATTTATATTGGTAACACTCTAATTTGATTATGCGGAGCTTCTAGGTATATGTCTATCCTAGACGCAAATTAAATTAAATCTAATTCCACATTATTTAATCTCACGGTCTATTTAGAATTCCCTTCGTCAAGTTCAATCCTAAATTTCCTAAACATATTCAATGGTGATCAGTCACTAAACAATAATCAATAATAACAAGATTAAATAAACTAAATTAAAATTAAATATAATTAATAAGTGGGAAAAATATCTAAGTCACAAACAAGTTCATAGTGCCCTAGGTTATAAGAGAAGACTAGCCACTTATGGCTTCCAACAAAATCACAGTAATTAATTCAAAATCTAGATCCAAAGTCATAAAGAAAATTCAAGAGAAAATTTTGTAGGAACTGAACTGATTTGAATCCTCTTCTTGAGCAATGGAGAAGACAATGAACAATAACCCACAATTTAAGCTGCACCTTGCGCCGCTGCTCTCTTTTTTTTTTTTCCCGCTTGAATTCCCCTCCTCGCGTCAGTGTGTAGGTATATGATGAATCAATCTCCCTCTCTCCAATTGCCTCAAACTGTGCGTTTTGATTAGTGACCTTAGGTGCCTCTTTCCATTCTCCCAATTCCCAAAATCCAGCGCATGTGGCTGCCAAAAAGGAAAGAAAAAAATAAAACTAAAATACTCCCAAATATATAAAAATAGAATAATAATAATAATAACAATAAAACTGAAACCTTTTTTCCACCTTCCTATTTTAACTCAAAACAAGATAATTTAAAAGAAATCCCCAAATAATGTATCAATTTGGTATCTTTTTAAATCACAATAAAATCTCTCAATTTTTGAATTGATGACTCCCCAAATACAATAAAATATTTCTAAAAATCTATTAAATATAGGAAGTCATCAATGTTTTTTTTGGGCCCCATTAAAAAACTTGGTAACTTTTAGGAATAGGCATCTGACAATTTTGGATTTCAATCATAACACCGACTTTGAAATTCATTAAGAGATAAAAGGATATTGTCAGGTTACATTACAACATCATTCACTGTCCAACTAATGATGTGTTCACTCTCTTACTTTATTCATTCTAATATCCTACGGTTAACTTGCTAAAATAAATGTGGTTACTCGAACCCTGTCACACTCAAGATCGATATGGTTAAGGTTGGTAACATTACAAACTGCCATTAGATATTTATACATACATACACACAGGGTTAGACTACACAGATGTCTATTAACAACCATAAAATTAAAGAAATTGTAACAATGGACAAAAAGAGAAACAGATTTGCTAAAAAAAAAAACCAACCATATTTGTTAGTCCTTGTTAGCAAATATGTTTGTCATTTTGTCCTGGTTAATAACTTGATCAGAATCACAAGCGGCAGTATCAGTATGAGGTGGCCAATCAAGATGAGAAAGCGTGCTAGTTCCTTCGGTGAGTGTTCTTGAAGGATTCTCATTATTAGGATCCACATGGTGAACCGTCGTCGGAGAATGCGGCTGCGGCACGGGGGCGTTGTTGAAGAAGGAGGAAACTGCGGCGTCTAAGTCGAAGTTGTGGCTCTCCAACAAGGAGAGGGCTTCTTCATGTGAAACAGAAGTCATATGACAGAATGATATTATCATAGACGAACGGGTAACAGCTTCAGAATCTCTGTCCATGGCCCAATGTTTTGATTTTGTACAACGTTATATATATATATATATATATATATATATGCATGTAGCCGACACACGTGTCCTTGTAACAAGTCCCTACAAGCCACGTCATCTCATGGTCAAAATCTCTGCTTGATTTGAAGATTCTTTTGTTTTAAATTTAAAACCACCATCTCCACCACTACAAATATATCAATGCAGGTCATTGAGTGGATTTGAGGGGGAGACATGAGATCACGACTAAGATTTTCAAACTCGTAATTTTAACTAAATAATGATAATAATATAAAATCGGATGTGAACTCAAATGATAAACATGTAAGAATGTACTTTTATTAACAAACATGTGTTTAAAGTATATAATTAAATAAGAAATAAAAAATACCAATAATTTGACTTAAGTATATTTTAAATATGAATATTTGATATTAAATATATCAACATTCATACTTTATCAAACTCAAAAAAGAAATTTCTATAAAAATATATATAAATTAAAATAATTAACTTGAGAGTTAGAGTGAGTTGACAAGATTATTATGTAAATTAATAACCGAAAAACGGAAAACTTGGTATGCATGTAAACTCGTGAGTTTAACCAAGTTTATGACTAATACGAAGTTAGTTGACTTGTGACACATTTTGGTTAGGTAGAAATGCAAAAATGGTAAAATTGGAGAGTCAACTTGCAAGTTTGATAATTATGATCACAACACAAGCATGATATTGTAAAACAAGAAAATAATTTATGAGCGAAAGACCATATTAGTTTTGGTTTCATTTACTAATTTTGCAGCTAGATCTCAGCATCTTTGCCTCCATGTTTTTTTTTTACCTTTAAAAATCTCCCTCCAACATTTAATATAAGACTAAACTGACTTATGTAAAGAGATTAACAAAGCAAGACAATTTATTTTAAAGAATTTATATTTATCATTTTTCTCCCAACTAATTTACATTTACGTAACTTATTACTTGAAATATAATATAATATGTAACATATGTTATAATTAAATTGTTCATTTAATTTTTTTAATCAATTGAAATGAAGTCAACTAATTTTGTATTGAGGACCGGAGAGAGTATAAATTAGTGTCATCAAACTTGAATCTCTTCAATTTGACATAAATAACTACTTATTGAACAGGGGAAACCACTATTATTGACATTTAGGCACAGTCAAACAAATAGACAGTGTCACTGACTAGGTAATATAAATACACAGCACTTGTAAAAGTTGAACCCACCTGAAACCTATATCCCCCATTTGGAGCACAATGACATATTTCAAAGATTCACTTATTTTCCTTGGATTACAAAGCAAGCTAATAGTTTGGGATAATTTATAAATAATGGGATCAACTTGTCTCCTCCCCTCATTTATACTTGTAGAGGAGCTTCCATGCACTATGCCACATGGGGATTGGCTCAACTTCAAATATTCAAAGACATAAAGCACATGATAGCTATATAGCAATGTTGAGAAAACTTGCTCTGGTTGCCATTTATGAGTATCGGGGTGGATTAATCTATATCAGCAGCACATCTTTTTGGCTGCAGCCATTGATGAACAGGAAGCTGCTGCCTCCCCTATCAAATGGATGCAACTCAGAACCATAAAGTATAAGATTAACTCGAGGGAGGAGCACTTCTTTATTGTCATCTTCATCTGATTCTGGTTCAGTTTCTGACATATCAGCTTGAGGAAATTCTTCCCTAAAAGATTTCTCAATCAACTGTTCATCAACTGTCATAGTAACTTGCTGCATTTTTCAAATACCTCGGAAACCCAATTCAAAAATTGAAAACAAAGCAGCCTAAAGTGATCACCAATTAAAAAAATGCCGCATTGAGTGGGATTGCTCTGACAAAGGAAATAAATGATGGTGCCAGATCACGAGAAACAGAGAATGTGTTTGCAAAAGCAAAATGCTCAAACTCTGATGAATATGGATGTAGGCGAAGAAGATCTAAGGAGGGAGGCAAGTCAGTCCTGTCAGTAGTGACATTTCCATTAATGGAGGTGCTTACTGCATGTTTGTTTCCATCATCATTGCTTCGAATGCGTATTTTCGACCCGTTTCAACTTCATTATTATATATCTTCGCGCCAAAGTAATTTAATGGGTTGAGCCGCAAAATTTGTGTATGAAGTTTTGGTTTAGTAAGTTATTCTGCCGTGAATTTTTTTTCTTATTCAAAATTACTCGGTACGCTAATATCTCCCTATACGTATACCATTAAAATATTAACATCTATCATCTATCAATTATATAAAAACGGGGCCTTAGGAGTTTTGTTACACCCCCACTTGCTACCACACTCCAACTCTTTTTGTATGCCACATGTTATGGGGCTTACAGTTTACAATTATCCCATCGTTCTTCTCACTCATCCCCACCTCTCGTATTTTCCGCAAACTAGAAATTACTGTTCTTGGATAAAGAAAGAGATTACTCAATCAATTTCTATAAACACTATTTATTCAAACTAGCACGTCGCGAGATCTGCATTAGTTGACTGTTAAAAATAGTATAATTGTTCCATTTTAATACTTCCGGTTCCGGGTAATATTACTCCCAAAAAAACTATGTTAGAGATTTTTTTTTGTTCAAACCATATAAGATATTCATTAAATATAAAGCTAAGTTAGCAAAGTACAAACAGATATAAGAGTACAAAAAACAAAACACACATACACTGAATAAAACAGATAGAAATAACGAACTGAATGAACAATTGAAGAAAATAAAAGAAACAAACACAGACTATCAGTCACCCAAATCAAGTAATCTTCAAGTGCCAGTAGAGTCTGATGACTGTCTTGAAGCCATAACATCTGAAGCTAGTATTGAAGACAAAGAGGATGATGGTGTTGCTGCCCACCCAATAGGGCTCATCCCCTTACAAGTTCTCTGCAGAAAGAAGATCAGCTGCACAGTTTCCCTTGTGAGAAGTAAAGTTGAGAGAAAACCCATCTCTAGATGCCATTAGAATCAATATGTTATCTAATATATTCTTGCTCTGCCACTCACCCAGATTTGACTGACCTTTTGAGATACAAGTCACAAGAGTTTGACAATCAGATTCAAAGATGATCTTATTGTGACCCAGAGCCAAAGCCAACATGAGAGCTCTTTTCAATGCTAATAATGCTTTAGTCATAAAAAATTATGAGAGAGATTGTCGAACACTTTCTATACATATTTACACCTTAACCCTAATTTGATTATAGGCTGCATCTTGAATTTGGATAATGTAATTTCATCTTTTGTTTTGTTTGTTTGGATGTGTAATAGATATTAAAAGAATGATTGATGATTGATGCTTGATGTTGGATATACTCCCTACTCTCTTGTTACTTAGTATAATACCTTTTTTATATTGAAAAAGTTAAATAAGCCACTTAATCCTAACATATTTTGTCTATTATTAGATTATATGTTAACTAATAAGTCGAATAAAGTAATTTAAAAAAAATTGAGAAATCAATTTATAAGTACCTTATTTAATTTTCTAATTATTTTTTTAAAAAGTCAACGTCTTATATATAAGAAATGTGGAGGGAGTGCAAAATAACCTTTAACATGCATATTTCATTTTCTTTTTTTTATTATTAGACTAGAATTTCACTTTAGATTTATTAAGGGGTCCAATTTTAAATTCTTATAAAGTCTTGTTTGTTATGGTTCCACACCATCATAGTCCCTCTTGTAGAGCGGTTAGAGGCTATTTATCATTGGATTTGCTTTCAATAGTTGAGATATAATATAATTGTAAAAAGGGATAAGAGTCAAATTTATCCCTAAAGTTTTCATTGAGGATCACTGAGTGTCCGAAAGTTTTTTTGGGATCAATCTCACCTTAAAAGTTTATGAAGTGTATCAATTATACCCTATAGTCCTCTAGGGTTAAATTTGATCGTTAAAAAAAGTCAAACATCCTGTATTAACTCCTCATCCTATTAATCCCATTTGCTAAAGTGGCAGTACACCTCATCACTCTCTATTTCTTCCTCCCTCCTTCATTCTCCAAGAAACCCAATGCCCCACAGACCCCACCGTCAACTCCCTAGCCAACGCCATCGTCATCTTTATCCTCTGCTCCACCATCGCCACCCTCTCCCTTTTCCTACAAACCCAACTAGTCTTCTCAGTTATTACTTTCTCTCCAAGATTGACCACCGCTCAAAACCCATTCTTTTCAACAAAGCCAAGAAGAGCAGCTGAGACATCGAGTCCTTAAATTAAATCACCGAAGTCATTCTTTTTTTTAATCTAAATCACCACAATTCATTCAACTGAGGAAAAAATAGTTTTTTACCATTGAAAATAAACAAACATACTAATTCCCAAACTTGAACTAGTTTCACAATGCTTAAACAGACTTTCCATTGAATCCCACAAAACGAAAAGTTGAACAGAGCCAGAGAAAGAAAAAGCAAGCATTTATCGGAAAAGAAAAACAAAAAAGAAATAGTGAGGATTGAAAACTCATATGGTAGCTGGAGATTGTTGAATTGGAAAATGCAGAATGAGAAGGCCAAATAGGTGATAAAGGGGAACAATATGGAAGAAAGATGTGAACAATGGTGGGAATGGGAAAGAGGAAGGGGAGGAACTGATTTAGGCAAATTTAAGGACCGAATTTTGGGGGTGGATTTTAGTAATAAAGGTAAAAGGAAATGAAGTAGTTTAAGATTTCTGATAAATATGTGGAATTTAAGCTCTGAGAAAAAATTGATGGGTGCAGAGCTTTACTAGATGGCAATGGTGGAGCTGGGTTAAGATTCCCAAAATGACGGAGAAGGAACTTGGAAGGTTGGAGGATGACGAGAATGGAGAAATGACAGTGCTTTACGGTGACGACAGAGATGGTTGAATCAAAGGACAAGGGGTTTGGAACGATGGTCGAAGGAAAAGGGAGAGGGTAGCAATGATGGAGCTAAAGGGTGTGGATAACGGTAGTGCTGGCTAGGGATTTGAAGGTGGGGGCTATAGGGCGTTAGGTTTCTAGGAAATTGAAGGAAGGAGAAGAAAGAAAGAGTGATGAGGTGTGTGCCACCTCAGCAAATTAGATGAATGAGATGATGAGCTGGCATTCTATACAGGATGTTTGACTTTTTAAACGGTCAAACTTTACCTTAGGAGGATGGCAGGGTAAAATTGATATGCTTTGTAAACTTCCAGGGTGAGATCGATCCTAAAAAAAACTTCCGAACACTCAGTGATCCTCACTAAAAATTTTCGAGGTAAATTTGACCCTTATCCCTTGTAAAAATATTATACATTCAACAATAAATAGGTAATAATATTTAAACATTGTAATAGATCTCAACTATCGAAAGCAAATCTATTGGTATGGATCCTAAGTGAAGACGAAATGGAGAGACTATGCAATGGAGAGGCCCCTATTGTTAGAATAATATGTTTTGATGATAACTAAACATAATTTAGGCATAAATAAATGTTAGACATAGATCAGGAATGACTTAGAATTAATCTAATAGAAAATGCTAAATATTGCCCAATCGATCAGGATCAGATTATAAGTTAAGAAACTATAAGCCTAATCGATCAGCGACAGATTAGAGACACATTAGGAGTTGAGATCATAGGCGGCCAATCGATCAAGGACCCCTGTGATCGATCAGAGAGGTGAAAGATAAACTAAGTAACTCAGTGTGATCGATTAGAGGAATTAGAAGAACTTAGTGTAATCGATTGGATAAGCTTGATCGATCATGCCTCCCCTATGATCGATCAGAAGGATTAAAGAGTAATTCAAACCTAATCTAAGCCTAATCAATCAGAGAAGGTTAATCGATCAGAGGACAATGTGTAATTGATCAGATAATAACTATAATCTGAATATAATCTGAGTGCAATCGATTGTATAAGCCTAATTGATTAGGGACCCTCTGTGATAGATCAGACGAGGTATTTTCTAACTTCATATTTAATGATACAGGTCATGATCGATGTGTGATCGATCAAGAACCAAAAGCTGTGATCGATTAGAGACCTATGATCGAAATGGCGATAGATTTAATTCAAACTGAATTGACAAGCCTATTTTAAGCTTTCAAGTACATAAGTTGTTCAAACATATTCTAGGAAGTTATCGTTAGACACATAAGACTGCCATTAGAGCTGTTTGACTCAAAAACTAAGTTTTGCTATTAATGAAGAGAGAGGATCTGAAACAAACCAAGTACAAAGGAGTTATATGTACCCAGAACACACTCTTCTCAATACTCCATCTACAATCATCTCTCACCTAAAATCAAGTAACGGCTGTAACTTCATCAATGGGCATAATTTCATATATGAGTATAAAAGCCTTGATGAAGAAGTAGGTGTAGCATTGATTATAGACATTGATTATTCTTGCGAAGTTACACTAACTGCATTCAATACTTACCAACTCTTAGAAAGATCATTCATTGTCTTTGTACTTTAATGTGTATCACAATAAGTTCATTGAGTGAATAAGCATTCTGTAATCACATTTCTAGTGAGGCTTACTCTTGAGATAGTAGGATCTTAAGAGTAGGGTATATTCTTACAAGTTGTAAGGGGAAGTGATTAGTAAGAGAGAGTTCTTACTATGCAATCACTTGTAAAGGCACTCAAGAGCCTGATTGAATCTTGAGGGATTAGTGGAACCCAACTGGAAGTTGGAGAACTAGATGTAGGCCAAGATTTTGGGTTGAACCAGTATAAGGGTCTGTGTCTTGATTCTTTAAATTTTTAATTAGCACAATTCACCCCCTTGTGCGTTCTTGCCAATTACACATATCTGCTTGTAAAGGCCTAGAATTTCTCATGTGCATTCAATACGAAACCATTAATTAATAATTCTTGAATGAATAATTTTTTTTTACATTTAGAACATATAATGAATGAAGGGAAAAAGTGTAAATTTACCAATGGACATTACCCGTAGAGCGTCTGGCACAAAAAAGTGTTTTATGGTGCTTAAATACCAAAAAAGTTTTAAAAGTGGTGCGAATTTAACAAAACTATTATCTATAACTAAACTTTCGTTACTTTTTTGTTTCTCGTGGGTCCCACCTGATTTCTTTTTCAAAAAGTAACAACATTTTGCTTATATAAAACATTTTTGTCAAATTCACACAATTTTAAAACTTTTTTGGTATTTAAGCACCATAAAAAACTTTTTTGTGCCACATGTTCATCATGATAAATGTCATTGGTAAATTTGTACCTTTGCCCATAAATGAATGTTTAGAAACAGTATTAGTTTTATTAAAATTACCCCAAAGCCAAAGGAACTAAAAATGTTCATCATAAAAAAAGCGTACCATGGATAAGGAAAATGCATACGACTTTGTATATGTGATGGACCTACAACATTGGTCCGAACCTACAAGAAGAGGCATACCATCGTGTAACACCTAAATTTATAATACTATATTATAGTATTTTAATTTAATTATAACAACTTTTTTATACCAAAACCCCAAAAATACAAATGATTCAAAACTTTTTCTTTCAAAGTACTAAATCAAACTTTCTTTCTTTCGAAATGGGCTTTTCTAACAAATTGATTCAAATGCAAATTTTATATAAAACAAGTGGTTTATAAATCAAATAAATAGTTGGGTCACCTGAGGATGTTTAATCCTATTTGATAGTACTTAGGGAGCTAAAACCTACACTATATTTATATTTCTATTATATAAATATATAACTACTACCTATTGTACCTCTACAAAATATTAGGGTTATCTTAGGTGATAACCCCTTTACCTGTATATACCGTTGAGCTGTTTCTTAATACATTCATACATACATACATACATACATACATACATACATACATACATACATACATGTTTATATGCTATCTATACAAGTTTCGTGCTTGTTTACCTATTTAACCTTGCAACATATACAGGTAAAGTATTTAAAATTATTATCTAGACAATACAAAATATCGTAGGCATTCCTGTACCTTATTTCCCAAAAGTTCCTCCTTATTCCAGCTCCTCTGAAAACAACAGTTCAAAAGGCAGTTCATTTCATTCATTACCATGCATAATAGTTCATAGGCATGTATAATTGTTACTAATATACATTAACCCTACATCTTAGTGTGCTCAAGGCACTACTACACAATTAATGTAAATTTATTTTCCTATAATTGTGTGGCTTGTGAGGCTCAATGTCCTGAATATAACTTTTCAATTATATCTAAACTGCTTAGGGGTAGCTTGAAAGTAGCAGAAATGCACAAGAGGGGGGTGAGTTGTGCTAATTAAAATTCTAAGCAATGAGACACAAGACTTATACTGGTTCAACCCAATTCTTGCCCTACGTCTAGTTCTCTAACCTTTAGTTGGGCTCTATTAAAATCTTCAAAATTCAATTAGGCTCTTGATTACCTTTACAGTGATCCCTCAGTAAGAACTATCTTTTACAGATCATTCCCCCATACAACTTGTAAATTTACAACCCACTCTTAAGATCCCACTATCTTAAGAGTAATCCTCACTTAGAATGAGATTACAAGAACTTGTTCACTTAATGAACAGATTTTGATACACACTGAAGTACAGAGATAATGAATGAATATAACTGAGAGTAGGTGAGTATTGAATGTAGAAAGTATTGATTGCTTAAGAGCATATTTAATGTATTCAATTAATTCTCTTCACCAACTTCTTCACCAATGAATTTTATAGATGTCTCTGGAATTTTGTCCGTTGGTGAGTTTATAGTCATTGAGTATCTAATGTGGATGAGAGATGATAAATCTTGATGGAGTGTAGAGTTGATGATGTTCTTGTGTTGCATTAACTCCCTTGTCCTAGGTTAGCTTCAAATCTTGTCTCTTCATTAATTACAGAAAGCAATCTTTGTTTCAAATGGCTTAATTCTTGAATCTGTGTGAATAATGTTAACTTCCCAAAATAGATCTGACATACTCTGCATATAAAAGGCTAAACATTCAAATCCATCACCAGATCGATTAGAAGGCTCTATTCGATCACTGCTTCTGTTCTCTAATCGATCACATATAGATTAGGCTTAGATTAGGACTTGCATTACTTGAACATGAGATTAGAGTACAATTATAAAACCCCATGCCTGATCGATTACAGGACATCCCTGATCGATCATGCTTCATTGATTGAATAGGCTGGCCTTGTTCAGTTAATCTTATACTTTCATAATCGATCACAGGACATTACTCACATATTCTCTGATTGATTAGGCGACCATGATCGAATTGGCTAACTTAGACTTTGGATTGCAATTAAGACTTCTTGATCGATCACAAGATGTCCGGATCGATCATGTACATTCACTCGATCATGCTAAGATTACTAAGTTTGATTTCTAATTAAGTTCAAGCTTCTCTGATCGATCACAGGGCATCCTAATCGATTAGGCGGCCATACTTATAACTTATATTCAACCTAACCTTATCGTGATTGATCATAACCTTAGATTCCTAATTGATTATTTCTCACTGATCGATTAGGCAATGACTTAGGATTTCTATCAGATTATTCTAAGTTCATTCCAGTTATAAGTCCAATCTTTTTTTATGCCTAAGTTATGTTTAGTTATCATCAAAACCCATTATTCTAACATAGCTAGCCCTAGTCTTGGAGTACTCTGGTACACTAAATATTTTTGACAAGGTTATAGCGATCTTTCGACCCAAAAGTTTACCGTAAATTTATGACAGATATTATGCAATTATTAATACATGATAAATGATATTGAATAAAACTGCTACCTGGATACCAGAACATAGTTTTGAACTAGCTCATTTCCTCTCTGCTCTCTTGATTAACTCAAATCTTAATCAGAACCTATATACATGTATAGGCTTAGGTTAAAATCTAATTTATAAATAAATCTATGCATCTCTCTCGGATCCTACTTTGTTTGTTACTACCCCTAACTTGTTATTATATATGTCATGCTGACTAAGACTGTTCTTTTTAACCTTGTAAACATAGATTATTTCTTGAATTAATCTCTTTCCTTAATTCGTTCTTATTCTTAATGTTTGAATAATAAATTTCTATAAAAAGTATCCTTTAAAGGCCTTAAATAATAATCAGCTCATATTTTTAAATTAAATATACCTCCGTGAATCCTTCCAAAATATTCTTTAACTTATAACTATAACCTCTAAATTACTTACTAAATCCATACTTGGAATTTCCTGGCTAACACTTATGAACCTCAAGACATATTTTAAAATTAGATTCCTAATTAGTCTTAGAACATCCCTTTATTTATTTAGTATAGCTATAACAGACCCAGAACCACATAATCATTATTACATGCTCAATATAGTCACTTTAGCTTACTTCCAAAGAACAACACTAATAAAACCAAGCTGAGTTGGTGTGATGGTTCGGCATCTCATCCCTTAAGCAAGTGGTTGGGGATTTGATCCCCAACTCTTGTGAATGGAGCAACTCCCAGGCTAGTCCTTTGCTGCTTTGTGCGCTGACCCGGATGGAGGATTAGTCTTATGGCTTTCGGCTGTGAGGATACCTTGAAGCGATTAAAAAAAAAGAACAACACTAATAATTATTTAAACCTTTCATCACATGTTTCAAGTATCTCAAACGATCACCCTTAATAAGGAAACATCAACAACATGATACTTATTGAAACTTTCTCCTATCTACTCTCATATTTAATTTCTCCTTTGATCTTCTAACTTAAACCTTTTTAAGTTCCAAACATAAGAAAATTATTCATCTCTTCCAAACTTGTTACTAATATCTCAGCTATATAAATTAGACAATTCCACTTAATCCTTTAATGCAAATAAAACTCCTTTCTAGTAATAATCAAAACAAACTTCAACATTTAAAACACCATACATCAAAATTGAGTTTAACTCAGACTTCTACATTCTAATCCACAAGATACACCAAACTTTCCTTATCTTACTTGTAACACCCAGTGATGTAGTTTTGCTTTCCCAACTTTCTAATAAACCATAGCTCCGTATAAATCACATATTACAATATACTTCACCTGATTAATTTTTCTTAAACTTGAGCTCCAATCTTTTTAATATCAATTCAACGAAGCTTTCCTTAGTAACTAGAAACTACATCATTCATTTACCCACGCAACTTTACTGATCTTATTTCCTAAAATCAATTGCTTGTCACATTGAAACATAACCCATCAGCTCAAAACTTTAAACTTTTAATTTTAAATCATCCCGCTCACCACTTCTTATTGCCTAGACCATACCTTTTTGTAAGCCCAAACATTACCTCAATTACCTTGAAAATGTTTCCCTTGATCTTATGTAGTCATTCCATAGCCACGCCACAATCCCACACACTCACAAATATAATTTGTGTTCATATCATCCATTTGACTTAAAGCTTTTGACATAACCAACTCTAACAACTGATAAAAAATAGAACTTTGGTCTTTATATCAAAACTATAACCATTAAATTCCAAACAGAACCTATACTCCTTTATTAAATCCTAGAGTATAAAGAACAAATTTTCAATCAGATTTACTTAATGCCTATCTTCTCCAATAATTCAAATTCAGATCTGCACAAATTATCATTCAAGGAAGATTCAGAACTTCTACTTAAGTAGATAGGTCTTAAAAAAAAATTCAAGCACCATATATGTATTTATACAAACAACTTTCATTTCATTCAAACACACTAATACTAACCACCCAGATTCTTGATTTACATTACTACATAATACATACTTATACAGCCAAAATCTGCAGACATTTAGATCATTCCATATGTAAGAAGTATAGTAAATTTCATCCTTTAAAACCCCATGATTTTACGGCAGAAATGAACACCCAAACAAAACATATTACTCCATCCTTCAAAATTCCAAATGCTCAACGAAAATCCAACATACAAGACCATATTTTAGTTTGATCCTACTCCTATCAACATTTATACATTAACTAAAAACAATCAAGACAAAAATCAAACAGACCAGAGAAATACAAAGAAATTCTTGAATCCTAACCCTACAAATTAAAATTTAACATGCAAGCTTCTAAAATCAACTCTAATATGTTTATAAACACTCTAGAGTATTAATTTGTTCTAATTAGGGTTGGAATCCATCGATTCCCGTCAATGAACAGTAATAAAAAATGGAAAAGTTTAGGAATCCAGTCAAATCTTCAAGTGAAGCTCAAATTCTTTCACGAAACCTTCACATTGACATCACATTTCATTTTAATCAGTGCAAAATGTAACACCTAACTTTATATCACTATTCTATTGTATTTTAATTGATTCATAACCACTTTTTTAAATATCAGAAGCCCAAAAATACGAATAATTAAAAAATTTCCCATATACAAACTTTCTTTTTGTTGGAATGAGTTTTTCTGACAAATTGATATAGCTTAAAACTTTTATAAAACCAAGTGGTTACTAAAACAATTAAAATAACCAAAACCCTCTTATAATACCCAACCCTATTTATAGTGTTTGGGGAGTGAAAACCCTTTTATTCCTGCTTTTCTACTTTTAGGTACATATATCTTTCTACTATTTCAATAACCAAAATATTGGGGTCATCCTAGCCGAAAACCTCTATACCTATATAGATTAATGTCCTGCTTCTCACCGATATACATATATACATATATATATATATATATTTTCAAGTCTATATAAACTCATTGCTTGTTTTACCTATATTTGTATACCCATACATATATAACGTTATCTCATTTCCAGGTAATACTAACAAAATATTTATTTATAGTGATATGCAGGCATACCCGCTCTCTTCAAAATACTACCTTATTTCCTCTGTCTCATCTTCTTCCAACACCTCTGTAAAACAACAATTCAAACGCAGTTTATTTCATACGCTGATATTTTCATGCATGCATTGTCATGTATATATTTCATAAACCTATACAAATAACGATAGTGTTTATCCTATTAAACAGTAATGGCCATGCCCAATTTCCAATTGCCTTTTGAGATCCAAGCTGACACTTGTGGGGTGGGAGTAGGGGCTATCCTAATGCAGCAAGGCCGCCTAATTGCCTATTACAGCCAACAACTCTCATAAAGCTCAGCAAGGATCGATGTACGAGAAAGAACTCATGGCCCTTGTATTCGTCATTAAGAAATGGCAACACTACTTAGCCGCCAAGCCATTTGTCATTAGGATGGACCTAAAGGCCTTGAAATTCTTACTAGAACAGAGGGCGATTAATCCTGATCAAAAGAATGGGTCTAAAAGTTGAAGGGGTATAAATTTGAGATCCAATACAAGCCAGGAAGGAAGAATCACGCTACTGATGTGTTATTCAAAGAGACATTCAACCATTTCCACTCAACGCCATTTCCATATGGCAGTATTCGGGTATGGATGAATTCAAAGCCAAAATGGCCAAGGATGAGAGACTAAACAAGATTTGGCCGTAAGTGTTGTTGCTAGGTGTAACATTAACTCCCTAATCCCACTTTTAACCACCCACAATCAAATATAAAATTGTTTTATAACAAAAGAAATACCTATGTTAAGAAAAAGAATTAACTTAACAAAATTAACTAACATAGTTAGAAGAAGAATTTCCATAAAGGTTTCCATAAAAAACAATTACTACGGTCTAACTACGATGGAAAATAACCTTCCAAAATAATAATAAAACCTATCATAGTTAGAAAAGAGTTTAGTCTTATAAAAAGGTAGTCCATGGTAGAAGAGAATTTCAGTAATACCAAGATCCTTACATGGATAATAAAGTCTTTCATGTATCATTTACTATCTAATATTCTTTTGAATACCTCAGAGTCAAATCAAATCATTTTTTAGATGCTAACTATGTTAGGAAAATGAAATAACATATAAAACAAAAATGACCAAAATAGTCAGAAAAGATTTTCCATAATATCTATATATATATTATATTATAGATTTTAACAATCTAACCATGATAGGAAAAAGAAGATTCACAAATAAGACCTATCATGATTAGAAAAAGAGCTGACTTAATCCAAAGAATATTCATGTTAAAAAGAATTACCTTAAAGTATAAAACTAACATGGATATTTAAATCACTTTAATACTTTAAAACATTTATCCATGTTAGATAAGCATTCACCTAACATGGATGCTTAAGTCGCCTGAAATAAATATGTAACTGCCCATCCGTTTTGAATT
Source organism: Mimosa bimucronata (assembly GCA_037074515.1). Taxonomy (NCBI): domain Eukaryota; kingdom Viridiplantae; phylum Streptophyta; class Magnoliopsida; order Fabales; family Fabaceae; genus Mimosa; species Mimosa bimucronata. The sequence continues at coordinate 1,838,831 of CM073443.1, forward strand.
GATCAAATAATCATAAACTCAATTTAAAACCACCTCAATCACCCTATAACATCTTCTCTAACTCCCACATTAAAATTCAAATCATTTTTAAGTCATTCCAACATACCATCCCCACAATTCATCCATCCTAAACATTTTCAATTCTAATGATTCCCATAATTACCCAAATAAACTTGCGGCTGGTCCTAAAATTAACAATAATCAAAGGGAATCTAAATACTAATTCATAATAGGAATTATAGAATAAATTCCAAAATCAATAACAAGTTTATGCAAAAGCGTCATATGCATAATCCTAAATATGGCAATATCATTCTGTTCGGATAGTCCAGAATTTACTCACTATATCACTGAGAACGTCCCAGATCCTCCCCTTAACTTTCTACACCGCCCCTAAGACCTACAAAAAGTGAGATAAACGGGGGGTAGCCCCAAAACATAACCAGTAACCACTTATCTATGTGTGGTATGTGCTAGCAAGATGTCTAGTGGAATAATACATATGTACCAAGTTCCAAATCATGCTCATATAACAAATAGATGCACAACAGCAAAATGTATAGCCCAAATTGGTTCCAAATAATCTATTTCAATAGAAATACGCTGTTTCTAAGACCATACTTTCCAAATCCCTTACGTATTTATTTCGTTTCTCTTTAATAATATCAAAATTCTGAAATCATACTTTTCAAATCATTTTCAAAAATCATTCATCTCATCACAATCAACCCCAAGTGATTGCTCACGACTCGCTGGGAATAAGCGGGACCAGCCGGGACTGTTTACCCGTCCATGGAATCAAAACATGCTGAACCAGTCGGGACTCTCTATCCATCCATGGAACCATGATACAGGTCATGAGGGACTTTTTATCCTCCATGAAGCTGTATAATGGTTCAGAAGGGACTCTCTACCCTTCTTAAACTGAGAGGGGCACTATTCCTCTCAATCAATTAGTTCCTGTAGGCCAACAGGGTACCTCATCACGTGATGTCATTATCTCCACATACACCGATGTCACACCACACATGCAATTCACCATGACATACACATGTGTGCAACAACCATCAATCAGGCACTTGGCCTTTCACTAATTCCAGAATATATATATATATATATGTATATACGTGCAATCACTTCAAAATCATATGTATAACTCTTTTTCAAATATGTCAGATCACAACTTATGATAGTTTCAAAATAATATCCCACTAGATAGTTATATCATGAAAATAATAGTTCAAACTCCATTTCTTAATAATCGAAATCCCCAAGTCACAATGTCACAAACTGCGATTCCAAAATCCACTTTTCATATATCATCATAATTATCAACTCATAATAGTTAAAATTACTTACCAACACTACACACACACATAGACAAGCAGAAGCGGTTACCTGGTAGCTGGCACCAATCTCACAATAGTAAACCTCCCCCGTGCTGACTCCAGACAATTCAACACTACACTGAAACCTACAAAATCATAATTAATCAACTATCACAGAATTCACACATAGAAAATTAAATCACTGATATATCCCTATTTTATTATGGTATTTTATATCTTATTTAGGGATTTTATCATTACTATTGAGCTTAATTGCATTTATTATGATTAAATTGAATTAAATATGATTGTGTGTAAAAAGGAGCCATATAAGGGAATAATTGTCACATTTGATTGATTATCTTGAGTGATTAATTTTTGGGATGAATGGAATTACATTGTGTTTAATTTTTCCTTGTAGAAAATGAAGAAAAATGGCCGAAATTGTTGTTTTTGATATTTGGCGAAAATTACAGAAAAGGGCCCATAAATTCTGAAAAGCTGCAGAACAGTCAGGGGACAATTATAGGAACTGCCCCAAAACTTTCATAAATTGCACAGATGGCCCAATTTCCAAAAAAATCAGGGTCTTCTAAGGGTTTTAATTAGTTTTCTTTATTAAAAAGACTGAACCAGCGGCGTCTTTCAGTCTCATACTCACCTAACTTCAATCTTTCAAAGAAAATCACCTTTTCTCCTTCTCCACCACCAATCTTCACCAATTCCACCTCTTTTCAACCATCATTCACCATCTTCTTCCTCTTTCTTTACTCTTTCTTCATCTCATCTTCCATAACAAACCTTCCAATCATCCATCCATGGCCTCTTGGTGTAGCAAACAATTTGTAGCGGTGATTTGCATCATGAGTGGCTAATCTTCTTGTGCTTCTTGGAGAGGATGATCTAGCTTGAGCTATGGAGCTTCTTATAGGGGATTTATTTATTTTTCATCTACTTACCTAATTATATTTTAATTTTCTATGTTAGGTTTTGTTATATGATTGTGGAACTGAGACTTGTCGTCCAATCTCTCTGTGTGGATTGATTAAACTTGTAATAGTGATTGGGATTTGTAGCTTGATGCTTGAATTTCTATTTCCTATTTTTGAGTTCAATAGAATTATATTATATATCATCGTTTGATTGATTGTATGATTTAGTCTAGCTTATCATTTGTCTCCGTGAGCATTTGAATTTAGAGGAACAAGTTGCTTTGACCAATTTTGATTACACACTAAGTGGTTTATGAAAAATGGTTTAATTGGTGATTATAGCCTAGCATTTAGGAATAATAATTGATTAAATTCATTTGACCCAAACCGTGTTTGGGGTTTGCAATTTGACTTAGTGATGACTTTACTCCCATATCTTTTCTCAAGTAAGGATAGCTAGTATTCCATCTCCAAGGAGCATTCCCTCATTAATTTTTCTCAAATCTAATTTAATCAAATCATTCTTCGTTTATTGAAAAAACCAAAAAGAGTAGCTTAGGATTTATTTTCATTGCATTCACAAGTAGTTTGATAGAAAAATCAATTTCGAATCATTTTAATGTTGATTTTGATACTTAGTTTAGCCTAGGATTTCAAATAAAGAGGCTCCACGATAGAATTGACCAGTGCTGTGCTATATTGCATAATTTGGAATTTTTGAATTTAACTCAAGGTGACTAAAGGTGTTAAATCAATCACTAACTACCCTTCCCTTTCTCTTTCTGAATTCCAATTCTAATATTCACCTTTCTTTCTCCTCATTATATCCATCTTCACCTCTAATTGCCCTCACCTAATTTAAATCATACTCTTACCCTTTAATCTTCTTCTTTATATCCAAAATTCATCTTTAATCCAACTTATACAATTTCCAAGACTAAATGTCCATTCTTACAATAACAATTCCTTTGAAACCTTAACACAAACCTCCCTAAATTATTACTAATCCAATTAACCAATTCAAGCTTAGGTATTAATCTCTCCAATAACCATATTCATCTTACACTTTAACATTCAATAATTCCCCATAATTCATCACAAATGTTAATTTAAAAATTCAAGCCTAAACAAAAGTTTTCAATCGTCCTCCAATTATTTCTCAAACTCAAAAATCAATTCCTTAATCCACAATTTATTTTTCGAACCTTAATAGCTCAACAAAGTCAAATTCAAGACTAAAAATATTCCCCTTCCCAAATCAAGGCCTACACCTAATCTAACCAAATTAACCTCATTAATATTTTTGTTGGCCATAAACTAATCCCATAAGTCCATAATCCCACATCCAAGATCCAGAATTATAGCATTACGTACATAAAATCCCACTTATTCCAAACTTTATCCACCAATATTTTCTTTAGTCCAAATTCCAGTCAAATCAATCAATTAAATCTTCTCATATGACCTTAATAAACATCTAAAAATTATCAATTTAACCATAAGCACCTCAGATAATCAAAAGCCCCAATTTCCAAAATATCCAAAAATCTAAAATCTCCAATAATTAGGAAAACTTCCAACAATTAAAAACCTATTTAGAGGAACTCAAATTCAAGGTCCCAACTTCAGTTTATTAAGCTTAAGACTCCCAAAACAAGACCTAATTTTTCAAATATAGCAAATCAAAAAACTAAATACATAGGGGTGTGGAGGAGACTTAAGGCGTTCTGAAAATGTGCTTAGGTGGCCGAAAAATCCAATATTCTGGCGCTGGTGAGCTCCAAAAGATTTAGCCAAAGACTAACTTAACCTCTTTATTTAGGCATGGATCGGAGCAAAAACAAGTAGAGGAAGGAAGTAGGAGGTGAGAGAGGAAGAATGGTGGTGGTGGAAGGTGGTTTTCGACGAGTTTGGAATAGCACAGCTAGCGGAGGAGAGACGGCAGCTATGAGGGAGGAGGAAGGGAGAGAAAAGAAGAGGGGGAAGAGGGGAAAGGAGGAACGCCGTTGCTGGCAGCGACAGTGGTGACGATAGGTGGCGGAAGAGCAAGAAAAGAGAGAGAGAAATGAGAGAGGGAGAGCGCATGAGAGAGAGATATGTTTTGGGGGAGCTGCATGATCAGAGGAATGGAGGGAATAGTTAAATGAGAGGGAAAAGGAAATAATAAAAAAAAGGTAAAGGAAAAATTTTCACTACAAGGCCCTAAAAATTTTCAAATAAGATATTTATTTTGAGCTACAATAATCCTTTTCATTTCCAAAAATTCACCTACTAAACCCATTAATTATTTTTTCTCATAATAACATCTTTTGAATCTACAAATAATTTCCTCAAACTTATTGTCCTTAAAATGAGTGAGAAATGAAGCCTTTAAAATCCTCAAAAATACCTCAAAATTCCTCATAATTCCATAATCTCTCATAAATCAATTCCTAATTAGCCCACTAATCCTTAATTAAATTTCTAGGATGTTACACCCGACAAGGATGCATTGGCGGGTTATTCCCTTAAGAGTGGCTGCTTGATGTATAATAGTCGCTTAGTACTCCCACGCCATTCAGCCAAGACCAAGGATTTCATTAAAGAATTCCATAATTCACCGATTGGGGGACATTCAGGCTACCTGAGAACCTAAAAGAGAATAGATGAAGTAGTGTTTTGGGAGGGCATGAAAATAGACATCTAAGAGTAGATGGCTAAATGTGAGGTTTGCTAGCTCAACAAGTATGGATTGAGGAGTATTACATACATAAAATCCCACTTGTTCCACCATTGATGAAATCCCACCTTTCACTTAATGGGATTTTATGGGCCTTATGAGGTACTACAGCGAGTAGGCAATGTTAGTTACAAGCTCAAATTACAGAAAACTACGAGAGTTCATCCCACCTTCCATGTCCCCTAACTCAAAAGTCCCTCTTTCCTTCAATCTTGGCTCAGCGACTTCCCAGCTTTCTATCGGAAGATTATGAGCTGCAAGTCCAACCTAAGAAGGTCCTTAAAACTAGAAAATAACGGATGGAAGTCACTAAGTTCTTCTTAAGTGGCAATAATTCCCTAACTATAATCGCACATAAGAGAATGCAGCTGTGATTCAAGCCCAGTTTCTAGACTTTCACGTTGAGGACAAGGTGGTTCTTTTTAGGGGAAGGAGATAATGGACCTACAACATTGGGCTGAACCTACAAGGAGAGGAAGACCAACCGATCCAAGAATGCTAAGGGAAAAGGGCCCACAAAAGGATAGACTAGTGGCTAGGTAATTATCTAAGGTTGTGTGCCTTAGAGGGGGTCAGACAGAACCTTGGAATGATCATTGGGAAAGCTCTTAACCTCTTTAATTGTTAGGAATGGCATCTTAGTTTATTTCTTGCATTTTTCCTTTCCACTGTTCCCATTAGGATTTGCTTTTCCTTCTTGTTTACCCTCTCCCATTCCCTATTGAAGAGGTTGTATTCAACTGTTATTGTGAATATTTATTTAAGTATTTTAGTTCCATCAATATGACATTTTTTTTGCATACAACATAACTTTGTATATGTCATTTGTTTAACTTTTTTCTTTAAAGAGTTACAAACTGAACCACTATTTTTAATTTAAAAATAATATGCAAAATCAGCATTTCAATACTACTACTTTGTTGAAATTTGTCTCCAAAAATAAAACATAATTTCTTTGCTTGTAACTAATCCTTCGAAATCGTTCAATCTCTTCTTGTTGGCCGCAAAACAAACCATGTTGGATCAACTAAATCGGTGCATTAGGGGGCATGAACAGCCTATACAATACCACAATATATCACAAATACATCAATTCAAAATAACGAAAGTAATTAGGTACATACTACATCAATTAATATCACCAATATATCATATGTATGAAATTCAAATTACACACCTCCATCCATATATCTTGCTCTTTTTTTTAAATCGTACTTAACCTAGCACCATCATAACATGCAACAATCCAAGTAACTTATTACATTTTTTTAGAACTATAGTTTTACTGCACACTTGCTCTAGTTTTTTGTTGTCTGCACATAATTCTGGTATCAGAGATTAGCCCCTTGTCATAGGGAATCACATGAGCCCAAACTACTCTATACTCAAGGATTAAACAAGGTCATTTTTTTCGGCTACACCCCTACTTACTCGGATATTGTGTTTTTTAGTTTTGAACTTGATACCATTTGTTAAGTTAGAACTACCTCAATTGTTTGATCTAAACATTTGGTGATACAACTATTCAATTTATTATACAAAAATTTTAACCAATAAATTAAAATAAAGTGTCTATTTCTGTGTTATTTTGAGTGGTTGTTGCTTGGACTGGATGGGGCATTATATATTTTGGGGTGAAAGGGCTATGTATTGTGTGGTTTAATTAAGCGTTGATTCCAAGATTCTATGTCATAGTTAGAGATCGAGGGAGCAGTTTCAAACAAAAATGAAATGAGGATGATTATAGTGAAATGACGTACTTGGTCCTTGTGTTGTAATTACTCACTCAAAGAGCTTTGCTGATGACACGCTACCCACAGTTTATCGAGGCTTTTGCATCAAATAAGGTATGGTTGTCCTTGCAAATAGAAAATGTCAAGGGGATTTGACTGGGATTGCTTAATTGCAAAATATGATTGAGTAGGCTACTTGGTTTCCAAAACAATATCCACATGTGGCTTGACTTTATTTTTGGTAACACACTATCCCTATAGGCACGAGCAGACTAGCGTGTTCAACTAAGTCAATCATTATAGCAAAATCAAACCCCTAAGAAGATGAAGCCAAAGGTCCAGTGGAACAAAATATGTCATCATCCAGCACAACGCATAACCCAATTCCTAACATTTCTTCCCCACAAAGAGGCATGTCTATCATCATGAAAACTCTTCCTTAATCATCAAGACACATGATCTTTTTTATTTTTAAACCATGATGGTATTTTACTCCCTAGAATTGTCACCTTGAGACTTTCAAATTCCATTGCCCATTTGGCCTAAGCACACAAATAATCACAAAATCAAATCATATAGTATAATTAACAACATAAGATATTTATATATGTGTGTGTACCTGCTCAATTGTAGAAAATAGATGAAATAGTTGTTTGTCTGCCATAGTTTCCAATGAATCACATTCTCTCGCATCCACTATAGTTAAATGTGGTGCAGATTGTGGATGGAAACGATTGAAGTTTTGAATAGGAATTCAAATAAAGATATTCTAGTTTCAAAAGATTAGTTATGCAGCTAGTAGGTAGATTTTTAAACAAGTTTCCACTTAGATCTAATTCCCTTAATGATGATAAGCCACCCAAATCCAACGAAATGGATCCATCATCAATATTGCAGTAGCCTAAATTTAATTTTTTTAGTGATTTGATACTCCATATAGAAGTAGGCAATGATAAGCCCTCATGACCTAAATGGCCCCAAAGCAATGCGTGCTTCAATGGGAGAATCAAGCTCCAAGATTTGGATATTGACCTTTTGCACCCCTGGAATGACAGTTTCCTGACCTTTTTTAAACCACCATTTGAAGAAGGTACTTCTGTTATATTGGTCTCGCTTGCATTAATCTCCTCTAAGGCTTTTATTTCATTTAACTTTTCTAGCAATCTACCAAATTTTAAGCAACCACATATGTCAATAGCTTTGAGACATTTCAAATTGTGGATGCTTTGAGGAAGGCAAATAAGATTTTTACATCCCCTTAAATTCAATGTCGCAAGACCAGTCAATAATCCAAGTAACTTTGGAAATTTCACTATACTTGTTTCTTCAACATAAAAAATTTCTAGATTTTTCATACTACCCCAAACTCTGGCAGGTATTTTACTTGAATGCACCCAAAAAGAACAATATCTTTAAAGCACTCATTTCCAACTTCTTCTGGACAATGGGCTTTGCGATTTTTGCAACCTTTCAAATTTAACATTTGAAGATTTTTGTGCTATCCAATTGAAGCATGAAGGTCAACAAGATCTTCACAACCTTTAAGATCTTATCTTTCTCGATTTGAAAGTTTAGAGAAATCATGAGTTTCTATCAAGTTTTTGTAATAACTCAAGTACAAAAACTTCAGATTCTTTGAACACTACCCAAACAAAAACATGAGAATCAATAATAAAAAACATTGCAATACTGGCATAACCAATTGTACTTTCTATAACATCAACACATAAGGTATCAGTTTCTTTAATTTGCTATGATGCATTCCAAGATCAACAAGTTTAAACATTTGGGTTTAAGAAGGAAGAGTGTCTAAAGCATGTTTTGTCCAATGAAGTACTTCAAGAGCATGAGAAAGACATTTGTGGCTATGAGGAAGGTTGAAATCATTTGATGATATATCATGAGTAACCTAAGGTTATGCATTGTTGAAAAGGCTTCACGATGCCAAAATGCTTCACAAGATGTGACTGTAACCATACCTTGTATTTCTTTTGTGCCTTGGTAAAGAACATTTTAGTCACCAAGATGATGGAATCAAAAATTAATCAACAAGGAAAAAAAATATATTAAAGGGTAAAGGTGCAAAACTACCAATGGTAAATTGTCAAATGTGCAGCTGGCACCATATTAAAACCTCGGGTTCTTGGTAAAGAACATTTTAGTCACCAAGATGATATAATAAAAAATTAATCAACAAGAAAAAATAAGATATATTAAAGGGTATATGTGCAAAACTAACAATGGTAAATTGTCAAATTTGCAGCTGGCACAATATTAAAACCTCGGGTACAACACTACCTATCATAAATTTAAAAGGGTGTAATTATAGTTGTTCGATCTATTGCATTAACTTTGACCATTTGAATGTAAATGTTGACTGAGAAATGTGACGTGGCTGAGTGAGGTGGCGAATACGAAATAAACATGTGGATTTTGAAGAAGATGGGAATAAGAATAAAAGATGAGGTTGTTAAAAAAATGGAAAGGAAATGTAGCCACAAGAAGACTCTAGAATAAAAGATTCAAGAAAGAGCAAGCCCAAATCAACATCTGAGAATGCGTGAAACGGAGAGAGTGCGAGAGAAATTCGATCAAAGAGTCTGAGAGTTAGGGTTTACGACAGAGAAAGCAAGAAAGTGTGTGAGAGAGAGGTAGGGTTGGATAGTGGGATCAAAAGCGCATGTGAAAAGATTCTTTGCTAAGTCAAGAAGGGACAAGATGGAAAGCATGGTAAGCATCCAATGGGGCCAAAAATTTGTTCTTTTCTGCCTTGTATAGTGAAATTCCTTCGAAACCCTCAGTGATTTGTTTCTTATCTTTGTTGCAGAGTAAATGGCTTCGAAGGGGGAGGATAGGAACGACAATGTCAAATTCAGAGAAGTTCAAAACGATGAGCTAGAGATCACACTAAATTAGGTAATTGAACATTTTGCTCTAAAAAGAAGGAACTAGGATGAAACAAAGGCCCAATTGCTAGAGGAAAAATCATCTATAATTGAGGCTATTACTTGTTTTAATTATGAAGATAAAAATCGTTCTGAGATAAGGGAAGGTGAAAGTAAGAGGAATGAGTGTGTTATGCAAGAAGATGTAATAGAGGAGTTAGAATCGATTGAGGGGTTTTATGATATTGATGATTATGATTCAGCAAGTAAAGATAAGAGCTACTCGGCTAATAGTGATAGTTCTGACACTGATGAAAGTGTTGAACAGAGTTTGAAGTGGTAGATAATGATCAAAATGAAGATAATGATGAGGATTTTGGCTCAGATCGTTACATTGACATTTCGAGAGAAATTAGAGGAGGTGGTGATTTGGGTCTAGAAGTTATCCCTTCTTTACATTGGGTATGAGTTTTGCTGACAAAGCGGAGTTGGGAATGGCTTTTGACAAGTATGGAATCAAAAATAGGGTAAACATAAAAATTGCTAAGAGTGATAAAAGGTTGCTAGAAGCGGTTTGTCAAGAGGGACGACACTTTATTTTATATGCTTCAAGGACTGGTGAAGAAGTAGGCTTTGTAGTAAAGACATTGTTTTTAGAGCATAATTGTACAAGAGTGTATAAGAACCAAAGAGCATCGCAAGATGGTTGGTAGAAGAGTATAAGGATAAAATTCAAGAGAGGCCACAGTATAAAATCGGTAAGATGAAAATGAAAGTTGAGTAGGAGTTGATGGTGAATGTAAATATTCACAAGTGCAAGAGAGCTAAGAGGAAGATAATGCAAGAAATGAAAGGGAGCTTCAAGGATGAGTTTACAAATCTGGAGGCATATTGTAATGAATTGAAGATCTCAAACTCAAGCTCAGATGTATTTTGGAGTTAAGTGATTAGGTCCTTGAGTTAGGTAAGGGGGTTTTTAGAAGGATGTATGTGTGCTTTAATGCATCTAAGGTATGTTTTGCAGTGTTATGGTTTTCAGTGAACATAATGTTTATTCTTAATTGTTGATAGTTTAAGATTATGTATTATCTATTATATTGGTCAGATAGAGAAGAGGATATAGACCACTGGTTGGTGTAGATGGGACTTTCCTTACGGGTAAAGAAAAGGGAATTTTGCTCAATTCTGTAGGGGTGGACGTAAATTATTCTTTGTATCTAATAGCCTTTGATTTCGTAGACAAGGAAAATGCCTTCACTGCGGTTGGTTCATAGAATTGTTGAGGAACTCTCTGGATTTAGGTTCGGGTTCAATTGCTACTATATATGATGTCAGATATGCAGAAGGTACGGGTTCAATTTGTTTGGTTGAATGCAATTATATACAATCATATAAGCTTATTCGAATGTGTGTGTGTGTCTATATATTGTGTTGTGTTGTTCTATTAGTAACCACTGTTATTTTTATGATAATAACAGGGTTTAGGGAATGCTATTTATGAAGTCATACTAGATGCCAAGCATAGACTTTGTGCACGACATATATATGTTAACTGGAGCAAAAATTAGAGAGGGATAAAGCTAAAAAATAAATTTTTTTCCTGTTCCAAGAGTACATTTGAAGAAGATTTTAGAGAGAACTTGGAAGCTCTTGCTAAGCTAAGCCAAGCCAACCAGCAGCTTGGGCAACTATGAATTATTCTACACTAGCATGGGTAAGAGCTTATTTCACTCCTAGGTATAAGTCATGGGCCATAGATAATAATATTAGCGAGTGTTTAAACTCTTGGATTGACGAGTATGGGTAACTTCCAATTATTATAATGTTTGATGGTAGTGAAAAAAAGTGGGCTGACAGTAAAAAAAAAGTAAGAAGATGGAGAACACATTATAGTATCAAGTGTATGGAATTGTTTGAGGCCAAAGGTACTTAGTTGGAAAGTGTAGAGTGCAATTTAATGGTAATGAGGGTTATGAGGTCAAAGAGGGAAGAGATAGGCATACTGTGGATCTGAAGAAGGAGATGTGCACTTTTAAGGCATGGGACTTGACTAGAATCTTATGCCAACATGCAATATATGCCATGCTAGATGCCAAGATTGAACCTACAACCCTTATATCTAAGTACTACCATAAAGAGCCATACCTAGCGAGCTATATGACAAAACTCCAGCCAGTGTGAGGTAAACAATTTTGGGACACATCCAACTTCCTTCCCATGCAACCCCTACCCACCTGCACCCTACCTGGAAGGCCGAAACTTAAGAGAATGTGGACTGAATAGTCTGATAAGAGGTAGAGAAAGGGTGTTGCTATACAGAAAGCAACTCACACTAGCCAAGAACCATGAACAGTACTAGACAAATTACCTACTCATGATAAAATATAAAGATGCAGCTTCTGCCGTCAAGAAAGACATTATAGATCCACGTGGAAAGAGGTATAAATTATTTTTCTCAATTTTCTATCCTTATTGATTTACTTACTGTTTGGTTGATTTAGATATTCTTTACACTTTTGTAGCAAGCACCTTCTTCAAGCACTAGCCAGCCTCCCAGGAAAAAAAGGTATAATTATTTTCTTAGTTTTCTTGGTTTTTAGTTACTTGGCTGCCAATGATTATTCCATTTTTAGTTAGTAGCTACAATAGAATTGCAATATATACTAGCTTTTTATTTGTATCAGGCACCTTCTTCAAGTACTTGTCAACCTCTAAGGAAGACAATACGGGGTACAAGTAATCCCCCATCTTCAAACACTCTTCAAGCATCTCAGTCCATAGCAAGTCAGCCACCCAATGCTTCACAAGAGTAGTCATGAAATATAAGTAATCCCCCATCTTCAAATACTCTTCAAGCATTGATAAATCCATATTTTCTATATTTTATTGCACCTTATTCCTATAATTTAGGGATTATTTGAGGTTGAATTGGATTTATTTGGATATAATTGGATTATTAGACAATATTAGGAAATAATATAAATATGAATTAATTATGAGATATTTGATTCAAAAAAATTATAGATAGTTTGTTTAGATATGTTGTGATTAAATAATTAATTATAAATCTGAAAAGATCACGATCTTATCTAATCCTTGCAGGTCTAGGAGTAAAAACTGGAATATCCTACGATGCAGAATGAATTTCCTAAATTAAAGGGGAATTTAATGGATAGTATTTAATAGGCTAATATAATTTTATTAGGCCCAAATCTATACCTAGATTCTCCTATCATGCTTATAAAAGGAGCTGCCTGCCTACTGCTAAGATCATACTCACCATCATCAAGTAATGTCGAACACGCGCTCACGCCACATACAATCACACAAACATGCTTTCAGACGCCGCAGGCTTTCAAACACCTTAATCAGCCACTACTTTGAGTTCATCCATTCTTTATACACAAACCCACACCTACACACACCACGTTTCACCCATATCACCAAATTCATTATTCATCTAGGGTGTGCTTGGATGGAGGGAAAATGGGAGAGGAAAGAAAAGTAGGAAGGAAAATGGGGGAGGGAGAACATTTTTCCCCTGCTTGGATTGAGGGAAAATGGGGGAGGAAGGAAAAGTTGGAAGGAAAATGGGGGTGGGTCCCACACCCATTTTCCTCCCAACTTTTCTCTCCACAAGTGGAGAGATTTGGGGGGAGAAAATGCACTGTCCACTCTTACCCCTTACACTACTTTTTTACTTGTTTTCTTTTTCTCTTTCCACACTTTAATTTTTTTTCTCTTCTATACTGATTATGCAGCGCTGTTTCTTTTAAAACTTTAAAACTGGAAGCACCGTTTACCCCCCGGAAACTACACGCATTTATGTTCTTTTTTTTTAAAAAAAATCCCAGAAACTACACCAGGTATGTTTTGTTTGTTAGTGTTGGCTGTCACCCAAGAGGGGGGTGAATTGGGTGATAGGCTAAAAGCTTAAAACTCTTTTTCTATCTTCTCTTTTATAAAACTACAATGAAGGTAATCTTTTCAAGACTATTAAATGCACTAAGAGATGTATAATGTTGATATGCTGGAAACTAAGAGAGTTAAGGGAAGAGATAATGCAAACAGTATTTATCCTGGTTCGGTCTACCCTGACCTACATCCAGTCCTCAGGCTCCACCTGAGATTTCCACTACCCTCTTGTTTAAACCGGGCATAAGAGAAGCCTTTACAACCCACAAGTTTAGCCTGGTACTTGTGAAGCCTACCACAGGTTTTACGAACTCAGGTTCACCTGCCAACCTTTTCACAGAGCTTTAGAATTCTCTCTAAACACTCCCCCTTACAACCTGTAAGGTTACAACCCTGTTCTCAAAGCACCAAGCTTTAGAACAACCTCAAACAGTAGAGGGTTTCAGATAATAGGTTCACTAATGAACGGATTGTGATAATCACTTAAGTACAGAGGAATATATGATGAAACTACAATTCTAGAGCATATCAATCTTACAAAGTGTGCGCTTGCTCTACTCTTCTAATTCACTCGATTCATCATTTCTGGGCTCACTGATTTATATCTAATACTCTGTGCATAGCCTCTTGTTTTTCATCTCGTATCATCTCGTCATGTAAATGCGTCGTGTGTTCGCACTTTGTTTCTGATGTCTTCAAGTCTTTATATATGGTATTATACTTTTCTATCCTTTGGAGACTTGGAGAACTAGCCGTTGATACTTTTCTTTCTTCTCTTGCTTCAACTAATCTTGCAGAGGATAAGATAAGAGAGACAGAGACTGTGGGTAACGTTATCCTGCTGCTACCTGCCACTGTACTTGCATGTCAGCTTTTTCATTAGCGCTAGCTCCCTTGGCTATCGCTATCTTGACAGTGTGAGTTCCGCACTTAAGCTGTTAGCTAAAACAAGTACTCATACAGTGGATGTTATCGATAGTGTATTTCATTAGCTCAGAGATAGAGACAATGTATCAGCTAAGTATTCTTTTATCAATAGCTCATCCCATTGTTGCTAGTTACTTGATTGCTTATTAGCTTAAGGATACTGAGTTATATGAATATTCAAAGGTATTTCAAGTATCCTATTTATCGATAGCTAAACGTGTTAGCGCTAGCTACTATGTTATCGCTAGTTAACTCATTTGCTCTCAGGCACTGGCTATCTGAATGTCTATTATCTGAAGTACTTTGTTATCGATAGCTTAACCAGTTATCGCTAGTTGATTTCATTAGCTCAAGGACTTGGTTTATTTTTCTGCTAGTTGTTCTTCCTTTCATTTATCCAAGTTATCAATGAACTTCTAGCAAAAGGATATTTCTTAGCGATAGTGAATGACTTAGCGATAGATATTAACTTGGTTATTTCTAAGTCTTTATTTGCTATGGCTCTTTGTCTATTAGCGATAGGCTTTAGCTCTAGCGATAGTGATCTGTTACCTATCAGATTTTACTTGTTTAATTCAAAGGTAACTTACACTTTATTTACTTATGTTATCTATGGGGCCAGTCCTCATCAAAACTTAAGATTCTAACATTGTTTATTTTTAAAAAAAAAACTAATATGGTCAAAAAATTCCCAGAAACTACACCACGTATGTTCACTTTTATATTGTATATTTAAAAGTAACAATTAATATATAATTTCAGTTTAAATTATTTTTTGTCAATGTAACATCTATAACATTTTTGTCAATGTAACATCTAATTTAAATATACTTTTTTAAATATAAAAGTGGGGGTATTTTAGTTCTCAAATATTTACCCATTTTCTTTCCTCTCAGTTTTCTCTCTTTCATCCAAGCAGGGTGAGGGATAATATTTTCTTCTCACTTTTCTCTCCTCCCCATTTTCTTTTCCCCCGGCCATTTTCTTTCCTCTCCCATTTTCCCTCAATCCAAGCAGGCCCCTAATCAATTGATCAACATGTCCGTGGCTTCAACAACAAAAATCCCAAGAAAGGATGTTGCGATGGAGCTTAATTGGGAGTCAATTTAGGAGGAGCATGGAGGAGGCTAGAGCCTAGGGTTTGCACTTGAAGACTATTAGGGAGTATTTGTCCTTTATCCTTTCAATCAGACACTTAGGATTATTTAATTTTAAATAATTTTGAGTTGTAATTTTTGAGATTAATCTGATTCTAGATTAAAGACTCATTTATTTTCTGGATTGAATTGATAATTGGATTATATTTGTGCTATACTAATTGTCAGCTTTTATATTTAGAAACCCTTACATTGCGGTTAAGTTTATAATTGATTTTTCATTATTAATTTAATTGTCAGTGTGGAATCTATTGCAAATTTGGGTTTTCTTTAATCACTTGATTGTTTGATTGCGTGGTAGATTATTTGATTGTTTAATTAGATTATCTAAAATATAATTTTCACAATTACTTGAATTAAATTGTATTGGTTTTAATAGATTTAATCAACCAACTCTTGGTCTATTATGAATTCTCTGGTGGAATAAGATGTGTTGTGTGATGGTTTCCCACGCAATACATAGTTAATTAGATATACTAATTCCAATATCTTGTATCTCCCTTTAGTCTAAATAATTTATTTAGGTTAAGATAGTTAACTCCATGTGATTCCTAAGTTGTTCCTATTCACCGTAACTGAATCATATTTCATTTTCTTTATTAGTTATTACTTAGTTTCTTTATTTAGGCTTTTTATTTTTCATCATAAAAAACAACCCCAAAATATACCTTTACATTCACATAGGTTAGTTTCATTTTTAGGAGTTAGATTTTCATTTTAGTTTAGGTCCATAATTTAATTGCATTTATCACCTAAATTTAATCCTAAAGAAAAACCCATGAATTGTTTCTTAGGAGAATGACCTAGGTTACCACTATAGTACATTTGTAGTTAGACCTAGTTTTAATTGATTGCTTTAACGATTAAAGTAAGAACATCAAGCATCTTAGTCCACAGCAAGTCAGCCACCTAATGCTTCGCAAGAGTCATGGAATATAAGTAATCCCCCACAACAAAAATCCACTGCTCCAAAGATGAGAAGCAAAGCAAGTTTGTCAAACCCCCTAACTCTTCTCAAGGTACAGTTACTACCTCCCAGATTTCTCAAGGCACACATCTAAACCGACCAACCAAAGTGAAAAACAATTATTTTTACAAAATAAGGGTGGGGTGTGGGATAGGTGTAAGGTTTGATGAGGACACCGAAAGCATCGTGTACAATGTGAGTTATTTGCCTTACTTATTTGAATTCAAAACAAACCTGGATTAACTTCAACGTGCAATTGTTTTTTTTCATTTTGCTGAATACTTGTGCATTTTCCCCTCATTTTTCAGCCTGCTGGCATGAGTTCTAAAATTGTCGTTAAAGAGGGAACTGCACCTCAATCACCTAGAAGAAGTTCCCTATACCAAATGAGAAGGATATGAGAATGAGGCGAGTCAATGTTCCAATGTTATTGAAGGTTCTAGGAGAATTCAATTCAAGCATCAAGGAATACCACTCTCAAATCCTTCTAAGCTCCCTATTCAACCACCATGTCTTCAATAGAAAGGAAGCCCAAGTATCACTACTCATCAACTTCTTGTACAAAGAGACAACATGATTTCTAAGACAAGAGTTGGTGCAAAGAGGCCTGGCAGATAGGCAATGATACTGAGAGTTATATTTTGTTAGCCATATGGCTCTTGGACCTTTTGGTTATTTTGTAACTCAGCTCACTAAGACTGTGTACAATGTGAGCTATATTGCCTCTCTTGGTTGTGAGTCATGCGAGTTATATGACTACTATATCAATGAATCAGCTTTAATGAGCCAAATTTAGCAGTTGCTTCTAGAGTCCCCTTCAATTTCACCGGATAATGGAAAATAAAACATGTGGGAAACTTTAGTTGTAATCCTTTTCTCTCACACAAATATATAACACATACAGATTCACTCATTCACATATGATTCAAAATACCTGAAGCAAGCATATTTACATAAAACATATATAACATAATAAACCCTTACTGCACAATAGCAAATCAAATTGACATGATTCTTGTGTTCAGACCAATATTTTGTCATTAAGTACAGGTACAAATAAAAAAATCCACAACATAAATTAACGGGTAAAGTCATGAACAATCATATTTAACTTACAATACAGCAAAACATGATTACTCATCATGATCAGAACCTTGGCTAACATTTATGGGATGAAAAACCTGATTACTCATCATGATCAGAACCATGGCTAACATAGATACAATACAAACAGAAACAACCATGTCATAATCAATGTTCCCATTGCAATCTTGAACTTCACTTCACTCCTATTGATTTATTTGCAACTATCTCATGGCTCCTTTTATGCCTCCTCAATTCCCCATGTATTACATCAACCTCTTTAAAGAATCTTGGACCATCATCACCTCTTTGAAGTCGGGAATTTTCATCATTCAACCTTTTATTGTAATCAAGAAGCTGTGCCTTATCACCGTGTTTTCCCTGTGACCAGATTCACCATCATGCCAAGCAAAATATCTGCAACCTCCCTCCTGTCAAAGTTCAAAAATCACCATCAATGGTGTTCAATCAACGTGGGATGAGGCAATCAAGCTCTACACATTAAAAAACTTACTTGGTTGTACTTTGGACATCCATAAAACCTTCGACCTGGGTTGCGATTCGTCCAAGACGTCCGCAGTGAAGCAGGAAGCTGGCAGAAGCAGAATCTCTTCAGATGCGGCTCCAATTGTTCTACTTTCTTGTCAATTCCAATCAGTCCTTCACTATAAGGTGGCAATTTGGAGCATAATTTGGTCCTTAGCTTTTCAATCACCATGTCAATAAGTTCTGCTTCATCAGTCCTGCAAGTTAAAACAACAAATGACTTGATTTGATTCCACGATACTCCAATTTAAATAATAGTATCAACTACCAAAATCAATGTCAAATGATCTAAAAGGAAGGAACAAATGAATAAACAATAAAAAGAATCATGACACTTGTAATATGAAGTATATTTGGGTGTTACAACTAAAATGTTTGTCTTCATATATAGTTTTTTCTTCTTTTAAATAAGATCAAATACACGGCAAACAAATAGTTTGACTCCACCTAGATCTATGTTCCATGAACAGATTATTAAGTACAAAAGATATGTTGTATACGGTATAATTGAACCCAATAAGAGTTTAACTAACCGATGTTTGCAATCCCATCCAGATAAGCCAGCAACTTTTGTGAGAGAATCTCTCCAACTTTTGATAACCTGATTGTCCTGCTTTTGATGCATCCTAAAAGCTTTAGCAAAACTTCCTCTTTGCTCTCGTACATCAGATGGGTCAACACCATAAAATATGGGGAAAACTTGTTGACACAAGTTATCTCTTGAGTAAAGGATATGTTGGAGCTCATTTAAACACCAAGAAGAATAGGCATACTTTTTGGAGAGAACTACAATTGCAAAATGGGAGTCCTCAATTGCTTGTTTGAGTCCTGTTGAAATCACCTCTCCTCTCTCAAGTTCATTATCTCTGAAAACTTTGAATCCACTACTTTTCAGCGCACGATACAAGTGGCATGTGAACCCTTTACGAGTGTCTTCACCCCTAAAACTCAAGAAAACGTCATACTTCCTAGTTTTTCGGGTGGAGTTGGAGTACTTCAATGGGTTTGAAGATGGTGCTTCTTGATCACTTGCCATAAGAGTTTGAGGCAACCCTTGGAGTATAGTTTGATGAACAAGCAGCAATATTACGGCCTACAACAACTAAACCAGGTGATTAATCTCAAGGAAAACAAATCAAATATGAGATTATGAGAACACAGGGAAAAAGTGATTAATTAAAGGAAAACAGTGGAAGGTGTAGATATATAATAGAATGACCTGGGGACGTACAGCTATAAGTGAAGTGTATTAATTCTAATGCTAGCTACGTATACAAGCTTCAAAACTTTAATTACCTTCTGATGGTGTTGTAATGAAACCAGAATTTCCTTGCAAGTTTCTCACAACTTTTATCTTCTTCTTTTCCTCTCTTTTTTTCTGAAATGAGGGGAGAGAACTAGAGGATACGCTTACTTGGTGGACAACCTAAAAGCAAAGGGAGAAAAAGACTAAAAAACCAAGCCGGCTTGGTATTACTCTCCGGCTTCGAGCTTTCTTCTCACTCTCACCTTCGCATTAATAGCAATAAATGATATTATGCTAGGGACTGATTTATAAATCTTTAGCTGATGCTGATGAGAGATGGCATAGAAAGAATCTTTTTTTCTCAACAGAAGAGGGCGGGGTTTCTAAAGGAAAATAGTTCTTGAAGAATTATGGGGGTGGTTTTTTCAGATCCAGCCACGGTTTCTTATGAACGAAGAAAGAGGAAGATGAAGCAAATGGAAGAACCAGCGAGAAAAAAAACCAACAAAAGTACAACCTCAACAACTTTCAAACGGAGTTTTAGGCG
Source organism: Mimosa bimucronata (assembly GCA_037074515.1). Classification (NCBI taxonomy): domain Eukaryota; kingdom Viridiplantae; phylum Streptophyta; class Magnoliopsida; order Fabales; family Fabaceae; genus Mimosa; species Mimosa bimucronata. The sequence continues at coordinate 1,858,816 of CM073443.1, forward strand.
AAGAAAAAAAATACAGTGCAATGAGATGAAGAAAGAAGAATGTGTCGACTGCCGAGTATACGCAATTAGATCAACTTCTTCTTTTAACATTTCTATGTTTTTTTTTTTTTTTTGTCACATACGAGCCACACACTTTTACCGCCACACAACTTAAAAACACCAGCACATTTGTTGCTTTTTTTGTCCTTTATTACTCTATGTTTTAAGTTTTTTTCGTGTACTTTCTCTAATGGTATCAAGGACATATGTTTACCGTGCGTTTTTATCATAATTTGAGTAGGGCATAATATTATTTTGTAAACATTTTTTTTTGTGTTACTTAATTTAATTATTAATGTTACCCTTGATATCTTCCAACATTTTTTTTGGTTAATGGTAATTACCCATGTACTTCTTTTTAAAAGTGTGCTTAGTATCATAAACTTTTTTTGAGTGCAAAAATACCAAGAACTTTTTAAAATGGGGTAACAATGACACCTCCGTTAAAATAGACTAATTGCCCTTATTTTTAGATTCGGTGGGCCCCACACTCTATTTTTATATGATTATTTTATTTAAAAAAAAAACCACTCTTTTACCTCCCGCTCTCCTCCCTCACCCTGCAACTACCTCGTCAACGCCACCCAATATCTCAGTCAAGAACACCACAAAATCTTAGTCTCTTTCGCTTCATCCCCGTTACCGATGAGAAAAGGTACTACAAGCTAACTTCGAAGGCTACGTAGTTCAGGGTAGAAAGGTATGTCACTGAGTTGGTGTTTTTAGGGAAAAATCTTGTCTATTTTATTCAAAGAAATATGACTTTTTATTGATTTGTATTTTTTTATTTGTGAAATCTGTTATTCTTCATGTTCTAAAAAAATGTTTTTTGCAGAAAAATTTTGTTGACTAAGATTTGTGTGGAGCTTTCCATGATCTCATATGGAAAGTTAATTGTTTTTGTGTTTTTAAAACCTCACGATAACAAAAATCGCTTTGAACAATTTTTTAATCGAAATAAATTTTATATTTTTTTTAATCTTTATAAGAAAACATGGGTTCACAATCATCAATAAACAAACAATGACAAGCTTCAATGGCAATATAATTAAGCCCAATAATAACTTTTAATAGTAAGAGAGTTTATACATGCGAAGCTTTGGACTTTGCCGCAAACTAATGAAGTGAAGAGGGCATATATAGGAAAATCAAACATTTCATTTTGTTAAATCTTCTAAGTTTCCAAGAGAAAAAAATGAAGTAGTATGAAAGAAAGAAGAAAAATAAGGAAGAAGGAAAAAAGAGAGAAAGAAGATATTAATCAATTCAATCATATTTTATCCTAACCCTCAAGCCATTGATGTTGAAGCTTACATGTGTAATAACAACAATGGAATAAAGGCTTTCATTGAATAATATAATAGTCGGTAAAGTAACTACTGGATCAAAAGATTAAAAGGAATAAAAGAAGTAAGACAAAGAAAATGAAAAAAAATCAATTTCTCTCTATTTCCCCTTCTCTAGCCTCTCCAAATTCCTCATTAAATTGCTCTATTACTATCATTTTCATAGGCAACACCTAGAGTTTACCTCATTAAAGCTCTCTCTTTTTTTCTTGGGTTTTTTATTATTTTATTATTTTTATTTTAAAAACATTTCCTATTCTAAGACTTAGTTAACATAAATGACAAGTTTTTTTTAATTTTAATTTTTTATTTTTTAATCATCAATCACCAAATAATAACTTGTAATCAACATCAATTTTCATTTCAAAATTTTATTTTGTAATGACATCCTACCAATCAACACTAAGACACATATCTCAATGTGGGTTCTACAAGGATGGTTTTATTTATTTGTATTTTTATCATTTTTTATTCTTTTGTGGATCTAGACAAAATAGGGTTATCCATGTTTATTTTTTAAAACTAAACATGCATGTGCATATACACACATATAATTTAATACCCCTTAAAACTAAGGTGCCTTACATGATTAAACTAAAGAGTAGACATGAGCACGAGCTTTGGGCCCACATTTGGTATAAAACATTTAGTATAATTTTTTTTGACCAGAGAGGAGCATAAAGGGTGGAAAAGAAACAAGCTGAATAACGCGTATTGCTTTAGATGGGATGGGTCCTTATTCTTCTTCTTTCCATGCACCTTCCTGTGAGGGAAACCAAAACCTGAAATCGGTTTTAACTTCTAGTGTAATGAATTAATTAAGGTCAACTTAATCTTTAGTTAATGTAAGTTGAAGTAGACAGTAATTCTAAAGTAAGTACTGATAATACGTAAACAACCAAACTGCTTACCTGTTCCTAAATATAAGATCTAGTTCACTTGTTTTTGAAAGATTAAGGAAACGAAATGAGATACTTAAATATACGTATTTTCTCTATCATTAGATTATATGTTAGCTTATAAATCCAATAAACTAGTTTAAAAGAAAAATTCAGTCAAATCTATTTATAAGTAACTTATTTAATTTTCCTAATATTTTAAAAAAAAAGTTAATTAGATCCTATGTTTAGAAACAGAGAGAGTTGTATATTGATTTGTGGCTTTCCTCATCTAGGTTTTATCATATAAACTCGAAGGGAGCTCACCCTTACTCTATACATTCTGCCAATCTATTTGTGCAATTTAATTTGCTTTAGGATGAAGCCATTTTGTGAATAACGCTGTGAAGCTTTTGAATGTTATTTTGGCCTCAACAAAAGCTTGGACGGTTTTAGGAATAGGCTTTCACAATTTTGGATTTCGATCATAACACCAACTTTGAAATTCATTAATTAAGAGATAAAAAGATGTTGTCAGGTTACAGCATCATGTACCTTAAGTAATGTGCAATGAACTGCATCCATGAATATAATCATCTAATTTGACTTACATATTCCGAGCATACAAAGCTGAGGTTTCACATTCTCTGATTATAGTTTGGGAGGTTTCAGTCTGTTACAAATTGCATTGCATGTGTTCTTCTTTGGAGCTGAACTGTGTTTTCCTTGAAAACAGGAAGCTTATATTAAGCATATCTTGCAAAGTAATCAAATAACGATTTATTCAATTCTTACAAGAGATTTTAATAATTTCTCCCTACTGCTAAAACTTAGAAAGTGTAACAATGCCAGAAGAATATCATGAAAGAGTTGAATAAGATTTATCATGATTCATTGGTTTAACCACTGCCTGAGATCTCAGTAAGCCAACACCTCTTGTTGAAAACTTGAAATGATTATTCTGCTCCCATCACCAAACCACTCCCGGCTTCCACCTAAATTCTCTAATTGTCTTGTACCATTTCTGATAAAGCATTTGTGTTTAGGGTTAAATGTCATATTTACTCCTGAAGTGTGCAAAGTGTATCATATCTGCCTCTGAAGTATTTTTGGGTCCAAACGTGCCCTTAGAGTATGAAAATGGATCAATTTTGCCCTTCAACCGTTAAAATATTAACGGTCAACGTCCACTGTTTAACAGTAAACGCAAGTTTTTCAAGTTAAAAGGGCAGAATTGTCCATTTTCATACTTTAAGGGTACATTTGGACCCAAAAATACTTTAGGGGCAGATATCATATACCTTGCACACTTCAAGGGTAAATATGACATTTAACTCTTGTGTTTATTTGTTGCTAGTATAACCATGATATCATTCACATTTTAGAACAAACATTTTATAAAAGGAGAAATTCTTGTGTGAACCCTGCGCACCACGTCATTTGTGGTTTGACAAATAATAAGTTAACACATTATGTTTGACATGAAATTTTTAGTTTGATTTAGTACCCTAAAAAAATCAACTAACTGATAAAAATATTTTTTTCAACTTGTAAAATAAAAAATATTGAAAACATGAGATTTAAATTTTTTTTGTGTTATTTAATTTTTTTAGGGAGCCAAGTTAGGTTAAAAATTCCACATAAGATCTTATGTGTTTACTTGTTATTGGCCAGACCTCATATTACGGGTGCACCTGCTTATGAGCATTCATTCATCACATATTTTGCGATTAGATAACTTTTAATGTATTCAAGATATTATTACTGTCAAAACACCAAGAATCATTCAAAGTTCAAATCTTAGACTCGTAAACTAACTAGGCATTGGTTGGTGCTATATTTCTTCAATATATTGATTTTGTTACATAATAGATATTTATGCGAATCAGACTGTACTTCCTCATTAGTTCATAGCTGCTTTAATTATTGTGCTGCCAACAAGTTTATCTAATGGATTTATATTCTCCCAAGTGAAAAGCTTTCAAAGCAGTAGAAAGACATTTGAGACCATGGGTAATATGAGATTGCACATATTTGAATAAGTCAGCATATCCCTGATCTTACCAAAATTTTAATTAAAGCTCCGCAAGTGTATGGGCCATAGAAATAGTAAAATGGTAAATCAAGGTCGATCCCACAGAAACTTAAAATAATTGATAACTAGGCACTAAATCTCCTATTTTTATTTAAGTTGAGTAAGACAGAATTGGATTCAAAGGAGTAAAAGAAAATTAACTAAGATTTAATAAGAAAAATACGAACTTTAACACAAATTAAATTCCAGCGTTAAACGAACAACCTAGAGTCACTAATCCCTTATTTGCTTCTTAGATTTTATTCCCACTAAATTAATTATGCCTTAATTTAATCAGCTAATCTAGAGTACTAGTGTCTATAAATGCCTATCGATCCATTTATATCCTTACTTAAGTTAATTATGTGAAATTAACTAGGAACAATTTATATTGGCAACACTCTAATTTGATTATGCGGAGCTTCTAGGTATATGTCTATCCTAAACGCAGATTAGATTAACAATCTAACTTAGATTAAAAATTTAATTTCACATTATTTAATCTCATGGTCTATTTAGAATTCCCTTCGTCAAGTGCAATTCTAAATGCCCTAAACATGCTCAATGGTGATCGGTCACTAAACAATAATCAATAATACCAAGATTAAATAAAATGAAATAAAATTAAGCATAACTAATAAGTGGGAAAAATCCTTAAATCACAAATAAGTTCATAGTACCATAAGTTGTAAAAGAAAATTAGCCACACATAGAGCTGGTAATACGGGCGGAGCCGACGGATTTGGGCTAGGCCCAAAAAACCCATGAAAAAACGGGTTAGGCCCAAAAAACCCATTTTGAATATGGATTTGATTTTTCAGCCCAGACCATATTGTTCTTGTTTCGGGCTAGGCCCAAAAAAGCCCGTTTTAAGCGCATTTTTTTTTTATCAATTTTTCCCTTTTTCTGAAGAGCCCCAGTTTTATAATATACTCCATCGATCCTAATTATAATATCACTTTGACTTTTTTGGAGAAACTAAGGATGCAAAATTAATCACTTTAAATTGTTTATATTTATCCTTTTTCCGAAAATTAATTTATTTTACTTATAAATTAACCCATAATTTAATTACATGTGATATATTTTATAATTTAGTGATCTAATTTGCTTCCTTAACTTCCAAAAAAAAGTCAAAGTGATCTTATATTTAGGACGGGATAGAGTAATTAGCAAAGTGAGGACTATCTTCGGTGTTCACCTATCTTCGGCATTCACCCAAGTGAGGACCCTAAACCAAATAAAACAACACTAATAAAAGAAATGAGATTAAAACAAAAAAATAACACTAATAAGAAGAAAAGAAAGTATTATATTTTTATCATTTAAATATTGTTATATTTTGACTTTTTTAACTACCTATGTTATATTTATTATTTTTTTTAAAAAGAATATTGGTTCGGGTTGGCCCACGGGTTTAACAGGTTAGCTCGTCATGGGCTCGGGTTTGACAGGTTCGGCTCTAAAAGACCCATTTTAATATATGCCCTATTTTTTCGAGCCCGTAATCGTATTTTTTTACGAGTTTAGGGTTGGCTCACGGGCTCCGACCCGTATTATCGGCTCTACACATGGTTTCATCAAAATCATATCAGCAAAATTAGATTCAATGCTTGAAATCATAAAGGAAAATTGAAATAACAACCCACAAAATGCTCCCACTTGTCCAATGCCTATAATCACAGAGAAGAAGACGATGAACAGTGACAGCTTGCTTTGAACTTGTGCTGAAGAAGAATTCACAGTGGTGCTTACTCTCTTTTCATGTGCGATAATGATGAGTTGATGAATAAGGTGTGATTGTTGCCACACCAGCTCCAGTGCGCTGCTACCTCCCTCGTTTCACGTCCTGAACGTTGTTATTTACAGTTGTATGACCAGTATTACAAACTTTTGAGCATATGACGATAATACATTTTGAATCTGATGTGGTAGCCTAAAAATATTCAACCTTTCTGGGTTTCCCTGTTTTTGGACAAAAAATAGAGTATATACAGTTATACACCCCACAAATATAATACCAACCCAAACCTTCACCAACGATAAATGACAAACCAATTTGAATCGTAAACACGACAAACAATTACTAATGTTTGCATATAAATACCTTTTATGCTCAAACATTCATCCCAAATCATATTTCTAGGGAAAATTTTGATTTTGTTTTAAAAACATTCATCTTAAATCAGACTACTACTGGAGATGGGAAGCTGAATATCTGCACATACCACTAGATTAGGATATAAATCTAAGTTGATTTTTCTGATGATGGAAGATGGGGCTGATGCTACCGTTCTTTCCTCCAGTCAGCTTTCTTTCATCCGTGTTCAAGAAGCTTTATAAAGATGATAAAATAATGAACATGAGCTTTAACTAGTTTATTTTCATTTGTTAAATATAAACACTACTACAGAAATTGCCTATAGCAGCGCTTATTTTGCCCCTATAGCCGCAATAGGCTATTAAACCTAACGCGACGCTTAATTTCTCAAAAGCGTCGTATCTAAAGCGACGCTTAGCTTTTTGTAAGCACCGCGTTAAGCCAGTTAAAATTTATTTTTTTAATTTAACTGGCCTATATTAATTAAATGCCTATAACGGCGCTTACAACGTAATAAGCGCCGCTATAGGCCATCTTATTTTTTAAAAAAGGCATACAACGGCGCTTTTCATGTCTAAACGCCACTATAAGCCATTTTATTTTTTTAAAAAAACTAAATTGTTACACCTATAGCGCCGTTATAGGTGAATTTTTTTTTTAAAAAAAACAAACCATTTATTTTTATACACACCCACCTACATTAGAAACTCCATTTGTAACCCAACAAAGAAAGTAATATATTTCTTTTACAATAACAACAGAAATTGAAAACAAGATGATAGTGCTGGCTGTCACCCAAGATGGGGGGTGAATTGGGTGATAGGGTAAATTCAAAACTACTCTTTTCTAAAATACAGTGAAGGTAATCTTTAAAATCTTTTTCCGGATTATCACAGAGTATTTCATATCTGTTAAATGCACTAAGAGATATATAATTTAGATATGCTGGAAACTATGAGAGTTTAGGGAAGAGATAATGCAAATAGAATTTATCCTGGTTCGGTCTACCCTGACCTACATCCAGTCCTCAGGCTCCACCTGAGATTTCCACTACCCTCTTGTTTGAACCGGGCACAAGAGAAGCCTTTACAACCCACAAGTTTAGCCGGGCACTTGTGAAGCCTTTACCACAGGTTTTACAACACAGGATCACCTGCCAACCTTTTAACGAGCTTTAGACTCCCTCTAAATGCTCCCCCTTACAACCTATAAGGATATAATCTGTTTCCCACTGAAGATTACCCAATCTTGAGCTTCACTCACTAAAACAGAATGTTTACAAAGAAAGTTTACTTCTCTCAAAGAAGGGATTTTGATAATCACTGAAGTACAGAAAGGAGAATGATGAAATACAAATTATAGAGCTTAATAATAAGAACAATGTGTGCTCTAGCTCTTCGTTTCTAATGCACTCAACTCATCATTTCTGGGCTCACTTGAATAAAACTGTTACTCTGTGTATTCTGTGCAGAGCCCTCTGTTTTTCATCTCGTCATAGTTTCATCTTGTGTAGTGCGTTGTATGTGCATTTCTTGCTCCAGATGTCTTCAAGTCTTTATATAGGGTATTATACTTTTCTGTCCGTTGGAGACTTGGAGAACTAGCCGTTGATGATCAGCTTTCTTCTATTTCTTCACTTTATCTTACAGAGGATGAGCTAAGAGAGATGGAGACTGTGAGTAACGATAACCTGCTGCTACCTGCTACTGTACTTGCATGTCACCTTTTTCATTAGCGCTAGCTCCCTTGGCTATCGCTAGCTTGACAGAGTATGACCTGCACTTAGAGCTGTTAGCTAAACAAGTATTTATGCAGTGGATGTTATCGATAGTGCATTTCATTAGCTCAAAGAGATGGAGACAATATATCAGCTAAGGAAATTCAACGTATTCTTTATAGATAGCAAATCATGATATCGCTAGCAACTCACGCTATAGATAGCAAATAATGCTATCGCCAGCAAATCATGCTATAGATAACAAATCATGCTATCACTAGCAAATTCTTTTAGTTCAATGTTCAGCGTATTAGTTGTCATCTCAATAAGCATTTTTCTATCGATAGCTAATCCTATTATCGCTAGTTACTATGTTAACTGATCTAACATTCTTCCCCGAGTATTTATTCATGTTATCTGAGGGGCCTTAGCAATAGAGACAAAGTCTAGCGATAGGATCTATTCTTATTTTCTTAGGCTAACTCTACACATTCCATTAGCTATGGTGAAGACCTTTAGTGATAGAGAATCTGTTCTTTGCCTATCTAGCTCAATTTCTTCCTATTAGCGATGATAAACATGTTAGCGATAGAACTTCTACTTAGTCATCATGATTCTTTATCTCAGTTTATTCCAGACTAAGTTATATGCTCTTATGAATGCAATCTGAGCCCAAATCATAAGAAATCATCTATGGATATGTTATGTAATCATATATGCAATGCTTTCAATCACAGTAAACATATAGCAAACATAATCTAATAGATAGTAGGAGATAAACACTTTATCCACACTTTTTGCTTACTATATTTAACTCTATATTTGACATCATCAAAACTAAGTATATCCAACACAAGAAACATGTCAAATAAAACAGGAATGGCTGTTTACAATGTAGATCCTTGGTCCACAGAAGCCAAGTACATAATTTATTCATATATAGACAACTAATCCATTACCATCAAGAGTTCCAGAGCATTTACAGCTATTTGTAAGCTGTGCAAGTGATAAGATACTTGCCAAAAGAAATTCACTGATTAAGGTTGCAAGTTAAAAGAAAAAAAAAAGCTACTAAAAACCATTTCATTCATCTCCATAGAATAGCTCAAGCTTCTACAATACGAAATCAAATTTTAAGGGTTGACATCAGTTTCTTGAGTAGCAGGTTTTAATCTCACAATTCAGAACTCAAACAACGTGAAGAGAGGGCCACTATTAGCAAATCACACCAGGTTTTAACCCTAGCCACTAGATACTGATCAGAGTGTTGCAACTGTTCTTTAAATTGCACAAACTCAATTACCTGAAATATACCATAAATTTATGCTTCACTGACAAAAGGTCTCACATCATATTTTTATTCACAAGAACAGAAAAAATACAAGAATAAGCTTTGGCCATGCTAACAAGGTAAAATTGAAACAATCCCACTGCCTCACCATTCATATGCCAATGAGAGAGCACCAAAAGAAGAATTGAGGTGCAACAGCAAGATCTTGTACTGCCAAACATGTCTACAAAAGAAGAGTTATTTCAGAAAAGGAAACATCACAGCCATAAGACATCAAAATTTAGCTTAAGATCTGGTGGTCTCAAGTTGCAAAACTTGTAGTTTTTAAGAAAAAATAGATCAATGAAAGATAAGTAATATAATTTCAATTGTTCCATCTCCTCTTTTGGAAATTAATTGTATTTCCTTCTAGGTCCACAGTGAAAGATAAGTAATAAGACCAGTATCAACAGAGCACCAGAAGAAAACATCTTGGCAAACTCAATACTTATATATTAGAATTAAAGCAATTTTCAAAATCTGCATAAAACATTTCTCAAACTCAATTCATATAACGCTAGTTGGTCTTCAAACATGAAGAGTAAAATAAGTAATGACATATATCACGAAAACTATAACAACCATTGTAAGACATGAAGTCAATAAGTCAGCCATTAAAGATCTGATGCAGCCAAAATCGTTTCCATGAAGGAAATAACCATGACTTAAAACAGAGGTTAACATAAATATAAAACTGTAATTATCCAGATCAAGACATATTCCATCAGTAATCACGCGAACCCACCAAGCCATAAAACCATACAGTAATAATAGAAATCTACTTATTTACTCAAGAATCAAAATATGAGTATTTTTTTTATTTACATGTCCAGAAACGCATTCTCACAGTGAAATCTAGAATATGGTTGTCATAATAAACTAACAAAACACCTAAATCAATCAATTGTAGATATTAACAAAGTAATACAGCCACAAGTCAGCAGCCTAGTTAAAAAAAATTCCAACTGTTGAATGTACTTAGCCCACCTCATTTCATCAGCTCAAAATAAACATATAAAACACCATTTAAGAGCTAAGGTTTTAAGCAGTACAAAATCCATGAATTTACAGCGAATGAGTTGGCATAAGCGCCCATCTTGGTTTTGCTGCTAGTGAACTTGAGGAGTGGAATCAGAGCAAAAGGGAGCTCAAACGATAAGATCATCTGATAAGACAGACAAATAGATTCGGTTAAAGTTAATGAAAATTATTTCAGAGAGCTTAATGCAAAAGGAAAATCTGTGCCTTAATTTTATATACCTTTAAGAGTGATGTCTTCCTTGGGAGCAATATTGCCTCTGAATTAATAGAAGATTTAACGAAATATTTATAAATTCAAACACTAAATCCGTAATACATTAAACTGTTATACCAAAAGAATAGTTTACCCGTCAACATCTTCAACAATCTCCAAATCAAATGTATCCAGTTCAAATATGTTAATTCAAACCCATAATCCCTAAAAGTAAAAAGCACATGTAAACTACATGTGCCAGGTAGGAGTGCTATATGAATGCAGGATATGGTAATTCATCCTCAAGCCATTTCACTGTGCTAACAACCTTGACAAAACACAATCACAAAAAGGAAAATTCTTCTTACACTTCAGACATAAAAATAAAGCCAACCTCTTGTATGACAAGCGAAGGATTGGGACAAGCATAAGTCACTAACAAAGATGACATTAATCAGCCAAGCATCACTTTCTCATGCTTTCTATCAAACACCATGAAGGCAAAAGATCAAAATTAAAACCACAATTGAGCAGAAGATTTCAGATAAACAAGCATGAAAATAATTTCTAAGATCAAGCAACAATGTTTGTTCACAAGAACTTACAACTTCTCAGAAATTCAGAAACTAGTAAGATACTTGGCACAACTAAAACTAGAAATTCAGAAAATAAATTCTAAGATCAAGCAACAATGAAAATAATTTCTAATATCAAGCAACAATGTTTGAATAAAACTGGATATTAAATATTTATGTAAATGGAGATGCTAATGACACTGCTTTTGATAATGAGACACGGGGTAATACAAGTATGGTACTTTTGAGTAAAATAAATGCAATCAACAGAATCAAGAATTACCATTAAAAACCAGCATAGACAGTATGATACCCAATCATTTTAATTTTTAATGCTACATTACAGCAAACCAACAGAGATCATACTAAAAGTATTTTGGAACAAACCTCAAGTAATTTCTTAAGACGTTCTTCTGGAGGTAATGATAGCAGATACCTGAAATTGCACCCATTCACTATAGAAAAAATAGTAAACCCACTCATTGCAGTTGCAACATCAACAACAAAAGTCATCAAAGAAATAAAGATGGTCTAAGGCAAACCAACTAGTTACATAGGAAAACAAAGCACCTTAAGAATAAAGTAATACATAGCTTCACAGAAGAAGGATGAGCACAGTCAAGATGACCGTAAATATACATATGTTGAATAGGAAAATAAGATTTCTAGGATGTTTTCTTTAAGCCAACAAGGATCTGTTGATTTCATTGCACTCGACCATCTCTAGTAACTGCATTCATCATGTCCATAGAAACCACCCATTTCATGAAATGAAATTCTAGCCTATTATATATGACCCAAACATAACAAGTTTATACAAATGAACCTGGGTTTTTGAAACAGAAAAGAGAAGTTTTCCCAACTCCAATTTCAGATGCTCAAAGAATTCCTCATTAAATCTGCAAAAGCAAGTTGTTAGAGCCAAAGAGGCAGATTTTTAGGCAAAATAACAGACAGAAGTCCCAATCGCATGAACTCTGGTGAAATTGAAAACATAATTCTCCATTCAAAACAGAATTGATCTAAACTCAAACTATGTATGGCATAACAACATGAATATAAAGAGCAAGAGAGTTAAATCTTTTTTCTATCAGATTCAAGACCAATGTAAATGGAAAGCAAGCATCTTTGTTTCACAAGAGTGCATCTTTGTTTCTATAGTACATCTCAAACTTGAATGATAATAATTGAAGGTTTCGTTACGATTTATGAATCTTGGTTTATGCCTGAACTCTGGAAGGTGATAATGCTCTCCTCTATATGGACCAAGATATTCAACTGGTGTTGGATACCCAGAATCGACTAAATAATATTTTCCTAATGAATGATGAAATAATTTTGTTATTGTCAAAATTAATTAAAATTTAAATACGACATGAAAACATAGAAGGTTTAATTGAATTGGAGTTTTTCAAAATATACCTTTAGGTAGATGAGGAAAATTCATTGAAGGAGTCGAAATAGCAGAGTGAAACACACAAGCATCATGTGCAGTACCTTCTCATCCCACCAACACGAATGTAAAACACATGTCCCAATCACATACAGCCATTACATTCTGTGTAGAGTATCCCTTCCTCCTAATATATTTATCATGCACGGGCTGCTTAACCACGCATTTTATGTGAGTTCCATCAATTGCTCCAATTGCGTCATTGAAAAATGAATAATATCGCCGATCATCCTATATTTTTGGGTGACATTCAGGAAACATAAGGTCACACAGTTTGATATTTTCTCGGGCTAGATTAAGGGATGCCTCTAATACTTTGTGAAAAAGCCTACTTGTAGTTTCTCCAGAATGTTAAAATCTTTCTTGTATCATCCCATTACATTGTCCATGCGCAACAGTGTGCAAGAACATGGCAACTATTTCTTCAACTCCAACATACTTAGAACTCTGCAACCCATGCTCAACCAATTTAGAGTATAATTTATAGAAAACATGTTTTTCCACTTTAAATATTTGATAACATTTAGAGTCGTGCTTGCCATTATTTCTTATACCCATAGATGACCTGTTTGCTCACTGTTGTTACGTGGTTCTTTGCACATATACAGCGTCACATATTGACACACCAACGCACATACTTCTTCATACTCTGTCAACTCTTCATTTATAAGGGAAATTAGTTGAGACTGTTCATCTTCTTCAATCCCCTCTGACATAAATTGATTGTTCCAAGATGCCATGGAATATGGAACTTGCTAGTTTCATTAAATTGTAGTGAGTATCATCATAAAAATAATACTATGTTAAACATCTAAACACATAATAAAATGCTTAGCTACCTATTACATATTTTCATAAGTTACTAGCATCATAAAAGAAAACATAGTCCACAATTTCAAGTTACATGCTTCTAAGTGTCATGAAATATAAAACATAAGCCACAGAAATACATTCATAATGCATTCATAACTAAAGTGTCATGAAATATGGTTCATGTTGGTGGAGGATTGTTCCCTTCTGGGTTGTATGCCATATCTTTCAACCATGATATCAAATAGACCCGATTTTCTTTGAGTGAACAAAATATTTCTCGATTTCCCTTGTCCCTCATAAATCTAATACACCGGTTTTGAAGGCCCTCGTTAGTTGCAATTTCCTCCATGGAAATTAATTCTTTTACAACCTCCGTCAATGATGTCTCTTTATTTTCATTTAATATTGATGCTCTTTCTTTAGATGCATTAGCTATGACACTGACTACATCTGCAATTTGTTTTGATGTTGCAATTTTTTCCTTCCTGCCTTTTACAGAACATTCACCAACTTTCCTCTTCCCCCCGACTTCCTGAATTGCTAGGACCAGTAGGTGTAGTGTTTGTTGTTATGTTGATGTCTGCCAAATCATCTGTAACTCCTGCGCTTGCTCTAATATTAGTCCCAAAGTCCTCTTCTTCGCTGACCCCTGACCCTTGACCCTTCTTGGTCATCCATGGTAGGTATGTACACATCCTCATGATGTTCCCTATCTATTTGAGGTTGTGTACAAGATGGTGCTTATCAACCCTTTGTGTCTGTACTTTTTGTAACCTGAATTCTCCTGCATGCATATACAAGAAACCAAAATTAAAGCTAACATGAAATAATCAAACAAAATTCATATTAAATATCACAATTTGAACCATTACAATTAATGCACCTGTATTTTTTGTGCCCACCACTCATCCGATGCAACCACTGTATTTGTGACAGGGTCCCGACTTAGAGCAATCTCTTTAGAGAATAATTCATCCCAACTCTTCTACTCTTTCCTTAAAATCTCAAACTTATTATTCAATTGTTTCTTATCATATGATTTCCCAGTTCTCTCATTGAATGTTTTATGAAGATTGTTCCATCCTCGCACTGTAAAAGAGGATGCTCTGCGTTCTTTTGCATATATTTGCTTAATGCATATGTTGATGAAAATCCTTACTGTCTCAATATCCCATTTTGCTTTACCTTTGTCTTTGTCCATAATTCTATGGGATAAATTTCAATATAGTGCAATGAATCCACATAACAGGAGCATATCATTCAATGAATTAGAAAAACCAACAATCCACATTACAAAAACTAAAAATTTAGCAAAACCACAAACTTCCCGCCCACTCACCAAACTCACACATCAATAGAAGAGCAATAACAAACCAAACCGGCAAACACATAAAAAAATAGTAGAAATAAACAGAAGAGTAAGAGCAGAGTAGAAACAAGCTCTGCAAAATATTGGGTTAAGAACTTAATATGTCAAACAACAAGCATACGAGCATTGGGGTGTATATAAGAATATGAAGCCAGGTCCATCGAATTCACATGATATCATCGGGATAAGTTAATAAGAACACATACACACAAAATAAGAGCAGGCGAATAGTGGCTCACAAGAATTATGATGAGTAGTGAAAGATATAAAAATCCAAATACAGAAGAATAGGCAGGAGGGATCAAATTAAAAAACAAATTATAACCAACAAATCAATTTGTGTTGTCTTGGATACGTTTGGCCACAAGCAGAAAGCTTAAAATCCCAAAACCCGAAACAACAAGCTTCTAGCTGTAAAACAAAGCAGCGAGAAGGAGGGGGAACAAAGAGAGATTACTCACTGGTAAGGAGGAGATTCTTGAGTGGAGATTACTCACTCGAGAAGGAGATATGATTCCATCCACTTCACCACAAGCGAACTTGCGCGAAGTTCTACTGCTAAAAGAAAGGATTGATTATTGTTTACTTTGCTCTCTTACTCACTCACAATGTTGTGTACATAAAGCATATGTAACATCATTAAACAAATTCAAAAGAAACCATTCTCCCTTATGAGATTAGGTAAGCTCACAACTCCACGACCCAAAAATTGCTTATCCCTCTACATTATTGGCCAGATAAAAAATTCCCAGTTTAGTCAGTACCATTAACACACTTTTCATTCAGACAATTGATCACAATACTCTGTATTGTCCGCCTACAAAATTTTTGGCCGTGTTCACGCCACAGAGCAAAGCAGAGTAGAGTAGAGCACATATGAGGTAAAAAAAACCACACATCCACATTGCAAGCAAGAGCAAATCAGAAGAGACCAAATAAAGTACAGATCAGGTAGGCACCAAAGTACTGGCATGTTAAGCTCGGCGAGACAAGGAGAAAATACATATAAAGGGGAGAAAAGGAGAGGATTTTCATACCTTACAAACAGAGAGAAACACGCAGATCGGAGGAATGAACAATGCACTCAGCCAAAACCGCACAGGAAGAAGTCGATCGGAGGCAGAAGAGGGAAGAGAGACACACTCACCACCGGGAACAAGCCAGATGGTCAAGCAGGGCCTCAACACCGCCGAACTCAACGTCGCCGCACTGGAGCAAATCGATATCAGAGGAAGAAGGAAGAGTAGGTGATGGCGAAGAAGAATGAAGGGTGAGAGAAGAAGGAAAAGGTTGCTGATGGTGAGGGTGCTCGATCTGGTGTGAAGAAGGAATGCTAGCTGCAATGGTGAGGGTGCCTGCTTGTGTGACAAGGGAACAAGAACGCCGAACCCTCAGCGCCTCTCATTGCCCGCTCAAATCGCAGAGGGAAGAGAGACTAGGAGGAAGAAGATTGTGTGTTTTCGGGGAGAAGAGATGGCAGGTGAAATTTTTTAATGGGGCATTAATTTCTTAACGGTAATAAGCTTTTTCAAGCCCAAAAATAAGACGAAAAAACAATTTATACTTATTTCAACTTATAATTAAGTCATTATAATTCATAAGTTTTTAATTTTATAAAGCCTAATCAAACATCTCATTTTGAGTTTTTCTCACTTTAAGTTCTTTTGGCTCAAAATAAGGACCTATTTAAGTCTTACCAAACATGCTGAATAACAACTCAGCTTTTAAGGAGATGTTAGTAACAACTCATCGACAACTCCCAACAAATGTAACTTAATATCACCCAGGTCCTTAGAGACTTCAATGTATTTTAATGATTTTTTAGAACTTAGTACTAATTAATTACATTCCTTAGGGTGTAATTGTAATTATAAAAAAATAAATAAAGAAGGCCAACACGTATTGTTTGGGAAACACTTTCACTTGTGTCCCCACAATCAAGTCAAGTCAATGTGTAGTAAAACACTTTGAATCTTCTTTAACCTATAATTTTAACTCATCTTGTGGGCTTTTTATTTTAATTGGAAGAAAGAAAAGCAGGAAGGATGAAAGGAACATGAGGCGTTTACCTCGAAGACTGATAAAAGATCACAAATGAAATCCTCGATCTACTGAATAAAATTCGCACAACCACTTCTTTCAGTATATAAGAGCTGTATTAAATTTAGATATATTAAGGATATTAGTTTAATTAGTTATAATAAATATGGCATGGTGTATCTCTAAAATATTCTTATGTAAAATTAGATTAGTTATTCATCACTTGTGCTTTATTAACATTACAATATGTCATTGCCAAAATGTCAAAGAAAAGGAGACATGAGAATGAGCAGAGCAGAGCAGAGTGACCATTTTCTTCCTTCCGTGCTCCTTCCATTTAATTATGATATATCAAACAGAAGCAAAGACACAAATGCTGTTATTGACTCTTGCATATGCCGGAAGACTTGCTAATATGAATGTGAAACTAAGGAAATTACTGCCTCCAACTATAACTTGTTTCTTATACTTATTCTTCTTTCCATGCTCGTATCTACATGACTTCAACTTGTATCATCACAGTCAAGTCAACCTGGTGTAAAGACTCCGAGTCTTCCTTGAATATGATATTATGCTACAACCTTTAACTTTTTTCTTGTGTTATGCTTTTTTCTTTTTGGAAAAGTAAGGAGATGATCGACAGCATGGAGCCATTCCTTTATGCAATGCACTGATTTTCCCTTAATTATTATTTTTTTTATTACATTTCCATCATTTGTGCTTTATTAATATTGAAACAGAAGCTAAGACATAAATGCTGTTATATTGATTTTTTGCATATGACCAAAGACTTCGAAAAATGCTACATTTTTTTTTTTTTTTTACTTTTGTTCTTGTGTTATGATTTTTCATTACGGAAAAGTAACTGCTATTTCTTTAAATTATAAACACGTGTGTATTAATAGTTGATCTGCAAAAGTTACCTTTTTTATTTTAGAAAGTTAAATTAGAGTAATGTATTTTATAAAAGTGATAAGAAATATGGAACCCGTTTTACATCAAAAAGTGATCAAAGTTTTTTGAGAAAAGACATGTTATTAATGTTATAAAGCAGGACCTGTGAATAGCAGGGAACAGCCTTGAGTTTGAGTGTGGTAAGGGAGGGAGCTTTACTCTGAGGGATTTTAAAAAGATGAAGATAAAAAGGGTGAGGCTGAGTAATTACCACAACGTTCTATTCATAAGAAAACTTTAGTTGAGTTCCTCGTTTGTGAAAATAGTATAAACTGTGTAACAAAGAAATGATAAGAACCACATTGAAATGTAAAAACAAAGTTAATACTCCTACATGAAGTACATTTATTTACCACTTCAGGATACATGAGGTTCAAAGATGATAACGTTACAAATCAAGGCAGAAGCCAATTAATTAACACTGGCCATAGCCTGTAAGGAGCGTAGATATAGCATTCTGTCTCAGATCAGAACTATTAAGCTCATTGGCGTCTCTCTCTGTTTAAAACCAAAACCTGAAATTGATTCAAACGCATCAGTAGCTGAAAGGACAATGCAATGAATATTGGCCATTTAATCTCTAGTTATCAGTGGAAATAGACAGTAATTGAGTAAGAACTGATAAAATGTGAAGAACCATGGGTGCTTATCAAATAGGCATAAGTTACTGTATTTGTGGCTTTCGCTTCTTAAATTCAATTTTGAAACCAATTTATTTTCTATCAGTTCTTTATATATTATACCAATTTTATTCGTTCCATTTGCTTTAGGATGAAACGATTTTGTGAATAATGCTGAAACTCTCTTAAGTGTTTTTTAGTACAATAAAGACTTGGTGGGTTTTAGGAAATTATAATCAGAAGACTGATTTTGGATCTCAATCATATATAACACCAACCATGAAATTCATTAATATAAGAGATGAAAGATATTGTTAGATTACAATTTCATGTACCTTGCATCATCTGTAAGGAACTGCATCCATGAAACATCTAATTTGGCTTCAGCTTCCGAGCATAAAGATGAGGTCTCACATTCTTTGATTATAGTTTTTGAGGTTTTCCTCTGTAACAAACTGCATTGCTCGTGTTCATCTTCCTCAGAGCTAATTGTGTTTTCCTTCAAAACATGAAGTATGTCGTAAGTAGGAGTATACATGGCAAAGTAATCAAATGACAATTTATTCCTTCTTTGAAGTGATTTAATTTTGTACCTCATCATTAATTTCTCTCTATTGCTAAAACATAAAAAGTATAGACAATACCAATGAATAATATTATGAACGAGATTGTAGAGAGAGAAAATAAACTTACCCCATATCCTGGAGTCCTTCTAAATCCTTTTTGCTAATGAAGCGCCATCCACACTTAATTGACTCTACATCAACAAATGTTGATGGAGTCTTCTCCCAGTCAGTAAATTTCAAGTGAATCTGGCTGTAATTCCTTGATAGTTCGTCTTTGTTTTCCTCTATAATTCTCCAAAACACAACCCAGAGATGGCAAGATTTTATTTCTTTCTCATGTTTATGTGCCCTTCCTTGGAGGGACACATACTCACCATCAGAAGCTTTAAAATCAAACCCGCAGTGAGGCAAACATATCTTATCATCAATTACAGTGCATAACCAAATTCCTAACCAATCACCTTCAGGGATGTCTATCATTACAGAAGCTACATGTTTTCCATTCAGAGGAAGATGATCCTGATTCTCAAACCATGATGGTATTTCGCTCTCTGGAAGAGTCACTGAAAAATTTGTGATTCTCCTTAATCCTGCATGTTGGCCATCCTAAAGCCAAGAAATTTGTCAGGTAGCAAATTGCGTAGCATTAACAACATAAGATATAGATGGGTTTATGAGTGGAAAATATGAAGACCATCAACCTAAAATATAAAATCTAATCCATGGACTAAAATGACAAAAAAGTTACTGTTCACTCTGAGGTTTTTATCCTGTGCAACTCAAACATCTAATACCATTGCACAAGCTGGGACCCAACTTTGATGCATTAATGGTTATGTGATTTCCTTTGAGATGGAAGCTTGTATTTTGTCTTTTACTCCTGTCCATTAGAATTAAGAAAAATGTTGTTCTCTTCTCCCATTCTCAATTACGTTTTCCTTTACTATGGCCATCAACAAGAGTTAAGGTCAATCAGTACATTTGTCAGCATTAACCTATCGAAGCCGATTTTTACACTGGTCAACTATATATAGCACTATCTCGGGTAAGGAGCATGGATGGCCCGAAAATTTATGTACCTGATAGCGGTCCAGATGGGAAGACAACTAAAAATGTAGTTTTCAATGAAGTTTTTAGAAACATTCAAGCATGACAGAGATACAATTTTAGTAGTTAACATATCTATTTGTGATTTGACAATTGTAATTGAAAACTATATACAGGCATTGCTATTTCATTGTGTTCCTTGAATCACAATCTCCCCTCGCGGAGTTATGGCTAGTTATGTACATACCTGTTCCATTGAAGCAAATAGATGTAACAATTTTTGGTCTGATAAAGTTCTCAATGAACTGGCGAAGGCTGTGGCAAAAATTGAAGCTTTAGGCAGGAATTCAAATAAAGATTCTTAAAATTCAAAAGATTACAAATGAAGCCATCTGGTATATTCACGAACTCATTTCCACTCAAATCTAACTTTTGCAGTGATGACAAGCCACTGGGGTCATTAGGGATTATCCCATCAACAATATTGCAGATGCTCAAATCTAATTCTGTCAGTGATTCAATACTGAAGATAGAAGAAGGCAATTTTAAGTCCTTAGTAAATTATTGTCTCTGAAACATTTGGTTCCATAGAATAGACAAGATCCTTGAGTTGGAAGTTGGCCTTTTGCATCCATGAAATGCTAGTGTCTTTAATCAATCAATCAACTTAAACTATTAAATCTACTCCACCAAGGAGTCATCTAATAGATAATATCCTTCTACAACCAAACTTTAGACGACCAGGATTTGTCCATAGAATGTCATTGGGCGTTGTGCAAGAGAGTGCAGGCACTACTACAAAAAACACTTTTCACGTCTCTTGTTTGGGACTTTTCACGTCTCTTTTTGGTGGGTTGTGGATATGGGAGACGTAGAAAGTCAGAACTTTCCACGTCTCATTTTAAATATGAGACGTGAAAAGTCGGAACTTTTCTCGTCTAACATTTAAATGTGAGACGTGAAAAGTCCCACTTTTCACGTCTCTTATTTGAATAAGAGATGTGGAAAGTCTTAAAATAAGACTTTCCACGTCTCTTATTTAAAAGTGAGACGTGGAAAGTGGGACTTTCCACATCCCTTATTTAAATAAGAGATGTGAAAAGTCTTTTTTTTTAAAAAAAAATTAATTATAATGGTTAACCCCAATCCAAAAAAAATCTCATTATTTTATCGGAATACTAGAAATACAACACTTTAAATGGAAAAAAAATAACTAATTTTATTATCTATAGCTAAACTAATATTACAAAAATGTTAGAATAATATCTATAGCTGCTTGACATAACCTTTTTCGTCTTACATAACATACTTAAACACACACATAAGATCTAAGACTACATGACTGATAATAACCACCTAATAACTAATTTTAGGTAAAAATAAAATAAAGATAACTAATATCTGCATAAAACCACCCATAACTGATGCGCCTCTTCCTTGAATAAACCAGAGGATGGGTCACTGTATCAGTAGTAAACATAGCAAATTTCAAAAGCCTTAGCAGCACACCATATGTTATAAACTTTATTGCTGTCACATCCTGTGCTGCCAAAAAAAGGAAAATTCTCAGCTACTATGATGAGGATCGATGAATATATTTACTTATATCATAGCTCAACTAATTTCATGAAGATCCATTCAAATGATAACATGGTTATTGCAATTTAAAGCATCATATGGGATCAAGAGCTATCTTAAAGAGAAGTACATAAAGCTTCCAAATAAAGTTAAGAGATTTGAAAGGTCAAAGGACTGCTGAGGCCTCACTGGTTTTTTAAAATCTTCAAATCTGATTGTGTAGCGCCAACTTCCTTATATGATTCTACCACTTTTACCTCATCAACATAGTAGTAAAGAGTTATATATTTGATAAGGACATGATAGTCAGAGACTCAGAGCACCAATAGCAGTTAGTTTCAGCTTTCCACATCAGATTTTTCTCACAATGACAGATTCCTTTCCAATGAGATCAAAAGTAACCAAACAGAATGTCAAATTTCAGCAGCAACACAGGCCTAAAATGCATTTTAAACATTTAAGCTCAGTTGCAAAAAGAGTGACAGCTACAACAGAGTTGATATACAACTTTGCAGTACAAAAATATAATCAGAAATGCATAAGAACCATCAAAATGCAAAACAAAATATCTCTAGACAGCAAGGAAGTTATATCAAAACCAAGAAACAGATTTAACAAGTCAAAAGTCACAGTGGAAACATAGACTCGAGTAGACAGCACATTCAAATGCAATAAATTTCAACAATTACATATCAAAAGTCTGAGGACAAAGCAGAAGCACAGCAGAGCAGAACACAGAGAATTGTTGCAAGCAGGAGCAATCATAATTCGGAATTTTAAGCACTGGTTTAATCTCTTTTCCCCTTAGAACCCAGCACAGGCACAATCAAAAAAAGAACAAAAGGTTCAGAGAAACTAGCAACTAAACAAGCAAGAGGTTTAGAAATTACTTACCCAAACTGAAAACAAGCAAAACAAGTCTGGGTCACACGTCGAATGCAAACAAAAACAAGAACAATAAAGAAGAAAAGAGACGAATAATCTCTAAAAGAAGTCAGGAAGGAGCAAACCATCTAACAATCAGATCTACAAGAACAAGACGAATGAACATTCTTGTTGCAAACACTCAGTGACAAGGGGAGGAAAGCACCGTCATCAAACATATATGGCATAACAAGATATAAGACTGCTTAAACCACGGGAGCGAGAGAGATAATAAGAGAGCACATGGGACTGACCTTCATGACAATACAATCTTCCAAGTCACCAAATTTGCTCATATATTCTTTCAACCCCTCAGTATCGACGTCCCATGGAATACCCAAAACCTAAGAAGCAGTCATATGATTACAGGAAAGCATGAACACTTCAAGAAAACAAATAATCAAAAAGGGGGAAGACATGAAAAGGTTAGTCATTTTAGCGTTCTCACCCCTCTCTCACCTAGATATGTCTAAGTGCAAGTAGATGAGACCCTTGCTCCAGAAAATTGTAAAGTCCAATTTACACTACATATAAAAATTAAGACTTCAAAACAACTTTTTTAGTTTGCTAAAATGAAGAACAAATACCAGTAACATTTAAAATACAAAAAGGAACATCTTAACCATGTAATAGGGCTCCACAAAATGAGATAACGAAAAGAAAATAAATGAACAAGTAGCCATCATACGAAATATACCAGAACTAATGATAGAAAATAGAGCATTGTGAAACTTCTGGTGCCTCAGAAATTTACCCAGCTGCACTTGCTCAATGATAGAAAACAGAGCATTGTGAAAAGAACAAAAGAAAGAAGACATATGTTAGAAAACATATGTTTACAGCAAAAACATTGCCCAGCTGCACTTTAGCTCAATTTCTAAATTCTACCAAGACCATGCTACGAGAATGTCATTGCTTCGGTGTTTGAAGAAAGGGTGCCTTAGAAATTTACCTGCAGCAAGCTCCTCTGAAGTTCTTGGACTTTCTTTTGTCACCAGATGACCCTTTTTCTGTCAAAAACGAAAGAGAGCTAGAATATCATGAAAACCTTGTCCCAAATTCATCATGAAAACCTTGTCCCAAATTCTGTCACAATTGCAGAACAAAATAAATTAATGCAATCACCGACCAACAACTTAGATTTTTATTCCCTATCCCCGTATTAACACAAAAACCAAACCCAGAACAGAAAAAGAGTGAAGCAATGGCTTACCCAAATGAAATTAAGAAGAACGATGCATCGAGAGACTACTTGAAGTTGAGACAAGCGTGCGAAGGGTTTCTCCGACGGCGCTCTCCCTCTCGTGCTCTCTTTCTCAACCAGAAAGGGGAAGAACAGAGATGAACCAACAAAATCAGTCACACTGAACAACAAACTTGACATTTTGTTCAGGTACAGAAATGAAGAAGAAGGAAAAGTAGGCTTACCGAAAGATGGATCCATGACGAGGATGCCGATGTAAATCAGTCACCGTGGCCGTCTCTGCTAGAGATTAGGGTTTTCTTACTCTTAACAACAAAGATATCCATGACGGGGATGCCGATGACGAAGAAGGAGACGAATTCGAAGACGACGAGGCAGGAGGTGGATCTGGTGGATCGGAGGCTAGGGTTTCAGATTTCAATTTGTGTTGTTGTTGTGGTGGTAGAGGAGGTGGAGGGGGAGGAAGACGCCGTCGAAGAAGAGTACGGCGACGAAGATGAAGAGGGCAGGGAAGCTTAGAGCACGACGCGGAGAAGGGAAGAAGCTGAGCACTTGGGGGTGGATTCTTCAAGAGGCTTCAAGAGCGCAATGCATAAGGGAGAATGAAGCTAGGTTTCGTTTTGGCTGAAGCTGGGGGGTATTTTTTTTTCTTTTTCAATGAGAATCCATGTCTCATGAATTTTGAGACGTGGATTCATGGTTTCTACGTCTCATAACCAGTTATGAGACGTAGAAACTCATTAAAAATACAAAAAAATAAAAAGTATCCACGTCTCATTTTTTATGATACGTGGATTCTCATTAAAAAAATAAAAAAAAAAGGTATCTACGTCTCATAAGTTTTATGAGACGTAGATACTCTTTTCCACGTCTCATAATTATTTGTGAGACGTGGAAAACCCAATACTGCACATTTTTTTCTTCAAACATCCCGCATTTATTTGTGCAATTTTGTACTTACCGCCTTTTTTAAGAGAAACAACATCTCATAATTAAAAAGAGACGTTGAAAATTTTGTAAATATTTACAGTTTTACCACCGCCTTTTTTCTACATCTCATATTTAAAAAAGAGATGTGGATACTGTTTTTTTTAGTAGTTTTCCACGTCTCACATCTAATATTAGACGTGGAAAGTCTGTTTTCCACATCTGACATTATATGTTAGACGTGGAAAAGCTACTTTGCACGTCTCACATTATATGTGAGACGTGGAAACCTATTTTCAGAGAATCAACGTCTAATATTCAAAAAAGAGACGTTGAAAGTTTTCAATATATTTACAATTTTGCCACCGCCTTTTTTTTACATCTCATATTTAAAAAAGAGACGTGAAATGGGGACGTAAATTCTGTTTTTTGTAGTAGTGAGGAGGAGAGGCCAGCTATTGAAGCTCCACCCTTTGCCCTTGTCACTTTGCTCTTCCTCTGTCTTATTCTGCTTAGGGCGATGTCACTCACCAACAATTTTTAGCTATTAAAGCCCTTTTCCTGCCACCAGAGTGGCAAACTTAATTTTGCTTGGGAAGGGAAACTCAAAATTCAAAATTCAAACATGATGCAGCCTCATATATAACCGATCTCTCTTTTAGAGCACTCATATATAATCGATCTCTCTTTAAGAGCACTCACCTTTATCTCCAACCCCAACCCCAACCCCATCCCAAACTCACCCCAAAGCGCTTCCATGGCATATCACTAACCTCAGATTTGATAGCGACTCATCCAGTTCGTGACGGCTTCACCTTCTTCCACACTTCCTCTTTATCTACTCCATTTTGTCTTTGTTGGTGGAGATACAATCGACCGAGTTTCTGATGGAAAACTGTTTTAAAGGTTGTTCTCAATCATTGAAGAAGGAAAATGAAGGTAAGAAAAATACACTTTTTACCTGATGAGAGATGGCAGAGAAAGAACCTTTCTTCAGTTTGTATTTTTCTTTTTCCAAATTCTTCGTCTATGTATGAGTTTGGTTGCAAGTTTATTGATAGAAGTTGCTTCATAGTGATATAAAGAGAGAGATGCAGAAATAAGTGAAGGATTATTTTGAAGGAAGATGGTTTCACCAAAGGTTGGAGGGCTCACAGTGTCGGGCTTCTTCGAAAAAAGAAAGAGGAAGAAGAAGGAACGGGAAGGAGCAGCCAAAAATATCCCACTCTTACATAAAGCAATGATCTTTCTTCTTTTTCTTTCAGCAATTTTTTTTTAAAGTAATCGATTTTGCCACCATATTAGCCGAGCACGTTCACCGAGATAGAAGAAACACAACCACAGCCACATAAATTAAAAAGCCACCATTCACTTATCTATTTATAAATAACTTATTTTTAAATTTCTTACAATTTTCTAAAAATTTAACTAAATTTTATATTTAAAAGATGACATGAAGGGAGTGCATATAAACCTTCATGCACATTTCATTTTCTTTTTTTGTATTATTAGACTAGAATTTCACTTTAGATAATTAATGTGTGCAATTTTATATCCTTATGAAGTCTTGTCCCGTCACAGTTCCGTTTTCACACGGTCATAATCCCTTACTCCCTCCTGTAGAGGCTTAGAATTTATCCTTGTGTGCACTCAATACGGAAGCATTCATTGATAATAATCTTGGAATAAATAAAAAATTATTTATATTTAGAATATATGATGAATGAATGCTTAGAATCAATATCAGTTTTTATATTTAAAAAATTTACCACAAAGCATAAGGAACTAAATGTTCATTATAAAACAAGAGAACAATGGATAAGGAAAATGCATACAACTTCGCATATGCCGTGTGTTTAATGCATACAACTTCGCATATGCCGTGTGTTTAAGTTATTTTCTTTAAAGAAATGTAAGCTAAACCACTATTTTTATTTAAAAAATAATTTGTAAAATCAGCAATACTACCACTTTGTTGAAGTTTGTTTCCAAAAATAGAACAACAGTATTACTCTGCCTGTAACTAATCCTTTGAAATCTTTTAATCTCTTGTTGGTTGCAACCAAACAATGTTGGTATAACTGAATCGAAGGACTGGGGGCATGAACAACCTGTACAATGTGTTGCAGCTGTCAACTATCCAATGTTTTAAAAGCCGGGCCGGATGTCAAGCCGGAAAGGTCAGTGGGTCATGGTTCAAACGGTTGAAACGGTCTGGCCGTTCGGTCAGGCCGGTGACATAATAATTAAATAAAAATTAAAAAATTAATTATATGTGTATATAATAATATATTAAACATACTAGTAGGGTCCGTCACGTCCCGAAAAAAAGTGTTCGGGACGGGGTTTCCGTCCCATGTCTCGTCCCGTCCCGAACTTGTCCCGATCTCGATCGGGACGGGACGGGACCGGGACGGGACAGGCCTTGTCCCGAAACTTTTTCCCAATTAAAAAAATTGACCCAAAAATCTTTATTTTTGTAGAGCAACACACTTGGTGGGTGATTTTATAGCATAATTAAATCTCCTCCAATGCCATGAGCACTCCATATTAATACATAATAAACCAAAAACATAATAATTAGAGCAAAAAAAGTAGCAACAACTACACATTTAAATAGAGTTTAAAAAAACTTCAAATGTGAAGTGTTACACATAAAGCATAGTGGCAGCAGACAAGAAATTTGAGAACAATGAATGGTTGGAACTTAGTTTAGAAGTTAGAGTTATATATTTTTTTTAAAAAAATTCATATATACTCACATATGAGACAGATGACACTTGTATTTTTTTAAAAAAATATGAACATTCATATATATATATATTCGGGACGGGACGGGGTCGGGACGACCCCGTCCAGAGTCCCATCCCGTCCCGAAGCGGTAATCTGTCCAGTCCCGATTTGTCCCGTCCCGAAAATTTTCGGGACGGGACGGACCGGGACGGGACAGAGTTGAACAGCCCTACATACTAGTCTAGTTTCACTTTATATTATTCCCTCAATCTTAAACGTATAATATATTTATTTAATTTAATTATATGTGTAACATTAGTTAAGTTAATTAGTATGCTATGTTTTTTCCTAAACATGTGAATCATTTTATTAAATTCCATGACTCTATCTTACTTAATTATTGTTGATGAAAACATGAATATAGGTAATTTTTTTAAAAAATTAGAAATATATGGATTAAAATCAACTTTTCAATTAATATTATACATTAAAGATAGAGGAGTAATATCCTATTTTTAGATCAAAATCTGCCCTTTAATTAAGTTTTACAATACATTAAGAAAGGAGATTGGGGAGTAATAATTATAGACAATATAAAAAAATAAGATAATAATATTAAAGAAAAGGGAAGAAAAGACAGGACATAAGGACACTCGTGAGGCAGCATATAGATTAGATTGGGAAATTTTTTTTTAAAATATATTGGAGGCTTAGCAAGATATAGGTATTGCAGCACGTGTTGACAGCTTTTTAACATTGGGCAACGCAACATTTTTTTATTATTTCAAATTGCTTCTACTTTCTTCTTAACTCTTAATTAAAGTTTTCAGATACAAAGAAGTCCTGTTCACCTTCTTCACTGATGTCGACGGGAGTAAAAGAAAAATGGGATGATTCACATCAAGCTTGCTTCTTTTTTCATCATTTTCAACTCTTATGGTTAGCCTATCAGGTGGATGAGAAAATAAAGTTTAAGTTTTTTTCCATCTGACTATTTTGGCTTTTTCATATTCTTCTCCTACCCCTGTTTTTTTATTCATGCTGGAATCTAAACTTCAAGCCGGACGGTTTTATGAAATCCGTTCCCGGTCGCGGCTTAATTCCGGTTCCTGGCTTAAAAGCTAGTTCTGAACGGCTTGACACGGCTCAACTCCTCGAACGGGCAAACATGACATCCGAGCCGCTGTGACCTCCGGCCGACGGTCGGACCGGTCCAACCATCCGGTCCGGTCCGACTCCAACAACATTGCGACTATCACAATATATGACACAATCTAATCAAAAAAAGGAAAGTGAATAAGCTACATGCTACATCAATTAATATCACCAATATATTATATAGAAACCCAAATTACACACGACCATCCGTATATCTTGCTGTTTTTTTAAATCTTACTTAGCATAATACCATTATTACATATAACGAACCAAGTTAAGTACTTGTTACAATTTTTTAAAATTAAAGTTTAGACTTGCTGTACCAGTTCAATTTATTTCTTTGTCGGCATATAATTCTGGTATTGGAGGTCAGCTTCGAATCATGGGAACCCCAACTACTCTATGTTCAAGGTTTAACACGATCATTTTTTTTGGGCGGCACCTTTAGGGTATTGTGTTTTTAAGTCTTAAACTTGATATCTTTAAAGTTAGAACAACCCCTTCTTGATCCAAACATTTTATGATACAATTATTCAATTTATTATACAAATATTTTAACCAATAAATTAAATTAAAGTATTTTTTGTGTGATTTTATTTGTTGCTTGGACTAGAGGGAGCATTATATATATAAGGGTGAAAGGGCTATGTATCATGTGGGTTAATGAAGTGTTGATTCCAAGATTTTGTGTCATAGTTAGAGATGGAGGGAGCAGCTTGAAACAAAAATGAAAAGACGATAATTATAGTGAAATGACATACTTATTTGGTCTTTGTGTTAAAGTTACTTTCTCCTAGAGCTTTGCTGATGACACGCCACCCACACTTAATTGAAACTTTTGCATCAAAAGAGTTATTGTTCTTGAGAACATGGAACGTCAAGGGGATTTGACTGTACTTGTTTAGTTGCAGAATAAGACTGACTTCCTTGCTTGGTTTCCAAAATACTATCCAAATGTGGCTTGACTTCATTTTTTTTTGTTTTCTGAACACACTATCCCTATAGATCCGGGCAGACCAGCGTGTTCAACTAGGGCATTGAAGGATAATCAAACACCCAACGAGGTGAAGCCAAAGGTATTTTGTTAGGTCCTGTGGAATAAAATATGTCATCATCCACCACAACACAACCAGATTACTAACATTTCTTCCCTGCAAGGAGGCATGTTTATCATCATTAAAGCTCTTTCTATGCCATCAAGACACAAATCTTTCTGATTCTCAAACCATGATGGTATTTCACACCCTAGCATTGTCACCACAAGAACTTCATCAATGTCCACCCATTTCTCCTAAACACAAAAATAATCACATATCATCAAATCACATAGTATGATTAACAAGATAATATATTTATACGTATATATGTACCTGGTCAACTGAAGAAAATAGATGGAATAGTTGTTCGTCTGCCATAGTTTTCAGTGAACCACATTCTACCGCATCCAATATTGTTAAACATGGTGCAGACTATGGCAGTGATCGAAGTTCCGAACAGAAACTCAAACGAAGAACTTTTAGTTTCAAAAGATTAGTTATGCATCTAGTAGGAAGATTCTTAAACAAGTTTCCACTTAGATCTAATTTTTCCGATGATGATAAGGCACTCACTTCCAACGGAATGGATCCATCATCAATATTACAGTAGCTTAAATCTAATTCTTTTAATGATTTAATACTCCATATTGAAGCAGGCAATGTTAAGCCCTCATGAGCTCAATTCCCCCAAAACAATGCATGCTTCAATGCAAGAAACGAGCTCCAAGAGTTGGATGTTAACCTTTTGCACCCCCGGAATTATAGTTTCCTGACCTTTTTTAAACCACCAATGGAAGATGGTACTTCTGTTATATCAGTCACACTTGCGTCAATCTCCTCCAAGGCTTCCATTTTGTTCAACATTTCTGGCAATCTACCTAATTTTAAGCAATCACATATGTCAATAGCTTTGAGACATTTCAAATTGTGGATGCTTTGAGGAAGGAAAAATAAGATTTTTGCATCCTTTTAATTTGAATGTCTCAAAACCAGTCAATAATCCAAGTGACTGTGGAAGTTTCACTATATTTGTCTCCCTAACATCAAACGTTTCTAGATTTTTCATACTTACCCCAAACTTTGGCAGACATTGTAACAGGCAGGAATGCACAAGAGGGGGTGAATTGTGCTTTCAAAATCTAACTCTGATAAAACAATACAGTTTATACTGGTTCAGCCCAAACTTGGCTTACGTCCAGTTCTCCAACCTGCAGTTGGGTTCCACTAATTCCTCAAGATTAAATCAGGCTCCTGATAGCCTTTACAAGTGACAACAAGAACTCCTCTCTTTACTGATCACTCCCCCTTACTCTTTATAAGTTTACACCCTACTCTTAAGATCCCACTATCTTAAGAGTAAATCTCACTTTGGTAATGAATACAGAATAATTGTTCACTCAAATTGAATAGATTGTGTTACACATTTAAGAGTATGAGAATAGTAAGTGTTGAGAGTATTGAATGCAGTAGATACAAATAATCAATGTGGCAATCAATTCTTGCAACTAACTTCTACCCAATTGCATTTATAGTTTCTTCTAGAAATATATCTGTTGATATTATGACCGTTGAACATGTCAAGAGAGTTGTGTGATCTGGTGGAGTATGAGAGATGTATTCTGCTATGCATTTACTCCATTGTACTTGATTTTGCTTTAGCTCATCTCTCTTCATCTATCGCTGATGGGGTAGGTGAGTTCCAACGGCTCTTTTGATCAAGTTGTGTCCTAACGTAAACTTCCTTAAGTAGGTCTGAACAACTCTGTACTTGGAAAGCTAAAAATAGGCTTGTCATTGATTTTGAATATTTCTCATCGCCACTTAGATTACAGCCTTTAATCGATCACAAGGCTTGGTGACTGATCGATTACGTATTGATTAAGCATAGATTATGTCCTGTATCACTAAGCAATAGATTAGAAATTCATGCGCCTAATCGATTACAGGAGAAGCCTGATCGATTAGGCAAGTTTAATTGATTACAAAAAGATTACATTTAGATTACATGATTTCTCTAATCGATTACTAGATTTCCTATAATCGATTAATACTCTCTAATCGATTAGGCTTAGAATATGTTCTGATCGATTAACACTCTCTAATCGATTGGGCAATTTTCTCTTAATCGATTACTGGACTCTGATCGATTAGGCTGAGGTATCTTTAATCGATTAGACGACTCTAATCGATTACTCCAATTTCTCTTAATCGAATGGTCTATCTTTCTCTCATTGATTACAGGGACCTCTAATCGATTGGGCGCTATCTGATTTATCTCTAATCGATTAAGCTTAAATTCTTTGACTTGTAATCAATCCCTGATTGATTGGGCAAGACTTAGGATTTTCCATCAGATTATCCCTAAAATATTTCTGTTCTTATCATAGCCCTTCCTTATGCCTAAGTTATGTTTAGTTATCATCAAAACATATTATTCTAACAGACATTTTACCTGAATGCACCCAAAAAGAACAAATTCTTTTAGAGCACCCATTTCCAACTTTTTTGTACAGTGGGCTTTGAGAATTTTGCAACCTTTCAAATTCAAGACTTGTAGATTTTTATGCTGTCCAATTGAAGCATGACGGTCAACAAGAGCTCACAACCTTTAAGATCTAATCTTTCCAGATTTGGAAGTTTAGAGAAATTAGGAGTTTGTATCAAGTTTTTGGAATAACTTAAGTCTAAAATCTTCAGATTCTTTGAGCACTGCCCAAACAAAAATATGAGAATCAGTAAAAAAATGCATTGCAGGACTGGCATAACCAATTACACTTTCTATAACATCAACGCATAACATATCTTACCAGGCTTTTATTCCACAGTTTCTTTAATTTGCTATGATGCATTCTAAGATCAACAAGTTTAAACATTTGGGTTTCAGAAGGAAGAGTATCTAAAGGATATTTTGTCCAATGGAGTACTTTCAAAGCATGAGAAAGACATTTAAGGCCATGAGAAAGGTTGAAATCATTTGATGATAAAATGAGTAACCTGAGGTTATGCTTTTTTGAAAAGGCTTCACAATGCCAAAATGCTTCATAAGATGTGACTTAAACCATACCTTGTATTTCTTTTGTGCCCTAGTAAAGAACATTTTAGTCACCAAGAGAACGGAATTAAAAATTAATCAACAAGAAACAAATAAAACATATTAAAGGGTAAAGGCACAAAACTGCCAAATGGTAAATCATTAAATGTGCAGCTAGCACCATATTAAAACCTTAATTGCAAAACTATCTATCATCAATTTAAAGGGGTACAATTTTATTTTTCCATGTATTTCATTAACTCTGACTATTTGAATGTAAATGTTGACTAAAAAATGTGACGTGGCTGAATGAGGTGGTGAATATGAAATACACACATGGATTTTGAAGAAGATGGGAATAAGGATAAAAAATGAGGTTGGTGAAAAAAGGAAAGGGAGTGTGTCACGAGAAGACTTTGGAATAAAAGAGTCATGAGAGAGAAAGCCCAAATCAAAAGTCTGAGAGTGCGAGAAATGGAGAGTGTGAGAGAAATTCACTACTACAAAAAGACCATTTCGTGTCCCTAATTCACGTAAAACTGACATTGAAAAAAACTCGGTGGCATTTTTGTAACTAAATTTCAGGCTAAGGAAGAAACCATGTCACAATAATAGGAGAAATGTGACGTGGTTTAAAGTTATGAGAAACCACGTCACATATTTTTAATATGTGACGTGGTTTGCTTCAGGTATAATTAGGTTTTTTTTATTTTTTTATTTTATAAGAAACATATTTTTAATATGTGACGTGGTTTCTTATAAAATAAAAAAATAAAAAAAACCTAATTATACCTTAAGCAAACCACATGTGACGTGGTTTTCTTTAAAATATTTTTTAAAAATTTTTTTATAAGAAACCACGTCACATATATTTAATATGTGACGTGGTTTGCTTCAAAATAATTTTTTTATTTTTTTAAAAAAGAAACCACGTCATATATTTTTAATATGTGACGTGGTTTCTTCAAAATAAATTTTTTATTTTTTTTAAAGAAACCACGTCACATATAGAAAATATGTGACGTGGTTTTTTCGAAACGACGTCACATATTAACATATGTGACGTCATTTTGGATGAACCACGTCACATTTTTTCTATATGTGACGTGGTTTCTTCAAAAAAAAATATAAAACCATGATTTAAATCCCAATCACATCGTCTTCATCGTTATCAGCCCAAATTTCATTGTTGCCGCGCGCTCAGCTCCCCAGAAAAATTTGAACTCCACACCCCCAGCTCTCTCCTCTCTCCCTCACCCCTTAGCTCTCTCCTCTCTCCTTCACCCCCCAGCTCTCTCCTTCAGCTCGGCATTGAAGGAAAAAAAAACCCCCAGCTCTCTCCTCTCTCCTTCACCCCTCAGCTCGTCCTTCAGGTCTCTAGCTCCCTCAGCTCGTCCCTCACAGGTGCGAGATCTAACTACCTTTTTTTTGTATCTTACACAGAATTTGCATAATGGGCCTTATTCTTGGATCTTGCCCAGAATTAATGCGTGGTTATTGATCTTTTTTTGTTTGGAATTCCACCTTTTTTGCCATCGTTTGGGATTATTGCATTCTTGTTCTTTTAGTTTGTAATTAAACATTTTTTTGCCAGCGTTTAGGATTATCATATCCTTCATACTTTGTACAATTACTTATCAATTTATCCATAGTGAGTATTTAATTTACTAATTGTAGAGCAATGTTTAATTTCCATCAAATGAGGATGAAATTATAGGTTTTGTAATTACTGGTTGGTGTTGAATTAGTAATAGTATGTTTTTGTAGAGATGATTGATCATTGTACAAAATACTAAATTGTGTAAAAATAATGGTTTGTGTAGTAGTAAGCAACACAAGTATAGATGTTTAGTATGATTTGATTAGTTATATTAGCTTGATATTGCTATGTGTTGTCTGTTTTCTGAGATTAGCTTGGCTGATTGCTATCTGTTTTCTGAGACAGCAGATGGGAAAAAGAAAATAGGACCAAAAGAAAATAGTAAAAAAAATTAAAAAAAAAAAGCAATTCACGTCACATGTTTAGAAAACATGTGACATGAATTATATTGGGAAGAAACCACGTCACTTATTAGCAAAATAAGTGACGTGGTTTCTCCACAAACCACGTCACTTATTTGGCTAATAAGTGACTTGGTTTATTCCAAGGATATGTGACGTGAATTCTCATATATTTAAAAAAAAAAAGATTCAGCAACTTATCTACGTCTCTTGTTTCATAACTTGTGACGTGGAAAATCAAACTTTCCACGTCACATATCTTATGTGACGTAAAATACCTATTTTTTATAAGTCACTACTTTTAACGTCACATAAAAAAGTGACATTAAAACCCCTAAATAACAGACATGGAAACTCCTTTTTGTAGTAGTGATTCGATCAAAGCATCTGAGAGTTAAGGTTTGTGACGGAGAAAGTGAGAGAGAAGTAGGTTCGGATAGTAGGATTAAAAGTGCATATGAAAAAATTAGCTGCCAGGGCAAGAAGGAACAAGATGGAAAGCATTATAAGCATTGAATAGGACCAAAAATTTGTTCTTTTCTGCCTTGTATAGTGAATGACTTTGAAGGGCGAGGATAAGAACGACAATGTTAAAGTCAAAGAAGTTCAAAACAATGAGTCAGAGGGAAGTGAGACATCATTGGAGATTGCACTAAAGCAGGTAAGTGAACATTTTGCTCTAAAAAGAAGGAATTGGGAAGAAACAAAGACTCAACTACGAGAGGGAAAAACATCTATAAATGAGGCTATTAATTGCTTTGATTATGGAGATAAAAATCGATCTGAGATAAGGAAAGGTGAAAGTGAGAGGAATGAGTGTCTTGTCCAAGAAGATGTAATAGAAGAGTTAGAATCGATTGAGAGGTTTGATGATATTGATGATTATGATTTTGCAAGTGAGGATGAGAGCTACTCAACTAATAGTGATAGTTCCAACTCTGATTAAAGTGTTGAAACAGAGTTTGAAGTGGCAAACAATGATCAAAATGAAGATAATGATGAGGATTTTGGCTCATATCGTTACATTGACATTCTGAAAGAAATTAAAGGAGGTGGTGATTCGGGCTCTAGAAGTAATCCCTTCTTTACATTAGACATGAGTTTTACTGACAAAGCGGAGCTGAGAATGGCTTTGGACAGGTATGCAATCACAAATGAGGTAAACATAAAAATTTCTAGGAGTGATAAAAGGTTGGTACAAGCAGTTTGTCAAGAGGGATGCCACTTTATTTTATATGCTTCAAGGACTGGTGAAGAAGTAGGCTTTGTAGTGAAGACATTGTTTTTAGAGCATAATTGTACAAGGGTGTATAAGAACCAAAAGAGAATCAGTAAGATAGTTGGTGGAAGGGTATAAGGATAAAATTCAAGATAGGCCGCAATATAAAATCAGTGAGATGAATTGGAAGTTGAGCATGAGTGGATAGTGAATTAAGTATTCACAAGTGCAAGAGAGCTAAGAGGAGGATAATGCAAGAAATGGAAGGAAGCTTCAAGGATGAGTTTGCAAATCTGGAGGCATATTGTAATGCATTGAAGATCTCAAACCCAGGCTCAGAAGTGATTTTGGAGTTAAGTGATGAGGACATTGAGTTAGGTAGGTAGGTTTTTAGAAGGATGTATGTGTGCTTCAATGCATCCAAGATATGTTTTGCAGTGTTATGGTTTTCAGTTAACATACTGTTTATTATTAATTGTTGATAGTTTAAGCTAATTGGTGTAGATAGAACTTTAATTTCCTTAAGGGTAGAGCAAAGGGAATTTTGCTCACTGCTATAAGGGTGGATACAAATAATTCTTTGTATCCGATAGCCTTTGTTTTGGTAGACAAGGAAAATGGCCTTCAGCTGGTGCGAGGTAAACAATCTTGAGACACATCCAACTTCCTCCCCATGTAACCCCCACCCACCTGCACCTTGCCTAGAAGGCCGAAACTCAAGAGAATATGAACTGAAGAGTTCAATAGGAGGTAGAGAAAGGGTGTTGTTGTATCGAAAGCAACTCACACTGGCCAAGAACCATAAACAATACCAGGCAAATTATCTACTAATGGTAAAATACAAATATGCAGTTTCTATCGTCAAGAAGGATATTATAGATCCATGTGTAAAGAGGTATAAATTATATTTTCTCTTATTGATTTGCCTACTATTTTGTTAATTTGGATATTCCTCACATTTTTGTAGCAGGCACCTTCTTCAAGCACTAGTCAGCCTCTAAGGAAAAAAGGTATAAATTATTTTCTTAATATTTTTTTTAGTTACTTGGCTGCCAATGAGTATTTCATTTTTAGTCAGTAGCTACAATAGAATTGCAGTATATACTAGCTTTTTATTTGTATTAGGTACCTTCTTCAAGCACTCGCCAGCCTTTAAGGAAGACAAGATGGCCACAGAATATAAGTAATCCCTCATCTTCAAACACTCTTCAAGCATCTTAGTCCACAGCAAGTTAGCCACCTAATGCTACACAAGAGTCACGGAATACAAGTAATCCCCCACAACAAACACCCTGTGCTCCAAAAACGAAAAGCCAAGCAAGTTTGTCAAACCCCCTAACTCTTCTCAAGGTACAGTTACTACCTCCCAGACTTCTTAAGGCAGACATCCAAACTAACCAACTCAAGTGAAAAACAAATATGCTTACAAAAGAAGGGTGGAGTGTGGATTAGTGTAAGGTTTGATGAGAACACTGGAAGGATCCTGTACAATGTGAGTTATTTGCCTCACTTATTTCAATTCAAAACAACCTGGATTAACTTTAATGTGTAACAGTTTTTTCCCTATTTTGTTGAATAATTGTGCGTTTTTCCTCATTTCTCAGCCTAGCATGAGTTCTGAAATTGTCATTGAATAGGGATCTGCACCTCAATAAATGCGAAAACATGGTGACACCCAAAAGTTCCCTATACCAAATGAGAAGGAGATGAGAATGAGGCGGAGTCAATGTTTCAATGCTGCTGAAGGTTTTAGGGGAATTCAATTCAAGCCTCAAGGAACACCACTCTCAAATATTTCTAAGCTCCTTATTCAGCCACCATGACTTCAATGGAAAGAAGGCCCAAGTGTCACTACTCATCAACTCCTTGTACAAAGAGACAGCATGGCTTCTAAGACGAGTTGGTGCAAAGAAGCTTGGCATATAGGTAGTGAAATTGAGAGTTATATTTTGTTAGCCACATGGCCCTTTTGGTTATCTTGTAAATCACTTGACATTTAGTTCGACTCTTGGCCCTTCTGATTATTTTGTAACTCAGATCACTAAGACCATGTACAATGTCAGCTACATTGACCCCTTGGTTATGAGTCATGCGAGTTATATGACTGCTATATCAATGAATCAACTTTAATGAGTCAAATTTAGTTACTGCCTCTACAATCTCCTTTAGTTTCAGCTGATAACAAAAAAATAAAACACAAATGGGAAACTTTATTTGTATTCCTTCTCTCTCACACAAACATATAACACATACATATTCACTCATTCACATATGATTCAAAATACCTGAAGCAAGCATATTTACATAAAAGATAAAACATATATAACATAATAAACCCTTGCTACAGTTTACAATAGCAAATCAAATTGACATAATTCTCGTGTTCAAACCAATACTTTATCATTAAGCACAGGTGTAAATAAAAAATTAAATAAATAAACAAAAAGACTAACGGGTAAAGTCATGAACAATAAGATTTAACTTACAATACAAATATAAACAATACAAGAAAAGCTTATTACTCGTCATGATCAGAACTGTGGCTAAAATTTATGGGATGAAAAACCTAATTACTCATCATGATCAGAACCATGGCTAACATAGATACAATACATATAGAAACAACCATGTCATAATTAATGTTCCCATTGCAATCTTGAACTTCACCCCTTCTTGATTCATTGGCAACTATCTCATGTATCCTTTTCAGCTTCCTCAATTCCCCATGGATTACATCTACCTCTTCAAAGAATCTTCGACCACCATCATCGCTCTTCGAAGTATGGAATTTTCTTCATGCAACATTTCATTATCAACAAGAAGCTGCCTTATCACCGTGTTCGCCCTGTGACTAAATTCACTATCATGCCATTCAAAGTAACTGCAATCTTCTTCCTGGCAAAGTTAAAAAATCCCCATCAATGGTGTTCAATCAACATGGGATGGGGCAATCAAGCTCCACACATTAGAAAACTTACTTGATTGTACTTTGGGCATCTATAAAACCTTCTACCCGGGTTGCGAACAGTCCAAGAAGTCCACCGTGGAGCAGGCAGCTGGCAGAAGCAAAATCTCTTCGACCCATCGTATTCATCTTCGCGGCCATTCAGAAGTTGCCCTGGCACTAAGAATAAAACAACTGATTTCAAATTGGCTACAATATTTGTCAAAAACAGCCCTAGCAATTGTTCTCTTGACAACACCAGGCATACCCTATATCCCTACAAACTGAACATCATTCAAACCTGGCTTCCACTGTTCTACTTTTCTGTCAATTTCAATCAGTCCTTTACTATAAGGTGGCATTAATTTGGTCAATAGCTCCTCAACCACCATGTCAATAAGTTCTGCTTCAGAACTGCAAGTTAAAACAACAAATGACTTGATTTGATTCCACGATACACTAATTTAAATAAAAGTATCAACTATCAAAATCAATGTCAAATGATCTAAAAGGAAGGAACAAATGAATAAACAATAAAAAGAATCATGACGCTTGTAATATGAGGTATATTTGGTGTTACAACTAAAATGTTTGTCTTCATAAATAGATTTTTCTTCTTCTTTGCAATAAGATCAAATACACGGCAAACAAATAGTTTGACTCCACCTAGATCTATGTTCCGTGAACAGATTATTAAGTATAAAAGATATGCCTATATGGTATAATTGAACCCAATAAGAGTTTAACTAACCGATTATTGCAATCCCATCCAGATAAGCCAGCAACTTTTGTGAGAGAATCTCTCCAAATTTCGATAATGTGATTGTCCAGCTTTTGATGCATTACAAAAGCTTCAGCAAAACTTCCACTTTGATGCCGTACATCTGAAGGTTCAACATCATAAAAAATGGGGAAAACTTGTTGGCACAGGTTATCCCTTGAGTGAAGGATATGCTGCAGCTCATTTAAACACCACGAAGAAGAGGCATAATTTTTAGAGAGAACAACAATTGCAAAATGCGAGTCCTCAATTGCCTGTTTGAGTTCTGTTGAAATCACCTCTCCTCTCTCAAGTTCATCATCTCTGAAAACTTTCAATCCACTCCTTTTCAATGCATGATACAAGTGGCCTGTGAACCCGTTACGAGTGTCTTCGCCCCTAAAACTCAAGAATATGTGATACTTCCAAGTCTTTTGGGCTGAATTGGAGTACTTTAAGGGGTTTGAAGACGATGCTTCTTGATCATCAATTGCCATGAGAGTTTGAGGCAGTATAATTTGATGAACCAGCAAGAATATACGACCTACAACAGCTAAACCAGGTGATTAGCCCTCAAGGAAAACAAATCAAATATGAGATTATGAGAACACAGAAAAAAAGTGATTAATTAAAGAAAAACAGTGGAAGGTGCAGATATATAATAGAATGATCTGAAGGCATACAGCTGTAAGTGAATTGTATTAATTCTAATGCTAGCTACATATACAAGCTTCAAAACTTTACCTTCTGATGGTGTTGTAATGAAACCAGAATTTTCTTGCAAGCTTCTCACAACTTTTATCTTCTTCTTTTCCTCTCTTTTTCTGAAACGAACCTAAAAGCAAAGGGAGAAAAAGACTAAAAAACCAAGCCGGCTTAGTATTACTCTCCGGCTTCGTGCTTCTCCTCACTCTTACCTTTGCATTAGTAGCGATAAATGATAAATTATACTCCTACTAGGAAAAAAAACTCTTTTTTTTCCTCATCAGAAGAGGGCGGGGTTTGAAACTTTGAATCTGTGAGTCTCTCTTGTGAAGCTTCGTTTGAATGTTAGCGAAATATTGGTGGGAAACGTTTCTGGCGCCCTCTCTTTTTAATTTTTAAATCAATGAATCCTTTTTTTTATTTTGGCCAACCAGTTTTAAAATTTAATGGCTGATGATTTTTTTTTTTTTGAACTGATATGGCTGATGATAGATACTATACCGTTTAAATTTTTTTATTACTTTTTTTTTATTACTTAAACAAAACATGTCTCTTGTCTTGAGAGTTGGGACTTGGGCCGCATCTCCGCCCGCAAAATTAATATGCTTAATTTTTTTAAAATTTTTGTACAAAAATTAAATAAAATTAATGTCTTTATCCTCTCTTAGACTTATTTAAAAAGTTAATTTTAGATTCTACGTTTTTTATATGTTATTGTTTTCCTAAACTCCATTCTCCGTCAGTTAATGGTAACTAAGAAAGATGGAGATTGTTGAAGATGATTATTAGAAGAGTATTTCAGAAATAAATATGATATGTTAAATAACTTAGCTGACATATTTAACCTAATTAAATTATATTAAAGCACCATTTAGAATATGAGGGAGTAATACTTTACTGAATTTCGAAAATATATATATATATATGTTTTATGAATATATCTACATTAAAATTAGATAAAGAAGGAAGAATGTGCCGACTGCCGAGTATATGCAATTAGATCAACTTCTTCTTTTACATTTCTCTGTTTTTTTCCCCCAATTCTCTTGTCACATACGAGCCACACACTATTACAAAGGCGGAAGATATTTCTCCACCACATCTCCAGCCACACACCTTTTTTTTTTTTTTAATCAAGGACAAATTTCATTAACTAAATTATAAAGGTTACAAACTTAAAGGTTTCTAAATCTTGAGAAAATTACAACTAGACCATTGAAAAGAAAAAACTGTGACATTAACCCCCGGCTAATGTTTTAAGTTTTTTTTTCCTATACCTTCTCTGATAGTATCAAGAACATACGTTTAGCGTGCGTTTTTATCATAATTTGAGTAGGGCATAATATTTCTTTTTTGCAAACATTTTTCTGTGTACGCTTAACACCATAAATTTAATTATAATGCTACCCTTCTAGTATATCTTCCAAAAAACATGATCAAAAATACATATATACTTTTCTCAAAAGTACGCTTCACACCATAAAATTTTTTTAAATGTAAAAATGCCTATGAATTTTTTAAATTGGGGGTAAAAATGACACTTCCATGAAAATGGACTAACTGCCCTTACTTTTTAGACTCGATGGGCTCCACACTCTATTTTTATATGACTATTTTATTAAAAAAAAAAAACCACTCTTTTACCTCCCACTCTCCTCCCTCACTTTGCAATGACCTATTGACAACTACCTTGGCGATGCCGCCCAATATCTCAGTCAAGAACACCACAAAATCTCAGTATTTTTCGCTTCATCCCATTAATGATGAGAAAGGTACTACAAGCTAACTTCATAGGTCATGCAGTTCAGGGTAAAAAAATGTCACTGAGTTGGTGTTTTTAGGAAAAAGCTAGTTTATTTAATTCAAGAAATATGATTTTTTTTATTTTGTGAAATTGGTTATTCTTTATTTTCTATGAAAAAGGATTTTTGCAGAAAAATTTTGTTGATTAGCGTTCGTGCGGAGATTCCCATAATCTCATAGGGAAAGTTAATTCGTTTTTGCCTGTAGAGGTTCTTAAAACCTCACACGATAACAAAAAGCACTTTGAACAATATTTTTATCGAAATAAATTTTATATTTTATTTAAATCTTTATAAGAAAACATGTGTTTACAATCATCAATAAACAAATAAAGACAAGCTTCAATGGCAATTAAACCTAATAATAGCTTATAATAGTAAGAGAGTTTACACCTGGGAAGCTTTGGACTTTGCTGCAAAATAATGAAGTGAAGATGGCATATATAAGGAAATCAAACATTTCATTTTGCTAAATCTTCTAAGTTTTCAAGAGAAAAAAATGAAGTAGTATGAAAGAAAGAAGAAAAATAAGGAAGAAGAGAACAAAAGAGAGAAAGAAGATATTGATCAATTCAATCGTACTATATCCTAACCTTCAAACCATTGATGTTGAAACTTACATGTGTAACAACAACCATGGAACACAGGCTTTAATTGAATAATAGTCGGTAAAGTAATTACTGGATCAAAAGATTGAAAGAAATAAGAGAAACAGGACAAAGAAGATGAACAAATCATTTTCTATTCATTTCTCCTCACTGCCTGCCTTTATTTTTCCCTAGTCTCTCCAAATTACTCTCTTACTATCCTTTTCATAGGCAATATCTAGGGTTTGCTTCATTAAAACTCTCTGTTTTTTTTTTTTGGGTTTTTTATTATTTAATTATTTTTATTTTTAAAAACATCTCTTATTCTAAGACTCAGTTAACATAAATGACAATTTTTTTTTTATAATTTTCGTTTTTTATTTTTTATTATTTTTTAATCATCAATAACCCGATAATGACTTGTAATCAACATCAATTTTCATTTCAAAATTTTATTTTGTAATGATGACACTAATAACACATATCTCAATGTATGTTCTACAAGGATGATTTTATTTATTTTTATTTTTATCATTTTTTATTCTTTTGTGGGCCCCAAACAAAATATGGTATTTACCCATGTTTATTTTTTAAAATTAAACATGCATGTGCATATGTACACACATATATAATTTAGTACCCCTTAAAACTAAGTTGCCTTACATGATTACTAAAGAGTAGAGGGAGTGTATATATACACGTATATGTATTTAATTTTCACATGCGCTAGCTTGGCCTAAAAGTGGAAAACACACAGGACATCGTAAATAAGAAAGCATATGCATCTATGCATGTGGAGTGGGGCTGGCTTTGTCACCTTCCATTATGAACACACCAGGTGAGGTAGGGGTGTTCATGGCCATGCCAGTGAAAAGGGATCGAAACACATTTTTGTCCGGAAAATTCCAGGTTTTTTGTGTAATTTTTTTTTTTTGGCCAGCTAATATTCTATTCTTTAATTCTTTTAGTACACATCAAAACTTCTAGTACTTCTTCCGGTCCTAAATATAAGACCACTTTGACTTTTTTTTGAAAGTTAAGGAAGCAAATTAGACCACTAAATTATAACAGATGTCACATGAAATTAGATTATATATTAGTTTATAAGTAGAATAAATTAGTTTTGAGGAAAAAAGATTTTTTTTGGACTGAAACTATTTTTTTTGGACTGAAAAAAAAGTCAAAAAAGTCAAAATGATCTTATAATTAGGACCGGAGGGAGTATTTGCTTGAGACAA
Source organism: Mimosa bimucronata (assembly GCA_037074515.1). Taxonomy (NCBI): domain Eukaryota; kingdom Viridiplantae; phylum Streptophyta; class Magnoliopsida; order Fabales; family Fabaceae; genus Mimosa; species Mimosa bimucronata. The sequence continues at coordinate 1,902,820 of CM073443.1, forward strand.
TATATTTTATATAACATATTTGATAGAGTCTTCTCCCAGTCAGTAATTTTCAAGTGAATCTGGCTGTAATTCCTTGATAGTTCGTCTTTGTTTTCCTCTATAATTTTCCAAAACACAACCCAGAGATGGCAAGATTTTATTTCTTTCTCATGTTTATGTGCCCTTCCTTGGAGGGACACATACTTACCATCAGAAGCTTTAAAATCAAACCCGCAGTGAGGCAAACATATCTTATCATCAATTACAGTGCATAACCAAATTCCTAACCAATCACCTTCAGGGATGTCTATCATTACAGAAGCTACATGTTGTCCATTCAGAGGAAGATGATCCTGATTCTCAAACCATGATGGTATTTCGCTCTCTGGAAGAGTCACTGAAAAATTTGTGATTCTCCTTAATCCTGCATGTTGGCCATCCTAAAGCCAAGAAATTTGTCAGGTAGCAAATTGCCTAGCATTAACAACATAAGATATAGATGGGTTTGTGAATGGAAAAAATGAAGACCATTATGTACATACCTGTTCCATTGAAGCAAAGAGATGTAACAATTTTTGGTCTGATAAATTTCTCAGTGAACCGCATTCTCCTGCATCCATTATATTTAAACCAGGCGAAGGCTGTGGCAAAAATTGAAGCTTTGGGCAGGAATTCAAATAAAGATTCTTAAAATTCAAAAGATTACAGATGAAGCCATCAGGTAGATTCACGAACTCATTTCCACTCAAATCTAACTTTTGCAATGATGACAAGCCACTAGGGTCATTAGGGATTATCCCATCAACAATATTGCAGATGCTCAAATCTAATTCTGTCAGTGATTCAATATTGAAGATAGAAGAAGGCAATTTTAAGTCCTTAGTAAATGGCTGTCTCTGAAACATTTGGTTCCATAGAATAGACAAGATCCTTGAGTTGGAAGTTGGCCTTTTGCATCCATGAAATGCTAGTGTCTTTAATCAATCAATCAACTTAAACTATTAAATCTACTCTACCAAGGAGTCATCTAACAGATAATATCCTTCTACAACCAAACTTTAGACGACCAGGATTTGTCCATAGAATATCATTGGGCGTTGTGCAAGAGAGTACAGGAGGAGAGGCCAGCTATTGAGGCTCCACCCTTTGCCCCTGTCACTCTGCTCTTCCTCTGTCTTTTTCTGCTTAGAGCAACGTCACTCACTAACAATTTTTAGCTATTAAAGCCCTTTTCCTGCCACCAGAGTGGCAAACTTAATGTTGCTTAGGGAGGGAAACTCAAAATTCAAAATTCAAACATGATGCAGCCTCATATATAACCAATCTCTCTTTTAGAGCACTCATATATAACCGATCTCTCTTTAAGAGCACTCACCTTTATCTCGAACCCCAACCCCAACCCAAACTCACCCCAAAGCGCTTCCATGGCATATCACTAACCTTAGATTTGATAGCGATTCATCCAGTCCGTGATGTTACGGCTTCATCTTCTTCCACACTTCCTCTTTGTCTTCTCCATTTTGTCTTTGTTGGTGGAGATACAATCGACCGAGTTTCTGATGGAAAACTGCTTTAAAGGTTGTTCTTAGTTATTGAAGAAGGAAAATGAAGGTAAGAAAAGTACACTTTTTACCTGATGAGAAATGGCAGAGAAAGAGCCTTTCTTTAGTTTGTATTTTTCTTTTTCCAGATTCTCCCTCTATGTATGAGTTTGGTTGCAGGTTTATTGATAGAAGCTGCTTCATAGTGATATAAAGAGAGAGATGTAGAAATAAGTGAAGGATTATTCTGAAGGAAGATGGTTTCACCAAAGGTTGGAAGGCTCACGGTGTCGGGCTTCTTCGGAAATAGAAAGAGAAAGAAGAAGGAACGGGAAAGAGCAACCAAAAATATCCCACTCTTACATAAAGCAATGATCTTTCTTCTTTTTCTTTCAGCAATTTTTTTTTAAAGTAATCGATTTTGCCACCATATTAGCCAAGCACGTTCACCGAGACGGAAGAAGCACAACCACAGCCACATAAATTAAAAAAACCACCATTCACTTGTCTATTTATAAATAACTTATTTTTAAATTTCTTACAATTTTCTAAAAAGTTAACTAAATCTTATATTTAAAAGATGACATGAAGGGAGTGCATATAAACCTTCATGCACATTTTATTTTCTTTTTTTTTTATTATTAGACTAGAATTTCACTTTAGATAATTAATGTGTGCAATTTTATATCCTTATAAAGTCTTGTCCCGTCACGGTTCCGTTCTCACACTGTCATAATCCCTCACTCCCTCCTGTAGAATTTATCCTTGTGTGCATTCAATACGGAATCATTCATTGATAATAATCTTGGAATAAATAAAAACTTATTTATATTTAGAATATATGATGAATGAATGCTTAGAAACAATATCAGTTTTTATATTTAAAAAATTTACCACAAAGCATAAGGAACTAAATGTTCATTATAAAACAAGAGAACAATGGATAAGGAAAATGGATACAACTTCGCATATGCTTTAAGTTATTTTCTTTAAAGAAATGTAAGCTGAACCACTATTTTTAATTAAAAAATAATTTGTAAAATCAGCAATACTACCACTTTGTTGAAGTTTGTTTCCAGCCCAATCATGGCATGGTTCAAATTGCCTGCCACAGGCAAATCAGTTGGTTGAAGTTTGTTTCCAAAAATAGAACAACAGTATTACTCTGCCTGTAACTAATCATTTGAAATCTTTTAATCTCTTGCTGGCCGCAACCAAACAGTGTTGGTACAACTGAATCGGAGGATTGGGGGCATGAACAGCCTGCACAATGTGTTGTAGCTGTCCACTATCACAATATATGACACAATCTAATCAGAACAAGGGAAGTGAATAAGCTGCGTGCTACATCAATTAATATACCAATATATTAGATGGAAACCCAAATTACACACGACCATCCGTATATCTTGCTGTTTTTGTAAATCTTACTTAGCATAATACCATTATTACATATAATGAACCAAGTTAAGTACTTGTTACATTTGTTAAAAATTAAAGTTTAGACTTGCTGCACCAGTTCAATTTATTTCTTTGTCGGCATATAATTCTGGTATTGGAGGTCAGCTTCGAATCAAGGGAACCCCAGCTACTCTATGTTCAAGGTTTAACAAGATCATTTTTTTTGGGGCGGCACCCTTAGGGTATTGTGTTTTTAAGTGTTAAACTTGATATCTTTAGTTAAGTTAGAACAACCCCTTCTTGATCCAAACATTTTGTGATACAATTATTCAATTTATTATACAAATATTTTAACCAATAAATTAAATTAAAGTATTTTTTGTGTGATTTTATTTGTTGCTTGGACTAGAGGGAGCATTATATATATAGGGGTGAAAGGGCTATGTATCATGTGGGTTAATGAAGTGTTGATTCCAAGATTTTGTGTCATAGTTAGAGATGAGGGGAGCAGCTTGAAACAAAAATGAAAAGAGGATAATTATAGTGAAATGACATACTTATTTGGTCTATGTGTTGAAGTTACTTTCTCCTAGAGCTTTGCTGATGACACGCCACCCACACTTAATTAAAACGTTTGCATCAAAAGAGGTACGGTTGTTCTTGAGAACATGGATCGTCAAGGGGATTTGACTGTACTTGTAACATCCTAAAAATTAATTGAGGATTTGTGGGGGTAAATAGGAATTGATTAATGTGAAAGGATGGATTATGAGAATATGTGAAGGATTTTAAGGTATTTTTAAGGATTTTAAAGGTCTAGTTTCTTCCATATTTGGACGATAATAATTTTGGGAGAGATTATTTTTAGGCTCAAAAGAGGTTAATATGGGAGGAAATAAATAAATGATATTATGGGAAAATTTTGAGAGTGAAAAGAAATTTTTTTGTTCAAAAGAAATATCTTATTTGAGAATTTTAGGGCCCAATAATATATTTTCCACTCTGCCGACAATCATTTCCTCGTGAGTAACTTGTCACTGTGCATCAATTATTATTTCCTCAACCAATCACATTCAACTACTATTTATATATATTATATTATATTATTAATATAATATATTATTATTATATTATATTATTATTTTACTATTCATCAATTATTATATATACACACACGTTCTTCCTTCCTTCCTTCCTCATTCCTTCGTCTCTCTCTCGTCTCTCTCTCTCTCTCTTACTCTCTCTTTCCACCATATATATATTCCTATCACTAGACTTATCAGAGTCCGTCAGCATAGGAATAGTAAGTTTTTCGGCCAACTAAGCACATTTTTGGAATCACGTAAGTCTCCTCTACATTTCTATGTCATTAGTTTTTCGATTTGTTATACTTGAAAAATTAGACCTTATCTAAGTTGATATTTTTGGGAGTCCTAAAATTAATAAATTGAAGCTTAGGCCTCGATTATGAGTTTTTCTGAGTAGATTTTTCATTGTTGGAAGTTTTCCTAATTATTAGGAATTTTTGGATTTATGGAAGTTTTAGAAATTGGTGCTTTTAAATTATTCGAGGTGCTTATGGGTAAATTGATGATTTTTAGATGTTTATTAAGGTTATATGAGGGGATTTAATTAATTGATTTGATTGGGGTTTGCACTTAAAGAATTATTGAGGGATTATGGGATGTTAAGGAATTTTATAAATAGTTATTGGAAAGATTAATAATTTTGGATATATGTATAAATGGAGTAGAGATAAATTTTAGAGATAAAAAGGGAGAATAAATGTTAAATAGAAATTTAAAATAAGTAAGGGCAAAGAAAGGGTAGTAAGTAATTTATTTTCCAACATGTGAAATTGTTGGATAAATAATTAATTTTGGTTGTATGTATGGTTGTGTAGTGCTTGAATTGCACTAAGTTAGCACGGGGGAGCTGCACTATTGTGAGATTGGTACCAGCTATCAGGTAACCGCTTTCTGCTTGTTTATGTGTGTGTGTGGTGTTAGTAAGTAGTTTGAAATATTATTTGATAAATATGATGAGATATGGAAATGAGATCTTGAACTATTATTATGTTCATAATACAATGTCCTGTGGAGTATTATTTTGAAATGGCATAAATTTGTGATCTGAAATATTTGAACTGAAATATATGTGATTTTGGAAACTATTTCATATATATATGTATATCATGAAAATACTGAAAGGCCTGATGCCTGATAGTGGTGTTGCATATCTATGTGTTGTATGTGAGAAATTATTTGTGTATGTGACACCGGTGAATTGGAAATTGTGCCATCACGTGATGAGGTACCATGTTGCGCCACAGGGACTAATTGATATATTATGGGAAATAAAGGAGAGAAAGACGAAAAGAGGGGAAATCGCCCCTCACGGATTCAGAAAGGACGGAGATCCTTCTAATCCGTGGTACGGTTCAGGGAGGGTAGAAAGTCCCTCGTGAATTGTACAGTGGTGATCAGGGGCGGGTGGAAGGTCCCGACTGGTCCCACATCTTTTTCCCAACGCTTCTATTAGGATTCGTTTGGGTTGTTGTGATTATCAATGTTATATATTATTTTTGAAGATGATTTGGGATGGATTATTTTGTACTTATAAACTGTGAAAGATATTTGGGACCAAGACATGCATTATATGTGAATACCTGAGCATGCTGTTTGAACTGGTATATATATATATTCCACTGGACACCTTGCTCGCACACACCGCACTTAGATGTGTAGTCAGTGGTTGCGTTTGGGGCTACCCCCGTTGATATCACTTTTACAGGTCCTAGGAGCGAAGTAGGAGGTCAAGGGAAGGATTCGGGAACTTCTCACTGATATCGTGAGATATTCTGGACCAGAAGGACAGGAGGTATTGCCACATTTAGGATCATATTTGTATGATGCTTCCGCTGAACTTTGTTATTATTCTGGAGAAAATTATTGTATAATACCTATTATGGTATGGTATTTTGAATGATGTGTGGAGTTCAATCATGTATAATGAAATTTTTGGTTATTGTATTGGGAAGGAAGTTATATTGTGATGACAGAGATTGGAACTGAGAGGTTTGAAATATATATAAATATTATGGAAAGATCTTTTTCTAACTATGTTAGTTATTTTTGTTAATTTAATTCTTTTTCCTAACATAGTTAGCACTATAAACGATTTAATGTTTAATTATCAGTGGTTAATAGTGGGATTAGGAAGTTAATGTTACAGTTGGTATCAGTTTCATGGTATAAGACCTGGAAAGGTGTTTTGCATGTTTCTTGTTGTGTCAGTCATGCATTACACTTGCATTAGTGATATTGTGGCAATACTTTTCCGATCCTTTCCCTTTTTATGTTTCATATTGTATGATTGTTTTTAATAGGTGTAACTTCCATCCGTAGGTGGGTGGAGAGTATGGCTCGTACTAGGAGATCAGGTGCAGGAAATAGTACAGGGAATGAGAGTATGGCTCGTAATAGGGGATCAGGTGCAGGAAATGGTACAGGAAATGATCAGCCTGTAAACCAAGAGTATGACGAGCTAGTAGCCAAAATGAAAGAAGAATTGAGAATTGAGATGGAGAAAAAAGTCGCAGCAATGAAAGAAGAAAATGAGGAAAAGCTAGCTAAATTGAGAGCAGATTTTCAGGCTCAGGCTAATAGGGGTGACGAATCAGAAAGGCAGGGGGAGTTCTCTAAAGTTAATGATAAGGAGGAATTAGTTTATCCTCGCCCGGAGGACTTGAGTACTGAAAAGGTATGGAAGAAAATTGACCGTCATCATCCCAAGTATTTTAGTGAAAGTCAGGATCCTTTCGAGGCAGAGGCTTGGATTAAAAGATTGGAGGCCATATTTGCAGCTGTGGTCTGTAACCCTTATCAGAAAGCGAGGGTTGCTATTCTCCTCTTGGAAGGAAAAGCATTGATTTGGTGGCAGAGTGTATGTGTAGATGATTCCTTGATGACCTGGGATAAGTTTAAGGACAAGTTCTTGGGATATCATTTCCCTCCTTCTCTTAGGAAGGAGAAGGAAAATGCTTTTTATTATCTCAAGCAAGGTGGGATGTCAGTGGATCAGTATATTGCTACTTTTTCAGAGTTATCTCGCTATATTTCGTTCCTGCAGTGTCAGGACGACCCTCAGTGGCATATAGATCAGTTATTTGAGAAGGCCAGACCTGATTTGAGATTGCAGGTGCATGATAAGAAATGTAAGAATGTTGAAGAAGCATGTGAGAAGCTGAGGATGGCGGATCGCATGATGAGGGAGGCAGCTGCAGTGACAGCTAAGCATACTGGAGGCCCAGGTCAGGGCCAGCAGAGTCATGGTAGACCTTTTCAAAGTAGGCCTTCTTATTCCTTTGGGCCGACGGGAGGTATTAGCAAGAAATTTGGAGCAAGTGGTAGTAGCAATTATAGTGGCTCTGGAAGGAAGAGTCACTCTGGAAGCCATGGCAGTGGTCAGTCAGGTAGCTATGGTCGTGGTCAGTATGGAAGCCACAGCAGAGGACAATCTGGTGGTTTTGGGTATGGCCAGTCAGGTAGGGGTCGTCAGGATTCAGCCCCGTGGAGATTTGGTTCAGAAGGTCAGTCGAGAGGAGGCAGCCAGGTGACTTATGGAGAGTCAGTTCAGTCAAATCCTTGTGTAGCTGGTCCTTGTAGCAAGTGTGGTAAGTATCACCAGGGAGCCTGCTATAGATGTTTTGGATGCAGTCGTATTGGGCATACGATCAGGTACTACCCAGATGGGGGCCAGAGTATGCAGCAGCCAATAGCTCAGTCTAGTCGCCCTTTAGTTCAGGGTAGAATTTATGCTACATCAGCTGAGGAGGCAGGGATGTCTCCTAATATGATTCGAGGTATGGTCTCTATTCATGGTCATGATATTGATGTGATGTTTGATTCTGGTGCGTCGCATTCTTTTATTTCTTTCGATTGTACTCGGAGGCTTAATTTTGAGTTATCTGTTATGCGATATAATATGCGTGTGTCTACTCCTGCGGGTGCTAAATTTGAGACTGCTTTAGTATGCAAAAATCTGGATTTATGGTTTGAAGGCCGTAAATCGAAAATTGATCTAGTTTGTTTGCCCTTAAGGGGAATTGATGTGATTATTGGTATGGATTGGTTAGAAGAAAATAATGTAGTCTTGCATTGTAAGGATAAGATTGTGTCTTATGCTGAGTCATCCAGTGCGCCGATGTTACTATCTGCGACTCGTGTAGAGAGGTGTGTGAGAAAAGGCTGTGAGGCCTTTATGGTTTTCTTCTCCATTAAGGAGGAGGGCGAGATCTCTATCGATAAGGTGGATGTAGTTAGAGATTTTCCAGACGTATTTTCCGATGATATGCGTGGACTCCCTCCAGAAAGGGAGGTAGAGTTTACCATTGAATTAGAGCCGGGCACGGGCCCAATCTCTAAGGCTCCATATCGGATGGCTCCGTCGGAATTGGTAGAGCTTAAGAAGCAGCTTGAAGAACTCCTGGAAAAAGGTTTCATCAGGCCTAGCGGATCGCCTTGGGGTTCCCCAGTCTTGTTCGTAAAGAAGAAAGATGGTAGCATGCGACTCTGTATCGATTATCGGCAATTGAATAAAGTGACCATCAAGAATAAGTATCCGTTGCCTAGGATAGATGATTTGTTGGATCAATTGGCAGGAGCTTCAGTTTTCTCCAAGATTGATCTTCGGTCTGGGTATCATCAATTGAGAGTTAGAGCAGAGGATGTCCCTAAGACTGCATTCAGGACGAGATATGGACATTATGAGTTTTTGGTGATGCCATTTGGGCTCACCAATGCCCCTGCCGTGTTTATGGATTATATGAATAGAATTTTTCGGCCATATTTGGATAAGTTTGTGGTGGTGTTTATAGATGACATTTTAATCTATTCCAAGAGTGAAGAAGAGCATCGGGAGCATTTGTATTCCATCTTGCGAGTTCTGAGAGATCATAAGCTTTATGCCAAACTTTCTAAATGTGAGTTTTGGCTCAAGGAGGTAAAGTTTCTAGGGCATGTAGTATCTGCTGAGGGAGTTGCGGTTGATCCAAGTAAAGTTGAGGCAGTTTTGCGGTGGGAGTCTCCTAAGTCAGTGACAGAGGTTAGGAGTTTTGTTGGACTAGCCGGGTATTATCGTCGATTTATTCAGGGATTTTCGCAGATTGCGAGGCCTTTGACTAATTTGACCAAGAAGGATAGGCCTTTCATCTGGACTGATCGGTGTGAGTCAGCATTTCAAGAGCTTAAGACCCGGTTGACGACTGCACCTGTGTTGACATTGCCAGATCCAAGTCAGCCATATGAGTTGTATACAGATGCATCCTTCATGGGTTTGGGCTGTGTCTTGATGCAGAATGGTAAGGTTATTGCGTATGCATCTAGGCAATTGAGACCGCATGAGGAAAATTACCCGACTCATGATCTGGAGCTGGGAGCAGTTGTTTTTGCTTTGAAGATTTGGCGACATTATTTGATGGGGGCACAGTTTGAGGTGTTCAGTGATCATAAGAGTCTGAAATATCTTATGGATCAAAAGGAATTGAATAATAGGCAACGTCGTTGGATGGAGCTGATTAAGGATTATAAGTTTGAAATTAAGTATCATCCAGGAAAGGCAAATGTGGTTGCTGATGCCCTTAGCCGGAAATCAGTGCATGTATCTGCTTTAAGTATGGAGGAGCAGTCTTCTTTAAGAGATTGTCATGTTATTCATGTTAAGACAGAGAAGTTAGTGGCGTTTTTGGGAGCAATTGTTGGCCAGTTTGGGTTCTTCGAGGATTTAAGAGTGGCTCAGGATCGGGATAGTCATCTGAAGGAGATCCGGGAAAAGCTTGATAGTGGTGTCTATCCGGATTATGATCTGGGTGATTCAGGTATTTTGAGATTTAGGAAAAGAGTATGTGTTCCGGATAATGAAGATATCAAGAAGGCTATTCTTGAGGAGGCTCATAGGAGTAGTTATGTGATGCATCCTGGCGTTTCTAAGATGTATAATGATTTAAAAAGAGTTTATTGGTGGCCTAAGATGAAGTCCGACGTGACTCAATTTGTCTTAAAGTGTCTGACTTGTCAGAAGGTGAAAATCGAACATCAGCGGCAGGTGGCCTATTGCAGAGTATTGAGGTTCCTCAGTGGAAGTGGGACAGTATTTCGATGGATTTTGTGGTTGGCTTGCCTTTGACTCAGTCTGGTCACGATTCGATTTGGGTTATCATTGACCGTTTGACTAAGTCCGCCCATTTTCTTCCGATCAGGATTAATTATCCTTTGCCTAGATTAGCTCAGATGTATGTGGACGAGATCGTCAGGCTTCATGGAATTCCCGAGAGTATTATTTCAGATCGAGACCCGCGGTTCACCTCTGAGTTTTGGAGGTCTTTACAGACGGCTTTGGGTACGAAACTTAAGTTCAGTACCGCGTATCATCCTCAGACCGATGGTCAAACCGAGAGGACAATTCAGACTTTGGAGGATATGCTCAGGGCGTGTGCTTTGGAGCTACCAGGCAGTTGGGATAGACATCTTCCATTGGCGGAATTTGCCTATAACAACAGTTATCATTCGAGTATTCAGATGGCGCCTTATGAGGCTTTATATGGTCGGAAGTGCCGGTCGCCAATTTGTTGGACGGAGCTTAGTGAGAGGGCTATTATTGGCCCAGATATTGTGGATCAGACGACAGAGAAGATTAAGTTGATTCGCCAGCGACTATTGACTGCCCATAGTCGGCAGAAGAGCTATGCAGATAAACGACGTAGATCGTTAGAGTTCAGTGTTGGGGATCATGTTTTTCTTCGGGTATCTCCGACGACGGGTATTGGGAGGTCCATAAGAGCTAAGAAGCTCACTCCCCGGTTTATGGGTCCGTTCGATATCATTGAACGGGTCGGATCAGTGGCATATAGGGTGGCATTGCCTCCACAGTTATCGAATCTTCATGATGTTTTTCATGTTTCTCAGTTGAAGAAATATCATCCAGACCCTTCGCATGTGATTGAGCCTGAGGAGGTCGAGTTGAGAGAAAACTTGACATATAAAGCTGAGCCAGAGAAGATTTTAGATGTTAAGGATAAGCAGTTAAGGAATAAGACGATTAGGCTAATTAAGGTGTTTTGGAGAGGTATGACTCCAGGGGATGCGACCTGGGAGACCGAGGAGCGCATGCAACGAGTGTACCCTTACCTATTCCTTGGGTAAGTTCGGTTTATTGAGTAATTTTTATACGTTGTATGTATTGTGTTTGCTTGTTTTAGGGTAATGTTAGCAGAATTTTGGGGACAAAATTCTTAAAAAGGTGGGGAGAGTTGTAACATCCTAAAAATTAATTGAGGATTTTTGGGGTAAATAGGAATTGATTAATGTGAAAGGATGGATTATGAGAATATGTGAAGGATTTTAAGGTATTTTTAAGGATTTTAAAGGCCTAATTTCTTCCTTATTTGGACGATAATAATTTTGGGAGAGATTATTTTTAGGCTCAAAAGAGGTTAATATGGGAGGAAATAAATAAATGATATTATGGGAAAATTTTGAGAGTGAAAAGAAAATTTTTTGTTCAAAAGAAATATCTTATTTGAGAATTTTAGGGCCCAATAATATATTTTCCACTTTGCCGACACTCATTTCCTCGTCAGTAACTTGTCATTGTGCATCAATTATTATTTCCTCAACCAATCACATTCAACTACTATTTATATATATTATATTATATTATTAATATAATATATTATATTATTATTTTACTATTCATCAATTATTATATATACACACGTTCCTACTTCCTTCCTTCCTCATTCCTTCGTCTCTCTCTCTCTCTCTCTCTTGCTCTCTCTTTCCACCATATATATATTCCTATCACTAGACTTATCAGAGTCCGTCAGCATAGGAATAGTAAGTTTTTCGGCCAACTAAGCACATTTTTGGAATCACGTAAGTCTCCTCTACATTTCTATGTCATTAGTTTTTCGATTTGTTATACTTGAAAAATTAGACCTTGTCTAAGTTGGTATTTTTGGGAGTCCTAAAATTAATAAATTGAAGCTTAGGCCTCGATTATGAGTTTTTCTGAGTAGATTTTTCATTGTTGGAAGTTTTCCTAATTATTAGGAATTTTTGGATTTATGGAAGTTTTAGAAATTGGGGCTTTTAAATTATTCGAGGTGCTTATGGGTAAATTGATGATTTTTAGATGTTTATTAAGGTTATATGAGGGGATTTAATTAATTGATTTGATTGGGGTTTGTACTTAAAGAATTATTGAGGGATTATGGGATGTTAAGGAATTTTATAAATAGTTATTGGAAAGATTAATAATTTTGGATATATGTATAAATGGAGTAGAGATAAATTTTAGAGATAAAAAGGGAGAATAAATGTTAAATAGAAATTTAAAATAAGTAAGGGCAAAGAAAGGGTAGTAAGTAATTTATTTTCCAACATGTGAAATTGTTGGATAAATAATTAATTTTGGTTGTATGTATGGTTGTGTAGTGCTTGAATTGCACTCAGTTAGCACGGGGGAGCTGCACTATTGTGAGATTGGTGCCAGCTATCAGGTAACCGCTTTCTGCTTGTTTATGTGTGTGTGTGGTGTTAGTAAGTAGTTTGAAATATTATTTGATAAATATGATGAGATATGGAAATGAGATCTTGAACTATTATTATGTTCATACTACAATGTCCTGTGGAGTATTATTTTGAAATGGCATAAATTTGTGATCTGAAATATTTGAACTGAAATATATGTGATTTTGGAAACTATTTCATATATATATGTATATCATGAAAATACTGAAAGGCCTGATGCCTGATAGTGGTGTTGCATATCTATGTGTTGTATGTGAGAAATTATTTGTGTATGTGACACCGGTGAATTGGAAATTGTGCCATCACGTGATGAGGTACCATGTTGCGCCACAGGGACTAATTGATATATTATGGGAAATAAAGGAGAGAAAGACGAAAAGAGGGGAGATCGCCCCTCACGGATTCAGAAAGGACGGAGATCCTTTTAATCCGTGGTACGGTTCAGGGAGGGTAGAAAGTCCCTCGTGAATTGTACCGTGGTGATCAGGGGCGGGTGGAAGGTCCCGACTGGTCCCACATGTTTTTCCCAACGCTTCTATTAGGATTCGTTTGGGTTGTTGTGATTATCAATGATATATATTATTTTTGAAGATGATTTGGGATGGATTATTTTGTACTTATAAACTGTGAAAGATATTTGGGACCAAGACATGCATTATATGTGAATACCTGAGCATGCTGTTTGAACTGGTATATATACATATATGTATTCCACTGGACACCTTGCTCGCACACACCGCACTTAGATGAGTAGTCAGTGGTTGCGTTTGGGGCTACCCCCGTTGATCTCACTTTTGCAGGTCCTAGGAGCGAAGTAGGAGGTCAAGGGAAGGATTCGGGAACTTCTCACTGATATCGTGAGATATTCTGGACCAGAAGGACAGGAGGTATTGCCACATTTAGGATCATATTTGTATGATGCTTCCGCTGAACTTTGTTATTATTCTGGAGAAAATTATTGTATAATACCTATTATGGTATGGTATTTTGAATGATGTGTGGAGTTCAATCATGTATAATGAAATTTTCGGTTATTGTACTGGGAAGGAAGTTATATTGTGATGACAGAGATTGGAACTGAGAGGTTTGAAATATATATAAATATTATGGAAAGATCTTTTTCTAACTATGTTAGTTATTTTTGTTAATTTAATTCTTTTTCCTAACATAGTTAGCACTATAAACGATTTAATGTTTAATTATGAGTGGTTAATAGTGGGATTAGGAAGTTAATGTTACAGTACTTGTTTAGTTGTAGAATAAGACTGACTTCCTTGCTTGGTTTCCAAAATACTATCCAATTGTTGCTTGACTTCATTTTTTTTGTTTTCTGAACACACTATCCATATAGATACGGGTAGACCAGCGTGTTCAACTAGGTCAAGCATTGAACGATAATCAAACACCCAACGAGGTGAAGCCAAAGGTATTTTGTTAGGTCCTGTGGAATAAAATATGTCATCATCCACCACAACACAACCAGATTCCAAACATTTCTTCCCCGCAAGGAGGCATGTTTATCATCATTGAAGCTCTTTTTGTGCCATCAAGACACAAATCTTTCTGATTCTCAAACCATGATGGTATTTCATGCCCTGGCATTGTCACCACAAGAACTTCATCAATGTCCACGCATTTCTCCTAAACACAAAAATAATCACATATCATCAAATCACATAGTATGATTAACAAGATAATATGTTTTATACGTATATATGTACCTAGTCAACTGAAGAAAATAGACGGAATAGTTGTTCGTCTGCCATAGTTTTCAGTGAACCACATTCTACTGCATCCAATATTGTTAAACGTGGTGCAGACTGTGGTAGTGATCGAAGTTCCGAACAGAAACTCAAACGAAGAACTTTCAGTTTCAAAAGATTAGTTATGCATCTAGAAGGAAGATTCTTTAACTAGTTTCCACTTAGATCTAATTTTTCCAATGATGATAAGGCACCCAATTCCAACGGAATGGATCCATCATCAATATTACAACAGCTTAAATCTAATTCTTTTAATGATTTAATACTCCATATTGAAGCAGGCAATGTTAAGCCCTCATGAGCTGAATTCCCCCAAAACAATGCATGCTTCAATGCAAGAAACGAGCTCCAAGAGTTGGATGTTAACCTTTTGCACCCCCGGAATTACAGTTTCCTAACCTTTTTTAAACCACCAATGGAAGAAGGTATTTCTGTTATATCAGTCACACTTGCGTCAATCTCCTCCAAGGCTTCCATTTTGTTCAACATTTCTGGCAATCTACCTAATTTTAAGCAGCCACATATGTCAATAGCTTTGAGACATTTCAAATTGTGGATGCTTTGAGGAAGGCAAATAAGATTTTTGCATCCCCTTAATTTCAATGTCTCAAGACCAGTCAATAATCCAAGTGACTTTGGAAGTTTCACTATATTTGTCTCCTTAACGTCAAACGTTTCTAGATTTTTTATACTTACCCTAAACTCTTAGCAGACATTTTACCTGATTGCATAAAAAAAACAAATTCTTTTAGAGCACCAATTTCCAACTTTTTTGGACAGTGGGCTTTGAGAATTTTGCAACCTTTCAAATTCAAGACTTGAAGATTTTTATGCTATCCAATTGAAGCATGACAGTCAACAAGATCTCACAACCCTTAAGATCTAATCTTTCCAGATTTGGAAGTTTAGAGAAATTAGGAGTTTCCATCAAGTTTTTGGAATAACTTAAGTACAAAATCTTCAGATTCTTTGAGCACTGCCCAAACAAAAATATGAGAATCAGTAAAAAAAATGCATTGCAAGACTGGCAAAACCAATTACACTTTCTATAACATCAACGAATAAGGTATCTTACCAGGGTTTTATTCCACAGTTTCTTTAATTTGCTATGATGCATTCTAAGATCAATAAGTTTAAACATTTGGGTTTCAGAAGGAAGAGTATCTAAAGGATATTTTGTCCAATTGAGTACTTTCAGAGCATGAGAAAGACATTTAAGGCCATGAGGAAGGTTGAAATCATTTGATGGTACCATGAGTAACTTGAGGTTATGCTTTTTTGAAAAGGCTTCACAATACCAAAATGCTTCATAAGATGTGACTGAAACCATACCTTGTATGTCTTTTGTGCCTGGGTAAAGAACATTTTAGTCACCAAGAGAAGGGAATTAAAAATTAATCAACAAGAAACAAATAAAACATATTAAAGGGTAAAGGCACAAAACTGCCAATGGTAAATCATTAAATGTGCAGCTGGCACCATATTAAAACCTTAATTGCAAAACTATCTATCATCAATTTAAAGGGGTACAATTTTATTTTTCCATGTATTTCATTAACTCTGACTATTTGAATGTAAATGTTGACTAAAAAATGTGACGTGGCTGAATGAGGTGGTGAATATGAAATACACACATGGATTTTGAAGAAGATGGGAATAAGGATAAAAAATGAGGTTGGTGAAAAAAGGAAAGGGAGTGTGTCACGAGAAGACTTTGGAATAAAAGAGTCATGAGAGAGAAAGCCCAAATCAAAAGTCTGAGAGTGCGAGAAATGGAGAGTGTGAGAGAAATTCACTACTACAAAAAGACCATTTCGTGTCCCTAATTCACGTAAAACTGACATTGAAAAAAACTCGGTGGCATTTTTGTAACTAAATTTCAGGCTAAGGAAGAAACCATGTCACAATAATAGGAGAAATGTGACGTGGTTTAAAGTTATGAGAAACCACGTCACATATTTTTAATATGTGACGTGGTTTGCTTCAGGTATAATTAGGTTTTTTTTATTTTTTTATTTTATAAGAAACATATTTTTAATATGTGACGTGGTTTCTTATAAAATAAAAAAATAAAAAAAACCTAATTATACCTTAAGCAAACCACATGTGACGTGGTTTTCTTTAAAATATTTTTTAAAAATTTTTTTATAAGAAACCACGTCACATATATTTAATATGTGACGTGGTTTGCTTCAAAATAATTTTTTTATTTTTTTAAAAAAGAAACCACGTCATATATTTTTAATATGTGACGTGGTTTCTTCAAAATAAATTTTTTATTTTTTTTAAAGAAACCACGTCACATATAGAAAATATGTGACGTGGTTTTTTCGAAACGACGTCACATATTAACATATGTGACGTCATTTTGGATGAACCACGTCACATTTTTTCTATATGTGACGTGGTTTCTTCAAAAAAAAATATAAAACCATGATTTAAATCCCAATCACATCGTCTTCATCGTTATCAGCCCAAATTTCATTGTTGCCGCGCGCTCAGCTCCCCAGAAAAATTTGAACTCCACACCCCCAGCTCTCTCCTCTCTCCCTCACCCCTTAGCTCTCTCCTCTCTCCTTCACCCCCCAGCTCTCTCCTTCAGCTCGGCATTGAAGGAAAAAAAAACCCCCAGCTCTCTCCTCTCTCCTTCACCCCTCAGCTCGTCCTTCAGGTCTCTAGCTCCCTCAGCTCGTCCCTCACAGGTGCGAGATCTAACTACCTTTTTTTTGTATCTTACACAGAATTTGCATAATGGGCCTTATTCTTGGATCTTGCCCAGAATTAATGCGTGGTTATTGATCTTTTTTTGTTTGGAATTCCACCTTTTTTGCCATCGTTTGGGATTATTGCATTCTTGTTCTTTTAGTTTGTAATTAAACATTTTTTTGCCAGCGTTTAGGATTATCATATCCTTCATACTTTGTACAATTACTTATCAATTTATCCATAGTGAGTATTTAATTTACTAATTGTAGAGCAATGTTTAATTTCCATCAAATGAGGATGAAATTATAGGTTTTGTAATTACTGGTTGGTGTTGAATTAGTAATAGTATGTTTTTGTAGAGATGATTGATCATTGTACAAAATACTAAATTGTGTAAAAATAATGGTTTGTGTAGTAGTAAGCAACACAAGTATAGATGTTTAGTATGATTTGATTAGTTATATTAGCTTGATATTGCTATGTGTTGTCTGTTTTCTGAGATTAGCTTGGCTGATTGCTATCTGTTTTCTGAGACAGCAGATGGGAAAAAGAAAATAGGACCAAAAGAAAATAGTAAAAAAAATTAAAAAAAAAAAAGCAATTCACGTCACATGTTTAGAAAACATGTGACATGAATTATATTGGGAAGAAACCACGTCACTTATTAGCAAAATAAGTGACGTGGTTTCTCCACAAACCACGTCACTTATTTGGCTAATAAGTGACTTGGTTTATTCCAAGGATATGTGACGTGAATTCTCATATATTTAAAAAAAAAAGATTCAGCAACTTATCTACGTCTCTTGTTTCATAACTTGTGACGTGGAAAATCAAACTTTCCACGTCACATATCTTATGTGACGTAAAATACCTATTTTTTATAAGTCACTACTTTTAACGTCACATAAAAAAGTGACATTAAAACCCCTAAATAACAGACATGGAAACTCCTTTTTGTAGTAGTGATTCGATCAAAGCATCTGAGAGTTAAGGTTTGTGACGGAGAAAGTGAGAGAGAAGTAGGTTCGGATAGTAGGATTAAAAGTGCATATGAAAAAATTAGCTGCCAGGGCAAGAAGGAACAAGATGGAAAGCATTATAAGCATTGAATAGGACCAAAAATTTGTTCTTTTCTGCCTTGTATAGTGAATGACTTTGAAGGGCGAGGATAAGAACGACAATGTTAAAGTCAAAGAAGTTCAAAACAATGAGTCAGAGGGAAGTGAGACATCATTGGAGATTGCACTAAAGCAGGTAAGTGAACATTTTGCTCTAAAAAGAAGGAATTGGGAAGAAACAAAGACTCAACTACGAGAGGGAAAAACATCTATAAATGAGGCTATTAATTGCTTTGATTATGGAGATAAAAATCGATCTGAGATAAGGAAAGGTGAAAGTGAGAGGAATGAGTGTCTTGTCCAAGAAGATGTAATAGAAGAGTTAGAATCGATTGAGAGGTTTGATGATATTGATGATTATGATTTTGCAAGTGAGGATGAGAGCTACTCAACTAATAGTGATAGTTCCAACTCTGATTAAAGTGTTGAAACAGAGTTTGAAGTGGCAAACAATGATCAAAATGAAGATAATGATGAGGATTTTGGCTCATATCGTTACATTGACATTCTGAAAGAAATTAAAGGAGGTGGTGATTCGGGCTCTAGAAGTAATCCCTTCTTTACATTAGACATGAGTTTTACTGACAAAGCGGAGCTGAGAATGGCTTTGGACAGGTATGCAATCACAAATGAGGTAAACATAAAAATTTCTAGGAGTGATAAAAGGTTGGTACAAGCAGTTTGTCAAGAGGGATGCCACTTTATTTTATATGCTTCAAGGACTGGTGAAGAAGTAGGCTTTGTAGTGAAGACATTGTTTTTAGAGCATAATTGTACAAGGGTGTATAAGAACCAAAAGAGAATCAGTAAGATAGTTGGTGGAAGGGTATAAGGATAAAATTCAAGATAGGCCGCAATATAAAATCAGTGAGATGAATTGGAAGTTGAGCATGAGTGGATAGTGAATTAAGTATTCACAAGTGCAAGAGAGCTAAGAGGAGGATAATGCAAGAAATGGAAGGAAGCTTCAAGGATGAGTTTGCAAATCTGGAGGCATATTGTAATGCATTGAAGATCTCAAACCCAGGCTCAGAAGTGATTTTGGAGTTAAGTGATGAGGACATTGAGTTAGGTAGGTAGGTTTTTAGAAGGATGTATGTGTGCTTCAATGCATCCAAGATATGTTTTGCAGTGTTATGGTTTTCAGTTAACATACTGTTTATTATTAATTGTTGATAGTTTAAGCTAATTGGTGTAGATAGAACTTTAATTTCCTTAAGGGTAGAGCAAAGGGAATTTTGCTCACTGCTATAAGGGTGGATACAAATAATTCTTTGTATCCGATAGCCTTTGTTTTGGTAGACAAGGAAAATGGCCTTCAGCTGGTGCGAGGTAAACAATCTTGAGACACATCCAACTTCCTCCCCATGTAACCCCCACCCACCTGCACCTTGCCTAGAAGGCCGAAACTCAAGAGAATATGAACTGAAGAGTTCAATAGGAGGTAGAGAAAGGGTGTTGTTGTATCGAAAGCAACTCACACTGGCCAAGAACCATAAACAATACCAGGCAAATTATCTACTAATGGTAAAATACAAATATGCAGTTTCTATCGTCAAGAAGGATATTATAGATCCATGTGTAAAGAGGTATAAATTATATTTTCTCTTATTGATTTGCCTACTATTTTGTTAATTTGGATATTCCTCACATTTTTGTAGCAGGCACCTTCTTCAAGCACTAGTCAGCCTCTAAGGAAAAAAGGTATAAATTATTTTCTTAATATTTTTTTTAGTTACTTGGCTGCCAATGAGTATTTCATTTTTAGTCAGTAGCTACAATAGAATTGCAGTATATACTAGCTTTTTATTTGTATTAGGTACCTTCTTCAAGCACTCGCCAGCCTTTAAGGAAGACAAGATGGCCACAGAATATAAGTAATCCCTCATCTTCAAACACTCTTCAAGCATCTTAGTCCACAGCAAGTTAGCCACCTAATGCTACACAAGAGTCACGGAATACAAGTAATCCCCCACAACAAACACCCTGTGCTCCAAAAACGAAAAGCCAAGCAAGTTTGTCAAACCCCCTAACTCTTCTCAAGGTACAGTTACTACCTCCCAGACTTCTTAAGGCAGACATCCAAACTAACCAACTCAAGTGAAAAACAAATATGCTTACAAAAGAAGGGTGGAGTGTGGATTAGTGTAAGGTTTGATGAGAACACTGGAAGGATCCTGTACAATGTGAGTTATTTGCCTCACTTATTTCAATTCAAAACAACCTGGATTAACTTTAATGTGTAACAGTTTTTTCCCTATTTTGTTGAATAATTGTGCGTTTTTCCTCATTTCTCAGCCTAGCATGAGTTCTGAAATTGTCATTGAATAGGGATCTGCACCTCAATAAATGCGAAAACATGGTGACACCCAAAAGTTCCCTATACCAAATGAGAAGGAGATGAGAATGAGGCGGAGTCAATGTTTCAATGCTGCTGAAGGTTTTAGGGGAATTCAATTCAAGCCTCAAGGAACACCACTCTCAAATATTTCTAAGCTCCTTATTCAGCCACCATGACTTCAATGGAAAGAAGGCCCAAGTGTCACTACTCATCAACTCCTTGTACAAAGAGACAGCATGGCTTCTAAGACGAGTTGGTGCAAAGAAGCTTGGCATATAGGTAGTGAAATTGAGAGTTATATTTTGTTAGCCACATGGCCCTTTTGGTTATCTTGTAAATCACTTGACATTTAGTTCGACTCTTGGCCCTTCTGATTATTTTGTAACTCAGATCACTAAGACCATGTACAATGTCAGCTACATTGACCCCTTGG
Source organism: Mimosa bimucronata (assembly GCA_037074515.1). NCBI lineage: Eukaryota > Viridiplantae > Streptophyta > Magnoliopsida > Fabales > Fabaceae > Mimosa > Mimosa bimucronata. The sequence goes on from CM073443.1 coordinate 1,923,692, forward strand.
TTATGAGTCATGCGAGTTATATGACTGCTATATCAATGAATCAACTTTAATGAGTCAAATTTAGTTACTGCCTCTACAATCTCCTTTAGTTTCAGCTGATAACAAAAAAATAAAACACAAATGGGAAACTTTATTTGTATTCCTTCTCTCTCACACAAACATATAACACATACATATTCACTCATTCACATATGATTCAAAATACCTGAAGCAAGCATATTTACATAAAAGATAAAACATATATAACATAATAAACCCTTGCTACAGTTTACAATAGCAAATCAAATTGACATAATTCTCGTGTTCAAACCAATACTTTATCATTAAGCACAGGTGTAAATAAAAAATTAAATAAATAAACAAAAAGACTAACGGGTAAAGTCATGAACAATAAGATTTAACTTACAATACAAATATAAACAATACAAGAAAAGCTTATTACTCGTCATGATCAGAACTGTGGCTAAAATTTATGGGATGAAAAACCTAATTACTCATCATGATCAGAACCATGGCTAACATAGATACAATACATATAGAAACAACCATGTCATAATTAATGTTCCCATTGCAATCTTGAACTTCACCCCTTCTTGATTCATTGGCAACTATCTCATGTATCCTTTTCAGCTTCCTCAATTCCCCATGGATTACATCTACCTCTTCAAAGAATCTTCGACCACCATCATCGCTCTTCGAAGTATGGAATTTTCTTCATGCAACATTTCATTATCAACAAGAAGCTGCCTTATCACCGTGTTCGCCCTGTGACTAAATTCACTATCATGCCATTCAAAGTAACTGCAATCTTCTTCCTGGCAAAGTTAAAAAATCCCCATCAATGGTGTTCAATCAACATGGGATGGGGCAATCAAGCTCCACACATTAGAAAACTTACTTGATTGTACTTTGGGCATCTATAAAACCTTCTACCCGGGTTGCGAACAGTCCAAGAAGTCCACCGTGGAGCAGGCAGCTGGCAGAAGCAAAATCTCTTCGACCCATCGTATTCATCTTCGCGGCCATTCAGAAGTTGCCCTGGCACTAAGAATAAAACAACTGATTTCAAATTGGCTACAATATTTGTCAAAAACAGCCCTAGCAATTGTTCTCTTGACAACACCAGGCATACCCTATATCCCTACAAACTGAACATCATTCAAACCTGGCTTCCACTGTTCTACTTTTCTGTCAATTTCAATCAGTCCTTTACTATAAGGTGGCATTAATTTGGTCAATAGCTCCTCAACCACCATGTCAATAAGTTCTGCTTCAGAACTGCAAGTTAAAACAACAAATGACTTGATTTGATTCCACGATACACTAATTTAAATAAAAGTATCAACTATCAAAATCAATGTCAAATGATCTAAAAGGAAGGAACAAATGAATAAACAATAAAAAGAATCATGACGCTTGTAATATGAGGTATATTTGGTGTTACAACTAAAATGTTTGTCTTCATAAATAGATTTTTCTTCTTCTTTGCAATAAGATCAAATACACGGCAAACAAATAGTTTGACTCCACCTAGATCTATGTTCCGTGAACAGATTATTAAGTATAAAAGATATGCCTATATGGTATAATTGAACCCAATAAGAGTTTAACTAACCGATTATTGCAATCCCATCCAGATAAGCCAGCAACTTTTGTGAGAGAATCTCTCCAAATTTCGATAATGTGATTGTCCAGCTTTTGATGCATTACAAAAGCTTCAGCAAAACTTCCACTTTGATGCCGTACATCTGAAGGTTCAACATCATAAAAAATGGGGAAAACTTGTTGGCACAGGTTATCCCTTGAGTGAAGGATATGCTGCAGCTCATTTAAACACCACGAAGAAGAGGCATAATTTTTAGAGAGAACAACAATTGCAAAATGCGAGTCCTCAATTGCCTGTTTGAGTTCTGTTGAAATCACCTCTCCTCTCTCAAGTTCATCATCTCTGAAAACTTTCAATCCACTCCTTTTCAATGCATGATACAAGTGGCCTGTGAACCCGTTACGAGTGTCTTCGCCCCTAAAACTCAAGAATATGTGATACTTCCAAGTCTTTTGGGCTGAATTGGAGTACTTTAAGGGGTTTGAAGACGATGCTTCTTGATCATCAATTGCCATGAGAGTTTGAGGCAGTATAATTTGATGAACCAGCAAGAATATACGACCTACAACAGCTAAACCAGGTGATTAGCCCTCAAGGAAAACAAATCAAATATGAGATTATGAGAACACAGAAAAAAAGTGATTAATTAAAGAAAAACAGTGGAAGGTGCAGATATATAATAGAATGATCTGAAGGCATACAGCTGTAAGTGAATTGTATTAATTCTAATGCTAGCTACATATACAAGCTTCAAAACTTTACCTTCTGATGGTGTTGTAATGAAACCAGAATTTTCTTGCAAGCTTCTCACAACTTTTATCTTCTTCTTTTCCTCTCTTTTTCTGAAACGAACCTAAAAGCAAAGGGAGAAAAAGACTAAAAAACCAAGCCGGCTTAGTATTACTCTCCGGCTTCGTGCTTCTCCTCACTCTTACCTTTGCATTAGTAGCGATAAATGATAAATTATACTCCTACTAGGAAAAAAAACTCTTTTTTTTCCTCATCAGAAGAGGGCGGGGTTTGAAACTTTGAATCTGTGAGTCTCTCTTGTGAAGCTTCGTTTGAATGTTAGCGAAATATTGGTGGGAAACGTTTCTGGCGCCCTCTCTTTTTAATTTTTAAATCAATGAATCCTTTTTTTTATTTTGGCCAACCAGTTTTAAAATTTAATGGCTGATGATTTTTTTTTTTTTGAACTGATATGGCTGATGATAGATACTATACCGTTTAAATTTTTTTATTACTTTTTTTTTATTACTTAAACAAAACATGTCTCTTGTCTTGAGAGTTGGGACTTGGGCCGCATCTCCGCCCGCAAAATTAATATGCTTAATTTTTTTAAAATTTTTGTACAAAAATTAAATAAAATTAATGTCTTTATCCTCTCTTAGACTTATTTAAAAAGTTAATTTTAGATTCTACGTTTTTTATATGTTATTGTTTTCCTAAACTCCATTCTCCGTCAGTTAATGGTAACTAAGAAAGATGGAGATTGTTGAAGATGATTATTAGAAGAGTATTTCAGAAATAAATATGATATGTTAAATAACTTAGCTGACATATTTAACCTAATTAAATTATATTAAAGCACCATTTAGAATATGAGGGAGTAATACTTTACTGAATTTCGAAAATATATATATATATATGTTTTATGAATATATCTACATTAAAATTAGATAAAGAAGGAAGAATGTGCCGACTGCCGAGTATATGCAATTAGATCAACTTCTTCTTTTACATTTCTCTGTTTTTTTCCCCCAATTCTCTTGTCACATACGAGCCACACACTATTACAAAGGCGGAAGATATTTCTCCACCACATCTCCAGCCACACACCTTTTTTTTTTTTTTAATCAAGGACAAATTTCATTAACTAAATTATAAAGGTTACAAACTTAAAGGTTTCTAAATCTTGAGAAAATTACAACTAGACCATTGAAAAGAAAAAACTGTGACATTAACCCCCGGCTAATGTTTTAAGTTTTTTTTTCCTATACCTTCTCTGATAGTATCAAGAACATACGTTTAGCGTGCGTTTTTATCATAATTTGAGTAGGGCATAATATTTCTTTTTTGCAAACATTTTTCTGTGTACGCTTAACACCATAAATTTAATTATAATGCTACCCTTCTAGTATATCTTCCAAAAAACATGATCAAAAATACATATATACTTTTCTCAAAAGTACGCTTCACACCATAAAATTTTTTTAAATGTAAAAATGCCTATGAATTTTTTAAATTGGGGGTAAAAATGACACTTCCATGAAAATGGACTAACTGCCCTTACTTTTTAGACTCGATGGGCTCCACACTCTATTTTTATATGACTATTTTATTAAAAAAAAAAAAACCACTCTTTTACCTCCCACTCTCCTCCCTCACTTTGCAATGACCTATTGACAACTACCTTGGCGATGCCGCCCAATATCTCAGTCAAGAACACCACAAAATCTCAGTATTTTTCGCTTCATCCCATTAATGATGAGAAAGGTACTACAAGCTAACTTCATAGGTCATGCAGTTCAGGGTAAAAAAATGTCACTGAGTTGGTGTTTTTAGGAAAAAGCTAGTTTATTTAATTCAAGAAATATGATTTTTTTTATTTTGTGAAATTGGTTATTCTTTATTTTCTATGAAAAAGGATTTTTGCAGAAAAATTTTGTTGATTAGCGTTCGTGCGGAGATTCCCATAATCTCATAGGGAAAGTTAATTCGTTTTTGCCTGTAGAGGTTCTTAAAACCTCACACGATAACAAAAAGCACTTTGAACAATATTTTTATCGAAATAAATTTTATATTTTATTTAAATCTTTATAAGAAAACATGCGTTTACAATCATCAATAAACAAATAAAGACAAGCTTCAATGGCAATTAAACCTAATAATAGCTTATAATAGTAAGAGAGTTTACACCTGGGAAGCTTTGGACTTTGCTGCAAAATAATGAAGTGAAGATGGCATATATAAGGAAATCAAACATTTCATTTTGCTAAATCTTCTAAGTTTTCAAGAGAAAAAAATGAAGTAGTATGAAAGAAAGAAGAAAAATAAGGAAGAAGAGAACAAAAGAGAGAAAGAAGATATTGATCAATTCAATCGTACTATATCCTAACCTTCAAACCATTGATGTTGAAACTTACATGTGTAACAACAACCATGGAACACAGGCTTTAATTGAATAATAGTCGGTAAAGTAATTACTGGATCAAAAGATTGAAAGAAATAAGAGAAACAGGACAAAGAAGATGAACAAATCATTTTCTATTCATTTCTCCTCACTGCCTGCCTTTATTTTTCCCTAGTCTCTCCAAATTACTCTCTTACTATCCTTTTCATAGGCAATATCTAGGGTTTGCTTCATTAAAACTCTCTGTTTTTTTTTTTGGGTTTTTTATTATTTAATTATTTTTATTTTTAAAAACATCTCTTATTCTAAGACTCAGTTAACATAAATGACAATTTTTTTTTTATAATTTTCGTTTTTTATTTTTTATTATTTTTTAATCATCAATAACCCGATAATGACTTGTAATCAACATCAATTTTCATTTCAAAATTTTATTTTGTAATGATGACACTAATAACACATATCTCAATGTATGTTCTACAAGGATGATTTTATTTATTTTTATTTTTATCATTTTTTATTCTTTTGTGGGCCCCAAACAAAATATGGTATTTACCCATGTTTATTTTTTAAAATTAAACATGCATGTGCATATGTACACACATATATAATTTAGTACCCCTTAAAACTAAGTTGCCTTACATGATTACTAAAGAGTAGAGGGAGTGTATATATACACGTATATGTATTTAATTTTCACATGCGCTAGCTTGGCCTAAAAGTGGAAAACACACAGGACATCGTAAATAAGAAAGCATATGCATCTATGCATGTGGAGTGGGGCTGGCTTTGTCACCTTCCATTATGAACACACCAGGTGAGGTAGGGGTGTTCATGGCCATGCCAGTGAAAAGGGATCGAAACACATTTTTGTCCGGAAAATTCCAGGTTTTTTGTGTAATTTTTTTTTTTGGCCAGCTAATATTCTATTCTTTAATTCTTTTAGTACACATCAAAACTTCTAGTACTTCTTCCGGTCCTAAATATAAGACCACTTTGACTTTTTTTTGAAAGTTAAGGAAGCAAATTAGACCACTAAATTATAACAGATGTCACATGAAATTAGATTATATATTAGTTTATAAGTAGAATAAATTAGTTTTGAGGAAAAAAGATTTTTTTTGGACTGAAACTATTTTTTTTGGACTGAAAAAAAAGTCAAAAAAGTCAAAATGATCTTATAATTAGGACCGGAGGGAGTATTTGCTTGAGACAATATATTTTATATAACATATTTGATAGAGTCTTCTCCCAGTCAGTAATTTTCAAGTGAATCTGGCTGTAATTCCTTGATAGTTCGTCTTTGTTTTCCTCTATAATTTTCCAAAACACAACCCAGAGATGGCAAGATTTTATTTCTTTCTCATGTTTATGTGCCCTTCCTTGGAGGGACACATACTTACCATCAGAAGCTTTAAAATCAAACCCGCAGTGAGGCAAACATATCTTATCATCAATTACAGTGCATAACCAAATTCCTAACCAATCACCTTCAGGGATGTCTATCATTACAGAAGCTACATGTTGTCCATTCAGAGGAAGATGATCCTGATTCTCAAACCATGATGGTATTTCGCTCTCTGGAAGAGTCACTGAAAAATTTGTGATTCTCCTTAATCCTGCATGTTGGCCATCCTAAAGCCAAGAAATTTGTCAGGTAGCAAATTGCCTAGCATTAACAACATAAGATATAGATGGGTTTGTGAATGGAAAAAATGAAGACCATTATGTACATACCTGTTCCATTGAAGCAAAGAGATGTAACAATTTTTGGTCTGATAAATTTCTCAGTGAACCGCATTCTCCTGCATCCATTATATTTAAACCAGGCGAAGGCTGTGGCAAAAATTGAAGCTTTGGGCAGGAATTCAAATAAAGATTCTTAAAATTCAAAAGATTACAGATGAAGCCATCAGGTAGATTCACGAACTCATTTCCACTCAAATCTAACTTTTGCAATGATGACAAGCCACTAGGGTCATTAGGGATTATCCCATCAACAATATTGCAGATGCTCAAATCTAATTCTGTCAGTGATTCAATATTGAAGATAGAAGAAGGCAATTTTAAGTCCTTAGTAAATGGCTGTCTCTGAAACATTTGGTTCCATAGAATAGACAAGATCCTTGAGTTGGAAGTTGGCCTTTTGCATCCATGAAATGCTAGTGTCTTTAATCAATCAATCAACTTAAACTATTAAATCTACTCTACCAAGGAGTCATCTAACAGATAATATCCTTCTACAACCAAACTTTAGACGACCAGGATTTGTCCATAGAATATCATTGGGCGTTGTGCAAGAGAGTACAGGAGGAGAGGCCAGCTATTGAGGCTCCACCCTTTGCCCCTGTCACTCTGCTCTTCCTCTGTCTTTTTCTGCTTAGAGCAACGTCACTCACTAACAATTTTTAGCTATTAAAGCCCTTTTCCTGCCACCAGAGTGGCAAACTTAATGTTGCTTAGGGAGGGAAACTCAAAATTCAAAATTCAAACATGATGCAGCCTCATATATAACCAATCTCTCTTTTAGAGCACTCATATATAACCGATCTCTCTTTAAGAGCACTCACCTTTATCTCGAACCCCAACCCCAACCCAAACTCACCCCAAAGCGCTTCCATGGCATATCACTAACCTTAGATTTGATAGCGATTCATCCAGTCCGTGATGTTACGGCTTCATCTTCTTCCACACTTCCTCTTTGTCTTCTCCATTTTGTCTTTGTTGGTGGAGATACAATCGACCGAGTTTCTGATGGAAAACTGCTTTAAAGGTTGTTCTTAGTTATTGAAGAAGGAAAATGAAGGTAAGAAAAGTACACTTTTTACCTGATGAGAAATGGCAGAGAAAGAGCCTTTCTTTAGTTTGTATTTTTCTTTTTCCAGATTCTCCCTCTATGTATGAGTTTGGTTGCAGGTTTATTGATAGAAGCTGCTTCATAGTGATATAAAGAGAGAGATGTAGAAATAAGTGAAGGATTATTCTGAAGGAAGATGGTTTCACCAAAGGTTGGAAGGCTCACGGTGTCGGGCTTCTTCGGAAATAGAAAGAGAAAGAAGAAGGAACGGGAAAGAGCAACCAAAAATATCCCACTCTTACATAAAGCAATGATCTTTCTTCTTTTTCTTTCAGCAATTTTTTTTTAAAGTAATCGATTTTGCCACCATATTAGCCAAGCACGTTCACCGAGACGGAAGAAGCACAACCACAGCCACATAAATTAAAAAAACCACCATTCACTTGTCTATTTATAAATAACTTATTTTTAAATTTCTTACAATTTTCTAAAAAGTTAACTAAATCTTATATTTAAAAGATGACATGAAGGGAGTGCATATAAACCTTCATGCACATTTTATTTTCTTTTTTTTTTATTATTAGACTAGAATTTCACTTTAGATAATTAATGTGTGCAATTTTATATCCTTATAAAGTCTTGTCCCGTCACGGTTCCGTTCTCACACTGTCATAATCCCTCACTCCCTCCTGTAGAATTTATCCTTGTGTGCATTCAATACGGAATCATTCATTGATAATAATCTTGGAATAAATAAAAACTTATTTATATTTAGAATATATGATGAATGAATGCTTAGAAACAATATCAGTTTTTATATTTAAAAAATTTACCACAAAGCATAAGGAACTAAATGTTCATTATAAAACAAGAGAACAATGGATAAGGAAAATGGATACAACTTCGCATATGCTTTAAGTTATTTTCTTTAAAGAAATGTAAGCTGAACCACTATTTTTAATTAAAAAATAATTTGTAAAATCAGCAATACTACCACTTTGTTGAAGTTTGTTTCCAGCCCAATCATGGCATGGTTCAAATTGCCTGCCACAGGCAAATCAGTTGGTTGAAGTTTGTTTCCAAAAATAGAACAACAGTATTACTCTGCCTGTAACTAATCATTTGAAATCTTTTAATCTCTTGCTGGCCGCAACCAAACAGTGTTGGTACAACTGAATCGGAGGATTGGGGGCATGAACAGCCTGCACAATGTGTTGTAGCTGTCCACTATCACAATATATGACACAATCTAATCAGAACAAGGGAAGTGAATAAGCTGCGTGCTACATCAATTAATATACCAATATATTAGATGGAAACCCAAATTACACACGACCATCCGTATATCTTGCTGTTTTTGTAAATCTTACTTAGCATAATACCATTATTACATATAATGAACCAAGTTAAGTACTTGTTACATTTGTTAAAAATTAAAGTTTAGACTTGCTGCACCAGTTCAATTTATTTCTTTGTCGGCATATAATTCTGGTATTGGAGGTCAGCTTCGAATCAAGGGAACCCCAGCTACTCTATGTTCAAGGTTTAACAAGATCATTTTTTTTGGGGCGGCACCCTTAGGGTATTGTGTTTTTAAGTGTTAAACTTGATATCTTTAGTTAAGTTAGAACAACCCCTTCTTGATCCAAACATTTTGTGATACAATTATTCAATTTATTATACAAATATTTTAACCAATAAATTAAATTAAAGTATTTTTTGTGTGATTTTATTTGTTGCTTGGACTAGAGGGAGCATTATATATATAGGGGTGAAAGGGCTATGTATCATGTGGGTTAATGAAGTGTTGATTCCAAGATTTTGTGTCATAGTTAGAGATGAGGGGAGCAGCTTGAAACAAAAATGAAAAGAGGATAATTATAGTGAAATGACATACTTATTTGGTCTATGTGTTGAAGTTACTTTCTCCTAGAGCTTTGCTGATGACACGCCACCCACACTTAATTAAAACGTTTGCATCAAAAGAGGTACGGTTGTTCTTGAGAACATGGATCGTCAAGGGGATTTGACTGTACTTGTAACATCCTAAAAATTAATTGAGGATTTGTGGGGGTAAATAGGAATTGATTAATGTGAAAGGATGGATTATGAGAATATGTGAAGGATTTTAAGGTATTTTTAAGGATTTTAAAGGTCTAGTTTCTTCCATATTTGGACGATAATAATTTTGGGAGAGATTATTTTTAGGCTCAAAAGAGGTTAATATGGGAGGAAATAAATAAATGATATTATGGGAAAATTTTGAGAGTGAAAAGAAATTTTTTTGTTCAAAAGAAATATCTTATTTGAGAATTTTAGGGCCCAATAATATATTTTCCACTCTGCCGACAATCATTTCCTCGTCAGTAACTTGTCACTGTGCATCAATTATTATTTCCTCAACCAATCACATTCAACTACTATTTATATATATTATATTATATTATTAATATAATATATTATTATTATATTATATTATTATTTTACTATTCATCAATTATTATATATACACACACGTTCTTCCTTCCTTCCTTCCTCATTCCTTCGTCTCTCTCTCGTCTCTCTCTCTCTCTCTTACTCTCTCTTTCCACCATATATATATTCCTATCACTAGACTTATCAGAGTCCGTCAGCATAGGAATAGTAAGTTTTTCGGCCAACTAAGCACATTTTTGGAATCACGTAAGTCTCCTCTACATTTCTATGTCATTAGTTTTTCGATTTGTTATACTTGAAAAATTAGACCTTATCTAAGTTGATATTTTTGGGAGTCCTAAAATTAATAAATTGAAGCTTAGGCCTCGATTATGAGTTTTTCTGAGTAGATTTTTCATTGTTGGAAGTTTTCCTAATTATTAGGAATTTTTGGATTTATGGAAGTTTTAGAAATTGGTGCTTTTAAATTATTCGAGGTGCTTATGGGTAAATTGATGATTTTTAGATGTTTATTAAGGTTATATGAGGGGATTTAATTAATTGATTTGATTGGGGTTTGCACTTAAAGAATTATTGAGGGATTATGGGATGTTAAGGAATTTTATAAATAGTTATTGGAAAGATTAATAATTTTGGATATATGTATAAATGGAGTAGAGATAAATTTTAGAGATAAAAAGGGAGAATAAATGTTAAATAGAAATTTAAAATAAGTAAGGGCAAAGAAAGGGTAGTAAGTAATTTATTTTCCAACATGTGAAATTGTTGGATAAATAATTAATTTTGGTTGTATGTATGGTTGTGTAGTGCTTGAATTGCACTAAGTTAGCACGGGGGAGCTGCACTATTGTGAGATTGGTACCAGCTATCAGGTAACCGCTTTCTGCTTGTTTATGTGTGTGTGTGGTGTTAGTAAGTAGTTTGAAATATTATTTGATAAATATGATGAGATATGGAAATGAGATCTTGAACTATTATTATGTTCATAATACAATGTCCTGTGGAGTATTATTTTGAAATGGCATAAATTTGTGATCTGAAATATTTGAACTGAAATATATGTGATTTTGGAAACTATTTCATATATATATGTATATCATGAAAATACTGAAAGGCCTGATGCCTGATAGTGGTGTTGCATATCTATGTGTTGTATGTGAGAAATTATTTGTGTATGTGACACCGGTGAATTGGAAATTGTGCCATCACGTGATGAGGTACCATGTTGCGCCACAGGGACTAATTGATATATTATGGGAAATAAAGGAGAGAAAGACGAAAAGAGGGGAAATCGCCCCTCACGGATTCAGAAAGGACGGAGATCCTTCTAATCCGTGGTACGGTTCAGGGAGGGTAGAAAGTCCCTCGTGAATTGTACAGTGGTGATCAGGGGCGGGTGGAAGGTCCCGACTGGTCCCACATCTTTTTCCCAACGCTTCTATTAGGATTCGTTTGGGTTGTTGTGATTATCAATGTTATATATTATTTTTGAAGATGATTTGGGATGGATTATTTTGTACTTATAAACTGTGAAAGATATTTGGGACCAAGACATGCATTATATGTGAATACCTGAGCATGCTGTTTGAACTGGTATATATATATATTCCACTGGACACCTTGCTCGCACACACCGCACTTAGATGTGTAGTCAGTGGTTGCGTTTGGGGCTACCCCCGTTGATATCACTTTTACAGGTCCTAGGAGCGAAGTAGGAGGTCAAGGGAAGGATTCGGGAACTTCTCACTGATATCGTGAGATATTCTGGACCAGAAGGACAGGAGGTATTGCCACATTTAGGATCATATTTGTATGATGCTTCCGCTGAACTTTGTTATTATTCTGGAGAAAATTATTGTATAATACCTATTATGGTATGGTATTTTGAATGATGTGTGGAGTTCAATCATGTATAATGAAATTTTTGGTTATTGTATTGGGAAGGAAGTTATATTGTGATGACAGAGATTGGAACTGAGAGGTTTGAAATATATATAAATATTATGGAAAGATCTTTTTCTAACTATGTTAGTTATTTTTGTTAATTTAATTCTTTTTCCTAACATAGTTAGCACTATAAACGATTTAATGTTTAATTATCAGTGGTTAATAGTGGGATTAGGAAGTTAATGTTACAGTTGGTATCAGTTTCATGGTATAAGACCTGGAAAGGTGTTTTGCATGTTTCTTGTTGTGTCAGTCATGCATTACACTTGCATTAGTGATATTGTGGCAATACTTTTCCGATCCTTTCCCTTTTTATGTTTCATATTGTATGATTGTTTTTAATAGGTGTAACTTCCATCCGTAGGTGGGTGGAGAGTATGGCTCGTACTAGGAGATCAGGTGCAGGAAATAGTACAGGGAATGAGAGTATGGCTCGTAATAGGGGATCAGGTGCAGGAAATGGTACAGGAAATGATCAGCCTGTAAACCAAGAGTATGACGAGCTAGTAGCCAAAATGAAAGAAGAATTGAAAATTGAGATGGAGAAAAAAGTCGCAGCAATGAAAGAAGAAAATGAGGAAAAGCTAGCTAAATTGAGAGCAGATTTTCAGGCTCAGGCTAATAGGGGTGACGAATCAGAAAGGCAGGGGGAGTTCTCTAAAGTTAATGATAAGGAGGAATTAGTTTATCCTCGCCCGGAGGACTTGAGTACTGAAAAGGTATGGAAGAAAATTGACCGTCATCATCCCAAGTATTTTAGTGAAAGTCAGGATCCTTTCGAGGCAGAGGCTTGGATTAAAAGATTGGAGGCCATATTTGCAGCTGTGGTCTGTAACCCTTATCAGAAAGCGAGGGTTGCTATTCTCCTCTTGGAAGGAAAAGCATTGATTTGGTGGCAGAGTGTATGTGTAGATGATTCCTTGATGACCTGGGATAAGTTTAAGGACAAGTTCTTGGGATATCATTTCCCTCCTTCTCTTAGGAAGGAGAAGGAAAATGCTTTTTATTATCTCAAGCAAGGTGGGATGTCAGTGGATCAGTATATTGCTACTTTTTCAGAGTTATCTCGCTATATTTCGTTCCTGCAGTGTCAGGACGACCCTCAGTGGCATATAGATCAGTTATTTGAGAAGGCCAGACCTGATTTGAGATTGCAGGTGCATGATAAGAAATGTAAGAATGTTGAAGAAGCATGTGAGAAGCTGAGGATGGCGGATCGCATGATGAGGGAGGCAGCTGCAGTGACAGCTAAGCATACTGGAGGCCCAGGTCAGGGCCAGCAGAGTCATGGTAGACCTTTTCAAAGTAGGCCTTCTTATTCCTTTGGGCCGACGGGAGGTATTAGCAAGAAATTTGGAGCAAGTGGTAGTAGCAATTATAGTGGCTCTGGAAGGAAGAGTCACTCTGGAAGCCATGGCAGTGGTCAGTCAGGTAGCTATGGTCGTGGTCAGTATGGAAGCCACAGCAGAGGACAATCTGGTGGTTTTGGGTATGGCCAGTCAGGTAGGGGTCGTCAGGATTCAGCCCCGTGGAGATTTGGTTCAGAAGGTCAGTCGAGAGGAGGCAGCCAGGTGACTTATGGAGAGTCAGTTCAGTCAAATCCTTGTGTAGCTGGTCCTTGTAGCAAGTGTGGTAAGTATCACCAGGGAGCCTGCTATAGATGTTTTGGATGCAGTCGTATTGGGCATACGATCAGGTACTACCCAGATGGGGGCCAGAGTATGCAGCAGCCAATAGCTCAGTCTAGTCGCCCTTTAGTTCAGGGTAGAATTTATGCTACATCAGCTGAGGAGGCAGGGATGTCTCCTAATATGATTCGAGGTATGGTCTCTATTCATGGTCATGATATTGATGTGATGTTTGATTCTGGTGCGTCGCATTCTTTTATTTCTTTCGATTGTACTCGGAGGCTTAATTTTGAGTTATCTGTTATGCGATATAATATGCGTGTGTCTACTCCTGCGGGTGCTAAATTTGAGACTGCTTTAGTATGCAAAAATCTGGATTTATGGTTTGAAGGCCGTAAATCGAAAATTGATCTAGTTTGTTTGCCCTTAAGGGGAATTGATGTGATTATTGGTATGGATTGGTTAGAAGAAAATAATGTAGTCTTGCATTGTAAGGATAAGATTGTGTCTTATGCTGAGTCATCCAGTGCGCCGATGTTACTATCTGCGACTCGTGTAGAGAGGTGTGTGAGAAAAGGCTGTGAGGCCTTTATGGTTTTCTTCTCCATTAAGGAGGAGGGCGAGATCTCTATCGATAAGGTGGATGTAGTTAGAGATTTTCCAGACGTATTTTCCGATGATATGCGTGGACTCCCTCCAGAAAGGGAGGTAGAGTTTACCATTGAATTAGAGCCGGGCACGGGCCCAATCTCTAAGGCTCCATATCGGATGGCTCCGTCGGAATTGGTAGAGCTTAAGAAGCAGCTTGAAGAACTCCTGGAAAAAGGTTTCATCAGGCCTAGCGGATCGCCTTGGGGTTCCCCAGTCTTGTTCGTAAAGAAGAAAGATGGTAGCATGCGACTCTGTATCGATTATCGGCAATTGAATAAAGTGACCATCAAGAATAAGTATCCGTTGCCTAGGATAGATGATTTGTTGGATCAATTGGCAGGAGCTTCAGTTTTCTCCAAGATTGATCTTCGGTCTGGGTATCATCAATTGAGAGTTAGAGCAGAGGATGTCCCTAAGACTGCATTCAGGACGAGATATGGACATTATGAGTTTTTGGTGATGCCATTTGGGCTCACCAATGCCCCTACCGTGTTTATGGATTATATGAATAGAATTTTTCGGCCATATTTGGATAAGTTTGTGGTGGTGTTTATAGATGACATTTTAATCTATTCCAAGAGTGAAGAAGAGCATCGGGAGCATTTGTATTCCATCTTGCGAGTTCTGAGAGATCATAAGCTTTATGCCAAACTTTCTAAATGTGAGTTTTGGCTCAAGGAGGTAAAGTTTCTAGGGCATGTAGTATCTGCTGAGGGAGTTGCGGTTGATCCAAGTAAAGTTGAGGCAGTTTTGCGGTGGGAGTCTCCTAAGTCAGTGACAGAGGTTAGGAGTTTTGTTGGACTAGCCGGGTATTATCGTCGATTTATTCAGGGATTTTCGCAGATTGCGAGGCCTTTGACTAATTTGACCAAGAAGGATAGGCCTTTCATCTGGACTGATCGGTGTGAGTCAGCATTTCAAGAGCTTAAGACCCGGTTGACGACTGCACCTGTGTTGACATTGCCAGATCCAAGTCAGCCATATGAGTTGTATACAGATGCATCCTTCATGGGTTTGGGCTGTGTCTTGATGCAGAATGGTAAGGTTATTGCGTATGCATCTAGGCAATTGAGACCGCATGAGGAAAATTACCCGACTCATGATCTGGAGCTGGGAGCAGTTGTTTTTGCTTTGAAGATTTGGCGACATTATTTGATGGGGGCACAGTTTGAGGTGTTCAGTGATCATAAGAGTCTGAAATATCTTATGGATCAAAAGGAATTGAATAATAGGCAACGTCGTTGGATGGAGCTGATTAAGGATTATAAGTTTGAAATTAAGTATCATCCAGGAAAGGCAAATGTGGTTGCTGATGCCCTTAGCCGGAAATCAGTGCATGTATCTGCTTTAAGTATGGAGGAGCAGTCTTCTTTAAGAGATTGTCATGTTATTCATGTTAGGACAGAGAAGTTAGTGGCGTTTTTGGGAGCAATTGTTGGCCAGTTTGGGTTCTTCGAGGATTTAAGAGTGGCTCAGGATCGGGATAGTCATCTGAAGGAGATCCGGGAAAAGCTTGATAGTGGTGTCTATCCGGATTATGATCTGGGTGATTCAGGTATTTTGAGATTTAGGAAAAGAGTATGTGTTCCGGATAATGAAGATATCAAGAAGGCTATTCTTGAGGAGGCTCATAGGAGTAGTTATGTGATGCATCCTGGCGTTTCTAAGATGTATAATGATTTAAAAAGAGTTTATTGGTGGCCTAAGATGAAGTCCGACGTGACTCAATTTGTCTTAAAGTGTCTGACTTGTCAGAAGGTGAAAATCGAACATCAGCGGCAGGTGGCCTATTGCAGAGTATTGAGGTTCCTCAGTGGAAGTGGGACAGTATTTCGATGGATTTTGTGGTTGGCTTGCCTTTGACTCAGTCTGGTCACGATTCGATTTGGGTTATCATTGACCGTTTGACTAAGTCCGCCCATTTTCTTCCGATCAGGATTAATTATCCTTTGCCTAGATTAGCTCAGATGTATGTGGACGAGATCGTCAGGCTTCATGGAATTCCCGAGAGTATTATTTCAGATCGAGACCCGCGGTTCACCTCTGAGTTTTGGAGGTCTTTACAGACGGCTTTGGGTACGAAACTTAAGTTCAGTACCGCGTATCATCCTCAGACCGATGGTCAAACCGAGAGGACAATTCAGACTTTGGAGGATATGCTCAGGGCGTGTGCTTTGGAGCTACCAGGCAGTTGGGATAGACATCTTCCATTGGCGGAATTTGCCTATAACAACAGTTATCATTCGAGTATTCAGATGGCGCCTTATGAGGCTTTATATGGTCGGAAGTGCCGGTCGCCAATTTGTTGGACGGAGCTTAGTGAGAGGGCTATTATTGGCCCAGATATTGTGGATCAGACGACAGAGAAGATTAAGTTGATTCGCCAGCGACTATTGACTGCCCATAGTCGGCAGAAGAGCTATGCAGATAAACGACGTAGATCGTTAGAGTTCAGTGTTGGGGATCATGTTTTTCTTCGGGTATCTCCGACGACGGGTATTGGGAGGTCCATAAGAGCTAAGAAGCTCACTCCCCGGTTTATGGGTCCGTTCGATATCATTGAACGGGTCGGATCAGTGGCATATAGGGTGGCATTGCCTCCACAGTTATCGAATCTTCATGATGTTTTTCATGTTTCTCAGTTGAAGAAATATCATCCAGACCCTTCGCATGTGATTGAGCCTGAGGAGGTCGAGTTGAGAGAAAACTTGACATATAAAGCTGAGCCAGAGAAGATTTTAGATGTTAAGGATAAGCAGTTAAGGAATAAGACGATTAGGCTAATTAAGGTGTTTTGGAGAGGTATGACTCCAGGGGATGCGACCTGGGAGACCGAGGAGCGCATGCAACGAGTGTACCCTTACCTATTCCTTGGGTAAGTTCGGTTTATTGAGTAATTTTTATACGTTGTATGTATTGTGTTTGCTTGTTTTAGGGTAATGTTAGCAGAATTTTGGGGACAAAATTCTTAAAAAGGTGGGGAGAGTTGTAACATCCTAAAAATTAATTGAGGATTTTTGGGGTAAATAGGAATTGATTAATGTGAAAGGATGGATTATGAGAATATGTGAAGGATTTTAAGGTATTTTTAAGGATTTTAAAGGCCTAATTTCTTCCTTATTTGGACGATAATAATTTTGGGAGAGATTATTTTTAGGCTCAAAAGAGGTTAATATGGGAGGAAATAAATAAATGATATTATGGGAAAATTTTGAGAGTGAAAAGAAAATTTTTTGTTCAAAAGAAATATCTTATTTGAGAATTTTAGGGCCCAATAATATATTTTCCACTTTGCCGACACTCATTTCCTCGTCAGTAACTTGTCATTGTGCATCAATTATTATTTCCTCAACCAATCACATTCAACTACTATTTATATATATTATATTATATTATTAATATAATATATTATATTATTATTTTACTATTCATCAATTATTATATATACACACACGTTCCTGCTTCCTTCCTTCCTCATTCCTTCGTCTCTCTCTCTCTCTCTCTCTTGCTCTCTCTTTCCACCATATATATATTCCTATCACTAGACTTATCAGAGTCCGTCAGCATAGGAATAGTAAGTTTTTCGGCCAACTAAGCACATTTTTGGAATCACGTAAGTCTCCTCTACATTTCTATGTCATTAGTTTTTCGATTTGTTATACTTGAAAAATTAGACCTTGTCTAAGTTGGTATTTTTGGGAGTCCTAAAATTAATAAATTGAAGCTTAGGCCTCGATTATGAGTTTTTCTGAGTAGATTTTTCATTGTTGGAAGTTTTCCTAATTATTAGGAATTTTTGGATTTATGGAAGTTTTAGAAATTGGGGCTTTTAAATTATTCGAGGTGCTTATGGGTAAATTGATGATTTTTAGATGTTTATTAAGGTTATATGAGGGGATTTAATTAATTGATTTGATTGGGGTTTGTACTTAAAGAATTATTGAGGGATTATGGGATGTTAAGGAATTTTATAAATAGTTATTGGAAAGATTAATAATTTTGGATATATGTATAAATGGAGTAGAGATAAATTTTAGAGATAAAAAGGGAGAATAAATGTTAAATAGAAATTTAAAATAAGTAAGGGCAAAGAAAGGGTAGTAAGTAATTTATTTTCCAACATGTGAAATTGTTGGATAAATAATTAATTTTGGTTGTATGTATGGTTGTGTAGTGCTTGAATTGCACTCAGTTAGCACGGGGGAGCTGCACTATTGTGAGATTGGTGCCAGCTATCAGGTAACCGCTTTCTGCTTGTTTATGTGTGTGTGTGGTGTTAGTAAGTAGTTTGAAATATTATTTGATAAATATGATGAGATATGGAAATGAGATCTTGAACTATTATTATGTTCATACTACAATGTCCTGTGGAGTATTATTTTGAAATGGCATAAATTTGTGATCTGAAATATTTGAACTGAAATATATGTGATTTTGGAAACTATTTCATATATATATGTATATCATGAAAATACTGAAAGGCCTGATGCCTGATAGTGGTGTTGCATATCTATGTGTTGTATGTGAGAAATTATTTGTGTATGTGACACCGGTGAATTGGAAATTGTGCCATCACGTGATGAGGTACCATGTTGCGCCACAGGGACTAATTGATATATTATGGGAAATAAAGGAGAGAAAGACGAAAAGAGGGGAGATCGCCCCTCACGGATTCAGAAAGGACGGAGATCCTTTTAATCCGTGGTACGGTTCAGGGAGGGTAGAAAGTCCCTCGTGAATTGTACCGTGGTGATCAGGGGCGGGTGGAAGGTCCCGACTGGTCCCACATGTTTTTCCCAACGCTTCTATTAGGATTCGTTTGGGTTGTTGTGATTATCAATGATATATATTATTTTTGAAGATGATTTGGGATGGATTATTTTGTACTTATAAACTGTGAAAGATATTTGGGACCAAGACATGCATTATATGTGAATACCTGAGCATGCTGTTTGAACTGGTATATATACATATATGTATTCCACTGGACACCTTGCTCGCACACACCGCACTTAGATGAGTAGTCAGTGGTTGCGTTTGGGGCTACCCCCGTTGATCTCACTTTTGCAGGTCCTAGGAGCGAAGTAGGAGGTCAAGGGAAGGATTCGGGAACTTCTCACTGATATCGTGAGATATTCTGGACCAGAAGGACAGGAGGTATTGCCACATTTAGGATCATATTTGTATGATGCTTCCGCTGAACTTTGTTATTATTCTGGAGAAAATTATTGTATAATACCTATTATGGTATGGTATTTTGAATGATGTGTGGAGTTCAATCATGTATAATGAAATTTTCGGTTATTGTACTGGGAAGGAAGTTATATTGTGATGACAGAGATTGGAACTGAGAGGTTTGAAATATATATAAATATTATGGAAAGATCTTTTTCTAACTATGTTAGTTATTTTTGTTAATTTAATTCTTTTTCCTAACATAGTTAGCACTATAAACGATTTAATGTTTAATTATGAGTGGTTAATAGTGGGATTAGGAAGTTAATGTTACAGTACTTGTTTAGTTGTAGAATAAGACTGACTTCCTTGCTTGGTTTCCAAAATACTATCCAATTGTTGCTTGACTTCATTTTTTTTGTTTTCTGAACACACTATCCATATAGATACGGGTAGACCAGCGTGTTCAACTAGGTCAAGCATTGAACGATAATCAAACACCCAACGAGGTGAAGCCAAAGGTATTTTGTTAGGTCCTGTGGAATAAAATATGTCATCATCCACCACAACACAACCAGATTCCAAACATTTCTTCCCCGCAAGGAGGCATGTTTATCATCATTGAAGCTCTTTTTGTGCCATCAAGACACAAATCTTTCTGATTCTCAAACCATGATGGTATTTCATGCCCTGGCATTGTCACCACAAGAACTTCATCAATGTCCACGCATTTCTCCTAAACACAAAAATAATCACATATCATCAAATCACATAGTATGATTAACAAGATAATATGTTTTATACGTATATATGTACCTAGTCAACTGAAGAAAATAGACGGAATAGTTGTTCGTCTGCCATAGTTTTCAGTGAACCACATTCTACTGCATCCAATATTGTTAAACGTGGTGCAGACTGTGGTAGTGATCGAAGTTCCGAACAGAAACTCAAACGAAGAACTTTCAGTTTCAAAAGATTAGTTATGCATCTAGAAGGAAGATTCTTTAACTAGTTTCCACTTAGATCTAATTTTTCCAATGATGATAAGGCACCCAATTCCAACGGAATGGATCCATCATCAATATTACAACAGCTTAAATCTAATTCTTTTAATGATTTAATACTCCATATTGAAGCAGGCAATGTTAAGCCCTCATGAGCTGAATTCCCCCAAAACAATGCATGCTTCAATGCAAGAAACGAGCTCCAAGAGTTGGATGTTAACCTTTTGCACCCCCGGAATTACAGTTTCCTAACCTTTTTTAAACCACCAATGGAAGAAGGTATTTCTGTTATATCAGTCACACTTGCGTCAATCTCCTCCAAGGCTTCCATTTTGTTCAACATTTCTGGCAATCTACCTAATTTTAAGCAGCCACATATGTCAATAGCTTTGAGACATTTCAAATTGTGGATGCTTTGAGGAAGGCAAATAAGATTTTTGCATCCCCTTAATTTCAATGTCTCAAGACCAGTCAATAATCCAAGTGACTTTGGAAGTTTCACTATATTTGTCTCCTTAACGTCAAACGTTTCTAGATTTTTTATACTTACCCTAAACTCTTAGCAGACATTTTACCTGATTGCATAAAAAAAACAAATTCTTTTAGAGCACCAATTTCCAACTTTTTTGGACAGTGGGCTTTGAGAATTTTGCAACCTTTCAAATTCAAGACTTGAAGATTTTTATGCTATCCAATTGAAGCATGACAGTCAACAAGATCTCACAACCCTTAAGATCTAATCTTTCCAGATTTGGAAGTTTAGAGAAATTAGGAGTTTCCATCAAGTTTTTGGAATAACTTAAGTACAAAATCTTCAGATTCTTTGAGCACTGCCCAAACAAAAATATGAGAATCAGTAAAAAAAATGCATTGCAAGACTGGCAAAACCAATTACACTTTCTATAACATCAACGAATAAGGTATCTTACCAGGGTTTTATTCCACAGTTTCTTTAATTTGCTATGATGCATTCTAAGATCAATAAGTTTAAACATTTGGGTTTCAGAAGGAAGAGTATCTAAAGGATATTTTGTCCAATTGAGTACTTTCAGAGCATGAGAAAGACATTTAAGGCCATGAGGAAGGTTGAAATCATTTGATGGTACCATGAGTAACTTGAGGTTATGCTTTTTTGAAAAGGCTTCACAATACCAAAATGCTTCATAAGATGTGACTGAAACCATACCTTGTATGTCTTTTGTGCCTGGGTAAAGAACATTTTAGTCACCAAGAGAAGGGAATTAAAAATTAATCAACAAGAAACAAATAAAACATATTAAAGGGTAAAGGCACAAAACTGCCAATGGTAAATCATTAAATGTGCAGCTGGCACCATATTAAAACCTTGATTGCAAAAATATCTATCATCAATTTAAAGGGATACAATTTTATTTTTCCGTGTATTTCGTTAACTCTGACCATTTGAATGTAAATGTTGACTGAAAAATGTGACGTCACTAAATGAGGTGGTGAATATGAAATACACACATGGATTTTGAAGAAGATGGGAATAAGGATAAAAAAAGGAGGTTGGTGAAAAAAGGAAAGGGAGTGTCATCACAAGAAGACTATGGAATAAAAGAGTCATGAGAGAGAAAGCCCAAATCAAAAGTCTCAGAGTGCGAGAAATGGAGAGAGTGTGAGAGAAATTCGATCAAAGCATATGAGAGTTAGGGTTTGTGACGGAGAAAGTGAGAGAGGGGTAGGGTCGGATAGTAGGATTAAAAGTGCATGTGAAAAAACTAGCTGCCAGGGCAAGAAGGAACAAGACGGAAAACATTACAAGCATCGAATGGGACTAAAAAATTGTTCTTTTCTGCCTTGCATAGTGAATGACTTTGAAGGGGGAGGATAAGAACGACAATGTTGAATCCGAGAAGTTCAAAACAATGAGTCAGAGGGAAGTGAGCCATCATTGGAGATTGCACTAAAGCAGGTAAGTGAACATTTTGCTCTAAAAAGAAAGAATTAGGAAGAAACAAAGACTCAACTACGAGAGGGAAAAACATCTATAACTGAGGCTATTAATTGCTTTGATTATGGAGATAAAAATCGATCTGAGATAAGGAAAGGTGAAAGTGAGAGGAATGAGTGTCTTGTCCAAGAAGATGTAATAGAAGAGTTAGAATCGATTGAGAGGTTTGATGATATTGATGATTATGATTCTGCAAGTGAGGATAAGAGCTACTCAACTAATAATGATAGTTCCAACTCTGATTAAAGTGTTGAAACAGAGTTTGAAGTGGCAGACAATGATCAAAATGAAGATGATGATGAAGATTTTGGCTCATATCGTTATATTGACATTCTGAGAGAAATTAAAGGAGGTGGTGATTCAGGCTCTGGAAGTGATCCCTTCTTTACATTGGGCATGAGTTTTGCTGACAAAACGGAGCTGAGAATGGCTTTGGACAGGTATGCAATCACAAATGAGGTAAACATAAAAATGGCTAGGAATGATAAAAGATTGGTATAAGCAGTTTGTCAAGAGAGATGCCACTTTATTTTATATGCTTCAAGGATTGGTGAAGAAGTAGACTTTGTAGTGAAGACATTGTTTTTAGAGCATAATTGTACAAGGGTGTATAAGAACCAAAAGAGCATCAGTAAGATAGTTGGTGGAAGGGTATAAGGATAAAATTCAAGATAGACCACAATATAAAATCAGTGAGATGAATTGGAAGTTGAGCGTGAGTGTATAGTGAATTAAGTATTCACAAGTGCAAGAGAGCTAAGAGGAGGATAATGCAAGAAATGGAAAGGAGCTTCAAGGATGAGTTTGCAAATCTGGAGGAATATTGTAATGAATTAAAGATCTCAAACCCAGGCTCAGAAGTGATTTTGGAGTTAAGTGATGAGGCCCTTAAGTTAGGTAGGTAGGTTTTTAGAAGGATGTATGTGTGCTTCAATGCATCCAAGGTATGTTTTGCTGTGTTATGGTTTTCAGTTAACATAATGTTTATTATTAATTGTTGATAGTTTAAGCTAATTGGTGTAGATGGAACTGTCCTTAAGGGTAGATCAAAGGGAATTTTGCTCACTGCTGTAAGGGTGGATACAAATAATTCTTTGTATCCGATAGCCTTTGTTTTGGTAGACAAGGAAAATGGCCTTCAGCTGGTGCAAGGTAAACAATCTTGAGACACATCCAACTTCCTCCCCATGCAACCTCCACCCACCTGCACCTTGCCTGGAAGGCCGAAACTCAAGAGAATACGGACAGAAGAGTTTGATAGGAGGCAGAGAAAGGGTGTTGTTGTATCGAAAGCAGTTCACACTGGCCAAGAACCATGAACAATACCAGGCAAATTATCTACTCATGGTAAAATACAAATATGCAGTTTCTATTGTCAAGAAGGATATTATAGATCCATGTGTAAAGAGGTATAAATTATATTTTCTCTTATTGATTTGCCTACTATTTTTGTTAATTCGGATATTCCTCACATTTTTGTAACAGGCACCTTCTTCAAGCACTAGTCAGCCTCTAAGGAAAAAAGGTATAAATTATTTTCTTAATTGTGTTTTTTAGTTACTTGGCTGCCAATGAGTACTTCATTTTTAGTTAGTAGCTACAATAGAATTGCAGTATATATTAGCTTTTTATTTGTATTAGGTACCTTCTTCAAGCACTCGTCAGCCTTTAAGGAAGACAAGATGGGGTACAAGTATCCCCTATATTTAAACACTCTTCAAGAAACTCAGTCCACAACAAGTCAGCCATCGAACGCTACATAAGGGTCATAGAATATAAGTAATCCCCCATCTTCAAACGCTCTTCAAACATCTCAGTCCACAGCAAGTCAGCCACCTAATGCTACACAAGAGTCACGAAATACAAGTAATCCCCCACAACAAACACCCTATGCTCTAAAGACGAGAAGCCAAGCAAGTTTGTCAAACCCCCTAACTCTTCTCAAGGTACAGTTACTACCTCCCAGACTTCTCAAGGCACACATCCAAACTAACCAACTCAAGTGAAAAACAAATATGCTTACAAAAGAAGGGTGGAGTGTGGATGAGTGTAAGGTTTGATGAGAACACCGGAAAGATCATGTACAATGTGAGTTATTTGCCTCACTTATTTCAATTCAAAACAACCTGGATTAACTTTAATGTGTAACTATTTTTTCCCCATTTTGTCAAATAATTGTGCGTTTTTCCTCATTTCTCAGCCTAGCATGAGTTATGAAATTGTCATTGAAGAGGGAACTGCGCCTCAATAAATGCGAAAACATGGTGACACCCAAAAGTTCCCTATACCAAATGAGAAGGAGATGAGAATGAGGCGGAGTTAATGTTTCCAATGCTGCTGAAGGTTTTAGGAGAATTCAATTCAAGCCTCAAGGAACACCACTCTCAAATCTTTCTAAGCTCCTTATTCAGCCACCATGTCTTCAATGGAAAGAAGGCCCAAGTGTCACTACTCATCAACTCCTTGTACAAAGAGACAACATGGCTTCTAAGACAAAAGTTGGTGCAAAGAAGCCTGGCATATGGGTAGTGATACTGAGAGTTATATTTTGTTAGCCACATGGCCCTTTTGGTTATCTTGTAAATCACTTGACATTTAGTTTGACTCTTGGCCCTTCTGGTTATTTTGTAACTTAGATCACTAAGACCATGTACAATGTCAGCTACATTATCCCACTTGGTTAAGTCATGCGAGTTATATGACTTCTATATTAATGAATCAGCTTTAATGAGTCAAATTTAGCTATTGCCTCTACGGTCTCTTTTAGTTTCAGCTGATAACAGAAAAATAAAACGCAGGTGGGAAACTTTATTTGTATTCCTTCTCTCTCACACAAACATATAACACATACATATTCACTCATTTACTTATGATTCAAAATACCTGAAGCAAGCATATTTACATAAAAGATAAAACATATATAACATAATAAACCCTTGTTGCAGTTTACAATAGCAAATCAAATTGACATGATTCTCGTGTTCAAACCAATACTTTGTCATTAAGCACAGGTGTAAATAAAAAAAAAAGAACAAGTAAAGTCATGAAAAATCAGATTTAACTTACAATACAAATAGAAACAATACAGAAAAAAGCTGATTACTCATCATGATCAGAACCATGGCTAAAATTTATGGGATGAAAAACCTTATTACTCATCATGATCAGAACCATGGCTAACATAGATACAATACAAATAGAAACAACCATGTTACAATTAATGTTCCCATTGCAATCTTGAACTCTACCCCTTCTTGATTCATTGGCAACTATCTCATGTATCATTTTCAACTTCCTCAATTCCCCATGGATTACATCTACCTCTTCAAAGAATCTTCAACCACCATCATCACTCTTCGAAGTATGGAATTTTCTTCATGCAACATTTCATTCTCAACAAGAAGCTGCCTTATCACCGTGTTCGCCCTGTGACCAAATTCACTATCATGCCATTCAAAGTAACTGCAACCTTCTTCCTGGCAAAGTTAAAAAATCACCATCAATGGTGTTTAATCAACATGGGATGGGGCAATCAAGCTCCACACATTAGAAAACTTACTTGGTTGTACTTTGGGCATCCATAAAACCTTCTACCTGGGTTGCGATCCGTCGAAGAAGTCCATCGTGGAGCAGGCAGTTGGCAGAAGCAAAATCTCTTCGGCCCGTCGTATTCATCTTCGCGGCTATTCAGAAGTTGCCCTGACACTAAGAATAAAACAACTGATTTCAAATTGGCTACAATATTTGTCAAAAACAGCCCTAGCAATTGTTCTCTTGCCAACACCAGGTATACCCTATATCCCTACAAACTGAACATCATTCAAACCTATACCCAATAGTGGCTTCCATTGTTCTACTTTTCTATCAATTCCAATCAGTCCTTTACTATAAGGTGGCATTAATTTGGTGCATAGATCCTCAACCACTATGTCAATGAGTTCTGCTTCAGGCCTGCAAGTTAAAACAACAAATGACTTGATTTGATTCCACAATACTCTAATTTAAATAATAGTATCAACTATCAAAATCAATCTCAAATGATCTAAAAGGAAGGAACAAATCAATAAACAATAAAAAGAATCATGACTCTTGTAATATGAAGTATATTTGGTGTTACAACTAAAATGTTTGTCTTCATAAATAGATTTTTCTTCTTCTTTGCAATAAGATCAAATACACGGCAAACAAATAGTTTGACTCCACCTAGATCTGTGTTCCGTGAACAGATTATTAAGTATAAAAGATATGTTGTATATGCCTATATGGTATAATTGAACCCAATAAGAGTTTAACTAACCGATTATTGCAATCCCATCCAGATAAGCCAGCAATTTTTGTGAGAGAATCTCTCCAAATTTCGATAATCTGATTGTCCAGCTTTTGATGCATTACAAAAGCTTCAGCAAAACTTCCACTTTGATGCCGTACATCTGAAGGTTCAACATCATAAAAAATGGGGAAAACTTGTTGGCACAAGTTATCCCTTGAGTGAAGGATATGCTGCAGCTCATTTAAACACCACGAAGAAGAGGCATAATTTTTAGAGAGAACAACAATTGCAAAATGCGAGTCCTCAATTGCCTGTTTGAGTTCTGTTGAAATCACCTCTCCTCTCTCAAGTTCATCATCTCTGAAAACTTTCAATCCACTCCTTTTCAATGCATGATACAAGTGGCCTGTGAACCCGTTACGAGTGTCTTCGCCCCTAAAACTCAAGAATATGTCATACTTCCTAGTCTTTTGGGCTGAATTGGAGTACTTTAAGGGGTTTGAAGACGATGCTTCTTGATCATCAATTGCCATGAGAGTTTGAGGCAGTATAATTTGATGAACCAGCAAGAATATACGACCTACAACAGCTAAACCAGGTGATTAGCCCTCAAGGAAAACAAATCAAATATGAGATTATGAGAACACAGAAAAAAAAAAGTGATTAATTAACGAAAAACAGTGGAAGGTGCAGATATATAATAGAATGAATTGTATTAATTCTAATGCTTGCTACATATACAAGCTTCAAAACTTTACCTTCTGATGGTGTTGTAATGAAACCAGAATTTTCTTGCAAGCTTCTCACAACTTTTATCTTCTTCTTTTCATCTCTTTTTCTGAAACGAGGGGAGAGAACTAGAGGATAAGCTAACTTGGTAGACAACCTAAAAGCAAAGGGAGAAAAAGACTAAAAAACCAAGCCGGCTTTACTCTCCGGCTGCGAGCTTCTTCTCACTCTTACCTTTTTCTTGGGACTGATTTATAAATCTTAAACCGATGCTGATGAGAGATGGCATAGAAAGAAGCTTTTTTTTTTCCTCATCAGAAGAGGGCGGGGTTTGAAACTTTGAATCTGTGAGTCTTTCTTGTGAAGCTTCTTTTGAATGTTAGCGAAATTTGGGTGGGAAACGTTTCAGGCGCCCTCTCTTTTCAGTTTTTAAATCAATGAATCCTTTTTTATTTTGGCCAACTAGTTTTTAAATTTAATGATTGATGATTGATAGATGCTGTAGCTTTTAAATTTTTTTATTACTTAAACAAAACATGTCTCTTGTCTTGAGAGTTGGGACTTGGGCCGCATCTCCGCCCGCAAAATTAATATGCTTAATTTTTTTAAAATTTTTGTACAAAAATTAAATAAAATTAATGTCTCTATCCTCTCTTAAACCTATTTAAAAAGTTAATTTTAGATTCTACGTTTTTTATATGTTATTGTTTTCCTAAACTCCATACTCCGTCAGTCAATGGTAACTAAGAAAAAAGATGGAGATTGTTGAAGATGATTATTAGAAGAGTATTTCAGAAATAAATATGATATGTTAAATAACTTAGCTGACATATTTAACCTAATTAAATTATATTAGAGCACCATTTAGAATATGAGGGAGTAATACTTTACTGAATTTCGAAAATATATATATATATATATATGTTTTATGAATATATCTACATTAAAATTAGATAAAGAAGGAAGAATGTGCCGACTGCCGAGTATATGCAATTAGATCAACTTCTTTTACATTTCTCTGTTTTTTTCCCCCAATTCTCTTGTCACATACGAGCCACACCCTTTTACAAAGGCGGAAGATATTTCTCCACCACATCTCCAGCCACACACCTTTTTTTTTTTTTTAATCAAGGACAAATTTCATTAACTAAATTAAAAGGGTTACAAACTTAAAGGTTTCTAAATCTTGAGAAAATTACAACTAGATCATTGAAAAGAAAAAACTGTGACATTAACATCTAGATTTGTTCCCCCCCCCCCCCCTCCCCCTCAATGTCTTAAGTTTTTTTTTCGTATACCTTCTCTGATGGTATCAAGAACATACGTTTAGCGTGCGTTTTTATCATAATTTGAGTAGGGCATAATATTTTTTTTGCAAACATTTTTCTGTGTTGCTAAATTTAATTATAATGCTACCCTTTTAGTATATCTTCCAAAAAACATGATCAAAAATACCTATATACTTTTCTTAAAAGTACGCTTAACACCATAAATTTTTTTTAAATGTAAAAATACCCATGAATTTTTTAAATTGGGGGTAAAAATGACACTTCCATTAAAATGGACTAAATGCCCTTACTTTTTAGACTCAATGGGCTCCACACTCTATTTTTATATGACTATTTTATTAAAAAAAAACCACTCTTTTACCTCCCACTCTCGTCCCTCACTTTGCAATGACCTATTGACAACTACCTTGCCGATGCCGCCCAATATCTCAGTCAAGAACATCACAAAATCTCAGTATTTTTTGCTTCATCCCGTTAATGATGAGAAAGGTACTACAAGCTAACTTCATAGGTCATGCAGTTCGGGGTAAAAAAGTGTCACTGAGTTGGTGTTTTTAGGAAAAAGCTAGTTTATTTAATTCAAGAAATATGATTTTTTTTTATTTTGTGAAATTGGTTATTCTTTATTTTCTATGAAAAAGGATTTTTGCAGAAAAATTTTGTTGATTAGCGTTCGTGCGGAGATTCCCATAATCTCATAGGGAAAGTTAATTCGTTTTTG
This sequence comes from Mimosa bimucronata, assembly GCA_037074515.1. Lineage (NCBI taxonomy): Eukaryota > Viridiplantae > Streptophyta > Magnoliopsida > Fabales > Fabaceae > Mimosa > Mimosa bimucronata. Next base: position 1,953,053 of record CM073443.1, read on the forward strand.
CATGTAGAGGTTCTTAAAACCTCACACGATAACAAAAAGCACTTTGAACAATATTTTTATTGAAATAAATTTTATATTTTATTTAAATCTTTATAAGAAAACATGCGTTTACAATCATCAATAAACAAACAAAGACAATCTTCAATGACAATTAAGCCCAATAATAGCTTATAATAGTAAGAGAGTTTACACCTGCGAAGCTTTGGACTTTGCTGCAAAATAATGAAGTGAAGAGGGCATATATAAGGAAATCAAACATTTCATTTTGCTAAATCTTCTAAGTTTTCAAGAGAAAAAAATGAAGTAGTATGAAAGAAAGAAGAAAAATAAGGAAGAAGAGAACAAAAGAGAGAAAGAAGATATTGATCAATTCAATCGTATTATATCCTAACCCTCAAGCCATTGACGTTGAAACTTACATGTGTAACAACAACCATGGAACACAGGCTTTAATTGAATAATAGTCGGTAAAGTAATTACTGGATCAAAAGATTAAAAGACATAAAAGAAACAGGACAAAGAAGATGAACAAATCATTTTCTATTCATTTCTAGAGCCGGGAATTCGGGCCAAACCCGTCGGGCCGGCCCTTTTAAGCCCGAGCCCAAGGAGGGCCGGGCTTTGATTTTTGGGGCAAAAAAGGGGAACGGGCTTAAACGGGCTAGCCCGTCGGGCCGCGGGCTTTGACGGGCCAGCCCGTTTAAGCCCGTCTAAGCTTTTTTTTTTCAGGTAATAAAAATAAAAAGGAAAATTGTACTATGTTATTATGTATTGGTTTATTTTGTGGTGTGTGAACTAGTTTTTTTAAATGTGTTGTGTCATGAGAACATTATGTCCTTATGAAACATTTTAATATTCTATGTAGTTGTATGTGATGTATGACTTCTAATTCTAGACTTGCTATTTATGGATCATATTTATGTTTTTTTATTTATGCTTGGTCTATTGTTTTTTGATTGTCTAATATTTGGAGTAATGAATGATTGTTTCATGTTACATGCTCTTCTTTTCCTTTTCCATTTTCTTGACTACTTTTTTCTGTTCTATTTAATCTCATTTTTTGAATTGTGATGTATCTTTGCTTTTGTTGTCTTTATCTAGTAATTAATTAATTATTTGTGTAACATTACCAATTTACTATTGTTAATTGGGAAACCACATAAATTTATTATGTTCTTCCAGTTTAAGTTTTACATATACCATTTTTGACAAATTATGTCACTTGTGACTTGACTTTGTTGCACAATTTATTTTCAATTACTCATATTTGTTTCTTTAATACTTTCGCAATGCAATTTCATTTATTAAAAAAGTCAAAGCCTTTCACTAAAAAAAAGAGTGAAAGCCCATCGGGCCTGCCCGAGCCCGACCTCTTAAGGGCCGGGCTTCAATAAAAGGGTGCATTTTTGCTCGCGGGCTTAAACGGGCTTGGCCCGTTTAAGCCCGGCCCGCCCGAATTCCCAGCTCTATTCATTTCTCCTCACTGCCTGCCTTTATTTTTCCCTAGCCTCTCCAAATTGCTCTCTTACTATCCTTTTCACAGGCAATATCTAGGGTTTGCTTCATTAAAGCTCTCTCTGTTTTTTTTTTGGGTTTTTTTTATTATTTTATTATTTTTATTTTTAAAAACATCTCTTATTCTAAGACTCAGTTAACATAAATGACAAATTTTTTTATAATTTTCGTTTTTTATTTTTTAATCATCAATAACCCGTTAATGACATGTAATCAACATCAATTTTCATTTCAAAATTTTATTTTGTAATGATGTCCTACCAATCAACACTAATGACACATATCTCAATGTATGTTCTACAATGATGATTTTATTTATTTTTATTTTTATCATTTTTTATTCTTTTGTGGGCCCCAAACAAAATATGGTATTTACCCATGTTTATTTTTTAAAATTAAACATGCATGTGCATATGTACATACACATATATAATTTAGTACCCCTTAAAACTAAGTTGCCTTACATGATTACTAAAGAGTAGAGGGAGTGTATATGTACACGTATATGTATTTAATTTTCACATGCGCTAGCTTGGCCTAAAAGTGGAAAACACACAGGACATGGTAAATAAGAAAGTATATGCATCTATGCATGTGGGGCTGGCTTTGGCATCTTCCATTATGAACACACCAGGTGAGGTAGGGGTGTTCATGGCCATGCCAGTGAAAAGGGATCAAAACACATTTTTGTCCGGAAAATTCCAGGTTTTTTGTGTAATTTTTTTTTTGGCCAGCTAATATTCTATTCTTTAATTCTTTTAGTACACATCAAAACTTCTAATACTTCTTCTGATCCTAAATATAAGACTACTTTGACTTTTTTTTGGAAGTTAAGGAAATAAATTAGACCACTAAATTATAACAGATGTCACATGAAATTAGATTATATATTAGTTTATAAGTAGAATAAATTAGTTTTGAGGAAAAAAGATTTTTTTTGGACTGAAACTATTTTTTTTTTTTGGACTGAAAAAAAAGTCAAAAAAGTCAAAGTGATCTTATAATTAAGACAGAGTATTTGCTTGAAACAATATATTTTATATAACATATTCGGTTAGATATAATAGTATCTACTCGAAATAATATCCAATACCATACTACTTAAGACAATATATTTACAATGCCCTGTTTTGATTTTTTAAAGAAATTAAGGATGCAAAATTAATCACTTTAAAATGTTTATAGTTATATTTTTTTTTTAAAATTGATTTACCCTAATTATAAACCATCTTATAATACATTATATGTAAAATATATTAAAATTAAGTGGTCTATTTGTCTTTCTTAATCTCCATACAAAAAAGTAAAGTGATCATATATTTATCACCAGTATCATTATTCAAATTTTTTTAAATTAAATAAATAAATATATAACAATAACAACTTTATCCCACCTCGATATGGCCGCGAACAGGACGGTCAGGACAGGAAAATTCTGATCACTCCCCGGCCTCATTGCCGAAAAGTGAAAGAGAAGGAGCCATGAGCACGAGCCTTGGGCCCACATTTGGTATAAAACATATTCAGTAAAACTTTTTTGACCAGAGAGAGGCATAAAGGATGGAAACAGAAACAAGCTGAATAACGCGTATTGCTTTAGATGGATGGGATGGGTCCCCATTCTTTCCATGTACCTTCCTGTGAGTAAAACCCAAGCCTGAAATCGGTTTTAACTTTTAATGTAATGAATTAATGAAAGTCAATTTAATCTTTAGTTAATGTAAGTTGAAGTAGACAATAATTCTAAAGTAAGTACGATAATACGTGAACCACCATTACTACTTAAATGTTACCAAATGTAAGCTCTAGTACATTTGTTTTGAAAATGTTAAGGTATTTTTTCTATTACTATATTATATGTTAGCTACATAGTAATCAAACCCAGCCCGGCCCCGAACCCGCCGACTTAGGTGTTAGACCGAGTCGGGTTGGTTGCTAACCTGGGGTAAGACGACCAGGTCAAAACCCAGGCTACCCGGCGGTCCATGTGGGTCAACCCGGTCCGATTCCAAAAAAAAAAGTCTAAACGCAGTCGTTTACCTTTTTTTGTTTAATGTTAATTTCATTATTCTATTCCATTTCCTCATTCCTGTCAATTCTTTTCCTTCACTCCATTCATAATCTTTCTAGAAAAATGAAACCCTCTGTGTTCTTCATGTCCGTCACCGATGCTTGTGGTCGCCGGAGTGGTCGTCGGTTCCCTCGCCTTCTCCATGTTCTTCGTTAGAGTAGTAGTGATCGGGTTAAAGGTGAAAAATATTTTGTTATCATATACCTATTTTGGTACAATGAATAGTTAGTACTAGATACTAATTGGTTGCTAACCATTTTGTGTCGTTAAATAGTATAGTATGATATGATATGATGATGTCATTTTGTCAAAGAATTTGTAAATAATGTTAATACTTGGATGATTTTTTTGTTAACAATTCAAGATAGTAAGTGAAGTTATTGTTTGGATTTTTGGTAATTATTGTTACTTGGATGATTTTTTAGTTAATATTTTATTCTTCACCGGGTTTATTCACGTGTTGGTTATGAACTGACCCTTTGACCATCTGCTTCGATCGGGCTAGTTGCTAGTCCGAGTTTAATTACCATGGTTAGCTACTTAAATATAACGTATTTTCTCTATTACTATATTATATGTTAGCTTATTAATCCAATATATTAATTTAAAGGAAAAATTCATTCAACTCAATTTATAAATAACTTTTTTAATTTTCCTTGAATTTTGAAAAAATGTTAACTATATCGTATATTTAAAATAGGAGTTGTATTTTGTGGCCTTCCTTTGCTAGATTTTATCATATGAACTCGAAGGGAGCTCACTCTTACTCTATACGTTCTGTCAATCGTACTTGTGCAATTTAATTTGCTTTAGGATGAAGCCATTTTGTGAATAACGCTGAAAAGCTTTTGAGTGTTATTTTGGCCTCAATAAAAACTTGGTCGGTTTTAGGAATAGGCTTTCACAATTTTGGATTTCGATCATAACACCAACTTTGAAATTCATTAATTAAGAGATAAAAGATGTTGTCAGGTTACAACATCATGTACCTTAAGTCATGTGCAATGAGCAGCATCCATGAATATAATCATCTAATTTGACTTCATATTCCGAGGATATAAAGCTGGGGTTTCACATTCTCTGATTATAGTTTGGGAGGTTTCACTCTGTAACAAATTTCATTGCATATGTTCTTCTTTAGAGCTGAACTGTGTTTTCCTTGAAAACAGGAAGCTTATAATAAGCATATCTTGCAAAGTAATCAAATAACAATATATTCAATTCTTAAAAGAGATTTAATAATTTCTCCCTACTGCTAAAACTTAGAAAGTGTAACAATAACAGAAGAATATCATGAAAGAGTAGTTGAGAAAGATTTATCATGATTCATTGCTTTAACCACCGCATGAGATCTCAGTAAGCCAACATCTCTTGTTGAAAACTTGAAATGATTATTCTGCTCCCAACACCAAACCACTCCCGGCTTCCGCTTAAGTTCTCTAATTGTCTTGTATCATTTCTGACAAAACATTTGTGTTTATTTGTTTCTAAGTATAACCATGATATCATTCACATTTTAGAACAAACATTTGATAAAAGGAGAAATTCTTGTGCGAACTCTATGCACCATGTCATTTGTGATTTGACCAATAACAAGTTAACATATTAGGTCTGACATGGAATTTTTAATCTGATTTAGTATCTTAAAAAAAATCAACTAACTGATAAATTTTTTTTCAACTTGTAAAATAAAAAATATTGAAAACATGAGATTTAAATTTTTTTTATGTGTTATTTAATTTTTTTATGGAGCCAAGTCAGATTAAAAATTGCAAATCAAATCATATGTATTTATTTGTGATTGGTTAAACCACATATTACGTGTGCACCTACTTATGCTTATGGGCATTCATTCATCATATACTTTGCGATTACATAAGTTTTAATGTATTCAAGATATTATTACTAAGCACTAAGAGTTATTCAAAGTTCAAATCTTAGACTCGTAAGACTAACTAGGCATTGGTTGGAGCTATATTTCTTTAATATATTGATTTTGTCACATAATAAATATTTATGCGAATCTGACATAGCCGCTTTAATTTGTTGTGCTGCATTTCAAGATCAACAAGTTTAGCTAATGGATTTATATTCTCCCAAGTGAAGAGCTTTCAAAGCAGTAGAAAGACATTTGAGAGCATGGGTAATATGAGATTGCCCATATTTGAAGAACTCAGCATATTCCTTTTCAATCCACTGCATTTGCTAAGACATTATATTCTGGAGAAACAATATTTATACCCACATTTTGAGTCAAATCATGCATATGTAAATCATGGTAATCATTTTGAATTAACCTCTAGACATGGTCTTTTGTTCCAACATTTGATTGCCTTCTCTACCTTGTCCAATCCTTCATAACTTACTATAAGCATTTGATTGGTTTTCTATTAACGCTGTCACATGAGCATAGTCTAGAGACTAGAGATAAAGACTGCGTGTTCTGTTATTCAATAGTGTCTGATAAATAAATAGTAGCACATACTATTCATAAAATTTTCAACCATCAAAGAAGGAATTATGTTTTCAACTTGGTTTACAATTCATGATAGGAGAAGTTATATATTTATGAGCCTCATAGAGCCAACAGCATACATGCCATTTAGGATGATAAAGACCTTTTGCAGCAGATGTAGGTTCCCTCATAAGTTTATACATGTCAATGGGCTTTGGTGAATATGAGCAAGGAGTGAAGATATGTAGCATTCTGTCTCAGATGAGGACTAGTATGCGCATTGGTATCTCTTCCTGCGTCTAAAACCAAAACCTGAAATTAGTTTCGATGCGTCAGTAGTAGCAAGCATTATATTGCATCGAATGTAACTCAATCTCTAGTTGAATTAGACAGATATTGAGTAACAACTGATGATATAATGTAAAGAACCATTTTTTTTTTGATACCTACTGATTGACATTAGTTTTTATATTTTTGACCTTTGTATAAACTCAAAGGGGCCTCATCTAAATACAATTCAGTTTTTAAACCAATATATAGTCTCTCACTTCTTTATATTACATTCTGCCAATTGTAATTTTGCCGTTTCCTTAAGGACGAAACACTTTTGTGAATAATGCGCTGCATAAAATTCACACCTATACAGATTCAGCAGTTACATATTATAGGAAAAAAATCAGTGTTCACCATAAAAAGATTCAACACAAATAAATTTATTCTATTAGATTAACTTCAAAACAAGATGGAATGCGACATGGTGAGGGACACCAAAACTTCTTTGCTGAATATGGAAATTGCTGCAATCAACAATATTATCAAAAGCAAAGCACATGTCTCAAGTACCATAAATATTCAGAGTTGGTTCCTATACTGTCAAGAAAATGTTCCCTGACAGGGTTGAAGGAATATATGAAAGAATTGCCTATGGACCGTGTGGCTTGATGGTGAGAACGCTTTACTTTCACTTCTCACTTGTGCACACGGGATATATGAAAGAGCTATCTGACTAGATACAGAAAAGCACTACTATAACAAGACATGCTAGATTAATTACAGTCATTATACTACACATATCTTCTTTTTTTTTTTTTTTTTTGTTCTGTAAATATACAAATAACCAAATAATATAGTGTTCATAATAATTAATCGACAAATTATAGTCATGAGACTGCGGTTTTGGAATTCAATCATAATGCCAACTTTAAAGTTCATCGATTCAGAGTAAAGGATATTGTCAGGTTACAATATCACATACCTTGGATCATCTGTAATGAACTGCATCCATAAATCATCTAATTGCACTTCGTCTTCTGGGCATAAAGTTGAGGTTTCACCCTGTAATAAATTGCATTTCCTTTGTTCTTCTTCAGAGCTAATTGTGTTTTCCTTCAAAACATAAGGCTTATGATAAGTACATCTTACAAAGTCAATCAACTAACAAGTTCTTCCCATTCTTAAAGACGATTTAATATTTTCTATCAACTACTACAACTTGAAAAGAAAATATTATGAAAGAGATTGTAGAGAGAAAGCAACTTACTCCATCCTTGAGTAGTTCTAAATCCCCATTGCGAATGACACGCCATCCACGCTTAATTGTCTCTACATCAACCAATCTTGATGGATGTTGTTCCCAATCAGTGAATTTCAAGCGAATCTGACTGTAATTCCTTGATAGTTCATCTCTATTTTCCTGTCGAATTTTCCAAAACAAGATCCATAGATGGCTAGATTTTATCTCTTTCTCTTGTTCACGTGTTCTTCCTGGAAGGGATACATACTTACCATCTGAAGTTTTAAAATCAATCCCCCATCGAGGTAAACAAATCATATCATCAATCACAGTGCACAAACCAATTCCTAACCATTCATTTTCAGGGATGTCTATCTTTACCGAAGCTACATGTTTCTCATTTAGAGGAAGATGATTCTGATTTTCAAACCATAATGGTATTTGACTCCCTGGATTAGTCACTGAAAAGGTTTTAGTTCCCCTTAATCCTTCAGCATGTTGGCCATCCTAAAACCAAGAAATGTATTACAAATTATTTGTGTATATAGTTAACAACAAATGATACCCATGGATTTGTGGATGGAAAATATAAAGACAAATATATGCATATACCTGTTCAATTGAGTTTGAAGCAAAGAGATGTAACAATTTTTGGTCTGATAAAGCTCTCAATGAAACACAGTCTACTGCATCCATTATATTTAAGCCAAGCGAAGGCTGCGGCAAAAATTGAAGCTTTGGGCAGGAATGCAAATAAAGAGAATGTAGACTCAACATTAGAAATGCAGCCATATGGTAGATTCACAAACTCGTTTCCACTCAAATCTAATCTCTGCAACGATGATAAGCCACTAAGGTCATTAGGGATCATCCCATCAACAATATTGCAGTAGCTCAGATCTAATTCTGTCAGTGATTCAATATTGAAGATAAAAGCAGGCAATGTTAATCCCTTCTTAGGAATTGAATATCTCTGAGACGTTTGATTCCATAGTAGAGACCAGACACTTGAGTTGGGAGTTGGCTTTTTCCACCCATGAAATGACAGTGTCTTCAATTTTTTTAAGCAACAAATAGAAGAAGGCACTTCTAATATGGCTGTTTCACTTGCATCATGTTTTTCCAAGGCTTCATTTTCATTAATGTTTTTTGGCAATTCGGAAAAATTTGAGCAGCCAGAGATGTCAAGAACTTTCAGGCACTTCAATTTGTGAAAGTTATGGGGAAGGCCAACAAGTTTTTTGCAACCCCTTAAATCCAAAGTTTCCAATTTAGTTAAGGATCCAAGAGACTCGGGAAGTTTAGCTATACTTGTCTTTTTGACATAAAGTGTTCTGAGCCTTTTCATCTCTTCTCCAAATTCTGGAAGATTTCTTACCCGAATGCATCCACACAGAACAAATTGTTCTAGGGAATTCATTTCCAATTTTCTTGGAAGGACTTGAAGATTTAAACAACCTTTCAAATTTACTTTAACAAGACATTGAAGCTGCCCAAACGATGAATGAGTTTCAACAAGTGATGTGCATCCTTTAAGAACTAACTTTTTTAAATTTCGAAATCCAACAAAATTTGGAGTTTGAACGAGGTTTCTGGAATGGCTCAAGTCCAAAATCTCCAATTTGTTCATAGACTGGTCAAATAAAAAGTTAAGAGAAATCAGTCACAAATATACTGACTCAGCTTCATCATTGAGTTATGTGAGAGTCCTTATAAGGTATCTAACCTGTGTATAAGTAGAAAGCTTTTTTATTTTGCTATTTTGCATTTTGAGATATAGCACTTGATCTAGTTGTTCTGTAGAGGGAAGGGCTTTACAAGGATAGCCATACCAATGAAGTACTTTTAATGCCCATGGAAAGCCCCTGAGACCATTGGGAAGACTAAAGTCACATGATATGATGAGTAATCGAAGCAGACGCATTCTTATGAAAGAGGCAGGATCCCAGTTTGCTTCATCTTTTGCAAAAGTAAAGGGCAAAACCAGTCCTTCTGTTGCTTTAGTTCCCTAATAAAAAACATTAACCACCAAAAAAGTATCAGAATAAGAAAGCAAAATTCGTCTGAAAGAAATTTTGTAACAATATTTTTAGTATTTATATAAAATTAATTACTCACCATGTTTCTATTTACTACTTGATCAATGTCCTGATAAGACCACAATCTACTGCGCCGTCCAAGATCACCACGAGATTCATCAAAAATAATAAGTCTACCCATTTCTTGAACCAATTGATGCATCTCTATGTACTTGATGTTGCCAATCTCAATTTCATTTAGCAATGATTTGTCAATAAGATTTTTCATACCAATTGTTGCCAAAAGACCACAGCTCTCCAATATTTGTGTTACTTCATCCTTGCCCCACGTATTGAAAAAGCATGCAATATCCAAAAATATTGTTTTTTCAATGTGGTTTAATGTATCATAGCTTAATCTAAGTATCTTAAAAATGCCATTATTTGAATCCTTCTCCAACATATTCAAAGCACCTTCCCATTCAGTTTCCCTTCGTCCTGACAAGAAGGAACATAAAACAAGAAGAGCCAAAGGAAGGCCATTTGCATAACTAAGCACTAATTCAGTCAGTTCCCATAAACTGTCTGTTAGAGGAACTCCTCTCAATGCTTTTTGACAAAAGAGTTGAAGAGATTCATCATGGTTCATGGGTTTAACCTCGTATGTTTCATCCACTCCATGAGATGTCAGTAAATGAGAATCCCTAGTAGTAATGATTATTCTACTTCCATCACCAAACCACTCATGGCTTCCAGCTAAATTCTCCAATTGGCTTATATCATTAACATCATCAAGGATAAGCATCACCTTTCTGTTTCGGAAATTGTACCCTAACATGTTCTTCCCATGATATGTGTCTTCAACTTGTAAGTTTTTAATGTTGAGACATGAAAGCAGTTTGTATTGTAAGTGAAGTAGGCCATGTCTTTCAGAAAGCTCCCTAACATTGGAGAGAAAGAATTTGAATTCAAATAGGTGATGGGACCTCTCATAGATAGCTCTAGCAAGAGTGGTCTTGCCTACACCTCCCATGCCCCATATTCCTATGAACCGAACATCATCCATCCCTATCTCTAACACTGAAACCATTTCTTCTACTCTCCCTTTAATTCCAATCAGTGCTTCACTTTCATTGACAGGTGGCTGCCGTTCAGAAAGATGTCGAACCACATTCTCAATGAGTTCTGTTTCAGACCTACAAGCACGACTTTTATGTATATGATCTTATTGTATAGAGCATACGGATTAAATATGTCATGCTTTATATGGATTTAACAATTGAAGGACCCTCATAGTAAAAAAAGAAAGACATGCATGAACGTGACAGATGAGTTATGCAGTCACAGAGGTTGACTTCAAGGGGCCGACACTCTTATCTCCATCCTCAATTAATCCAAAACTTGATATCACAGATAGATGCACCTATGTATGTATGTATGTAGTCTTCAATGCATTGATACAAATATTATATGTAAGTGATTCAATTTTATTATTAAAGGAACTTACCCACATTGACTGGAATGAAAACCAGATAAATTAGCCACCTCAATTAAGTTTTATAAATGCAAAGACAAAACTCTCAAAAGTGAGATTAATTACATTATAAATATTTTAATTGAGAACAAATTTGCTTGACTTTATAAAAATAACTAAATGTTGAGCCTGTTCAGTTTGCATAGAGTTTCAAAAACCATAACTCCTACATTTCTGAATTTAATAAGAAAATGATGGAACAAAAAATAACAGAGGAAAACGACAATAAAATTGGAGTCTATTGCAAATTAAACGTGTCACGCAGAACAGTATTGATAACTCGTGACTTCCTATAAGAATACTTGCTAGATATATAAATTTTTGTCTTTAGAAAAGCATTTTTTACTAAATATTTTCAAATTTCAACTTACAATCAACAAGGGAATTATTTTTAAGAAATAGACATCATGACACATGCAAATATCTTTGATATGCACCTAGATATATGGGTGAATGAATTGATACAAATATTATGTACAAGTAATTAAATTTCATTATTTTAAAAAACTTACCGATATTGGCTGGAATCAAAGCCAGATAAATTAGCCACTTGTGTTAGAGAAACCCTCCATTCTTGCACCTTCTTTTGGTCCTGTTGGAATCTGTGTTCTATTTGGGCAAAAGCTTGACCAAAGCTTTTTTGTTGTTTTCTTACATCAGATGGATCTACATGATAAAAGATGGGGAAAAATATTTGACCTCGTTCATTTCTTGAGGCAAGAATATGTTGGAGCTCATCTTAGCACCATGAAGAAGAGGCATAATTTTCAGAGAGAATGACAATTGCAAAGTGAGATTCTTCAATTGCTTGTAACAGTTCCTGTGAGATAACTTCTCCTCTTATAAGCTCTTCATCATCCATAAAGACTTTGAATCCACTCCTAGCTAACGCACAATACAAGTGGCTAGTGAAGCCCCAACGAGTGTCTTCACCTCTAAAACTCAAAAAGATGTCATACTTCCACGTTGACCTTTTACACTCATGAAATGGCAATTCCTTGAAGTTTTAGCACCATCAATGGAAAAAGGTAGTTTTGATTATAATGAGTGATCAAGTGAACAAAACATACTTGATTCAAGATTGAACATTGAATCAGGCCATGTTAAGTTGTTATGAGTTGGACTCCCCCAAAACATGAGGTTAGCCTGAGGAATCAAGCTCCAAGAGCCCAAGAGTTGAACTTCACCAATTGACAATTCCTTAATATCAATGAAACGTGGTGCTAATGCTATATTGGTCTCCTTTGTGTCAAGCTCCTCCAAGGCTTCCATTTCATTCAACTTTTCTGGCGATCTATCAAATTTTGAGCAGCCAGCAATGTCAACTAGTACAAGACGCTTCAACTTGCACATGCTTTGGGGAAGGCACACAAGATTTTTACAGCCCCTTAACTTCAGTGTCTCAAGACTAGTCAATAGGCCCAGTGAGTCAGGAAGTTTGACTAAGTTTGTCTCCCCTGCATCAAGCAATTTTAGATTTTCCATACTTTCCCCAAATTCTGGGAGATATTTTATTTGAATGCACCCACAAAGAACAAGTTCTGTCAGAGCGCTCATTTCCAATTTTTTTTGACAAAGGGCTCTAAGAGATTTGCAACCTTTCAAATTCAACACTCGAAGCTTTTTGTGTTGTCCAATTGAAGCATGGAGGTCAATAATATCCACACACCCTTCCAGTTCTAGTCTTTCCAGATTTGGTAGTTTAGAGAAATCAGGAGTTTCAATCAAGTTCTTGGAATAACTCAGGTCCAAAATCATCAGATTCTTCCTGTACTGGCCAAACAAAAATATGAGAATCAATGAAAAAAATTTTGTTGCGCTAACTAGCATAATCAATTACACCATCTATAAAGATCAAAGAGGAAGGTATCTTACCAGGATTCAGGGGTAAAATTTGATTGAACCATAAATGATTGAGGAAAATGCATCTTGATCACTATCCATAATTGATTGAGCCCGCTTAAGGAGTATAATTTGATGAAGCAGTGATATTACGACCTGAAACAACTAAATATGAGATTATCAGAATACAGAAAAAAGGAAAAGAAAAGTAGTGCAATATCTGGGAGATGTATCATATATCAGAATGCAAAAAAAAGGAAAAGAAAAGTAGTGCAATGTCTGGGAGATGTATAATATACTGACCTCGGCTTCCCGTGGTAACTTGTAAGTGTGGTGTCTAAACTCTAATGATCAATATATACATACAAGCCTCAAGACTTTACAATTGCCATTGGCAGCATGCATGTGATCTTTCCCTGATATTTCGCTTTTAGTACTTTTGGTCTAAATTGAAAGACTTGTTAATTAGGCCTTCATTTTTACAGGATCATCATTTGTGGTCTAGATTTCCCTTATTAAGGGAATCTTTCCCATCCAGATGCAACAGGCGGGAACCAACTTTGGGTGAGTTTTCCCTTATTCCTACTGACAAACCAATAGCCTTGATTTGAGCCTTTCCTAATATGCCTTGGGGTTCAAATGCAAAATTTAATTAACCAAGGATTGCACTAGTGGTGCTTTCCCGGATCGTCTCTCAAGGAGCCTAATGAACTAACCTAGGAAACTAAGTGCATGAAAAGCTATAAAGTCCGGGTTTTTTTGAGATATTAATTAAGGAAACTAAACTAGATTCTTTTTGGGATTTTTGTTATTAAAGAAAGCAATTAAAATGGATTTGTGAAAACTATTGAGATGAACATGGGTCTCTTGATGAATTGGGCAACCTTCCTAGCTTCTAAAATGATATGGGAGTTTTTTAAACCAAGTTCTAATGCAAAACCTAAGGCAATCGCTCTTAGTCCAATTAACCTACTTAATCAACTAACGTGGCGCATCGCTCATTCAATTAATTAAATAGACAATCGTTAAGTTTCAACTTGGTAGTGAAGATTCATGATAAACATGCAAGGAGACTCTCGTTAGAAGTAAATCGAACCATCTAACGTTGGACCTAGTGTCTAAACACACATACAATCGCACATGCATTCAACATATTCTAGAAATCCAAAGGGAATATAAATGAAGAATATCCATTGCATAATATCAAGAAAACAACACTTAGGTTCATACATATAAAAGACATCTCTTAATTACATGCATGACCATTTAAACAAAAGATCAAACAATAAAGCACACTTGTTCCAAGACCCATTACATATAACAAAAGGGATTGAAATACATAATAAGACTTAGACAAGAGAAACAAAACAACTCCCCATTAGAAACGTTGAAGCTCCGGTTGCCTTCCTCCATCAAGATCCCCACGAAGGTGCCTAGCCACTCATGCTCTCGATCAACATTGACTGGATTTCGAAATTGGAAGCCATGAGAGTGTAGTGGAAGATGATTTTTGTGCAAGGTGGAGAGGAAAGGAGAGGAGGATGAAAATTTGAGAGAAGAGTGAGAGAGAGAGGACGAAAATTTTCGTTGGTTGCCTATATATAGCACAAGAGGCAATCCAAAAACCTTCCAAATTGGCCTAGGTGTCCTATTCTTTCTAGGATTAACAAATAGGAAAGATTTGGGGAAAGAATTAAGAGAGAATGGGTGATAAATATGCAAATTCGGATTCCCCCCTCTATGGCACAAGAAACCACTCAAAAACTATCCAAAATGGCCTCCGGTTGCCTAATTTGGCCTCCCATAACATATAGGAAAGATTTGGGGAAGACCCAAGTACTCTCTCTCAAGAAATCTAGCCAAAATAGGAAGTTGTGATTAGAATAATCAATTAGGAAACTTCTTATTCTCAATCAAGCCTAGGGTTGCCTATTCTTATAGAAATAACAAAAAGGAAATATTTTAGGCAAACCCAATCAACCAATCCAATAGGAAATTTCCTATTTTGCAAGAGTTCCCTTTTTTGTAGAAGTTTCCTTTGTTGTAGAAGTTTCCTATTTTGTTTTCTTCTTGCTTTGACCTTAATTATTTGTACCTACAATGGAAATTTTAAGCTCATGTGAAGTATTTCAAGTCCATAAAAAAAATAAATGCATGAGTTAAATGCCTAATATGCTCAAATTATAATGAAGATGCAATTAACTCTCTAATCTTGGACCCTAAGTATAAAAGTGCCTAAATCCCCATTTAATAGCCTAGAACAAATGCTAATTTCCTATAATTAGTGGATAAAAATATGTAATAATCAAGTGCAATCATTCCCCCACACTTAGACCTTTGTACTCCTGGACAAAGCATAGACTCACAATGATAAAGGCCTAAGATAATCAATAATCTCAAATTGGAACAAATTATACTCAAGATATGGAAAGGAAAAACTAGCGATGCAATTGATAAACGAATAGCAACAAGTGAGCACTCTCACGAATATCAAATTGTCTCACACAGCCTCACCATTTGGGTCATTTACTCTCTTCTTGCTCAATATGCAACTTATCATATGCTTGCAACAATTCTCAATCTCCACTAGTTTAGCACACACACAAAGAATCAAGAGGACTTAGTATTATGGTAATGGAAAGATGTAATCCATGAGTAAGAACTAAACCACTTACAAGCATCCTTATTATTGTTTTTTTTTTCTTTTTCCTTTTTTCTTCTTCTTCTTTTTTTTTTTTTTACATCTTGAGCTGTTGTAGATCCCCTTTTGACGCGACTTTGCACATGGGTAATGCAACGCCGGTTACTCGGTTACTCCAACAAAACACCAAGAGACCTTTGGTCCAACTCATAACCCTCTTAGACTTGACTGTTTGACGCGAGTGCCAACATTGGTGATGAAGTGCCCCCGGTTACTAAGTCAAGTTTAGAAGGCCAGCGGAATTGTGCAATTATAGCAATTAAAACCTGGATGCAATTTTATAGATATGTTCTACTCATGAAAGACATCAGTTGGAAGTGAGAATGATGGATATATGGATGTATGGATTGAATGCCTCCATCATATTCATCATGTATGACTAGATAGTTTCGACTAGGAATTGAGACAAGTTCTAGAAGTCAACAAGTATTCACTCAAAATTATTATTTGGCCAAAAATAACCTCACAGCAAGGATAAACTCACAATTTACCATTCAATAATCAATTGACACAGCAATTTTCACCATACATATCCTAGGCATTTCTCATACCCAACTTATGAAAACTGAAAAACAAAGGCCAACAACATTGCAAAATCTATCCAAGGTCCAAGATAACAAATAACCTAAGATGGGTCTCTTCTTGCACAAGTTTTCAAAAAGATGGGTGAACTAGGTTTTCATAAAAATACTTTGAAAAGCACTTGAATTCATTCTTAACAAGCCCACTATGACAAATGCGACCCTTTGTACATAATAGACAAGTCAAGAACAACTTCAAGTCAAAAATTTTAAAAAAAATAGTCCAAAAACAGTCAAAGTTCACCCAAAACCACAAATTATGGGAAATCAAGCAAGGAAACCTCAAAATACGCATCTACCCCCCCACACTTAAATCAAACATTGCCCTCAATGTTCAAAATATCAAATACCAAGGAGGAACATCATCTGAAAGTATAGGCAACCATCAACAAAAATATGGGGAACTAAAAAGAAACAAAAACAAAAAAAAGCAAAAATACTACTATCCTACTGGTAAATCCCGTTCCCCCACACTTAAACTACACACCACATTCAGTCAAAACAGCATCTAAACAATTATGCAGTGTAAAGTACATGAGTAAAGGAAAGGGACAACCTGGCCTCAAGGAGGCTTTATTACAGCACCATGGTAGACCTTAAGGAGATGACCATTAGCTTGGAAAGTATTACCAGTCTCCTCATCCACAAGGTCTATCATACCATATGGATTAACCTTAGTCACACGATACGGCCCGAACCAATTTGATTTCAGCTTACCACGACCATGACGATAACGATCTTGGTACATGAGAACTAAGTCACCAACTTTAAAGCTCTTGTTAACTAGATTTCGATCATGAAGCAATTTGGTCTTAGCTTTGTATACCCTCGAATTCTCATAGGCATTAAGTCGCAACTCATCCAGCTCTTGAATGTGTAGAGCTCTCTCTTTGCCAGCTGCATCCATCTCCATGTTGCACAATGTCACCGCCCAATAGGACTTATGCTCAACCTCTACCGGAAGGTGGCAACCCTTACCATACACCAACCGGTAAGGTGACATTCCTATAGGTGTCTTGAATGCAGTGCGATAGGCCCAAAGTGCCTCATCAAGTCGTTGACTCCAATCACTCCTACTCGGCTTCACAATCTTCTCAAGTATCTTCTTTACCTCACGATTTGACACTTCAGCTTGACCATTCGTTTGCGGGTGGTAGGGACTAGAGACTCTGTGGGCAACCCCATATTTAGCAAGCAAGCTATTGAGAAGCTTGTTGCAGAAGTGGGTGCCTCTATCACTGATTAGGGCCTTAGGAACTCCAAACCTACTAAAAATGTTAGTTTTCAAAAATCTAGACACAGTTGGAGCATCATCATTCCGGGTAGGAATAGCTTCAACCCACCTAGAAAGGTAGTCGACAGCTAACAATATATATGTAAAACCTCTAGAAGGTGGAAAAGGACCCATAAAATCTATACCCCAAACATCAAATGGCTCACAAAACAAAATAGGTTTTTGAGGTAATTCATCTCTTTTGCTCACACCCCGCCCAAAACGCTGACATACATCACATGACCTAACAAAATCATAAGCATCTTTGAAAATAGAAGGCCAATAAAAACCAGACTCTAAAATTTTTCTAGCGGTTTTCTGTGAGCTATAGTGCCCACCACATACAACTGAATGGCAAGAAGTGAGAATCGCAGCAAATTCATCATCGGGGACACATCTCCTAATCACTTGGTCCTGACAAATCCTCCAAAGGATAGGATCATCCCATATGTAGTGTTGGGACTCCTGCTTTAGCTTCTGGACCTGAAAAGAAGACATATCACCAGGAGTGAGTCTGCACACCAAATAATTAACAATAGTAGCAAACCATGGTGTATCAATAGAAATAGCACAAAGAGAGGAATCAGGAAAATCATCACAAGTCAAATCAGAACAATCAACTCCCCTTGTGTTTTCTGGAAGGCGGCTCAAGTGATCTGCTACAAGGTTGGCACTACCGGCCCTATCCTTGATCTGAAGGCGAAATTCCTGGAGTAGTAGTGTCCAACGGAGCAATCTCGGCTTAGAATGTGTCTTGGTGAAGAGAAATTTTACAGCTGCATGATCAGTATAAACCACAACAGGAGAATGCAACATATATTGCCTAAACTTATCTAGAGCAAAAACAATGGCATACAACTCTTTCTCAGTAGTAGTATAATTTCTCTGTGCAGTATCCAAAGTTTTAGAGGCATATGCAATTACATGTGGTTGTTTATCACTTCGTTGGCCCAACATGGCACCAACTGCAAAGTTAGATGCATCACACGCCAACTCAAACGGTAAAGACCAATTTGGAGCAACAAGTATAGGTGGTTCAAGCAGCTTACTTTTCAATATATCAAATGCAAGCACACAATCATTATCAAAAACAAAATCAACATCTTTCTGTAACAATTTAGAGAGGGGTAAGGCTATCTTAGAGAAATCCTTGATGAAGCGCCTATAAAAGCCTACATGTCCCAAGAAAGATCGAAGATCTTTTAAGCATGTGGGATAAGGCAAGGTCGCTATCACCTCGGTCTTAGCCTTGTCAACTTCAATACCACGACTAGAAACAAGGTGTCCTAAAACAATACCATGAGAAACCATAAAGTGGCACTTTTCATAATTTAAAACCAAATTTTTCTGGACACATCTAGCGAGTACCCTCTCTAAACTCTCTAAGCACGTATGGAATGAATCTCCATAGACTGTGAAGTCATCCATAAATACTTCAATGCAATCATTGAGCATATCAGCAAAAATACTCATCATGCATCTCTGGAATGTGCCTGGCGCATTACATAAACCGAAAGGCATACGCCTATATGCAAACGTACCAAATGGACAAGTAAAAGTGGTTTTATCTTGGTCCTCGGGCGCTATGGGAATCTGAAAGTACCCAGAATAACCATCCAGGAAGCAGTAATGACTGCGACCCGCCAACCGTTCCAACATCTGATCGATGAACGGGAGGGGAAAGTGGTCTTTTCTAGTGGCATCATTCAGTTTCCTATAATCAATGCACACACGCCAACTGTTTTGTACTCTCGTGGGAATAAGTTCATCATTTTCATTTTTAACAACGGTGATCCCAGACTTCTTAGGTACCACCTGCACCGGTGAAACCCACTCGCTATCCGAAATCGGATAAATTATGCCAGCACTAAGGAGTTTGGTAACTTCCTTTTTGACAACATCTAAAATGAGTGGATTCAACCGTCGCTGTGGTTGCCTAAGAGGCCTAGCATTATCCTGTAATAAAATACGATGAGTGCAAACAGTTGGATTTATACCCGGAATATCTGCCAATGTCCAGCCAATAGCCTTTTTATACTTTTTCAAAACATTCAACAATTGTGCTTCCTCGCTTGCCATCAAATCACTAGAGATTATCACAGGCAGCGTATCATCGGAAGAAAGAAAAGCATACTTCAAATTACTAGGTAAAGGCTTAAGTTCAAGAGAAGGGGCTTCAACAATAGAAGGGACAAGGGAAGGCAAAACAGCAGGCATAGAGAAACTTCCCTTTGTTGACCCACCTATATGGCTAGGACTAGGCTCAACAGCACTTACCACTTGACCATTGGTCTTCCCAAGCGTTGAACCAACCATTGGTTGGTCTATCGCAGCAACTGCCTTGGGGAAAGCATCATCCACACTCAAATGTGGTATCCGGGTAGCCGAATCAACCACTGGTTGACCACTTACAGCGACTACCTCGGCTTTTCCTCCACTCCGCACACCTAAATCACTTTGCATAACAAGATCATTTAAAAAGCGTAAGGTATGGGAGGAGATTCTAGGTCTAGAAAGTGAATCAATAGAAGAAGGGAAAGAAAGTGGCCCTGAAACCACATGAGAAGTAGGCCCAATGGGAGTAGTGAGAGTCATCGTGGCTGGAATGAGGGTTATCCCCTGCAAGCTCACATCATGGTTTTCCAGCTCAAACTCCGCTTCCCGAACATTCTTGGTACCTACAGCACTGAACAAACTACCAGACTCCACAGAACAGTCCTCACTCAACAAAGAGAGGTTAGTGGAACTCATGTCACAAATGGAATCATCAAGCACAGAGACATCCCTACTAATAGACAGCAAACTATCAAGCATAAGGGGCTCAAGATCATTCACATCACTACTCAAAGATGAGAGAGAGAACACAGAAGGCAGTGAAGAGAAATAAGAGTCATAAGCATCTAGGTCAGAAATATAATCATATGAATGCAAACCTAACTCATGCTCTTCTATGGCATCCTCAACAGCAATATCAAGCACACTAACATCAAGCAAAGAATAGTCCTCATAAGGGTGTCGCATAGTCTCATACATGTTAAAGCTAATTCTATGATCTCCTACTTCCATAGTTATCAAACCATTTCTCATATCAATAACAGAACCAGCGGTTCGCATGAATGGCCTACCAAGAATGATAGTCGACTCACTCGGCTCACTAGAAGTGTCTAAAACATAAAAATCAGCAGGAAAGACCAAATCCTTAACTTTAACAAGTATGTCTTCAAGAATGCCTTGTGGATACCGGAGTGTGCGATCGGCTAATTGTAAAATAACACTAGTCTTTTTCAAACCTGTGATGCCTAAAGTAGAGAAAATCGCACTAGGCATCACATTTATAGCCGCTCCTAGATCCAACAATGCATTATTGACTGTCAAGTTCCCTATAGTGCATGGAATCATGAATGATCCAGGGTCCTTGCATTTAACTGGCAACTGAGGTTTAAATAAAGCAGACACACTAGGATTTAATTGAATGCGCTCATTAGGTCTGAATTTTCTTTTGTTAGTGCACAGCTCTTTCAAAAACTTACAATAACTAGGCATGGATTTAACAAGCTGAAAGAATGGAACATTAACATGCAACTTGCCAAACAAATCAAGCATCTCTTTTTCAGTTTGATCATCTAATCTCTTCCTACTTCTAATGAAAGCATGTGGAAAAGGAAGTTTAGAAAGTGTTACCTCCCTAGCCGGAGACTTGGCTAGGTCATTGCTGGAACTCGACTCTCCATGCTCATGTATGCTCGGAACCTCATCAGCAGCCGGCTCCTTCATGGTAATACTGCGCCTCTCAAGCAGCTTCCTCTCCTTAGCACTCTCAGATGCCCCCACATTCAACGGGCTTAAAGGAGGACTATCAGCAACAATCTCCTCATCAACAGGTTCTTCATCCTCTATAACAGTCTCAAATTGCACCCCTTTCGTTGGATGAGCAGGATCAAGTGTTTTCCCACTTCTCAAATTTATAGCATTAAGGGTTTTTGGATTCATTACAGTATTAGAGGGAATAGAACCACTGAATTGTGCCTGCAGCTCACTAAGAGAATTAGACAATTTTGTAACATATTCTTCCATATTAGAATTCTTTGTCTCAAGCTGCTGGAATCTAGCATCACTCTTGTCTAATTTAGAATCAAGGCCTCTAATCATCTTAGTCAACTCATCAAATTTATCAGGCCTAGCAGGAACTATTTGATTTGAACTTTCACCTTGGCCTGAGCGATTGAATGGCCTAGGTGCATCACTATCTTGCCTCCATGAGAACTTAGGGTTTTGACGCCAACCCTCATTATAAGTATTAGAATAAGGATCCCAACGTGGATTTCCACCTCCCTGACGTCCTTGGAACATGGCATTACAATCCTCATACCGGGAGGGACAATTACAAGATACATGCATAGCAGATCCACAAAAATCACAAGAGGGGGCTACAAGTTCGTTACCTGCCGCGTGGCCTGTCGAAGAATAAGAAGAAAGACCAGAGACACGGTCCAAAATAGCATTGAGCTTAGATTCAAACTTCTCCATCTGAGGAATGTGGAGAGAAGTGGCTTCAACCCGATCAAGGTCCCGGACAGATCTCCGAGATGTACCATGTTGCTGCTTAGCAAGGGCTAGCTTCCTGACTAGGTCCCATCCCTCCTCAACAGTCATATCAATAAAAGAACCACCAGCAGCAGAATTCAGCTTATCTTGCTCTTTCTCTCGCAACCCATCATAGAAATTTTGAGCAAGCTGCTCTTCAGGTATTTGATGATGTGGGCAACGCTGTAGCAAATCTTGGAATCTGGACCAATAGTCATAAAGGGACTCATCAGCATCCTGCACAATGCCATTGATCTCCTTCCGTCTAGCTGAGGTCCGGGTAGCTGGATAGAACCTCTCAAAGAAGGCATTCTTCAAATTAGCCCAAGAACGTAGGGCTGCAGGTGCAACTCGTGGCAAGCTCATGTACCACTCCTTTGCTTTGCCCTCAAGAGTAAGGTGGAATACCCTCCACATAACATCATCAATGTGCGCGCCAGCAGGCAACATAGAACTGCAGCGAATGTATATCTCATCCAAGTGCAAGTGTGGTTCCTCTAACTGCAAACCATGAAACTTGGGTAAGGACTGAATCAATAAACCCTTAATTTCATAACCAGCATTAATATTAGGGAATGCATTCATAAATGGATTATAATCAAAATTTGCAGTAGTGGCATCCCTAATGGTTCTCCTAGCTCCATGTGGTATCCCATCCCCATTACCGTTGTGAACATGCAAACCGTGACCCCCATTTTGGTTCCTAGGTGGCTCTACACCTTGATTTGGTATGTTGGGTATGTCAGGCATTCCAAGCACAACTTGGTTGATTTGGTTGTTGGGTATGTCCATAGCTGGAAGGTCTAAGTCAGACTCGGTGTTATGTTCCTGATCACTAGAGTCGCTACAAGATGTGTCTTCTACAACTACCTCGTGAGTAGAAGCAGTGACTCTATTGGTTCTCCTCAACTGGGTAAGGTGACGCTCAATCTCAGGGTTTTCAGGCAATAAGTTAGACTCACTGGTATTGCTTCTAGTCATACACAAGGAACAGACAGCAAGTGTAGCAAGAAACGAAGTCAAATACCAAGTAAGCAATCACAATACACCACAAGATCAGATGGCTAATGAAGAGATGAATAATGGGTGAAATTAATACAAACAAACTAAGAATGAAGGAAAATCAAAGAAGAAAACTCAAAAACACAATTATCCTAAAATGTGGAAAAATCCCAGAAAATAAAGAAAAATTGAAAAAGTGCCCAAAACGATGGAATTTGGCCACAATCCACCACACCCAATAGCAAAGCTATTGAACTTTCTTAGAATGGCCCAAAACTTTAGGAAACCGAAGCTCATAAATTTCTGGGCGAAAATTTTCGAAAATGACAACAAGCTCTACTACGGGTGTCAATGAATTTTAAACAATTTCCAATCGATGTGCAAGCAAGATAGCATCCAATCCCAATAAAGACAATTCAAATATGATTTAGAATAACACAGCACACAACAAGAACAATATTTTTTTTTTTAGATTTTTTTTTTAATTTATGATATGCAAATGCAACCTACAACTAATCTAAGACCTAAATGCAACTATATGAACTAAAACTAACCTAAAATGCTACTAACCCCTTGTCAATAAGCAATTGACACTTAGCTAACCTAGGAGTCAAAAATGACTCCCCGGCAACGGCGCCATTGATTTGAGCCTTTCCTAATATGCCTTGGGGTTCAAATGCAAAATTTAATTAACCAAGGATTGCACTAGTGGTGCTTTCCCGGATCGTCTCTCAAGGAGCCTAATGAACTAACCTAGGAAACTAAGTGCATGAAAAGCTATAAAGTCCGGGTTTTTTTGAGATATTAATTAAGGAAACTAAACTAGATTCTTTTTGGGATTTTTGTTATTAAAGAAAGCAATTAAAATGGATTTGTGAAAACTATTGAGATGAACATGGGTCTCTTGATGAATTGGGCAACCTTCCTAGCTTCTAAAATGATATGGGAGTTTTTTAAACCAAGTTCTAATGCAAAACCTAAGGCAATCGCTCTTAGTCCAATTAACCTACTTAATCAACTAACGTGGCGCATCGCTCATTCAATTAATTAAATAGACAATCGTTAAGTTTCAACTTGGTAGTGAAGATTCATGATAAACATGCAAGGAGACTCTCGTTAGAAGTAAATCGAACCATCTAACGTTGGACCTAGTGTCTAAACACACATACAATCGCACATGCATTCAACATATTCTAGAAATCCAAAGGGAATATAAATGAAGAATATCCATTGCATAATATCAAGAAAACAACACTTAGGTTCATACATATAAAAGACATCTCTTAATTACATGCATGACCATTTAAACAAAAGATCAAACAATAAAGCACACTTGTTCCAAGACCCATTACATATAACAAAAGGGATTGAAATACATAATAAGACTTAGACAAGAGAAACAAAACAACTCCCCATTAGAAACGTTGAAGCTCCGGTTGCCTTCCTCCATCAAGATCCCCACGAAGGTGCCTAGCCACTCATGCTCTCGATCAACATTGACCGGATTTCGAAATTGGAAGCCATGAGAGTGTAGTGGAAGATGATTTTTGTGCAAGGTGGAGAGGAAAGGAGAGGAGGATGAAAATTTGAGAGAAGAGTGAGAGAGAGAGGACGAAAATTTTCGTTGGTTGCCTATATATAGCACAAGAGGCAATCCAAAAACCTTCCAAATTGGCCTAGGTGTCCTATTCTTTCTAGGATTAACAAATAGGAAAGATTTGGGGAAAGAATTAAGAGAGAATGGGTGATAAATATGCAAATTCGGATTCCCCCCTCTATGGCACAAGAAACCACTCAAAAACTATCCAAAATGGCCTCCGGTTGCCTAATTTGGCCTCCCATAACATATAGGAAAGATTTGGGGAAGACCCAAGTACTCTCTCTCAAGAAATCTAGCCAAAATAGGAAGTTGTGATTAGAATAATCAATTAGGAAACTTCTTATTCTCAATCAAGCCTAGGGTTGCCTATTCTTATAGAAATAACAAAAAGGAAATATTTTAGGCAAACCCAATCAACCAATCCAATAGGAAATTTCCTATTTTGCAAGAGTTCCCTTTTTTGTAGAAGTTTCCTTTGTTGTAGAAGTTTCCTATTTTGTTTTCTTCTTGCTTTGACCTTAATTATTTGTACCTACAATGGAAATTTTAAGCTCATGTGAAGTATTTCAAGTCCATAAAAAAAATAAATGCATGAGTTAAATGCCTAATATGCTCAAATTATAATGAAGATGCAATTAACTCTCTAATCTTGGACCCTAAGTATAAAAGTGCCTAAATCCCCATTTAATAGCCTAGAACAAATGCTAATTTCCTATAATTAGTGGATAAAAATATGTAATAATCAAGTGCAATCAAGCCTTCAATTTGAAAGTATTCCTACAAGATATATAAGTACTGCTGGCTTCTTTTAAGGGGATTTTTTTTTTGGAAGTATTAAGAAAGAGTAGCTGCTTCAATACCCTCAAGTTGATTTCATTTTTGCTCCACTAGTTAATACTAATGTTTTATTGTAGTTCTTTTTACCTACAATATGACTTATTTCTTTAATGATAATTGATCTTTTAGAAAAACAAACAAACAAACAAAACAATTACCTTGGATTGTAACCTAAAAATACATTTCCCATTTTTTTCCATACTTATCAAAAAAATGAGTAGAGAGAGTTAAACTTATTTAGATGGTCTAGATTTGATTATATTATGTATTAATTAAAATGTTTTAATAAAATCAAATCTAGACAATGTAGATAAGTTTAGCTCTTTCTAATTTTTTTTATACGAGAAGGTAAATACTCTCATTCCCTCGATGCTCCTTCCCTCACTAGTCCACCACAACCCCAGGTTGACCACTATTGACTGAACTTTTAGTTCTTGTTAGCTTCTGAAATTTAGAACGTTATTTATAAAAATTATTACTGTTTAAAAGTTAAAAGATAGCTCCATCTTTAAAGTAAAAAAAAAAAAAATTACACAGGTTGGTTTGACCCCCAATTCAATAAACGGAATTTTTTTTTTTATTACTTCTCCATTTCTTAGACCTTTAATTGATCTCCTTTTGTCTCTTCTTTGATCTTCTTCTTAAACCATTCTATACCACTCTTAGTTGTATAGTTTTTCCATTTTATATAATTGATCTTATTACCAACAACACTAAAAAGTTGGTATTTTGTTTGGATGATCGATGAAAGACTCATGAAATAAATTTGAAGCTGCAAGTTGATTGAGAAAAGGGAAAATTCTAGAAAAGACCCTCGAATTACATAAAAGACACTTTGATACAACGAAATTTCAAAAGGACATGTCAGTGCAATTGACTATTCTGTCCATACCCAAATTTAAAGGAATTGACTGGAATGCTCTCAAATTAAAAGGACCTGAGCACACGTGAGTCAATTGACCTTTTACCTTTTAAAGCTTTAACACAAAAATAAAGAAAGAGAGAGAGAGAGAGAGAGCTGACTTAAACCTTTAACACGACAAGAAAGGAAGAGAAAGAGAGCTGACATTATGGAATAAATGCACAGAGAGAGAAATGAAGTGGCTGGGGAAGAAGAAGATAGAAGCTTAGTCTTCGTCTCCACGTGTGCTCAGGTCGTGGTAAATGGTTTTAAAGATCTTGTCTTGAACTCCATTGTCTTCATCTTCTCTTTATCTCGTCTTTATGGAAATGCAGAGGGAAAGGACGAACTGCTGGGTGGATGAAGAGTAAGACAAAAACTCATCCCAACGTTTTCTCAGGTTGGCCGAAAAAGCTGAAGTTAATGGTGACATTTTTAAAGCATCTTCCCTTCATCTCCATTGTCTAATATTTGAGTACATGCAGGGTGAAAAGGACGTCTTCTTGTTGGGGAAGAATAGGAGAAAAACTTACTCCTCATGTGTGTGAAGTAGCTTGAAAATACTTGAAGCAAGTTAAGGTAAGTAGTGAATATTGTTTAAAGCATTTTCTCTTCATGTCCATTGTCCAATATTTGATTACATTGTGGTTGGGGTTCATTGTTTGGGGTAAGGAGAAGCATTTTGTTGGGAGGAAAATGGAAATGGTGTGGTTGTGGTTACGTGAGTGTCAAGGATGAGTTGGGGCATGAACACATGGATGGCAAACCCTTAATCAAATCTGGGAAACCCTTAATAGAAGCTGGGAAACCCTGAATAGAAACTGGGAAACCCTTAATAAAATTAGGGAAACCCTTAAGATAAACCGGGAAACCCTTAACAAAATCAGGGAAACCCTTAAGAGAAACTGGGAAACCCTTAACAAAATCTGGGGAACCCTTAATAGAAGCTGGGAAACCCTTAATAGAATCAGGGAAACCCTTAAGAGAAACTAGGAAACCCTTAACAGAATCTGGGAAACCCTTAAGAGAAACTGAGAAACCCTTAATAGAATCTGGGAAACCCTTAATAGAAACTGAGAAACCCTTAACAGAATCTTGGAAACCCTTAAGAGAAACTGGGAAACCCATAACAGAATTTGGGAAACCCTTAATAGAAACTGGTAAACCCTTAACAGAATCAGGGAAACCATTAAGAGAAACTGAGAAACCCTTAACATAATCAGGGAAACCATTAAGAGAAGCTGGGAAACCCTTAACAGAAACTGGGAAACCATTAAGAGAAACTGGGAAACCCTTAACAGAATCAAGGAAACCCTTAAGAGAAACTGGGAAACACTTAACAGAATCTGGGAAACCCTTAATAGAAGCTGGGAATCGTGATGTAAAGTTAATTTTGCAAGTGATGTAATGTAAATTGAGATGAAAAAATCTGAAATGTTATATTTTTTGTTCCAGGTGAAGGAGGAAGATGAGTAATGAAATTCAGTCAAGTAATGTGAAAGAATTGTTTTGTTATTTCCATGTAGAGGGGAAATTTGTTTGTAATGATAATGTTGAAGTTAAATACACTGGAGGGGGTGTGAGGTCAAGGATGCTGAAAGAATAGACGACAATTGATGAGTTAAGACATATGTATGTGAATTGGTAGGATATGATTGGAGTTGCTGTGACATTAAATATACAATAATGTATGATGAGAGGACACTAATTGATCTTGATAGTGAAGATGAAATGAGAAATCTATTTGGTCACAATGAAAGGAAAGCACATGTGTATAGTGTATATAAGTTGGAAAGGGAATGTGAATGAACCGGTGGAAATGGGTGATCCTCAAGTGTAAGTGCTTAAATATTCTGTGCTATTTGATGTTGGTTTTTAGCATTAAAGTTTTGGTAATACACTAACAAGTTTTGGGAAATTGTATGCAGGCATGAAAGAGGTTTTGGATTTTCAGAAGAAATTGATTTAAGTGACATTCCTTTGGATGAAACTGCTTATCCTTTGTCCTATGATAGCGGTGCTTCATTTTTACTTCAGGAGAGTCCCTCGGGAACAAATTCAATCATAAGGAGTTGGGTAGGAAGTGATGAAACAGATATGAGTGACATGATCCATGTGAAATGGTATGGACTTATCATTGGTGAAGGCCAGCAATTTGGACATGCAGATGAGTTTAGGCAGGCTGTCTACAAGTTTAGCATTGCTCACAAGTTTGAGTACAAATATGTGAGGAATAGTAAGGAGAGGATATCTGTAGAGTGTAAAGTTGAAGGGTGTCCTTGGAAGCCCTGTGCAGTTGTTGTGGGGAAGACTGGTCCTATGTTACGTGTTACAAAGTTCATTAGAGACCACATTCATACTGCCCAAGATACTTTACGAGTGGTTCATGGGGGGAGAGCAAGTATGACATCATCATTAATAATAGATGAAATGAGGAACCACACAGAAAAGAAGCCTTCAGAAATAATCAAGACTGTGGAAAGAGAATATGGTATGAAGCTAACTTATAAGCAGGCTTATAGAGTGAAGGGGAAGGCATTAGAGGAAATACATGGCAAGCCTGAACATTCATATATGTTGATTCCATGGATATGCCGAAGGTTGAAGTAAACAGATGACAAGACTGTAGCAGAATATGTGCCTGATGGGAATAGGTTTGCACGTGTTTTTATTGCTTACGGGGCCGTGTATTGAGGGATTCTTGGGAGGTGCAAGACCTATTTTATATGTTGATGGAACTCACATATAGAGGAACCATGCTTGCAGCCTTAGCGTACGATGCAGATAATGAGATGTTGCCTTTTGCCATAGCAATTGTAAAAGGGGAGACGGATGCTGATTGGACATGGTTTATGCATATATTTAAGAAGATCGTTAGGTTACTTGTATTGACTATTGTTTCAGACTAACACCATTCCATCAGAACAGCTGTTCAAGTGATATTTGGGGTGAGAGGCATGCATTCTGTTATAGGCACATCAAGGAGAATTTTAGTAAGGAGTTGGTTAAATTGAGTAGGGGTAAAAGGAAGTCACCGGGTTCTTCAAAAGAGGATGGGCTGTCTCTGCTTGACAAAGTAGCTTATGCAAGGCTCGATCATAAATTTGATAAGGCAATGGAAGATAGGCACAGCTACAATTCAGAGTTATGTGATTGGATGAACAACTGATGGAATGTTGAAAGGTGGGCTTATAGCAAATTCCCATACAAACGATGGGACAATATAACAACCAATATAGTTAAGTCTTTCAATGCTTGGATGGTTAAGGTGAGAAAGTATGGTGTAAGCCAATTTCTTCATGAGCACCGTGAGAAAGTTTCTAAGAAGATGCATGCATCTTATGTGTCAATAACAAAGTGGAAGAATTGCGTGGGACCAAATATATACGTGAAAGTGAAGAAAAATGTGGAATCATGTGGTTATATATATGTGGTGTGAGAATTATGGTGGGGGCATAATCCGTGTGAATACTACTAATGGTCACCACTAGGTTGATCTAAATTTAAAGCAATGTAGTTGTCCAGCTTGGCAGATGAGTGGGATTCCGTGCAAGCATACTTGTGTAGCAGTGAAGCATATCCCTGGGAATATATATGAATATGTTGAAGAATTTTATAAAGTTACAACTCAAAAGAAGATTTATGGGCGCATCATGATTCCGGTCGTCACCATCGACATGCCTAAATTTAATGACTATGTTGATTATAGCAGATTAAATGCATCTGAGGAAGTCTTATTGCAGTCTCTAACAACAAGTCGCCCTAGTGGAAGGCCAAGAGTTAGAAGGGTGGAATCACAATTCCAGAACAAGAAGATTTATTTCTGTTCCTTGTGTCATCAATCTGGCCACACCAGAAGGACATGCACAAATCCTAACCCAAGTTGAGTGTGGGTTTATATGTGCCAATGTTAGTTTCAATGACACATAGTGTAGTTGGTTTTTTTGGGATACAGTAGTGAAGTTGCTGGTTTTTTGGGAGTGCCTTAGCACATGGTGGCATTCTAAAATGTACATGTTGTCATGCCTATTTTGTAATTAATATATGTGGTTGTTTCAATGACAAAGGAACATTAAGTTGCACCACTAACTTAATGTCCACTTGTCATTGAACACAATACAGCAATAGGGTTGCTGGTTTTTTGGGAGTGCCTTAGGAGATCTTGACATTCTAAAATGTACATGTTGCCATGCCTATTTTGTAATTAATATATGTAGTTGTTTCAATTGACAAAGTAGCATTAACATGAACCACTAACATAATGTCCATATTTAATTACCAGATTCTGATAAAGGAATTACCAAATCTGATCTGAGTGCACATAACCAGATTTTGATAAAGGAATTACCAAATCTGATCTAAGTGCATGCTACCAGGATCGCTGAAGATTTTCCCAACTTCCGACAAGGATTTACCAAGTTTTGTTAAGGGAATACCAACATGCTTAACATTTACAAACTTCCAAAATGAAATTACCAAAATCTTATGGGTGCCTATTACCAGAATGGTTCAAGGAATTCCCAAATTCCTGTGAAGGAATACCAACATGCACATAACCTGTGAATACTTAAGGAATTCCCAACTTCAGTTAAGGGATAACCAACTTCTAATAAATGGCTCCCAACTCGATATAAGGGATTCCTAACTTCAGTAAAGGGATTTCCATCTATAGCTAAGGGATTCCCAGCTTCTAATAAATGGCTCTCAGGTGCAGTTAAGGGATTCCCAACTTCAGTAAAGGGATTCCCAACTTCAGTAAAGGGTTTTCCAACTTCAGTTAAGGGGTTTTCAACTTCTAATAAATGGCTCCCATCTTCAGCTAAGGGATCCCTTTACTGAAGTTGGGAGCCATTTATTTGAAGTTGAAAACCCTTTAACTGAAGTAGGGAAACTCTTAACTGAAGTTGGGAATCCCTTTACTGAAGTTGGGAGCCATTTATTAGAGGTTGAAAACCCCTTAACTGAAGTTGAGAATCCCTTTACTGAAGTTGGGAGCCATTTATTAGAAGTTGAAAACCCCTTAACTGAAGTTGGGAAACCCTTTACTGAAGTTGGGAATCCCTTAACTAAAGTTATAAGTTGGGAATCTCTTAACTGAAGTTGGGAGCCAATTATTAGAAGTTGGGAGCCATTTATTAGAAGTTTGAAATCCCTTAGGCGAAGTTGGGAATCCCTTAACTGAAGTTGGGAATCTCTTAACTGAAATTGGAAGCCAATTATTAGAAGTTGGGAGCCCTATATTGAAGTTGGGAATCCCTTAACTGAAATTAGGAGCCAATTATTAGAAGTTGGGAGCCATATATTATAAGTTGGTGATCCCTTAATTAGAAGTTGGGAATCCCTTAACTGAAGTTGGGAATGTTAATTTGGACTTGGGGCCCTTTTATTAGAAGTTGGATATAAACATGCAGCTTTGCAACATTGCCACCACTTTTGTAATTGGTAACACCAACACACCTGGTATGTGATATTGACATTTGGGACATAAAAAAACCAACATAACAAAATAATCTTAGTCAACATAACCTCTCATCAACTAAGAGTTTACAAACATCCACCTTTATATCTTTCGGTAGGATCGATGCTACAATGGACCTGAAAAAAGTATCTCGCTCATCGAGTGCCTTGGTCTTTTGAGGAGGTGCCTTTAACTCCACATATGGAGATGTAATTGACGGCCTGCACGTCCTCATTGATCTTCTCAACTTGTGTCCCTTGTCACTTTCTACCCCTTCTTTCCCTTTGCTTCCCTCGTCCATATTGTCTTCAATGTCATCAGGGACTCTAATAGGGGACTCGTCCAGTATAAAAGATGAAGAAGGTTAGTTGACCTCATTGTTGACTTCATAGAAACCCTCATTGTCATCACCAACATCATAATCGTCTTTTTCTTCACACCGTGCATTATCTTCATGCTGCTCATTTTCATGTTCTTCTTCACAAGCAATGGCCTTCTTCTCAGTCTCTTCCTTTTTCCCCTTCCCTTCTCTCCGTAACTGGGCATTCATCAACTCCTTGCCCACTGCATTGACAAGTCTTGTGCAGACATTGGTCAGCTCGTTGTCAATCACAGACATCAATCACCCATGCAACTCTTTAAGATCCTGCAACCGTACAACGATTATCATGATATGCAAACTTACAGAAAAAAACGATAAATGATATGGCACCAGCATGATATGCAAATCTAGATAAATTATTTACCAAGGATAAACAATCGACAACTTTACTATCCTCCTTTCTCACCCTAGCCTCAAAAGTGCAACTACTAAACAGAAATCCAAATTTGCTCTTCTTCTTTGTCTGTATCAAATCTATCATGTTGTCCTTCGTCCAGAATTCAATGGGCCAAATGGACTCATGCTCTAAAAACTTTTTCACAAGGAAGTACTCGCCAAGGTGTAACTACAAAAGCAACAAAAATTGTCAATAGAGTAAACCTAAAGTATCCATTTGTTTAAAAATTATTATCATATCATATTATACCAGTAGTACGTACAAGAAACCACCAACATTGCATATACCATCCCCTTCCCCCTTTCTTTGGTATGTTGAGACAAAGTCGTCCATTTCTTTCAACAGGTCATTCTACATGAAAGTTGCCCAATCATAGCCCCCAAATCCGTCTTTCGTACAACATATCACTCTCAAAAGCCTATCACTTACCCCTGAACTGGACATAGGGCATAAAAAAGTTCCCAAAGTGTACATCACAAACAATAGCTCAAATTTCTCTGACCCCTTGTCATTTTCAATTTCTTCCAATATTGTGCTATACCTCTTATTGCCGTACTCCCTCTTCAACTGTTGCAACGTTGGGTCACTTTCGCTCACATCCACGTTCACCTCCTTACCTTTATGAAGAATTCCTAGCAGCTTCTCCATATCATCAGCATCTATCTCACGTGTCATCCCTCTTATCATAAACTGGTGTGTCGGTGGGTCATATAACCTAAGCATTGATACTATTAGATCATGGGAGAGTCTATGAAATTCCACCTTCAATAGAGGACCAAAGCCTATTGCTTTCACTCTGTCTTGTAGACTTGTATCACTATTCACAAATTTTAGCAGCTTTGTGAAGGCTCTTATTGAGCATCTTGTGTGGAATAAAACTTCTCTCTTGTTGTCTTTCTTCGGTTCCTCCACCTCTTTTACTGCCTTTGTCTCTTGTCTTCCTGCCCTATTTTCAAGGCTTGCTTTATGATATTTATTTTTTTTCCACGTCAGGGAGTTTTTTCCACGCCTTTTCTGCTGCCTTGCTATGTTTTGGTTTCGAACCAAATTCCCTTCTAAACAGCATAAAACCATTCGTAGCAGGTTTGGGTGCTTCTTGTTCTATCGCTTTTTTCCCCATTGATCGGTCCATATCTGTACCTGTTTCATAAATGGAAGAGCTTAGTTCCACAATATACCTGCGTGAGTCTTAACCATGCTTCATACACATTTCAACTTTTACATCTCATGCAAATGTCACATGCAACTATAGGCACAGTAAGTCCAAACAAATGATAGATACAAAATTTAGGAATTTAGACACACTAAGTCCACAAGAGCTTTTCAACCATATATACCATAAGAAAACCATATAATCACATGAACTAGAGAATAAAAAACAATAATCAATAATTCACATAACAACTAATAAGAACTCTATTACCTTTCTCTTCCTCATTTCTCTCCTTTGCCCTTCCCATAGTTCTTTCTTGCTGCCATAGTCTTAGCTTTCATTTTGTCACAGTGTACAACACAGATGCACAAGTTATTAATCAAATCATCATCAATATAACCATTTCAAATTTCATAAGAATAATTATTTTGCAAATGTCACTAATCCAATTAAGACCACTACAAAATTAATTGAAGCAACATAGAAGAAAACAATAAACAGAACTAACTAATTAGATGTTTCTGACACAATAGTAGCACAAGTATATGCAGCCTAATATTTAAAAGCCATGGCTTAAAGGTCAATTTTACCTTAATCTTCATGACACCAACTTAAGATAAGGGTAGAGATGAATAAGAATGCATCAGAATAATCAGATACAAGATAAAAGCCCAATGTTTTAAAGCTTTAAATTTCCCAATACTGATCACAAAATTATCCTTAATTCTTATTCAGCCAATTCACACAAAAAAAGAATTAAACCCCTCTCCATTTTCGTTATACTTTGTTCAGCAACGGAAGGGCTACCAATTTTACTTTCAGTTCCCAAAAATTGATGGCAAAAAAAAGAACACACGAAAAACAATATGGAGTGTTCAACAACGTCAAGGGCAAAGCGAAAATGGCATTTTACTTTGTGTTCACTCTTTGTTCATCAGATTAAGTGATCATTTTGCTAACCTTCTGCACTGGAAAGCTATCATTTGGCTTGGAAAGCTATACCACATAGTGTAGACTAAGTCATCAATCTATTAGTCTATAATGCATATGATAGGTAATTGTGAATTGGAAGTAGAAAGAATGAAGAGAATAGGAGATCCAAAGGGTGAAAATGAAATAGAAACAAAGGAGTGACAGAAGAAGAAATCAAAAACAGAGAACATAGGGAAACGAAACGATATTCAGTCACAATTGCAAATCTAAATCAATTACAAAGCATACAGGTATTTATATATGATACTCCCTTACTTCCCATTAGTCAGCGCATTAGTTGGTAATTAGCACTAACTCTAACTCTACCCCCTAACTTACTAACAAACTAATGGTTACAATTCAAAATATTATTTACACATTACCATAACAAAACAAAAAATAATCCAAAGCTACAGAACAAACAATGACAGAATCAAACAGTGAAGAAAGGTGAAGAAAGACGAAGACGCAGACAATGATAGAATCAAACGGAAATTAGGGCTACATTAATGGGCAAACGATCAAACACAATGAAGAAAGGGGCATACCTGACACGGGTGAAGAAAGACGAAATCGAATACAATGCCAGAAGATGGTGAGGAGCGTCGTTTCAAGAGGGTGAAGACTTGACCTCGACTGCAAACAAATTTGACCTTGATTTGGGGGAACCGACAAATCGTA
Organism: Mimosa bimucronata; assembly: GCA_037074515.1. Taxonomy (NCBI): domain Eukaryota; kingdom Viridiplantae; phylum Streptophyta; class Magnoliopsida; order Fabales; family Fabaceae; genus Mimosa; species Mimosa bimucronata. Next base: position 1,988,523 of record CM073443.1, read on the forward strand.
AGACCTTGGGTGCCGATCAAAAATGTGGGTGAAGAGTGTGAGGAGTGTCGTCGTTTGAGGAGGGTGGAGAGAGGGTCACGAGAGGCTGAGGGTAAGGTGAAGGCGTCGTCATTTGAGGAGGGTGGAGACACGATAACGAGAGGCTGAGGGTAAGGTGAAGAGGGTCAGGAGAAGCCTTTTCTCTTTTCAATCAACCTAGGGGCAATGCAGTCAATTCTTTTAAATTTGGGTATGGACAGATCAGTCAATTGCACTGACATGTCCTTTTGAAATTTCGTTGTATCAAAGTATCCTTTATGTAATTTGAGGGTCTTTTTCTGGAATTTTCCCTTGCAAAAATAAGCCAAAAGAAGTGTATAAGAAAATTGATGTAACTGATAGTTGTTATTGATGAATAGAGGGAAACAAATCTGTAAATTTAACAAGTGTGAAAGGAGGGAGAGCTTGGAGGAAATTGGGAGAAGAACTAGGAAAAAGAATCAAGTCAGTAAACCTAGCTAGTGTACTCCATCTGTCCTTCATTATAAACTTCATATATGTGAATGGGTTTGTCCTAAAATATAAGCTTCATTTTAGGGTTATTTAAGCATTTATTACATTTTTTCAAATTTACCCATTGTTTTTCTTTTCCCTATACACTCTTTTTCATCTTTATTATCTCTTATTTGTCGTTCTCTTTCATCTTTAATAATAAGGCCAAAGTTAGAAAATAAATTAGATTCCATACATAATTATTGCTTTTAACTAACTTCAGTGGTTTTCTTGATAAACTCAAATTAATTATTTGAAGTTTATAATTAGGGATGGAGGGAGTAAGTAATAACACAGATGAAAATCTTGCTCTTTTAATTTGAATGTATTTTGCGCAACCATTCCTATAATAACATTGATTTCTATATAATGTGAAAAAATGTTATTTTAATTATTGAAGTTAAGTTTTGTTCTGAGATAATATGTTTAAAATTATCAAATCATCTTCTTCTAAAAAATATGTTAAGAATCTATTGCTCCCTATGTTCATAAATACAAGATCTATTTACTTAATTTAATTAGATTAAAAATGTTAGTTAAATTAGTTAAATCTGACATTACCAAAGCACCATAACTATTTATCTTTGTTTCCATCCTCCATTTTTTATTTGATTATTATTGAGAAGTAACAATAGGGACAATTTAAAAAAAAAAGAGTTGGGAATAATTGAAAAATGGTTTTATATTTAGGATTAAGCTTACATATTGAAATAGGTCATATACTTAAGACGAGAGGGGTATTTGACAAGAAAGGTCAAAGATTAATATGAGAATCATATGATTTAAAAAATTCATAAATCCTTACTCTAATATTTACCATCTTTAATTTCGAAAAGAGAAAATTAAAATAAGAAGAGAATTAAAATAATATAAGATGATATTTGTTAACTTATAATTAGTTCCCTCCTCAAGTTGCATTGTTTATACTTTTAGCTAACCAATATTCCATTCTTCCTTCCATGCTGCTTCCCTCATTACTGAACAATTGAATTGTATGAATATGTGGGTTTCCATTATATTTCCACAAATTAGCTTATCAAATTTGAACAACTTCTGGTTTGGTTTTCTGTTTTGAATGATGAGCAGTGACTCGTAAAATTAATGAGTGTTCTCAAACGAAAGCGCGTGAAATTAATGAGTATGTATATGATTTTTGAAAATTTTTCTTAAAGTTGATTGGAAAAGAAACCAAAAAAAGGAAGTGTTAGTTGTTATTGATAAGTACAGATAAAATCTCTCAATTAATTAAAGAGGTGTGGATGGAGTATAAGCATAAGCTTCGAGTAAATTGGGAGAAGAACAAAAGAAAAGAAGAACAAACAAGGCCAACACGTATTGTTTTGTGTCCCCACAGTCAAGTCAAGTCAATGTGGAATAAAACACTTTGAGTATTCCTTAACGTTGTGGGGTCTTTATTTTAATTGGAAGAAAGAAAAGCAGGAATGATGAAAACTGAAAGAACAAGATATGAAGCGTTTACCTCAAAGACTGATAAAAGAACACAAATGAAATCCTCGCTCTACTGAATACATATTGCACAACCACTTCTTTTAGTAAATAAGAGCTATATTAAATTTAGATATATTAAGGATATCATTTTAATTAGTTAATTATAGTAAATGTGACATAGCATATCTCAAAAATATTCTTGTGTAAAATTAGATTATATATCAGTGAAGTAAATCAATTCTTTACATAGTATGAAAATAAACCTTTACTTTTTATAATATGTTTAAGTAGTCAAATATGAAAATTCTGTTAAAAAATTAGTATCGATAAGTGAAGCAAAAGATTACGAGATTCGCAAATTAAAAAAAAAAAACCATACATTCTTCCGGCCAAAAAAAATGAAAAACGATGCGTTCTTATTGAAATACTCCCTCCATCCTATATATAAGACTTATGTACATAATTTAATTATATTAAGGTTGCTAGTTAAGTTACTTAAAATCACTTGATATTATCAAAGCACATTAGACACCATCTTTTATTCCAACCTTTCTCTCTTGCGTATTTATTATTGAGGGGCATCAATAAGGGTAATTTGGAGAAAAGTTGAGAGAAATTAAAAAGATATGATTTTAACTAAGACCTATTTACTTAGTTTGATTATATTACGGATGTTAATAAGTTAATTAAAATCAATTGATATTATCAAAGCACCCTAAGCACCTATCTTTATTCCAACCTCCCTCTCTTACATGTTTATTATTGAGGGTCATCAATAAGGATAATTTGAAGAAAAGTTAAAAGAAACTAGAAAGATGTCTTATATTTAGGATCAAACTCACATCCTCAAATATGTTTTATATTTAAAACCGGAGGAAGTACCTTTTTTTTTATAAAAGAGAAAAATAAATAATAGAACTGAAATAATATATGATCATATGCAATGGATCCCTGTTCCTCTTTCCATGCTCTTTCCCACATGGCAACCACTTGGAAATCACTGAATATAACATGCTACAATTATCTTAGGAATTTTCTTTTTCAAGAAACGATTGATATTTCTTTGACTCACTTACAAATATGTGTGTATTAATGAGTGATCCCATCATCTTCATCTTTTGCAACCAAAAAAAAATGTGGATTTGCATAATTAATTACTGATTTAGACAATTACAAGAAACTCTTTGTAGCTGCATCTAAATGCTTTTTTAGAAGAGAGTTGAAGTGATTCATCATGATTCATTGGTCTTGTAGGAATACACCTAATCCACCCTTGGTGGGTTAGGGCCCAAGCCCAATGAGAATTAGGGCTAAAATGTGAAGTCCAATTAGAATTGGGGCTAATATGTAATTATAGAAAGACTTGGGATAAAATGAGTATTTTTCCATTAATATTTAAATTGAAAAGTTGTGACTTTTCATACGTTATTTATGGAGGGGTTGCTTTTGACAGAATAAGCAATCATACGGGAACAAGAAAACAATCTCCATAACTTTTTCTCTCTTTGTCTCTTCCTGTTCTATGTGTGCATCTGTCGTATAACGTGATTGGAGTCCAAATCGGTGCTCCAATTTCGTGTGGGTGCCAAGCGAGTCTATCGGATTTCAGGTACGCCCAAAATCCTTCAGTAGTATCAGAGCAATTGATCTATAGGCTATATAATTCTGTTGTGTGAATATGGTTCTGGAAAATAAATTTTTCTTCTGCTTCTAGTGATATACGGGTTATATTTTTTTCGTATGTTTCATGTTTCTGTTCGAAAGATGATGATGATTTGCATCCATATTAATTCTGCAAATCTAATTAATATTTTTTTATGTTGTGCTATATGTCCAGACATGATGCTCTCATTGTTTTTTTATATGCTTCTGCATATGTATATATGTGTGGTGTGCGTATATATATATATGTTTATGGAAATAGGTTTCTTTGTTTCTATATTGTTTTTCCGCCGTTCTGGATGAAATAGATGTGTTTAGATAGCACATAAAAACTACACAAGAGACGAAGAACAAAAGAAAACCCAGAAAACTTAATTTACATGAGAGTACCCAAACCATTAAGATTAGAAAACGAAATTGGGTGTCCTGAAATCAAAAGATTTAGGCCATGAAAATTATCCCATTGTGTAGAGCACAAAAAAACGATGAAAATGGACTATAAGAACGCAAAAAAGGGACACCAGAAGGCCAAAATAGAGGGCCACAACGAGTCGGGTCCGACAGACCCGATCCGTACGGACATCCGGGTCAGGATAACCCGGCTGGAGGTCAGCGGTGACCTCAACGCACCGTTTCAGCGTTTTATTTAAAAAAAATTATAACAGTGCTAGGCCATGTGTGTTTGGCCTAGCGGGAAAAGAAATTGCAAGCACTATTTGGCCGAATCTAGTTCGGCCCAACACCCAACATCCAACTAAATGGATTTCTATCATGTTTGCACTCTATAGGGTAATTTATGACACACTATTTCCCTTTTCGAGCCATGTAGGTCTCATGTCCTCTCATAAGCTTAGTCGAGATGACTTATCAACTTTAACTTCATCATGACTCTTAATCAATGACATGACAACATCTTCTATTAAATCATATGAGACATTTCAATATCAGACATCACATTTATCCCCATTAAGCTTATAGTTGTGTTGTTGTTCTTGGCAGCCTTTCTTGGCTTAATTACTTCAAATCATCCCACTTATTTGGCTATTCACAATCTGATTTGATCCAATAACTTATTTGTAGCACATTGAAGTATACAATGTCATGCACTTGTATTATTTTTGACTAGAAAATAATAATACTATTGGGTCTACGATCAGGAGAATACGTTTAAACCTCCCATCACACAGATTCCAGTAATAATATTATCATCTATAAAAATTTTTATACAATTACTTTCTTGAATATGCTCGATTATGCCTCTCAAAAAACATAGTTTCTGAAAGCTCCCACTTAGATAGAGTAATGTCATTAGCTCCCACTTAGATACAGTATTTGACATTGGCTCCCACTTAGATAAAGCATATGAAACTCCAAGAAGACTTACTTTCTAAGAGCTTCTATTTAGATAAAGCATATAACACTCTTGGAAGACATATTTTCCAAGAGCTCCCACTTACACGGAGCATTTGACATTTTGCTCCCACTCACAAAGTGTATTTGACATTTACTTCTTCATGTCTTTCTTTACATTATTTTCATAATGTCTTATTAACTTCTTATTTGAGTGACTTAAGATTATTCTTGATTTCTACCATGTTCTTATGGTTTTTGTGAGTTAATTTCAGCTGAATATAACATAAAAAATGGAAGGTGAAGTCTCTCTACTTCCCAAAACCAAATTTGATAGGTTCTCAGTAACCGTTATTCAACAAAGCTTTAGGAATCTCATATTTCTAAGTGACATGATAGAAGTTGTGCTATGTTGCTTTGGTAATTTCTAAGAGGTTCTCTATTTTCTCAAAGAAATATTTAAAATGTCTTATGCCATTTATCTATGTTTCTTCACAGAAACCTTTAGTCTTTTCTCTTAAGTCTTTTATTGGTTCAATCATTGTGGGTGGATTGGGCTGGGCTTAGGATTCTCTTTTCTCCTAAGGTGGGCTTTCTAGTCATACTTGAGGAGTATTTTATCCCTGAATTTCACCATGATCTGGAGTTAAGATGTGCAAATTTCTCCATTTGAAATTTCCTCTCGCATTGATCTGATACTATTTCTTTAATATCTGATCGTTATTTTAACCTCCTAAGGTTTATCCAGATCCCAATCATAAACTTAAGGATTTTGGTTATTCAGGTTCCTCTTTTAGTGCATCATCAATATTTTCTTCATGTCACACCTTTTGTTTCATTTTAAGTTCAAATGAACCTTACTTTGAATTATCTCTCTCTTGATCCTCTTAAGGATCTTCTCCTTCTAGGTTTTTATTCTAAAGTCTCATACTCTAATACACAAATCCATATTTCATACATCACTTAGAGGCTCACATTTTTCCAAGTAATTTAGGTTTGGATAAACATTTAGAGGCAATAACTAATAATTTATTCCTTTTCTGATTTACCACTATGTAAATCATACTTAGGATTAAGTTTTATCTACTTAAATGTCATCTAAAAGAGTCAAATTCTTTTGGTTTGGTGCTCTTAGAACTCTCTTGGTTCAAATTTGACTAAAATAAATTTTTTATGAATTATTATAAATATTTTAGGATTTTTAAACTAATAAAAATCACAAAAAAAATAGCACCAAAAAATATATATACAGATCCAAACCACCTTAACAATAGACAAACAATATGTCTAAATGTAGGTCTTGAATTTAGGGATTTTCATAAACAAACTGCATCTCAATCGGAGCTAAAAAGCCCCCTTTAGACACCCCTAAAAGGAGTGAGAAAAAAAATTCTTTTTTTTAATGATTGAAAGGCATGGGTCCAATACTGATTGGGCCCATTATTTTAATTAATTTTCATTTGGGCCACAACAATAGTGCCCAGAACTTTTTCTTTTATACAAATCAATTTACATGGGCTCATACAGATTCAGCCATTCTATTTTTTTTTTAAATTCCTGTACGAGTAAAAAAAAACAAAGCAACCCAAACCCAAAACCTATTAATAAAACGCATAGTTTCATTCAAAGAGATTGAAGGAAGTTGATTGTATATTGTCCAATGAATAATGAGTGCAATTTGTTCATAAGGGCGCTCCTTTCCTGATAGGAGCACATGAAAGTCAGGTTAAACTAAAGTGAAAACTTTGTTACTTTTTCAATGATGTATCAAAGTACTTGGAGCTTGAATATGGATATCAGGAAGTATGCAAACCCTTTAGGGCTAGCATACCACAGAGGTAGCACGTTCTCAATATCCTAAAACCAAATGAGACAAGGGTAAGAGGTTCTACAAAAGGGAATGTGAGGACTACCTTGACATCACAGGAGTATAAACTCTTTAAGGAGGTGAATGACCTATGTTAAGTCAAATGATTTTCCTACTAAAGGATAAACCATTTTGAGATGGATTTTCTTTTCTGTTAACAGTGAGCAGGAAAAGACTCAATCTCCATAGACTAAAAGAATAAGGATCAAAGATCCTTTATTAAATATTGTCGATTATCAAATTCAAGCATAAGGCTTTAAATTGGTAATGACATGAGGATTGAGGTGATAGGCATTAGGGCCTACGAGTTCATTGTTTCATGCACCAGGCTCATGGGTTCTAAATGAACTATCTTGACTTTCATGACAAATATTAGTTGTTTGTGATATAGTATTCCTTGATATTTCTTTGTTTTTCCATCATTGTTGGTGATCTTTGTGTGCGTGACTGCTTTACCACCCTAATTCAAGTGTTGACTTGAATACATGTCATGGTGGACTAGGACATATAAATTGAATTGGAATTTTCAAGAATACTTTGTTCATTACCCAATAGAGAAATTTCTAGTAGGTAAAGCAATAAGAAAAGTTTTTTCAGTGAGGGAACTAAAATAGAGAAAAATATTGCAATTCTTCCATCTGATTATATATGGTTCAATGAATGTGAGGGCATGACACAGAGCTTAGATTAATTATCTTTGTTGATGATTACACATGTAATTATCATTACTTTATTTCACACAAGTTTGAAGCTCAAGCACTTTAGACGATAAGTGAATAAAGTTGAAAATAAAGTGCATTCAGAATTTAAGAATTCTACACACTAATAGAGGTTGTTCCTGACCATTTTCAGTGAGTTTCATGAATAAAAAGGCATATTTATTTAGTTAAATAATCCTTCGCACTCTATCACCAGATGGAGTTGTTAGGAGACGTAATGAAATGTTACTAAACATGGTCATGTATAAAATGGTTCAAGCTAACCCACCAAAAGTGAGTGGGAGAGTGTTGTCTAGTCCACCTTTGGTGGATTAGTACACATATTTGATTGATCAAGTATGGTTTTCTCTTTAAAGGAGATACAAACTTTATACTTAACCATGTGCCCTCCTAAGTGATCTTTTCAAAACCACATGAATTATGGTCTAAGAACAAATCAACTCTTTTTTTATTTCCTGTAGGCCATAAAGGTCAATTACATGATCTCATAGTCGTTGTAAGTGGGAGCTTATTATGGTGACATTTTCATAAGTGAATATGAAGATGGATTTGTGTCTAAAAAGAATTGAAATGAACCATATTTATTATGAATAAGTTTTTCCAAACAATGGTGAAGCTCTTCACATTGTATTTCTCTGTATCTCTATATGAGACACAATGACAAGGCAATAAGGAACATGCTCTACAGTCCTCAATTATCCATGTAAGTGGGAGCTTGTGAAAGGTTATTAAAGAGACCTAAAAGTGTTCTGTATAAGAGGCTTTGCCTACTTCTTAGAAGGAATGGAAGAAAGCAATATTAAAGGACATAGATTCTTTAAGAAAGAATCAAGTCTGAGAGTTAGTTGATCCACCACAAGGATGAGAGATCATTTGTAAGCAAATGAATTCTCAAGATTAAAAACAAGTTGGTTAGATCAATTAACAACATAAGACTCTTTCTGTTACAAAAGGGTATATATAGGCATATATTGTGAGAATACCTTCTCATATATTATTTGCTAAAAATCATACTCATTTTGGAAATAGCTGACTGTTTGGTTTTAGGTTTACATCAAGTGGATGTGAAACTTGCATTTTGAGTTGTGATTTGGATGAAGAAATCTATATGCTTTGGTTATTAGATTTCACTATAATACATGTTTGAGGTTTACAATGTGATGTCCACATATTACATATTTTTGCATTAGTTAATTCATGGACTGAAGCAATCATCCAAATAATGGTATTTAAGGTTCCATATGAGTGGTAACCTAATGTATTTTCTTATGGTTGAAGAAACCATAACCAAGCAGTTTGTGATATTATCCTTTAAGCGGATGATATACTATTAACTAAAATAGTTTGATTTTGATAGTGCCTATTAAGGAAAGGTACTAAGAACATGGGTAAATCATTGTGTATTTTTGAAGTTGAGATCCAAAGATATAGCTCAAGCAGACTCCATTCTCTGTCACAAGAGAGTTATATTATGAAAATTCTTGAGCGGTCCAAGGTAAATGATTGTGATCCCATAGATACCCTAGTGACTTCTAAAGTGAGTTTGGGTCTTGAATATAAATATCCCTAAACTGAATCAACTTTAAAACTCAAAATGGAAAAGGGTTTCCATGTAAACGTTGTTGGTAGTTTGATATACATAGTGGTGTGTAAAATATCAGATATTCATTTTTAGTGGTAGGACTTGTAAGTCAATACTAGTCCAACCATTGTGAGAGACACTCGGTGGCTCCACAAAAATGCTGAAAGATACTTTAAAGGGCATGATAGTTATACGCATTTAAAAGTACTTACTGTGGTAGTACATATGGCTATATGGTCGATGATGTGTAGAAGAACATCTTGGATTTGAAATAAGAATTCAAACCTAATGTTAATGCATTGTGAAAACACTATGACCATTGCCTAAATAAAACACCCTAAGTATCATAGCATGAGTAAAATACAAAGATGAATATGTGAGATATGTTGTAGCACATAAGGTTGTTACTAAACAACAAGTTCCTATGCATAGTCCCCTGATTGAGCCTGTGGCCAAGGATATATATGAGAGACATGAAAAGTCCTTCGGCAAGCATAGGATATGAAGTAATGGATACTTCGTTAAGGCTTTACATGTGTATGTGGTAGTATACAATGTCTAGTATGTCGTACAGGTTGATGAGGTCGGCTCTCTCACACGAGCGACCGCCTTTGACACTCAGGAGTAGTGTGCAAAGATGAGACAATGTGTTCACTAGCAAAGCAGTGAAAATACTGATATGGTAGAGGAGAAACACAAACTATATGTCGCCTCGACTCAAAAGTGCTACAAGTCGAGGTGAGATCCGTGATTACACACATATGGATCGAATTATGGATACCCACATCCGTAATACCTGTAGCCAGACAAAAAATTCTTCAAAATTGACGTCATACAATGTGAGAAGAATTGAAGAATTTTGGGTTTAGATATTGTGTGTTTCTATTCTGAAGTCTATACGGTGTTAATGATACAATCAAATCGACGTACGCTCTTATAGAAAAAGAGTAACACCATAGCATGCGATTCATACCGCATGTGCTAAAGTTACCGCAAACTGGAAGCAGTGAATGGATCCCTGTTTCATTGCTGTGTGAGTCTAAGAAAGGTTCCATACTTTCTTGATATCCTTTGACTTTGACAATGTCATGGAAATATGTTTTAGTGTCTGCTACCTTAGCGTATATCCTATGGTCATGATAAATGCGATCCAAAGGTGTTACATTAGGAAAGCGGTTGACTCATATTGAAGTGATATTTGGGCGAAAGGAAGATTACTTGAAATACACACACTTATGCTAGTGTCTGAGACCGGTCCATTATGATATTAGTGTGCTAATTTCATAAGTGTGGACACTGCATATGAGAAAGGCAGTCTGAGCTTTATCTTGGCTCTAAAGGGATTAGATTGGCCATGAGAGAAGTGTATTTGTGTAAATCTAGGATATTTAAGGCACTATATCAAAATGATCGAGCTGCACTGCAAGGTTGTTTTGTGCTGGTCTCTGTAAAAGGGATTTCTAATACAAGACACCTAAAAGAAGACGTCGTGCCCACGCGGTTACAACAGAGCACTTAGTATGAAAGAAGGATAGAAGAGAAAGAGACTTGACCCATAACATCCAACCCACCAAGTGTGAGTGGGAGATGTAGGAATACACCTAATCCACCCTTGGTGGGTTAGGGCCCAAGCCCAATGAGAATTAGGGCTAAAATGTGAAGTTCAATTAGAATTGGGTCTAATATTAATTATAGAAAGACTTAGGATAAAATGAGTATTTTTACCTTAATATTTAAATTGAAAAGTTGTGACTTTTCATACGTTATTTATGGAGGAGTTGCTTTTGACAGAATAAGCAATCATACGGGAACAAGAAAACAATCTCCATAACTTTTTCTTTCTTTGTCTCTTCCTGTTCTATGTGTGCATCTTCTGTTGTATAACGTGATTGGAGTCCAAATCGGTGCTCCGATTTCGTGTGGGTGCCAAGCGAGTCTACTGAATTCCAGGTACGCCCGAAATCCTTCAGGTCTAAACTCATGTATATCATACACTTGATGAGTTCTTAGTAAGTAGGCATCTCTAGTTGTAATGATTATTTTACTCCCACCACAAAACAACTCCCCAATTTTCTCATTTAAGTAACCTCGATGTTAAAAGAGAAAGACAAGCATGAACATGACAGTGGAGTTATTCTTACATTTCCATCACTTCTGCTTTATTAACATTACAATATGTCATGTCATTGCCAAAATGTCAAAGAAAAGGAGACATGAGAATGAGCAGAGCAGAGCAGAGAACCCATTTTCTTCCTTATGTGCTCCTTCCCTCACTACTCCTTCCATTCAATTATAATATAGTATAAAACAGAAGCAAAGACATAAATGCTGTTATTCACTCTTGCATATGCCCCAACACTTGGAAAATGAATGTGAAACTAAGGAAATTAATGCTTCCAACTATAACTTGTTTCTTATACTCACTCTTCTTTCTTAATTATTGTTTTTATTACACTTCCATCATTTGTGCTTTAATAATATTGAAACAGAAGCAAAGACATAAATGCTATTATATCGACTTTTTGCATATGCCCAAAGACTTTGAAAAATGCTACCTTTTTTTTACCTGGTCAAAGGAGCAAATTTAGTATTCTATGATGACTCCCCATATTTAGTAGATTTCTTGATATATTTTATTGTCTTTGGGGAGTCATCTATTTAAAAATTAAGAGACTTTGTTGTGATTTAAAAAGATACTAATTTAAAACATTGTCGGAGATTTCTTCTGAATTATCTTGTGTCGAATTAAAATAGGAAAGTGAAAAAAAGGGGTTTCAGATTTATTTTTTTTATTATTCTATTGTATACATTTGGGAGTACTTTAAATTTATTTATGGGAAAATTGCAGAAAAAGACCCTCGAATTACTAAAACGACACTTCAGTACAACGAATTTCGGAAATGACGAGTCAGTACAAATCCGTACAGTGACTGAATTGTCCTTTAACAAAATTAAAGGAAAAGTCCAAAATGCCCCTGGTTCAATTATTATTATTTTTTTAATAATTGCCCACAGCCACCACCGGCGGTGGGGCCCGCCACCGTCGACCAGTGGACCTCCGGCGGGTGGTGGCCCCGCGCCACGTGGTGGCAAACCCAACCCCCTCTAAGTGGCAGCCCCACACCACGCCATGTGGCACGCTGTGGGGCTGTCACGTGGCATGTGTCCCTTGTAAAAAATGGACACAAAATGTGGGGGGTGGGAATCGAACCCACCCCCTCCACTTGGTGGCCTGGTGCCACCAAGTCCCCTCATGATATATACTACAGAAGTAATATATATACTATATTTCATTCTTTTTTAATATTTTCCCAAAAACGTTCATGAGATTCCCATCTTCGCATAAGGGATTCCCAACTTCTGTCAAGGGATTCCCAACATGTACATTACCATTTACTAACTTCCAAAATACTTCACCAACTCTTCCTCTTTGTTACCAGAACCGTTCAAGGGATTCCCAACTTCGCATAAGGGATTCCTAACTTTTGTTAAGGGATTCCCAACTTCTGTCAAGGGATTCCCAACTTCTCAAAAAGGTTTACCAACATGTACATTACCATTTACCAACTTCCAAAATACTTCACCAACTCTTCCTCCTTATTACTAGAACCGTTCAAGGGATTCCCAACTTCGCATAAGGGATTCCCACCTCCCACATTTTGTGTCCCTTTTTCACAAGGGACACATGCCACATGGCAGCCCCACAACGCCACGTGGCACGCTGTGGGGCTGCCACGTGGAGGGGGTGGGGCCCGCCGCCACATGGCGCGGGCCCACCACCTGTCGGTGACAGGCCCCACTGCCGATAGTGGCTGGTGGGCAATTATTTAAAAAAAATAATTGAACCAGGGGCATTTTGGACTTTTCCTTTAAATTTGTTAAAGGACAATTCAGTCACTGTACGGATTTATACTGACTCGTCCTTTTCAAAATTCGTTGTACTGAAGTGTCCTTTTGGTAATTCGAGGGTCTTTTTCTGGAATTTTTCCTTTATTTATTTTATTATTTTTTTTCCTTTCCTTTTTGGTAGTCACATACGCGGCATAGCGGAGGAAGCAATTGATTTTGTGGGGGCAGCAAGCAATAGGACAAAAACGCACAGTTTGATTAAAGAAAGGGAGGCTGAAAGCCTGAAACAAAGAAAAAAAAAGGACGGAACGCAGCGTTTTGGGTGGAGAGCAAGGGAAGACCTAGGCACTATTCATACACACGCAGTAATAGGGCTGTTCAACATTGTCTCATCCCGGTCCATCCCGTCCCATCCCGGCCATTTCGGGATGGGACAGAGTGCAGCTTCTGGATGGGACGGGATTCGGGACGGAGTCGTCCCGATTTCGTCTCGTCCCGAATATATATATGTATGTTCATATTTTTTTAAAAAAATACACGTGTCATCTCTCTCATGTGTGAGTATATATGGCTTTTTTTTTTAAAAAAATATAACTCTAACTTCTAAACTAAGTTCCAACCATTCATTGATCTCAAATTTCTTGTCCACTGCCACTATGCTCTATGTGTAACACATAACATTTGAAGTTTTTTTCAAACTCTATTTAAATATGTAGTTGTTGCTATTTTTTTTTGCTCTAATTATTATGTTTTTGGTTTATGATGTATTAATATGGAATGCTCATGGCATTGGAGGAGATTTAATTATGCTACAAAATCACCTACCAAGTGTGTTGCTCTGTAAAAAAAAAAATATTTTTGGGTCAATTTTTTTTAATTAGGAAAAAATTTCGGGACAAGGCTCGTCCCGTCCCGATCGAGACTGGGACAAGTTCGGGACGGGATGGGATACGAGACGGGAACCCCGTCTCGAACACTTTTCTTCGGGACGGGTCTCGTCCCGTGAACACCCTACACAGCAGCTGGGAGAAATAAAAAGGGACAAACACAGGAAGGAGGGCGGCACTGTTTTGGTTTATTCATCATCAACGCACACGCTGCACGGGAGAAAGAGCCACTCACACATATATACCACGCCCGCGAGAGAAAAGGGAAGCAAGGGGAGCAGCGGCGCAAGGTGCAGCTTAAATTGTGGGGTATTGTTCATTGTCTTCTCCATTGCTCAAGAAGAGGATTCAAATCAGTTCAATTCCTACAAAATTTTCTCTTGAATTTTCTTTATGACTTTGGATCTAGATTTTGAATTAATTACTGTGATTTTGTTGGAAGCCATGAGTGGCTAGTCTTCTCTTACAACCTAGGGTACTATGAACTTGTTTGTGACTTAGATATTTTTTTCACTTATTAATTATTTTTAATTTTAATTCAATTTATTTAATCTTGTTATTATTGATTATTGTTTAGTGACTGATCACCATTGAACATGTTTAGGGAATTTATGATTGAACTTGACGAAGGGAATTCTAAATAGACCATGAGATTAAATAATGTGAGATTATGTTTTAATCTAAGGAATTAGATTTAATTTAATTTGCATTTAGGATAGACATATACTTAGAAGCTCTGCATAATCAAATTAGGGTGTTACCAACATAAATTGTACCTAGTTAATACGTGTGAGACATTACACAATTAATTTAGGTAAGGATATAAGTGGACCGACAGGCATTTATAGATACTAGGACTCTAGATTAGCTGATTAAGTTAAGGTATAATTAATTTAGTGGGAATAAAATCTAAAAAGCAAACAAGGGATTAGTGACTCTAGGTTGTTCGTTCAACGTTTGAATTTAATCCGTTTTAAAGTTTGTGATTTTTATTAGAATTTAGTTAATTTTTCGTCATTACTTGCGCTCATTCCTGTCTCACTCAACTTAAACAAAAATAGGAGATTTAATGCCTAGTTATTAATTATCTTAAGTCTCTGTGGGATCGACCTTGATTTGCTATTTTACTATTTCTGAGGCCCATACACTTGCGGAGCTTAATTTAAATTTTGGTAGCATCATTTTACAATATTGCAAATCGCAGCAAACATAAACTACAATTTTTTTGTGTGTTTACTGTCATCATAAATTTTTTTGTAGCATATATAGTAACGGTAAAAATTCATATACGAAATCGGTTATTATGAATTTTTTTTTGTAGCATATATAGTAACACCATTAATACAGATTGCGAAATCTCTTACTATATATGCTACGAAAAAATTCATGATAACCATAAACATACAAAAAAATTGTAGTTTATGTTTGGTGCAATTTGCAATATCGTAGGATACTAAATTTACACATTTACTCTTTTTACTTTTGTTCTTGTGTTATGATTTTTCATTATGGAAAAGTAACTGGTATTTCTTTAAATTACAAACACGTGTGTATTAATAATTGATCGACAAAAATTTCCTTTTGAATTTTAGAAAGTTAAATTAAAGTAATTTATATTATTAAAGTGATCAACGTTTTTTGAGAAAAGACATGTTAATCCAATAAAGCAAATATAGGACCTGTGAAGAACAGGGAACAGAGTTGAATTTGAGTGTGGTAAGGGAGGGAGCTTTATTCTGAGGGATTTGAAAAAGATGAAGATAAAAAGGGTGAGGCTGAGTAAATACTTCGACGTGCTATTGATAGAAAACTTTAATTGAGTTCCTCGTTTGTAAAAATAGTATAAACTAGGTAACTAAGAAGTGATAAGAAGCACATTGAAATGTAAGAATAGAGTTAACACATAAAGTACACTTGCTGACCACTTTGAGGATACATGAGGGTCAAAGATAATAAAGGTTACAAATTAAGTAAGAAGCCAATTAATTAAACACTGGCCATGGCCAATAAGGAGTGTAGATATAGCATTCTGTCTCAGATCAGAACTATTAAGCTCATTGGCGTCTTTCTCTGTTTAAAACCAAAATCTGAAATTGTTTTAAATGCATCACTAGAAGAAAGTACTATAATGCAATGAATGTTGGTCAATTTAATATCTAGTTATCAGTAGAAGTGAACAGTAATCGAGTAAGAACAGATAAAATGTGAAGAACCATGGGTGCATACCAAATGGCATTAGTTATTTCATTTGTGGCTTTCGTTTCTTAAATTCAATTTTGAATCCAATTTATTTTCTATCAGTTCTTTATGCATTCTATCAATTGTATTCGTGCCATTTGCTTTAGAATGAAACAATTTTGTGAATAATGCTGAAAAGCTTTTAAGTGTTTTGAGTACAATAAAGACTTGAGGCTTGTTTAGATTAGCTTTTAAAGAATAGCTTCCGAGAAAAAAGCTGAAAAAAAATGCTTTTAGATAATAGATTCTAGAGAATAGCTTCTGAGATTGTAGAAAAAAAAAGCTTCTGAGAAAACCTAAGTTTTCTGTCACAAACCTAGGTTTTCAGGCTAAAAAACTATTCTGAAAAAGCTGTGAGTATTTGTCTGACTTAACTGAAACTTAGGTTTTGACAGTTAAAAGCTATTTAGAAAAGTTGTGAGTGTTTGTCTGCCTGATTTTGAAACATAGGTTTGAACCCAAACCTAGGTTTCAAAAGGTATATCCAAACAGGCACTTGGTGGGTTTTAGGAAATGGGTCAGACGGCATTTTTGACGGGCAAAATTATCTCAGAGGAGCTAGGGTATCTGGAAGTTTTCAGAAGGGTAATGTTGCCTTGAAAGTTTAAAAAATGAGGCAATGTTACCCCTCCGTTAACATAGCTAACTGTCAATGTTATGTTGACCAACTTTTGCTAATGTGGCAAGCTCGACTGGCATCCAGTGGAATAAAATCATAGAGTTTGAGAAACTCAATGGATGAACGAACGAGAGGTCTGGGATCTGTCAAAACAAAGGAGAGGTCTGGGCAATGGTTTTTTCAGTTGAGGGGTTATTTTGGTATTTTAATATCATAAGTAATTTGACGGTGGTGGTATATTTTTTTCAAAAGAAATTTGTAGGTGACTCGGTTTTTCACATTATTTGTGGTCTGATTAATCACTAATAAACACATAATGTCCAATGCGGATATTTTAATATGATCGAACACCCTAAAAATTATCTAGTTGATAAAAAATTTTAATCTCCCATTTTCCTAATTTTAGAAGCTAAAAAATTAAATTATTTGTCAGTTAGTGTGTCCAATCAAAAACACTTTGGACAACAATTCATAGATATTTTTGCACCTTACCTCTTAAAAAAATCAAGAGAATTTTTTTTTTAAATTTACTTTTTTATTAAAATGTGACGTGGGAAAAATATATGAGATGGATGCCACATAAGCCAGCCAAGTAACTAGAGCTTGGTCAACATTCAATTGACCTTTAGGTGTATTAACGGAGGGTCAACATTGCCTTTTTTTTAAACTTCCAGGACAACATTGCTCTTCCCAAAATTTTCAGATACCCATAGCCCCTCTAATAAAACTTCCAAGGGAAAAATACCCAATAACCCTTAGAAAATTATAATATTAAGACTGATTTTGGATCTCAATCATATATAACACCAACCATGACATTCATTATAAAAGAGATGAAAGATATTGTTAGATTACAACATCATGTACCTTGCATCATCTGTTAGGAACTGCATCCATGAATCATCTAATTTGACTTCATTTTCCGAGCATATAGATGAGGTTTCACATTCTTTGATTATAGTTTGGGAGGCCTTACTCTGTAACAAACTGCATTGCTCGTGTTCATCTTCCTCAGAGCTAATTGTGTCTTCCTTCAAAACATGAAGTCTGCCGTGAGTATACATTGCAAACTAATCAAACAACAATTTATTCATTCTTTGAAGTGATTTAATTTTGTGTCTCATCATTAATTTCTCTCTACTACCAAAACATAAAAAGTATAGACAATTCCAATGGATAATACTGTATTATGAAAGAGATTGCAGAGAGAGAAAAACTTACCCCATCCTGGAGTCTTTCTAAATCCCCTTTGCTAATGAAATGCCATCCACATTTAATTGACTCTGCATCAACAAATGTTGATAGAGTCTTCTCCCAATCAGTAAATTTCAAGTGAATCTGACTGTAATTGCTTGATAGTTCATCTCTGTTTTCCTCTTTAATTTTCCAAAACAAAATCCAGAGATGGGAAGATTTTATTTCTTTCTCATGTTCACGTGTCCTTCCTGGGAGGGATACATACTTACCATCAGAAGCTTTAAAATCAATCCCCCAGCGAGGCAAACATATCTTATCATCAATTACAGTGCACAACCCAATTCCTAACCAATCACCTTCAGGGATGTCTATCATTACAGAAGCTACATGTTTTCCATTCAAAGGAAGATGATCCTGATTCTCAAACCATGATGGTATTTCATTCCCTGGAATAGTCACTGAAAAAGTTCTTATTCTCCTTAATCCTTCTGCATGTTGGCCATCCTAACACCAAGAAATTCATTATGTAACAATTTGCTTAACATTAACAACATAAAATTTAGATGGATTTGGGAATGGAAAAAATGCAGACAATTATGTACATACCTGTTCTATTGAAGCAAAGAGATGTAACAATTTTCGTTCTGATAAAGTTCTCAATGAACCACATTCTCCGGCATCCATTATATTTAAACCAGGCGAAGGCTGTGGCAACAATTGAAGCTTTGGGCAGAAATTCAAATAAAAATACTTTAGATTAAAAAGATTACAAAGGAAGCCATCAGGTAGATTCACAAACTCATTTCCACTCAAATCTAACTTTTGCAGTGATGGCAAGCCACTAGGGTCATTAGGAATGATCCCGTCAACAAAATTGCAGTAGCTCAAATCTAATTCTGTCAGTGATTCAATATTGAAGATAGAAGAAGGCAATGTTAAGCTCTTAGTAAATGACTGTCTCTGAAACATTTGGTTCAATAGAAGAGACAAGATCCTTGAGTTGGGAGTTGACTTTTTGCATCCATGAAACGATAGTGTCTTCAATTTTCTTAAATGACAAATAGATGGAAGTACTTTTATGATAGCTGTTTCACTTGCATCAATCTTTTCTAAGGCTTCATTTTCATAAAGGTTTTGTGGGAGCTTGGAAAAGGATGAGCAGCCAGAGACATCAAGAACTTTCAGACACTTCAATTTGTTAAAGGTATGGGGAAGGCCAACAAGATTTTGGCAACCCATTAAATCCAAAGTTTCGAGGCTAGTCAAGGATCCAAGTGAATCAGGAAGTTTGGCAATACTTGTCCTTTTGACATCAAGTGTTTTGAGATTTTTCATCCTCTCTCCAAATTCCGGAAGCTTCCTTACTTGAATGCATCCCACAAGAACAAATAGTTCTAGAGAATTCATTTCCAACTGTTTTGGAAGGACTTTGAGATTCAAGCAGCCTTTCAAATTTACTTCAACAAGACAATGAAGCTGTCCAAGTGAAGAATCAATTTCAATGAGTGACGTGCATCCTTCAAGAATTAATCTTTCTAGATTTTGAAATCCAGAAAGGCTTGGAGTTTGAAGGAGGTTTTTGGAGTGGCTCAAGTCCAAAATCTTCAGTTTCTTCATAGGCTGGTCAAATAAAAGATAGGAGAAGTCAGTCATAAAAAAATTTATCTTCATCCGAGTTATGTGAGAATATTTATATAAAGTATTCAACCTGTCTAGAAAGCCTCTTTATTTTGCTATTTTGCATTTTGAGATATACGAGTTGATCCATGTGTTCTTTAGAAGGAAGAGCTTCAATAGGATATCCATACCAATGAAGAACTTTCAATGTCCCTGGAAGGCCTTTGAGGTGAAAGGAAAGGTCAAAATTGCATGATATTATAAGTAATCGAAGCCAATGCAATTTTGAAAAGGCTTCAGGATGCCAACATACTTCATCTTTCTCAAAGTTATGGGGCAAAACGACACCTTCGGTTGCTTCAGTTCCCTGATTACAAACATTATAGTCACCCATCAAGATCTCACAAGAAAATGAGCGCAGATATGGAATATAAAAATTTCCGCTTCGATAAAGAAACAAGAAAATAATCAGTACTTCTTAAAAATGAACTTCTTACCTTATCTCTTTCAAGTAATTGGTCAATGTCATCAGGAAGCCACAATCTATTGCGTCTTCCAACATTAACAGGAGATTCCTCAATAACAATAAGCCTACCCATGTCTTGAACCAAATCATGCATCTCTATATATGTGGTATTGCCAATTTCAATTTCTGCAAGCAAAGATTTTTCCCAAAGGATACGCAAAACAGTTCTTGCAGGAAGTCCACAACTTTCCAGTATTTGTATTATTTCATCTTTACCCCACATACTAAAAAAACAGGCAATATCCAAAAATATAATCTTTTCTGCATAGTTCAGGTCATGGTAGCTTATTCTAAGTGTCTTAAAAATGTCATTATTTGAATCTACCCTCAACATACCTAAAGCATCTTCCCATTCTGTTAAATTATCTCTGCCACAAAAGAAGGAACCCAAAACACAGAGAGCTAAAGGAAGGCCTCTTGTATAATTAATTGCTGATTGAGCCAATTGTTGATATCGTTCTTCGTCATCATGAGGGACACCTCTTCTTCCAAATACTTTTTGACAAAATAGTTGAAGAGATTCAGTGTTATCCATTGGTTGAACCTCATATATTTCATCCACTTCATAAGATCTCAGTAAGTGAACATCTCTAGTAGTTATAATTATTCTACTCCCATCACCAAACCACTCTTGCCTTCCTGCTAAATTCTCTAATTGGCTTATATCATTTACATCATCAAGGATAAGAATAACCTTTCTATTGCGGAAAAGGTATCCGATTATGTTCTTTCCTTGATGTGTGTCTTCAATTTGTATGTGTTTTATCTTGAGATGTGAAAGCAGTTTTTTCTGTAAGTAAACTAGGCCATTTCTTTCTGAAACTTCCCTAACATTGGCAAGAAAATAATGAAAATCAAATTGGTGATGGAACCTCTCATAGATAGCTCTAGCAAGCGTGGTCTTGCCAACACCTCCCATGCCCCATATTCCTATAAATCGAACATCATCCAACCCTATCCCCAAGGGTTTAAGAATTTTGTCCACTCTCCATTCAATTCCTATTAGTGCATCACTTACACTGACAGGTGGGCGTGGCGATTTGGAATGAAATTTGTTACATAAGTGTTCAACTATGTTTTCAATAAGTTCTGTTTCATACCTGAAATACAAATTAAATAAGGATAGAGATGTTAAAATGGGTACAACCCACATAGAATATGAATTATGATTAATTTTCTAATAAGCACAAAATTAGTTTCTGAAATTAAGCACTTGAACGATGCTGATTAATGTTCCATGGATAATACATAAATAGAAAAAGTCCTATCATGTCATTACATGAAAGCTTACTGATGGCTACGAGAATCCCAACCAGATAAGTTGGCAATTTCTGTGAGAGAATCCCTCCACTTTTTCACCTTTTGCTTGTCTTTCTGGAACTTATCTTCATGCCTAACAAAAGCATCAGCAAAGTTTCCTCTTTGATGCCTTACATCAGATGGATCTACATCATAAAATATGGGAATCACTTGTTGACCCACTTCATTTCTTGAGTCAAGGATATGTTGGAGCTCATCTAAACACCATGAAGAATTTGCATAGTTTTCTGAAATGACAACAATTGCAACAGTTGAATTGACAATTGCTTGTAGGAGTTCTTCAGATTTACTTTCTCCTCTCTCAAGTTCAAGATCATCTCTAAAAACTAGAAATCCTCTCCTAACTAATGCATGGTACAAGTGGCCCACAAAGCCTCTACGAGTGTGTTCACCCCTAAAACTCAAGAAAATGTCATATGTCCAGGTTCTGGTTGAATTAGAGGGAGAAGGTTTTGAGATAGGTGGTACCTGTTCCTCAGACATTGAAAGATTTTGGACAACGAATATTATCTTTATTGAGAATATAACTTGATGAAGCAGAAAAATTGTGACCTACAGCAACAAACTACTAAATCATTAGCTAAGGGTCTGTTTGGTAGTGGGGAGGGGGGTTTTTGGAGGGAGGGTTGAGGGGGAGAAAACCTTGTTTGGATGGAATTTTTTTTTTTTTTTTTTGTTTTGGGGTGGGGGGAAAGAATTTTTGTCATTTTGTAGCCCATTCCCCTCTCCTCACTTACCAAACATAGCCTAAAGGAAAACTGAAAGGAAAAGAGCGCAAGGTGAAGTTGTGTAAAGTGTAAACATTTGAAGTCTATAATTCTTTACATAACTACAATTTATTTTTCATAATTATCTCTCGCAATTTTGCATGCTGACTTCTCAAAATATTTTTGATGGTGGTTTCATAACAAAAAGTTTATGTGAGTTAAGTCATGAGGACTCAGTAAAGTTATGATATGCTCCCAAATTTAAAGAATGCTTACAGAGGTATTTATAAATCATCCATTAAAAAAATTCTCACATTAATAGGATTTGCATTCACAAACCTTGTAGTTACAAGTATCCCATTTACCAATTGGACCAACATGGTTTTTCAGTTAAAGATAAAATTAATTTTTTTTATATTAAAACAAAGGTCTAAATCACTTCTCATTGGTAATAAAAGCAAATTGAGAGTAGAGGAGTTCCACATGACTTCAATTTGCATCACTGTTTACAGTCAAGTCAACTTGGCGTAAATGCTCCGAGTCTTCCCTGATTATTACCATGCACAGCATTTGAGGCTGGAACTTCGATTTCTAATTCCAATTCCAATTTTACTGTTTGGATGAGTTTTAGTTGTTATAATAATCATAAATATATATCATAGCATATAATCTTTTTCTTAATTTATCCAAACAGAAAAAATAAAGTACTCCATGTAATAAGATAGAATTTCATCATTTGCATTATATGCATCTAACTAGAACAAAATAAATCAAATTTCATTACCAAGATGCATATTCATGCTGATGAAATTCATCTTGTAAACCGTAACATGTATTTTCTTTTGTGTTTAGATGGATGCAGAGTTATGTATAACCTAAATTAAGAAAAAAAAAGATATGCTATTCTGTGTGTGTATTCATAATTATTATAGTTCTGAATTTTGATTACTTATCCAAACAGTACAATTCGAATCGGATTTGGAAATAAAATTTAATTCTCAAATGCTCTGTATATGAGCAAAGCATGAGTTTAAAGTTGCATTCTAATTCTAACTATTTGGCAATTACCTACTTACTCATCAAATTAACATGTCCTCTATTCATGCCCTGTTCTTCACGGCTTTCTTATTTGCTTTGTGGATCCATTATTATTACACGTATATTTATAGAAGAAATATCAGTTACTTTTTCCACAAGAAAAATCATAACATACAAAAGAACAAAAGTTAAGAGTTGAAGCATAGCACTCCCTCCGTTCTTTAATGTATGAACTAAATGAGAAGTTAATCTTAATCCAAAACGTATAACCTATTTCTGATTTTTATCCATTTTCCCACAAATCTTCTTAAAAGAAAATGATTAGGGTGTCTTAGAAAAAATGTCATATCGACTATATAAATTAACATCCTTAACTTAATCAAATTAGGGAAATAAGTTTTATATTTAGGATTAGAGTAGTGCATTTAGGGAAGACTCAAAGTCTTTATGTGAGGTTGACTTGACTAAGGTGATACAAGTCGAAGTCATGTGGGAAGGAGTATGGAAAGAATACCTCTAATCCAGCCTATGCATAAGAATTAAGTTGGAACTAGTAGTTCCTTAATTTATTCCACATTCACTTTTCCATGTCTTTGAGCAGTTGCAAGAGTCAATAACGACATTTATGTCATTGATTCTATTTCATTTAACATATAATTAATTGGAAGCAGTAGTGAGGGAAGGATCATGGAAGGAACAAGGAAGAAAATGGGCTCTCTGCTCAATATCATGTCTCTTTTTCTTTGACTTTTTGACAATCACATACGATAATGGAAGATGATAAAGTCAATCCCATATGTATACCAAATTGGAATAAATTGGAATTTTAAAGTGCACATAAATATATACTTACAAGGGTCTAATTTTTTAGCAGCTCTTTCACATGATTCTGTGTCAAAGGATTGTTGACGATCAAGGTAGATACTCACTTGTTGTATCAACGTAATGTAATCAAGATTTGGATCTTCTTTAGAGTATGCCTCAGCCACATCAATAAAAGCACGCATTACCCTGTGCTTTTGTATAAACTCATCACTATACAATAATGCATGGTTTAACAAGTATACTACTGCATGAAGATCATTCTTCAAATGCTTATTCCATCGAGCTTGAATAAAATTCGTATAAGGGTTGTATAGGTCTTTTTTCTTCCTGAACATATCCTTGATTGTTTTTTTTTTGCCCTGTGCATGCCTTCATAAACATAAGGCAATAAAGGTTTTTCATTTGAATCGACAATTCTCAAGAGTTTTACTAGCGGAGACACAATCTTCACAATTTGAAAACAGTTATACCAAAACTGATTGTCTAATATAATTTCACTAAACAATTTACCAGCTTCAGTTCTTACTAATGCTCTACAAAAAAATTGTCAACAACCAAGGCTTGCAAGTGAAGCTTGTGCGTTGCTATGCTATGCAATATAATGAATGTAGTAGCAAACCTTGAAGCAACAGGAAGCACAATTTCTTTTCAACCTTCTCTTTTCCTCAACCATGCTAAGAATACCATATGATTATAAGCAAATACGGTAATCTTAGAAGCCTTTGTCACAAGGTTTGACACAAGAGGCATGCCTGCAATATTTTTCAACACAAGATTTAGACAGTGAGCAGTACATGGTGTCCAAAATATTGATTTATATTTCTGCTTAATCAAATTACCACATGCTACATAGTTTGCTGCATTATCAGTCACAACATGGACAATATTTGTTGCACCAACCCAATCAAGAACTTCACAAAACAGTGAAAATAATGTTTTGGCATTTTTCACCAAATCTAAAGCATCAACTGATTTCACAAATACCATACCATGAGTTGAATAAACTAAGAAATTAATCAATGTTCTTTGTCTAATATCAGTCCAACCATCAGCCATGAGCGCACATCCCCTTTCCTTCCATTTAGCTCTGTGACCATCAACGAGTAATTGACATTCCTTTTTCCAATCACTTAACAAGTTGATTTTGAAATCATAAGCAGTAGGGCCTTTAAATCCAGGACCAATAGAAACAATAGCATCAATAGCTTTTTGAAACAAAGGACAATTAAATGTTTGGAATGGAATGCAATTAGCTATAGCCCATTCAGCGATAACCATCTTGGCTTTGTGTTGGGCCTCTTTGCTTGACAATACACTTTTAAGGCTTGGTTGTGAACCGGAGGTTGTCCTCAGAGCAAAATAATTCTCAACACTCCCAGAAGACTTCCTCTTACAAGCACTACCCTCAGGCACTGTTGAAGCAATTAGTTCATTGCTGTCAATATCTTTAATGTCTTGTTGTTGTTGTGCATTCTTAAGAGTCTTTTTTTTTTCACCTTCTTGTAAAGAAGTTTTCATTCTACTACGCACATCATGTGAAACTTTTTTGCAAGAAGATATTTGACCAGGGATGCCAGCAAGATGCTGCTTCATTTTATTTATACCACCTCCTCTGTAAGTTGATGTACAAAAAAGGCAAGTAAAGACATTTACTTTCCCTTCTTTTTGAAGGGAAAAATAGTCCCAAGCTGGATTGGTTTTTCCAGTTCCATGGAGTGATGAAGACAAGTTAGATTCTTTATTTGTGTCATCCACATTGACACTAGGATTAGTAGAATCTGTAGGGTTGGGATCCTCATTTCCTATTGAATTTGTAGTGTCCATAAGCAACAAGCACAAATCACAGGTAAAAGATCCAACAAAACCTACAAAATAAAAACCCCATTATAACAAAGTCACAAATTAAACATTCAGTTTCATAAATAAATAAATGAAGCCTCATGCAGTGAAAAAAAGCCAAATAAGGAAGCAATATTATTCATGACCCATAGACTTTTACAAAATAAATCAACCTTCATGACCCCTCATTCTAAATGCTAGGAATTCATTGGTGAACTTCACAGATTATAGCTATACATTGAGTGGGTGAGGTACCACTAATAAACAACTCTACTAACTGACTAATTCTTCTAACTCTTTATATATGTTATAGCCATACTTTGAGTGAGTGTCGCATTAAGCAATCGCAAGTAACAAAAAATATATCACATCAAGCATATCAAATTAAA
Organism: Mimosa bimucronata; assembly: GCA_037074515.1. Classification (NCBI taxonomy): domain Eukaryota; kingdom Viridiplantae; phylum Streptophyta; class Magnoliopsida; order Fabales; family Fabaceae; genus Mimosa; species Mimosa bimucronata. Next base: position 2,014,734 of record CM073443.1, read on the forward strand.
TCATTCGCTAAGTCAGTCCCAAATCCAACCCAATGTCATGGGCCACAAATAAAAATATTGGCCAACCCAAAGTCGTGGGACACAAAAATCTAGTCCCAAATCATTCTTTGTGCTGACTCATTCCCCCACATATCTGTCATTAAAAAGTTTTATGCTTTATTGCATGATTTGCCCATATTTCGGTCTTAGCTCTAAGGAATGATAGATGATCTTATAAGTTAAAACCCTTATAATTATGATTTAAGATTACAGATTTTTTCCCTTAAACAAGGGTCATCAGGAAACAGGGGTCATTAGGACACAGGGGTCATCAGAAAAATGTTAAAATGTTGCTAGATAGTAAGTACAAGCAACTGAACAAAAGAAGGTTCCTTTAAGGTTTCTTTATAGTGATAGCGCCTAAAGCAAGCCTTATGATAACTGATAAGAAGTTAAATATCATTATAAGCCTTTGGATCATAATAAAACAAACAAACCACAGAGGTGGACTCAAAAGCTTACCCACAGCAAATAACGTTGAGTGTGACGGCAATTGTCACTTGAATAAGCAAGAAAAGAGCTACCACTTGGAAGAGAACAAGAAAATGAGAGACTAAAGGAAGAGGTTTACTTACCCACAACCACAAGCGGCCGGCAATGCGTGTAATGGCAAGTGGAAGTCCGACGTCGACCAGAAAAACCAAGAATGATGGGAGCTTTAGAATTTTTTAAGGGCAAGGAAACAAAGCGTTGAAGCTTCACATTTTTGTGATAGGCCTAATATCTGATTTTAATTAGAGAGAGTGAGATAGAGAAAATAGAAACGAAGTGTGTGTGAGAAGCTAGCCTACGAATGGAGGAAGGAAAGAAATTTGAACGGCCACACCCACAAATGAGCAAAATGGCGTCGTTTCAGTTTTTTTTAAATGGTTACCCACTTCAAACCGCAACCTGTCCGGGTTTCTACTAGGGCTGTTCAACTCAGTTTTTCGGGACGGGATTTTCGGGACGGGACAAACCGGGACGGGACAGAGTACCGCTTCGGGACGAGACGGGACTCGGGACGGGGTCGTCCCGATCCCGTCCCGTCCTGAATATATATATATATATATATGTATGTTCATAATTTTTTTTTTAAAAAATACATGTGTCATCTGTCTCATATGTGAGTATATATGAATTTTTAAAAAAAAATATATAACTCTAACTTCTAAACTAAGTTCCAACCATTCATTGATCTCAAATTTCTTGTCCGCTGCCACTATGCTTTATGTGTAACACATCACATTTGAAGTTTTTTTAAACTCTATTTAAATGTGTAGTTGTTGCTACTTTTTTTACTCTAATTATTATGTTTTTGGTTTATTATGTATTAATATGGAGTGCTCATGGCACTGGAGGAGATTTAATTATGCTATAAAATCACCCACCAAATGTGTTGCTCTGCAAAAAAAAGATTTTTGGGTCAATTTTTTTAATTGGGAAAAAGTTCCGGGACAAGGCCTGTCCCGTCCCGGTCCCGTCCCGTCCCATCCCGATCGAGACCAGGACAAGTTCGGGACGGGACGGGACACGAGACGGAAACCCCGTCCCGAACACTTTTCTTCGGGACGGGACGGGACGGGGTCGTCCCGGTCCCGTCCCGTCCCGTGAACACCCCTAGTTTCTACAGTTTGAAGTGGTTTACTCCGGTCCATAATGGGTCTCCCGGTTCATGGTCTACCCTGCTTTCTCTTGCAGCTCGGACCAGACATATGGCCGGGTCGCCGGTTCATAATCCAACCCGGGCAGTCTGGTCTGGGTTTTAATACATTGCTAATATAAGAAACCAACAGAACAGCTTTGGTGAAGCTTTCGCCAAACTTGAACACAAGTTCCAACAAGACCAACCGAAGCTGCAAAATTGGAGGGTTTCTCTTACACACGTGGCTAATTTATCTGGTTTTCATACCAGTTAATATGGGTAAGTCCTTTTAATAATACAATTGAATTGTTTGCATATAATATTTGAATGAATTCATTGAACACTACATACATAAGCGCAACTGTGAAGTTTTGGAGATTGAGTCTTGGCCCCTTATGAAGTCAACCTCTGTGACTGCATAGCTTCCTTGTCTCGTGCACGCATGTCTTTCTCTTTTAATTTGAGGGTCCTTCAATTGTTTATAAACATTAACATTCCAAAAGAAAATAAATACTCCCTTCGTTCATTAATATAAGATCAAGTTGACTTATTTGAAGAAATTAGGGAAGTAAAAGAAATTGCATTAAAGTGTTCATAATTTATCATTTTTCATTATTCCTACTATTTCATATAACTTATAAACTAATATATAATATAATAACATGTTATGTATATTATAATTAAGTAATTTATTTATCTTCATTAATTATAGAGGAAATGAGAGAAAGACGTAAAGACTTTGGAATTATAAAGCTTTCCACCTAAACTAGAGAGTAAAGAAACAATGCTCATTCTCAATGCAGAAAAGCTCACATATTCACACACGTCATATTTGGATCCTGATTTTCCTTTTCACATCCCAATAAATTGATCAAATGCTAGAAAGAGAAAGTGAACCAACCTATGTTCAAAGCACTCTATTACTCCCTCCTGTCCTATTTATAAGAACCCGAAATTTGAATTGTTTTGGTTCAAAATATAAGAGCTCGCATTGGAATCTGTTATCATTTAATGCCATTTTTCCTATTTTACCCTTACTTATTAACACTCTCTTTCATAGTATTCATCAATACTCCTACTTACATTTCTCTCTCTAGTCTCATCATAAATAAGGGTAATATTGGAAGAACAGTTATTTCTTAAACATATTTATAGTTCCCAATAACTTTTATATATTTTCTTAAGAAGCGTTATTTGACGGCTGGGCTCTTAGAAATAAGACCGAAGGGAGTATTTTCTAAGAACTAGTATGTGCTTTCCAGCGCAATCGGCAGGTAGATTTAACTTTACATGCAATTAATTTTATTCAAGATTAGGAGCATCATCCATGAATAAATGTAGAAATGTAAGTAGACAACCAAATATAATGATTCAATCAGATAAATAGTACACCATTTCTTTATCGTGTTACAATATTTCTAAACACTTCTTTGTAAACAACATTCATTGTCCATTTCTTTCCATCAACACCATTGCCAAAAACATAAATTTTCAAACCATCTATATCTAAATCCTCGACAATGCAAAATATAATTGAGCATAGATAGGTCTCAAAGATTGACCTTGACTTTTTTGTTGATAGTCATTGCAAAAGACAAGGTAACAGGGAATTGTTTTGTCATCATAAATGACTTATAAGAGTCTCACATGGGTTTATATCAATTCTTCTCATTTGGGTGAGATCCATTAAGAGTAATAACTTCTATCATAGAGTCACCAAGCTTTGTTATGCGAAGGCATGAGCCATTGTGTAGGCAATCCTGATGATTGATCAATGTTCTTGAGAAGCATAATCATTGAATCAACCTTAAGTGTTACTTTGTGTGCAGAATATCTTGAGCATTAATAGTGTTTAGGAAACCCTTGTTGTATAGATTTTTTAAACCATTGATATCTTCCATCGATCTACTAATTAAATCATAACCTGAATTTAAAATGGGTTTCACCTTTTAAGTTCTACCACATATTTCGAACTCTCTTAAAACTGAATTGGTGTATTCTGGAGAAAACCTGCCGAGTGCAGAGAAAAAGCTTAGTTGCCAATATGATCATTGGTACATGACAAAGAGAGCAATTGCTACTAACAAAACGATTTGGCATACCCAATATTACTTGTCTGCCACTTCCAGCTAGGTAAGAAAAATGCCTCAATCAGCATAGCACTGGTTTCTTTACCACACAGATTGTTGAGTATCCTCACGCATGATTCATTATGCTTGTGCATCTATAAACCAAGAAATATTAGATGCTATGATTTTGATATTTGTTACGTCTTCTATAGTTTTTGGTTTCTATCATGAGGATATCTCATTTTTCTGATCTTGTAACTCATTCATTTCCTAATCTAATGCCAGTATTTGCCTAAAATGATTTAATACCTAGAATATCATGACTGTAAAGATCTTAACAAAATTGTTTATGGGTCTCTTCTATCTGCCTATGAATCTTATTCAGGCAAAATGCCTACATACTTTCATTCACAAAGGGCACAAGGACAGGGGAAAAAATGAAGACAAGATCTTTCATTAAGAAAATATAGGCAACCATGGCTTCATTTAAATTATTTAAAGCACCACCTAATCATACAACCAAAACATATCAAATCAAACTGTAGTAAACAACCAAAATTGATCAAAATTGTATTGAACATTTTGATTGGGAATGGTAAAAACTCAACAAATTAAATTGAAGAGCCGAGTTGTTGCATTGGCCATTGGGTAAAGGTAGTTTTGGCCTTGTCCAAATCTCTAACTCCAGCCTTGACAGAGAAACCCTTTGCCAGCAACTGCTCAACAATTCTTTTAGCGCTACTTCCAGTGGCTACAGCAACAAATATGTTTCCTCTTCATACTCAAATCCTCCCCATCTTTATTTGGTACTTCCTCCGCTATTTCACCTCCTTCCATCTAAAGCAGAGGGGGATGGCGTTCGGGGCCTATTTTTCACCAGAGGAAGAGGACTACATTCGCTGGAGTAGGAAGAACAAATCGTTGGAACCTTCCTAAGAGGACGGAAGAACCAAGGCTCATGCTCCACTTCAAGTACATGCACTAGGGATGGCCCTAGGTTGCCTATCATCTCTTTACTTGTATGGTTTCTTACTCTTCAAGTATTAAGCATTGGAGTTTAGTGTCTTCATCTTTAGCTGGCTAACTAGCATGGAGTTAAGGTCGGTGTATTACAGATCAATAGCATGAACCCTTATTTAATTCCTCAAACTCCATAAGTTGACTCATGTATTTATGGCAAGTGATCAAGAAGCATCTTCCTCAAACTCTTTTAACTCCAGTTCAACCCAAAGAATTCGGAAGTATAAAATTTTCTTGAATTTTAGGGGAGAGGATACTCGTAAAGGCATTAGAGATAAAGAACTTGAGAGATAAGTTATCTCACAAGAACTCCGATAAGCAATTGAAGATTCTTGCTTTGCTATTGTTGTTCTCTCTTAAAATTATGCCTTTTTCTTCATGGTGCTTAGATGAGCTTCATCCTATTCTTTCCTCAAGATATAGACAAGGTCAAATAGTTTTCCCCATATTCTGTCATGCAAGCCCCTCTAATACAAGAAACCAACGGAATAGCTTTGGTAAAGCTTTCGCCAAACTTGAACACAAGTTCCAACAAGACCAACCGAAGCTGCGAAATTGGATGGATTCTCTAACACACGTGGCTAATTTATCTGGTTTGATACCAGTTAATATGGGTAAGTCCTTTTAATAATACAATTGAATCGCTTGCATATACTATTTGAATGAATTCATTGAACACTACACACATAAGTGCAACTGTGATATGAAGTTTTGGAGATTGAGTGTTAGCCCCTTATGAAGTCAACCTCTGTGATTGCATAACTTCCCTGTCTCGTGCATGCATGTCTTTCTATTTTACTTTGAGGGTCCTTCAATTGTTTATAAACACTAACATTCCAAAAGAAAATAAATACTCCTTCCATTCATTAATATAAGATCAAGTTAACTTGGAGAAATTAGGGAAGTAAAAGAAATTGCTTTAGAGTGTTCATAATTTGTCATTTTTCATTTTCCTACTATTTCATAAAACTTATAAACTAATATATAGTATAATAACATGTAACATATATTATAATTAAGGAATTTATTTATCTTTATTAATTAATACAGGTAATGAGAGAAAGACGTAAGGACTTTGGAAGTATAAAGCTTTCCACCTAAACCAAAGAGTAAAGAAACAATGCTCATTCTCAATGCAAAAAAGCTCACATATTCACACAAATATCATATTTGGATCCTAATTTTCCTTTTCACATCCCAATAAATTGATCAAATGCCAGAAAGAGAAAGCAAACCAACCTATGGTCAAAGCACTCTATTATTTTCTAAGAACTGGTATGTGCTTCCCCGCGCAATACGCATGTAGATTTAACTTTACATGCAATTAATTTTACACAAGATTAGGAACATCATCCATGAATAAATGTGGAAATATAAGTAGACAACCAAATATAATAATTCAATTAGATAAATAGAACACCATTTCATTCTCATGTTACAATATTTCTAAACACCTATTCGTAAACAACATTCAATGTCCATTTCTTTCCATCAACACCATTGCCAAAAACAAATTTTCAAACCATCCATATATAAATCCTTGACAATGCAACATATAATTGAGTAGAGAAAGGTCTCAAAGATTGACCTTGACTTTTTGTTGATAATCATTTAAAAAAACAAGTTAACAAGGAATTGTCTTGTAATCATAAATGACTTTAGAGTCTCACATGGGTTTATATCAATTCTTCTCATTAGGGTTAGATCCATTAACAGTAATGACTTATATCATAGAGTCACCAAGCTTTGTTATGCAAAGGCGTGAGCCATTATTACGCAATCTTGATGATTGATCAATGTTCTTGAAAAGCATAATCATTGAACCAATCTTAAGTGTCACTTTGTGTGGAGAATATCTTGAGCATTTGTATAGATTTTTTAAACCATTGATATCTTCCATCGATCTACTAATTAAATCACAACCCGAATTTAAAATGGGTTTCACCTTTTAAGTTCTACCACATATTTCGAACTCTCTTAAAACTGAATTGGTGTATTCTGGTGAAAACCTGCCGAGTGCAGAGAAAAAGCTTAGTTGCCAATATGATCATTGGTACATGACAAAGAGAGCAATTGCTACTAACAAAACGATTTGGCATACCCAATATTACTTGTCTGCCACTTCCAGCTAGGTAAGAAAAATGCCTCAATCAGCATAGCACTGGTTTCTTTACCACACAGATTGTTGAGTATCCTCACGCATGATTCATTATGCTTGTGCATCTATAAACCAAGAAATATTAGAGCTATGCTTTTGATATTTGTTACGTCTTCTATAGTTTTTGGTTTCTATCATGAGGATATCTCATTTTTCTGATCTTGCAACTCATTCATTTCCTAATCTAATGCCAGTATTTGCCTAAAATGATTTAATACCTAGAATATCTTGACTGTAAAGATCTTAACAAAATTGTTTCTGGGTCTCTTCTATCTGCCTATGAATCTTATTCAGGCAAAATGCCTAGGCACTTTCATTCACAAAGGCCATAAGGGCAAGGAAAAAATGAAGACAAGATTTTTCATTAAGAAAATGTAGACAATCATGGCTTCATTTAAATTATTTAAAGCACCACCTAATCATACAACCAAAACATATCAAATCAAACCGTAGTAAACAACCAAAATTGATGAAAATTGTATTGAACATTTTGATTGGGAATGGTAAAAACTCACAAATTGAAGAGCCTAGTTGTTGCATTGGGTAAAGGTAATTTTGGCCTTGTCCAAATCTCTAACTGCAGCCTTGACAGAGAAACCCATTGCCAGCAACTACTCAACAATTCTTTTACCGGTAATTCCAGCGGCTCCAGCAACAAATATGTTTATTCTTCATACTCAAATCCTCCCCATCTTTATTCAGTACTTCCTCTGCTATTTCACCTCCTTCCATCTAAAGCAGAGCTGGATGGCGTTCGGGGCCCATTTTTCACCAGAGGAAGAGGACTACACTCGCTGGAGTCAGAAGAACAAATCCTTGGAATAATCTTCCTAGGAGGACAGAAGGGCCAAGACTCATGCTCCACTTCGCCGTCATCTGTAGCCTTGGATTCGATAGAAGGCGAAGGGGAGTTCCTAGAGATTATGTGGAACTTTGAGATCGGAGAAGGGGATTTGGAGGTGCTTGAGGAGATGCGCTTGCGGAATCGATGACGACCCATAAAGCGGCGTAGTCCAGATCCTTGTCGTCGATTTGAGGAACGGGATTGAAGGTGAGAGAGGGAGAGTTGGTAATAGGTGTTTGAACGAGGTGGGAGAATTTTTTTTAACTGAGTAGAATGCCATCTTATAGGTGAGAAAGGTAGAAATTCTCTTGTTACAAACAACATCCCAAATTAAAATAACTGGGGACATGTAAGTAACTAAGTAAGGATGTCACAAATTGAAAATGATAGGCATGGTTTGTGGATGTCACAAATTTAAAATGAGAGACGTGGTTTCTGACAAATTTAAAATGAGAGAAATCACGTCTCTCATTTTAAATAGGAAACCACATTACTTATTTTAAAAGTGTGACATTATTACTTACGATGTCTTTAATTATTTTAATTGGAGACGTCGTTCTTCCTCGTCTTTCTAGTTAATTTATAAAATTGCCGATACCTTTTTTCAATGTTAGCTTTATAATTAATTGACATTAATTGACGACATTAAAAGGGTTTTAGTAGTGAAGGACTTGTGTCATAATGCTGTTATGAGTTGATGATTTTCTGTTATTATTAAAAAAACAAAACAATTGACCAAACCTATCCAGTAATAACTGCTGCGTCAACTTCATCCTATGCTTCAACCAGAGATTAATTATTCTAAAGTAGTATGATTATAGGATAAAAAACTTAAATAGATATTAGCAGTTACATTTTAATGCTTTGTCAACTGTTTGATTATTGGATAGAGACCAATACCTCGTAGAAGCATCCATGAACTGCTACAAGAGGTACTTACAGAGAATGTAGTGAATAACATCAATGAAGTAACATGTATTTATATATATTTATTTCGATCCCTAATATAAGATTTAATTGATTTTTTAGATATATTAATAAATAGGGCAAAGGTGCAAAAACACCATTCGTAAATTGTCACATGTGCAGCTGGTACCATAATAAAACATCGGGTGCAAAAATACCACTCGTAATTTAAAAATGGTGCAAAATTATTTTTTTCGTAAAATGGGTTAACGGAGGTTGAGTTGTGGGTCCCACCAAATTCTTTAACATAATGAGTTAATGGTAGTTAACGCATTCTAATGGAAAAACAATTTTGCACCATTTTTAAATTACGAGTAGTATTTTTGCATTTTTTATTATGGTACTTGCTGCACATGTAACTATTTACGAGTGGTATTTTTGCTCCTTAATCCTAATACATATAAATAAATTATTTATATATTGATTCGACAGAATTTTTTTAAAGATTAGTTTGACTTTGATTCATGTGTCAATAACTGAAGGTTTTGGAATGAGTTTGGTACCCATTAAATGATGCCATCTATTAAAATGAAAGGCACAATGGTGTATCTTTGAACAGATACACATGGAAAAGTGATCGAAAGATTTTTTTTTGTCCTGGCATGTTTGGATTGAACGAAAATAAAGGCCTTGAATTTAATGCATATTTTAATAAAAAAAACAAACAGCTACTGTGAGCCCCCCAAAATTTCCCTCCTACTTCTAAAAGTGGCGCCGGTTCTCCTGGCCGAAGAGGCGAGTCCACAAGAGCCAGCCCATGTAACGAAGCAACGCATCTGTCATGGACCTAATTGTAAAGCTGTCATCTTGGGTCAAACGGCACTACATCTCAAGGAGCTTGCTTTATTGGTGCATCTAGATCAAGTAGCGGAGTTGTTTGGAACAGCGAGACACGTGGCCGCAAGAACAGAGAGTCAGAGTGAAGATCCCACATCTGGCGCACAATTTTTGGAGACTCATTTACAGAAGGTCAAGACGAGATACAACGATAAGGACATGGAGGGAAAATCAGAACCATCTTCCCATGATTCCAGTAATGAATTTTTGAACCGAGGGAAGAATAAAAGAAAAAGAATCTGCCGAAAGAAGACACCTGAGCATTCTGAAGCAAACACTTACTATCAAGAGCATCCAAACGATCTCGCCTACTGATTTCTTTGTTGTTCTATTTTAGTGTTTCGTCTTGTATTTAGTTTCCCTGTATTCATCTCGTTATTTCGATTCTTGTAAACCATTGTACCGTCCTAACATCTATTACCTGATTGTTGGTGAACCGGTTTATTTCTTGTTCTTGTAATCACCCAAAAAATCATATAAAGATATTGTTAATTTCACTTTCCCCATTTTTTGACCACTACAGCTACTTTTGTAGGCAACTTTGGATTGTTTCCTAAAACATACAAAGCACTGTGGTGTTGTATCTTTGAAAGGATACATGTGGATTTTTCCTTTTCAACCTGTAAAGGATACACATGGATTAAAAGGTTTAGAAGAACCGCAGATTTGTTGTTAAGAAAACATAAAGGAAGAAGGTTGGTTTCTTGTCCAATCATATACTAATTTGGTTTTGGCATTGATATAGGAGACGGGATAAGGTCCATTTTTGCCTTTGAAGTAGACACAAAGGAGCATTGAGTATCCGGAAATAACTTTAAGAGCATATTTGCCTCGGAAGTATCCAAATCATAGCAAATTTACGCCCACCGTTTAAAATATTAACTTTGACCGTTAAATCCTACTTTTTGACTCACTGATGTTGACATGGCTCTATCATTATGTACATGTTGTCATTTTAAGGTTAATTTTTGCCCCCGAAGTAACTACCAAGGAGCGTTTTTTACCCCGGAAGCATCCAAATCATAGAAAATTTGTCCAGACTGCTATTCAAAGTGATGATTACTTCCAGGGCAAACATGCTCATTGGTGATTACTTTCGGGGTAAAAATGGACATTAAAATGATGACATGTACATGGTGACATAGTCACGTCAGCATTGATGAGTCAAAAATAACGGTCAAAGTTAAAGTTTTAAATAGTGGGGTAAATTTGTTACGATTTGGACATTTCCGAGGAAAATATGCTCTCAAATTAATACTTAATGCTCTTTTGCAGTTCCTTCTGGGGCAAAAATGGACCTTTACCCTGTAGGACAAAAACCACTCTAACCATAAAATATATTAGGCTTGGTTGAAATACGTGACAACTGGATTACTTTATCATTGAAATCAAAAACAGGTCACAGGTAAGATGCCAACCTAGCTAAGCACTTCATATTATAGAGATGTGAGAATTGAAAATTTTCATAGGTAACAGTTTACGCAAGGTGAATAGAGATATAGGTGCTTTGAATAGGCAACTTTGCTTTGTAGGCAGATGGCAAAATAATAAGGCTTATTGCTGTAAATGAGCATTGTGGAAGCTCATCGATAGTTGTGAGTGCAGGCTACGTTGAACAATTGAGCTCTAAGTAACAAAGCATTGTTTATAGAAGAGAAGGAGCTAGTATCGAATTGTAAAGTCTGATATTGAGGATAGAGTGTTATTTTTTTTGGAAAAATATAGCTATGTAATTAGAGTTTGTAAATCTACAAGGAAAAAGTTTAAGAATGTGTATGGTATGAAGTACAGAAACATTTAAGTAGGAGAAAACAACCTGTAACAGATAATATTGTTCTATAGAGAAAGAATGGAAATAACACTGAACTGAAATATTAAATATGTTGAAACCAACACAAAATATACTCAAACAGTACAAAGCATAAGATCTGATACATAAAGGAATTAAATGCAGCAAAAATAATAGGAAGAAGATCAAGGATAAGTACAGAAGAGATGCATAACAGACTGCATCACCAGAGGGAGGGAAATCTAACGAACAAGAGAGAGAGAGTATCCAGAAGAGAGAGAATCCAAAAGAGAGAGAGAGAGAGAGAGAAGCGTCCAAGTCATCCACACCAAGCCTCTTGCTACAGGTTGCCTTATATCATGCTTCTTCCAACTTTGTTTCCACGTCTTCTTTGTGGTCCTTTATCTTCTTGGGCCTTAGGATTTTCCGTATGGGCTTCTTCTTTGATCAACTTCCAGGCCCAAGGCATATGTCTTGTTACATTACTTCCCTCATTAAAAAGGACCTTGTCCTCAAGGTCCAAGCAAACAAACAACCATGTTACTAAACGAATTGATGCAGTCTTGGCATATCCCATCATAACATCAACATAGAAGGATATTGCAAAGGACAATAATTCCAATATGTGCATAAGTACTATAGCAAAATGGAAGAACTTTGGCAACTGAATTTTCTTGAAACGCAAATTTAAGTGTTGTGCAAATTTGGTTATTGCATAAGAAAGATTAGCATTGATGCTGCTACTGTATACCCACATCACTAACGTCAAAATCACATTGACTTGGAAGTGAAACCCAATATATAGGACAACTTATATCATATATGACAGTACCTAGGAGTGAGCATGTGAAAGTCCTCAAAGAGGATGCCACCCACTGATACTGGGTCTTTGTGAATGCAAAACATAAAATTGATGTCAATTCCATCAATATGGGATCATCACAATCTGTCTTTCCCAGTTGTAACTTGAAATGCACCACATATAGGAGAGAAAGTTCTAAGTTACCAAATATCAGGAATGGAACCTGGGATGCAATGCTATGAATTGTAGGAAAAATAGAGCTGGGGGCCAGTCACAAAACAAAATAGCATAGCCTTTGGAAATAACAAAGGCCACATATGCAAAATAGCCATATAATCCCCATTGAACTAGAGCCTCAAGGTTAACCACACTCAATACATTCCAGCAGCACATTATGTATTCAAATGAGGATAAAGTAAAGAGTGTAATGAGGCACTTGCCACAATCAACACTATCAAAATGCATAAACCCCTTTTTAGTATATGTAACCAATAACTCAATCCATGAAATCCATTTCCAGGTAGTGCTATCATTGAAGATTTGATCATGTTCCCAAGACAAATCAATCAAATGGGAAATATCATGCAGAGCAGATGCAGATCTATTTGCGGCAAAAGACAACATAAAAGCACAACTCTCATATGCCAAATATTTCCGTATCCTGTCATGTAAGTACCAAACTCGTACAGATATGCTAGGATAAGACACTGATTTCAATGATGGAAACATACTGGGAAATATTTCACAGATGAGTTGGTGAAATAAAAAATAGCCACCATATAATAAAATTGTCGTTAACTCCTCTATGACAGCAAACCTAAGCACCAATAATGAGCTGGCCTCAACATAATCAACAGTGGATGGAAGAAAACCAGAAAAAAGATAGCAAGAGATGGGAATTGGGAGCCTCACATCCAATTGCAAATAACTAGTCCAGCAAGTCAAATACCATGGTAGAGTATTATCCTAATTAAAAGCAATTACATACTCACGAAATTCTTTAGAATCCTTGAACAGCCCTTGAAATAAGCATATACTTCTCCTCATAAACAAAGCAAAGGGAAAGGAAATACCCGGATCAAATATCAAGCTATTAATAATGGCTTGACAGTGTGCTGAATCGTGAAACCCCAAGAGGATGCAAGTAATGGAGGAACGTGACTTACTAACTGGCCAAACCTCAATCTGCTTGGTTGTCGACGTCACTTGTGCTTCAAAGAATTCGGCCAAGTTAGCAAAATGATCCTCTGGTTAAAAAAGATACATCTCATTCACTAGAGACCCAGTCTCAAGCATGTAAATCGAATTCTTGACGAACAATGACACACAGATAGGAGCAACAGATGCTAGCTCAGTAGAGATCACTGATTGAAGGAGTGATAACGATGGTGAAGAGTTTAGCACAACAGGTTCATCGATTTCATCACTCTTTAAAATTGGGACTCTCACAAGGTGGAGGATCATCGATTATTCTCATACGTCTCATCATCGCTTCGCTTCTGTCTAGGAAAGGAAAGTTCTCAATCGTAGAGACGGCAACCTCATTTTGAACAAGCTGAGATGAACCATTCTTATATGACACAGTGAGAGCATTAATTTTAGAATTTAGCAATTCCATTTTCAGCATAATACGATCCATTTTCGAAGTGATACTGTCCATTTTTGAAATCATACCATCCAATCGTGTAATCATATGAGAAGCACTGTTAGCAACCCATTTGAACCCAACTTTGAGCTCTTCAAGTATGGCTTCATCCAAATCGTTGTCGAACATGGCGGAAGGTACAATAAAAGCACCAAATGTAATAGATAATATTGTTCTACAGAGGAAGAATGGAAATAACACTGAACTGAAATATTATATATGTTGAAACCAACACAAAATATACTCAAACAGTACTAAGCATAAGGGAGAAGTGCAGAAGAGATGCATAACAGACTGCATCACCAGAGGGAGGGAAATCTAACGAACAAGAGAGAGAATCCAAAAGAGAGAGAGAGAAGCATCCAAATCATCCACACCACGCCTCTTGCTACAGGTTGCCTTATATCATGCTTCTTCCAACTCTGACGTCTTCTTCGTGGTCCTTTGTCTTCTTGGGCCTTAGGCTTTTCTGTATGGGCTTCTTCTTGGATCAACTTCCAGGCCCAAGGCATATGGCTTGTTACACAACCTCGTTATAAGAGCTATATATTGTAACATACCTTTCGATGCTGTCATGATGAGGGGCATGAAAAAGCACGTCCCCCGAAGAATGGAAAAAGATTTGACCAGCGGAACATATATCATGTAAGCCTCCAGGAAGTGGTGTGAGCGCTATCCTGTGTGTATTATAAGGATAATAGAAGGAGATTTAATAAGAAAACTACCATTTATTACATCTGTCATTATGAGAACTATGAAAGAGTTTGATGCAGCTAAATTATTTGGCTAGAGCTACAAGAGAGACTGACCCAAAGTTTTTTTAGTTAAAACATGAAAAAATCTTAATGGTATTCCAATTATGTACCATTGAGTGGAAGCTATGGTTCTATTGTGATCACTGTCAAGTAAAGCCGAACTTAAGCTGCCAATATTGTTTTGTACATGGGGGGATTAATGTATGCCAAGAGACAAGATCAACCTAGAAATATAACAGACTAAGTGGGGAAAAGCTTAAAATATTAGATGAGACCAACATACTTAGAGGAGTGGTTCAGTCAAGAAATACTGCTAATTAATGATAGTATTATTATGGATTATAAGGGTGTATATTATATATATATATATTATAACATACTGAGCTTCCCCAGAATTCTCCTCATTAAATGTTTAAAAGTGTGTGAGGCTCAAATAATATATATAAAGAGGAAAGGCTCAAATAATTGACTAGTAGTAGTAATGCAGCACTTCCTTTTCTGTCGTACTGTGCAAAGATGGATTAGTATTAGATGTTAGGACATTTTTAAAATTTTTAAATTCTGTCTATTATCATGAAAATGTTAATTGCGTTAGGTATGTTACTCTGGGAATCTTTTTTAGCATTTATAATGGTTGATGGCATATGGTAATGAATGTTATTTATCCAAACTTGGCGTAGTTTAGCTTCATTGTAAGCAAGAAAAAATATTTATATCATTTGGCTATTAACATTTTAGGATCAAAATGTCAGGTTGGGACAAATAATCAAGTAATCTTTGTCACAGGTCACCCGAAACTTAGGATGAAGCACAAGACTAATCACCTAGCACCATTGTACCACAAATTTAGTTCATAACTAAACAGTATTCTCCTACTATTAGGGGGTGTGAATTGGCCAACCAGCTTGTCAAAGCCTGCGGCCTGACCTGCTAAGGCCTGGGCTAGCCTGTTTATTATTAGGTTAGGCTCAGACTCAGGCTTTTTTTTTTGGCTTGTTATGCTTAAGAGGAGGCCAGGCTCAAGCCCAAATACATATATATATATATATATATTTTTTATATGATTTACTTTTATATTATATATCATTTTTTACTATGTATAATTTGGGCCTGTGTTGTGGCTTACTAAGTTATTTAATGGGATTTTAAGGTCCAAGAAAATGCCTGATGACTGGAAGCAGAGTACTTTAGTTCCTATTTATAAGAATAAGGGAGACATTAAAAATTGTGCAAATTATAGAGGAATTAAGTTTATGAACCATACAATGAAATTGTGGGAAAAAGTGATCGAATATAGGTAAAGACTTGAGACTTGTCTATCGGAGAATCAATTTGGTTTCATGCCAAGTAGATCAACTACAGAAGCAATTTATCTACTAAGGGGTTTAATGGAAATGTATCGAAGCAAAAGAGATGATCTTTATATGGTATTTATCGATTTGAAAAAAAGTTTATGATCGTGTCCCAAGAGAAATAATTTGGAAAGCTTTGGAGAAGAAAGGGGTTCGGGTTGGGTATATCAAAGTCATTCAAGATATATATGAAGGGATAATGACTAGTGTTAGAATACCTGGAGGAGACACAAATGACTTTCTAATAAAAATTGGATCACATCAAGGTTCGGCATTGAGCTCATATTTGTTTAATCTAGTTTTGGACGTCCTTACTTCAAATATTCAAGAAGAAATTCCTAAGTGCATGCTTTTCACAAATGATATAGGTCTCATAGGTGACTAAAGAGAAGAAGTTACTTGAAAACTAGAGTTATGGAGAAGGACCTAGAGGTAAAAGATTTTCAACTAAGAAGGGGAAAGACAGAATATATGCACTGTTGTTTTAGTAATAGACAAACCCATAGGGACATAAAAGTTAAATTGGGAGACCAAGTTATACCACAAGTGGATAAGTTTAAATATTTGGGATCAGTTTTACAAAAAGATTGTGAAATTGATGGCGATGTAAATAATAGAATTCAAGCCGGGTGATGTAAATGGAGAAAAGCTACAGGGGTTATATCGTAAAGTACAAGACAAGGTAAAAGGGAAGTTTTATCGGACAGCCATTAGACCAACTATGTTATATGGTAGTGAATGTTGGGCTCTAAAGGGACAACATGAACGCAAGATGGGGGTAATAGAGATGAGAATGTTGAGATGGATATGTAGTCATACGATAAAAGATAGAACCCACAATGATAATATCCGAAGAAAAGTTGGGGTAGCATCGATTATGGAGAAAATGGTAGAAAGTCGTTTGAGGTGGTTTGGACATATTCAAAGAAGACAAGTAGATGCGCCAGTAAGGAGAGTTGATCAAATAGTGTGGAGCCCTCCTAAAAGAGGGAGACCAAAGTTATCCAATGAGATCTTTTGGTCAATAATTTAACGCGAAACATGGTTTTTGATATAGCACAATGGCGCTGTGTGATCCATATAACTGACCCCACTTAGTTGGATAATGCTTTGTTATTGTTGTTGTTGTATAATTTGGGCATATTGTAGGCTCATTTGAAGTCATAGGCCTGTTTGGTTTGTTAGGCCTGTTAGCCTGTATAAATAAACAGGCCTCTGAAGAGGCTTCTTAACAGGCCAGGTTTAGGCCTAAAAAATGGCCTGTGATAGGCCACAGGCCATGTTTAGACCTCCTTTTAATAACACAGGTTTGGCCTGTTTCCACCCCTACCTACTATCACAATCGAGATAGCATGATGATTACAGAGTCTGGATTCACCCTATTTCTGGAAAAGTAACCAAAACAGGGGATGAGGGACAAAATTTCTCATCTCAACTACTTTAAAGGATAAATGAAGCATAAAAACTTATACTATTTAGTTCACTTGTCCCATGAAGATAGCACTACAATAACAAACACTGGTTGGGAATAATTCTTTGATGACAGTTGATGGAATAACTTCAATGTGTACTTGGGATGCAAAATCTTCATTAGGAAGAAACCGTCTCCTAGACATCCCGGAGAACGGTCGACATACGATCACATTTTTACACCTGCCTTTATGTAAAGAACTACATTTTTGAGACCATAAATTGAAACATAACATTATAAAAATTTTACATGATTGACTGAGATCCTCAATACAAATTATACAACAAAAAATAAGGACATAAAAAAAGAAATTAGTTTCATTATCCCCCACTAAAGACCAGGATGAGCCCTGCAAAGCCTACTCCAACAGCTAGACATCATGGTCAGGGCGAGTCAAATAACACCATGTTCATGGTTCCATCACTTCCTCAGTTTTGAGGGAGACAAGCATTCCAGCACCCTACAATAGCATAAGAAGTAACTCTAATGTTTCGAGGAAGGAATGCAACATTTAATTGTGATAAATAAAAACTACCCTCTTCATCCTATCAAACCACATCAATTGCAAGATCTCCTCATTCATCATAAAAGGCGGGTTTCTCTCGCTGTGACAGTAGATTTGAAAGGCCCAGGTTGAAGGCGAGCAACGGGAGATTTGGATTTTGACCCCACGACACAAACAAAATGACAACTGGAAAAATAAAAAAAAAGGTGAACTGAAGGAGCAAGATTTAGCTTCAAATCATGTTTAGGAAGATGGTGCTTGTAAAGGGGTATTACCTTGGGCGGAGTTTTGAATCGGGTAAGATTATTTGGAACAGTATTGCTTTAGTGGGCTGCCATTAACCTTCATGCTATAACCATTGTGTTCTTTCTCTTGCATAAAGCCATATATGATGACATGAGCTTCTGATTCCTTAGTTAATGTGCCAAGAAGCCCTTGTGAACAATGTTTTGTGAGAGGAGTAGTGGAAGAGGTTTAAGTGGCTGTTTGGATATGGATAGCACTTAAAAAAGTATTTTTGAATTCAAAACCTAGGTTCTTGAAATAGGAAGCCAAGCAATAAGAAATTTTGTAGAAGTGCTTTTTTTGGTCAGAACAATGGTTTTGTGAGTGTTAACAATGTTCTCTCCAAAATACCCTCATATTTTCCAGCTTTTTATTGGTCAACCTCACTCTTTCCGAAGAGTCTTCATTCAGTTCTTTTTTTTTTTTTTTTTGCCACCAAAAATTGCTCCAGCTGAAGGGAAAATACTTTATCAAAAAAAAAAAAAAAGCACATACATCCTTCAACCAGTCACATATTATAAAAAAAATAAGTATCACTCATTCCTTAATTTATGTTAATAAAATATCACTTTATTTTTTACTAGTCAAATATTTAATTATTATGAAATAATCAATGTAATCATTTTAATTTTTTTACAGAAATTTTTTTAAATTTTATTATTAATTATATAATTTGATGTTTTAAATCTTTGAAATAAAATTTTTCCTTTAAATGTAAATACCACATTAGTTAATGTCCTTTTTGGTACTTTATACTAAAACAGTTATTCTGGTAACAACTATCCAAACACTCTCATTTTATCAAAAATCATTTTTTCATAAAAGTTATTTTGCTTAAAATCTATTCTCTAAAAACACATTTCTAACTTTTTTGTCAAAAACTATTTTTCAAAAACTAATCCAAACATCAGTCCAAAAAAAAAAAAAAACTAATCCAAACATACCATTAATATTTCATGTTATTTGATAGGCAACTAAACCCAAAAAAAAAAAAAAAAGGACGTAGGCGAAGAAGATCTAAGGAGGGAGGCAAGTCAGTCACTGTCAGCACTCAGCACTGCCATTTCCATTAATAGAGGTGGTTACTGAGCGTGCTGTTTCTATAATCATTGCGTAAATGAAATTATATTTCCGACCCGTTTCATGTTCGTTATATATCTTCGCGCCAAAGTAATTTAATTATAGGCTGTATTTAGGATTTGGATCATGTAATCACTGTGGAAGAATTGGAATATGGAATTAAATTTCTAATTTTAGTAATTTCATCTTTTGTTTATTTGGATGGGTGATATATAATACTTCCTTCTGTCCTAAATATAGAACCTGTTTGGAGAGATGGTTTGATCCTAAATATATGATCTCTTTTTAATTGTTTCCAACTTTTTCTCAAATCATCCTTATTTGTTTATACATCAACTGATAATCAACGCCTTTTCTGGATCCTATTATCTAGTATTTGAGCAACTGACTATTCAAGTTTCGGGGTTTGTGGCTTCCCCTCTCGATACAAGTATCTCTTCCAGAACTCGAATTCAAGACCTCGAGGGATCTAACAAGGCCTTGCACAGCTAGATCAACTATGTATTGGTCAAATCATCCTCATTAATACTCTTCAATAATGGAGAGGCATCGCAAGGGAGAGATGATAGGGATACAGTTGACTTTGGAGCAACCACCTTATGTGAATTTAACTGACTTAACTGACATCCTTAATCTAAAAATTTCTGAATTTCTTGCAGGTGGGATACAGTTGACTTTGGAGCAACCCCTGCCAGATTTCAGATCTTGTAAGGCTTTGTTTGAAATCTTTGTCACAATAACTGTAATTCATGGTTGAATGTTGAAGCTAAGTCAAGATGTTTCTACAGCGAGACTTTCTAACTCTGCTACAGTAGAGGATTTTAATGGATTGCTAGTTGCAAAGGTTACTGTGTTTGTTTCAGTTATGCAGATACGGAGTATTCCTTGGATTTCTTTTCTACATGAAAATGATGATGATACAAAACTATGTTTGAGTTTGTAGTCATGAAGATACGATAATTATATTGGCATGGACTTGGTTTGTTTTCACTGCATCATGCCACCACAGGTAAAAACAGCCAGTAGTAATTTCATCGGAACTGGTATGATCATTTTGATTGGTCAATTCAAATTATAATACAACAGAAACCTTTAAGTTGCATGTCTCAAACGTTTTATTCTTAAGTAACAATTCTAAAACATATGCTTATAAAAATTTCAACTGAAGCAAAGATATTAACAAAGTACCAAAACTTAAACACTGAGAACTCACTACTTAAACACTGAGAACTCACCTTTAAACCGGTCATCAGGACTTACAGGAACATCAAAATAGATCAATCCCCGTCTATAAAGAGCTTTTACTATGTCGGGATCAAACTGGACAAATGAATTTCCTTCCTTCTTACAGATTTTTCTCTATGGTGGCCGTTTCCTGTTCTGAGAGTTTCTACAAAAAGAAGAGTATGTAATGGAAAAAGTGTAACATCCTAAAAATTTAATTAAGGTTAGTGGGGGTAAACAGGAATTTATTAATGAAAAATAATGGATTACGAGGATATTTGAAGGATTTTGAGGTATTTTTGAAGATTTTAAAGGCCTAGTTTTTCCCTTATTTGGAAGATAATAATTTTTGGGGAAATTATTTTTAGACTCAAAAGAGGTTATTGTGGGAGTAAATAAATAAAAGATATTATAGGAAAAATTTTGAGAGTAAAAAGAAAATTTTTTGTTCAAAAGAAATATCTTATTTGAGGATTTTAGGACCGAGTAGTGCATTATTCCCAGTCTTTTTCCTATTCTCTCACTATTGAATCCGTGACTCTCCAATTCCTCACCCGTGATTTTGCAACTTTTTACTATTCATCAATTATATTATTATATTATTATTATATTATTATTATTACTATTGAGTTACTATTCATTACTATTGAGTTACTGTGCATCACTTATATATAAACACTTCACCGTCTTCGTCTCTCCCTCACATCTCACGACTCTCTCTCTCTCTCTCTTGCTCTCTCTTTCCACTATATATATTCCTATAACTAGACTTATTAGAGTCTGTTAGTATAGGAATAGTAAGTTTTTCGGCCAACTAAGCACATTTTTGGAATCCCGTAAGTCTCCTCTACCTTTCTATGTCATTAGTTTTTCAATTTGTTATACTTGAAAAATTAGACCTTGTCTAAATTGGTAATTTTTGGGAGTCCTAAAATTAATAAATTGAAGCTTATGCCTCGATTATGAGTTTTTCTGAGAAGATTTTTCATTGTTGGAAGTTTTCCTAATTATTAGGAATTTTTGGATTTATGGAAGTTTTAGAAAATTGGGACTTTTAAATTATTCGAGGTGCTTATGGGTAAATTGATGATTTTTATATGTTTATTAAGGTTATATGAGGGAATTTAATTAATTGATTTGATTGGGGTTTGCACCTAAAGAATTATTGAGGGATTATGGGATATTAAGGAATTTTATAAATAGTTATTGAAAAGATTAATAATTTTGGATATATGTATAAATAGAGTAGAGATAAATTTTAGAGATAAAAAGGGAGAATAAATGTTAAATAGAAATTTAAAATAAGTAAGGGCAAAGAAAGGGTAGTTAGTAATTTAATTTCCAACATATGAAATTGTTGGATAAATAATTAATTGTGGTAGTATGTATGATTGTGTAGTGCTTGAATTGCACTGAGTTAGCACGGGGGAGCTGCACTATTGTGAGATTGGTGCCAGCTATCAGGTAACCGCTTTCTGCTTGTTTATGTGTGTGTGTAGTGTTAGTAAGTAATTTGAAATATTATTATTTGACTATTATGATGTTATATGGAGATGAGATTTTGAATCACAGTTGAGTTATGATTATCAATTGATGATTGATGGGATATGAAAATGAGATCTTGGAATATTAATATTTTTATAATAAATGTCCTGTGGAGTATTATTTTGAAATGGCATAAATTTGTGATGTGAAATATTTGAAACGGAAATATATGTGGTTTTGGAAATTATTTAATATATGTATATCATGAAAATACTGGAAGGCCTGGTGCCTGATTGTGGTGTTGCATATCTATGTGTTGTATGTGAGAAATTATTTGGGTATGTGACACCGGTGAATTGGAAATTGTGTCATCACGTGATGAGGTACCCTGTTGCGCCACAGGGACTAATTGATATATTATGAGAAATAAAGGAGAGAAAGACGAAGGAGGGGATATCGCCCCTTACGGATTCAGAAAGGACAGAGATCCTTCTAATCTGTGGTACTATTCAGGGAGGGTAGAGAGTCCCTCGTGAACTGTACCATGGTGATCAGGGGTGGGTGGAAGGTCCCGACTGGTCCCACATGTTTTCCCAACATTTCTAGTAAGATTTGTTTGGGTTGTCTGTAATTATCAATGATATATATACTATTATTGAGGATGAATTGTGATGGATTATTTTATAATTATAAACGATGAGAAAAGATATTTGGGACCAAGATATGCATTATATGTGAATACCTGAGCATGCTGGTTGAACTAATATATATACATATATGTATTCCACTGGACACCTTGCTAGCACACACCACACGTAGATGAGTAGTCAGTGGTTGCGTTTTAGGGCTACCCCCGTTGATCTCACTTTTGCAGGTCTTAGGAGCGAAGTAGGAGGTCAAGGGAAGGATCCGGGAACTTCTCATTGATATCGTGAGATACTCTGGACCAGAAGGACAGGAGGTATTGCCACATTTAGGATCATATTTTGTATGATGCTTCCGCTGAACCTTGTTCCTATTCTGGGAGAAAATTATTGTATAATACCTATTATGGTATGGTATTTTAAGAATGATGTGTGGAGTATAATCATGAATAATATAATTCTCTGTTATTGTACTGGAAGAAAATTTATATTGTGATTACAGAGATTGGAATTGAGGTTGAAATATATATAAATATTATGGAAAGATCTTTTTCTAACTATGTTAGTTATTTTAGTAAGTTAATTCTTTTTCCTAACATAGTTAGCACTATAAACGAGTTAATGTTTAATTGTAAGTGGTTAATAGTGAGAATTGGAGGTAAATGTTACAGTTGTTGGGAGTAAATGTTACAGTTGGTATCAGTTTCATGGTATAAGACCTGGAAAGGTGTTTTGCATGTTTCTTGTTGTGTCAGTCATGCATTACACTTGCATTAGTGATATTGTGGCAATACTTTTCTGATCCTTTCCCTTTTTATGTTTCATCTTGTATGCTTGTTTTTTTTAATAAGGGTAACTTCCATCCGTAGGTGGGTGGAAAGTATGGCTCGTACTAGGAGATCAGGTGCAGGAAATAGTACAGGGAATGAAAGTGTGGCTCGTACTAAGGGATTAGGTGCAGGAAATGGTACAGGAAATGATCAGCCTGCAAACCAAGAATATGACGAGCTAGTAGCCAAAATGAAAGAAGAATTGAGAAAGGAGATGGAACAAAAAGTCGCAGCAATAAATAAAGAAAATGAGGAAAAGATAGATCAATTGAGAGCAGATTTTCAGGCTCAGGCTAATAGGGGTGAGGAATCAGAAATGCAGGGGGAGTTCTCTAAAGTTAATGATAAGGAGGAAATAGTTTATCCTCACCCGAAGGACCTGAGTACTGAAAAGGTATGGAAGAAAATTGACCGTCATCATCCGAAGCATTTTAGTGGAAGTCAGGATCCTTTCGAGGCAGAGGCTTGGATTAAAAGATTGGAGGCCATATTTGCAGCCGTGGTCTGTAACCCTTATCAGAAAGCAAGGGTTGCTATTCTCCTCTTGGAAGGAAAAGCATTGATTTGGTGGCAGAGCGTATGTGGAGATGATTCCTTGATGACCTGGGATGAGTTTAAGGACAAGTTCTTGGGATATCATTTCCCTCCTTCTCTTAGGAAGGAGAAGGAGAATGCTTTTTATTATCTCAAGCAAGGTGGGATGTCAGTAGATCAGTATATTGCTACTTTTTCAGAGTTATCTCGCTATGTTTCATTCCTGCAGCCTCAGGACGACCCTCAGTGGCGTATAGATCAGTTATTTGAGAAGGCCAGACCTGCTTTGAGACTGCAGGTGCATGATAAGAAATGTAAGAATGTTGAAGAAGCATGTGAGAAGCTGAGGATTGCGGATCGCATGATGAAGGAGGCAGCTGCAGAGACAGCTAAGTATACTGGAGGCCCAGGTCAGGGCCAGCAGAGTCATGGTAGACCTTTTCAGAGTAGGCCTTCTTATTCCTTTGGGCCGACGGGAGGTATTAGCAAGAAATTTGGAGCAAGTGGTAGTAGCAATTTTAGTGGCTCTGGAAGGAAGAGTCACTATGGGAGCCATGGCCGTGGTCAGTCAGGTAGCTATGGTCGTGGTCAGTATGGTAGCCACAATAGAGGACAGTCAGGTGGTTTTGGACGTGGCCAGTCAGGTAGGGGTCGTCAGGATTCAGCCTCGTGGAGATTTGGTTCAGAAGGTCAGTCGAGAGGAGGCAGCCAAGTGACTTATGGAGAGTCAGTTCAGTCAACTCCTAGTGTAGCTGGTCCTTGTAGCAAGTGTGGTAGGTACCACCAGGGACCCTGTTTTAGATGTTTTGGATGCGGCCGTATTGGGCATACGATTAGGTACTGCCCAGATGAGGGCCAGAATATGCAGCAGCCAGTGGCTCAGCCCAGTCGCCCTCTAGTTCAGGGTAGAGTTTATGCTACATCAGCTGAGGAGGCAGGGATGTCTCCTAATATGATTCGAGGTACGGTCTCTATTCATGGCCATAATATTGATGTGATGTTTGACTCTGGTGCGTCACATTCTTTTATCTCTTTCAATTGTACTCGGAGGCTTAGTTTTGAGTTATCTGTTATGCCATATAATATGCGTGTGTCTACCCCTGCGGGTGCTAAATTTGAGACTTCTTTAGTATGCAAAAATCTGGATTTATGGTTTGAAGGCCGTAAATCGAAAATTGATCTGGTATGTTTGCCCTTGAGGGGAATTGATGTGATTATTGGTATGGATTGGTTAGAGGAAAATAATGTAATCTTGCATTGTAAGGATAAGATTGTGTCATATGCTGAGTCATCTAGTGCGCCGATGTTACTATCTGCGACACGTGTAGAGAGATGTGTGAGAAAAGGCTGTGAAGCCTTTATGGTTTTCTTCTCCATTAAGGAGGAGGGCGAGATCTCTATTGATCAGGTGGATGTAGTTAGAGATTTCCCAGAGGTATTTTCCGATGATATGCGTGGACTCCCTCCCGAAAGAGAGGTAGAGTTTACCATCGAGTTAGAGCCGGGCACGGGTCCAATCTCCAAGGCTCCATATCAGATGGCTCCGTCGGAGTTGGTAGAGCTTAAGAAGCAGCTTGAAGAACTTCTGGATAAAGGTTTTATCAGGCCTAGCGGATCGCCTTGGGGTTCCCCAGTCTTGTTCGTAAAGAAGAAAGATGGTAGCATGCGACTCTGTATCGATTACCGGCAATTGAATAAAGTGACCATCAAGAATAAGTATCCGTTGCCTAGGATAGATGATTTGTTGGATCAATTGGCAGGAGCTTCGGTTTTCTCTAAGATTGATCTTCGGTCTGGGTATCATCAGTTGAGAGTTAGAGCAGAGGATGTCCCTAAGACTGCATTCAGGACGAGATATGGCCATTATAAATTTCTGGTGATGCCATTTGGGCTCACCAATGCCCCTGCCGTGTTTATGGATTATATGAATAGAATTTTTCGGCCATATTTAGATAAGTTTGTGGTGGTGTTTATTGATGATATTTTAATATATTCTAAGAGTGAAGAAGAGCATCGGGAGCATTTGTATTCCGTCCTGCGAGTTCTGAGAGATCATAAGCTTTATGCCAAACTTTCTAAATGTGAGTTTTGGCTTAAGGAGGTAAAGTTTCTAGGGCATGTAGTATCTACTGAGGGAGTTGCAGTTGATCCAAGTAAAGTTGAAGCGGTTTTGCAATGGAAGTCTCCTAAGTCAGTGACGGAGGTTAGGAGTTTTGTTGGATTAGCAGGGTACTATCGTCGATTTATTCAAGGATTTTCGCAGATTGCGAGGCCTTTGACTAATTTGACCAAGAAGGATAGGCCTTTCATCTGGACTGATCGATGCGAGTCGGCATTTCAGGAGCTTAAGACCCGGTTGACAACTGCACCTGTGTTGACATTGCCGGATCCATGTCAGCCATATGAGTTGTATACAGATGCATCTTTCATGGGTTTGGGCTGTGTCTTGATGCAGAATGGTAAGGTTATTGCGTATGCATCTAGGCAATTGAGACCACATGAGGAAAATTACCCGACTCATGACTTGGAGCTGGGAGCAGTTGTTTTCGCTTTGAAGATTTGGCGACATTATTTGATGGGGGCACAATTTGAGGTGTTCAGTGATCATAAGAGTCTGAAATATCTTATGGATCAGAAGGAATTGAATAATAGGCAACGTCGATGGATGGAGCTGATCAAGGATTATAAGTTTGAAATTAAGTATCATCCGGGAAAGGCAAATGTGGTTGCTAATGCCCTTAGCCGAAAATCAGTACATATGTCTTCCTTAAGTGTGGGAGAGCAGTTTTCTTTTAGTGATTGTCGTGTCATTCATGTTGGGGCAGAAAGGTCAATTACATTTTTGGGAGCAATTGTTGGCCAGTTTGGGTTCTTCGAGGATTTAAGAGTGGCTCAGGATCAGGATAGTCATTTGAAGGAGATCCGGGAAAAGCTTGATAGTGGTGTCTATCCGGATTATGATCTGGGTGATTCAGGTATTCTGAGATTTAGGAAAAGAGTATGTGTTCCGGATAATGAAGATATCAAGAAGGCTATTCTTGAGGAGACTCATAGGAGCAGTTATGTGATGCATCCTGGCGTTTCTAAGATGTACAATGATTTAAAAAGAGTTTATTGGTGGCCTAAGATGAAGTCCGATGTGACTCAATTTGTCTTAAAGTGTCTAACCTGTCAGAAGGTGAAAATCGAACATCAGCGGCCAGGTGGCCTATTACAGAGTATTGAGGTTCCACAATGGAAGTGGGACAGTATTTCGATGGATTTCGTGGTTGGCTTGCCTTTGACTCAGTCTGGTCAAGATTCGATTTGGGTTATCGTGGACCGTTTGACTAAGTCCGCTCATTTTCTTCCGATCAGGATTAATTATCCTTTGACTAGATTAGCTCAGATGTATGTGAATGAGATCGTCAGGCTTCATGGGATTCCCGAGAGTATTATTTCAGATCGAGACCCACGATTCACCTCTGAGTTTTGGAGGTCTTTACAGACGGCTTTGGGTACGAAGCTCAAGTTCAGTACTGCGTATCATCCTCAGACCGATGGTCAAACTGAGAGGACGATTCAGACTTTGGAGGATATGCTCAGGGCGTGCGCTTTGGAGCTACCAGGCAGTTGGGATAGAAATCTTCCATTGGCGGAATTTGTCTATAACAACAGCTATCATTCAAGTATTCAGATGGCGCCTTATGAGGCTCTATATGGTCGGAAGTGCCGGTCGCCAATTTGTTGGACGGAGCTTAGCGAGAGGACTATTATTGGCCCAGATATTGTGGATCAGACGACAGAGAAGATTAAGTTGATTCGCCAGCGGCTATTGACTGCCCATAGTCGGCAGAAGAGCTATGCAGATAAACGACGTAGATCGTTAGAGTTCAGTGTTGGGGATCATGTTTTTCTTCGGGTATCTCCGACTACGGGTATTAGGAGGTCCATTAGAGCTAAGAAGCTTACTCCCCGGTTTATGGGTCCGTTCGATATCATTGAACGGGTCGGATCAGTGGCATATAGGGTGGCATTGCCTCTGCAGTTATCGAATCTTCATGATGTTTTTCATGTTTCTCAGTTGAAGAAATATCATCCAGACCCTTCGCATGTGATTGAGCCTGAGGAGGTCGAGTTGAGAGAAAACTTGACATATAAAGCTGAGCCGGAAAAGATTTTAGATGTTAAGGATAAGCAGCTAAGGAATAAGACGATTAGGCTAGTTAAGGTGTTCTGGAGAGGTATGACTCCAGGGGATGCTACCTGGGAGACTGAAGAGCGTATGCGACGAGAATACCCTTACTTATTCCCAGGGTAAGTTCGCTTTATTGAGTGATTTTATACGTTATAAATGTTGTGTTTGCTTGTTTGGGGATATGTTAGCAGAATTTTGAGGACAAAATTCTTAAAAAGGTGGGGAGAATTGTAACATCCTAAAAATTTAATTAAGGATTAGTGGGGGTAAACAGGAATTTATTAATGAAAAATGATGGATTACGAGGATATTTGAAGGATTTTGAGGTATTTTTGAAGATTTTAAAGGCCTGGTTTTTCCCTTATTTGGAAGATAATAATTTTTGGGGAAATTATTTTTAGACTCAAAAGAGGTTATTGTGGGAGTAAATAAATAAAAGATATTATAGGAAAAATTTTGAGAGTAAAAAGAAAATTTTTTGTTCAAAAGAAATATCTTATTTGAAGATTTTAGGACCGAGTAGTGCATTATTCCCAGTCTTTTTCCTATTCTCTCACTATTGAATCCGTGACTCTCCAATTCCTCACCCGTGATTTTGCAACTTTTTACTATTCATCAATTATATTATTATATTATTATTATATTATTATTACTATTGAGTTACTATTCATTACTATTGAGTTACTGTGCATCACTTATATATAAACACTTCACCGTCTTCGTCTCTCCCTCACATCTCACAACTCTCTCTCTCTCTCTCTCTCTCTCTCTCTTGCTCTCTCTTTCCATTATATATATTCCTATAACTAGACTTATTAGAGTCTGTTAGTATAGGAATAGTAAGCTTTTCGGCCAACTAAGCACATTTTTGGAATCCCGTAAGTCTCCTCTACCTTTCTATGTCATTAGTTTTTCAATTTGTTATACTTGAAAAATTAGACCTTGTCTAAATTGGTAATTTTTGGGAGTCCTAAAATTAATAAATTGAAGCTTATGCCTCGATTATGAGTTTTTCTGAGAAGATTTTTCATTGTTGGAAGTTTTCCTAATTATTAGGAATTTTTGGATTTATGGAAGTTTTAGAAAATTGGGACTTTTAAATTATTCGAGGTGCTTATGGGTAAATTGATGATTTTTAGATGTTTATTAAGGTTATATGAGGGAATTTAATTAATTGATTTGATTGGGGTTTGCACCTAAAGAATTATTGAGGGATTATGGGATATTAAGGAATTTTATAAATAGTTATTGAAAAGATTAATAATTTTGGATATATGTATAAATAGAGTAGAGATAAATTTTAGAGATAAAAAGGGAGAATAAATGTTAAATAGAAATTTAAAATAAGTAAGGGCAAAGAAAGGGTAGTTAGTAATTTAATTTCCAACATATGAAATTGTTGGATAAATAATTAATTGTGGTAGTATGTATGATTGTGTAGTGCTTGAATTGCACTGAGTTAGCACGGGGGAGCTGCACTATTGTGAGATTGGTGCCAGCTATCAGGTAACCGCTTTCTGCTTGTTTATGTGTGTGTGTAGTGTTAGTAAGTAATTTGAAATATTATTATTTGACTATTATGATGTTATATGGAGATGAGATTTTGAATCACAGTTGAGTTATGATTATCAATTGATGATTGATGGGATATGAAAATGAGATCTTGGAATATTAATATTTTTATAATAAATGTCCTGTGGAGTATTATTTTGAAATGGCATAAATTTGTGATGTGAAATATTTGAAATGGAAATATATGTGGTTTTGGAAATTATTTAATATATGTATATCATGAAAATACTGGAAGGCCTGGTGCCTGATTGTGGTGTTGCATATCTATGTGTTGTATGTGAGAAATTATTTGGGTATGTGACACCGGTGAATTGGAAATTGTGCCATCACGTGATGAGGTACCCTGTTACGCCACAGGGACTAATTGATATATTATGAGAAATAAAGGAGAGAAAGACGAAGGAGGGGATATCGCCCCTTACGGATTCAGAAAGGACAGAGATCCTTCTAATCTGTGGTACTATTCAGGGAGGGTAGAGAGTCCCTCGTGAACTGTACCGTGGTGATCAGGGGTGGGTGGAAGGTCCCGACTGGTCCCACATGTTTTCCCAACATTTCTAGTAAGATTTGTTTGGGTTGTCTGTAATTATCAATGATATATATACTATTATTGAGGATGAATTGTGATGGATTATTTTATAATTATAAACGATGAGAAAAGATATTTGGGACCAAGATATGCATTATATGTGAATACCTGAGCATGCTGGTTGAACTAATATATATACATATATGTATTCCACTGGACACCTTGCTAGCACACACCACACGTAGATGAGTAGTCAGTGGTTGCGTTTTGGGGCTACCCCCGTTGATCTCACTTTTACAGGTCCTAGGAGCGAAGTAGGAGGTCAAGGGAAGGATCCGGGAACTTCTCATTGATATCGTGAGATACTCTGGACCAGAAGGACAGGAGGTATTGCCACATTTAGGATCATATTTTGTATGATGCTTCCGCTGAACCTTGTTCCTATTCTGGGAGAAAATTATTGTATAATACCTATTATGGTATGGTATTTTAAGAATGATGTGTGGAGTATAATCATGAATAATATAATTCTCTGTTATTGTACTGGAAGAAAATTTATATTGTGATTACAGAGATTGGAATTGAGGTTGAAATATATATAAATATTATGGAAAGATCTTTTTCTAACTATGTTAGTTATTTTAGTAAGTTAATTCTTTTTCCTAACATAATTAGCACTATAAACGAGTTAATGTTTAATTGTAAGTGGTTAATAGTGAGAATTGGAGGTAAATGTTACAGTTGTTGGGAGTAAATGTTACAAAAAGTATGCCTGATGAGTGAACACAAATAATTTCTAATAGCCAAATTAACGTAACAAAATTTATTGGAGTGAATGATCCGTTTCATGATGATCAAAGGCAGACCTCAACTTAAATTCTTCCAAGGTAAAGTTCACAAGTCCTCACCTTAAATTTTTCCATGGTAAAGTTCACTAGACAAATTCCCCACCATGGTTCAATTGCAAAATCTGCAGGCTCTAGAGGCAAGCAATCTCTTGCAATTGACTTATTCAGTTTCCGCATGATTTTCTGAATATTCCAATACAAGAAAATAATGCGACGACAGTGATAAAAATTTGGAAACTAAAAAAAAAAAAAAAAAAGTTTATACCCAATTTAACACGTATGAACATGATGGCATTACCAAAACCCATTGAGGTTAATGTTTTAGTTATAATGTCATAGAAATTTGATGATGCAGGCATTTGTACATGTTGCACGAGAATGACACTTAAATACCCTCTTCCCAACAGCATATTAATGTAGGGAAGTGCCCAAAGAAGACAAGACATAAAAGTGTCTTCAATTTGGCATAGACTTATATGAATTGTTTGTTTCACTAATGGATCTCAGAAAGTAATATTAGAAGGATGATTGTTACATGCATTTAGACAGACACTGACATACAAACCCAAGAATGCATGGAATAATTCTTAGAGACAGTAAGACACGCACTGAGATGCAAACCCAAGCATCCATGTAATGATTCCAGATAGTTAGACACACTGACATGCAAATGCGGTGCAAACCAACTATGAGTATCTATGCCATATTTGTGAATCCTATTTATATAGAAAAAAATATATGCAGTACCTTAGATCGACACTTGTTCATTATGTCCATAAATTCATTCCTTCCAATTCCTGTAAGTCTTAAGGCATCTGCGGCACTAAAGTTGGGGATGCTGCCTTATGGTTTTTCTAAAAACAATAGAAAAATAATGATATTTAGTGTCCAGCTTCCATGCAAACCAACCATCAAATTTGATAAGGTATTGACAGCATAGAGATTTCCAAATGAAGCTTCACAAACAATTTACAGAACAGATGCAAGTCTAGTTGAGATATATGACAGACACCATTCCTTGGATAATCCAGAAACTGTCAAGAACACTAAGAAACTGAAGAGTAAAAAGATACCGAATTTATAAGACAGAGAAAAGCCTCAATTTTAAGTCACAGAAAGCAAAATTTAAGTAGAATCTTAAAGCAGATTGAAACATTTGAGAATTTTCACAATTAAGAAACAAGTTACCATTTCTCATTACTTCAAAAATCATATCACAATAGTATTGGAAAGGTGATAGCCTCATTACACGGCAGACATACTCTGCCAAATGATAAGGAAATATCTGCAAGGGAAAATAAAGAATATTAAATGCAGATGTCCAAAAGGAAGAGAAAAGGAAGAGAAAAAGAAGATGAAGGGGCCAGGAAATGCTGCACTATATATGTGGTGTCATTTTCAAAAGACATCGAGATATATTTTTTCCTAAAAAAATGAAGGTTAATAAGATTGTACTAAATAAACAAAATTAATGCTAAAAATTATAATAAAACTAAGCTCTATTGTGATATACAATATCTCTACTTCCAATTAATAATACATAAAACTAAGAAAATCGACAACATGATCAGCAAAAACAGAGGCTAGATGTTTCTACCAAAAGAAGTGCAATAAAGTATACAGATAAGGAATTGTGAAAATGCAAATTCATTCGATCTATGACTTCAATAAGATGGATTAATTGGAGTTTCAGTAAAGAACATACTGCCAAATTCTTTTGTAAGTAACGCAGCATTTCATCATAATATTCACTTTCATTCCAAACTCTGCGAGCAAAACATCTATTCCACTGGAGCCTCTTCTTTATGCAGTAATCAACAATCCTGTGCAATAATCCACAGCCAAAAAATATGAGGAAAGGCATGAGCACTGAAGTTGGTGCCTTAATGTAGTGTATGAAGTAAAAACTCATAGATATCCATTCAATTAAATGGAAATACTCTTCCTAATTAGGCATTATCTGAAGAAAGTCATTGATGCTTTGGTATAGATATCAAGATTGCTGTCGAAGGCAGTACATTTTTTGGAGTCTCATTGTTTTGCAATTAATGTATTGCCAAGGATACCCAGCATATATCGTTCGTGAAAAATTAAATTATAGCAGCCATAAGAAGATAGATACAGAGGTCTATTATTTTTTTCTGTAAAGTGACACCGACAGTTGAAAATTGATCAAACGGATTCAAACAAGCTCTGACATATAGTACAATCGAAAGAATAAGATAATGACCAGAATGACAGTTAAATGGATTAGTTTAGCTAGAAAAGGAGGTCAAATAAAAACATGGAACTTGAAGGTTCATGCATGTTCTTGTCACGAAATAAAGTACTGTTAACTCTATTCAGGCAATTAAAACTTATATGCTATACAAGATTCTAAATTAAGTTGTAGAGGGGGTAAAACGGCTGAACACATAAAAAGACATCTATTCGGGAAATGAGAGAAACACGTAAAGACTTCAAAGTATAAAGCTTTCCACCCAAAACAGAGAGTAAAGAAACAATTGTCATTCTTAATGTAGAAAAGCTCACACATTCACAAACGTCATATTTGGATCCTTATTTTCCTTTTCACATCCCAATAACTTGATCTAATGCCAAAAAGAGAAAGTGAACCAACCTATGTTCAAAGCACTCTATTATTCTAAAAATTGGCAACTAAACCAAAAGAACATTCGAATTACTATTGAAATGGGTCATGTTCAATAAAATATCAGTGAGGAACTTTTGTCATCTCATCAAGATCTATGTCCTTCTAGTAAACGTCTTTATAACAAACCTAAACTGAAGTTTTCTGGTCTTTCGTATATCAAAATTCAAATTTTGCAAACAGCATGAAATGAATAATGGTTAGTAAGGTTTCCATGAATATGTCAAACCCCCCCCCCCCCCCCCCAAAAAAAAAAAAAAAATCTCTATGACAAGGCCCAGAAATTTAAACAAACTGATTAAGCAAAAGTACAACGCAAAAGCTAATTATCTAACCTATTGTGCCATTCGTCTTTAGTAGAATGAACTGCCAGAAGTCGCTTTGGAAGACTCTCCCAAGGACATTCTTCCCTAATAGCTTTGTCAATCAACTGTCATCGTAACTTGCTGCATTTTTCAACTACCTCGGAAACCCAATTTAAAAACTGAAAACAAAGCAGCACAAAGTGATTACCAATGACAAAAAATGCCGCATTGAGAAGAATCACTCGGACAAAGGATATGAATGATAGTACCTGATCATGTGAAACAGAGAATGTGTGATTCAGCTGGGGTTTGCAAAAGCAAAATGCGCAGACTCTGAAGAAGAAGAAGGTGGGTGTAATGTTTATGAGATCTAATGAGGGAAACAAGTCACTGTCAGTACTGCTATTTCCATCAATGGAGGTGGTTACTGCGTGTGCTGTTTCCATCATCATTGTTTCCTTCGTTATTACTATATCTTCGCGCCAATGCAATTTAATGGGTTGAGCCGCAAAATTTGTGTATGAAGTTCTGGTTTAGTAAGTTATTCTGTCCAGAATTTTTTTCTCTCATTCAAATTACTCTGTAAATTCTAAAATATAGCAATATCTCCCTGTACCGTTAAACAATTAACATTTATCATTTATAAAAAAATACATAAAAATGGGACCTTGGGAGCTTTGTTGCATGCCATGCCATCTGATACATCTCACCTGCTGTCACGCTCCAACTCTATATATGCCACGTGTCATGGGACTTATAGTTTACAATCATTCCATTCCATTGTTCCTTTCACCCATTCACATCTTAAGTATTTTTTGCCACCAACACTATTTATTCATACCCGCGTGTTGTGCGAAATCTGCATTAGATTAGTGAAACTTTTCAGACATATTTACATCTTAACCCTAATTTGACTATGGGCTGGGTCTTGAATTTGGATATGTAATTTCATTTGTTGTATTATTTGTTTGTATGTGTAATAAATATTAAAAGAATGATTAATAATTGATGTTGGATACACTCCGCTCAGTTAATAAACACCTTTTTTATATTTAAAGAATAGGTTACTTAATCCTAACATATTTTATCCATTATTAAATTATATGTTAATTAATAAGTCAAATAAATTAATTTTAAAAAAATTGAGAAACCTATTTATAAATTCCTTATTTAGCTTTCTCATTATTTTTTAAAAAATTCAATGTCTTAAATATAAGAAATGAGGGGAGAGTGCGAAATAAACTTTAACATGCATATTTCATTTTCCTTTTTTCTTTTTAATCAGTAGACTAGAATTTCACTTTAGATTTACTAAGTTGTCCAATTTTGTATTCTTATAAAGTCTTGTTCATCACGGTTCCACCCTGTCATAGTCCCTATTGTGGAGCAGTTAGGGGTCTCTCCACTAAAGCTCTCTACCATTGGATTTGCTTTCGATGGTTGAGATCTAATATTGTAAAAATATTATACATTCAACTATAAATATATAATAATATTTTAACAGTGTAATATATCTCAACAATCGAAAGCAAATCTAATGGTAAAAATTCTAAGTGGAGACAAAATGAAGAGGCTATGTAATGGAGATGCCCCTAGCCGCTTATAGATGCCTAGAATTTCTCCTTGTGTGCATTCAACATAAAACCATTAATTAATAATATCTTGAATAAATAACAAACTTTTTTACATATAGAATATATGATGAATGAATGTTTAGAAACAATCTCAGTTTTATATTTAAAAAATTTACCACAAAGCCAAAGGAACTAAAAATGTTCATCATAAAATAAGAGTACCATGGATATGGAAAATGCATACAACATGGTATATGTCATTTGTACGCATACAACTTCGTATATGCCATGTGCTTAACTTTTTTTGCCCTTTAAAGAAATGTAAGCTGAACCACTAATTTCAATTTAAAAATAATATGCAAAATCAGCAATCCAATACTACTACTCTATTGAAGTTTGTTTCCAAAAATAAAATAGAATTTCTCTGCTTGTAACTAATCCTTCGAAATCATTCAATATCTTCTTGTTGGCCGCAAAACCAACCGTGTTGGTTCAACTGAATCAGTGCACTGGGGGCATGAACAACCGGTATAATACCACAATATATCACCAATACATTAATTCAGAATAACGAAAGTAATTAACCTGCGAACTAAATCAATTAACATTACCAATACATCATATATATGGAGATTGAAATCACACACCTCCATCCATATATCTTGCACTTTTTTTGTAAATCTTACTTGACCATCATAACATACAACAAACCAAGGAACTTATTACATTTTTTAGAACTTTGGTTTTGCTGCACACTTGCTCAGTTTTTTTTTGTTTTTTGTCTGCACATAATTCTGGTATTGGAGTTCAGCCCCTTGTCACTGGGAATCACACAAGCCCAAACTACTCTATACTTGTGTCTTAACAAGGTCATTTTTTTTTCCGGTGGCACCCTTACATATACTAGGGTATTGTGTTTCTTAGTTTTGAACTTGAGACCATTCATTAAGTTTAAACAACCTCAACTATTTGATCTAGACATTTGGTGATATAATTATTCAATTTATTATACAAAGATTTTAAGCAATAAATTAAAATAAAGTGTTTATTTTTGTGTTATTTGAGTGGTTGTTGCTTGGACTGGAGGGAGCATTATATATATTTAGGGGTGAAAGGGATATGTATCATGTGGGTTAATTAAGCGTTGATTCCAAGATTTTGTGTCGTAGTTAGAGGTCGAGGGAGCAGTTTGAAACAAAAATGAAAAGAGGATAATTACAGTGAAATGACATAATCGGTCCTTTTGTTGAAATTACTCACTCATAGAGCTTTGCTGATGACACGCCACCCATACTTAATTGAAACTTTTGGATCAAAAGAGGTACTGTTTTTGTTCAAAATATAAAACTCCAAGGGGATTTGACTGAGCTTGCTTGATCGCAGAGCAGAACTGAGTTGCTCCCTTGGTTTCCAAAACACTATCCAAATGTGGCTTGACATTATTTTGTTGTTTTCTACACAAACTATCGTTGAAGCTGATGGCAGGCCAGCCCATTTAACTGGGTGAAGCATTGTATCATAATCAAAATACCAATGAGGCGAAGCCAAAGGTAATTTGTTGGGTCCTGTGGAATAAAATATGTCATCATCCATCACAACGCATAACCCAATTCCTAACAGCTCTTCCCCGCAAGGAGGCATGTCTATCATCACTGAAGCTCTTTCTGTGCCATGAAGACATAGATCTTTCTGATTCTCAAACCATGATGGTATTTTACTCCCTGGAATTGTCACCTCGAGAACTTCATAACTGTCCTCCAATTCCGCCTAGACACACAAATAATCACATATTATCAAATCACATAGCATAATTAACAACATAATATATTTATATGTATATAAGTACCTTGTCAATTGAAGAAAATAGATGAAATAGTTGTTCGTTTGCCACAGCTTTTAGTGAACCACATTCTCTCGCATTCACCATAGATAAGTATGGTGCGGATTGTGGCAACGATTGAAGTTCTGAACAGAAATCCAAATGAAGACGACCCAGATTCAAAAGATTAGTTATGCAGCCAGTAGGTAGATTCTTAAACAAGTTCCCACTTAGATCTAAATAATTCAAAGATGATAAGCTACTCAAGTCATTCGGAATGGATCTATCATCAATATTGCAGTAGCTCAAATCTAACTCTTTTAGTGATTTAATACTCCATATTGAAGCAGGCAATGTTAAGCCCTTATGAGTTGAATGCCCCCAAAACAATGTGTGCTTCAATGGAAGAATGAAGCTCAAAGAGTTGGATGTTGAACGTTTGCACCCTCGGAATGACAGTTTCCTGACCTCTTTTAAACCACCAATGGAAGAAGGTACTTCTGTTATATTGGTTTCACTTGCGTCAATCTCCTCCAAGCCTTCCATTTCATTCAACTTTTCTGGCAATCTACCAAATTTTAAGCAGCCACATATGTCAATAGCTTTGAGACATTTCAAATTATGGATGCTTTGAGGAAGACAAATAAGATTTTTGCATCCCCTTAAATTCAATGTCTCAAGACCAGCCAATAACCCAAGTGACTCAGGAAGTTTCACTATATTTGTCTTCCCAGCATCAAACATTTGAAGATTTTTCATAGTTACCCCAAACTCTGGCAAGCATTTTACCTGAATGCACCCAAAAAGAACAAATTCTTTTAGAGCACTCATTTCCAACTTTTTTGGGTAGCGGGCTTTGAGATTTTTGCAACCTTTTAGATTCAACACTTGAAGATTTTTGTGCTGTCCAATTGAAGCATGAAGGTCAACAAGATCTTCACAACCTTCAAGATATAATCTTTCCAGATTTGGAAGTTCAGAGAAATCAGGAGTTTTAATCAAGTTTTTGGAATAACTCAAGTCCAAAAACTTCAGAGCTTTTGAGCACTGGTCAAAATCAATGAAAAGATATGTTAGCTCCTTACTATAATCAATTACACTTATTATAATAACATCAAAGCGTGAGGTATCTTACCATGCTTTTATCCCAAAGTTTCATTAATTTGCTATGACGCATTTTAAGATCAACAAGTTTATACAGTTGAGTTCCAGAAGGAAGGGTATCTAGTGGATATTTTGTCCAGTGTAATACTTTTAAAGCATGGGAAAGACATGTTAGGCCATCAGGAAGGTTGAAATCACTAGTTACAATGAGTAATATGAGATTACGCAGTGTTGAAAAGGCTTCAGGATGCCAAGATGCCTCACAAGATATGGACGAAGCCATTCCTTGTATTTCTTTTGTGCCCTGAGAAACAATATTAGTCACCAAGAAAATGATATCAAAATTACTTGACAAGAAACTAATAATAAGATATAAAATGTATTAAAAACAATATATATAAGGGCTAAGATAAACACTCACCAAGTTGTTTCTCATAACTTCATCAATATCTTCATTACACCACAATCTACTACGATTTCCAACATCATTAGGAGATTGATCGACAACAATTTTCCTAGCCATTTGTGCTAACAAATCATGCATCACTAAAGATCCGTCATAATCTCGTAGCAAGGACTTCCCATGAAGAGTGGTTAAAATTTGTGAATTAAAACCACAGCTTTCCAATATTTGTTTTATTACCTCTTTTCTCCACCCATTGAAGAAACAAGCAATATCTAAAAATATTGTTTTTTCTCTGTTGGTTAATGCTTCAAAACTTATTTTAAGTATCCTAAAAACTTCTTGATGTGGATCTTTCTTCAACATATCCAAGGTATCTTCCCATTCTGACACGCTTCTTCTTCCACAAAAATGAGAACCCAAAACGGATATAGCTAAAGGAAGGCCTTTTGCATAATCACAAACAGTTTTGGATAGCCCCAAAAGATCCTCTTGAGTTTCACTTCTTCCGAATGCTTTCGAGCAAAAGAGTTGAAGGGATTCATCTTGGCTCATTATTTCCACTTCATGGACATATACTTCATGCCCTCTACGCAACAAGTCTGAATATCTAGTTGTTATGATCACTCTACTCCCAGCACCAAACCAACTGGGGCTATTAGCCATATTTTCTAAATGACTTGTATGGCTGACATCATCAAGAATGAGTAAAACTTTTTTATTCCAAAGACGGTTTTGGATTATTTTCTTCCCTTCGTAGATGTCTTCAATTTCCATATTTCTAATTTTGAGATGTGAAAGAAGTTTACTTTGTAACTGAACCTCTCCATCTGTTTCTAATGAAGTTGCCCTAACATTTAGAAGAAAGCAACTAATATCAAATTGGCTACGATATTTCTCAAAAACAGCCCTAGCAATTGTTGTCTTGCCAACACCAGGGAGCCCCCATATCCCTACAAACCGAACATCATTCAAGCCCATTTCCAATCGTGGCTCCAATTGTTCTATTTTCTTGTCAATTCCAATTAGTCCTTCATTATAAGGTGGCAATCTAGGGCGTAATTTGGTCCATAGCTCCTCAACCACCATGTCAATAAGTTCTGGTTCAGGCCTGCAAGTTAAAACAACATATGACCTCATAATATAAAGTTGATTCTACGATACTCTAATTTCAGTAAAAGTATCAAATATCAATATCAACATCCAATGATATGAAAGGAAGGAACAGCATGGAAAAACAATAAAAAGAATCATGACACTTGTAACATGGAGTATTGTTCGGTGTTACAACTAAAATGTTCTTCTTCATAATTAGATTTTTTTTCCTCTTTGAAATAAGATCAAATACACCACACACAAATAGTTCGATGACTCCACCTAGATCTATGTTCCATGAACTGATTATTAAGTTTAAAAGATATGTTGTATACAGTATAGTTGAACCCAATAAAAGTTTAACTTACTGATGTTTGCAATCCCATCCAGATAAGCCAGCAACATTTGTGAGGGAATCTCTCCAACTTTTGATGACCTGATTGTCCCTTTGATGCATAGCAAAACCTTGAGCAAAACTTCCAGTTTGATGCCGTACATCTGAAGGATCAACATCATAAAAAATGGGGAAAACTTGTTGGCACAAGTTATCTCTTGAGTGAAGGATATGCTGGAGCTCATTTAAACACCATGAAGAAAAAGCATA
This sequence comes from Mimosa bimucronata, assembly GCA_037074515.1. Taxonomy (NCBI): domain Eukaryota; kingdom Viridiplantae; phylum Streptophyta; class Magnoliopsida; order Fabales; family Fabaceae; genus Mimosa; species Mimosa bimucronata. Next base: position 2,055,372 of record CM073443.1, read on the forward strand.
ATTTTTGGAGAGGACAACAATTGCAAAAAGAGAGTCCTCAATTGCTTGTTTGAGTTCTATTGAAATGACTTCTCCTCTCTCAAGTTCTTCATCATCTCTGAAAACTCTGAATCCACTCTTCTTCAGCGCATGATACAAGTGGCCTGTGAACCCTTTACGAGTGTCTTCACCTCTAAAACTTAAGAAAATGTCATACTTCCAAGTTTTTGGAGTTGAATTGGAGTACTTCAAGGGGTTTGAAGATGATGCATCCTGATCACTTGCCATAAGAGTTAGAGGCAACTCTTGGAGTATAGTTTGATGAACAAGCAGCAATATTACGGCCTTCTCTCTGTAGTAGTGAAATATGGGATTATGAGAATGCAGAAAAAAAGGTGATTAATTACAGGAAAGTAGTGGAAGGTGTAGATTTATAATATACTGATCAGCTTGGGGCATAATTAATTCTAATGCTTACTATGTACAAGCTTAAAGACTGTACCTTTCCGATGGTGTTGTCGTTATAAGGCTGAAATGAAAGCAGAATTTTCTTGCAAGTTTCTCACACCTTTTATCTTCTTGACCCCAGAGAGAGGCATACAGGATGGAAAAAGAGACAAGCTGAATAACGTGTATTGCTTTAGATGGGATGGGTCCCTATTCTTCTTCTTTTCATGCACCTTCCTGTGATTGAAACCAAAACCTGAAATCAGTTTTAACTTTTAATTTAATGAATTAATGAAAGTCAAGTTAATCTTTAGTTAATACTATTAGTTAATTCTAAAGTAAGGACGGATAAAAGGTGAACAACCATGACTGATTAATTGTTGCTAAATATATGACCTTGTTGACTTTTTTTAAAAAAGATTAAGGAAACGAAATGAACTACTTAATCATAATGTATTTTTTCTATTATTAGATTATATATTAGTTTTTAAGTCCAATAAATTAGTTTAAAAAAATCAGTCAAATCAATTTATAAGTAACTTATTCAGTTTTCCTAAAATTTCATAAAAAAATCAACTAGATCTTATAGTTAGGAACGGAAGGAGTTGTATTTTATGGCCTTCCTTTGCTAGATTGTATCCTATAAACTCAAAGGGAGCTCACTTTTACTCTATACATTCTGCCAATCGTATTTCTGCAATTTAATTTGCTTTAGGGTGAAGCCATTTTGTGAATAACGCTGAAAAGCTTTTGAATATTTTGTCTCAATAAAAATTTGGTCCGTTTTAGGAATAGGCTTTCACAATTTTGGATTTTGATCATAACACCAACTTTGAAATTCATTAATTAAGAGATAAAAGGATGTTGTCAGGTTACAACACCATGTACCTTGAGTCATGTGCAATGAACTGCGTCCATGAATATAATCATCTGATTTGACTTCATATTCCAAAAACATATAAAGCTGAGGTTTCACATTCTCTGATTGTAGTTTGGTAGGATTTACTCTGTAACACATTGCATTGCATGTGTTTTTCTTTAGAGCTGAACTGTGTTTTCCTTGACAGGAAGCTTATAATAAGTATATCTTGCAAAGTAATCAAATAATAATTTATTCAATTCTTCTTAAAAGAGATTTAATAATTTCTCCCTACTGATAAAACTTAGAAATTGTAACAATGCCAGAAGAATATTATGAAAGAGTTGAAAAAGATTTGTCATGATTCACTGCTTTAACCACTGCATGAGATCTCAGTAAGCGAACATCTCTTGTTGAAAACTTGAGATGATTATTCTGCTCCCATCACCAAACCACCCCCGGCTTCCACTTAAATTCTCTTATTGTCTTGTATCGTTTCTGGAAAAACATTTGTCTTTATTTGTTGCTAGTATAACCACGATATCATTCACATTTTAGAACAAACATTTTATAATAAAATGAAAAATTCTTGCCTGAACCTTGTGCACTAGGCCATTTGTAGTTTGACTAATAATAAGTAATCACATTAGGTCTGAGATGGAATTTTTAATTTGATTTAGCACCCTAAAAATAGCAACTAACAAATAAAAATATTTCTTTTTCAACTTGTAAAATAAAAAACATTGAAAACATGAGATTTAAATTTTTTTATGTGTTATTTAATTTTTTTATGGAGCCAAATTAGATTGAAAATTCCACATCGGACCTTATGTGTTTACTTGTAATTAGTCAGACCACAAATGCCGTGACATGTACATCTTATTATTTCTGACCATTCATTCATCATATATTTTGCGATAAGTTTTAATTTATTCGAGATATATTGTTACTGTCAAAGCACTAAGAAGCATTCAAGTTCAAATCTTAGACTAGTAAGACCAACTAGGCACTTGTTGGTGCTATATCTCTTTAATATATTGATTTTGTTATCATCATAGATATTTATGATGTACTTTCTGATTAGTTCATAGCTGCTTTAATTTGTTGTGTTGCATTTGAAGATCAACAAGTTTATCTAATGAATTTATATTCTCCCAAGTGAAGAGCTTTCAAAGCACTAGAAAGACATTTGAGAACATGGGTAATATGAGATTGCACATATTTGAAGAACCCAGCATATTCCTTTTCAATCCACTGCATTTGCTAGGACATTATATTCTAGAGAAAGTGAGAAACAATATTTGTACCCACATCTTGAATAAAATCATGCATATGTAATGACAATCATGGCACTCATTTTGATTTGACCTCTCGACATAATCTTTTATTCCTCCATTTTGTCCATATATTAGTTTCTCCCACACATTCTCTTTCATCTTTTTTTTATTATTACCCTCTCTCTTACTTATTCATAAATAAGAACACTTTTGAAAAAAAAAAGTTTTATTTCCTACATATTTATTGCTTTTACCTAACTTTAACTTATTTTTTAGAATACCGCAATTCAGTTAAAACTTAAAAGGACTTTATATTTTTGGACGGAGGGAGCATATCATTACTTAAAGGAAAGTAAATGGAAAGGAAAAGAGCGCAAGGTGAAGATGTGTAAAGTGTAAACAATTGAAGTCTCTAATTCACCAGGTGAAGATGTGTAAAGTGTAAACAATTGAAGTCTCTAATTCACCAACCGGACCAACATGGAGTTTTAATTAAAGATAAATTTATTTATTTTTTATTTTGAAACAAAGGTTCAAAACTTCAAGTCAATTCTCACCTCAACTTGCGTCACGCGTACAGTCAAGTCAACTTGGCGTAGATACTTCGACTCTTCCCTGAATAAGAATGAAGATGAATTTTTAAAAATCATGCTTTGCTCATGCACAGCATCTGAGAATGGAATTTTATTTCCATTTTCAATTTTAATTTTACTGTTTGGATAAGTATTAGTTAGTAATTGTTATTATAATCATAAATGTATATGATAGCATTTTTTTTTAAATATATGCAAACACAAAAGAAAGTACAACATATAAGTGTTTATAAGATAGAATTTCATCATTTGCAATATGCATCTAACTAGAACAAAATTAATCAAATTTCGTTACTAAGATGCATATCCATGCTGATGAATTTCATCTTGTAAACCGTAACATGTAATTCCTTTTGTGTTTGGATGGCTGCAGAGTATTTATAACCTAAATTAAGAAGAAGGGATATTCTATTATATGTATTCACAATTGTTATAATTTTGAATTTTGATTACTTATCCTAACAGTACAATTTAAATGGGATTTGGAAATAAAATTCCATTCTTAAATGCTCTCTATGAGCAAAGCATGGATTTAAATATGCATTCTAACTTTAATTCTAATTCTTTGGCAGTTACATACGTTAGTCAACAGGTCAACATATCCTCTGTTCATGCTCTGTTCTTCCCGGCTTTACGACTTGCTTTGCGAATCAACTATTATTGCACACATACTTGTAAGAGAAATATCAGTTACTTTTCCAAATTGGAAAATCATACACAAGAATAAAAGAGTTGTAGCATAATACTCCTTCCGGTCTTTAATATATGACTTAACTAGGTAGTTAATATCGATCCTAAACATATGACTTGTTTATGATTTTTGTCAAGTTTTTCTCAAATTTTCCTTTTTTTAGGCGAAACTCAAATTTTCCTTATTGATAGTCCCTCAATAGTAATCAAGTAAGGGGCGACAATTAAGGAAAATGATTACAGTGTTTTAAGAAAAAAAATATTATATTAACTAACTGAACTAATATTCTTAATTTAATTAAATTGGATAAATAAACTCTAGATTTAGGAATAGAGAATGTAGCACATTCAGGGAAGACTCAGTCTTTACACCAAGTTGAGTTGACTGAGGTTTTACGGGCCGAAGTCATGTGGGAAGGAGCATGGAAAGCATAATTAAGTTGGTTCCTTAATTAATTCCACATTCATTTGTCTAGGTCTTTGAGCTCTTGCAAGAGTCAATAATGGCATTGATGTCATTGATTCTATTTCATATACTGATACATAATCAATTGGAAGCAGTCGTGAGGGAAGGATCATGGAAGGAACAAGGAAGAAATTGGGCTCTCTCCACATTATCATGTCTCCTTTTTTTTTTTTTTTTACTTTTTTGGTAATGACTAGAAGAAGATAAAGTCGGCAATGACTAGAAGATGATAAAGTCATCCCCATATGCATTTACTTTTATGTACATAAGAATGGAAAATTAAATCTCCATCCATTTATTTAGACTCATGCTGCCTGAATTGATGCTTGTTCGTTTTAATATCGGACTGTTGACCACGGAATGTACCACTTGCTTTTATTTAACAGTACTATTAATTTCCTGGTCGATGAGTAGAAAAATATGAAAATGAAGCAAAAATGATGGAAATGTACAAATGAAACAAATAATTAAGGGAAAAGTCATCAGATTGCATTAGGGGATGGCCCCGTGCTGCCTATCATCTCCTTACTTGTATGGTTTCTTACTCTTCAAGTATTAAGCATTGGAGTTTAGAGTCTTCACTTTTAGTTGGCTAGCTAGTGTAGAGTGTAAAGTGCTACTTACTATGAATCAAATGTCCTTTTCTGCTCCTACTAATTTAGATAAAACCATCTGATTTCCCTTGGGTGACTTTTACTAGAATACCCTTATCATCCATTTAATTTAAATACTACCTCCAATAAACCCATAATAAAGCATCACTTAGCAAGATTTATATCTTCCAAATTTTCAAAATTGAAGCCTAATAAGCATCCAATACTATCACTCACTATAGATTCTATTAGTTTCTCATTTTCAAAAGGGGCCAATCAGGTCATTCTTATTTCACAATTCAATCACTTATATTTTGGTTGGCCTAATCACCTAGTTAAGCCTAAACTACCCTCATGAATCCTCTCGATATACATACCCTTATCTTTTGTCTTAGGGACAAATACTCATATCGGTTTTAAGCCTTCATTTCCAGTCTAAAACATAAACCTTGATAAACTTTCATCATTCAGCTCGAACCAATATATCAATTTATTCATACATGCTCACCTTTAGGCTATAATAAAAGTGCAACTCTTACCTTTTGAATCAAAACACATTTCATCAAAATACATCCATACACACTAATAACAAAATGGCCCTGACTACAGTCAGGACGGCTATCCTATTTACTCTAGCAACTATATATCACTAATTTAAACCTTGCAATTCAAATCACCCAAGACATAACCGAAAACCGATCATACCATTCAACTTTGGTACTTACTACTTAGATCAAATCAATGCCATATATCATCTCTATTCATATTCTAAGCATATTGAATCCTCATTATATCTTAATAAGAATCAATGATCCAACAATATCATTCACCAATACAGGACCTTATCTTCTATTTTGAATACCATAAATCAACCGAACAATCAATTAGAACTCTCATTAATCTTTCAAACCTTTGACACGATCATTTATGTCTAACTCTACTATCTAACTCTAGATCTTCCCACCATAAATCACAATCTCCGATAACATTATATCCCAACTGGGAATCCTCCTCCCAAAAGAAATGCAACATTAAACTCCCAAATTAAGATCAACATTAATCACCTATAACCTCTATTTTCTTTAGAAAAATCCTAATTTCTCGCATATTCTTTTCTTTAATCCCCGCTTACCTCAAAATCCCAACCTAATAAGGTGAATTACATCTTTCCACTCATAGACAACAACAGAATTTGGTCAAGAATTTAAAGTTAAATACTGATCTACCCCAATAACATTTGAAAAATTTCTTTCTAATCACCTCTTATCTCCAAATATATGTAATATACTTATCAGCACTACCAATCTTTCTTTACTACTTCACCAAGAATGGACTTACTATATTTCATTTAGAACCACTCCACCTTAAGTGGATCTTGGTAAAGACCGACAATTCTCCCCACCAAGGGATGAATTATATGCTCCAAAAGGAAAAAGTGGTGATCATGCAGATAGGGAAGGAAACTAGAGTATGTATATTGGCAATCTATATGCAATGTAACATCAAACCAAGGTATTATAGACCATAAAACTGATACCAAGAAGGAAAGTCCCACTTACTAATACATAATATATCCCTAATAATCAATCATAACTACCATTATTAATGTTAACTATGATAGGAAAATGACTTTTCATAAAATTACAACAACCCTATCATAGTTAGAAAAATGTTTTTCTAATAATTTGAAGTGATATCCATGATAGAAAGAATAGACCTTAATTCAGTATGATCCTTATCATGGATATCAAACAATAAATTATGTTAAAAAAAGGATTGTTCTAATATGATTAATTAAAATAACATGATAAACAACATAGATAACCATGTTAGAAAAAGATTTCCCCAAAATGGTTAATTAAACACAACCTGACATGTAACATAGTTATTGGTTAACCATGTTAGGTAAAGAATAGCCTAACATGGTTATTAAAACCAACATATAACTTCTAATAATTCTTTCCTCAATCATTCAATATCAACCCGACAATATAACCATGTTAGAAAAGACTAATCTAACATAGTTATTTAACAGAACCTTTCAATAACAAATATATCCACATATTGGGTCTCAGGTCTACAACCCATAACAATACAAACATAGCCCTTTTTTCTTAGATTTAACATAGCAATTAACATAACAATTCAGCACAACTAATTTGTAGAACTCAATCACATGCATGTGATTAACCTGACAATCCATCAAATAGCAACCATTACAGCACATATTCAGAAATAAGCATATATTCTAATACATTCATCCAGCTAAATCAGTCAAAAGTATAGAAATGCGGAAGTGAAATAATGCAGCCTAAGGATTGGCAATAAACAGGATTCCCAAATACATGCATGTATAATCACCGACTCACAAAATCAGTGTGGTTCAATGGTCCATTTCCCTTGCGCCCTCTACAATGCACGATCATCTTCAAAAATTTAAACCACGACGGAGTAAGACAAATTGTCTCAATAACCACTATCTCGACTCAATATTCAAGTGAGACTAAGTTAGTAGATTATCTAATTAGGTACTGCCGTTCAAATAATAAATGACGTAAAAAAAACCTCTCTCTCTCTCTCTCACACACACACACCAAATCAATTTATGTCATGAAATAAATGAGCTCATGTCTATAATCAGGATGCTTACCTCTATCTAAAATCAGAGATTTTTCTTGTCTATAATCAAGGAATGGTCTATGTCTAAAATCAGGATAATCGGTACACAACATTCATAATTATTCACAGTTCAGGATTCAGTAATATAACAACTATAACATAAATATACTGTATACTTATTCATGCATTGGCAATTTATATAATTAAACAACAGGTATATAATATGAAGTGACATTGTACCCCTGTCTAAAATCAGGGTGGCAATTTTCCTTCTGTCTAAAACCAAAATGGGGACTCCACCTGTCTAAAATCAGGATGTGGATTTTCTTATCTGTAATAAGGAATGATCCCTGTCTAAAATCAGGATGACCAGTGGTCCCTGTTTAAAATCTAAATGACCAGTACAAATAATCACCGAAGGTTATCACGCGATAGTACCATGCAGTATCATATGCAAAATCAATCATATCATCAATATCAATATATGAATTAAACATACAACCATAATTGTTTACAAAGCTTAGTAAAAAATTGAATAACAATCCAATTCTCATTAACAATTTATTCAATAACAACATATTGACCAGATATTGACCAACTATCAATTTCCATGATATAATACTTTTTTATCCTCATTTCCATCAAAATATTCATAATATAGAAAACAGTACCCAAAAGACACTTTTAATTATCAAAATAACATTTGAAATTCATCTTATATGATACTACTAATATGTAAGGGATTTTGAAAATCCCAACTAACATCAAACATACAAGTATAGTGAGGGGAGTGTGGTTACCTCTTATAGCTAAACCCAAAAGAAAATATTAATACTAGGTTTCTTGTACTCAATTCGATTCACTGGTGTCTACAATCACCAATAGAACGTATATACACATGATTAATACATAATCAAGTGATAAATACACACACAAATGCACTAAAACTTTGGGACTTAGTCCCTTTAAAGCCTAAATGGTGCTTTAGGTGATAAAACACTATTACTTTGTTTGATTATGATTTAACCCACATCAAACCTATTGAATTACAAACAACCTCAATATGTCAATTGAACCTCAAAATCTCTCCTTTCTTAAAATCCTCTATGCATATCGAATTCTCCCAAAATCATCCCAACCAAAATGTTCATTTAGTTCCTCCTCAATCACATTCCATATATTATATCCCAATAATCAAAATCATCAGTCTATAAAATCATAAAAATTCCATTTTCCAAATTTTCACATATCCATCTAAACTTCCCAAATTTTATAGGGTTAAAGGTCATATCATATCTACCCCAGAAGTATTTTTGGGTCCAAATTTGCCCTAGAAGTATGAAAATAGATCAATTGCGCCCTTTACCGTTAAAATATTAACGGTGAACGTCCACTAGTTAACAATCAATGTGAGTTTTTTAACTGTTAAGGGCCATATTGATCTATTTTCATACTTTCAGAGCAAATTTTGGCCCAAAAATACTTTCAGGGTAGATATGATATATCTTGCACACTTCTGAAGCAAATAGGACCTTTAACCCAATTTTTATATAATTACAATTTTAGCGAAGATCCTAAATTTCTCTAATATAAAGTTCCTTTTAAATTTTTCCAACCTTCAATCACAAGTTTAGCTCTAAAAAATAAACCATCAACATTAATTAATACTTTCAACAAACCCAACTAAAATATTTATCCCAAATTTAATGGGTACAAATATCACATATATCCCAATTCTAAACTTTTCAAACAGAACAATTAACTATAAATCTTAAAGTCATCTGATAAATAAGTCTGAACCAATAAAATCCAACTCTCAATTCTATGGGCTTCATCTAAATTCAATTCAATTCAATTTTGAAACCAATGTAATGTCTCTCACTTCTTTATATTACATTATGCCAATTGATTTTTGTCGTATGTATTAAGATGAAGCAATCTTGTGAATAATGCGCTGATTTGAGCCTTTCCTAATACTCCTTGGGGTTCAAATGCAAAATATTTCTAACCAAGGATTGCACTATAGTGGTGCGATCTCGGATTGTCTCTCAAAAAGTCTAATGAATTAACCTATGAGCACTAAATGCAATTAAAGCTATGAAAACTGGGTTTGAAAGTAGGTATTTTTGGTGTTTTTCATAAAAAGAAATATAAAGACTTATTTTTTATATTTTTAGGATAAATATGGATAGGTGATCGAATGGGATGATGGGATGCTCTCTTGGCTAGGGATGACATGTGACAAATTATTGTTTCACACTCTTAGAAAGGAGCTAATCGGGCTAAGTTAAACATCAATAGATACAATGAGCCTTAGTCGAAGGAATAGGTCAATTAAGACACCGCTCAACCTCAATAGACCAATTAGATTAACTATAATCCTACATCAACTAGAAGTAGGTTCCAATAGATAGAATAACTTGGGTCACATCCAAGTCACTCAATATCCTTTGGATCCAACAACCAATTAATATTAGACTATAATCAAACCATCCAACTTATGAAACTCTACCTAATCATACTCATGCACATAGATTCGATTAATGATCTAGTTCCTTTAGGCAAATGGATTAATGGAATTATCTAGCGCTATAGAAACTCAACATCAATAACTCAAACCCACAAATCAATTCCCAAATAACACAACTATATGAAGCACAATCGACTAAATTACCTAACAAACGTGCTAGGTAATAAAATCAAAAAAGACTAACATAACATTGTAATTTGAAAAGATAGATGGAATTAGAAGAAAACTAAATCAATACGTGCAAATATAGTTCAACAATTACATTGTCTAGAATCTCAAAACAAATGAAGTCCGAATATAAGAAGAACAAATACTCAAGGAAATAAAATGGAAATTCATAACTACATAATTGAAACTAACAAAACTCCCCTAAAGTGGAAGAATAGCTTGCTTCGCCTCATCCCATCATCCAAAAGAGCATCGAAATGAATTAGTTCTTCATAGAGGAGGTGAAATCACCTGAAAGGATCTGCAGCTCGAACTCCATGGTGAACCGGTGAAGGATTGTGGAATAGAGGAAGGAAGGTGGAAGAAATGAGAGAATTTGTGTCTTGTGATGTGTAATTTTCATGCTCTCCCTCTTGTGATATAAGAAGCAACTTAGAACTATCCAAATTGGCATAGGATTGCATATTTTGACTGGCCAAAACAATTAGGAAAGGATTTGGGAAGACCCAACCACTCAATCTTTAAGAAAACTAGTCAAAATAGGAAATAATGAGTAGGATAATTAATCAGGAAACTTCCTAATCTTAATCAAGTCTAAAGTTGCTTGGGAAGGTTGAAAATATTGATTAGGAAACATTTAAACTGAACCCAATCACCTAAATTCCCAATTTGGATCAAAACAAAACTTTCAAAAAATACGTTCAATTCGTGCCCTCGTCGTGGGGTGCCCTACAAGGTACAGAAGCAAATTTTTGGTTTTGGGACTTCGTTGTGAGGTCCCACCGCGAGGAGGGACTAAATTGAAAATTTTCATAAAGTTCTGGATCTTTTTTGTAATTTTTTTCTAAATTTAACAGATTAACTTTTTGGGCATATTTTTGACATTTTTAACTTCTTTCTTCAATTCTCGCAATTGGCCTACAATGAAAATCAAACATAATTGTAATATCTAAAGTCTATATTAAGAAATGCATGCGTTTAAGCCTCAAAATGCTCAATTTAAGATCAAAATAGAATTAACTCAATGCCTTAAGGCTCTAAGTTCATAAGTGCTTAAACTATCATGTATTGGCCTATATAAAGTGCTAATTCCCCATAATTAGTAGATAAAACTATGTAATAATCAAGAACAATCATTCCCCCACATTTAGACCTTTGTACCCCTGGACAAAGTATAGACTCATAATGCATGGTAAAGGCCAAAGCTAATCAAAATTGTCAGGTTGGAACAAGACATGATCAAGACATGCAATAGGAAAATCTACGATGCAATTGAGAATCATATAGAAACATGTGAGCCATGTGAGCACTCTCAAGGATATAAAGTGTTTCGCACAATCTCACAAGCATGGGTTATTTCTCTCTACTTGCTCAACATGCAATTTACCATATGCTTGTAACAATTCTCAAAATCTCCATTAATTTAGCATACATGCAAAGAATCAAGAGGACTTTAAACCTTTTAATGTTGGAAAAGGCTAAAGATGGAATAAGGTGTAATATATGAAAGGAAGATGGTTGAGATGCACATGCAAGTCAAAACATACTCAGTAGCAATGAAGACCATAAATTCAAGCACAAACAAGCCATATTTCTCAAGAAGACTTATTTCTCACTTATTTTTTTCCTTTTTTCTATTTTCCATTTTTTTATTTTTTGTAACTTTTTTTTTATTTTTTTCTTTCTTCTTTTAAACATATATGGTATCTAACTTTCTTGTACAAATGGCTTTCACAAATGTAAAGTGGCAGATGCTACACATAACAGTTCAAGCAGTGCAAATCAACCAAGTGAAGAGCTCAAAGAGGTGACTAATGGAAATATGGAAGGGTTTGTGTTTGGAATAATGGGTGATGAAAGAATGGCTCTATCATGTTCAACACACATGGCTAATACCGTTTCAACCAACAATTAAGACAAGTTCTAAAAATTGACACAATTAAGCAAGCATGCACACATATTTAAGTGGAAGTTGAAATTAGGCTGACATAATCTCACGACAAGCTAAAGCTCACACATCACCATTCAATAACCAATTAACAAAGCAATTTTCAGAATACATGCCTTAAACGTATCTCATATCCAACTCTTGAAAATTGAAAAGAAAAGGACAAAAGCATTGCAAAATATATCCAAAGTCCAAGATAACAAACAACCAAAGATGGGTCTCTTCTTGCACAGGTTTTCAAAAAATGGGGTGAACTAGATTTTCATAAAAACATTTTGAAAGGCACTTGAATTCACTCTTAACAAGTCTACTATGACAAATGCAACCTTTTATGCATAATAGACAAGTCAAGAACAACTTCAAGCTAAAAATTTTAAAAATTAGTTCAAAACAGTCAAGTTCACCCAAAACCACTAACCATAGGAAATCAAGCAAAGAATTATCCAAAATGACCCAATCAGATAACCCTTCCCCCACACTTAAACGTTGCATTGTCCTTAACACAAAATCCAAATGTAAGGTCCAAGGAGCAATCATCCACAAGAGAGGTATTTATTGACTCTACTAACACTAAACTACCTTTTACTGCTGGAATGGTTCCTTCCCCACACTTATCCTAACATGCATCATAAGATATCACAAGCTAATCACACATGTATAAGAGTAGATAAGAGAGGAAAGCAACAACCTGGCGTTTAAAGCGCTTCAAACTCTTGTAGGAGAAGATCTCATCTTGAATGAGAAATATGTATGCTTTCATATAAGCTCATTCTCCCTCATGCTCTTTCCTTGGTGTGAGATGTTTCGGTTCCTGCAAAAAAATTACCACAAATGGAGCAGCACCAAATTCTAGGAAAGGAAACATTTTATCTAAATAAGCATTACAACCAAGGAAGTCAATCATGCCCACATTACGAAGAGAGAAAGAAGATGGTGTGATGGGAGTGTCACAACATACACTTACAGTTTTAGATATATCTCGTGGAAGATCACAGGAAAGTATTTGTTTAAAAGATCCCGTATTAATAACAATATCAATATCTATGCATGGAGAATATTTTATAGGTGCATTCTCAATACTATGTAATTCAATGGGAACAGAAATAGTTTCACTCTCAACCAATATAGGACCCAAATTCTCAATCTTATCATGCTTTGAAATATCAGCACTCCTAGTACTAATAGATGCATCATGTTCAATAATAGAGTCATTCAATGTGGCAAAACCATGATTTGGATATTCATCAAATAAATGTTTTTTCACCTCATAACAATGCACACAAATTTCAAATTCCATACATGAACAAGACTTAATCATATTTAATTCAGCAATCTCATCATGACTAGTACCCAGGAGAGAAGCATGTTCATCACAAGAAGTATCAATAGTGCAAGCAATATTTTCAATCGAACTATTACTACGTGGAGCATAAAGTTAAGTATATTCATCAACAAACCAATGAGGAAATTCACCAATGAATTCCTCATCCACCTCATCATCACTCATATGATGTTCAATAAATGAATCAACCAAAGAAGGAGTAATCTCCTCAAGAATAGGAGTATTACCTAGTGGAGAATGCATTTCCTCTTCAGGTTGAGTTGTAGCTTGCTTCATCTCTTCAACTTGTATCGGTGCAACAGAACCACCCCACTGTGGCTGCAGCTCACTAAATGAGTTAGACCATCTTACAATGACTTCCTCAATGTTAGACCTATTTACCTCAAGTTGTTGCATTCTATAAAGCATGAGTGGAAGGTCGAACTAAAGTTATGCTGCAGAGACGCGAATGTAGTGGTGGACAAGCTAGCAGGAAAAGCCCAGCATATGCTGGCAAATTTTTCAAGACTTCATGAACCACCAGATTGTATTTCTAAGGAACTTATGGCAGACTGTATGAGCCTACCTCATGTTATAACCTCTGTGATTGAAACAGAGTAGATTTCATATCCCTACCAAAAAAAAAGGCACTTAATGGCACTATATAAAAATGCACAGTATTAGGCACTTGGAATCACCACACACTATTCCGCACGGAAAAAAGATAGAGGCGGCACTGTTTTGTTTGATAGATCATCATATACAGACGCTGATTCAACACAGCAAGAAAGGAGAGGAAGCCGCCACTATTACTAGTCGGGATCTCCCATTGTGAAATTTCTTCGAACCTGTAATTGTGGGTCTTTGTTTTTTTTCCTATGATTTGAGATTCAGTTTCAATTTTTGCTGAACCTATGTCTTGGCTAAACTTTCTTAAATAACGTATAATTAGATTTTAATCTTATTTCCGTCTAGGATAAACATATATCAACAACTTTGCATAGTCAAATTAGAGTGTTATCAATATAAACTATAACTAGTCAATTCTTGTAAGACATTATATAATTAATCTAGGTAAGGATATAAGTGAACCAACAGGACTCTAGATTAGCTGATTAATTTAGTGGGAATAAATCTAAGAAGCAAACAAAGAATTAGTTACTCTAGGTTGTTTGATTAACTCCTGAATTTAATTCATATGAAAGTTTGTGTTTTTCAAGATCTTAGATATTTCTTCATTCATTCGAAATCAATCCTATTTCACTTAACTTAAACAAAAATAGGAGATTTAATGTCTAATGATTAATTATCTTAAGTCCTTGCGGATCTACCTGGATTCGCCAAATTAGTATTACTGCCTCCAACTATAACTTGTTTCTTGCACTCATTCTTTTTTCCATGCTCTTTCCCACATGACTTCAACTTGTATCACCACAGTGAAGTTAACCTGGCCTAAAGACTCTGAGTCTTCCCTTTTTTTTGCCAACCAAAGAAACATATCATTAATTCAAAAGTAGTCCCCCAGTCTTACAAACCCAAAATCATAAAGCAAAGATAAAACATAACAAATACAAATTATAAAAAGTTCATGCAGGATCAACATTAATGTTTCTGACATCATCTTCCAAAATCTTCATCAACTGATGAGGAGCTCGCATACCCACTCAAAAGGGCAAGACTGGTCCAAAAGAAGCTTTAGCAATCCAATCCTCTGCTAAATTTGCTTCCCTAAGAATCCAACAACAAACATAATTCCTTATTAGTTCTCTTGAAAAAACAATATTTTCGAAGAGAGTATCACATGTCCAATCAGGTGAATTTCCTTTGGTAACACAATTGATAAGGACCTGATTATCGGACTCAAAAATAACATCCTTCAACTGATTGTTAGATGCATAATGGATCGCATCTAGAAGAGCTAAACCGTCTGCAAACAAAACAAAATCAGTTTGAACAAGTCTAGCCCCTCCATCGAGGATCTCTTACTGATTTTTGATCTCAATCATATAATACCAACCATGAAATTCATTAATATAAGAGATAAAAGATATTGTTAGATTACGACATCATGTACTACCTCGCATCATCTGTAATGAACTGCATCCATGATTCATCTTGTAAACCGTAACATGTAGTAATTTCTTGTGTTTAGATGGATGTATAACCTAAATTAAGAAAAAGGGATATCCTAATTCTTTGGCATTTACCTACGTTACTAAACAAGTCAACATGTTCTCTGTTCGTGCCCTGTTCTTCACGGCTTTACTATTTGCTTTGTGGATCAATTATCATCACACACAAATTTGTAAGAAATATCAATTACTTTTCCAAATTGAAAACCCATAACACAAGAACAAAAGTTAAAGAGTGGTATCATAATACTCCCTCTGATTTTTAATGTATGAAGTAATTAAAGAATTGATCTTGATCTTAAACATAAAAGTTGTTTCTGATTTTTGTTAATATTTTCTCAAAATTTTTCTCTTGATGCCCCTTTAACAATAATCAAGTAAGAAATGGGGGCAATTAAGAAAGATGATTAGTGCGTCTTAGGGAAAAAATGTTATATTAACTAACTGAACAAACATCCTTAATTTAATCAAATTACATAAATAAATTTGGAAAAATTCCAGAAAAAGACCCTCGAATTACACAAAGGACAGTTCAATACAACGAATTTCGAAAAGGACAGTTCGGTACAATGACTGAACTGTCCAAACCCAAATTTAAAGGAAATGTCCAAAATACTCTTTGCACAACTAACTTGGGAATCCCTTGAGGGAAGTTGGGAATCCTATAATTGAATTAAGGGCATTTTGGACTTTTCCTTTAAATTTTTCAAAGGACAATTCAATAACTGTACGGATTTGTACTGACTGGTCGTTTCTGAAATTCATTGTATCAAAGTGTCCTTTTAGTAATTCGGGGGTCTTTTTCTGGAATTTTCCCAATAAATTTTATATATTTGACAAGAGAGAGTAGCACATTTAGGGAAGACTCAGAGTTTTTAGGCCAAATTGACTTGACTGAGGTGATCCAAGTCGAAGTCATGTGGGAAGGATCATGGAAAATAAGCCTCCGAGCCGCCTTTGTATAAGAATTAAGTTTTAGTTGGAATTAGTAGTTCATTAATTAATTCCACTTTCATTTTTCCAAGTCTTTGAGCACTTGCAAGAGTCAATAACGGCATTTATGTCATTAATTCTGTTTCATATAATATAAAATAAATCGGAAGCAGTCGTAAGGGAAGGATCATGGAACGAACAAGGAAAAAAGGGGTCTCTTCTCATTATCATGTCTCCTTTTCTTTGACTATTTGGCTATTACATACGATAATGGAAGATGATAAAGTCAACATCATATGCAATGACTTCTATACACATAAGAATGGAAAATTAAATCTCCAACCATTTATTTAAGACTCATGCTGCTTGAATTGATGCTTCTGCTTCCTTTTAATGTGGGATTGTTAACCGAGGATTTTCCCACTTGCATTTATTTAACAGTAATATTAATTTCCTGGACTATGAGTAGAAGAATATGAAAATGAAGCACCAATGATGGAAATGTAAAAATGAAACAAATAATTAAGGGAAAAGTCATCGGATTGCATTAGGGGATGGCCCCATGCTGCCTATAATCTCCTTACTTCTATGGTTTCTTACTCTTCAAGTATTAAGCATTGGAGTTTAGAGTCTTCACTTTTAGCTGGCTAGCTAGCGAGGAGCTATGGTCAGTGTATATTACAGATCTTAGCATGAATATTTCTTTAATTCCTCAAACTCCAATGGCTCAAATATTTATGGCAAGTGACCAAGAAGCATCTTCCTCAAACTCTTCTGAGTCCAAGTCAACCCAAAGAACTTGCAAGTATGACATTTTCTTGACTTTTAGGGGAGAAGATACTCGTAAAGGCTTCACAAATTACTTGTATCATGCGTTAATTAGGAGTGGAGTCAGAGTTTTTAGAGATGCTGAAGAACTTGAGAGAGGAGAAGTTATCTCACAAGAACTCAAACAAGCAATTGAAGAATCTCGCTTTGCAATTATTGTTCTCTCCCAAAATTATTCCTCTTCTTCATGGTGTTTAGATGTTCGCAAAAATAGCAACCGCAAGTGTACGGGTCAAGTTTAGTAGTAAAGTGGTAAAAAGAGTCGTTCCGCTATGACTATGTAATAAGCAAATTCACCAAGTTCATTGCATTCCAAATTAACAATGAGCAAAAGGAAAATGATCTAATAAAATTTAAGTGATTAAAAATGGCAAATTGCAAAAGAAAATGCTTGGAATAAATTCAACACAATTAGACAAGCCTAGGCCTATTTATCCACTTGTATTTCATGATACCCTTTGTTCATTCCCTAATGATAATTAATATCTATTATGTTGTTGTTTGAAATCTCTTATATTTAAATAGCTCTCTCAAGCCTATTCAAACCTTAATTGAATTTAGTATGCATAATAATCTCTTATTACATACTATCATCAATTAGCCTCTTTAAACAAACCACTTCAATTTTACAAAACTTAGTTAGTGAATATCTCTATCTCACTAACACACTTACAATCTTAAATTAAAATTGTAAGACAAGTTTGGATTTAATCTAGTTCTCTACCTAATTAATGCTCTCTCAAACCACTAATTAAGCAAACAATCTAAATGTTGGCCATCTATTTAGAAAACATTAAGCACAAATTAAATCCACAACATAATAATAATTAATTAGTACAAAGAAATATAGTTTAGGTATCAATCCATACAAATTTCAAAATATAGACCTAGAAGATAAATTTAACCACACATATTGGAATGAGGTTCAAGCTTCAGCACCAAATTCATGACCTCATCCAGAAATTACACAAGAGAAATAGGAAGGAAAGAGAGGAAATTACTAAGGAGCCTTGAAAACCCCAAATCTTGCTCCCAATCACTCTCTCACCGTGGCTCAAAGAGGATGAAGACGCTGAGATGAACCCACCGAAGTCGCGACTCTGTCCTCGCTGCAATGCTCTGGATGAAGTGAAGTGATGATTGAATGTTGCGGCCTTCTCTTGCCCTCGCCACAGTTCTCTCTCACGCTCAAATAGGTGAAGATGATTCATTTTTCTTTTCTGCACAGTGGCTGCTTGCTTTTCCCGTGCTACTCATGCCTTTTAATCCATGTGGCTTTTGGTGTGTTTTGACCATTCTGCATTGCTTACTCCTTGAGGTCCATTAATCAAATCAAAGCCCATATGTGGCCCACGTTGCTAGTCTGAAGGAAAGGAGGAATGAATTGAACATGTAACATATTATAATAATAATAATAATAATATCTGTCACTATTTTCTTTTTTCTTTTATTTTTATTTTTATTTTTTGCTTTTAAACTACTGTTTATTTATTTAGTGCTTTACCTAATGTTAAAATATATTTTTTTAATTTTAAAACTAAGGTATTTATTATTAAATCCCAAATCATACATCAAATTGGTATCTCATTAAATCCTAATAAAATCCCTTTTTATTTTGCAATAATGACTCCCTAAATATACCAAAATATATATCATCTTTAATTAAAAATAGGGAGTCATCGTTAGATTAGATGAGCTCCAACATATTCTTGCCTCAAGAAATAAACAAGGTCAAATAGTTTTCCCCATATTTTATCATGTAAGCCCATCTGATATAAGAAACCAACGAAACAGCTTTGGTGAATCTTTCGCCAAACTCGAACACAAGTTCCAACAAGACCAACCGAAGCTGCAAAATTGGAGGGATTCTCTAACACAAGTGGCTAATTTATCTGGTTTCGATACAAGTCAATATGGGTAAGTTCCTTTATTAATAAAATTGAATCACTTGCATATAATATTTGAATGGATTCACTGAACACCGAACACTGAACACTGCATACATAAGTGCATTTGTGATATCAAGTTTTGGAGATAGAGTGTTGGCCCCTTAAAGTCAACATCCGTGACTGCATAACTTTCTTGTCTCGTTCATGCATGTCTTTCTTTTTTGCTTTGAGGGTCCTTCAATTTTTTATAAACATTAACAACCCAAAAATAAATAGACATTCCCTCCAACCGTTAATATAAGATCAATTTAACTTATTTAGGGAGATTAGGGAAGCACAATAAATTGCTTTAAAATATTCATATTTACTGTCTTTCTAGTGTCAACCCAGTTCAAATCCCCATCTAGTGGGGGTGCTGAGGAAGGGAATATACTAGACAGCCTTACCCCTGCTTTTATGCAGAGAGAATGGTTAGAATCTACGACCTCAAACCTCACGGTAAGCGAGCTTACCACTGAGCCAAGCTGGCCCTTCAAACTAATTAAGTAGTTTATAAACTAATTCATGCAACTTATAAACCAATATATAATGTACATCCCTTCAAACTAATTAAGTAGTTTATAAACTAATTCATGCAACTTATAAACCAATATATAATGTACATACAACATGTGTTATAATTAAGTAGTTTATTTATCTTTCTTAAATTCCCCAGATAAAGTTAACTTTACCTTTTTAGAAAGGATTAGAGAGAGTAATGATTAGCGTGACATGTTTAATCCATGTACTGTATACAATAAGGTCACATAAAGAAAAAATTGTGTTTGTAGGTACGAAACAGAACTCATAGAGAATGTGGTTGATCATTTATGGAAACAATTTCGTTCTGAACTGCCTACAGTGAGTGTAAGTGATGCGCTGATTGGAATTGAATGGAGAGTAGACGAAATAATTTCAGTGTTAGGGGTAGGTTTGGATGATGTTCGGTTCATAGGAATATGGGGTATGGGAGGTGTTGGCAAGACCACTCTTGCTAGAGCTATCTATGAGAAATTCCATCACCTATTTGATTTTCATTATTTTCTTGCCAATGTCAGGGAGCTTTCTGAAAGAAATGGCCTACTTTACTTACAGAACGAACTGCTTTCACATCTTAAGATAAAAAGCATAGAAATTGAAGACAGTCATGAAGGAAAGAAAACCATAAGACACCTTTTTCGCAATAGAAATGTGATGCTTATCCTTGATGATGTAAATCTTCTAAGCCAATTAGAGCATTTAGCAGGAAGCCAAGAGTGGTTTGGTGATGGGAGTAGAATAATCATTACAACTAGAGATGTTCAGTTACTGAGATCCTCTAAGGTTGATGAAATATATGAGGTTAAACCAATGAATCATGATGAATCTCTTCAACTCTTTTGCCTAAAAGCATTCAGAAGAGATGTGCCTACAAAGAGTTTGTTGGAATTGTCAAAATCAGTAATAAATTATGCAAATGGCCTTCCTTTGGCTCTTTGTGTTTTGGGTTCCTTCTTGTCAGGACGAGGGGAAATTGAATGGGAAGATGCTTTCGGTATGTTGAAAATGGATTCAAATAATGATATTTTTAAGATACTTAGATTAAGTTATGATGGATTAAACCACATGGAAAAGGCAATATTTTTGGATATTGCATGTTTTTTCAATATGTGGGGCAAGGATGAAGTAACACGAATATTGGCAAGCTGTGGTCTTGGGGCAACAATTGGTATGAAAAATCTCATTGACAAATCATTGCTATTTGAAACTGAGTTTGGCAATATCAAGTACATAGAGATGCATAATTTGGTTCAAGAAATGGGTAGACTCATTGTTTTCGATGAATCTCGTGATGAAGCTGGAAGGCGCAGCAGACTGTGGTCTTCTCATGACATTGATCAAGTTCTAAATAGAAATTTGGTGAGTAATTAATTTTCTATTAATACTTACAATTCGTTATAAAATTCCTTCCTGATGAACTTTCAGTTTTATCTCTTGTTTGCTTATTCTAATTATGTTTTGGTGACTAATGTGTCTTATTAGGGAACTAAAGCAACTGAAGGTATGGTTTTGCCCTTCACTTTTGAAAAACATGAAGCAGATTGGAATCCTGCATCTTTCATAGGAATGCGTATGCTTCGATTACTCATTGTATCATGTAATTTTAACCTTCCCCGTGGTCTCATGGGCTTTCCATGGGCATTGAAAGTTCTTCATTGGTATGGATATCCTCTAAGAGATCTTCCCTTGAATGTGAAACTTTATGAACTTGCATATCTCAAGATGCATAATAGCAAAATAAAGAGACTTTCTCATGGTACACAAGTAAGATACTTTAACTTAAATACTCACATAACTATATTGGTTAAACTCATTATTTATTTATAGCTGATCTGCCCTGTCTTTTGTTTGATCAGTTTATGGAGAATTTAAAGATTTTGGACTTGAGCCATTCCAAATACCTCATTGAAAGTCCAGAATTTTATGGGCTTCAAAATTTAGAGATATTAATTCTTGAAGATTGCACAAAACTTGTTAAAATTCATCCTTCGCTGGGACAACTCCACCGTCTTCTTGAAGCAAATTTGAAAGGTTGTGTAAATCTTAAAGTCCTTCCAAGGCAATTGGAGATGACATCTCTAAAAGTATTTGTTCTAGAAGATACTGGCATAGCAGATGTTCCTGAGTCACTTGGATCCTTAAATAGTGTTGAAGTTTTGAGTTTAAGAAATTGCAGAAATCTTAAATTCCTTCCAGCAAAATTGGACATGAATTCTCTCAAGGAATTTGCTCTTTGTGGCTGCACACAAGTCAGAGATCTTCCAGAATTCGGGGAAAATATGAAAAATCTCATGACACTTGATGTCCAAGAGACCAGTATAGCCAAACTTCCTGAATCTCTTGGATCATTAACTAGCCTCCAAACTTTGAATTCAAGGTGCTGCAAAAATCTTGTTGGCCTTCCCCATAACATTCAAAAATTGAAGCACCTGAAAGTTCTTAATATTTCTGGTTGTTCAACTTTTTCTAAACTGCCAGAAAACCTCAATGAAAATGAAGACTTGGAGAAGCTTGATGCAAGCGAAACTGTCATATCAGAAGTACCTTCTTCCATTGGTCATTTACAAGGAATCAAGAAACTATCATTTCATGGATGTTCTTGTCCTATGGGCTTAATGTTGCCTGATTCTATCTTCAATCTTAAGTCAATGACAAAATTAGATTTAAGTTACTGCAATATAGATGATGGAATCATTCCTTATAATCTCTTTAGCCTATCATCACTGAAAAAATTAGATCTAAGTGGAAACATGTTTGTAAATCTACCAGCTAGCTGCATTTCAAATCATTTGGACCTACAATTTCTTTATTTAAATTCTTGCCCAAGGCTTCAATTGCTGCCACGGCCTTCACCAAGTTTACATCTAATGGATGCAGGAGATTGTGCTTCATTAACAATTTTTTCAGATGTAAAATTGTTACATCTCTTTATTTTATTTAACCAGGTGCACATCTATATACTCATATATCAAAATCCAAGCGTCCAGGTGTGTGTGTGTTTGAGATATATATATATATATATTATTTTTGTTAGCTACATTATGTTTTACATAAGATATGCCAAATTTGTTTCAGGGTGGACATTATGTTAAAAGGCTATCACATAGATTGAATGCTAACTCATTGGCAACACGTCATTCAAAGACTTTTCAGTCACTATTCCAGGAAGGGAAATACCATCATGGTTTGAGAACCAGAAATATGTTTCCCTAAACAAGGAATCTACAAGTTCAATAACAATAGACATCCCTCAGTGTGAATGGCTTGGATTTGTGTTATGCATTGTGCTAGAAGATGACATGTTTTATTCCACTGAGGCCGACCAAAATCCCTTTGGGCTCTCTTTTTATGCAAAAGCTTCCAGATACTGTTTTCCTTCATGAAAGGAACAGAAAACATGAGAAGGGAATAAGTTCTCCTCACTTGTGGATCCTTTTTGGGCAAATTAGAAAGCAAAGTGATTCGTGTTTATCAATGGATTACAGCCAGCTTCTCTTGAAATGCAAAGCTCATGGACTAAGTTCCATTAAGTTTGGGTGGCGGGTCATCGACAATATAGATTTTGAAAACATCCTTTCAACTCTTAAAGAGAACCAGGATCAAGTAAGTCACATTGCTTCCAAGATTTTTTTATCACATCTATAAAGCTTTTACTGAAGAGAGAAACCACACAAAAGAAAATACCAAATTTCAATTCTTTATTTGTCAGGATTCAAGAAAAACTAAATAGAGATTCAGAAAAAAAAAACGATCAAATAATTAGAAATTAAAGAAACCGGAGAAGAATACAGTAGAAGAAGATATGGCATACGAGTTTTAAAAGATCTTGAGGCAAAATCTCTAACACTTCATTATTTTTCTAGTTTTAATGATATATTCTGACTCTTTCATACTTTAAGGAAAACACATGGGGCTATGAAGCTGAAGATTCAGTGAGTGGAAGCCATCAAACGACAGTCAATGAATGTGAAACCGAATCTCTAAAACCTTCTTCTCCATTCTTAGAAAAGGAAGGCAATTTACATGATTTACAGATTCATGTTAACTTTGAAAATGTAAGGTATGATGTGTGTGTGTGTGTGTGTGTGTGTGTCTGATGATAGTCCCTTGATCTCTTGATAAAAGATTTAAAAGTGTAACTTTTCTTTAAGCTTGTGATTTTGATGTTAAATTGATTTTTCTGCTGCAGCCAATGCAGGCACAATCAGAGTAACTTTTCTCCAACTAATGCAGCATCAACCTCAGCAATGCGTTCACCTTCTTCATCAAATTGCCATACATTTGAGAATGTGACAAGCCAGGTATGCCATTGATAGCAAATGAGAATCACTCCTCTGCATCTTCCTCTGATTCACGTACATCATATGCTAGATTAATGTTTGTTGTTCTCGCTGAACTTCTTCTAATTTAATAATGGATTTTGATCAGTTGTGATTAACATGCTCTGAAAATTTGCTTGGGTCAATCTAATGTGAAATTTTCATTTTAACCAACATATATAATTTGATTGAGAGTTCTCTCTTTAGGGGAGTTATTTTACCATTGTTGTTTTGCTTTGACTTATGATGCATTCAGCACTCTGAAGTATATTCTAAGTAGCGCTCAATATCATAAAGTATTACTAGTGCAGTTTTGATCCTTTTGCTTTTATTTTTCTATTTATTAGTTCTTTTTTCTTCTGGTGTGATTTTTTTTAGCTGATGGAGGTAGATTTAGAGGAAAGAGGTGAGGGAGGAATTAATATTGAATTGGATTGGACGGGTGGTAATGGTGATAGAGTAGGGAAGAGGCAACTAATGGGAGTGTTAATAACAGAGGAAGCTTTGAAAGAATACAAAGTAATGAGCATGATTAAACAGGCTTGGAACCTTCTACTGACAGAGGAGGTGGATATCTTGGACTTGGGAGGTAATGCATATATGTTTACCTTTGGGAATGAGGATGATTACATTAGGGTGTTAAGAGGAAGGCCATGGTACATCTCAGGATGCCTAATGAATATCCAAGAATGGACAGAGTATATGGTGTTATCAGATGGAAGATTCAACATGTCACCTTTCTGGGTACAATTTCACAATGTGCCTCTAAAGGCCTTGAAAGTGAGTAATCTCATGAAAATGGGGCAAAGGATTGGTGAGGTATTAATGGTGGAATGTCCTATTGTTAATGGGAGGATTATTAGGAGTTTTGCAAGGGCAAGGATCAATGTTGATCTAAGTCATCCATTAACAACTGGCTTCTGGATTCTTAGACCAGAGCTACCAAAAGTATGGAGCTCAGTGAGGTACGAAAAACTAGAGGGTTTTTGCTACAAGTGCGGAATAGTAGGACATGATTCGAGAATCTGTAATGCGGAAAGGAAGATGTCAGTGGTGGATCCTGTAGAACCTATGTATGGTTCATGGCTAAGTGTTGGTGCTGAAAGATATTGTGATTATGCTATACACGTTTGTTGTGAACAAGGATGGTCTGAAGTTGGTTGTGACAATCCAAGGTACATCATATATGAGATTTGATCTTATCTTCTCTTTATAATAAACTAGCCATAACTTCCCCCGCGCGTTGCGCGGGAGGATTATAATTTATAAAAACAAAATTAAATATACATAGTTTCATCAACCTATATAACCTTGATTTTTTTTTTTTTGGTATGATTTCTTAGCATAAATCAATTCATCGATCCTGTCACAAATTGTGATTTTAACATGTGCCTCCAAAAAAAAGAAGAATATGTATATGTGGAAGGCTTCTTTTCTACTCCCTCCGGTCCTAATTATAAGATCACTTTGACTTTTTTGACTTTTTCTTCCAGTCCAAAAAAAAGTAGTTTCAGTCCAAAAAAAAATCTTTTTTCCTCAAAACTAATTTATTCTACTTATAAACTAACCTATAATATAATTTCATGTGACATATGTTATAATTTAGTAGTCTAATTTGCTTCCTAATATAAAAAGCTGCACAAGCTGTATACGATGGACTGTACTTCCCTTTTCCTAAAAACACTAATGTGGTTCTGAAAACACAGTGACAGCTCAATGGCTCATTAATTATGACAGCCGTCTACAACACCCAGATATGTGTTTAGGGTGGGATATCATTAAGCCTTGGGTTTACCTCCATCAAGCAGTTTCCATTTGCATGGAAAGTCAAATGTCACATATCAGAAAAGGCTGATACAAATCTGAAAAAATCATCAGTCTAATTTAAAAGAGGAGGATATTAAATTTGCATTCCAGAATAGTGTCATCGGACTACTCAAAAGTTATAATGTAGGAAATCCTTGCTTCTACTTGGGGCTGATTGTGTCACACAAAAAATAAATCTAGACTATTTTAAATAATATATAGATGATCTATATATATATTTAACTCTTTATATTCATCTTTTTTATGAATAGAAAATCCTATTTATTTGATATATAAGATTCAAAATAATATATTTTAAAAAATATATAATATAAGTTAGCTCTTTTAATGTTATACTCCTTTCGCCTTTATTTATAATAACCTAAAATTTGAATGAATTTGTCCATTTTTATAAGAGCTTGTATAGATTTGTCAGAACATTTAGTGAGCTATTTCTATTGACATTCTCTTTCTTACTCATTTTTATCATTATTATTATATTTTTCTCTATTACATCATAAATAAAGGTAAATTTGAGAAACAAACATTATTTCAGGAATATTTATTTGTTTGCATGATCTTCCTATGCAGGAATCTCCCAGGAACATACGATTGGCTCGAGCAAGTCTTTTTGTTCCTTCATGTTTCAGGGTGCTATGCAATGGATTAAATCATCAGGCTTAATTGATCATCATCTTCTAAACAAATTGCACATCTGGAGTATTGGAAGGCAGCTGGTTGATGTCACCAAATTCAACAGAGACAAAGGGGATATCATTGGAGATCACATCAAACACCTACTACATTCTTTTCATGACATCACAATGGAATTTGCTTCTTTTGATTTTTATAAATCTGCTGTTTCTTTTTCCCCTATTCCAGCTTTTATTACTTATTACATGTAGAACATATAATTATTAATTTCATGTTGTCTTGTCATAAAAAAATGCGGTTCTTATAAAGTAAATTTACAGTGTCATTTGAGCTCTTAATGAATGTATCTACACTTTTGAAAAGACCCTACTGTAAGTGTATTGGACCTTTAGCCATCTTCAAAGCTCATTTCTGCATCAGAAGTTAGAAAAACCAAGTGCCGCTTCAAAGTTCAAAGTATTTATCATGTGTAGAAAATATGGGAGCCAGCTGTAAAGAAAGTTTGGACTTGTCAAACTGTACTTCAACCATATGATGCATAACCCAGGTTAATGTCCAATGGATATTATCCCCATTTAGGTGTAGAAATTATAGGAGGCAGCTGTAAAAGAAAGGTTGGACTTTTCAAATTGTACTTCAACCATATGATGCAAGACCCAGGTTATGTCCACTGGATACTGTCCCATGTAAAGTCTATTACACCTCGTATCATACTACACCCTCAAGCAACTTAATGGACATCTTTTAAAGCATATCACACTAAAGTAGGCAACTGATGCAGAATAAGGATATTATATTTTTTTTGCCAACACATAAGGATATTATATTTAGTCAAGTCCTACATGACAAATTGTACTCGGCGTCCTGTAAAGTTTAAATCAAAGTTTAACATTGCCATATAATCGAAAATAAGATCAGACGAAAAAAAAATTAAAGGATATGCAGCAATCAGGAAAAAAACAAAGAAATAAATAAGAGAAGGATTTGCCCCAAAAATTTTGAATGGAATGGAAATTGAATTACGCAAATTCCAAGATCACCAGCATAATTTTACACCTTCTTTTTTCCCCATAAAAAATTTCACATCCTTTCATGTAATGGTACTTTCAAAGTTTATTTTTACACTCTTCCCTCCCTCCTCATCGTGTGATGACAGAGACAACCCTTCACATATCTCAAGAATTTATTCTTCACAGTTCACACACAACTTTTCTCTCCATCACTTACAGTCGTCTTCATTTCTTTCTTCATTTCTTTTCACTTGCTCTTTTTGAAGTGTCATAGCTTCTTCTCCTTCCCCATCTCAAGCAAGATCCAGATTCTACATACTTAGTTTCATCCTTTAGAGCGGAACATACATCTGAACTAAGCCGAAAACGCATCTATATTAAATGAGGCTTCTTGATATGTTTTGGTCCAGATTTTATTTTTCTTCATTCTTTCATCTTATTTCTGAGTGTAGGAATACACCTAATCCACCCTTGGTGGGTTAGGGCCTAAGCCTAATGAGAATTAGGGTTTATATGTAAGGCCCAATGAGAATTGGGGCTAACATATAATTAATGAGAGATATGGGATAAATTGAGTAATTTTCCCAATATTAATTTGAAATTCAAATTATATGACTTTCCAGAAGGGATATGTCTCTCTGTATATTGTTTATAAATAAAGGGTTTGTGGGAAGAAAGATATCCTTTTACGTAGAAAAGAAAACTTTCTGTCTTCCTCTCTTTTCTCTCCTTATCAATGGTGCATCTGCCGTATTTCGTAATCGGGGTCCAAATCGGTGCTCCGATTCCGTGTGGGTACCAAGCGAGTCTACCGGATTCCAGGTACGCCCGAAATCCTACAGTGGCATCAGAGCATTAGGTTTCCATGGCTGTGTGGATTATTCTGTTACTTATCTTTTTTCTCTGATCAAACATAATTATTTGATTTCCGCTGCAAACTTTTAGATTTATGATTTAGGTTCAATCTGAAATCTGTTTGATGATGATTTGCTTTATCAATTCAGCAAATCTTGATATATTAGTTTGTTTTTATCATTATTTAAGCAACTGAAGATTATATGCATCTTGGTAAATGCTTTCTGTGATTCAGTGCTTTCAACAAATTAAAATTCAATTTATTGTATGCGAATTTGCATTGAATAAGGCAGTATGTGTGGTGTGCGTATATGTTCATATATATATATATATATATTTAATTCAAGTTTCGGTGTTTTTATGGATTCATGGTGTATGTTTTTAAATTCTGGTCTTGTGCCCATATCTGCATATTTATATGTGCTTAAGAGATGATGAGAACATGTTGGAGACCATGAACCATATAAACAAATACACCAAAACTGTACAGATTTCGTTTTTGGTATTTGGTCATTAGAAAACGAAATTTTTAGGCTATGAAAATTATTCCATTGTGTAGAACACGAAAAAACGATGAAAATCGACTACTAGAACGCAAAAAACGGACAACAGACGGGGAAGTTATGGGGTGTAGAAGAGTCGGGTCCGACGGACCCGACCCGTCAGTCCAGCCGGGTCTGGTTGACCCGGCTGGAGGAAGAAGATGACTGATGATGTCATCATGACGTCATCATGACGTCGTGCTGACGTCATACTATTAATTATTTTTTTATTTTTTTTTATTTTGCATGTAGGGGCCTGTTTTGTCTGGTCCAAAGAAAAAAAAAAAAAAACGAAATGGGCTTATTTGGCAGAGCCCAATACGCAAAAAAAAATAAAACGATATTTTTTTTTCCTTCTAGGGTTGTCTGATGGGGCATTTTAGCTCCGATTGATGCGCGGTTTGTTTCTAAAAATCCCTAAATTCAAGAAATACCTTTAGACATATTTTTGTCTATTTTTGAGGTATTTTTTGGATCTGCATGGAGGCTCATTGGTGCTATTTTTGTGATTTTTATTAGTTTAAAAATCCTAAAATATTTATAATAATTCATAAAAATTTTAGTTGTGTCAAATATGAACCTAGAGAGTTCTAAAAGCACAAAACCAAAAGAATTTCACTCTTTTGGATGACACTCAAATAGAGAAACTTAATCCTAAGTATGATTTACAAAGTGGTAAGTCAGAAAAGGAATAAGTTATTGGTTATTGCCTCTGAATGTTGATCCAAACCTAAATTACTTAGAGAAATGTGAGCCTCTAAGTGATGAATGAAGTAGGGATTTGTGCATTAGAGTATGAGACTCAAATAAAACCTAGAAAGAGAATATCCTTAACAGGATTAAGAAAGAGATAATTCAGAGTAAAGTTCATTCGAACTTGAAATGAAATAAGAGGTGTAATAGGAAGAAAATATTGATGATGCACTAGAGGAGGAACCTGAATAACCAAAATCCTAAAGTTTAGGATTTGGATCTGGATAAACCTCAGGGAGGTTAAAAATGAAGATCAGATATTAAAGAAATAATATCAGATCAATGCAAGAGGAAATTTCAAATGGAGAAATTTCCACATCTTAACTCTGGATCATGGTGAAATTCAGGAATAAAATACACCTCAAGTATGACTTGAAAGCCTACCTTAGGAGAAAATAGAATCCTAAGCCTAGTCCAACTACCATTGATTGAATCAATAAAAGACTTAAGAGCAAAGACTAAATGTTTCTGTGAAGAAACATATATATAAATTGCATAAAACATTTGGAATATTTTTTTGAGAAAATAGAGAACCTCTTAGAAATCACCAAAGCAACATAGCGTAAATTCTATCATGTCACTTAGGAATATGAGATTCCTAAAGCCTTGCTGAATAACGGTTACTGTGAACCTATCAAATTTGGTTTGGGAAAGTAGAGAGACTTCACCCTTCCATTTTTGATGTTATATTCAGCTAAAATTAACTTCACAAAATAATAGGAACATAGTAGAAATCAAGAAAACTCTTAAGTTACTCAAATAAGAAGTTAATAAGACATTATGAAAATAGTGTAAGGAGAGACATGAAGAAGTAAATGTCAAGTACACTTTTTGAGTGTCAGCAAAATGTCAAATGCTCCGTCTGAGTGGGAGCTCTTGGAAAATGTGTCTTCTAAGAGTGTTATATGCTCTATCAAAGTGGGAGCTCTTAGAAAATAAGTTTTCTTGGAGTTTCATATGCTTTATCTAAGTGTGAGCCAATGTCAAATACTCTATCTAAGTGGGAGCTAATGACATTGCTCTATCTAAGTGGGAGCTCTTGGAAAAATGTGTCTTCTAAGAGTGTTATATGCTCTATCTAAGTAGGAGCTCTTAGAAAATAAGTCTTCTTGGAGTTTCATATGCTTTGTCTAAGTGGGAGCTTTCAGAAAAGAAGTTTTCTGAGAGATAAAACTGAGCATATTGTAGAAGTGCTTGTATAAAATTTTTGATAGATGATAATATTATTACTGGAATCTGTGTGATGGGAGGTTTAAACGTATTCTCCTGATCATAGACCCAATAGTATTATTATTTTTTTAGTCAAGAATAATACAAGTGCATGACATTGTATACTTCAATGTGCTACAAATAAGTTCTTGGATCAAATCAGATTGTGAATAGCCAGATTAGTGGGATGATTTGAAGTAATTAAGCCAAGAAAGGCTGCCAAGAACAACAACACAACAATAAATTTAATGGGGACAAATGTGATATCTGATATTGAAAGGTCTCATACGATTAAATAGAAGATGTTGTCATATCATTGACTAAGAGTCATGATGTAGTTAAAGTTGAGAGTCATCTCGACTAAGCTTATGAGAGGACATGAGACCTACATGGCTCGAAAAGGGAATAGTGTGTCATAAATTACCCTATAGAGTGCAAGCATGATAGAAATCCAACAACAAAGAGCCATGTGAATTGTGTAAAAGGAAATTTTTTCGCAAAATTTCCATTACACAAGATGAAAAAGGTTGTCAATTAAATTTGACACATATAACTTGAGGCTTAACGCCTTTTATGAGACAACATCTACATTAGATAACCAACAATACAAAGAGATTGAAGGAAGTTGATTGTATATTGTCCAATGAACGATTTGTTCATAAGGGCGCTCTTTTCCTGTTAGGAGCACATGAAAGTCAGGTTAAACCAAAGTGAAAACTTTGTTACTTTTTCAATGACGTATCAAAGTACTTGGAGCTTGAATATGGATGTCAGGAAGTATGCAAACCCTTTGGGGCTAGCATACCGCAGAGGTAGCAAGTTCTCTACACTCTAAACCTAAATGAGATAAGGGTAAGAGGTTCTACAAAAAAAAAAAGGAATGGGAGGACTACCCTGACATCACAAGAGTAATAAACTCTTTAAGGAGGAGATTGACCTAAGTAAGGTCGAATGCTTTTCCTACTAAAGGATAAACCATTTTGAGATGGATTTCTTTTCTGTCAATAGTGAGCAGGAAAGGACTCAAGCTCTAAAGACTCGAATAATAAGGATCAAAGATCCTTTATTAAATATCATCGTTGATGATCAAATTTAAGCATAAGGCTTTAAATTGATAATGATGTGAGGGTTGAGGTGAAAGGCATTAGAGTCTACAAGTTCATTGTCTCATGCACCAGGCCCATGGGTTCTAAATGAACTATCTTGACTTTCATGACAAAATTAGCTGTTTGTGATACAATCTTCCTTGACATTTCTTTGTTTTTTCGTCATTGTTGGTGATCTTTGTGTGTATGACTGCTTTACCACCCTAATTCAAGTGTTGACTTGAATATATGTCATGGTGGACTAGGACACATAATTTGAATTGGCATTTTTCGAGAATGCTATGTTCATCACCCAATAGGGAAGTGTCTAGTAGGTAAAGCAATAAGAAAAGCTTTTTCAGTAAGGGAACTGAGATAGAGAAAATATTGCATTTCTTCCATCCGACTATATATGGTTCAATGAATGTGATGGCATGACACAGAGCTTAGATTAATTATCATAGTTGATGATTACTCATGTAATTATCATTACTTTATTTCACATAAGTTTGAAGCTCAAGCGCTTTAGACAATAAGTGAATAAAGTTGAAAATAAAGTGCATACGGAATTTAAGAATTCTACGCACTAATAGAGATTGTTCTTGACCAGTTTCAATGAGTTTCATGAAAAAAAAAGATATTTATTTAGTTAAATGACCCTTCGTACTCTGTCACCAGATGGAGTTGTTAGGAGGTGTAATGAAATGTTACTAAACATGGTCCTGTATAAAGTGATTCAAGATAACCCACCAAAAGTGAGTGGGAGAGTGTTGTTTAGTCCACCTTTGGTGGATTAGTACACATATTTGATTGATCAAGTATGGTTTTCTCTTTAAGGGAGATACAAACTTTATACTTAACCATGTGTTCTCCTAAGTGGTCTTTTAAACCACATGAATTATGGTCAAAGAACAAATCAAGTCTTTTATGAGTTCCCCGTAGGCCATAAAGGTTGAGTTCCCCGTAGGCCATAAAGGTCAATTACACGATCTCATAGTCGTTGTAAGTGGGAGCTTATTATGGCGACATTTTCATAAGTGAATATGAAGATGAATTTGTATCTGAAAAGAATTGAAAGGAACCATATATATTATGGGTGAGTTTTTTCCAAATAATGGTGAAGCTTATCACATTGTGTTTCTCTGTATCTCTTTATGAGACACAGTGACAAGGCAATACGGAACAAGCTCTAAAGTCCTCAATTGCCCATGTAAGTGGGAGCTTGTGAAAGGTCATTAAAGAGACCTAAAAGTGTTCTGTATAAGAGGCCTTACCTACTTTTTAGAAGGAATGGAAGAAAGCAATATTAAAGGACCTAAATTCTTTGAGAAAGAATCAAGTCTGAGAGTTAGTTGATCCACCACAAAGACGAGAGATCATTTATAAGCAAATGAATTCTCAAGATTAAAAACAAGTTGGTTAGATCAATTAACAACACAAGACTCTTTCGGTTACAGAGGGTATACATAGGCATATATATTGTGAGAATATCTTTTCATATATTATGTGCTTAAAATCATACTCATTTTGGAAATAGCTGACTGTTTGTTTTTTTATGTTTGCATCAAGTGGATGTGAAACTTGTATCTTGAGTTGTGATTTGGATGAAGAAATCTAAATGCTTTGGCTATTAGATTTCACTACAATAGATGTTTGAGGTTTACAAAGGATGACCTCATATTACATATTTTTGCATTAGTCAATTCATGGACTGAAGCAATCATCCAAACAATGGTATTTAAGGTTCCATATGAGTGGTAACCTAATATATTTTCTTATGGTTGAAGAAACCATAATCAAGCAGTTTGTGATATTATCCTTTAAGCGGATGATATACTATTGACCAAAATAGTTTGATTTTGATAGTGCCTATTAAGGAAAGGTACTAAGAACATGGGTACATCATTGTGTATTTTTGGAGTTAAGATCCAAAGATATAGCTCAAGTAGAATCCATTCTCTGTCACAAGAGTTATATTATGGAAATTCTTGAGCGGTCCAAGGTAAATGATTGTGATCTCATAGATACCCTAGTGACTTCTAGAGTGAGTTTGGTTCTTGATTTTAGATATCCCTAAACTGAATCAACTTTAAAACTCAAAATGGAAAAGGGTTTCCATGTAAACGTTGTTGGTAATTTGATATACACAGTGGTGTGTAAAATATCAGATATTCATTTTTAGTGGTAGGACTTGTAAGTCAGTACTAGTCCAACCATTGTGAGAGACACTCGGTGGCTCCACAAAAATGCTGAAAGATACTTTAAAGGGCATGATAGTTATGCGCATTTAAAAGTACTTACTGTGGTAGTACGTATGGCTATATGGTCGATAATGTCTAAAGGTACATCTTGGATTTGAAATGAGAATTCAAACCTAGTGTTAATGCTTTGTGAAAACACTACGACCATTGCCTAAATAAAAGACCCTAAGTATCATAGCATGAGTAAAATGCAAAGATAAATATGTGAGATGTGTTGTAGCACATAAGGTTGTTACTAAACAACAAGTTCCTATGCAAAGTCCCCTGATTGAGCCTGTGGCCAAGGATATACATGAGAGACATGATAAGTCCTTTGGCAAGCATAGGATATGAAGTAATTGATACTTCATTAAGGCTTTACATGTGTATGTGATAGTATACAATGTCTAGTATGTCGTACAGGTTGATGAGGTCGGCTCTCTCACACGAGCGACCGCTTTTGACACTCAGGAGTAGTGTGCAAAGATGAGACAATGTGTTCACCAGCAAAGCAGTGAAAGTACTGATATGGTAGAGAAGAAACACAAATTATATGTCACCTCGACTCAAAAGTGCAGCAAGTCGAGATGAGATCCGTGATTACACACATATGGATCGAATTATGGATACCCACATCCGTAATACCTGTAGCCAGACAACAAAATTCTTCAAAATTGACGTCATACAATGTGAGAAGAGTTGAAGAATTTTGGGTTTAGATACTGTGTGTTTCTATACTGAAGTCTGTACGGTGTTAATGATACAATCAAATCGACGTACGCTCTTATAGAAAAAGAGTAACACCGTAGCATGCGATTCATACCGCGTGTGCTAAAGTTACCGCAAACTGGAAGCAGTGAATGGATCCTTGTTTCATTGCTGTGTGAGTCCAAGAAAGGTTCCATACTTTCTTGATGTCCTTTGACTTTGACAATGTCATGGAAATATGTTTTAGTGTCTGCTACCTTAGCGTATATCCTATGGTCATGATAAATGCGATCTAAAGGTGTTACGTTAGGAAAGCGGTTGATTCATATTGAAGTGATATTTGGGCGAAAGGAAGATTACTTGCAATACACACACTTATGCTAGTGTCTGAGACCGGTCCATTATGATATTAGTGTGCTAATTTCATAAGTGTGGACACTGCATATGAGAAAGGCAATCTGAGCTTTATCTTGGCTCTAAAGGGATTAGATTGGCCATGAGATAAGTGTATTTGTGTAAATCTAGGATATCTGAGGCACTATATCAAAATGATCGAGCTGCACTGCAAGGTTGTTTTGTGCTGGTCTCTGTAAAAGGGATTTCTAGTACAAGACACCTAAAAGGAGACGTCGTGCCCACGCGGTTACGACAGAGCACTTAGTATGAAAGAAGGATAGAAGAGAAAGAGACTTGACCCATAACATCCAACCCACCAAGTGTGAGTGGGAGATGTAGGAATACACCTAATCCACCCTTGGTGGGTTAGGGCCTAAGCCTAATGAGAATTAGGGTTTATATGTAAGGCCCAATGAGAATTGGGGCTAACATATAATTAATGAGAGATATGGGATAAATTGAGTAATTTTCCCAATATTAATTTGAAATTCAAATTATATGACTTTCCAGAAGGGATATGTCTCTCTGTATATTGTTTATAAATAAAGGGTTTGTGGGAAGAAAGATATCCTTTTACGTAGAAAAGAAAACTTTCTGTCTTCCTCTCTTTTCTCTCCTTATCAATGGTGCATCTGCCGTATTTCGTAATCGGGGTCCAAATCGGTGCTCCGATTCCGTGTGGGTACCAAGCGAGTCTACCGGATTCCAGGTACGCCCGAAATCCTACACTGAGCTTTCCTGCTCTCTTACACATTGGTTTTATCTTTCTACTCTCTTTCATCAAGTAGCACACTCTAGATTCTTGGGTCTCAAATTTTACAAAATTTCTTCCTCATCGAAGCTTCTCTGTTCATCTTTCAATGGCCAGATAAACAATATCTTTTACTACTGAGTTTTGTTCCTTTTTTTTCAGAGTTCTTTCTCTGTTAATGCATCGTTTCCTCCATCTTTTCCCTCTATTTTCCCCAGCTGTAAATGACTGTACATGAACTTTGACTTTTTGAGAATAAAGCTTTAATTGTGGAAACATGTTATCAAAACATTCAACTGATACAAACCAAAGCTTAATCGCAGTATGAGTAAGGAAGAAAAGGGAGATAAAAAATTTCCTGCTTGCCTTCTCTCCTTACTCATTGACGTTGAACATACATATTAACGAAAATGAAGATAAATGAAGAGCAGGATGACATTCTTCCAGCCCAGAAAACACAACGGAGAAGGAGGTCGGTAACGTTCAAGGCAAAACCAGTGACAACGACAAAAGCAACCACCACAAGATGTCAGTGGTGGATCCTGTAGAACCTATGTATGGTTCATGGCTAAGTGTTGGTGCTGAAAGATATTGTGATTATGCTATACACGTTTGTTGTGAACAAGGATGGTCTGAAGTTGGTTGTGACAATCCAAGGTACATCATATATGAGATTTGATCTTATCTTCTCTTTATAATAAATTTTGAAGATTTGAAATCAGAAACTATAGTTTGTATTTGTGACTTTGATGTTACAACATTGACTGTTGCAGACTTAGACTTCATGACTTTGCTCCTCTCACCATAGCACCGCCATCCACGGCCACTCAGTCGCCTTCTTCATCAAACTGCCTTCCATCTGAGAGTGTGACTACTCAGGTATGTAATTAATAAGAAACGACAAGTACTCCATCATAGTTTGCTGAAATTCTTCTAATGTAATAAACGATTTAATTACTTTTTAGTCAATATTTGTAATGGAAATTTTCTTGTATCATTGATTGTTTAGATGAACTTATTTTAAGTAATTTTACATTATACAAAATTACAAAGTAAATATACGTGAGTTTTGACTTGTAAAGCTCAAAAACATTTATTTTAAGTGATCCCAAAACCAATCCACAAAGTAATGTGATGCTCTACATTCAAAACGAAAAATGTCAGTTTGACTTCTTTTTTTTTTTGGGCATCTTTGTGCTTGAGGGTCAGGAAGAAAGAATACGCTCTGATGATTCAATTCATGGCATACTAGTTTCTACAACAAAGCAAGATCCTTCATGGCAGAGAAATCATAGTGTTGCCCATAAACTTGTGGAAAGAACAAGTGCTGAGAAGATACTTGAAGAACTCTTTCAAGTTTCAGACTTGCAAGACACTGAGTTGCTGCAAATTTATGATATTCTCGCCAGTGATGCAAACAAGTATGAGTTATTTAAGGCTCTTCCTGTTCGATTCAGAAAACCTTGGATTTTAATGCAAATTCAAAAATATTTCAACTAATCTGTAAATTTTAGCAACCCTTTGGGATAAAATCATTGTGCTTGTCTCACTTATTAATAAAAGTATGTTTATTTGTTGCTAGTTTCACGTATAATCTGATATTATTTATATTATTTTAGAACAAACATTTTATAAAAATGGTATTATTTCTGAGCATCCTCATCATATATTTTGAATTTAAACAAGTTTCAATTTATTCAAGAAATTATTATTGTTAAAGCACCAAACAGCATTTGAACATTAGATGTTGCTAAAGAGATCTAGCGCCTCATCCGGTTAAACCAACTGGGCATTGGTTGGTGATATATTTCTTTTACATATTGATTTTGTTATCGTCATATAGATTTAAGTTTAAGCGAATCTGACTGTGCTTCTTGATTAGTTCATAGCTGCTTTAATTTGCTGTGCTTTATCTAGTGAATATATATTGTCTCCAATGAAGAGCTTTCAAAGCACTAGAAAAGACATTTGAGAGCATGATGAAGGTTGAAATGACTTGATATAATGAGTAATATGAGATTGCAGATATCTGAATAACTCACCATATATCTTTTCAATCCACTGCATTTGGTAGCATTGCTAGGACATTATATTAATGAGAAACAGTACTCCTACCTACATCTTGAACTTGAATCAATTCATTTGAAAGTGATATCTCTCGACAAGGTCTTTTATTCCAACTCTGGAATGAAGACCAAAACTGATTAGTATTTGTATCACTTTATTTTTGTCTCAACCACTGGAGAAGCAAGCAATATCTAAAAATACTACCTTCTCTTCCATGTCTAATCCTTCATAACTTATTATATATAAACATTTGATTCGTTTTCCATCAACACTGTCTGGCATATGAGCTTCGTCTAGAGATCTTAAAATTAAAGCTGCATGTTCTGTCATTTAATATCTGATAAATACTAGTACATGCTATTCATACAAAATTTTCAACCATCAAAGGAAGAACTTTGTATTCATCTTGGTTCACAATTCATCAAAGGAGAAGTTAATCTATGAGCCTCATAGAGTAAAGAGCATACATGTACTTGAGGATGACACACACACATATTTCCGTGACATTTCATTTTCTTTTTTCTCGGCCCATCATTTTTAACTTTTTAAAGTATATATTATTTAATCCCTTAACATAAGCTTTCATTTTGAACTTGTAATCTTAAAAATTTTCATTTTATCAACCATCTATTTTGACTTGCTTCATCTCCCAAATACCAATACTAACTTTGGAAGGCATGTATTCAAAATCAAGTACAATTCTAGGGACAATGGCAGTGAAATCCCAAGTAAGAAAATTAATATCAGACAAGTTTTAATGAGTTGTCAGTGTGTTTTTCACTTGTTAATTGTGACATTTTCACTTATCAATATTGTCATTATCAACTCATTGGGACTGTTATGATATTAACTCTCTTATTTGGGACCTCAATGCAACTCTCCCTAGATTTTAAAACTTGTTTCCACTTAAATCTAATATTTTAATGATCTATTTTTACTTGGAGGCATGTAGTCAATACTGCACTAGCTTTAATCTTATTCTCTAAGTTATTATAAAAAAGCCACAGTCACTCAGCAACTTGATCTCCACTCTTTTTAGGCTAAGTATATTGGGCAAGGATTTAGTGACGGTTTCATCATAAAATATATTGTTTCTAAATAATTAGAGATGGAATTATGTACCAATCCACTCTTTTTTAGTGTTTTTGAAATTCACAATAGTTATTATCATGTCTTAATTAGAGGTTTATTTTTCACATATGGTATGGGTATAGTATCATCGCTTAGACTTAGACTGGGAAGCCTACCCAACTCACCAACCCAACCTAAAATGGTTAGTACCAAGAAGCGAGCTACAAAATATAGCCCTTCATCTTCGAGGTATTTGTAATGCAAAATGCAACCTGCTTGGTTGGCATTGGGCAGGGCCTTGTCTAGCCTACCCTGCACATTTACACCCTTATTTGTGTGCATTAGGTTCATTTTCCATCAACACTGTAATAAAACGTGAAGAACTATGAGTGCTTACCAACTGGCATTTGTTATTGTGTTTGTGATCTTCGTCTATTGGATTTTATCCAGCAAAGTCAAAGGGAGCTCACCTATGTTCAATTCAATTTTGAAACAAATGTATTGTCTCTTACTTATTTATACGGTCTTCCAGTTTTGGTAATTTTTTCCATTTGCTTTAGGAATGGGCATATGAAAACAGCATTTAGCGATCATTATAGTCATAAGCCGACAATTTAGATTTCAATATATCATAAAACCAAATTCGAAATTAAGTAATTAAGCGATAAGGGATATTGTTATATTACAATACTATATATATATATATTTTTATATAACGTACTCCTTTGCATCATCGACAATGATTTGCATCCACCAATCATCAAATTTGATCGATTCATCAACTGTGAGCATCATGAGAAAATCTTTCCATGATGCTTTTCCAACGATCAGAAATCGACCTCAATTTCCGAATTAGGGGCATTGGGGTACGAACAACCTGCACAATGTGTTGCAGCCCACCGTCACATTAACACAATTACATTATCACAAAAATAATATAATTAAGCTGCATCCTACCTCAATCATTTGGTTACTGTTTAATATTACCAATACATCATTTTCAAATTTAAATTAAATACCCTCATCTATACACTGTTTTGGAAGTTCAAAAAAAAAAAAATCTATACACTGTTTTGCTTGTTTCTTTTATTTTATGAAATCTCTCACTAAACCTAATACCATTATTACATACTTTTAACAAATCAAGTAATTTATTTAATTTATTAAATTTCCCCAAATTAATTAAACTAATCATATATCATATATTATAAAAATAGGAGGGAGTATTTATATATAAGAACCCATCCATGTATTTTTTTTCCCCTCATACATCAAAATACTCTTACTTATAAACACTTAATTTTCTTCCTCAGTGAAAATGCTCAATTTTCACTTTGATAAAAAGTCATTACAAATTAAGACATCTCATTAAATATTAGAAATAATATTAAGAGAATAGCCGATTTAACTTAGTTTTCATATTACTAAATGGTGAGAGAAAAATGTATAATGTGGGCTTAGTGCTTAGATATTGTTTTTCGTAA
This sequence comes from Mimosa bimucronata, assembly GCA_037074515.1. Lineage (NCBI taxonomy): Eukaryota > Viridiplantae > Streptophyta > Magnoliopsida > Fabales > Fabaceae > Mimosa > Mimosa bimucronata. Next base: position 2,096,173 of record CM073443.1, read on the forward strand.
TAACTAGGTATTGAGGGTGTAGTTTCGTTCGGAAAAAAAAAATGAGAGGAGGACGTATGATGGAAGTGACATACTTGTTCATTGTGCAGCTCCAATGTTGGAAGAAGACTTTGACTCATTGAGCTACCGTTGTTTTCAAAATCAGCTTTACGTATGACACGCCATCCACACTTTATGGAAACTTTTCCATCCACTTTCCTGTCAAACATGACCTGAAGTTTCAAGGGAATGTGACTGTACTCGCTTAATTGTAGAATGTGTCTGACTTCCTCATTTTGTTTCCATAACACAATCCATAGGTGATTTGACTTCATTTCTTCCTTATATAAACCCAATTCCCTCCCTGGAGTCATGGGCCTGAGATCATGTTGGTCAGGAAATACAGCAAAATCAAACCACAAGACAGGCGTGACTTGATTTTTGTTGGGTTCAGTGGAATAATACTGAGCATCCATCACAAGGCAAAACCCAATTCCTAAAATTTCTTCGCCGCAAGGAGGCATTTCTACCATCATTATAGCGTCACCTTCCTCATTCGGACAAAGATCTCTCTGATTCTCAAACCATGATGGTATTTCACTCCCTGGAATTGTCACCTCAAGAGATTCATCTCCCATCTTCCACCATTTAGACTAAACACAAAAATAACCATGTATGTATATCAAATTATACAGTGTAGTGAATAGAATATATAGGTAGAATACATGTATGTAGGGCCGAGGTGTCAGCTGATCAATGTCGGCTATCCTTTGGCTTCCCAAATGTTTTTTTCATGCTTCTTTTTTTTTTTCATGCTTCTTTATAGAACTAGATTGTACATTAAAAGAATGATATTTTGATATCTTATCGGCAAACACAATGATGTTTTTCAGTTTTTTATAATTGTTCAAAGATTTGGTAAAGTTTTTTTTTATTTAGAGTACATTATAGAAAATTGAAAAATCACCTTTTTGGCCCATAAAATATCAAAATACCGCTCTTTTAATGTAAAATCTAATATTATAAAGAAAAAACATTTGGAAAGTGTCCCAGATTAAATTTACCGCTCATGTATATGTACCTGCTCCATTGAAGCAAAGAGATTTAATAATTGTTCAACTTCCACCGTTTCCAATGAACTACATTCTTCTGCATATATTTCCCTTAAACTTGGTGCTGACTGCGGCAACGAACGAAGTTCTGAACATGAATTTAAATTTAGAGATTCCAGATTCAAAAGATTAGAAATGCAGCCAGCAGGTAAATTCTTAAACTTGTTTCCACTTAGATGTAACTTCTCCAATGATGATAAGCCCCCCAAGTCAAACGGAATGGATCCATCATCAATACTGCAGTAGCTTAAATCTAATTCTTTCATTGATTTAAGATTAAACATTGAGGCAGGCAATGTTAAGCACTGATTTGAATGACCCCAAAGCATGCTCTTCAACGGAAGAATTAAGCTCCAAGAGTTGGACGTTGACCTTTTGCACCCTCGAAATGACAATTTCTTGACCTTTTTTAGACCACTAATGGAAGAAGGTACTTCTACTATACCACTTTCACTTGCGTCAAGCACCTCCAATGCTTCAATTTCATTCAAGTTTTCTGGCAATCTATCAAATTTTGAGCAGCCAGCAACATCAACAAGTACAAGACGCTTCAGCTTGCAAATGCTTTGGGGAAGGCACATAAGATTCTTGCAGGCCCTTAACTTCAGTGTCTTAAGACCAATCAATAGGCCAAGTGAGTCAGGAAGTTTTACTAAATTTGTCTCCCCTGCATCAAGCATTTCTAGATTTTTCATACTCTCCCCAAGCTCTGGCAAACATTTTAATTGAATGCACCCACAGATAACAAATTCTTTCAAAGCACTCATTTCCAGAGTTTTTGGACCACATTCTCTAAGAGTTTTGCAACCTTTCAAGTTCAACAATTGAAGCTTTTTGTGTTGTCCAATTGAAGCATGAAGGTTAACGAGACCTTCACAACCTTCAAGTTCTAATATCTCTAGATTTGGAAGTTCAAAGAAATCAGGAGTTTCAATCAAGTTTTTGGAATAACTCAAGTCCAAAAACTTCAGATTCTTTGAGCACTGGTCAAAATCATTGAAAAGATATGTTAGCTCCTCACTAAAATTTATTACACTTTTTTTAACATCAAAGCGTAAGGTATCTTACCATGCTTTTATCCCAAAGCTTCTTTAATTTGCTATGACGCATTCTAAGGTCAACAAGTTTATGCAGTCGAGTTCCAAAAGGAAGGGTATCTAAAGGATATTTTGTCCAGTGAAATACTTTTAAGGCATGAGAAAGAAATTTTAGGCCATCAGGAAGGTTGAAATCACTTGTTACAATGAGTAATATGAGATTACGTAGTGTTGAAAAGGCTTCAGGATGCCAACATGCCTCACAAGATATGGGTGAAGCCATTTTTTGTATTTCTTTTGTGCCCTGAGAAACAATATTAGTCACCAAGAAAATGGTATCAAAATTAATTGACAAGAAACTAATAAGATATAAAATGTATTAAAACCAATACATAAGAGCTAAGATCAACACTCACCAAGTTGTTTCCCATAACTTCATCAATATCTTCATTACACCACAATCTACTACGATTTCCAACATCATTAGGAGATTCATTGACAACAATTTTCCTAGCCATTTGTGCTAACAAATCATGCATCACTAAAGATCCGTCATAATCTTTTAGTAAGGACTTCCCATGAAGAGTGGTTAAAATTTGTGCATTAAAACCACAACTTTCCAATATTTGTTTTACTACCTTTTTTCTCCACCCATTGAAGAAACAAGCAATATCTAAAAATATTGTTTGTTCTATGTTGGTTAATGCATCAAAACTTATTTTAAGTATCCTAAAAACATCTTGATGTGGATCTTTCTTCAACATATCTAAGGTATCTTCCCATTCTGACATGATACTTCTTCCACAAAAATAAGAACCCAAAACAGAGAGGGCTAAAGGAAGGCCTTTTGCATAATCACAAACAGTTTTAGACAGCTCCAAAAGATCCTCTTGAGGTTCACTTCTTCCAAATGCTTTTGAACAAAAGAGTTGAAGGGATTCATCTTGGCTCATTATTTCAACTTCATGGACATATACTTTATGCCCTCTATGCAACAAGTCCGAATTTCTGGTTGTTATGATGACTCTACTCCCGTCACCAAACCAACTGGGGCTATTAGCCAAAATTTCTAAATGGCTTGTATGGCTAACATCATCAAGGATAAGTAAATTTTTTTTATTCCTAAAACGATTTTGGATTATTTTCTTCCCTTCATATGTGTCTTCAATTTCCATGTTTCTAATTTTAAGATGTGAAAGAAGTTTACTTTGTAAGTGCACCTCGCCATCTGTTTCTAATGAAGTTGCCCTAACATTCAAAAGAAAGCAACTAATATCAAAATGGTGGTGATATTTATCAAAAACAGCCCTAGCAATTGTTGTCTTACCAACACCAGGTAAGCCCCATATTCCAACAAACCGAACATCATTCATACCCATCTCTAAGAGTGGTTCCAGTTGTTGTACTTTATTATCAATTCCAGTTAAGTCTTCACTATAAGGTGGCAATCTAGAACTTAACTTGGTCCACAGCTCCGCAACCACTGTGTCAATAAGTTCTGCTTCATGCCTACAAGTTACCACAACATATGACTTTAGATTTATTCTGTAATTATAATATTTTTTTATTCTGTAATTATAACATATGTTACTCAATGTTTGCAATTTGTTAATATTCTTATCCTTTTGGATTATCGACACATTAAAACAATTGTCAATAAGAGAGGGCTTTATTTATTTTTTTTTCCTTCGATTACAGAAAGGGCTTTAATTTACTAAGTTCTAATGATAACGCTTTTTACTTTTGAGGATAAATTGTATTGAATTTGGGAAAAAATAAAATTAACAATACAAATTAAAAATTTAAAAGTTGTAAATTTAAATACAAAAAATTAATGCAAAATTTAAAATCTAAAATCTAAAATTTATGAAAATAAATAACATCATATCTAAAAAACTATAAAAGTATGTCAAATAATTGTATTAAAAATATTTTATAATTCTACATATGATCCGAAATATAATATCTATTTTATGGAGCAAATCACACTATATAAAGTGGATCTTATATCTAGGACATGAGGGAGTGTTTGTTTTCTATAAATTTTAATAGTGAAAACTCACTAATTTTTTAAAGGGTTTGCGGTTAAAAATGTCAATGAATTTTTTCTCAAGAGTGCATATAGCACCATATACTACTTTTAGGTCTAAAAATACCCATGAACTTATTTAAATGGGACAAAAATGCCATCTCTGTTGACTTGGGTAAACTACCATTAATTTTTAATCTTATGGACCCCACACCTCTGTTTTAGAATTATTTTTTGAAATTTATGGGTATTTTTAGCCTAAAATAATATATAGTACCATATGCACTTTTGAGAAAAGTTTATGGGCCTTTTTGATACTTAACCCTTATTAAAATAATCATATAAAAATATAATATAAGACTCACTAACTCAAAAAGTAACAGCAATTTACAGCATTTAACAATGTGGCATTTTTATCGCATTTAAAAAAGTTTATGGTTATTTTTTGGCCTAAAAATAGTATCTAACACACTTTTGAGAAAAGTATACAAGTATTTTTAAGGGTTAAAGATTATATGTGTCCCGGAAGTATGCACGGTGGATCATCTGCCCCAAAAGTATTTTTGGGTCCAATTTTGCCCAGGAAGTGTGCAAAGTGGATCATATTCACCCTTTACCGTTAAAATGTTAACAGTCAATGTCAAATATTTAACGGTCAACATGAGTTTTTTAACGATAAAGGGCGAATATGATACACTTTACACACTTCTGGGGCAAAATTGGACTAAAAATAACTTCCTGGGCAGATGTGATCCACCGTGCATACTTCTGGGGTAAATATGATATTTAACCCTATTTTTAACACTTAACCCTCTATTAAACATTGGTAAACAGAAAAGCAAGGCAATGGTTGCCCAAATAAAAAAGTTGAAAAAGGTTGAATGCTTAAGGGAAGAGTATATGATATAAGTGGTTCATGGATCGTGTAGATGAATATAGGGTTAAAGGTCATATTTGCCCCGGAAGTATGCACGGTGGATCACATCTACCCCGGAAGTTTTTTTGGTCCAATTTTTCCCCAGAAGTGTGCAAAGTGGATCATATTCGCCATTTACCGTTAAAATATTAACGGCCAACGTCAACTATTTAACGGTCAACGTGAATTTTTTAACGGTAAAGGGTGAACATGATCTACTTTGCACACTTCTGGAGCGAATCTGATCTTTAACCCATGAATATAACATTATTGCTAGTCGGAATCGAAGAGTTTGAAGCAATGTTTCTAAACTCTGAATCATTGTTGTAAAGGTTTAAGTGCCTATTTGGCAATCACTTCTAAAACCTAGGTTTTAAAATTAGAACAAACAAACACTCTCAACTTTTTCAGAATAACTTTTAGCTGTTAAAACCTAGGTTTTGGTTAAGTCAGACAAATACTGCTAGCTTTTTTTAAAATAGCTTTTCTGCCTGAAAACCTAGGTTTGGGATAGAAAACCTAGGTTTTGCTATAAGTTAGTTTTTTTAATTATCTTAGAAGCTATTATCCATAATATATTATATAGGGGTCTGTTTGGGGCAGCTTTTAGAACCTAGGTTTTGAAAGAAAAAAAAGCTGGAAAAGTGCTTTTTTCAGCTTTTCTGAAAAAAGCTGGAAAAAACTGAAAAATTGGCTTTTGATGAAATAAGAGTGTTTGGATTATTGTTGTGAGAATGACTTTTTTTATGTATAAATTAATAAAAAGGACATAAGTTTAATGTGTTGGGAAAGAGAGAGGATAAGGGCATTTTCGGTAGATCAATATGTCGTGTAATGATGGTATATTTCTACCTCATACTTAGCGTAAAAGCTGAAAAATGTAGCTTTTTCCCAAACCTAGATTTTAAGGCCAAAACCATGGTTTAGCTCAAAAAAGCACTTCTACCAAAAATTCATCTGTTTGGCTATCATTTTTAAGGGCCTGTTTGGATTAGCTTATGGAGAATATCTTCTGAGAAAAAAACTGAAAAAGTGCTTTTAGAGAATAGATTTTGGGAAATAGCTTCTGAGATTATAAAAAAAATCTCTTTTGGCAAAACCTAGGTTTTCTGCCCCAAACTTAGGTTTTCAGGCAAAAAAGCTATTTCGGAAAAGCTGTGAATGTTTGTCTGACTTAATTGAAACCTAGGTTTTGACAGTTAAAATCTATTCTGGAAAAGCCGGGGGTGTTTGTCTACCCTGATTTTGAAACCTAGGTTTTGCCCATAAAAGTGCTTTTTTTAGGCTTGCCAAACAGGCACTAAAACCATTGTTTGGGACCCAAACCATGGTTTTAAAAGCTCCCCCAAACAGGCACTAAAAGGGCTTTTTCACCTTTTTTTTTCCCATAAACTATTCTCCATAAGCTAATCTAAACAGACCCTACATCATGTCTAGAAGAGGCATGTAGATTATGGTTTAAGACTTATTACTCCCTCAGTTTCTAAATATAAGACATATTTACTTAGTTTGATTAGATTAAGGATGTTAGTTAAGTTAATTAAAATTACATGAAATTACCAAAATATCCTAACCAACTACCTCTATTCCCACTCTTCCTTTCTTACTTGTTCCTTGCTTATTGAGGATGATCAATAGGGATATTTCAAAAAAAAATATGAGAAAAATTGAAAGAGGTCTTATTTTTAGGAACAAGCTCTCCTATCTAAATAGGTCCTATATTTTGGCACATTTGGGAGTATTACGGAAGGTGAAATGTCAAAGAAGGAACAAATGAATAAACAATAAAAAGAGCCATGACACTTGTACTACGAATTTAATTAGATATTCCAGCTAAAATGTTCATCTTAATAATTAAAATGTAATCTTAATAATTAGATATTCCAACTAAAATGTTCATCTTAATAATAAAAAGAGCCATGACACCTGTACTATGAATTATCTTTTAACTTACTGATCCTGGCAATGCCAACCCGAGAAGTTGGCGACTTTCGTGAGAGAATCTCTCCAACTTGTTATGTCTTTATTGTTTCTTTGAAGCATTTGATGCATAGTAAAAGCTTCAGCAAAACTTCCAGTTTGATGTCGTACATTAGATGGATCTACATCGTAAAAAATGGGAAAAACTTGTTGACATAAATTATCTCTTGAGTAAAGAATATGCTGGAGCTCATTTAAACACCATGAAGAAGAGGCATAATTTTTGGAGAGAACAACAACTGCAAAATGAGAGTTCTCAATTGCTTGTTTGAGTTCTTCTGTAATGACTTCTCCTCTCTCAAGCTGTTCATCATCTCTGAAAATTATGAATCCACTCCTAGTCAACGCATGATACAAATGGTCTGTGAAGCCTTTCCGAGTGTCTTTACCCCTAAAACTCAAGAAAATGTCATACTTGTAGGTTGTTTGGGTTGAATTGGAATTGGAAGAGTTTGAGGAAGAAGCTCGATTATTTGCCATATCAATGGAGTATAATTTGATGAGCTGGTAATATTACGACCTACAACGACAAAAGCCATATCATTAGCCATAAAGGAAAACAAAATCATGTATGAGATTATCATAATACAGAAAAATGGAAAAGAAATGTAGTGCAACTAGTAGATGAATAATTGATACTGACCGGGGCTTACAACTATACGTGTAGTGTATAATCTCTAATGCTGAATATATATAAGCTTCAAGAGTTTACTTTCGATTGGCAGCATGTGATAGTTTTCTTTTAATATTGTTGATGACTTCTTGCATTACGCAGGCCTTTATTTTTGTATGGAATGGCATTGGCCTGGATTATTATAACGCAATTGTATGGAAGACTTTCCTTTTCTAATTTTTGTATTGGATGCGTTTCATTTTTAATCGTATAATATTTCACTTGCTCACCCTCTTTAATGCTTTTAAATATTATTACCTTTCCATGACATTTAATTGTCTATCTCTCCACGAAACAATAGTGCTAAACTCAAGAAAGTGACTGATGGCAAATTGATTCTTTCTTATTAGTAGAAAAATAATTAAAAATTGAATTATATACAACTTTGCAGCAACTATTGATTCTTAATTTTCCTTCTTGCACAAATCAAAGAGAAAGAATAGTAGTCTGAAGGAGAGTGATGAGAATAGGAGTGGGAGAGATGGAGATGGATGCGGATTAAAAACTGTACAAGGTAGGTAATTTAAACTTTTTTTTTTTGGGCTGATAGTCCATTGGGCATCATGAAAACTGCAAATGGAGCCTTTTCTTGCAATTTTATGGATTTTATAAGTATGCTTTTGGTTTTTTTGTTAAAAAATGAAACACCCCCCTTGTGAGGAGAGAGGAGAGGATAAATTCTACTGGAAGCCATCCACTGATGGTTGTTTTTCTGTTAAGTCTGCCTATCACTTTCTTTTTACAGGTGCAGCTAGGAGGGAGGATAACATATGGAGGCGATTATGGAGATGGCATGTCCCAGAAAAGATCAAGTCCTTCATGTGGTTGGTAATGCATGGACGAATTCACACGATGCAACTCAGAGCTAGGAGAGGTCTAGCATCATTTGCATTGTGTCCGTTTGGCTGTCAAGCTGAGGAGGATGTGATGCACCTGCTCCGTGACTGCCCAGGTGCTAAGCAGAGTTGGGATGCTATTATCAATCCAAGCAAAGTCCATACGTTCTGCTGTTTACAAGGTGAGGAATGGGTCAAATGGAACCTATCTCATGAAATGGGATTAGGTTTCACAAAGAAGGTTCCGTGGTCTGTTCTGTTTGGTTATGTGTGCTGGGATATTTGGACCAATCGGTGTAGCAAGCTTTTTGGGGGTCAAACAGAGGGTGGGGCCTGTAAGCCTCAGCAAAGCTTCTTTAGAGCCTGTGCGGATCAGGACATGTTGCAACACTCCTCGCTAGGGCCTAACCGGTCACCTGGGGCAACTGATGTCACCAGTAGCGGTAATGGATGTATTCAGATGATAGTGGATGGATCAGTTCTGGAAGATGGTAGAAGTGGATATGGAGGGGTTGTTCAGAATCATGATGGAGATTGGATTTTGGGCTTCTGCTGTAAGTTGACGAATGTGCCTCCTGTGATCGCGGAGCTCTTAGGCTTAATTCAGGGCCTCACGTTGTGCTGGTCAAAGGGTTATAGGAACATTGCTGTAATGTCTGATTGTATAGAAGCAATCAACTTTCTGGTGAGAGGTTGTGAGGGATCTCATCCCTTTTTTGACATAGTATGTGATGCTAGAATGCTTATGCATAGGGAGTGGATAGTTAAGACTATACACGTTTGTAGAGAACAAACACATGTAGCGGATAGATTAGCGAAGCTGTCCCATAGGATAGATGAGGCTTTTGCTATTTTTGAGTAACAACCTCCTGAGATTTATCAGGCGGGTATTGATCAAGGATAGAGGGTCTCCCGTTAGAGTTGTTTTTGATGTACTTCCTGTTATAAGTTAATGTTATCCAGGTTTTATTCAAAAAAAAAAATGAAACATACCTTCTATTTATTATTTATATAAGATGAATCTGGAATGTATATGCTCTATAGCTTTTTCTCATTTGAAATACACCTTTTAAAAAATATATGAATAATTTAATTATGATGGCTATGAAGTAAGTCTAATCATGAAGATTGAACCATAAACAGGAAAGGAAACTTGACTTTTTCAATAACTCATCCGGTTTTCAACGTTATCATGTTACTCATGATTACGCATGCTTTAAATTTCTCTGTTTAATTAACACAACTTGATCTGAAAAAAAAATTAAGACAACTCGGAGTTGTTATCAAATTGTGATAGTGATAGATGAGCTTATTATTTGTTGATATAAAAAATAGATGAGCTGATTTGCGTTTAGCTAAGGTTGTGTGAGGTGCTCTCCATTAAAACTTCTTTCTATTTATCCTCCATTTAAATCAAATGATATCTTTTTAACCCCTGCTCATATCCAACGGTATGATAAAAAAAATATCTAGATAATGTTTTGGGATAAAGGCCAAAAATGTCCCGGAAGTATCCACCAGGGGGCACCTGGTGTCTGGAAGTTTTTTAAAGGGTGAATATGCCCTGGAAGTTGTAATGTCCCACATCGACTGGGTTCGAGATGTCCCAAACCTAGATAAGGTGTTGGGCTCTCCTTCCCCTCAAGACGCGTTTTCACGGGTGAGTGTGGGAGGCTTCGGCTATTATCCCTACCGTGAAGAATAAAACCGTGAGGGGCATAGCTATGTCGCCAAAGCGGACAATATCTTGAGCGAGGTTTGGGCTGTTACAGAAGTCAACAAAAGAGGGCGAATATGCCCTGGAAGTCAAAAAAAAGGGCAAATGCATAATTTTCAGGGCATATTTGCCCCAAAAAAACTTCCAAGGTATATGAATTTTTGCCTGGGTTGGGCGGAATTGCCCTTTTTTGTTGACTTCCAAGGCATATTTGCCCCTAAAAAAACTTCCAGACACCAGGTGCCCCCTGGTGGATACTTCCGGGGTATTTTTGGCCTTTATCCCTAATGTTTTTAATAGTTTCATATCAATGATTAATTTTTACATATGTAGAACAAAACACTGGTGCATTTGAATGTTTTAAATAGTTTTTGTACACTTGTAGAGTATACCAAACACTGGTGCATTTGAGTGTTTTTAATAGTTTTTGTAAAGGCACTAAATTTAAATGGAGGCTAAACATACATTGTTTGATCTAAACAGAGGTTAAATGGAGAGTGGTATCAATAGAGATCAGAGATTAAATTACATATAGGTAGGTAGTGAAAGCCTTCAATAAATGCTTCTAATTGTCAAAGATTAACAATGAGAGACTGTTCGCACCACAAGTGTACAAATCGCACCAAGTAATAAGTGATAAGTAAAGATTGTTCCTAAGGAGATTTGATTCTAAAACCTGTTCAAATAGCGATTATCACACTTTTGCCTAATTGAGCAATAAATATATCATGAGTGAAGAGAAACTATGTAATAAACCTATGTTAACATCAAAAATTAATATTAACATGTGATTCTTCAACTTCAATGATTTACAAATCCTTAAATTTGTATTGTTTTCATATGCTAAAATTGAGGCTTTTAACATAATTGAAATGCAATTTTGGTCCATAAGTGCTTATTGAACATCATAGATCGTTAGGTGGAATTAGCATGAAAAGTAGGATTAATTGTCATAATTGGAGATTAATTCGCATTATTGATTAATTTCTAGGGTTTCTTGATCTTGGCTTATTGTGATTTTCACTTGTAGGGTTGAAGAGCACCTAACCGTTCGGGTTATATCGGAGCAGTACCACCTCGGGCCCTCTCTTCAAGAATATTAGGGACCAAGGGGATAGTGGGAGCTACCCCCGAGTGTCGTGCTCTTGAGGAGCCTAAAGTGTAAATGATAACCTAATACCTAGATGCAAACTTGACGAAGCGGGTAAAAAGCATTTTTGTTTGGTTTTTATGTGAAGTTTGGTATGATAGTGTGAAAAGTGTTGTATGTTCAAGAAAGAATTGAGATTGGATTTAACGGGAGATTTGGATTAAATGGGGTGGATTAATCCTTGGTGAATAGAGACTTAAGACAATCATTGCTTCAATTTGTTTTTAGGGAGCTCTTTGGTTCATTAAAAAGGCCCCTAGAGGGATCCCTCTAGGCTAGGCTCGAATTGGGTGGATTAGTATCGGAATCCCGCTTACTAATCCCCCCAACACCGAGTTGATTAAGCTTAAAAATCAAAGTGAATTTGTTAATCGTAAGGGGCTATTAATCCGACAGCCGGGATCCCGAATTGCCACTTAATTAATCCTATGGTTCAATTAATTACTGGAATCCCACATAATAAATTAAAACACAAGGATAGAAGGCCAATGCGCAACTTAACAAACTCAATAGCCAATTCACAAATGCAAATACTTGACAAAGTGGTCTACTAAATGAGAATCCTCAAATAGCACAAATATTAACTAAAACATTCATTCAAAATGATGAATCCATACATTCAAACAAAGTTTAAGTAAATGAAGAACAAATGTCAAGCATACACAAATGGAAACAAGCTACAAGTGTTTCAACCACTCTCTAACAAAAGATAATTCGTAGAAATCACATCCAAATGAAGAAACAAGCCCTAGAATCCTAGAAACATGCTTAAACATAAGGAAGAGAGAGTGGGAGAACAAGAACTCCCCTAATGAAGCTCCAAGCTCAAGTCATTAGTCTCCATCACCAAGGATTTGTGCCCTCTAGCTACTGCCTTCCATGGAGAAGTCACCAACAAGAGAAATGAGAGTGGGTGCCATGGAAGTTTGGGGTGGAAAAGAGGTGGAAGATGAAGATGAGATGAGAGAATGAGAGAGCTAGGGTTTGGGTGTGTGTTTTGTGGACGAAATCTGCCTTCTAGGGTTTAGATTTTCGTATTTATAGGTCCCCAAGTCGGGTCTAAGAGTGGGTATTAAGTTGGATCCGAAACAGAGGCCCAAAACGCGAACTGAAATTTCTGCAGAACGCAGGCTCGCCGTCCGCTCGCTCGGCGAGCTTCGTTGCTCTCTGCCAAAAGTGGCCCTTTCTCGCCATCTGCTCTCCGCGGCGAGTACCATTCCTTTCTGCCTCTTCAGGGTGCTTCCTCGCCATCTTGCTCGCCGCAGCGAGGAGCCTTCATTTCTGCCTCTTTTGTTTGGCCTTTTTCTTCGTCCCGGGTCCAATCTCTTGGTCTTGAGCGACCCTACAAGTGAAAATAAGATAAAACCAAGATCAAATAGCCCTATAAATTAATTAATGCAATTAATCTACAATTATGGCTAATTACTCCTAATTTTACACTCATTTCCCTTGAGAGTTTGGAACATTCAATTAGACATTATTGGACCAAACTTGCATCTCAATCATGTTAATTGCCCCAATTTAAGCATATAAAAGCATTACAAATCAGATATTTGTCAAGGGTCGTCCAAGGACCAAAAGAGGAGGATTCTAGATGAGAAGAAGATAAAATTGAAGCTGCAAGTTTCGCATCTTTGCCGTGGCCTACCATGGCGAGAATAGCTTTGTTCGTCGTGGGTGCCCACGGTGAGGCTCACGATGAACGTGCGATTTCTACAATTATGCAGGCTCGACTTTTGAGCCAAACCGGATCCATACTTGAAACCCTCTCCTCTAACCCAACTCAAGAGGTATTAGCATAACTTGGAGGGTACATTTGGTAGATTTGGAACCCTAACCCTAGTTCTCACTCCATTCCCTCTCAACCTCTCATTCCACCTTCCATCTTTCACTCCAAATCATCCATGGCTTCTATTCCCATTCCTTTTGTTGGTGATTTCTCCATGGAAAGCAGCAACTAAGGAGTTCTATTCCTGGTGATGGAGATGGCAACATGAGCTTGGATCTTCATTAAGGGAGTTCACGCTCTCCCACTCTCTCTTTCTCTTGTATTTACACATTTCTAAGATTCTAGGATTTTGTTTATTCAATTGGATGTATTACTCATGATTATCTCGTGTTATAGAGTAGAAACGTTTGTAGCTTTATTTTCATTTGTGTATACTTGACAATTGCCCTTCATTGACTTGAACTTTGTTTAGATGTATGGATTCATCATTTTAAATGAATGTTTTAGTTAATATTATGAGCTATTTGAGGATTCTCATGTAGTAGATCATGTTGTCAAGTAATTGCATTTGAAAATCTTGCTCTTGAATTTGTTAAATTGCATTAGTGGCATTGGGCTTCAATCCTAAAATTTCGGTTCATTATATGGGATTTCAATAATGAATTAAAACCCTATGAATAATTAAGATGCAATTCGGGATTCCGGTTGTTGGATTAGGAACCCCTTACAATTGAAAATTTTAATTTGGTTATTGAGCTTAATAAACTTAGAGTTTGAGGGATTAGTAAGCGAGATTCTAGTACTAATCCACCCAACCTAAGCCTAGACTAAAGGGATTCCTATAGGGATCCTTTTAATTAACCAAAGAACTTCCAAAAAAAATTGTTTTGAAGCAACGATTGTTTAGTTTCCTATCACCAAGGATATTCATCCCTATTTAATCCAAATCTCTCTCTTTGTCCAATCCTTAATTTGCTTTTGAACATATCATATTTTTCACACCAATTTTACACCAAAAACCCAAACAATGATTTTACCCGCTTCTACAAGTTTAGGAACCATTTGAATAAGGCTCCTTGAGAACGATTCTCGGGGATAGCTTCCAGCCTTCTACTACCCCTCGGGTCAAAGTTTCTTGGAAAGTATATCTGAGGCTGCACTACACTAATACCTAAGTATTGGTGCTCTTAAAGGATAAAATAATGGGTCTACGATTATTTATCTCCTTTGCATTTCATAAAACTTGGTGAATTTCCTCTCAAATAGTATTTCCCATGTATATATGTGTTTGTCTAAAGTTCAAAGGTACTTGACTAAGTTCTCTCAAGTCAAAATCAAGTTTCTTTTTTCATCAAAATGCACAATCTCTTACTACAAGTAATCAAAATGGGATCACATTCCATGCTCATTACATAGATGAGCAATGTGTTTCTCAACTTAATGTGTACTGTTCAAATTTATTTTAACAATCCAGATTCATTTTTAATTTATTTTAATATTTTTTATAAATTTTTATTTTAATGGCTACAAAATAAAAAATAAAGTTAATCTTATAATTGTTATTTGTTAGAAAAACTATATTTATCTTTGAAAAAATGATCATTTAAAAATTCTAAATATAGACCATCCATATCAAATTTTGGATAGTCCAGATATCATTTCAGTGATGAGAAGTGCTTTCTCATCGCTGTGATGACCACTGAATGGGAACCCAGTAATCAAAATGGGATCACATTCCACTTTAAGCACCAACTTTGATGTGACAATGAAATGTTAGTAAATATATCTCTATTTTACCAACAAACCATCCATTTATCAAGTAAATTTCAACTCAAGCAAGATTTTAACTAAGTTCTACACCTATATTTGCTCTCTCAAGTCAAACCCAAATGAACAAATCAATCTATATGGTGGCCAAACACTTAAAAGCATAAAGAAAAGAATAAAATCCACATATATATATAGATATCATTAACTACCCAAAAAGAGAAAGAATCAAGTCTTAATCCATACAAAAGTTCAATATATATGGATTTTTTGTACTTTCAACTTTTCCATTTTTAGCTAAAAAACGTTTCATTTAAATTTTAAAAAAAATAGTATTTCATTTTTTTTTAATATAAGAATTAGTTGAGGATTAGATTTGGCTCTAAATACAAGAGTTAAATCCACTAATTCCTCATATTTATCATTTTTTCTCAAACTAATTAATCCCTATTGATTATTTCATGCATCCTTTTTTGTCTGAAATTGCATATATGTTAATGAAGTTTGTATCAAATAGATAATTTCAATGAAAATAATTTAAAAATATAGTTTATGGAAACTAACACACATCTTTCAGGGGAAATTCCAAATAAGACTCTTGAAATATGCATAGGACAGTTAGATGCAACTTAAATGTCCTTTACAAATTTAAAGGAAATTATAAAAATGCCCCTAGATAAAAAAAATTAAATAAAGGAGGAACCACCTACAAACGGAAGGTGGGGATTATTTAATTTATTTTTATTTTATTTTTTAGGGGGAGGGGGATGGTAAAAAGGGTATGGAATATGAGGGTGGTGGGATTCAAACCCACCCCCTTCCCTCTACGAGCTTGATGACTTATCACTAAGCCACCAAGCCCACTAAGCCCCCTCAATATATATATATATATGTTAAAAAAATATTGGTATCATTTTAAAGTCTTTCTCAATATTTTCCCAAATTCTACTTGTGTTTTACCAAAGTTGTTTTATGTGTTACCAAAAAATTTCTATGTTTTACCAACCCGTTTTTTACCAACTTGTTCCCAAACTTCAGCAACTTCTTTCATATTACCAAAAGTTTCTTATATTTTACCAAAATTGTTTTATGTGTTACCAACTTCGTCTTATGTAAATAAATGAAAACACATTTTGGTAACACACAAGGAAAAGTTGGTAAAGTTAGGGAGTTGGTAAATGAAAAAATATATGTTGGTAAAACTTTATACAAAGTAGGTAAAACATTATACAAATATGTTAAAACATTATACGAAGTTGATAACACAAAAAGAAGTAGTTGGTAAAGTTAAGGAGTTGGTAAATGCAAAAACACATGTTGGTAAACACTATACGAAGTTGGTAAAACATTATACAAAGTTGGTAAAACATTATACGAAATTGGTAACACACAAGAAGAAGCTGGCCAGTAAAGTTAGGGAGTTGGTAAATGAAAAACATACATTGGTAAAACATTATACGAAAACGGTAAAATATTATACGACGTTAGTAATACAAAAGAAGAGGTTGGTAAAGTTAAGGTGTAAAATCCTCCTCACTAATCACTTTCAAATCCAATATATAGTTCTGACTTATCCATTTGGAAACAATTTATGGAGTTAACTATGATAGAAAAGGAGACCACTTACAACAACAAGTCTATCATAGTTAGAAAAGAGTTCAACTAAAATCGGAAAACTAACTATGATAAAGAAAAAGACTACCATAATTATTTAAGAGTTTAGTTAAATTATTTAGTCTTAACTGCGATAGAAAAGAAAATGATATATCAAAGGAATCTATCTTAGTTAAAGAAAACATGATGATAATTTAACTTGTTTATTCATGATAGAAAAAGACAATCATGAATTATTTAAACGTACCTATCATGGCTAATAAAAGACTACAATAGCTTAAAAAGATTTACCATGTTAGAAAATGACAACTGCTAACACAGTTATAGAAATTCATTATACAAATTGTTTAACCTAACTATGTTAGAAAAGACCCTAACATAATTAGAAAGGAATAATCCTTAAGTAAGATAAGTCTAGGCGCTCCTAACATGATATGGTGATTAAAACAAATCTTAAAACATGACATGCCCTTCTTTGCAAATGTCCACAAAACACGAGTTAATTCAATATTTGTAAAACAATTTCCTATCACACACACTGCCATTTACCCACAATTGTAATCTTCCAACGTGCTTTACAATAAAACATCAAAAGCATTTCAAGACCAACAAACTGCATCCCGAACACTCAAGGTGACATATATGTGAAATAGCATAAATACATGACAACAATCCTAATATCCACAACTAACAAACATTAAATAGATAGTACAGTCATAATATCCACAACTAGCCAATTACCAGAAAAGGACCGGATTCAACAAAACTAAACAAACACAAAAAGCCATTGGCTCAATCAAATGAAGGCCACAGCCCAGCATACTTACCAATATCCCACAACATCCAAAGATTAGCCACATGCCACATAATACATTTCTAAAAAGCATAGAATTCATCACCAGGCTTCCGGCCACAGGTTGCCGGAAAGGATCGGTCTTAACAAATATTATCATACGGTAATCCATAACATAATATGTAAATGTGAAAGCAATTAAATAAGGATGCCTAGTCTAAAATGTTTGGCAATATACATAATAAAAAGAAATAACCAATTAATAAAAGGCCTCACAATCAGCGAGTCTCTTCTAGCTCCTTGCCTTCCCTTCTAGACTAGTAGGTACTAGGACCTGAAAAATGAATTTAAGATAAATGTATTTAGAATTATGGTATCAATATTTTTATGATTAATAAATTAATTTTTCACTTGATTAACATTCCTAAAATTCTTTTATATGGTTGGGCTTAAATCCATCCAGCGCTCTTTCAGCTCCAAGTTGACTCCATCAACACATTTGACCAGCACGAGATAAAATCCAACCCATTCCATGCGCATCCTTTGATTGAATGTCTGCTTTAAATCACTAGTAGTGAAGGTAACTTAGCTTCACTTACACCTATCACAACATATAAGCCTTGGACTTTGGCTCTCATTCTTGAAATAAATCCAGTAATTTGTGAAATATAATTTTGCGGCTGTAGCTTTCTATTCAAGAAATTATTGGCTACTTTGAGAGTACCAAGACATCTGTATTCAGCCAATGAGAGTACCACAGATCCGCAGAGAGTATAAAGTAATGAAGTTTTTGAAACTAAGGTTGAAAATCATGCTGTAGCGTGCTCATAAATTTACACTGTAAATGTCAAAAGGACTATAGAGTTTTGAATTTCAAATACTTCAATACAAAAATTAATTGGTTTTTTCAGAGAAATTAAAGATATAATTACATAGACTTTTATTAGAGTGGACAACAAATGTGAAAACACCCTGGTACCATTTTAGAAACGAAAAAATAAGAGAAATATTGGAGAAAAATATTATGTATCAAGAATGAGCCGAGTAAACAGTATATACTAGAAAAATATAAAGGTGTAAAGATCATGTAAGAAAATGATGAACAAAAATTATTCAACTATGGAGTATAAAGCTTACCCGATCAAACCGATTCAAGTCTTCTGAACTCACAATGTCAGGCAACTAGAGTCTAACAGAGATCATGTAGTAGATAACTAGAACTAGGAAAGAGAGGGAGAGAAAGCTAGAGCAGTTTTGGTTGGGGTGAGGAACAAATGAAAGGTGCACCGCCTATTTATATAATACTCAGAATAAACACCGGAATGGAAGATGTCACCCTACCAATTACTGATTGACTTTCTCAAATATTTTGCTCATTGGATCCATTCGAATAATTTGGACCATTGAGGGTGGATCCGGATATATAGTCCAAGAGATATTTTTGTTCCACTAACCATCAAAGTATCTAACTCCCTGAAACATGCGGTCCTCTTTGCGAATAAAACGCCATCCACACATAATTGATTCCAAGTCAACCAATCTTGATGGAGGCATCTCCCAATCAGTACAAAATCTCAAGCGAATTTGACTGTAATTCCTTGATAATTCACTTCTGTTTTCCTCTTTAATTTTCCAAAACACAATCTACATATGAGAAGATTTTATTTGTTTCTCATACCCACGTGTCCTTCCTGGAAGGGACACATACTTTCCATCGGAAGCTTTAAAAATCGAAACCCCAGCGAGGCAAACAAATTTTATTGTCAATTACAACGCACAACCCATTCCTAACCATTCATCTTAAGGGATGTCTATTGTTATAGAAGCTACAAGTTCCTTATTTAGAGGAAGATGATTCTGATTCTCAAACCATGGCGGTATTTCACTCCCTGGAATAGTCACTGAAAAAGTTCTTATTCTCCGATCCGTAATCTTTCTGCATGTTGGCTATCCTAACACCAAGAAATTCATCATATCACAAATTTTATATACTTCTTCCATTCCTAAATATAAGATCTAGTTGACTATTATGGAAAATCCGAAGAAAGGTAAATAAGTTACTTATAAAGTTATTAGCCTAAATTTTTCTTTAAACTAGTTTATTTAACTTATAAGCTAACATATAATATAGGGTTAAATGTCATATTTAAACCTGAAGAGTGCAAGGTGTATTATATCTTTCCTTAAAGTATTTTTGAGTCCAAATGTGCCCTCAAAGTATGAAAATTGATCAATTTCGCCCTTCAACCGTTAAAAAATCCATGTTGATTGTTAAATAGTGTACGTTATTAACGGTTGAAAGGCGAAATTGATCCATTTTCATACTTCAAGGGCATATTTGGACCCAAAAATACTTTAGAGGCAGATATGATACACCTTACACACTTCAGGGGTAAATATGACCTTTAACCCATATAATATAATAATACAAAAAATATATTATGATTAAATGGCATATTTAGTTTCCTTAATCTCTCCAAAAACATCAATCAAATCTTATATTTATGACTGGAAAGGAGTACTTAACAACAAAAGATATGCATAGATTTGTGTGATACAAAATAGTATATGTACATACCTGTTCAATTAAAGCAAAGAAACACAAAAAATTTGGGTCTGACAAAGTTCTCAGTGAACCACATTCTCCTGTATCCATCATATTTAAACCCGGTGAGGGCTGTAGCAAAAGTTAAAGCTTTGGGCAGGAATTCAAATAAAGAAACTTCAGATTCAAAAGATTAGAAATGCAGCCATCAGTTAGATTCAAAAACTCGTTCCCACTCAAATCTAACTTCTGCAGTAATGATAAGCCACTGAGGTCATCATAAGGAATGATCCCATCAACAATATCACAGTAACTCAAACATAGTTCTGTTAGTGATTCAATATTGAAGATGGAAGCAGACAATGTTAAGACCTTAGGAAATGAATTCCTCTGAAACATTTGGTTCCATCGAAGATACCATGCACTCCAGTTGGAAGTCGGCTTTTTGCATCCATTAAATGACAGTATCTTTAATTTTCTTAAATGAAAAATAGAAGAAGGTACTTCTCCTATAGATGTTCCACTTGCGTCAAGCTTTTCCAAGGCTTCATTTTCACCTAGATTTAACCCGTCAAATCCAAAGTTTCTAGGCTAGTTAATAATTCAAGTGACTCAGGAGGACTGGAAATACTTGTCTCTTTGACATCAAGAGTTATGAGCTTTTTCATCTCTTTTCCAAATTCTGGAAGACTTTTTACCCGAATGCATCCGCACAGAATAAATTGTTCTAGAGACTTCACTTCCAATTTTTTTTTTCGGAAGGAGTTTAAGATTCAAGCAACCTTTCAAATTTACTTCAACCAGCCAGTGAAGCAGCCCAAGCGAAGAATGAATTCGAATAAATGATATGCATCCCTCAAGAATTAATCTTTTTAAATTTTGAAATCCAAAAAGATTTGGAGTTTGAAGGAGGTTTCTAGAATGGCTCAAGTACAGAATCTCCAGTTTGTTCATAGGCTGATCAAATAAAAAGATAGGAGAAATCAGTCACCTAAAAACTAATAATTCAGCTTCATCATTGAATTATGTGAGACTGCTTAATTATAAGGTATCTAACCTGTGCATCACTAGAAAGGTGCTTTATTTTGTTATTTTGCATTTTGAGATATATGAGTTGATCCATTTGTTCTGTTGAAGGAAGAGCTTTAGAAGAATAGCCATACCAATGAAGAACTTTTAATGTCCATGGAAAGACCTTGACATCAAGGGGAAGATCAAAATGACATAATATGATTAGTAATCGAAGCAGACACATTCTTAAGAAGGATTCAGGATTCTAAGTTGCTTTATCTTTTGCAAAAGTAAAGGGCAAAACAACACCTTCTGTTGCTTCACTTCCCTAATAATAAGAAACATTAATTAGTCACTGAAGTTAGTATAATAGCAAAAAGCTAAGGTAACAAGGGGTATAAATTAAAAATTTAGATGAAGAAACTTTGTAACAATATTGTTGGTAGTTATATAAAATTAATTACTCACCATATTTCTATTTAGTACTTGATCAATGTCATCAGAAAACCACAATCTACTGCGCCTTCCAAGATCATCACGAGACTAATGAAAAACAACAAGTCTGCCCATTTCTTGAACCAGATCATGCATCTCAATGTACTTGACATTGCCAAGCTCAATTTCAAGTAGCAATAATTTGTCAATGAGATTTTTCATAACAATTGTTGCCTCAAGATCACAGCTTGCCAATATTTGCATTACTTCATCCTTGCCCCAAAAACTGAAAAAACATGCAATATCCAAAAACACCGTTTTCTCCATGTAGTTTAATGCATCATAACTTAATCTATGCACTTTAAAAATATCATTATTTGAATCCTTTCTCAGCATATTGACTTATCGGCTATTTGCGATCTCTACCGTAAGCGCACGAGTCGTCAAAAATTTATAGTATAGAAAAAAGTGTTGTTCTACAGAGATTGTGATTTAAGCAAGTTAATTAGTGCTAATTAAGTTCTTAATTAGAAAAGAGTAGGAAAATTTCTAAAAATTTAGTTCAAAGAGAAATTAAATTGGAAATGATTGTAAAAGGGAAAAATTGTTGTAAACACACTAAATCAAATATGAGAAAGTTCTAGGGTTACTTATCCCCATTTTTACTTCATTAACTAGTTAATTTCCCTTCTTTTTAGCAACCTAATGAATTTATGTGTGAGTCCAAGGTTCAATTGCATTTGAAAAAAGCTTTCTCAAGTCGAAATCAAATTTATACTTGCATTAATTGCACAATCTCTTGCCACAATTAATGCAAGTTATAATTCTCAACCAGCCTCATTTGACAATGTTAGATTAATAACTATATTTCTACGTTACCAACTAACCATCCATTTAAAACCATAAACTTCAAACCCAACATAATTTTATTTAAGTTTTAAAACAAAATACAATTTCTCAAGCCATATTTCATTTAACAAGTCAAGTGGTGATCAAGCACTCGTAAAATAAGGAGCAAAATGAAAATCCACACATATACTTCATTCATTACATAAAAAGAAAGGGAAATACAAAGTTCAATCCATAAAAATAGTTCAAAGCAACCCTAGAAAAGAGTTTTAGTTACACATAAATGAAGCTAAAACAAAAACAAAATCTATACAATAGTTCATTGCAGCAGAATTGAAATGAAGAAGGATGGTAACAAAGAAAAATGGAGCTCAAATCTCTTCAAAACTCCTCCAAATCAAAGCTCCAAGCCTCCCAAATCTCTCAAGCAACTCTAGAACTAAAGTCACTACCTTCAAGGGGGTCTGTCTGAATTTTTGCTCGAAAACCTAGGTTTATCCCTCTGAAAATCAGCCCAATTTAATTACTCAAAACGCAAAGTTTTATCTGGGCCTCGCCGTGGCCCTCGTTATGGGAGGCCACGGCGAGGGACAGAGAATTGACAAAGTAGGGGAGCCTCGCCGTGGCCCTTGTCGTGGGGTGCCACGACGAGAGACAGAATCCATGCCAAAGAAGAAGGCCTCGTCGTGGCCCTCTCTATGGGGGTCCACGGCGAGGTACAGGGACCACGCCTCCTTATTGTGTGTCTCCAGATCCTTTGCTCCGCTTTTGTTGCTCCGAGGTCTTTCTTTGCTCTTTCTACTTGTCCGCCTCTTCCTACATAAGAGGGAGAGGGTTTATGAGTTCTAAAAATTCACTCATAAAAATATCATTAAGCTCCAAAATTTCACACATATGTGAGTGTTTCTTGGTTTATCTCTTTCTATGAGTTTTTGTATTCTTTTTCAAAGCTATAGGGTGTGTTTAGATTGACTTCTAGAAAAGTGACTTATATATAAGTCAGATTGAAAATAAGTCAGATTGGGTAATGACTTTATGTTTGGATGAGCTGTGAAAAAAATGACTTATAAGTCAATTGAACTTTTGAAACATGTTTGAATGGTTTATCTTGAAAAGTAAGTTTAAGATGAAAATGACGAAAAAAGACATGAACTTTAGAACATAATAGAACTAAATTAAAATTATCCATTAAATCTTTGAATTATGATGATTTTGATTGAAAAATTAAAATTATTTGCAAAAAAAATTAAAATGGAAATTTTATTACAATTATTTGCAAACAAAATAAAATGGAAATTTAATTAAAATTATTTGCAAACATAATAAAATGGAAAGTTAAATAAATATATTTAATGGATAAAAATGGAAACTTAAATAAACATATAAAATGGAAATTTAATTAAAATTATTTGCAAACATAATAAAATGGAAACTTAAATAAACTATAAAACGGAAACTTAACAAAATAAGTTCTTTTCAACCAAAAATAAGTTGAAATTTTCAAATTGTGCTTATAAGTTCTTATAAGCCATAAAAACTTTTTTTTACAAGTCCAACCAAACACACATCAAAATGCCTTTTCCCATTTTAAGTTCTTATGGCTTAAAATAAGAACTTATTTGCCCCCAGAAAGCCCAACCAAACACACACTTAGGGTGTGTTTGGATCAATGTAATTAAACCCGGATCGGTGACTGAACCGGCCGAGATGGGTCAAGGGTTAGTGGGTCGGACCGTAATCAACCCATGAGCCAGACCAGTGATAATTAAAATAATACAATTTAATTAAAATCATAAAACTTTTTATATTTTAATTATGAAAATGTTGGTCTTTGAATAGATAGCCATTAATAGATAGCCAAATTTCTATGTACTCTCTTTATTCCTTATTATAAGATACCAAATTTATATATACCAACTAATATTATTTTTTCTTTTTATTTCTTAGGTTTTTATCCCTTTGCCACTGACCACACCAAAGTGACTACTCTACTTATTAAGTTCATTCCTTTAGATAAAAAAAGTTCATTCTCAATTTTTCTAATTCCTCCTTTTGCTTTTACTTTCTCTCTCCCACGTGAATTCTCTTACACTCCCTCTCCTTTTTTACTTACTCTCCTGCCACATGTCTTTCACTTCCTTTTTGTTCTCTCTATCACACGCCACTTTGCTCTTTCCTCTCATTCTCTCTTTACTGCATATAGTTCGGAAAGACACACAGCAATGAATATTTTCCCTCTTTCCTCTCTTGCTCTCCCCCAGCAGCCATGGCTTCTCCGGCAAACTATTATGGCGAGAAAGTAGTCGCAATGTCCGAGCAACTTACAGATCTATCATCTCAGTAATTTTGTGTTTCTTTTTCATTATCACCATCACATTTCTTCTCTCCTTCCTCTTAGTTCATTTCTAGTTCATCTTTTTTATCTCTCCTTCTTCACTTCTTCATCTTCCCTGTCTGAATCTGTGGATCTGAGGAAGAAAATATTCAACTCGGCTAACTCGCCTCGCTCGGCGAGTTTTCCGAGTTAGTCCCGGGTCTCCCTGGGCAAACCGAGTCAAGGCCTGGCTAGCAGGACCCCGAGTCAAGGGTGCAACCGGACCGGCTGGGTGACCGAGTCAGCGAGTTCCGGGTCAACCCGGCCGGTCCGGTCCGGTCCGGGTTTAATAACCCTGGTTTGGATTAACTTATGGAAAAGTGACTTATATATAAGTCAGATTGTGTATTGACTTTTATGTTTGGATGAGCTGTGAAAAAAATGACTTAAGTTAATTGAACTTTTGATGCATGTTTGGATTGACTTCTTGAAAAGTAAGGTTAAGATGAAAATGATCAAAAAGGACATGAACTTTAGAGAATAATAGAACTAAATTAAAATTATCCATAAAATCATTAAATTATGATAATTTTGAGTTAAAAATTAAAATTATCTGCAAAAAAAATAAAATGGAAATTTAATTACAATTATTTGCAAACAAAATAAAATGGAAATTTAATCAAAATTATTTAATTAAAATGGAAATTTAATGCATTCAGATTTTATTTCAAAAAACAAAAAGGAAAAGAAAGAAAGGGACCATAAACAGCGCGGGCCCCAAAAAATAAGTCCAAACATGTATACAAGCAGCACTCCCGTGGACTTTCCTTCTG
Organism: Mimosa bimucronata; assembly: GCA_037074515.1. Lineage (NCBI taxonomy): Eukaryota > Viridiplantae > Streptophyta > Magnoliopsida > Fabales > Fabaceae > Mimosa > Mimosa bimucronata. Next base: position 2,121,492 of record CM073443.1, read on the forward strand.
CTTTGGCAACAAAGAAAAAAGAAAGAAAATGACCTTCCTTCTGCGTACAAACAGTATGGGCCCCACTCATTGCAACAGTAATAAGCTCTTATAAGTCACCTATAAATTGAAAATTTCAACTTGTACTTATTTGGACTTATTTCTCATAAGTCCTTATTTTTTCAAGCCCAACAAACATTTTCAAATGGGCTTTTTTTTCATTTTAAGTCCTTTTGACTGAAAATAAGGACTTATTTTGAGAAAACAAGTCCAGCCAAATATGTTCATAATCTCAAAATCTTGTACAAATATAAGAAAAATGTGATTGAATATGTGAAATTATGGAGCTTATCACATATACAAAGCATCTTTCCATTTCAATTCCCTTCGTCCACAAAAGAAGGAACCCAAAACACGACGAGCCAAAGGAAGGCCATTTGCAAAAGTAATTACACTGATTTCGCCAATTCCAACAAACTCTTTGTAGGAGGATATCCTCAAAACGCTTTTTCACAAAAAGGCTGAAGAGATTTATCTTTGTTCATTGGTTTAACCTCATGCATTTCACCCACTTGATGAGATCTCGGTATGTCAGCATCTTTTGTTGTAATGATTATTCTACTCCCACCACCAAACCGCCCCCGGCTTCCTGCTAAATTCTCTAATTGGCTTATATGATTAACATCATCAAGGATAAGCATCACCTTTCTATTGCAGAAAAAGTATCCTAATATGTTCTTTCCTTGATGCGTGTCTTCAAATTGGAAGTTTTTTGCTTTGAGATGTGAAAGCAGTTTGTTCTGTAAGCGAAGGAGGCCATGTCTTTTAGAAAGCTCCCTAACATTGGAAAGAAAGCAATGAAAATCAAATTGGTGATAGAACCTCTCATAGATAGCTCTAGCAATAGTGCTTTTGCCAACACCTCCCATGCCCCATATTCCTATAAACCGAACATCATCCATCCCCATTCCTAACACTGATACCATTTCGTCTACACCCCACTCAATTCCAATTAGTGCATCACTTATAGTCACAGGTGTCAATTTTGAAAACTTTGCCCCATATATGATCATTCACATCCTCAATAAGTTCTGCTTCAGTCCTACAAACACAATTTTTTCCATCACAAGAAATACACTCCCCTGGTTCTATTTATAATGCTTTTCTAACATATTTCACACAAACCATAGGAAATCTTAAATCTTGTTAACTCTACCTTAAAATGTGACAACTTTTATAATAAAAATTAAGACATAGTTGGGACAACATTCTAACTTGAAATAACACAAGTTTTAAATGCAAAAACAAAAGTTTCAGTAATGAGAGAAATTCCATTATAAACATTTAAATTGATAATAAATTGCTTGACTTTCAAAAATACCTAAATGTTGAGCCTGTATGGAATTTAATAGAGTATGGGAAACCATATATCTCCTATATTATCAAATTTAATAAGAAAATAATTAAACAAAAGAAAAAACGACAAAACAATTGTAGTCCAATGCAAACCACCGAATGTGTCACGCATAATACAGTACGAAGTAGCATTTGTAACTCATGGCCTCCTATAAGATTAACTATTAGCTAGATAATTAGATTTTTATTTTCTTTAAAGTATTTTATAATAAATATTTTAAACTATAAACCATGAACTGATCCTTTCAAAAAAAAATTAAATAGATATAAATCATTCCTTGAAATGCTAGATAAATAATAAAAAGATTTAGGTATCTATGATAGCATGTAAGAAATGATTATTAAATTGATAATTTGCTCTGTCAAATGAAAATTTTTATCGCTCTGAAAATAACATGTGGGTACACATGCAAACATCTTGGATGCACTACTGCTCAATGATTTGGTACAAATAATATACACAAGTTACTCAATGTTATTATTAAAAAAAAAAAAAAAAAAACTTACCGATATTGAACGGAATCTAAACCAGATAAATCAGCCACATCTCTTAGAGAATCCCTCCATTTTTTAACCTTCGATCTGTCTTTTTGGGGCTTCTTTTCAAGTTTGGCCAATTGGTCTTTTAGGAACTTCTTTTCAGGTTTGGTGAAAGCTTGACCAAAGGGCCCTCGTTGATTCCTTACATCAGATGGACTTGCATAATAAAATATGGGGAAAACTTGTTGACCCGTGTCTTTTCTTGAGGCAAGAATATGGTGAAGTTCATCTAGACACCATGAAGAAGAGGCATAATTTTCAGAGAGAATAACAACTGCAAATTGAGATTCTTCAATTGCTTGCAGCAAATCCTGTGTGATAGAATCTCCTCTTCTAATTTCTTCATCATCTCTGAAAACTCTAAACCCACTCCTAGTTAAGGCAAGATTACAAGTGGCTTGTGAAACCTCTCCGACTGTCTTCACCTCTAAAACTCAAGAAAATGTCATACATCCAGGTTCTGCGGGTTGGATTAGAGAAAGAAGGGTATGAGGACAATGCTTCTTGGTGACTTGCCATAAATGTTTGAGCCAACTTATGAAGTATAATTTGATATGACAGTTATAAAAACCTACCCAAACCAAACCATATCATTAGCCCTAAAGGAAGACATATCAAATATGAGATGACGAGAGAATACATAAATTAAAGAAGGAAAAGAAAAATAGAGCAAGGTGTGTAGATGGATAAGATAGTAACCTGGGTTTTGAAGCTATAAATGATGGAGTGTCTAGAATCTAATTATATAAATGCTATATATAACTTTTAGCTAGACTTTACTTGCAATTCGTTGAGCATGGATGTAGGCCTTTATTTTATGGGATAATTGTATTGAAGTGCCGAACAAGATATATATTTAATAGTGAAAAGTATCAATGAGTTGTCAATAATGTTTTCATTTGTTAATGGTGACATTTTGCCATTTTCACTTGTCAATGATGTTAATTATTAACAACTAATTGATTCTTGTCCGATATTAATCCCCTGCTTGAGACTTCAATACATTTCTCAGTTATTTTATTGGATCAACTAATTCTTAAAATATTATTTAATTTCTTGTTCCGAATCTTTCCCTGACAAAATAATGCGAGAAGTTAGGGAAGTAGCTTCCCGTGAGTTTCCCCTTTTGAGAAATTCTTAACTGTAAACCTTTCCCTCATCTTAAAGAATAGCGTTGGATTTACACCGTAATTATATGGAAGACTTGCATTGTCTTTTCTAATAATTTTTGTATTGACCCAGTTTTTTAATGGTGCCCTGTGTGTATAAAAAATTATGAAATCTCAAAAAGAATGTAATCACTAAAAATATTATTCATAATAATGAGTTAGCAGTATAAATCCGTTTTCAATTCATGCATCAAAATTTGTTATTGCTTAGATTGTTGTGAGACTTTGGGGGGGGGGGGTGAGCCTTTTAAATAAATATATTATTTTCTTATAATCTCATGTTATTTTCGCTTATTTATGTGGGCATGACGCTTGTATAATCTTACTGGCATATGACAAATCCTTAGATTTGTATATATTTCTTATAATTATTTGAGGCTATTAACATGCTTATGATGCAATTAGTCTAATAAGTGGCTATTGAATATCATAAGTCCAAAGGTAAAGATAGCATGAAATTAGTATTAAAAGGTCATAATTGTATACCAATTGGAAGCAATTGAGTTCTAGAACAGTTTGATGCTTGTTTCAATGTATTTTTAGTTGTAGGACCATGGGTAAAACACTTCATTTACAATAGAAAAACTCAATTTTCTAATAGAGAACTGAGCCGCAACTTAAATTTTTTGACCGCAGTTCAATTTGTCTCTGTTTCAAAATAAAGTTATAGAAACAAACTTAACCGCAACTTATTTTGCGTCAAATTCAAAGAAAAGTCACAGAAGCAAACTCGGCTGTGAAGACAGCAAAATGCACAACAGCAACTAGGCGAAAATTTGAGGGTTTCACATGGAGAAACTCAAGGAGGTCGAGCCATTCGAATTTCTGGGCATTCTTGGGAGCATTTGGGTGCTAGAGTTTGGTTCTTAAAGGGCTTGAGGCAAAGGATTGAGCTTGGGAAGAGATTTGGAACCCTAAACTCTTCTTCCACTCAATTCCTTCAATGGATTGCTCTTCTCCTCCCCTTGTACTTCCTCTATGATGAGAAGCAAATAAGCTTCCCCATTCTTGGTAGTGGAGTTTAAAAAATGAGCTTGGAGTTTCATTAGGGGAGTTTTGTGCAATTGGTTGTAATTCTTCATCTCCATATGCTCATGAGAGTGGTTGAAACATGTTTTTGCTATTTTATCATGTATGGATGCTTAACATTCACTACAACAAAGGGTCTTACTGGCGATTAGATTAGTAGCGGATGCCTCAAACCGCCAGTAATGTAAATTTAGTAGCGGTTATAAAGAGAAATAGCAAGTAAATATGACTATTTAACCTAAGGCCGGCGGTTACGTAGACCAAACCGCTAGAGCTGGTAATTCGGGCTAAGCCCATCGGGCCGGCCCTTTTAGGCCCTGGCCCTTGAAGGACCGGTGATAACTCCTAGAAATTCATGATATTTGAGTATATTTTACTTGAGTTTTTGTCTATTATTGATACATTTTGGATACTCAAGAGGGAAAATGCTCATTTGATCTTCGGTTGCACCTTATTGTATATTTCTGTAGATTTTGATTGTTTTTGTAGTTAATTTCTTATATTGTTGTATATAATTTGTGTAGGAATAAATTGAAGCAATAAACAAGAGATTTTAGCCCTCCTCCAAGCTCCCAATTGAACAAAAATAAGAAGAAGCCAGATCAGCCCAAGAAATAAAGAAAACAGAGCAAAGCACAGAATTAACGAGACTTCGCCGTGGCCTCGCCGCGGCGAAGCCACGGCGAAGTGCATCTGCCTCTGCCCCTATTTTGGTGAGCTCGCCGTCAGCTCGCCGCGGCGAAAGCCACGGCGAGCAACCCTTAGCCAGAAATTTTTGGAGCTCGCCGTGGGCTCGCCGCGGCGAGACCCACGGCGAAGTTCGTGTTCTGCTGCGTTTCGACAAGTTCAGACGCGTTTTGAAGGAAATAAAAGCTAGGGCTTCGAGCTTATTCGTCATTCTTCGACTTCTAGGCATATTTTGGAGGTGTTTGGCTCTGCTAGGGCTTGGAGATTGGTGGGATTTGGCTTGGGCTCGGAGCTTCAAAGAGATTTGGGCTTCCTCTCTTGGTTTATCTCTTCCTTCTTCATTCTCTTCTCTTGTTCTGATTTGTAATGTTGTATATATATGCTCCCTTGGAGTTGTAGAATATGAGTAGCTAGATACTTTGATTCTAGGATTATTTTGATCTCTTGTATGTATTGATTCTTGATTCCTCCTCTTGATTTGTGATTAATGATATCTAAGTGCTTATTTTACCCCGTTCTTAATGCTTCTAAGTGCTTGATCACCATTTAGATGTTGGGTTCGCTTGATTTATGACTCGAGAGAGCTAGGTTGAGTGTAGAACTTGGGTAAAGTAGTGCAAGAACCGGAAGTTTGCGTGACGAACGGATGGTTTTGTTGGTAAGATAGAGATATACTTGCTAGCCTTGCATAGTCACATTAGGGTTGGAGTGTGATAATTGGGTCCTATCAAATTGTGGCAAGAGATTGTGCAATAGAATAGGACTAAACACTTGTTCTTGACTCGAGAGAGCATTACAAGTACTCTTTGAACCCTAGATTAGCATGTGGTGTTGTTGAGAGCTTCTTGAGGGAAGGTCAATTGAGTTTTGAGAAGTACAAGGGGGATAGATAATCTTAGGATCCATTTTAGCCTTGAGGTTGGAGAATCACCTGTTTATATTTTATTTTCATTTATTTTCTTAGTTAATTTTAAATCTCTACATTTGTATCACTCAAATTGGGCGAGAGTGTGATAATCATTGTTTGACCGGGTTTTGGACAAATCCTCGTGGGAACGATACTCTACTCTTCACTTTATTACTTGGCGCGACCCGTGCACTTGCGGCGCGTGGCGAACAGCCGGGCTTTGATTTTGGAGGCTTCAAAAAGGAATCGGGTTTCACGGGCTGGCCCTGTAGGGCTGAGGGCTTCAAAGGGCCGGCCCTTTAAGCCTGTCACACACATATATATTTAAAAAATTAATAACTACAAAATAAAATAATTAATTAAAGGTAAAAAATCATAATACCTAATTCCCAATATTTATCATTGTTTGATAATTTCTTAGTGAGTAACTTATTTATATATATATGGACAATATATATTAAAATAATTAATTAAAAATAAACATATATTTTGTGACTTATATAAAAATATGGACAATATTTATCATTGCTTGATAATTTCTTAGTGTTTGTTGCTTATTGGTGTTTGTATTGTAAATTAAAATTGATATTTATGTTGACGATAAGGATTTTTTTGCTTTAATTTTTTCTACAGAAAAAGATTAAAAAATAGTGTATAAGCGTTAATCGGGCCAGCCCTGAGCCCTGCCATTCAAGGGCCGGGCCTTGAAAAATAGGGATATTTACACTACCCGGGCTTTTCGGGTCGGCCCTTTTAAGGCCCTGGCCCTTGAAGGGCCAGTCCAGTAGGGCCGGGCCGGCCCTGATGCACAGCTCTACAAACCGCCGCTAAATTGGCGCCCTTTGGCGGGAACATTAGTGGCGTAAATTTAATAGCCGCTATGTGGACAAAACCGGGGGAAAATGAAAGGCAGTTGAGTTAGTGGCAGTTTTTATACATTAGTGGCGATTTTACTAATAACCGCCACTAATTACCTTAATTAATTTCAGTTTACATTAATTGTTCCCTTGATTTAGTGGCAATTTGAGCTGCGGTTATACCTTAAACCGCTACAATTACTAGCAGTTATGGCTTAAACCGCTACATTTGTGAGTGCTTGTGTTGGTGGGTTGTTGACCTATTGCGGCTCTTAAAAACCTAAGCGCTGGTATAGGTTAAAACATATCCCCGCGCTTATTTTATTCAAGCACCGGGATAGGCTTTCTTTTTCTTACTTTTTATTTTTTTTATTATATTGTGACCTATTTCAGCACTTATTTCGTATAAGCGCTGGGATAGGTTTATTTTGCTTTTATTTTTTTAAAAAAATTCTTAACTATTCCGACGCTTATTTCATTTAAATACTGGGATAGGCTTTCTTTTTCTTACTTTTCATTTTTTTTATAAAATTGTGACCTATCCCGGCGCTTATTACGTGTAAGCGCTGTGATAGGTTTATTTTGCTTTTATTTTTTTTTTAAAATGTTCTTACCTATCCCGACGCTTGTTTCATTTAAACACTGGAATATGCTTGCTTTTACCTATTTTTTATAAAATTGTGACCTACTTATTCCATATAAGCGTTGGTTGGAATAGGTTTATTTTTGTTAGAAAAATATATGCTCTAACCCGGCGGCGCTTATATATTCCCTCTTAAAAAAATTTCATCTACCTCCCTGATCCCTCAAATACTACCAGATCGCAGCCCAGATTTCTTCTAGACTCTCCTTTTTCCCTCCTTCTCTCTCTCATTCTCGCCCAGCCATTCTTCATCTTCGATTGTCGTTGTTCGATGAAGATGAAGGACAAAGTTCAGGCTAGTCCTCTTCCATTAGAAGTCTTCTTCCCAGATCTATGTCTTCCAAACCGAAGTCTATCTCAAACCCTAAAATCCATAAACCAGATCCATCTTTCGAGTTTTTGTTTTGTTTTATTAACCACTCTTGGAGTTCACTGTCCTTCTTCTGGTCTCATACAGCGATTCTGATAAGAACAGAAGTTTTTAAGAAGAATAAGACAAGGAATAAGAGAGAAGAAGGTAGGAGAAACAGAGAAGTTGAGAGAAGTTGAGAGAAGAAGAAGAGAGGTTTTCTGAAAATGCACATATCATAACTTCCTCCTTTGTACGTGGAGATATAAATACATGACATGCAAAACAGTAACTGACAACAAGAAAAGACAAAACAACCATTTAATTAATATTTAATTACAACCCTGCCCTTATAAAACAAATAGCATATCAATACTCCCCCCATTAACTAAATCCTTGTCCTCAAGGATTCACTGATGATACAAATACAGGATAACGGTGGGAGAAATCACTCCAATTTTCCCAAGTTGCTGCTTCTGGAAGTTCACCACACCAATGTACTAATACTTGAGTAACAGCACGATGGTTCTTTGGCACCACACGACGATCCAGGATGGCGTAAGGTTCTCTGGGCTCTTCTCCTTCTGACAGTACATCAGGCAGTGGAAGAATGGGAACAGATGAATCTGGACAGTGCTTTAATTGTGATACGTGGAAGGTAGGATGGATACGGGATGATCCTGGCAATTCCAAAGTGTAAGCCACCTCACCCACTTTTGCAGCAACACGAAACGGTCCGAAATAACGAGGAGAGAGCTTCTCAGATACTCGTGAGGTAACTGATATTTGTCGGTGGGGTTGTAATTTCAAGAAAACCCAGTCACCCACCTTAAAACATCTTTCACTCCTATGTTTATCAGCAACCTGCTTCATTCGATTAATAGCAGTGGATAAGTTAGTCTTCAACTGCAACAGAACTCCCTCCCTAGCTGTAAAAGATCGGTCAATGGACTCCATAGAAGATTCTTGTGGCAAATATGGTAAGTGTAAAGGTGGTGGCTGTCCATACATAACCTCAAAAGGAGAAATCTTTGTTGATGAGTGAAAAGTTGTATTGTACCACCACTCCGCCAGTGGAAGCCATTGAACCCATGCACTTGGATGTTGCCATGAAAAACACCTAAGATAGTGTTCGAGGCAACGATTCAGAACTTCGCTTTGGCCGTCACTTTGCGGATGATAGGCTGTTGACATACGTTGCTCTACCCCCAGTCTCAACAAGAACTCTTTCCAGAAATGACTTGTGAAAATTGGGTCTCGGTCACTTATAATATTAGCAGGGGCTCCATGTAATTTATAAATATTATCAACAAAGAGCTGTGCTAACTCAGATGCTGTGAATGGATGAGCTAAAGGTATAAAATGAGCATATTTACTCAACCTATCAACAATGACCCATATTGTATCTTTTCCCTGTGACTTGGGTAACTTTTCAATAAAATCCATTGCTATGCTTTGCCACACTCCTTCAGGTACAGGTAATGGTTGTAAGAGCCCCGGATATGCTACAGTTTCATATTTGCACCTTAAACATGTATCACATTTGCTAATAAAATCCTTGATCCCATGCATCATTTTTTTCCAATAAAACAAAGCTCGAATTCGCTGGTAGGTTGCGTTGGAACCTGAATGCCCACCTAGTGGTCCAGAATGTAACCACTTTATTATAATTCGATGAAGTGCTGATTGTTTTGGACCCACCACTATGCGCCTTTTACGAAAAAGCATGCCATTAACCCACTGATATTTAGGATGAGAGTTGGGATTAACTTGCAAATCTGATATTATTTGTTGAAGGTCTTCATCAGTGTTCCATTGCTCTCTTATCTTGTCCCAAAGTTCAGTTGAGATTGAAGAGAGAGAGATGTGTAATAACTCACCATGTGTAGCCCGAGAAAGAGCATCAGCTGCTCCATTATTTGCCCCTTTACGATATCTGATTTCATATTGCAATCCCATCAGCTTGGTGAGCCATGTGTATTGAGCAGGGGTGGATAAACGTTGCTCTAATAAGAATTTCAAACTGCGCTGGTCTGTCAAAATAGTAAAAGGTTGAATACTCAAGTATTGGTGCCATTTTGAGACAGCATGAACAATGGCGAGCAACTCTCTGTCATATACAGATAACAACTGGCTGCGTAGAGAAAGCACTTTACTTATGTACGCAATGGGGTGTCCCGATTGAGAAAGTACAGCCCCAATTCCTCCATTAGATGCATCAGTTTCTATGGTAAAAGGTTGTTGTAAATTCGGTAGTGACAAGACTGGTGCTTGCATTAGAGCTTGCTTTAGTTTATTGAACGCCTTTTCAGCATCATTATTCCACTCAAACCCATTCTTTTTCAGAAGATCAGTTAACGGTCGAGCTATCAACCCATAAGATCTGATAAAGCGACGATAATAACCAGAAAGTCCCAAAAAAGCACGAACCTCTTTGACAGATTTAGGTGTTGGCCATGCACTCACAGCATCTACTTTGGATGGATTAACTGCAACCTTCCCTTCACATATGATATGACCCAAATATTCAACACTCCTAGCAGCAAATGCACATTTGGATCTTTTAACAAAGAAATGATTATTGTGAAGAATATCAAGTACTGATTTAAGATGATAAACATGTGATGAAATATCCGGACTGTAAATCAATATATCATCAAAAAATACCAGCACATATTTTCGAAGTAATCCATCAAAGATACGGTTCATTATAGCTTGAAAGGTGGAGGGAGCATTTGTCAAACCGAAAGGCATCACCAAGTACTCATAATGACCGGCATGTGTCTGAAAAGCTGTCTTATGAATATCTTCCTCTCGCATTCTAATTTGATGATAACCAGAACATAGATCCAGCTTTGTGAAAATTCTAGCTTGTCCTAATTCATCCAACAAATCTTCAATTAAAGGAATTGGAAAACTATCACGTACTGTAGCTTTGTTAAGTGCACGATAATCCACACACATGCGCCAACTTCCGTCTTTCTTCTTAACCAACACCACTGGTGAAGCAAATGGTGAAGTACTGTGTTGAATAATACCTTGATTTAGCATGTCCTTGACCATTGAATCAATAACGTCCTTTTGGAAGGCATGATACCTGTAAGGTCGCAACTTGATAGGATTGGTTCCCTCTTTAAGGATAATAGGATGATCGTGGTCCCCACGTGATGGTGGTAATGAAGTGGGTTCTTGAAAAATCATATCGAAAGAACACAACAATTCCTTAATAGCTTCAGGAATTTCAGTTGGAGATTTAGCCTTTAAAATGTTATTTCCATCTATAGGAGAGCATGGTATCAACTGGCACCCCATGATTCCTGGTTGTTTATGGAGTAATTTCATCATTTTTGACTCTGCAATGATTCGATTCCTTCCTACTGCTGAGGCTTTAAATGTTACATTCTCACCCTTCCACATGAATTCCATCCATAAATTCTTACAGTCAAGTTTAATGACCCCCAATTCTCTTAACCATTGCATGCCCAAAACCATATCACATCCTGCTAGTGGCAGTAAATAAACATCAGTTTCAAAATTAATTCCATGTGAAGACCATTTCATTCCCGTACAACATTCAGTCCCTATTAAATTGTTGCCTCCTGCAACTGATATTTTAATAGGAGGAATCAATTGAATATTCAAGCCCACATCTTTGCCAATCTCTGAATTTAGAAAGTTGTGAGTGCTTCCTGTGTCTATGAGTATATGTACCGAACGACGTCCAATTCTCCCTAACACCCTTAGGGTCTTACAATCATCAGAGACCCCAAACATAGCATTAAGGGATATAATAGGAATTTCTTCATTACTCCCTTTGATACATTCATCACCTTCTATGAGTGTTTCTTCACCAGGATCACTCGAAATGCTCTCCTCAGGTACCTCCATCATGAACATTTGCATTTTCTTCTTATTAGCACAATCATGCCCAGGAGAATATTTTTCACGGCAATAGTAACATAAATTCTTGGACCTGCATTCCTCCAGTTCCTCGGGAGTAAGCCTTCTGTTGAAAGTAGGATTATTGCGCCACACTACCCCCTTTGAAGAGCCCACTGTTTTTGGGTTAGAATTGAAAGAAGATGTAGTCTTCTTATATTCCAACGACAAAGGTTTGTCCTTAGTGGGAAAAGTCATTGCTCTAGTTCCACCCGCAGTACTGTTAGGAGTGGGAAGCAAACCTTTATATGGAGAGAAAACTGATTTACTTGAAGAAGTGAACGCTAATTGTTGGAGAGACTCCAAGTTAGATTCTTGCAAGCGAGCCAACTTCATTGCTTCTGGTAGATTCTGTGGGCGAAGAAGTTTAACCCCTGATGCAAGTGCTGGTTTTAGGCCCCCAATAAAGCAACTTATTCTTTTCCCTTCAGGCATATATATTTTGCACATTAAAGTGTCAAACTCACGTTGGTAATCTACTAAAGAACCAGTTTGCTTTAAGTGCATCAAATCTTCCATGGGATCCTCATATAACGGTCCAAACCGTCCTCTCACTGCTTCTACAAAAGTTGGCCATGGTATAACACCATTATGATTTTTCTCAAAGTGCTGAAACCATTTGTAAGCATCATTATCAAGAGCTATGCTTGCAAGAAGTGTTTTTCTTACTTCCGGTGTTCCGTCAAGATCGAAGTATCGTTCGCATTTGGCCACCCAAGCATCCACATCGTCAATAGAGAAACTTGGAAAATCAAGTTTTGTGTACCTAGTGGGTACATGATAGTCGCCGTCCCGTCCATCGCCTCGACCTTGTGTTCCTTGTGCTTGCAACTCCACAACCCGTAACGACATTTGACGAAGAAAGTCCTGCAATTCCACTATTTGTTCCCTCATTTCATGCACAACATCCATACTTGATTCCAATGCTGCAAACCGTTGATCCATGTCGGAACGAACTCGTTCTTCCATTTCTCTTAACTGCGCCTGTGAACGTGTCGCGTCCGCCATTTCCCGATCACGCTGCTCTGATACCAGTGATAAGAACAGAAGTTTTTAAGAAGAATAAGACAAGGAATAAGAGAGAAGAAGGTAGGAGAAACAGAGAAGTTGAGAGAAGTTGAGAGAAGAAGAAGAGAGGTTTTCTGAAAATGCACATATCATAACTTCCTCCTTTGTACGTGGAGATATAAATACATGACATGCAAAACAGTAACTGACAACAAGAAAAGACAAAACAACCATTTAAATAATATTTAATTACAACCCTGCCCTTATAAAACAAATAGCATATCAGATTCCCACCTTTTTTCTCCAAAATACTCAGATTTCTTTAAAATATGGTGCTCTCATTCATGTTGTTATTTGTTGCTTCTGAAATAGTTCGGCATCACAAGCTAGGGCTAGAAACAGGCTGAGATTGCTGATTATTCAAGCGTTGAGTGGAAGGATTGCTTCCACCACCATCAGAGAGAAAACCCAATCAAACATAGCTTCTGAGGTTAGGGTTCGGACCTCTGTGATGATGCTTATCGAAAATGGTAGATTCAGGGTCACGAGTGCAAAAGGCTGGTTGATTCGATTAGGTTGGTCGGCTTTCTTGGTGACGGTCCGCCATGGGAGTCATTCTTCCATATTCCGCTTTCTTTCATCCTTGTTCTATCTATGGCGAGAGTGAAAAGTGACGCTGGGCAGAATTTCTCGACAATCACGAGGTTAGCCATGAATTTTCTAATCTCTTCGATTTGGTACAAGTTGATTTCTGTTGTTGCCCTAAATTTTAATTCCGTTGTTGTGTTCTCTTTGTGATGACTATGATTGGATTTGCTGTACTTTTTAGTTGTTATAATTACATGCGCCATTGGTGTAACGGTTCTCTATTTGTTCTGTGATGGGGTTAAATCCTGATAATGCTTTAGATTGTATTTTGACTAGGATTACGTTCTGTACCGTCAATGATGTTTGCTGGCTTTCCCTCTGTGATTGGAGATACCAAAATAGAAGAGGGCTGTGCTGAAATTTTGTTTTGATGATTATTTTAGTGCAAATGGATTGACAAAATGTCTATGGTAAAGTTGGAAAATGGGAGGTATGGAAGGAGAGGACTGATCATGAGTGTTGTACAAAGTCATGGCCCATGGGATGGTGTTCGAAATCACTTTTGAATCATTACATCCCATCCCTCCTATTTTGTAAACTAGAATTTCTCCAATGTCTGCAGGTTCAACTACTCTTCACAAGAGTGGGCATATTTCATAATTCTGCAGTAGTAGTCTGAGCACTAGGTACCAAAAACTTTACTGGCTTCTATCTTCGTCTACACCTTTTTATTTATGCTCACACCGAAAAGAAGTTTGTATTGTTCTAATTTTTTGATCGATCTGAAGATTCCATATAGTACAACAAAGGGGCAAAAAGATGGAAGTTATTACTTATTAGGAATACAAAGCTCGGGATCAGACGAAAGTAAAAGGGAATGAGAGAGAATATGCTTTTTAGGTCGTGTATAGACATTTCCCTGTTGTCTTTGCTGGGCTTCTCTTGTGTGTACTTGTAAGTGAAATTGAATTTATTTTTGTCAGTTCTTTGTTTGGATTATTTTATCTTTGTGTTGTTTCAGGGAAGTAGGGGTTTCGATAGACCTCGAATAAGGTTTTTCTAGAATCAATATCATTCACGGTGATGTTATAATGGAATCCCATGATTGGTTTGGGGTTTTTTTTTGTTTCCCGTCTTCTTGTCTTTAAAGTTGCTCTATTTAACTATGAATATTGTTGAATGTTTTGTTCTGTTTTTTCCCCTTATTTTTTTAGTTATGTAGAAAAGTCAGTATGTCAAAATTAATATTTCTTCGTCCTTGGTCCCCCAACTTTTGTTTTTGGACGTTACTAGGATGAACTTTTACACATGGGTACATATGTATTATGTTACAAGTTCGTAAATCTGTAATTATAATTTAGGAAAAGGAAGAATAGAAGGGTAGAAGGGAAGAAGTTTAGAGGGTTTAAAGAACAAGAAATACAGAGGGTTCAAAGAAGAAGAAGACAGCCGTCAAGGAAAATAGGAAACTCCAATTTGATTAATTCATAATGCAAGACAAGACACATAATTTGCCCTAATCAGGTTTATATACTTACCTGACTAGTATTACATTCAGACCTAATTAAAATATCTCATTAAGCCCAATCATCCCAAAACATAATAATAACAATAATAATAATCCCAAGCATAATAATAAATTACAAAACATAATAATAATAATAATACCAAAACATATAATCCCAAAATATAATAAATTAATTAATCAATTAGTTAAGTAATCGGTACTAAGCTCGACTCTACTTAACTAATAAATTAACTAACCTATTCCTAATTATAATATCATAACAATACCCCCCTCTTCAAAAGATCCTTGCCCTCAAGGATCAATCACAAATGCTGGGAACTGCTCCTGGAATTTATATTGCTAAACCCATGATGCTTCTTCATCCGGTAGGCCCTTCCATTGAATAAGGAGCTCGGTAATCAAACGACCTCTTCGCCTGAGAGAGCGCTTATTAATAATCTTCTCTGGTGCCAAACAAGGTGGCGGCTCTGGAAAATCAGCTGGGGGTGTCGTTGCTTCACCAAAGGATTAGGACACAATTTGAGCATGAACACATGAAAAGTCGAGTGAATCTGAGATTCAGGTGGTAACTCAAGTTTATATGCCACTGGGCCAATCCTCTCCAAAACCTTGTAAGGCCCAAAATATCTCGGAGCAAGTTTTTGAGAAGTCCTAGAAGCCATAGAAAGTTGCCTATAGGGCTGCAACTTAAGAAATACTCATTGGCCTACTTGAAACTCGCGATCAGAGAGATGCAAATCAGCACGTTGCTTCATCATGTTCGCTGCCTGATGCAAATGATGCTTCAAAACTCCCATCATATACTCCCTTGCTTGGAAAGTTCGATCTAAAACCTCCAATACCGAATTATGTGGTAAATAAGGACTGTGGATAGGTGGCTTCTGGCCATACAAGAGCTCATATGGAATGGCTTTAGTAGCAATATGGAATGTGGTGTTGTACCACCACTCAGCTTGAGCTAACCACTTGCTCCACTCACGAGGTTTCTCCCACGACATACACCGGAGATATGTTTCCAAACAACGGTTAAGGACCTCAGATTGGCCATCCGTTTGTGGATGGTATGCAGATGTAAGTTTTTGCTCAACCCCTAAAACCTTAAGGAACTCCTTCCAAAAATTAGATACAAAGAGTGGATCACGATCACTAATAATTTCAGATGGTGCTCCATGTAATTTGAATATGTTATCCATAAAAATTTGGGCTAAAGAGGCAGCTGAATAAGGGTGGGACAGTGGTACAAAGTGAGCATATTTACTCATCCGATTAATGATAACCCATATGACTTGTTTCCCATTGGACTTAGGAAGTCCCTCAATGAAATCCATAGTCACAGATTCCCAAACTCGACTAGGAATAGGCAATGGTTGAAGTAAACCCGGAGATGCCGTAGTCTCATACTTGCAACGCGCAAAAGTGTCACAATGCTTCACATAAGTTACTACATCTTCAATAAGTCCTTTACACCAAAATAGGGATTTAACTCGGTGATAAGTAGCTTGGATACCAGAGTGTCCCCCTTGTGGACTAGAGTGAAATAACTTCAAAATTTCATCCCTGAGAGAAGAGTCTGCACCAACTACTAACTTCCCTTTCCTTCTTAGTAAATCACCATCCTAAGAGAAATGCTTCAAAATACCACCATTCTCTTGTATTTTAGTGATCAATGGCTATAAAAAACCATCATTTACCCAACTTTGCTTCAGTTTCAGCAACAAATTAGGATTAGAAGTGTCCAAAACAATATGCATAAGCTGTAACTTTGGCATCCGAGAGAGAGCATCGGCCACAGAATTATCCTTACCTTTCTTATAATGAATTTCATAGTCAAAACCAGCCAACTTAGCCACCCAAAACATCTGAAATGAGGTGTTTAGCTGTTGTCCAAGTAGATATTTCAGACTTTGTTGATCTGTCCGAATTATAAACTTTTGTCGCTCCAAATATTGCCGCCAATGAAGCACAGCCAACACCACAACCATTAACTCCTCATACACAGATAATTGTTGGTGTTTGGGAGCTAAAGCTTTGCTGAAAAATGCAAGTGGTTGTCCATCTTGCATAAGCACCGCACCAATCCCCACTCCACAAGCATTTGAATCCACTACAAACTGCTTAGAAAAGTCCGGTAAGGTAAGCACCGGAGCTGTAGTCAAAGCTGTCTTTAGTTGTTCAAAGGCACTGGTAACCTCAGGAGTCCATTTAAAGGCATTCTTCTTCAAGAGAGAGGTGAGAGGCCGAGCCAAGGTCCCATAAGACTTGATGAAATGCCTGTAATAACCAGCAAGCCCCAAGAAACCTTTAAGTTGCTTGATAGTTGTGAGGAGTGGCCAATCCACCACGGCTTGAATCTTCTTGGGATCGGACAGAACAACACAAGAGGCGGCAAATGTACACTTGGAAAGTTTAATAAAGAAGTGATTATCACTCAGAATCAGTAATACCATCTCTAGATGCTTGACATGATCAATTAGTGCGGGACTATATATCAAGATTACATCAAAAAATACTAGCACGAATTTCCGCAAATGAACCCAAAAAAGATCGTTCATGGTAGATTGAAATGTGGCTGGCGCGTTGGTCAATCCAAAAGGCATTACCAACCACTCAAAGTGACCGAAATGTGTCTTGAAAGCTATCTTGGGGATATCTTCCGGCACCATATGGATTTGATGGTATCCCGCCTTTAAATCTAGCTTAGTGAACCATCTAGCTGATCCCAATTCTTCAAATAACTCATCAATAAGGGGTATAGGATACTGATTTTTTATTGTAAGTTTGTTGATCTCTCGATAATCAATGCACATCCTCCATGACCCGTCCTTTTTCTTCACAAGTACAATGGGAGATGAAAAAGGAGAGGAGCTTGGTCGTATAAATTCAGCTTGCAACAATTCTTCAACAAGCTTCTCAATGACATCCCTTTGTGCAGCAAAGTACCGGTAGGGCTTCAAACTAACGGGTTGGTCCAGAGAATAGGATGATTGTGTCCTTCCCTTAAAGGAGGTAATGATGTTGGAGTCCGAAACACATCAGGGAATCTGTTCAGCGCTTCCTGCACCTCTTCAGGAATAGATTCAGATCTGGAAGTAGCATCCAAATAAGGAAAAGATGCCTCATTGCACTTGGTAAGGTGCATAAGGAAAAATTGGTGTTGCTGTTTGTAAATTGCTTGCATCTTTTCAGCTTCAACAAGGTGCTAAGGATTTGGAGGAGAAGCTTGTAATCTACAAAAATTTCCTTCATACCAGAAAAACATAGAAAGAGTTTCGTAATCCCAAAAAGCATTTTTGATGCTTTTGAGCCATTTTAAGCCTAGAACCATATCATAAGTATTCAGCTCCAAAATTCTAAAGTCAAAAGTAAAATTCAAACCTTGCATTCGCCATTGGAAACCTTTCCATTAACCATAAACCTTAATTTTCTTACCACCAGCAACTTCAACTTGGTGAAAGATTTCATTGGATTGCTTCCAACCCAATTTAAGTGCAAACTGAAGATCAATAAAATCATGGGTACTTCCACTGTCAATAAGAATTTGAATAGGACGCTTACCAATATTACCTTTGATCCTCATGGCATTAGCACCATCAGTTCCCTCAATGGCGTGCAAGGAGATGTGGGGCTGGTCATCTTCATCAATCACAGCTTCTGTAATTTCAGGTGCACTTTGGAACTCATCTAGACCATCAGAAAAATTTTCACTAGACCCAGAGTCAGTTTCAATATAATGGAGCTGGAATTTTTCTCTTTGAGGGCATTTATGATCACGGGAAAATTTTTGGTGACAATAAAAGCATAAATTTTTCACCATGTGCTCAGCTTCTTCAGGAGAAAGAACCCGAGATGCTCTGTTTTGTTGCTTGAACTGTCCAGTAGCCGAAACAGGGTCAGAAGGCACTATCGAGCTTTTCAAAGAAGGCCCATATGAGAGGAGGGAGTTTTTGTAATTTTTCCCAGTCTTTTGCGTGTTTGACTAAGGCCACGCTGAAGTGAGAACCCGAAGAAAAACCCCATCGTGACTGGGTTTAAGATTTTTCGAGTATTACCTCTTGCATTCTCGCCAAGCGCCGTGCATCTTGCAGTGTGCGTGGATTAAACATCCTCATCGAACCTTGTATCTCAATTTTCGGAGCTGATATGTAAGCATCCACCATATAATCTTCTGCCAAATTCAAACGCGCTGTCACCACATCCGACTCTGAGTTGAAATCGGCTGAAATCGGCCAGTGATCCCGTTTGACGCAGATGAGTGAAGTCGCCCATGGGTGTTTCAAATGGTGGGCTGAATGCATCTTGAAGGAGGACGGTGTATTCTTCCCAGATTGGAAGCGTCCCTGTAGTCGCCGTTCAAGAGCACGATGCCACTGGTACGTTTTCTCATCTAGATGGATTGATGCGATTCAAACCTTGTTTTCTTCTGGGGTGTGATCGACTTGGAAGAAGCTTTCACATTTGAGCAACCAGGAGAGTATATCCTTACCCTCGTATTTAGGAAATTCCATTTTGCTGAGTTGGTGGCACTGCTGGCCGTGATCGTGGTGAGGCCCCAAACACCAATCAAAATTTTGGGGCCATGGGGTGGGTCCCTGTACAGGTCATCGATGCGAGTGGTTAATCGCATGATGACCTCTTGAAGCTGATCCACCCTATCAAGTCGCTGCTCAAGGGCTACAAAACGTGCTTCTGCCATTCTTGCTTCCTGGAGACGCGTGTTGACCATAAACCAAACAGGGGAAACGTGAATTAAGCGCGAGGAAAGCAAGGCTCTGGTACCACTGTTACAGGTTCGTAAATCTGTAATTATAATTATAATTTAGGAGATAGAAGGGTAGAAGGGAAGAAGTTTAGAGGGTTTAAAGAACAAGAAATACAGAGGGTTCAAAGAAGAAGAAGACAGCGTCAGGGAAAATAGGAAACTTCAATTTGATTAATTCATAATGCAAGACAAGACACATAATTTACCCTAATCAGGTTTATATACTTACCTGACTAGTATTACATTCAGACCTAATTAAAATATATCATTAAGCCCAATCGGCCCAAAACATAACAATAACAATAATAATAATCCCAAGCATAATAATAAATAACAAAACATAATAATAATAATACCAAAACATATAATCCCAAAATATAATAAACTAGTACAGATCCCGCGCGATGCGCGGGTATGAATGTAGTTGAAAACAATAATAATGCAAATAAAATACATGAATATTGATGTAGAATAAATTGTTAAAAAATTTAATTTTTAGATTGTTTATTTTTAAAAATGTTATTAGAAAAGTATGTTGGAGGCTAAATAGTCATAGTGGGAAGAGGGGTTAAAAGACAATTCAAAATATTAAATATAAAAATAGAAAACAAAAAAATGCATATCTTATGCTTATCATTCCTCTTAAACATATAATAGACAATTTGCTACTTGAAAGGTACATCGAATAAAAATTTTAAGGTACAATTTTTTAAGATAATTCATGAATGAAAACAATATGTAGGAAAAATGGAAAGGAATTTTTCTTCAAAAAAAATGTAAATTTATAGTCATAGGTGACATAGGGGAAAAGGCAAGTTTACCAGAATTGCTACAATCTAAAATGTAAAATGAAGAATACATATAAAAAGTTATACCAATAAATTGAAAAATCAAACATCCATCATTACTTTGGCCGGAAGTTTTTTTTTTTATTTGCTATGATTTTAAATTAAATCAATATAAATTAATTTTAGATCATATGAATGATTTGGGAACTATTGTAGAACTTCAAAATCTAAAATCAAGCAAATTTGCTAAAATCTAAAATCAAGATATCCATCTATAATTTATAGAAAATAATACCAAGAAGTAGGCATATTGCATTTTTCCAGGTCTTTCTCCAAACTCACCATGGTGTGGACCCAACACTCCAAATCAACGCTCATGCAGCCTCCTCTACCAAGAAAAGCCGAAATGTTGTCGTCAAATTTATTGGCACCTCCGCTCCAAACAGCCACAGGTTTGCCACTTGTTGCTACACCAACTTCCTCCTTCCACTCCCACCAGCTGCCCTTCCACCGCCACCACCATCAGAACTAAGGAAGAGTGCCGTGATTTAGGAACAAAAGAGTGACTTTGAAAGGTGATGTGTTGGGAAGCACCACAAGAAATCAAATAATTATCCGGAGGAACGAACAAAGAAGATGACCCATCAATTAAAAACAAAAATACAACTAAAACAAATAGTACCCACATCAAAAAGCTTATCTTCGCCTTTGTAGCCCCCCACTTTCACAAAACTGGAACTGTCGAACTCAAACCACCCAAAAAATCACGTCGAATGACCCAAGAATGCTGCAAATCGCATTCCGAAGCAGAAACTTGAAACAATGACGGATCTATTACACTAAGCCTTCACGTTCTTGTATAGCCCTCTACGCACCGCCGCCGCCTCACCTACCGTCGTTTCGTATGCAATAGGTGTGCTCTGATTCGCATCTGCCGACAGATGAACTGCCATTTTGAATATCGTCTACTTTGACACAGGCAACATCCTTGCGCAAAACTACAGATGTAAGTTGCCTCCAATAACTACTCTAGTTATCGCCCTCCAGTGATGCAAAACCTGCATAGCAATCCGATTATCAGAGATTTCAAAGATTTAAAACTGAGAAAAATGATAAAAACGGAGGTTTCTCCACAAAACAGCGTAGTTGAGCGTGCGCACACACACACACACACAAGCCTGATCCGATAATTGTTATGCACGACGTAAAGGCATATCCCACAAATGCATATCATCACAGATGAGAGAAATAACTGCCCCACCATCGGAGAACTTATGGGGAAGCTGATGACGTGGCGCTAACCGGTAACAAATAGAAAGGAATGCATTGAATTATTATTATTATTATTATCTACAAATTTACAAATAATTAATTAAGTGAAAACAATTTCTATTTAGTTGATTGTTTTTTTAAAAAAAAAAGCCAAAAAATATGGATAAAATAAATAATAGTTTCACATAAATAAGTGAAAAAGTACAACTATTTATTAACCATAATAGTTTTCTGAAAAATGGTCAAAGAAAAATAATTAAATATTGAAGATGGCGTTTTGTAATCGAAACTATGTGTATACTGAATCTTAAACAAATAATGAGGAAAAAAAATAAATGACCTTTTAAAATAAAAGGTAAAAAAATTGATAAACATGGTTATTTTCAGAAAATAATTAATTAATAAAAAAATAAATAGTAAAAATATTTAGTGCTTCTTCGGAAAATGGTTTCATAAAAATAGAACCACAGTTATTTTCAGAGTAATATTTTCTGGAATTTTTTTTAAAAGAAAGCTGAAAAGATATCCCATAATTGACACAGCAAAGTATATGTTGCTAAGAATATTTACTGGAAAAAAATGCGTAGGAAAAATATTTAGTGGATATATTTTTTAAAAAAAACCCAAAAGATGGCCCACAATGATCACATACACCAAAGTAAATACTAAATAGTAGCCAGGGAAGAGAACGGATTATCACATACAGCAAACTAAATAGCGTGCAGCGAAGATATCGGAAGGATTGACCGCGGAGAATGCTTTGCTGACGTGTCGCTAGGAAATCTGCTAGAGCTGCTGCTTTTATATAGGTAAAGATTAATTAATCAATTAGTTAAGTAATCAGTACTAAGCCCGACTCTACTCAACTAACAAATTAACTAACCTATTCCTAATTATAATATCATAACATATTAAGTAAGCATAACTGAAGTAACTGGGATAAGTGATCTCTTAGGTGAAGGATTCAACAGAATACGTTACAGAGAATGGACTGTTTATGAGTCATAGATATTGGTATCCCCTATGTAGAACAATCATGGAATTTTAAATCCACATTTCCACTGAATTTGAACTTCATGTTCTTGTATATCTCTTGAGCAGAGCCTGTCTTTTGTTTAGTAAACTAACTTTTAGCAAAAGCTTAAAACCCAAATTTTTTTGCGAAAAGAAAACCTTAAATCTTTTGGTTATTTAAAAGAGTTACGCAAGCATGAAGTCACAGTTTGAACATTCTGTTTATATTGATGCACAAGTCTGCTTTTGTTCCTTAGTTGGTTTGTTCTTTTTTTTCTTACAGGGAAGGTGATATTGAAATGGCCTATTCGTATCAAGAGTCTATTAACATCTCTGTAACTTGATAATTTCCCATTCGTGAAGGTTTAAAGATTGGCTGCTTGTGCAAGTTCTCTTTTGTTTAAGGGATATGGAAAATTGAGCAGTGCAAAGGAAATTGAATGGAATAACAGGTGAATTGCTTTTTCATAATGAATCTTGTTTGGATTAGTTCGATTAATCAGTTTTTCACATAAATATTGATTACTTATGTTATGCAGGGGGATCTCAACATTCCATGCTCTTTTTGTAACATTCTCATCCCTCTACCTTCTAATCATGTCAAATTTTTTTCAAGAAGATTCTTATGATGAGCTAATTGTTAATATATCATCTTATTTGTCCGACACAAGTGCATTGTTCTTGTGTATTGTTTATATGCTTCCAGATATGCTCTCTCTCCTTAATGTTTGTATGAATGATCTTTTAAATACACATATGAGATGGCGCATTCTATATCAACCAGAGAGACACTTGTGCTACCCTAATGGTAACTCTTCATGGGAATTAATGAAGGTAATTTATATGTTTATATATTGATGCTACCTGTTTTTTATTTTTAGTTGAATTTGCTTTCTCTGATTTTATATTTATGCATTTTGTATCAGGAAATATTGGTTTGCAAGGCAAGCTTTTAAGAATGAGCCAATTGATAGGCGTGTGATTTTGTTTTTGAGTGATTGTGGTTGTGGAAAGCAGTATTACCAAGAAAATGCAGCTTATGTGGTTAAAAATCAATTGAGAAAAGTCAATCTTAAAGAGGTGGCAGATGAGGTTATGATTGAGTATGTAACCTCTTTCATATTCTCTTTATATCATTATAATTCAGAATGTGTGTATTGATTTACGTTTTCAACCATTATTTCTTGTAACTTACAGTTTGAGGCATATGGGTTATTTATTATGTTAGTTGCATGGGTGCATGTTTATTTGCCAAGATAATTCAATGCGTAAAAGCATCAAAACTAGGAATATTCTGTGCAATTCTGATTGGACATCTCTTTATATCAAGTGTCATGTGCATTGCATCTCTCCTTTCCAAGATTCAAATGCATGAAAAATGACATCTGTCTTAATTTCGAAATAGTGGTATTACAAGAAAAGAAATTAATCCAAAGTTCTATTATTGATAAACTTGTACTGTTTTTGCGAAGAACAATACTGATATGTCATGAAAAATACTGTGTTACTGCCCTTACCATTCAACAGTAGCATGTTACCATGCAATTTTGTATCTTAAGAAACTCTCAAGCCATATCGTAAGAAGAAGCTTGGACATATTTTTAAGAAGAGTGAACTATTTTGCAGGTTAACTTCTGTCTGAAGATGCAATTTGTTTGGAATTGAAAAATTACCTTCTAAATTGTTGGTTTTCTTAGCAGTGAGACTTCTACACCATGTGTGTCATTCATTTGGTGCGATGGAGATGCTACTGATAATTTAGAGACAACTGTGTACATTTTAGCTGAGGTTATTTGCCTTGTTCTCTTAGAAACTATAGTCAAAGGTATTTTCCCAATTTATGTTCTATCATAATTTTCAATTGAAAATGCATGAGTAATTGTTGCTTCTCGCTTGCTATGAATTTATTCCAAGTTGTAAACCGATTAATTGATATTTGGTTTTAGATATCAAATTATATTTCATTCTCAAGTTATTCCTCAAGTTATATTTCATTCTCAAGTTATTCCTCAAGTTATATTTCACTCTCAAGTTGTTCTGCAATTTATGCTCTAACGTAATTTTCAAGTAAAAATACAGGGTTTCGTGTGTTTTTTATCAAGTGATCCAGGTAGGTTTATTCTTCTTTCATATCAGAATCTTTAAGGCTGTGAAATACTCATCTGGTCCTATTTATAAGTCATTTCCAGCATATTTCACACAGACTAAGGAAAGCCTTAAAACTCATTAACTTTCCACTAAAATCCAACAAATTTACAACTTTACCCATATTAAATATCCACTATACCACATGAAAATAAAGTCAACACATAATAAATGAAGGGTAAACTTGTATATTCACACTAAATATTTAATGAGGTGACTTATATATAGGACCAAATAAAACCTTCTCTCTCTGCCCTATAAATAGGACCAGATGAGTAAAATAAATGTATATAATCATTTCTATTTTAAAAACCGTATTTATTAGCTGTGATTTTATTAATGGGGCCTGCTCTGTATTTATTTCACTGCGAGAAAATATTGCCTCCAGTTTCAGCACCCGATTAACCTTCGTTTCAATTGTCTAAGATTTGACACCCAATTTCAAAATTAATGATTAATGATTTTTAGTACTGGTGTATATGGATTGTCTAGAATTGTATAGAATTGTTGGTATTTTTACACTGATAGAGGTGGTTGTACATAAATAAATAAATGATTTATTTAAAAAAAATAAAACCTATAAAGCGCTGCTATAGGCTCCACATATAATTTTTTTGATTAAACTTGCCTATAACGCCGCTTATACATGAAAAGCGCCACTTTAGACCTTAGCTTTAATTTTTGTTTTTTAAAATTAAATGGCCTATAGCAACGCTTTGTAATTATAAGCGCCCTTATAAATAAAAAGCGCTGCTATAAATCACCTATAGCAGCGCTTGATAAGCGCTGTGATAAGTCATTTGACTTATTGTAGCGTTAGCTATAGCTGCACTTATAAGCACCGTAATAGTCAAAAAAGCGCCGCTATAAACATTTTTATGGTAGTGTTTAGATACTCATTCATAATAAAGTAAAGTTGGAAAAACTTGTCAATTTATGTCATTTAATGATTTATTAACTTCTTTGGTACGTGAAAATTAGATAATTTGGACTTATAAAAAGGACTTGACTGGTATAAGAGTTTGTTGGAAGTTGATTAATTTAGTCCTAGATATAATACAATAATCCATGTTATCCCTCATTTATCATTTTTATCAAATTATTCTCTATTGATTACACACATAAATATTGAGGGAATTTGCATCAACAGCTAGTTTTAATACAAAAAGTTTAAAAGGATATCTTAAGGAAACCAACACACATCTTGTACAACTAACTAATTTAAATCAATTACTTAATATAACAAAATCAATTAAATAGATATTATATTTATGACAGAATCTAATAGTAGATAATTGCATTGTGGATCTGTTCAAATATAGCATGGTTTTACATATTTTACCCCCGGTTACTATACTACCTCTCATTATCTTTTTTCTCATACATTTTCTATCATCTTTTTTTTTTCTTACTAACACCTACTCACTTATAAATACGAGCATATTCTAAAAAAATAATATTTTTCTTACATGTTTATTATTTTTATTTTAACAAAGATTAATAGTTTTCTTGAATCACATAATTAAGTAATTTGGATGTTAGGGAATAATTAATTTTTTTCTTCAATGAAAATGGTCAATTTTCACATTGGTAAAAATTCATTACATTTTAAGACATCTCATTAAGTGTTAGTTAGAATTTCACAATAGTATTTGATCCATTGCTACAATATATAACTAATTACGCTAATTTTTAAAACTATCAATAAATTAGTCAAAAAGGTACCACAATTAATTAGGAGTAGAGGAAGTAGTTTCAAATAAATTAATATAATCTTTGCCGATGGGGGAAGAGGATAATCTCTCATGTACCCTTCCTCTACCCGCTTACTCTTCACCGCCATTAGGATCTAATAGTCAATGGCTTACATTAAACATTTTATATTCACAAACGCTTTTCATTGCAAAATGGGCATATGGCGTATAATAGTAGAGGCCAGTAAACCATAAAAGCGCTAAGCCCCTTACTCACATTTTTATTTTGAAAACACAAAAATAAATTTAAATTTACAAAATTAGATCCGAACAGTTTACAACTGTAGGCTATTCTTATATATTAGATTTTTTTCACTTTCTTTTTACCATAGTTGTCAACTGTTGAGATCAAATTTTAACCGTATAAATTTAGCTATATATACTAGTATGCTCTTCTGAAGGAATATCTGTTTCGGTAGAGGTGAGTAGTAGAGAAGGAACGGGGTAGAGGAGAGGGTTCTTGTCTGCGGATGAGATGCCATCCACACTTTATTGAAACATTTCCATCTAATTCCTCAATGCGATCATAAAATAATCTAAAGGGAATCTGACCATGCATCCAAAATTCTAGGATTTCCTTGAGTTCCTCTGATCTTGGTTTCCAGAACACCATCCAAAGATGACAAGACTTTATTTCTTTCTCATATGTACGCCCACTCCCTTGAAGCATCAACAAGCTACCATCTGGGGGAGAAATCGCAGCAACTCCAAAGAACCACCACGGTGAGCCTAATTTTACTTTTTCAGGTTCAGTGGAATAAAACTTGTCATCCAGCACAATGCACAACACAATTCCTAAAATTTCTTCCCAATTAGGCATGTCTACCATCACTAATGCTTCACCTTCCTCATCCAGACAAACAACCTTTTGATTCTCAAACCATGATGGTATTTCACTCCCTGGAATAGTCACCGCTAGAGTTTGATAACTTCGCCTCATCGGCCTTTCCACCTTAACCAAAAAAATAATCAAGTATGTATCGAATTATGTAGTGTAATTAACGACTAAATAGATGTAGATTGTACTAGCTACCTCCATTACTTTAAACGATGTTCAATTGACTAATTTAATAAAAATTACTGCATGATATAACATATATTACATGATATTTTTCAAATACTTATATGTTTCATTAGATTATATATAAATTTATAAGTCATGCAAGTAAGTTTGAGAAAATGCTAATACAAGAGACAAAACAAAGAAAACCTTATATTCAGATCAAAAGTCATTGCTAAGTAACACTTATATTTATGAGCGGTACGTACTATACCTGGACAATTGAATGAAAGAAATGTCGTAATTGTGGGCTTGCCATTCTTTCCAATGAAACACATTCTCCTGCATCCAATGCCCTTAAACTTGGTGGAGGCTGTGGCAATGACTGAAGTTCTGAACATGAATTCAAACAAAGAAATTCCAGATTTGAGAGATCAGATATGCAGTCAGGAAGTAGATTCTTAAACTTGTTTCCCCTTAGATTCAATCTCTCCAATGATGATAAGCCACCAAAGTCATCCGGAATGGATTCATCACCAATACTACAGCAGCTTAAATCTAACTCTTTCAGTGATTTAATCCTCCATAACGAAGTATGCAATGTTAAGCCCTCATGAATTAAATCCACCGGCCAACTCCAAGACGATTTCCAAGAGTTTGATATTGAATGTTCACACCCATGAAATGACAATTTCCTGACATTTCTTAAACCACCAATGGAGGAAGGTACTTCTATTATATTGGTTTCACTTGCGTCAAGCTCCTCCAAGGCCTCAATTTCATTCAACTTTTCTGGAAATCTAGTAAAGTTTGAGCATCCAGATACATCAATAGCCACAAGACGTTTCAAGTTGTGAATGGTTTGAGGAAGGCAAACAAGATTTTTGCAACTCCTTAATTTTAGAGTTTTAAGACTAGTCAATAAACCAAGTGACTCAGGAAGTTCTGCTAAACTTGTCTCTTCAGCATCAAGCCTTTCTAGATTTTTCAAGTTGTGAATGGTTTGAGGAAGGCAAACAAGATTTTTGCAACTCCTTAATTTCAGAGTTTTAAGACTAGTCAATAAACCAAGTGACTCAGGAAGTTCTGCTAAACTTGTCTCCCCAGCATCAAGCCTTTCTAGATTTTCCATACCTTCCCCAAACTCTGGCAGACAATAGACTTTGATGCACCCACAAAGAACAAGTTCTTCTAGAGCATTCATTTCCAAAATTTTCGGCCCAAGGGCTCTAAGATTTTTGCAACCTTTCAAATTCAACACTTGAAGTTTTTTGTGTTGTCCGACTGAAGCATGAAGGTCAATGAGACATTCACACCCTTCAAGTTCTACCCTTTCTAGATTTGGAAGCTCAGAGAAATCAGGAGTTTCAGTCAAGTTTTTGGAATAACTCAAGTCCAAAAACTTCAGATTCTCCGAGCACTGTTCAAACACACATTTGTAATAGTTAATGAAATACACATTGTGTTTACTGGCATAATCAATTAAAACAACTATAACATCAAAGCATAAGGTATTTGATCTTACCAGGCTTTTATTCCAAAGTTTCTTTAATTTGCTATGATGCATTTTAAGATCAACGAGATTATACAGTCGAGTTCTATAAGGAAGATTGGCAAGAGGATATTTTGTCCAGTGAAGTACTTTCAAAGAATGAGAAAGACATTTGAGGCCACCAGGAAGGTCAAAATCACTTGATGATACCATGAGTAATCTAAGGCTGCGCAAGTTTGAAAAGGCTTCAGAACACCACCGTACCTCATAAGATTCCAACGAAACCATACATTGTATTTCTTTAGTTCCCTGGTAAATAACAATATTTGCCACCATAAAAATGGCATCAGAATTAATTGATAAGAAACAAAAAGGTACTCACTCCAGTCCTAATTATAAGATCAAGTTACCATTTTTGTAGAAACTAAGGAAGCAAAGTATACCACAAAATTTTAATAGATGCTACATTTAATTAGATAATGTTAGTTTATAAGTGAAATAAATTAGTTTTGAAGAAAAAAGTTAAACATAAAGTATTTAAAGTTATTTATTTTACATCCTTATTTTCTCCAAAAAAAACTAACTTAATCTTATATTTAAGAAAGGAGGGAGCATAAAACATATTGAAACCAATAAGGGCAGAGATCAATACTCACCAAATTGTTTTCCATAACTACATCAATATCTTTCTTAGACCATAGTCTACTGCGATATCCAACATCATTAAGAGATTCATCTATAACAATTCTCCTACCCATTTGTTCAAGAAAATCATGTACCACTAAACAATCGTCAAACTCCCTTAGCATAGACTTTCTGTGAAGAGTTGTAAGAATTTGTGCATTAAAACCACAACTTTCCATCATTTGTGTTATTACCTTTTTCCTCCACCCATTGAAGAAGCAGGCAATATCTAAAAACACTGTTTGTTCTGTATCGGTTAAGGCATCAAAACTAACTTTAAGTATTGTAAAAATATCGTTATGTGGATCGTTCCTCAACATATCCAAAGTATCTTGCCATTCTGACACACTTCTTCTTCCACAAAAATGTGAACCCAAAATAGAGAGAGCTAAAGGAAGGCCATTTGCATAACGGCAAACAGTTTTGGACACCTCCATAAGATCCTTATGAGGCTCAGCTTTTCCAAACGCTTTCTGACAGAAGAGTTGAAGGGATTCATGTGGTTTCATAGTTTTAACCTCATGTACATATACTTTATGAACTTGACGCAACAATAAGTCCAAATTTCTAGTTGTTATGATCACTCTACTCCCACCACCAAACCAACTTGGGCTATTAGCCAAATATTCTAAATGGCTTGTATGGCTAACATCGTCAAGGATCAATAAAACCTTTTTATCCCTAAAACGGTTTTGGATTATTTCTTTCCCATCGTACATGTTTTCAATTTTCAGGTTTTTAATTTTGAGATGTGAAAGAAGTTTACTTTGTAATTGAACCTCTCCATCTCTTTCTAATGAAGTTGCCCTAACATTGTGAAGAAAGCAACTAACATCAAATTGGCTGCGATATCTCTTAAAAATAGCCCTAGAAATTGTTGTCTTACCAATACCTGGTAAGCCCCAAATTCCAACAAATCGAACATCATTCAAACCTATCCTCAAGAGTGGTTCTAGTAGTTGTACTTGATTATCAATTCCAATTAGCTCTTCACTATATGGCCGCAATCCATCATGTAATTTGCTCCACAATTCCTCAACCACTGTGTCAATAAGTTTTGCTTCATACCTACGAGTTAAAACAGCATATGATTGCCCGCATGTAAAATATAACTTTGAATTTACTAGATTCTACATTAATTAATATTTTTATATAACTAGTTTATTTAGATTCCTTAATTTTCCTATACGAAGTCAACCAAATCTTATATAAAAGACTGGAGAGAAAGTATTATGTATTCTTTTATTATGTGCTTTTCCATTTGGTTTAAACGTATCAAAACAATTTTGACAAGGGAAGCCAAGACATACATAGGCAATTCTTATTCCATTTTTTTTTTTCTAAGAGGGCCATTTATTTTTGTGATGATTAAGATTTTGAGTTTGAGGACAATGTTTTGAATATAAACAAAATTAAAGTTTTAATTTCAAAAACGAAAAATGATTTCAAATTTATTGGAAAATATGATATAATAAGTGAAAAAAGTAACCCCAATAATATAAAGTTCATTCCAAAAATAATACTCAAATATAAATAATAGACTAGTACATAGACTAGTACCTATGTCAAATAATTGTGTTAATTAAAAAGGTTTTGCAATATTTTTTTCTATGAAGTTTAAAAGTTTAACAGTGAAAAACTGAAAACTCATTTATCAAAGAGTGGTAAACATAAATAGACAAGGACTGAATAAGTCATAAAAAGATTATTCATGACACTTGTAATATGAAGTAAAATTAGGTGTTGCTAGCAAGATCTATGTTCCTTGAACTGATTATAAGCATAAAATATATGTATTGTGCATAATTTTAGTCAATAAGAAATTGACTCACCGATCCTTGCAATCCCAACCAGATAAGTTAGCAACTTCCGTGAGAGAATCTCTCCAACTTTTCATGATATTGGTGTCCCTTTGAAGCATTTGATGCCTGTCAAAAGCTTCTGCAAAACTTCCTCTTTGATGTCGTACATCAGATGCTTCTACATCGTAAAAAATGGGAAAAACTTGCTGACAAGAATTATCTCTTGAGTAAAGAATATATTGGAGCTCATTTAAACACCATGAAGAGAAGGCATAATTTTTGGAGAGAACAATGATTGCAAAACGAGAGTTTTCAATAGCTCGTTGGAGTTCTTTTGAAATGACTTCTCCTCTCTCTAGCTCTTCATCATCTATGAAAACTCTGAATCCACTCTTTGTTAATGCATGATGCAAATGGTCTGTGAAACCTTTTCGAGTATCTTCACCCCTGAAACTCAAGAAAATGTCATATTTGTAGGTTGTTTTGGTTGAATTGGAGTTGGAAGAGTTTGAGGAAGATGCTTCTTGATTATTTGGCGTAAATATTTTACCCAACTTACGAAGCATAATTTGATATACCAGTAATATTACAACCTACAACAACCAAACCACATCCTTAGCCCAAAAGGAAAACGTCAAATATGGGATGATGATAACACAGAAATTAAAGAAGGAAAAGAAAAATAGAGCAAGGTGTAGATAGATAATATACTGACCTGGTTTCAAGCTATAAGTGTCGAAACTTTAAACTCTCTCTGTGTGTGTATAAGCCTCAATACTTCCGATTCGCAGAGCATGCGTGCTATCTTTCCCTGATGTTTAGCTTTTTGTAATGTTGGTTCAAATTGGAGACTTTCTAGTTTTTCGACACGTATGTAGGCCTTTATTTTATGTGGTCAACTAATTCTTAATATTATGTAATTTCTCGTCGGGAATCTTTACCCGACGAAACAGGCGAGAAGTTCGGCGACCAGCTTTCGGTGAGTTTTTCCTGCAAAGTTTTAATTGGAACGACCTTTCCCTCCATCATCTTAAAGAATAGCTTTTTTTTTTTTTAACCTGGTCTTAAAGAAGGGTTAAGACGCATTTTGGCCAATGATTTGTTACAAAAAGCGCGTCTGACATAATTATTTTTAAAATGTCCATATAAACCAACCATCTTTTAAAATGGAGCGAATTGGCCAATAATTTATTTCCAAAAGGAGCGCCTGGCACAACAGAATTCTGTACGGTATTGGTCAAATTGCCCCATTTTAAAATATGGTTGGCTTATATGGACATTTTAAAATTAATTGTGCCGAACACGCTTTTTGTAACAAATTAATAGCCAAAATGCACCTTAACCCCTTAAAGAATAGCATTGGATACCAACAAGTTGTTGGTTGAGTTTGTAGCTCATTTCCATGAGAAGAAGTATTGGATCCTGGAAAACATACTTGTTGAGATAAGCGAAAACTGTTTCTACTCCAAACTTCAAAAGAAAAAAATTATATTAAATATAAGATCAAGTTACTTTTTTTTTTTAAGTTAAGAAAGCCAATTATTAGACAATTTAAATTTAACATTTGTTATATGTAATTAGATTATATATATTAGTTTATAAGTAAGGTAAATTAGTTTTGAGAAAAAATAATAAATATAAATACTTTCAAATGGTTAATTTTACAACATTAATCTCTCCAAAAAAATCAATTTGATCTTACAATTAAGACCAAATAGAGTATTAGTGTAGAGTTTAAAATAGTTAAAAAAAACACCCCTTGGTTCTACCAAAAAAAATAACCCCTCCATTCCTAAATATAGGACATATTTGAGGATATGAACTTATTCCTAAATATAAAGCCTATTTCTATTCTTTATCACATTTTTTATAAATTATTCTTATTGATACTCATCAATAATAAATAAACAAAAAAGGAAGAGTAGGAATAAATTAATGTATGTGGTTAAGGTGTTTTCGTGTAATTTTGACTAACTTGTCTTTCGTGTAGTTTTGACTAACTTGTCTAACATACTTAATTTAATCAAATTAGTTAAATACATCTTATATTGGAATAGCATCCCATTTATAACGTGATTGTATTGAAGAATTCTCTTTTATAATATTTGAATTCTGTCCATGCTTTTTAAACGAAGTTATCAAACTCATTTAAGCAAATTAATTAACACTCTTGACAGAAAGGTAAACCCATATCATACACTCAAGCTAAATTTGTAAGATTTTAGTTCTGATCTTGTTAGGTCTGGACCCAGGATCGAGTTTGACTTGAATTACCAGGTTGTTAGACTAATTCAAGGTGGTCCACTAATAATTTTTTTTAAAAAAAAATTAGGATGTAATGGAAAAATGCAAGACATAACGATGTAAACAAATTGATAAATAAGAATTTTATAACAAATTAGTAAATAAATTATTGTTTTACATATATAATAAAAATATAGTTTATCAATTATGATTATCATCGAACCTAGCCAAACCAAGTGATATGAATGCCCAACCCGAAGTCCAGTCCAATCCAACCCGATGGTTAAGTTGACCCGATCCTATGCAGTATCGCCTCAGGCTCTTTTTGGTTCAAACTAAATTGTGTTTGAGCAAAACCATATCTAAGAAGGCGGGCGGGTTACTGGGTTACATGTGAATGCAACCCTAATTAAAAGTTTATAATTAGCTAATTAAAATATAAAAAATACAACAATGTGATTTAAAATACTTTTAAAATCTAAATAATTGAAATTATATTCACCAACACTCATAATACAAGCAAATTAAGATTAATTAATGAACCATGAATAACTGCCACCATTGGTCAATGATCAAGCCAATTTTAAAAACATTGTTTTTTATTCTTTCAAAAATAATTAAGAAGAGGGATTTATAATAAAGAATGAGGATCTTGCTTGAGTTGAATATTCTAACAAGTAGGCAATTAATTTAGTAAATATAAATTACATACAGTAATCTGGTTGAAACTTCGGTTCAAAGCCACCTGCACCATTTTTCCAAATATCACTTGCAACATATATGGGCACCAGTTAGTGACTACCTAAATATATATAAAATAACAAAGGAGCACTTAGGAAGCCATACCCCAACATGGTAGCCATTTTGGATGGATCATTCCAGAACCTTTTGACATTCCCCCTATACTTTAACCTTGATCCCTCCAACCTGGCCAATATAATAGCCAATACTTACAAGCATTACTCTCCTCCTCGTAATAACTTGTGGAAAATGATCCTTACATATTTAGTAAATTAAAAACGATTTCAGAGTTATAGGCTTCCTGCTTTTTCAGAAATATCACTTCAAATTTAAAGAAAAGTATCATATATATCAAGAATTCAAGACCATATATAAGTCGTCCAGGTCATGTTGATACACAAAAACATCCTTTGATGGCTTCAACTATCGTGCATCCTTAATTCCTTAGAGTTTGCCAATATTATCACCTTTTTATTTTTTTATTAGTCAATAAAATGCCTCTTTGCAGTTGCTGACTGCTTTCAGATCAACTGCTCATCCACGTAAACCACTCTCATTGCAATAGGATCAAAAATCACATGAGTGATTTTTAACCAGTTATATAACTCGTGTATAAAGCCACTGACTTTTAGGCATGATCAAATGGAATAGATAGTATGAGTTATATAACACAATTTTGTAACTTAGAAATATATAAAATAATAAATTCAGTTTATAAACTTACGAATTTAATCGAATATACCGCTAAAATGAAGTTAAAAACAATTTAACATGATTTTATAATTTAGAAACATAGAAATAGTGAATTCAAATAATCAACTTTTGCGAATTTGATAACACTTATATGTGTGTGTGTGTATATATATATATCTCATTACTATGGGGTGTCAGAAGAAAAATGTATTCACTAAAAATCTTACTAACAATGAGCATTACATGGATATGATTCAATTCACGCATCAAAACTCTTGGTGTAAAACTTTGTAATCAGTTTTTATTATTATTATCGGCAGGGTGGCAGCCGGCAGGCCGGCACATCAATTTTTTTTTTTTTTTTACTTTTTTTAAATATACCTTTCCATTACGTTTAATTTTCTATCTCTACACGAAACAATACTAAAAAAAGGAAACTGACTCGTCGTCGTCCCCCAACTTATTCATACTAAACAAAACTAAGTTGGCCGATTAATTCTTTCTTGTCATAAGAAAAAAGTTGTTAAATTGAAATATATCAATGACTTAATTATGATAGGCCTGTCTAATGACAAGTCTAATCATTGAACAATGACCAAGCAACTTGATTCGATGGCCAAAAAAAAAAAAAAAAAGCAACTCGATGAGCTCAATAACCCATTCGGTTTTCATAATATTATTGCTCATGATTAGGGCATGTGTAATTTTTTCTTTCGAAATCAGGGCATGTATAGTCAGATGATGTGTCATGTTTAATTAAGACAACATGGAATTAATTCAAAATTCGAATCGTGTTAGATGAGGTATACGCGTATCTCACGTTGTGTTTAGAGATTATATTACAAATGTTGCGTACCTGTCTAGTGAAGGCTAATCTTAAGGTGCTTCAAATAGTCAGAGGAGAGATTAAAAATGATGGACTTTTTAATTGATTTTTTATAAATTTGGATCGCATCAGTTTAATCATAAACAATGTAGATTTATTTTTTTTTTAACAATAAGAGTGATTGAACCTTAAACTATCCATTGTTAATTACCAACGACTTTGCTTATATATTTAATTAAGAGCTTTGTTAGTAGCAATTGCTGCGTTCATTCCTGTAATTTTCCTCGGTCTTTCTTGTTCCTCTATATCTTGCAATGAACAAATTTAGGTTTCTTTATTTATTTTCCTCACTCGTTTCAAATGACATTATTTTCTTAAAAAACAATTGTAAATACTAATTGTTTTATCATGTTAGATTTCATGTAATGTATTGATTTTATTACCATCATACAGATCATTTATTATTTCAACTTTTTATTTTTTGCTAAAAATACTTTTCCCTTTAAATTTTCAAATATCTTTTGATCTCAGTATTATGAAAAATAACACTTCCTTTCGTTCATAATAAAAGAAGTAGATGATAATTAGATTTGGTGTTAAATATAATATCTTATGATCCACCCTATTTCTTGTGCTTATCATTTTTCTTAAATTAATCCCTATTAATTGTGTGTATGTTAAGGGAGTTTACATCAAATAGTAGCTTCAATACAAATGGTTTAAAATGTTATTTTAGAAAAACCAAGACACATCATTATAGAAATAACTAATTTAAATAATTCTCTTAATATATCAAAATTAGTTAAATAGAACTTATATTATGGGCAAAAGGTAGTAGATAATTTCTTGGGCATAGAATTTTAAAATAAACGTTTTAAAAATTTTGGTGATGATATTTTTATGATGAATAAAATAATTTTTCACTTGTTTAACATTCCAAAATATTTTTTTTTTTTTTGGTTGGGCTTACCAAGTTATCTCGATCAACACACTGGGCTAGCACGAGATAAAACCCAACCCACTCTATATGAATCGTTTGATTAAATGGTAGCAAAAATAGAAGTGGATTGTACCAAAAAAAATGAAAGTGGATCCCACTATCATCTACTTAGCTACCTTTAGGAAGGGAAACTTTGTTGCAGTGTACCCCTGATTAATATCCTATAACATCGTGGAGAGGGGAAAAAAAATTCTTCCACTGAGAGAAGAAATAAAATGATTAAATTTGATTACTCCCCATATTTAATAGATTTTTTAGAAATATTTTATTATATTTGGGGAGTCATCAATTAAAAAATTAAAATATTTGCTGCAATTTAAAAAATGTTGATTTGAGACATTAAATAACGGGGATTTCCTTTCAAAATATCATATCCCTTATTAAAATAGGAAAGTTGAACCTAGATAAGAAAAATAAAAAATATAAGAATATTTAAAAAAAAAAAAAAAAGAGGAAAAACTTGCCTTAATTTATTATTATTAGTATTATTATTATTTTGATTGGATGGAAATTGCTTCTTTTGTTGGCAACCACTACAAGCCACACACACATTAGGAAACAAATGACTCAATCATCATCATCGATCAACTACACCCAAGCTGATGGCGGGAAAAAAAAAAACTACACCCAAGCTGATTCACGCACAAAGAAAAAATAGAGGAGGAGCAACGCTGAAGGCATATATAAGAGAGGACTAGCGGCACTATTCCTTCTTTGGTCCTCATTCAATCCACACACACGCTGAACACAAGCGGGGAAGCACCACGCACATAAACAATTCACCCCGTCCAGAGAAGTAGGAAGGAAAGCGGTGCACTGTTTGGGATATAAATTCATTCATCATCATCCAACAGGAGAAAAAAAAAATAGAAGGCTGCCATTGTTCATTCATCTTTTTAGAGAAATAATTATGGTCTTTCTTTCTATTTTCCTCAGTATTTGGAAATCTGAATTCTTATTTGTTGGGATGATTTTAATAGAACCCATGTGTGGCTAATTTTCTTTTACAACATAGAGTACCATGAGCTTGTTTGTAACTTAGAGATTTTTCCTACTTATGGTTAATTTTGATTCAGTTTATTTAATTTTGGTTTTACTTATTATTGTTAAGTGATTGTTCACCATCGAATATGTTTTGAGAATTTAGAATTGAACTCGATGGAGAAAATTTTAAATAGACCATGAAATTAAATAATATAGAATTAGATTTTAAATCTAATTTGCATATAGAATAGACATATATATACCTAGAAGCTCCACATAGTCAAATTAGAGTGTTACCATTATAAATTTTATCTAGCTAAATTGTGGAAGACATTACATAATTAAGCTAGGTAAGGATATAAATGGACCGACAAGAATGTATAGACACTAGAATTCTAGATTGGCTGATTAAGTTAAGGCATAATTAACTTGGTGATAATAAAATCTAAGAAGAAAATAAGGGAATAATTACCCTATATTATTCGTTTAATACTTGAATTTACTCTGTGCAATATAGTTCGTAGTTTTCATTAGATCTTAATTAAGTTTTATTCACTCATTCAGAATCAATTTTCTTTCACTCAACTTAAACAAAAATAGGAGATGTAATGCCTAATTATTAATTATTGAGTATATGTGGGAATGACCTTGATTTGTCAAATTACTATTTCTGCGCATATTCACTTGCAGGGCTTATTTAAATTTTGGTAGTATCATGTTTTTGGCGTTGTTGATGGGGACTCAAGGCAATTGGTAATTAGTATTAGAAATCTTTTAGTGATTTAAGCTTGAGTTTGTCGATTTTTTATCCATGTTTAGAAAAGTCAATTTGAATTAGAAAGGGGCAGGGTCTCACCTTCTTTTATTTATGTTTACAAAAGTCAATTCAAATATAATTTGAATTACACTATATAATTTTTAACCAAACTTAAGTTTGTAAAAAAAATCAAATGAAGTAAAAGACACGTTTATCCTGCTAATCAAAACAAGCCCTAATTCACCGACAAGAGTTGGGTTTGGCGAAAGAGGTGATTAGTCCTCAATAATGTGTGAAACAAATTAAGGTTTAAATTTCTACTAGAAAAGTACCTACATTTAGTCCACAATGTCTCAAAACATGATTATCTCTAATAGGATTATACATGTGGTCAGACAAAAACCTATAATATGTTTTTCTCTACCAAGTAAGAAAGATTTCTAGAGATATGGTTACCTGGTGTTACTTTAATTTTGGTTTGTAAGCTTTATAACTTTCCATACTACATTGCCATTGATCTTCAAATTCAGAGTATATCATGTTTTAGTGAAATAATATCTTAAAATACAATCAAATAACTACTCATAAATAAATGTGGAAGTAATATTTGGCTATATATGTATAGATTGAGATCAGTTTAATCGTACTAGGATCATTGAACATAGATCTCTCTTGTTTCTGCGCCCTGTGACACAAGTCCATATTTCAAACATTCATCTTTATTTTTTATGTTTGATGGGGAAAGCATTCTATGAAATATTAAGCTAAACCTAATTAATATGAATGATAAACCTAATAAATAAAGTTGATTATAGTTGCCATTGATGGATGCTGTTTTGAGCCTAGTATTGACACCCTCGAATATTATTACTGATTCTTGTACTTGCTGTATGTACAAATGAAGTTTAGTCCAACATGAATGTGTAAGTGGGCCTTAAACTCTTTCTTTGGGACTCATCAATCCAACAATTTGGATCCTTTTTTTGGCGAAGCGATCATAATGAAATAAATCGTACTAATGGTATAGAGATACATCAATACATTATTACAAATATTACGGATTGCTCACCTATGATCTAAGTGAATCCTAATGTAGGAATCAAAATCTTAATTCTCGTTCGAAGAGGTTCTTGCATTAGGGATATAAATATTGTTTTTCAAAGTACACATGTGACCTTTAACTTTATGGAAGGTTTTATTTTGGTCATTTAACTCTAAAGATAATGTTTTCAATCCTTTAACCATAATTCAGTTAGTCTCAAATGATAGTTCTTTTTGTAACAATCATTGTTATTTTGAAAATTAACTTTAATATTTTATCATTTGGAAAAAATTTTACATATGTAAATTCTCAATGTCAGCATTTTTCTTGATATATTTATAGAAAAAGGACTAAAAAGACGCTTTTTAAAGTTAAAAAAATAAAATGAAACATTGCATAAAGTGAAATGACTGAATGCACACCTTAACCACATTTTTATTATAGTTTCCACCTTGTTGTAAGTCAATATTGAAACTTTGTCTCACTAGTCACTATAGTGCAATCCCTATAGTTTTAATCATTTTATATAATATTCTCCTACCTTTAATAAAAATATAATTTCATTTTTAAAAAATATAGTTACAAAATTATAAAATAGTTAAAATTATAAGGACCGAATAGCAATAAATCAAAGTTTAATGATGAGTTATAACTGAGTAAAAATTATAAGAATTGAGTTGCATCGAATCAAAGTATAAGGACTAAGTTACAATTGAGTTAAGTTTATAAGAACCATAGATTAATTTTCTCTAACAGAAAAGTTTTAATATCAATCTCACCTAGCTGGCAAAAAAAAATATATATCAATCTCACCTAATTTTTTTTAAGAACTTTTTCTACAATAGGTGGATGATTGAGGACCCTCATGAAACGGCTTGGAACCTCTCCATTGAGGTTTTCCTCCATTGAACATTTATTGAGAATCTGAGATTAAACTACATCGTTATATTTATAAAAAAAAAAAAAATCTGATCTTTTGTGGTAACAAGATTTCCGAAACCAACATTGTATTGTGGAGGTAAAAAGATTTTCCCGTCCATTTGCAACCGCTTGGCCCTTTAGCCGAAAGAAAAGGAAAGAAACCGTTTGGCCCAACTAATAGGATTGAATGAAAAGCGCGTTCAATTAATTTTAAGTTTCCCTTTTAGTATATTTAGATGAAACAATCTAATTTTATCCCAGTAATTAAAAAGTAAATGATAAAAAAAAATTAAAAAGTAAATGGAATTGCGAACCCCACCAAATAAAATGGGAATGGTGAGAGCGTGGGTGGATACAGTGATACACGCGCAAAGGCATCATATTTTGTGCAGAGCCGAAGTTAAATAATTAATTGGATGATGGGGCTGGGCCTTCCCTCCTCGGACACATACAGTTATTCAATTAGCTTATTATGGTCTCCACATTATCTAACAGGTTCACAAATCAACACGCCCGCTAGTTATAAACCATATACTTAATTATAGCTGTTCCCAGTTCCATTTTTCTTACCACTCCATACATCATTAACATAACTCCACTATCTATTTAAATTTTGATTTATTATAGTTTACCTGTCTCATTACTTTTTAATTGTCACTTTTTTTAAAAAAAAAACTATTTTTAATCCATCTATTGGAGTATTTCCAAATTTAAAGACGAGAGTATTGTTTGTCAATTTTTATATATTCTTTTAATAGGCAGCACTAATTATTAATTAAATAAGTTTTAGATGTTGCTTTCATTTGAACTCATTATATTATATGTTCTGGCAAAAAAAAAAAAAAAAGAACTCATTATATATGTAACTTTGTAAAAAACAATAAACCAACCTTAAACAAGAAGAAAGATGTAATAAACATTTTTATACGATACATTGTGAAAAATAGATTGTAGATATCGTGAAAATTTTAGCAAATTAAAAGTCAATTCATTTCGAATAATGACACTCATTTCTTGAACTTTAGAACGAGTGCGATGTGTTGAACAAAAAAAAAAGAACGAGTGCGATGCAAAATATGGAGGAACTACATTGGAATCTTGCACAACTAAGAATGAACACATAAAATATGGAGGAACTCTTTCTTACTTTATTAAAACCGATAGATATTTTTTTCATTCTTAATTTTTTTGATACATTTTCATTATTAATTGTATGTGTTATTTACAAAAGAAAGTAAGGCCAAATTTTACAAACCCCCAATTTTAAGGCA
Organism: Mimosa bimucronata; assembly: GCA_037074515.1. Taxonomy (NCBI): domain Eukaryota; kingdom Viridiplantae; phylum Streptophyta; class Magnoliopsida; order Fabales; family Fabaceae; genus Mimosa; species Mimosa bimucronata. The sequence goes on from CM073443.1 coordinate 2,163,320, forward strand.
GTTACATATGACCCCATCGATATTTCAAAGTTCAAATTTAACATTTCTAAACTTTTATCTTATTATTATAGACCTCTTGTAGTTAACTTACCGTTATCTCCTGATAAAAATTGACACGTCACGTTAACATAAGACATTATAAAATTTATAAGTGTCTTATGTTAGTGTGACGTGACAATTTAAAGTGCTTACTTACATTAAAATTTAGGCCCTTCCATTAATTTTTATCTTTTTATATTTTAATCATATCTTTAAATTTATCTCCTTAAAGTTTTATTTTTTAATATTAGGCCCTTCCATTAATTTTTATTATAACGTCTATCAAAGTAAGCACTTTACTTTTATCATTTTCTTCTAATGTTAAGGTAACATTTTAAAAATCTTTTTGTTATTTTTGCTACATATATTCTTTATTGATTAAAATAGCATTTTTCATAGAGAAAGATATAACAATTATATTTGAAAGTTTACACGGATAAAAAACAAAAATAAAATCTCAACCTTTAAATCAACCAAAATATAAGTTGCTAATATAAGAAAAATGTGGATGTTTGAATGTAAAGTAGTAAACATAATATTGAAATGGCTGTAATGATAATAGAATGCTGGCAAAAATATCAAAAAGACTGTAAAAATGTTATTATCTTAATATTATAAGAAAATGTTGAAAGTAAAGTGTTTACTTTGATAGACATTATTTAAAAAAACTAATGGAGGGCCCTAATATTACAAAAATAAAACATCAAAGAGGTAAAATTTAAATTTTAAAATGTCACGGAGGTTATATGTAATTAGACTAAAGTTTATGGGAATTTTATGCAAATGTAAACTTAAAAGGATGGCACATAACATATATATGAGGAGTTTTATGTTAGTGTAATGTGACAATTTCTATCAAAAAATAACAGAAAGTTAACGGTAAGGGCCTATATTAAAAAAAATAAAAGTAGTCAGGGAGGTTAAATTTAAATTTTCAAACATCAAGGGGATTATATGTAATTGTCCCAATTGGGGGGTTTTGTGGAATTTATCCAAGAAATAACGAATCAACTCATCGCAAGCAAGATATGTAAACATTCATCACCATTTGGGTTGTATGCATGTTTGTGCGTATGTATATTTACCAAACGATAAGTATCATCACACACAGACCCACATTTCTTTTTTCCGCCCGCCACACATACACACATTTCTAAACCAATTACGGTTAGCATGGAGTATAAAAAATTGGAAAAATCACAATCAAATCTGAATTAATCACAATGAGGTCTTGTGACAACTTAAGGAGCCCCAATTGACAACTCAAGGATTTAGATTAGCAACTCAAGGGATTTGATTATAATTAATTTTCTTATGAGTGATTTGGTTATGATTTTTCCTAAAATATTTGATGGCAAAAATAACATATATATAAAATATTTACCCATATCAATTGCACTTAATAGTCACTATACTATATGATATCAAGCAAATTAAAACAACCATTTTATACATAAAAGAAGAGGTCAAAGTGAAAATTGCATTAAAAGTTTTTTTATGTCAAAATTGTCGTGGAAATTTCGAAACACAATAATGTTATCCTACCTATTACAAAATTAATGTTGACTGTTAAAATATATAATTCACTATAAATATTAAATAACATAATTATTCCGTTTTAATATTTCAAAATACAACATTGTTCCCAAAAAAATTTTAAAATAATATTACTATTATTAAACAAATAAAATTTAATAGAGTATATTTATGCTTTAACCCTACAAAATACTCGAGTGAGAAGTTGTGAAAGAGACTACACGTGTGATGGGATACTCATACTGTAGAATTGAAAACAAACACAAATAATAGTGCCTTATTCCAAAGAAATGTAAAGTGAAAGAGTCAAATAATGTGATGTAGTACTGTAATGTAGCACACACAATACAAATGTGTGTGTGTGTAAAGAAATATCCAATTTATAGGCAGATGATATTGAGGAGGGACGGAGAGGGAGAGGCGGGGAGAGGGAGAGTTGTGAGAATTAATTGGAGAGTTGTTGAAGGAAGTGATGAGGTATTTAAGGTTTGGGGCCTATCACCTCCTGATTAAATGACTTCCCAACTGTTTTATCCCTTCCTTCTTATTATGCTCTTTCACTTTCACATATTCTTCTTCCCCTCCCTCCCTCCCTCTCTCTCTCTCTCTATATATACTCCCTCTTGTCCTTATTATAAGGCACCAACTAACAAAATTTTTTGTCCTTATTATAAGGCACCAACCGCCACATTAATTACATTTTTCCTACTTTACCCTTGTCATTAATGAATATTCATAGTTTAAAATGTTAAGTTGTATCATTTAATGAAGGGTGAAGTTGGAAAATATGGTCAATTAAGCCTAGATTTAAGGACCCAACTACCATTCCTTGGTTTGTGAGAATTGGTAGTTGGTGCCTTATAATAAGGACCAGAGGGAGTATATATATATATATTCCCCATACACTTTAATGCTTTATTTATTTATATACACTCACTCTCTCACATCCAACCACCTCTGAATCAAGTTCACATATCCACCTTTTCCCCTTCGCTTTCTTTTCATCTTGATCCTTCAGCTTTCTCAGCAAACCAAACCAAACAGTATACAGCTCCGAAGAATCCCATTTCAGAATTACTATGAAGACCAAGAATTATATATCCGCCTCACATATATATACTAATCATGTGCTTCTGGAGAATCATAATTTTGGCAAAACACTCAACTCTTTAATTCATTGCTCTTTCCTTTACCCTCTGTACAAAAACAAATTAAATACAACTCTCATCAAAATCTGCTACAAACCTACTATACGTACCATGTAACAACATATATATCATTAATTCCCTCTATATAACAGATCAACAATTCAACAAAATAATTAATTAAAGAACCTATATATATAAGCATTTTCATACTCTGAACCTAGAACCTGATGAGAATTAAGCCATAAGCACTGAGACTCCACACTGAATATAAATCTCTATTATCTCTTGTTGTGTAGAGGGTTGGAGCCTGTGGGAACTCTTCGCTTCTGAGACTGAAACTCCATACTTGAAGAAGAAGAAGAAGAAGAAGAAGAAGAAGAAGAAGAAGGAGAGATGTGATGCCATGGATGAAGCTCTTGCAAGCTTGAAGAGGGACCTGAGAACTTTATCCTTATAGCGTTCATTCTAGGAGTGAAGAAGATCAGCAGAATTAAACCCAAAAACATGGACTTCAAGTGATAATGGGACTGATTCTTCGCCTTCATCTTCTTATGATGATCTCTACCAGTTTGAACAATGCCCCAGAGAGAGAGAGAGAAGAGAAATATATGAAGATGGTGGGATTGCAAAGTTGTTTTTGCAAGCTAGCCTGTATATATATATATATATATGAACATGGTTAGGGTCTACTTCCCTAAATGGGGTGATATTTATGAAATATAATCATGCTTACACTCTTTTATGTGCATTTTGGTTTGGGAAATGGGTCATATTGTGCTATTGCCACTAGATCATGATAAGTCCATCATATATCTCTTTTAAAAAAATTTACTTTCTTGAATTGGATATTTTTAGGTTATTGTTTGATATATCATCAGAAATAAAATTACTTTTCTCTTGAACTTTACACTAAAGTGGGCAAAATAAGAGCTCTAAATGAATTTTAACCAATTGATCGACAATTTCATAAACCAAAATTATGATAAAAGTGAAAATATAAGAAAAATTAAAACCACAAATTAGATGGTAAATTAATTACTTGCATGTTAAAGTAGGGCCCATTTTATATATGAAGGTGATGGTATTGGTAGGGCTTGCTTATTGAATGTAAGATAGAGACACCCAAAAATAAAAAACCTGCAGGGACTGTGTGCATGTGAAACTAAACGGGGATTAGGTTTGCTATGACTTTTGACTCTTTGAAAAGGACAAAAATGCCTTCAACCTTCCCTCATTTTTACCATACACCGCGTGAACTATATAAAAGGATCACAGGGGCTTTTCTGTCATGAGAAAAGTCAAACACGCCGACAGGCTGAGTGAGACTCGTACAAGGCCTAGGAATACAATGAGTGTGTTTATAATAATCATATTGATGATTCAAATGAATATGATCAATTATCATAATAATATTAATAACGTGGACATAGTACTAGGGTCATATGTAGTATATTATAATACACCCTCAAGTAGATCCGAATTTTGTGGGTCGTACGAACGCGTGGGCTTTGAAGTTTGCATCTTTCTAATTTTCTTTTTACACTAATGGAAACCAGCTTTCTACTCAAATCTCAAGCGAGAAATTTTGGTAGATCTTTCCTTGAAATGTGAATCATCAATATAATAGTTTAAATATGGTTACTATAGTATTGTGCATAAGGTTGGCAAAATCTACAAACAAATCATATATGCTTTAGAATGTGGCTTCGATTAATTATTTTTGTATACTTGATTAGATAGTGTTATTAATCTTTTTAATATATAAAATAAAAGGTCAAGAAGTTCACAAGTGTCTCGCAATCTAGAAAGGGAAAAGCGTGGTGGAAAAGACCAAAAGGTTCGATTAATCTTTTATGTCTCAAACATACTCTATATAAGTTCATTTATATGACCTTTTTGTTTTGGTCCAACAAAAGATCACTTTTTTTATGCAAGAAAAATAGTAGTAGTTCATTTTTAGGTGGGAGATTGCCGTCCAACATTCAACTGTAATCATTCTTCAGATATGGTTGCAAACTTGCAATGGAAGAAGTTTGGTGTGTGTTGATCAGAGTTTAAGTTTTAATGACGAAGGCAAGTCAATGGTCAAATTTCAAAAGGAAAAAAAAAAATCACAAGAGCGACGTGAAGAATACAAGGAAGGCAACACTTTACTTAGCGGCAAAGTTAGTATTATCATTAGAGTTGACCGAAAGGGATTTACATCAAAATTAAACAAGAGTAAATTAATTTGAACCAAAGATAAATAAAAAATAATGAGTATTTTTGAAAATTTTATTGGTTAAAAGGATTTAATTCAGGTTCGTCTTACCAATACCAATAGGATTTTTAAGTATGAATTTTTCATGGATTTTCCCAAAACAATATTAAGAGCATTTTGATATAAAAATCTGGAATATGAATTACGCTAATATTTATACATAAAACTGATTGTAAGAAAATAAAAGTCGGTAGTCAAACAACAATATGTAAAGGACATTTTAGGAGCACTTGTTGACTTGATGATTTAAAAATTCCAACGATAATGCTAAGCAAACACAATATTGTGCAGTTGTTTATTAATGGTATATTAGATTAAATTATTGAGATATTATAAGAAATGTCAGATTTATTGAGACATGTAATTAATGCGAGTGAGATCAGAAGTAAATGGTTCCCATGTGGAAGTGTGGGAAGGGAAGTGAATATGAATGCTGAAATTGAAATTGGTGTTTGCAAGCATTAGAAATTTGACATTCTTCGCAATATTATTGATGTAACCCACCACACTTACAAATTTTCAAGCTTCAATAATTATTTTATATTTTGTGTGCCTTTCCAACCAATTGACTTGCATATATTTCACTTTTTCATGAGCCCCGTTTTGCTTTTAATATTCACAGCACATCCCATTTTCTACTCAACCACTTCTCGAATGCCTACACCCCTAGCTTCTAAATATAATATAAACTACATTTTTTTAATGACCTTTTCCCAAATTATAAGGTCTTATTTGACTTTATTTGAGTAATAAATTTGTTTTTTCTCATTTTACCCATGCATTAATTTTTCCACATATTCTCTTTCATTTTCTTTTCATAATTACCATCTTTCTTACTCATTTATAAATAAGGGCATTTTTTATAAAAGTAGTATATTTCCTACACATTTATTGTTTTTAACTAACTTTAATTAATTTTTTAGGAACCCATAATTCGGTTAAAAAGACCTTATATATTGGGTCAGAGGGAGTAAGTTCTAATTATATGTCCATCTCAATTAGGTACATCTCCTTTTAAAATGAAAACAATTAGAGTAGTAGTCTTTGTGGGATATTATTAGTCACATCATTTATAGCGTTCTAAATTTTTTTTTTTTATATATGCATATGTGTGTGCGTATACACTTCTTATATTGTGCTAAATTGGCCAAATAATGAGACGTGCAATTTAATAGATATCTAGCTAATTACTATTAGCTAATTGGGAATAAGTTGGCCAGGCTCCAATTGAAATAAAGTTCTATAAAAGTTTGAGGGATTATATACGCACATAAAAATATCATTTAAGGTATATAATTAATTGAGGGTTAAAGATCATTTTGGTAAATAAACTATGAGCCAAGTATCACCTAACACATATATTTATAAAAAACATTTTATATGCCAATGAATTTTTAAAACTAGACAAATTGGCCAACGCCGTCAGATTTACCCAAACTGTAGTTAAGTCCCTGCCACGTGTCGACACATTATTGATCCACGTCATTTTTTGAATCCACATGGACGAATGACATGTCGACACGTGGCACCGTTTGGTTAAATCTGACTGTTTTGGCTAATTTGTCCACTTTTAAAAGTTCATTGGCATATAAGATGCTTTTTAAAAATATATGTGCTAGGCAATACTTGGCTCATAGTTCATTGGCCAAAATGATCTTTAACCCTATAATTGATGGTTGGGGTTTATCTAGAGTGAACAGCTTATGTGAATGTTGTTAGGATTTAAAGGGTAAAAAGAATGATTTGTACAAGTTTGAACTTCATGTGGGTTTTATCAAAATTAATTTAACTTTCTTTTAACAAGATGGTTTGGCAAAATTTATATAATAAATTAATTATATCTGTTTAAGGAAGAAAAGTAACCCCTTTAAAACGGGTGGTTTAAAACTTTTAATTGAGATACATAGAAAAATAAGAGTTAACGTTTATTATGAGAATAATATTACTTTAAAGTTATCAATTATTTTTCTTAATTTGTATAAAGTAGTTAGATATTTAAAGGAATATTCCCTCTAATCCTTATTATAAGACACAAACTAAGAAATATTCTTAATTTTTTTTATAACGCATTTAAATTTGAATATTTTTTCATGTATACTTAAATTTAATAAAGATAGTAGGAGATAGTATTAATTAATATGATATTAAAGTCTAATGTTCAAAATCTCTTAAATAATTGGATAAATATAATATTTTTAACTATTTTCCTTAGTTTGTACCTTGGTGTCTTATAATAAAAATAAGAAAGTTTCTTTTTAAGCTATGACTGATTCACAGTTTGGTAAAAGAAAATATTTTACTAGAAATTAGGAAAAAAGAATGAAAACACACTTGAGAGAGCCTCTATGTGTTGGGTGAGGCATCAAGTCCCTTGGATTTTGAGGTATCTTTATGCTTATAGTGCTCTTATTGTGTTTGTGTTATGGAAGGCTCTCGAGTGTACGTTGAACAAAGTTTTAATTAATAACTTGCCTTTATGATCACAAATATGAGTATCTCCCCACTACAATATATAACTTTGAACCAAAAGTAAAATAATAATTTAAAATTATTTTTCAAGCAGAAAATTATAAATTATTTATTATCATAGTATTTAAATATTTTATTTACTTTATTAAATATATGCACTTTCTTTTCCATAATTTTACAACAAAGTTGTTAAATTAAATTTCTTATAATCATTACATCAATTTTTTCAATCACATATGATATACTATCATGTATCTTTTTTTAATATGAGTTTAGCGTTATTTTATTAATGGTTTCACTGCTACAATATTTTATCAAGAACTAAACTTTAATGAAAAAAAATACAAGAACAGCAAAATGAGTAATCATAGCTCATGAAGTCAACCCCATGGAGGAGTGTGTGGAATTAAAAAGTGAACTGAAATTAGGAGTGGAAACTGTGGAAGCCACTTTCATTTCACCTCCACGTTTTCCCTTTTCAAAAATCCAATAATGCCAACGTAATTCACATTTCTTCCGTACGGCGGCAGACTTTTTTTCTTTTTCTTTTTCTTTTTCTTTTTAATAAAAAGACTTTTATCAAACAAAAATATGAAATAAGGGAGAGGTTACAAGGTTTTTTTTTTTTTCCAACAGAGAGGTTACAAGTGTTTACACACACTAACTAACACACACATGAGAGGTAAAAGCCCTCCCGATTTCCTTTTCCCTATTTTCTATTTGTTCATAACTCATCAACATTTGATTTACAAGAAATTAAACTATCGGTCATATTCGAATAAAAACATTGGTAACGAATAAATGAATTGTGGAGAATTTGATTAAACAGAATGATAGCAAGTTCACATTTACCATGTTGGAAAGGTATAATGAATACCGATTTTTCAAAAGCTTTTTTCAATAATATTTCGGTATATAATAAAACAAAGACCAACTTAATTTGATGTGTCGTTCGAAATCTAACATCTGCTTATAGTTGATGTTGGATGAGAAGATGAAGATCAAAGAATTTAGAGAGTAATGAATTGGAATGGAATGAATCCACCACCCTCCTCATCCAATTCACAGTTCAAGAATATGAAGAGATAAAGAATTATTTTATTGGGTATAAAATTAGACCTATTTATTTAATTTAGAGAGATTAATAAAGTTAAATAATTAGTTAATCACTCTCTCCAGTTCCAAATGAAAGACCTATTTACATAATTCAATTAAATTACTCTCTCAATCCTTTAATATAACTTCTTCTTTTATTGATGGTTTTGTCCCAGAATATATAGTTCGATTTGAATTGGTCTGAATAATAAATGTGTTTTTCCAATATTACCCTTAATAAATGCATTTTTAAAAAGTTGAGTCAACATTATTTTTAGAAGATGAGAGAGACATGGCACTTTTGCCAAAAGAAATAAATGAATGCACGGTGATGCTTCTTCTCCTTCATACAACATATGCGTTGGTCATTTAAAAAGGAATGAAAAAAGTCCCAACTTATGAGAGAGCTCACTCATAGATGCTTCTTATTACTCAAAACTTGTAGTAGAGGACTCCATGGAAAACACAACTGCAGAGACGGTTGACACAACAGAGGAGACGGCAAACACAACGACAGAGATGATGGATGCAACCATAGATGCTGTTAACTGAAATCTCGTTGTGACTCCTTCGGAAACTATGGAAGCGAAACTCATAATGAAGAAAAACGCTTGAAACTCATTGTCGAAGATTCCTTCAAACGCAATCATTGATGTTGATTTTTTTTGTGGCAGCTTGGAATTGTCCTTAACAGAGGAAGTTTAAAGGAAATCGGTGTATACTAATACAAGAATGAAGTGGAAGAGATACAGTGCTTAGTGCCTCAACCCGCCTTTTTTTACCTTCAAATTTGTCACAATTTTATCTTCCTCCATTTATATTTTTTGTATACCCATTTATATTTTATTCTCTCTCATTACTTTTCTCTCTCACACCATTTATCTTCCATACAATCTCTTTTCTCCTTTTTATTATTACTCTCTTTCTTATTCATTCATAAATAAGGGCATTTCTTGAAAATAAAATTATATTTCCTACATGTTTATTGCTTTTTAACTAACTTTAACTATTTTTTATGTAATCGTAATTCGGCTAAAAGAACATTATATTATAGGATGGATGAAGTAATATGTTAGTTAAGTTAGTTAATATGTTATTTTTTTTAAAACATCATATTCATCTTCTTTAATTCTTTCTTCCCCTGTTACTTGATTATTGTTTAGAAAGTATCGATGAGATGATTTGAGAAAAAATGACAAAAAGTATAAATAGATCCTACATCTATGACCATGATCAGCATCCTAAATAGGTTTTATATTAAAGACTAAAGGGATTATAACATATGTATTATGATATCTATTAAATACTTATGTGTAACATTAAATTATGTATAAACTTATAAATCAAATAAGTTAAATTTAAAGAAAAATGATAGATATAAAGGATGAATAAAAAATGTTTTATACTTAGAACCAAAATTCAATTTCAAAAAAATTTATATTTAGTACCACATGGAAGGTAGTACTATAGTACTATACAATAGATTTTAATATTATTTCTCAATATTACTCTTATTCTAAAATTTAGATAAGAGAGTGTAAAAAATGACTTTTGAATTTCATTTTCTAGCTCTATATGATAACTTGATAAGAATGGCCCAAATAATAATAATTCTCCCCTACACGCACAAAAGAAATCCTCGATTTAATTGAAGTAGCGAGTTTTGGGCCCAAAGCAAGATAAAAATGCCACGCCATGGGAAAGATAAACGGCATTTGGATTTTGGACCCAAAGAATTATGGAATTTTATTTTTGGCAGACTTGCGGGGTTGTGGGGAAAATATGTTTCAAGTTGAAATATAAAAAATACTTCTAGATACACACACAGACACACACCAAAAAAAAAAAAACTCCTCATTTACTCATATAGGTTGAGTTTACTAATGTGTTAGTCCCTCACAACATAACCAACTAACATTTGAATCCTAACCATAAGATATGCTTACATTGAGTATCTAACAAAATCTCCAAAATGATTGTTTCTAAATGGGGATGCATGTGCCACAAAAAATTCCTTTGACATGAGCAATGAACAAATGCAATACATGACAACTATAGATTGACCAAATATTGACTTATCAATAAGAAAACTATTAGATATTAAGTTTTAAAAAGAACTTAGAATTGTATGATTAGATACCACATGTGATATGGATTGACTTGTCAAAATCCAAATATGTATTAACTCTTTCAGAGACACTTTATACATTAACATGGATTTGAATTCGACCATTTGTGTTTAAGGTGTCATTGACTCTATTAACCCATACTAGTTTAATTATATAACTTTTGCTTGTTACTTTTTTTTAAAGTAACTTGAAATTTTTTATTTCATGATTAAAAACATAGAAGTCAACAATGTAATTGGACTTTCAGGAGTCAACCTTTAATCGTCACATTTGTTCTTGCTCATACAATACTAAATTACTTCTACAAGAAATCACGTGACATTTTTCCATTGACAAGTATGTGTTCAAATCTAGCAAAACTCATCTGCTCCATCCACGAGCTCGATCTCCTTCGACCTTCATCTTCTCCAATCTGATCTCCCTCCATCGATTTATCCTCTTTCTTTACCCATTAAAATATCTAAAATGCATCTTATTAGGATAGGATTTTGTGGATATAGCGGACTTACTTTATGACAATTATTCTTGTTGATCAGCTTGTTGAATTTGAGATTTCATATCAATTCCACCAGGATATTTTCAAACAGAAGACCATAGCATTTTAGATTTCATTAGAATTTGGCTCCTGATGATCTTGAAAGAGTAAAAACTTTTGACATTTTAATGTATTGAGAACTTACCGAGTAAAACACCTTGCAGTCTATCATTGTAAATCTCCATTTCCCTTAAACTATGCAGAAACAGATTGCTTATTAGGCACCCCAAAACCAAATCACATATAAACATCGAGAGATACGGCAGTATCAGACCTTCAGATCTATTTCAGACAAAGTACCTAGTTCTCTCATTGGCGAAAAAATAAGGGGAAACACTCCTGTAGTCCCAATTTCTAGGTTCTAGAGAAATAACTGCAAAAATCAAACAAATATTTTGTGTCTCAAAAATGGATATTCCCTAACTGATTCACTTGATAATAATCAGCATATCATAATTGAACATTTTATTAGATACAGGCTTGGCAAAATGCATATCAGTAATCAAATAAGGCTGGCTCTGAGGCTATGAAACAAAGATGTAACTTCCATGCTTTAACTTGCATTCACTAAAAAAACTGAACATAGTTACCGGTTAAGGAAATTATTTAATTTCCTTCAGTAATAATTCTGGTATATATGGTAGACACAGATGCTTTACACAGACCAAAACACCATGCAAAAACTGCATGACATGAATATATATACAGAAGAATTTCCTGAACTCTTTCTTACAAGACTGGTTCGTTGTTATCACTTAACGAAGGTCACCACTAACAACAATTAAAAAAAAAAAGTTATTTTCTAGCATTATCAAGCCTTTGCCTTTTTAAACCTATTTATTAAAGATTCTATAGACTTTTGGATTCTAGTTCCTTCTGTCTGCATTGCCACTTCAGATGCCTGATGTAAATGCTTGATCCCGCGACCCAAACTGGCAATGGAGGGAGCTGCAGGGGCAGATTCAACGGCACACTCAATCCCATCTCCATACAATAGCAAGCCAGTGCAAGTACCAACACTACCTACAAATGTAGCCCACGGTAAGAAGCCGACAGGCTTTATCTTTCGCTTCCTCATTATCTCATAGAATGCTGTTCTCATAGCAGAGATGCTGGTTTTTTCAGCGGAAGCTATAACACTATGTGCAACAGCTCGAATCTTCTCAGCAGACAAAGTTGCCTTCAGGGCACTAGATGTTTTGACTCCTGAACTTGCTATCCCAGGAGCCAGAGCTTTTGATGGCCCAATGGCAAATGCCAGCGCTCTATGTGTTTGGCTAATTAAGAATTTGAGTGAAGTAGGAACTTTGAGGGTTGCAACCTTCATCAGAGTTGACGCCGGTACTGCTTTGCTAAGAGAGGAAGCACCCAAAATTGCTGTTGCTCCTGCCCCTACTGCCACCATGGGTTTCTCCGTCAATAATCGCCTCCTATTGGATTGATTTGAGTCAACCTTTTCATCCTCACAATTTGTTACTAGCTGTCCAACCAACTCTTTGACTTCATGAGGAAGAGGGGTATTCCAATGTTTCCTAAGACCAGCTAAACCACTGGCATCAACAATTGCAACCATGGTCTTATACTTATCGGTCTGACTACGAAGGGCCTGTGCGAAGAGCGCATGAGACTTTTCCTCAATAGGAAGTTCTGAGAACTCAGTGTTGGCCATTCTAGAAACATCTTTCCTGTTAATAGGTCGGAGACCATTGTTATTTAGAGCCATTCTTAGCCCTTCAACTGCCACACGAAACCTGTATATCTCAGAGATAACCCTTGTATCAAGAACCTCACCTCTGTTTATATCTAAAAGCATCTTTTGCACGTGTGCCAGCGCTTTCCCAATTGATGGAAGATCAATAAATATATTGTGCAAATCCTCAAGCAATGGATAGAGTGACTTGGCAAAAGCTGGGGCCTCATAATCACCACTAGGCTGAATTTCTATAGAATCCCCTTCTGAGACTGAAGGAGATTGACCAAGAAATTGTGAATCCGTATAGAAAGACAAGGATTTCCCTAGCTGTGATCTCACACCATTACTCAAGGAAAACCTCCTCAAAGTCAAAGAGGCCATAGAGGCACCTTTCTGAGGAACTAAACTACTAACAAAACTCTGGAAATGATTTGCAGAATCAACTTCACTTGAAGGGCTACCCCAAGAACACTTCCCTAATGGTGATTCAAGCACAAGGAATGATGATCCTACCTCCTCAGCCGCTTTCTTAGCAGCCACCAAGTGCCCAAGAAAACTAGTCCCAAAAATCTTACGCAGCACAAAATCACCAGCTACAGTCTCATAATTCTCCTTTCCAATCTTATCAGTAAAACACCTTCTGATCACCTCAAAAGAAGAAGTAGGTAATGGTGCTGCAACACCATCTTCTACTTCATTCTCTTGAGACAAAAATTCTGTCTCAAGAGAAAGATCAGCCTGAACTACCACAGCTTCTGGTTTAATCTCTTTGATAAGACACTGAGCATCAAAAGCTGATCGCTCAGACAAATTCAAAGCGGAAAGTATGTAAATTACTGATTTCGTTTCAGGGTCACGAATGGCAAAAACGAATTGCTTAGTTTGATCAGGAATCGAAAGTTTGCTCACCAGTTGATTGGAAGCCTTTAAGTCGTCATCGTTCTTGAATATGGAGAAAGGCCAGAAATTTTGCAAACCCCAGATGAATGCAATCGCCATCTTTCACTTTGGCGTTGTTGTTGTTGTTGTTGTGAATGGGGGAAGTATATCCCCTAGTTAGGGAAAACGAAGAATGAGTCAAAAAAATCAAAAGTTTGAAGAAGATTAATCAATTTCTCAGCAAATATAATAATGGGATAGAAGGTGAGATTGAAATTATTATCAGCGGAGGCGAAAAATCTCGATTGATCCTCATAAACTGAAACAGTGGTTTCATAGCAAAAGAAAAAAAAAAAAAAAATACGTTCCACGAAAAAAGAAGGAGAAAACAGAGAAAGGAGTTTTGGGATGAAGATGGTGGGGGAGGTTTGGGCTTTTCAGTTGGGCCGATGAAGTCCAATCCGAAGTTTATCTGTTTTTTTTAAAAAAAACCTGCTGAATGAGGGTTTTTTTTTTTTTTTTTTATACTTTCTTCGTTTTTAAATATAAGAAGCAATTGACTTTTTTTAAAAAAAATCTTTAAAAAGTTAAATAAGTTATAAATTGATTTGCCTAAATTTTTCTCTAAACTAATTTATTTGACTTATAAGTTAATATAAAATCTAATAATACACAAAATACGTTATGATTAAGTGACTCATTTCGCTTTCTTAATTTTTCCCAAAAAAGTCAACTGGGTCTTTATATATAGGAATGGAATATAAGGTTCAGTTGATTTTTTTTTATAATACTAAAAAAAATCTAATTAAGTTATTTATGATTTGATTTTCTTGAACATTTTTCTCTAAACTAATTTATTTGACTTATAAGCTTATATATAATCTAATAATACAAAAAAATAAGTTATAATTTAGTGGGTTATTTAGCTTCCTTAATTTCTCCAAAAATAAGTTATGATTTAGTTAGTCTTATATTTATAAACGGAGGAATAATAATTTTGGGAATAAGATTTGATTCTCTCCTTAAATCCTTAATATTTACGGGTATTTTTCGTATTTTTTATTTTTGTCTCATCTTATTATTATTTAAATGTATGCTTGATATTAATTAAAATATACTCCCTACCTTCCTTAATATCACATACTTTTTTGGAGAGATTAAATAAGTTAATAAAGTATTTGATCATAACATACGTGGTATATTATAAGATCATATCTTATCTTATATAGTAGATTATATGTGGTATATGTGGTATTATATTAGCACATAAATAACTTATCTGGCTTTCTTAAGATTAAAAAAAAAGTCAACTATATTCAATAAAAAAGTCAATTATATTTTATACTAAGGAATAGATGGAGTAAAATGTAATTATAACACTACTACAAAAGTGTGCTATCGCGACGCAACAATACCGGCGCTTAGAGTAAAAAGCGCCGGTATTGATACGTATGGGGCCTATACCGGCGCTTCATAAGAAAAGCGCCGGAATAGAGTGAAGCCTATACCGGCGCTTTTTACAAAAAGCGCCGGTATAGGGTTATGGTTCACCATTTACTTTTTATTTTTTAATCAAAAAACACTATACCGGCGCTTATATAAAAAGCGCCGGTATAGGGTTGTGAGTCATTTTGGTTTTTTTTTATTTTTTAAATACCTATACCGGTGCTTTTTGACTAAGCGCCGGTATAGGCTTAATTCCGTTTCAATTTTTAATAATTATTAAAATAATAATAATTTAATAATAAATATTACATAATAAAATAAATAAAAAATATTTATTTTATTATACATATACCGGCGCTTTATCAGAGAAGCGCCGGTATAGGCCCAGAAATTTGGAGGGAAATTTCCCTCCAAAAATTTCGGACCCCCTATACCGGCGCTTTTTAAAGAAAGCGCCGGTATAGGCTGATATACTAATTAATATTATTTTCTAATAAAAAATTACATTTTTTGAATTTTAAATAGGAAATAATAATTAATAATTGTTATAAGAATTTAAGACTAAATATTAAATATTAAAAAGAAAGAAATGAATAAAATATTCGTATTTTTTTCAAATTAAATCATTATAATAATTAAAAAAATAAATTAATATTAAAAAGAAGCAATAATACCTATACCGGCGCTTTTTAAAGAAAGCGCCGGTATAGGCTGATATACTAATTAATATTATTTTCTAATAAAAAATTACATTTTTTGAACTTTAAATAGAAAATAATAATTAATAATTGTTATAAGAATTTAAGACTAAATATTAAATGTTAAAAAGAAAGAAATGAATAAAATATTCGTATTTTTTTCAAATTAAATCATTATAATAATCAAAAAAATAAATTAATATTAAAAAGAAGCAATAATACCTATACCGGCGCTTTTTAAAAAAGCGCCGGTATAGGCTTTATTTAATTTTAAATAATCTGCTTCGTTTTTTTTATAATAATTAAAATAATAATTTAAAATTAAAATGTAAATACTAATAGCTATACCGGCGCTTTTTGAAAAAAGCGCCGGTATAGGGGTTATAGTCTTTAATATAACCCCCATTCTCCCTCCCGTGTCTGTCTTCTTTTTTGTTCTTTCTCCCTCCTCCTTACTCTTTTATTCTTTCCCGAGTCCACCGCGCTGTTGTAGCCTCCTCCGCCACCGTCGCTCCTTAAGTCGCTGCCGTTAACTCCCTCCTTGTAACCCCAAGATCCGACTCGCCGTTCTCTTATTAGCGACGCTTCGCGCCGTTGCTCAGTCGTCCGCCGCCGTTGCTCTCTCCTCAGCCACGGGTTCTCACTCCTCCGCCGCCGTTGCTCCCTCCTCCGTCGCTGGTTCTCCCTCCTCCACCAATACATGTGAGTTTCTTCACCTGCTTTGCTACTTTTAATTATTTTCTTCCGAAATTTTTTTATTTATCTTAGAATTCGTTGCTTCTTCTCTGCCTCACATAAGTTCAAATTACAATGGAGGCAAGAACAAATTACATTGAGAAGAAAATGACATTGACTTATTGATACGTGGCAGGGGAAACTGGTAGTATATGTTACCTTATTCATTTACTTCTTGAGATACACTTACTCCTTTACTTGTATAATTGTTGTATTTGATAGTTGGAGTATAATTAGCAAATATTTATGGCCCCTAAAAACAAATTGTATAGAATTACTGGTGTATATGGACTGCCTGAAATTGTATAGAATTGCTGGAATTTTTGCAATGATGCAGGTGGGTGTGAATTAAAATATAAATTGTATATTTTTTAAAAAAATATAACCTATAGCGGCGCTTTTTACGAAAAGCGCCGCTATAGAGAGGCCTATAACGGCGCTTTTTACAAAAAGCGCCGGTATAGGCCTTTTCAGTTTTAATAAAATTTAATTAAAACATGATCTATAGCGGCGCATTTTACAAAAAGCGCCGGTATAGGCATTTTCAGTTTTAATAAATTTAATTAAAACATGACCTATAGTGGCGCTTTTGGGTAATTAAGCGTCGCTATATGGTCACCTATAGCGGCGCTTTATAAGCGCCGCTATAGGTCACCTGACCTATTGCGGCACTTCAAAAGCGCCGCTATAGGGGTCAAAAAAGCGCCGCTATAGGTGTTTTCTGTGGTAGTGTAATGTGAAAGAGAGGGTTTAACATAAGCTAATAAGCTAACCCTAGAATCTAATGTAATTTGATCAAATCCAATAATATAATATTAATATCAAAATATAACAATTATTTCATTTCACCACACCAGGAATCAAGACTTAATCAAGTAGTGAGCAGGCTAAAGAGATAAAAAATTCAGGTTAGACATAGATTAAAATGCTTGAACACATTCTTAGTTTATGGAAATTAGATCGGATGTTTGTGTCAATGACAGCTCTAATACACAAATTAACCTTAGAAAAGAAGAAAACAAAGTGTACAAAGGAGAAGTAAAAGCCAAATGGCGCTAGAGAAGTTCTTTCTTCTATTATGTCTCAAACAAGTAGGATATCCAATGAACAATATGATGGTCCAATTTGGTCTAAAACCTGAAAACTTTGACAATCAAATTACCAACAAGGCCTAGCGAAAATGGCAAGAAAGATACAGATAGATGTTTCATGAATTCATTATCCTCTCCACAGAAACGACATATATACCTCAATAATGTTTGATTGATGTTCTTTAAGATATAAGTTGGTTGGTAATTAATCAGTTCCGGTTGGTCTTCCAAAAGTAACAATTTCATTCTTAGTAGAGTGCTTTCATCTTCCATAAGCTTCGCCAAATAGAAGGGGTCGGTCCATGTTGCAAATTAGAATGATGAGTTGGCCACTTTACCATCCTGAATTATTGTATGCAATGAGTTAGCTCCTTTGACTTGCTGTTGTCATATATGCCTCTAAGTTTAAACAGTGTTTAGAGAGTACCTACCAATCGCCTAGTAACAACAATAAAATCATCACAAGGTGGGATATAGATTCAATTTTATGGTGATTGTCAACATCTTCATCAAATGGACAAACTTTTGTTGGCTACTTTATATATTTCACCCAACCAGTTAAGCAAAAGATGGAACCCATACTGTTCTCTCTATTTTGTGTTGGAAACTGGAACGAAATCAAACCAATTAATCTCTACCTTGAATATTATTTAGGAGCATTAACATAAATAGTTTGGGGAAATGACAAAAATTAAAAATACCATATCCTATGTTTATAGTCAATATCAATTTCCTAAATAGATCTTATGTTAAAAAAAAAGGAAAAAGTATTAAGGATATTAAATGGCACAAGAAAAGTGGGGAAAACATTAAATATCCAAGTTGCAAGTCCTATGCATAAACCATGTGGTTATAAATAATAAGATTTGAATTTCTTTTGATATTTTGAAAAACACAAATGACAACTTTTCATGAATTTGTGCACTGGATCAAAAATATCACCATGGCTCTACATGATGATGGTCATGATTCTATCATCCAACATATCATCATTATGTTAAATGTCCTTTGGTCAAAAAGGAATCATGTGATGTATGGCGAACAAAAACCTAATGTCAACAATGTGGCTCACGAGATCTCCTCAAAACTATCCTTCTACGCAATGGCCTTCCAAGGAGACACTACTCAAACATCACAAGTGAGTACGGTGATCCTATGGAGCAACAACTTGTAGTTTACGCACGGATGGATGATTCTTTTGGAAAAACAATCTACCTCTCATACCAAATGCTATCAGTCATTGATATGTTTTCAACGGCAATCAATAATGTCCCTTGTTTTTACTATGAAGCTTAGAGAAGATTCAAGCTTTTGTTCAAAATGCATAAGAGCATCCATCTCTTGGAATGTCTCAAATCCTTTTTTCATACTTGGAAGTCAGGAGCTTCACATTGTATCAATTGGGAAAGTCCTATCATCATCGTAGGCACAGGTGCAAAAATGCAAGGATACAGTTAGTAGAGATATAGCCACGCTCATAGGGAAATTATGTACTTTAAGTATTTCATCCACCTTTTGTATTCCAGTAGAGATGGAACGTCTTTTAAATTCCTGTCCAAAACTATATACTATGCTGTAATTTTTTTTCATTTAATATCATTTTGCTTCATTTTCAAAAAAAAGGTAATGTAAAAAAAATGACTGAATGACCCTGGTCTTCAGTTGTCATTTATATTAGTTTAGGGTATTCAAGCGTAAATATTATCCTAAGTGGGGGCATCTTTGTGATTTTATCGTTTGTCAAGTGAATGATGATGATATTTTCGGCTTTGACTCGTAGTCATGTGATGGGGTCAAGGGAGACCGGACTATGTGTTATTCTCTAATGCCCAACAACTTGCTCACATACATTAGCTTCTTTGCCTAGGCCCAACTTATTATTGGCCTGTTTTATCCATTTTCTGCCACCTAACTGGCTAACTCAACATCAATTTATCCCTCCAAATTTCAGCAAATTACTTTATAGGGCAAATATAAATAAGGATTCACATTAAGCATGAAGATATATAACCAACTCTTGTATCACATTTTATCATGTTATGTATCTTACCTTTTAATAATGATAACTAATCCTAAAATGATATTGACAAAATTTTAATCAAATCCCCATTTTATATAGGTCTAATGTTATATTTTAGTTGATTTAACTTGAAACTTGAAAGGTCACTTTTACAACTTGGATAGGGAACATGATTAAATTTAGTTAGCGACCACTCTTGTTGATGGATTCCTAAAGATGCCAATTTGGTTGTATCTATGTGAGTTGTCAGAGCTTTATTGGATGGTGGTGCCAGATGGGTTAGGTGGTGCAACCTTCTCTTCAGCAAAGTTGACAAAAGGTATGTAAGGGGTTTTCTTAAGTGAGAATTGTAAATAGGTCCCAAATAAGAGAATTAATTTTAGATAGGTCCATTGACAATTCCTTCACTTGTTAACCAATGCTATTGTAGTTGTTAATAGTTGTCATTAACAACTCCTTGTGACCTCTTTAAAATTAATTTTCTTACTTGAGATCTATGTGTAATTGTCCATTTTCTTAAATATTGAGTATTATTTTGTTTCTTGGTTTTGATTTTTTTTAATCTTCGGTTATTCTATATTACTACTTCTTTGAATCTATTTCATCCATTTTCCTTGTTGTTTCTTTTGATTTTTAATAGCTCTACTGTAGACTATGATTATATTTATGGTTTAATAGAGATCAAATTTCCAATCATAAATTGTCTTTTTGTAATTTTTGTTATTAATAATGGTATAACAGAATTTTAAAATTGTATCCATGTGACCTTTTATTTATTTATTTTTTTGCCGGAGAACTTTTATTATTATGAAGAAAAATGCACATGAAAAAAGTTTAATTGGAGAATTTCATCTAATAAAAACAATGATTTGTCCTTTACTCATACGTGAGAATTCATTTTCCCTTTTTTATTGCCCAAAAAAAAAAAAAGAATTCATTTTCCCTTTTTATAATCAAGAAGACCAAAATTGTTTATGTTAAACAAAATATTAACATTCAAATATTCCTTGTTGTTAGTATTAACCATCCTTGATCATTGATAT
Source organism: Mimosa bimucronata (assembly GCA_037074515.1). NCBI lineage: Eukaryota > Viridiplantae > Streptophyta > Magnoliopsida > Fabales > Fabaceae > Mimosa > Mimosa bimucronata. Next base: position 2,184,136 of record CM073443.1, read on the forward strand.
ATGATGATAAATTTAAATAGAGATTATTGTATAAACCACATCATTTAAGGCACGTCTAATTAGAACCTGCCAAATCGCATGATTTAAATCGAGGAGAGATAATTAATTGGAGGGAGGAGTGGGTGATTTCATAAAGAAAAAAAGATAAGATTAATTTACTAAATGATATATAAGTTTTTATATTGGATTAAATGATGTGATTTGACGTAATATAATTGGACATACTATAAATAACATCATATTACAAATTCATGTAAGAATTTCCCAAATTTAAATGTGCTTTTACTAATAAAATGAGAAATTCTTGCACAATTAACGCACGTTTCCAATTGCCTCTAAAATATGAGAAATTCACGTATGAACATGGTTAGCCACACTTTATTTATGTTATGATAATTTCAATATGATGTCGTACAATAAAACATTGATTTTTCTCCCTCACATAAGAAGACAACAGTAAATGTGGCGTTGATGTGTTACGTAGTCTTGATTTGTTTCTCTTGCACATATATCACATCAAATTAAAATTGTTCAAATAAGATTAAAGTATTTTTGATCAACTTTCTTGTGATTGATTAGATCATTTAGGAGATGAGATTCACACCAGAATTCCTCCTATAATACTCCTTTTAATCCTCAGTACAGTATATATGACCTATTTAATTTATGTAAGCCAATGTGGTGTGTTTTTCTAAAACATTTAAATAATCTCTCTTATTCTCTCCCCCATCTCTTACTTTATTATAGTTGGAAAAGTATTAATAGGGATAATTTAAAAAAATGTTAACAAAAATTGTAATTAAGTCCTATATTTAAGGCCAAAAGTAACTCATCAAATAGGTCTTATATTTATGAGAGAAAGAGTAACATTTTTGAACTTAACGTCTTAACCTAATAATATACTTAATTAACCTTTTTTTCACAAATTGCATTCATTTTTTAAGAAAAAAATCATAAAGATTAATATCTTAATTAAATATTGCAAAAAAAAAAAAAAAAAAAAACTCAGCATTCAAAGTCTTCCATGCGTTATTCTCTTCCATCAATTTTCAAATTTCAAATTTGGGAACATTCATATAATTTAAGTACATATTAAAAATAACAATTATTATTATCCTATTATACCCTCAACCTTAATGATGATTATATTGTTTTGTTCTATAATACAGACATGAAATGAAATATTTTCCCCAGTTACCAATTTAAAATTCCCAGCACAATCGATGAAGATGGATAGGTTGTTGGGTCTGTGAGTGAGAGGGTTGACGAAGATTACCTGGATCTGAAATCTACCGCTCTATCTTTTGCAAGGATAGAGAGAGAGAGAGATTACAGAGGGAGAAATAGAAACATACACTCAGAGAGAGAGAGAGAGAGAGAGAGAGAGAGAGAGAGTAGCAGAGTGAGAGTGTTTTTAGCAGTAGCCACCAAATCCCGCTCGTTAGACTCCAAAATCTACTGCTAACCAGATTATCAGTGTTCTTCGGCGGAAAAGATACCATCTTTACGAACCCCACCGCCATTACTACCATTTTTCACCTTCTCTCTGCAAACTCAATGGATTGTTCTGAAGCCACCAACATAGTGCTCACCAAAATCAAGAATCTTGACCCAGAAAATGCCTCAAAAATCATGGGTTTCCTCCTCATTAGCCTTGAAGAGAGTGATTTAGTACGATTATGTAGTTTCCCTGACCATGTTCTTCACTCCCTTGTTCTCAGAGCCAAGTCTCAACTTTGTCTCTCCACCAACTCAGTCCCCACTGCCATCCCTTCTCCTCCCTCTCCTCTTAACCCCATAGCCAGACCCACTGCTAGTAGTAACCCATTTTCACAGTCATCTCCAAGAATCGGTGACAATGGTTTATCTTCACCGTCTTCACATTGTTGGCCATTTTCTGGTTTTCCCAACAGCCCCATTAGCCCAAAGTCAAGCACTTTACACTCTTACAAGAATACACGTCCTGGGTTTCCAAATGACCCCACAAATGTTAAAGACTTTCTAGATGAGCACCAAATGAGTGATTACTTGTCCTTTCTTAACGAGTCATCCTCCAAGAATGAAGATTTGGTCGATCCACAGCTTCAATCGGGACATGGGGTTAACAATTGGCAATCTGTTAACAATGGTGATGTTGTTCCTTTTCATAGGAGGTGTTTCTCGGCGAGTGATGTGTGTTTTGAGGCTGAGGAAGGAGGTCCGGGAATTGGGCATAAGCTATGTCTTTATTATGCTAGGGGTCATTGTAAGAATGGCAGCAACTGTAAGTTTGTGCATGGCATTTTGCCAGATTCAATGGATGCTCCCATTGTTGGTTCTCCAAGTGGGTTTGATGTGTTAGAACAGCGTGTGGAGTTTGAGAGGTTGAAGGCCATCCAGCAAAGAATGATGGCTTCACCACGCCTCACTGCTGGGTTGTCAATGTCACCCTCCTCACATGATCAGTACTTGAATTTATTGATGCAGCAGCAAATTGATCGTGAGAGTCAGAGGTCTTTTTCTTTATATGTACAAGTTATGAACATAGTTTCTCTCTTTTCATGCTCTTTAGTTTTCGTTTTAATTTAATTAAGCTTGAATGTCTTGTGACGCATCTCAGAGTAATGATGGGTGAAGAGTTTATACCCTTTGGGAGAGGGAGGCCGGAAAGGAATGACTTTTCAGTAATGGCCTCGGCAGAGAGATTGAACTCTGCTTCCAGACAGATTTATTTAACATTTCCTGCAGAGAGCACATTTAAAGATGAAGATGTTTCAGAGTACTTCAGGTGTAGCATGCTTACTCCTTTCCTGTAGTTCTCTATCACGTCAGTGAAATTGATATCAAGGATGAAATTATGGGAAAATTTTTAAAATATAATATGATGGCTTCTGAGACACTGTAAGTTCTATAAGAAAATGCTGTGCCATAATCAGGCAAAATATATTGCAATCTTTTATATATGCTATGAACCCCCTATGGTTCATAAATGGAGATGTATCTTTATGTGTCTGACACTATCTGATTGGAGACAGGTGGAGTTGCACTTAATCATTACTTAGTTGTTTCACAATATCTGTATTGTGTTGTGTCCCGTGGCAATCTTGTTGTCTTGTTGTTGACTTGAGTGAGCCCCACATGTTTGCAAATGCAAGACTTGAATGTAATCTTTTAGTGTAAATGTGTGATAGTGATTCTGGAGTCTTAGTGGATCTGGAGTTGTCCATGACTCTAGCATTGTTTTGAACCTCTAAGGTTCTTAGAGCAATGCTTGTCTCTTTTCTCATACTTGATGTGAGTTTGTTTCAGGGTATACATGAACATCAATAACTGAAGAACATAAGATTGGTTTTGGGGAAGGGAACAAAAGAAACAGGACTAGTCTGTAATGTGTCGGAATGTGTACAAGTCATGCATTTTGCTATATTCTCGGAGTTTATTATTTTGATTAGGCTATGTAGTTTGCAGAGCACGAACTTCATGTGTCTCTCCCATGTGGAGATTGAATCAATTTTAAATTTGTCCAGGTATCACTTTGATGTCATTTTTTTCCTCCCTAGGAGAGGAAGCAAGTAATTTAAGTTTGCTTTGATAAGAATCTTGGCAAATAGAAAATCCTTAATGTGCACACATTCTTGTGAGGAAAGCTGAAAATGTAGAGGTACTTTATGTCTTGATTCCCGTTTTATGGACTTATTCATTGGCATGTGTAATGTACATTGTCTAAGGGTCCTTTCAGCTTGGCAATGAAGTCGACGTTGAAGTTCAATGGGCACGAGATCTTTTTCAACTTGGCTAGTAAATATGGTCTTGTGAGACTATAATTATACATCAATGGATTGTTTAGATGCTATGTTTAATTTCTTTTGTTTGCAGTGGATCAAAGTGGAATGTTATTCTTATTGTTGAAGCTGTCAAAGTAGTAGAGAATAAAGCAGTCCAAGTTACAATGGTGAAAATATGATGTTATTCTGCAGTTTTCTGAAAATATATCCTCTAACTCACTATTACCGCAAAATGTAGGCTGTAGTAATATTGGATATGAATCTGATACTGATATTTGCACTCGATTTTCATTATTTATATTGCTTTTTTTCCCATTTGGTACATGACGAAGTAACTCAAGAGCTCACAAGGGATCATAGTAATATAAAAGTCAACATATATTTGAATTGGAAGCTCACAAGTAAAGATTCCGGCCTGTTTTTTAATAATTCATTTTAATGCATTTAAGTAAGTAAAATAGTGTTGTGTGATCCATGTAATAGATCTCACTTTGCAGAATTGTGTGATAATGTTTGTAGCTGCTGCTGTATCTGAGAAAATAACCATATTTTGTTTTGTCAATGGTTCACTTCCAATAAAGCAGCATTGTTTGTTGCATTTACAATAAATTCAAGTTGAAATTTTCATTGAATTGGCTCCTTTGTGTTATTGAAGCCAATTTGGCCCTGTGCAAGATGTGAGAATTCCGTACCAGCAAAAGCGAATGTTTGGCTTTGTTACTTTTGTCTATCCTGAGACTGTGAGGCTAATATTAGCCAAAGGAAACCCACATTTTATATGTGATTCGCGTGTGCTTGTCAAGCCCTACAAGGAGAAAGGAAAAGCCCCAGAAAAGTATGAGCTTGTCATATTCTTTTATTGGTCACTAGTTTATATCTTCTTGTTCCTATTAATAATTAATAATATAATAATATCATGATTCATGTCTGGTTGATGCAGGAGACAACAACACCAACAGCAGCAGTTTGACAGGGGAGATTTTTCGCCATCTTTGAGTCCTATGGGGTTTGAAACCAAAGAACCTTATGATCACCCTGGTAAATAAATTTCTTTTTGGCATTACATAGTCACGGAAGCTGAGTTCTTGAATGAAAATTTTCATTGCATTTTCAATCTTTTTGAAACACCCATAAGTTGGGCCTGATGTTACACTCTTAAGGAGTATAATGTTCTTTTATCATGCCTGAATTGACTCCGTTCTCTGCAGGAGCAAGAATGTTCTATAGTCCACAGGAGATCCTTTTTAGAAGACAATTGGAGCAGCATGAGTTGAATAAAGCCATTGAACTTCAAGGGAGAAGGTTGATGAATCTGCAGCTTCCAGACTTCAAGAATAATCCCATTCACCATCACCACCGTAGCCTCTCTGTTGGTTCTTCTCTGCCCGTAACACAACCTAATAGTAACATTAGTAATGCAGTTCTTGCTCCTGATAGCATTAAAGGAGATATCTCGGGTTAGACAGAATGATATTAGCACTTTGCTGTAAAAGTTCTCTTGAACCGGGGCTGGACCCTTTACATTGTGATGATGTATTTTCTTTTGCAGGTTACAATGGCACTCAGGCTTCTACTGTTTCTTTACCCACTGCTACTTCTCTTGCTGAGATGCAGCAGAAAGAGGAAGATGCTAATCAATCTTGTACTGATGACAGCGTAGGTAGAAACAAAAAGGATAACACAAATGCTGAGGTCTCCGGTAAAAAGTATGGAGTTCCACTGTTCCTGATTTTATAAACAAGCCCCCCCCCGCCCCCCCCAAAAAAAAAAAAAAGTTTCTGAATTCTGTTTAACTTTCTAATATCCTATGTTGTTTCATTTGTGTTTCCTGGAATGTGGAGTAGCCTGGAGCAAGCACTTCCTGATAGCCTATCGGCATCCCCAACAAATGCAGCTGGAGATCTGACTGACTCATCTGCATTGCCTGGTGTGAATGAGAACACTGCACTCTCGACTAGCTCATCTCCTCAGAACTTAGAACCACCTGCTTAGTCTGCCGACATCTCTGTCATTTGCTTTTCATTTGAATTCCAGGTATCTTTCAGTTGCAACTTGCATTTACTATGCCAATATTCCCTATGCTTAACATAAGGGTTAAATCCTGCTGATCAAGTTCATGCTTCTTAGGTTTTTCAATGTAGGCAATAGAAATGGCCATCAGGGGTTGATTTTTACTAGGGTAAGCTGTTTCTGATGTTTTCGTTTCTTGAGTGCTTTCTTTTTACTGTGAATTTCTTCAGACTTTTATTCCTGACTTATAATACGGTTCTCCTTCACATGGCTGGTTTCAACTCTGCAGATTTATAGAAGCTTACAGAAGAATCCTCTAGATGTATAGCCGGATAAAACCACCAGATCAAAGACTCTAGATCCTTAGAATATGATTCAAGGCAATACATACTACTAACAGCCAGTGATACATATTCCATACTTGGGCAGCCATATTAGCTCTTAAGTGATTACTTGTCTTTCCCTTTTTATTTATCTTACTTTCCTTTTTTAAATCACTGTCCCATTCCCGAAATAGTTTCTGTAGACTGTAAGTGTGCTATGATCAGACTGGCATAAAAATGTACTCTAGATTTACCCCTAATGTAATATACACACAGCTCATCTTTCATCCATATTGAGTTTAATTTAGTTTGAGATAGTACGTTATTTAAACCTTTTTGTATTGCATGTAAATGGATATAGTAATAAGAGAAAATAGGGCAGTGGACTAAATCAGGAAACTTGAAAAGCTCAGTCAGATCAGACCTGATGACGTCCAACAGTGGTATATTACATAAGAGGGGCCTTTTTACTGTAGATGGAATAGAACCAGAACCAGTTGTGTTGCTCTTCACTTTATGAACCAAGCATAACCCTTTTACCTTAGAGGGATAAAACTTCAACCAGTTGAGTCATATAGTTCACTGAAAGAGAGGAATTCTTGTAATGAGAAACGGGGGGAGTATTGAAATGGTTGAGTGAAAAAAGTTTGGTGGTAATAGGGTTCATTATATATTTTTTAACTGAAAAACTGCATACCATATATAAATCTATAATTTCATACAAATAGATACACAAGTATATACCACTACGACCTAAAAGTTCATTTAAATTTGAGTAAATTCTTTAAGTTTGAACATAAGAGAAATTAAAGTTGAAAAGGGTTAACAAAAGTTTGGTGCTTGTTTGAAGCTGTTTATCATAAGTATGTACGTTGAGATAAAAATTTTCCCCAAACTTTATCCTGTACACCATAATTGATGAGTTGCTTCTGGAGATTACAATGGACATTACAAACAAACATTTTAAAGAACAAAATGTATGTGTTTTGATGTTAATGGTATGAATGAGAAAAAGGGATTTGGAAGGGAGGGGTTGATTTGTTTGGTAGTGAGCAGAGAGAGGGCCACATGTGGGGGGAAGAGTTCAGGAGTTGTCACATGCTTGCTGACATTTTATGAGCAATCGTACATCCACCACCACACTCCTTTCATTATCAACTCATTGATATGTTCGGACTTCCTTGTTCCTATTCTCTTTTTCTTTTGTTTTTTCTTGCTTTCCATTTATTATCCTAAACTAAACTTTTAAGTACATTTAGTATCCTAAACTACTCCTCCTTTCATTTCATATCATATATAGAGGTTAATGAATGTACATAAGTCACTTTTTTATATAACAATTGCAATTAACGTTATTTTATTATCAGATATCTAAACATTGGTTACTCAAGTTTCGGAATTTGTGACTTTCCTCCTGATAAATGTCTCATCTAAAACTTAAATTTGAGACCCAAACATTTCATTGTCACCCTCTTCTTTTTTTTTTTTGGTCCTTTTGCACTATTTACTTTATATAGATTTAATTTTAATTTTATAATCTTTTACTAATTAATTAATAATTAATAATGGACTATATCTGTCTCCTTGATAAAGCAAAACACTTTTGTCGTTGGTATATTTGGTAGGAACCGTGCCCAACTTTTTGCAAGTTTTCTTTTGTTAAAAGTTTTCTCCACGAAAATATTTTACGATTTAAAATAAATAATGTTTTCAAGTATGTACTCGTACAAATCGTTGTCATATACTATGCAATGGGGCAAATCATCCAAATTTGCAATAAACAAACCAAACTCTGCATCTATGATACTTATATATTGAAATAAAATAATAAGCGACACATCGGAAAAAAAGAATATTTAGTCATATTTCCGTCTCTCTCTCTCTCTCTCTGTTTTTTTTTTTTTTTTTGCCCACACATATTTCCATTTCAATATTGGAAGATACAAGTAATCAATTAATTATAATAACTAAGTCAATTATTAGTTCACCAAAAAATAAAGTTAGTTAGGATCAATTTTAGTTCATAATATAAGAACCAAGCAACTAATTAGTTAGGATCAATTTTAGTTCATAATACAAGTAATCAATTAATCATAATTAATTTGATAAATTAATTAGTTCATAATATTTTTCATTTTTATTCAAGTTAATTTATGAGACTAAACTTTATATACTCATAAGTCATAAGCATTACAGAAAAAATTAGATAATATATGTTATAAATAAATAATCTATTTAAAATTTTTAATATCCTCAAAGTAATCATCCGAATCGTAATTGAATAGTTATTCTATAGATAAGTTAACAAATTGAGCTTGCAAGCACCATTTTGTTGCGGTGGTTTTTAAAGGGTTACTACTTACTACTCTAACTGTTACTGTTATTGTTATATTATAAAAATATTTAATTGACTGTAAGCTTTTAGTTTGTTTTTTCATTTTATAAAGTAAATTTTTAAGTCATTTCATCCTTACATTTGTAGTCTTAAAAATCAAAATAATGATTTTTATAACAACAATTTTTATTTTAAAAATTAAATTTAACATGTCCACATAAGATAAATATTTGAAAATGATTTTTTCAAAAAATTAAGGATCAAAATAAAATATTGCATGATGTTAAGAAATTAAAATAATACTTTCATCCATGCCATTTACATTTTCATTGTAGTTGTGATCTTTTTTTTTTTTAAGTTGTACTACCTAATTGTTTTTACAGTAGAAAAGAAACTTAGTTTACAATTAACATAGGATGTTATATATCACTCCCTCCTAAACATAAGATTTATTTATCTAAATTAATTATGTTAGTTGAATTAATTAAAATCATATGTTATTACCTAAACATTTTAACTATCTATCTTTATTCCCACCCTCCTCCTGCTTATTTATTTTTTCCTTCGGTCCTAATTATAAGATAAAGTTGACTTTTTTTGTTGAAATTAAGAATGCAAATTAGACAATTAAATTATAATATAGGCTATATATGATTAGATTATAAAATAGTTTATAAGTAAAATAAATTAATGTTGAGAAAAAAAAAGATAAATATAAATAATTTAAAGTGATTTATTTTACAACCTTAATTTCTCCAAAAAAAGTCAACTTGATGTTATAATTAGGATCGGAAGGAGTATTAGTAAGAATCAGTAAGAATAATTTGAGAAAAATTGAATAAAATTGGAAATAAGTCTTATGTGTAGGACCAAACACCATTCCTAAATAAGTCTAATTTTTATTATTTTTTTACCAGAAAATTGGTCGGTAAAAATATAAAAATGATTGGGTTTTGGGAAATTAATTAGAGATCCCTGGGAGGACACATAATATAAGAAAAGTCCCACTAAATGCCCAAATTAAAGTAGGGTCCCAAGGGACCTCATTTTTATTATGTTCCAAACCCAAAAGACAATTTTACCCTTCCCTTATAATTGTCTAAATGAAACACTTATTTTCATTCATTGTCACTCTACCTCCAGCAGCATCAGCGAGTTCTTGAGGGCCAGGGAAGAGCACTCACCAACACTCCTTCATCTATCATCCATCTTCTATTTTCCATCTTCATCCAACTAAGATCATGGACTCTTGGATTTGTCTCTTCAACTAGTGGTATGTTGAGAAAATCAATTTTTCATGTTTGTTAGGAATTTGATTTGGGATAAATGGTTTAAAACAAAGGTCAAAACTTTCCATATAAATCTAATTTTGGTTGAATGTTTGAACATAAAACATGCTTATACCCCTATCTTAGTGATTTTTTGTTGCATTTATTTTGTAAGTTGGTTTCTCATTAGTTGTTGATGAGGGATTGGGTTGGTGCTATGTTTAGGGGTGTATAAGCTCTGTTTTTTCGTCAAAAAACAGAGGAAATCCGAAAAGACTGTAGCTTTTTCGGTTTCCACATCAGTTAAAATTTCTATTGTCGTCAGAGCTCAAATAGTTGTTATTGCAAGTCATTCAGTTGTAAATAACAACTTTATGGAAGACAGTTGAAATTTTGAATGAATTTTATTGTGGATGGGTTTTGTATTCTGTTATGTTGTTCTAAGACAGGGGTGAAGTAAAGGGTTGAAACTTTGTTGGGTTAACACCAATGTGTTGATATTTTAATAAGGTGTTTTCATTACTTTAATATAAAGTTGTCACAGATGCTCATTAAGTCGTTATGTCTGGTCATTTACTTGTGAATAACAATGTTCCTGTGTAGGATGAATGAGAAGATGGCGGGGACATCAGGGAAGCATGTAATATGTTTGTTGCATACGGGTGGACGATTTATAAATGGTGAAGAAGATGAGATGCAATATGTGGGGGGCAGTACCATATCAAGAACCATAAAGGAAGGCACTACTTATGGAAAATTGAGAACAATTGTAGTATCAAACATTGTTTTGTATATGTTTGCCACTCTTTGTAAATGCATATGTCATTGTTTTGTAAATGACACACACAACCCTCAAGCTTGTTTTGGAGAGGGTGTGAAACTAGTGTATATTAGCTAATTTTTTGTTGGACTACTTGTCCATGAATTGTAACTGGTGCTTAATGGCAAGTAAGTTGTCTATGAATGGTAAGTTGTCTTTAATGACAAATGTGAAATGATTCTGTTATGAAACTTGTTATGATTGCCCAAAACATTGTTACACATGCCCAGAAGGTTGTTATGGACAGGCCAAACATTGTTATAATGATAAGGTGGTATTGTATATGTGTATTAGTCATAATCTTGCTCAAGGTTGAATGCCTGTGGTGGCTCATCACATACGAGAACAACTTGCATGGACAGAATGTCCTTTCTAGGGTGGAAGACATCTCAAGGAAGAGGAAGAAATAGATATTGACCTTATGTAGCAATTTTTTGGCCTTATGTAGTAACTTTTATTAACAAGTTTTAGGGTGGAAGATAAGTTGTATAAATTATGTGAATTTTAACAGCATTTTAAATTTGTGTAGCAACTTTTAGTGATTGTGTAAGTTGTTACTAGGTGTCAAAATTTTGGGTTGTAACAACTTTTGGGCGGGCTGTTTGTAAGAATGTTGTGACCATGTATAACAAGTTATTGGCCTTTAGTAACAAGTTATTGGGCACAACTGACAATGTGTAAAAGTTTTTAGCCCTAACAACTTCTGGGCTGTCTTTAACAACCTTCTGACTATGTGTAACAACTTATTGGGCACCTGTCACAAATCATTTAATTTCTTGAAAGTTGCATTTTAGCACAAGGATAACTGAAAGTAGGTTTCCATCGTCACAACTTTTGGTCAACGCGTAACAAGTTATTGGCCTTTAGTAACAAGTTATTGGGCACAACTGACAATGTGTAAAAGTTTTTTGCCCTAATAACTTCTGGGCTGTCTTTAACAACCTTCTGACAATGTGTAACAACTTATTGGGCACCTGTCACAAGTCATTTAATTTCTTGAAAGTTGCCTTTTAGCACAGGGATAACTGAAAGTGGGTTTCAATCGTCACAACTTTTGGGCAACGCGTAACAAGTTATTGGGCATTAGTAACAAGTTATTGGGCACCACTGACATTGTGTAAAAGTTTTTTGTACTAATAACTTCTGGGATGTCTTTAACAACCTTCTGACCATGTGTAACAACTTATTGGGCACCTGTCATAAGTCATTTAATTTCTTTAATGTCATACTTTTAGCACAAGGATAACAAAAAATGGGATTGACTTTGTCATCTGTAGCAAGATTATGACTAATACACATATACAACACAACCTTATCATTATAACAATGTTTGGCCTGTCCACAACAACCTTCTGGGCATGTATAACAATGTTTTGGGCAATCATAACAAGTTTCATAACCGAATCATTTCACATTTGTCATTAAAGACAACTTACCATTCATAGACTACTTACTTGCTATTCAGCACCAGTTACAATTCATGGACAAGTAGTCCAACAAAAAAGTAGCCATTATACACTAGTTTCACACCCTCTCCAAAACAAGTTTGAGGGTTGTGTGTGTCATTTACAAAACAATGACATATGCATTTACAAAGAGTAGCAAACATATACAAAACAATGTTTGATACTACAATTGTTCTCAATTTTCCATAAGTAGTGCATTCCTTTATGGTTCTTGATATGGTACTGCCCCCCACATATTGCATCTCACCTTCTTCACCATTTATAAATTGTCCACCCGTATGCAACAAACATATTACATGCTTCCCTGATGTCCCCGTCATCTTCTCATTCATCCTGCAAAGGAACATTGTTATTCACAAGTAAATGACCATATATAACGACTTAATGAGCATCTGTGACAACTTTATATTAAAGTAATGAAAACACCTTATTAAAATACCAACACATTGGTGTTAACCCAACAAAGCTTCAACCCTTTACTTCACCCCTGTCTTAGAACAACATAACAGAGCACAAAATCCATCCCCAATAAAATTCATTCAAAATTTCAACTGTCTTCCATAAAGTTGTTATTTACAACTGAATGACTTGCAATAACAACTATTTGAGCTCTGACGACAATAGAAATTTTAACTGATGTGGAAACCGAAAAAGCTACAGTCTTTTCGGATTTCCTCTGTTTTTTGACGAAAAAACAGAGCTTATACACCCCTAAACATAGCACCAACCCAATCCCTCATCAACAACTAATGAGAAACCAACTTACAAAATAAATGCAACAAAAAATCACTAAGATAGGGGTATAAGCATGTTTTATGTTCAAACATTCAACCAAAATTAGATTTATATGGAAAGTTTTGACCTTTGTTTTAAACCATTTATCCCAAATCAGATTCCTAACAAACATGGCAAATTGATTTTCTCAACATACCACTAGTCAAAGAGACAAATCCAAGAGTCCATGATCTTAGTTGGATGAAGATGGAAGATGGATGAAGGAGTGTTGGTGAGTGCTCTTCCCTGTCCCTCAAGAACTCGCTGATGCTGTTGGAGGGAGAGTGATAATGAATGAAAATCAGTGTTTCATTTAGACAATTATAAGGGGAGGGTAAAATTGTCTTTTGGGTTTGGAACATAATAAAAATGAGGTCCCTTAGGACTCTACTTTAATTTGGGTATTTAATGAGACTTTTTTTATATTATGTGTCATCCGGGGGACCTCTAATTAATTTTCGCTTGGGTTTTTCCTTCGATAGGGTTTTGGTTTTTCTCTGAAGTCTAAAGTGAGGTTCATCTTCAACAGGTTGCTAGAGGAAAGCTCTCTCTCTCTCTCTCTTGCCTGCGGCATCAGATCTTCAACAGGTTGCTACGATTTCAGAGTAATTTCCCATCTGGATGACATCTAATTGCGAGAACAAACGAGCTATTGAGTTGGATTTTACGAACGATGATGAACCGAATTAGGCAGAGATTGTTCGTGTTTGGGAGGGAGTTGCATACGAGTTCGTATGATGGCCCCTCTGAAGCTTTGAAGAGAAAGGTTGCAGCTTTGGAGAAAACAAGGAAGATGAGGACCTCAAAAAAGAAGGACCAGTTCTTCGTGGAGGTTCCCGAATCTGCATCATACCTTGACACTGCCACAATGCCTATGGTTCTTGCTGTGGTTGGAATCGCTCTTTTCGCCAAGCTCCTCATGATGGTATAGCTCCACTTTCAAATCCCATTTCCTTTTTTTCTCTTCTCTGTTTTTGAGCCATTCATAGTCATAGATGGTTGATGCTTAATTCGAGATTATTCATTTTCTTGGCCATACTTTAATGGCTTTTTGACTGTTTGATGAAAGTCCTGAATGACCATTTGTTATATGGATTGTCAAAATTAGAGGACAAGTGTGTATATAAGCTTGTAGATATGGTCAGTTATAACCTGCATTGTTTGTTTTCACCTCTTAGTATCAGCCTTTTGGATTGACTAGGCCATTGGCATATGGAGCTACTCCCTTCATTCCTAAATATAGGAGCTACCTAATTTGATGAGATTAGGTATTATAGTTAAGTTAGTTAAAATCACATGATATTACTAAAACACCCTAACAACTTGCCTTTGTTCCCACCATCTCTCACTTACTTCTTTTTATCGGGGGTCATCAATAGGGATGATTTGGGGAAAAATTGAGAAAAGTTAAAAAGATGTCTTATATTTAGGAACAAACTCACATTCTCAAATAGGTCTTCTATTTAGGAACGGAGGGAGTATAATTTAACCCGTGTCTGTATTGGTTTCACAGTATGATGATTCAAAGTCCCAAGAGATACTTGAGCGCAAGATAAAGCATGCTCCGGAAGGTCAGGGCACAGTAAGAATGCTTACCCGTGAAGAGTGGGAGGAGATTCGAGAAGTGAGGCCAAGGACGCCGTTTGAGTCTAAGCTTGCCCGACCTAATGCTCGAATAAGAACCGGCGAACCATTGCGTGTGGTAAGCCTTTTGGTGCTTTTTATACATGTGGCTATTAAGCAGACATACTTGCGGACGATTTGATCCCTTTCTACTCTTAGCAGGGTAGTATCTTTTGTTTTGCGGAACATAAGATTGTGAAATTACTTGCTTGATAAGAAAATCAATACCTTATCACAGAGACATGCTGATGCCGATTAGCAAACCCATTGACAATATGGTGGATTAAATATGAATATATATTTATATAACCTTGCAAAATGTTAGGAGAGCACTTTGGGTTTATTGTCCGCAGTCTTGCCATGCACTTTAGCTAGAGGCCGTGTTCACGACTTGAACCCTCTGAAATGTTTGGAGAAAGTTGAAATAATTGAAAGAGTTGTGTGGAGGAGCTGTACTATTCATGGTTTGTGAATAGTTACGCTCCATATAGATTTTATATGCTATAATCTTTGACTCAACCAAGAAAATAATCCATCATAATGCTCAGAATATTATTATTCTTGTGATGTTAGAGTGAGTTTTCTATACTGCTAGCTCATCGCCATCCCCACGATTTTTGCAGGAAGACTTGAAGGATTGGACAACTGATGTGCTTATGGATGCTGTTACCCGAGCTGAAGAGTATGGTACCCGTGGCTCCAAGTGATATAAGTTGATGCTGCCCTGAACGTATCATGTTCAGTTCAAAGTTCAATTTGTCATGTCAAATGTAAATTTTTTTACAAAATCTTCAATCTCTTAAGATATGCCCAATACCGTTAATCACTTGATTGACTTCACCAAAACTGCATTCTAACAGTGTATGTCTGACAACTGAGTAGGAAATATTTCTTACGCATTTATACATAAATAGAACCTTTTAAATGATTCACACAAGTGCTTCTAGCCTCCTTGGTGCATATGATGTACATATGTGGATTAGACTAGGCTAGTGGATTGCTTTCTTCAGTGGTTGGCCCTATAAAGAAGTTGTATTCAAACAACCATTCCCTTAGAGGTTAGATTGTTGCATAAATTTTTGTTGTGCTGATAAGTCGTTAACCCTTTCTGAGTCTGATCTCCTTTATCTCACTACTGCTCACTTGTTTATACTTGTTCACAAAGAGCCTATTCATTTTCCAGATATGATGTCCTTCCACCTGTTATTTTAATGGCACCATGACTTCATAATGTTATTGACACGAGAAATTTAACACACACGGTCACACAATCAAATATATATAGGTCCCACAAGTCATCTTTAAGCAGTTACATATAATGGGGTTCATGAGCCTGTTCTTCTGTTGACTGATACTACACCGTTATTGAATATGACTCAGCTTCGTTTGAGTCATGTGATATATGAGAGGCTCCCTTTTCAGCATATATATATATATATATATATATTTAGCAGATCGATAGGGACCATTCTCTATAAGACCTTGTGATATCCTTACACTTTCTTTTATGTGAGCTGCAATTTATACAGTTGTAACACATGAGCTGCAACTTAGAGATCGTAAGTCAAATACATAATAAGTGTGTGTGTGTGTGAGAGAGAGAGAGAAGAGAGAGAGAGAGAGATAGTGTGTGTGTTGAGAGAGAGAGAGAGAGAGAGAGAGTGTGTGTGTGTTCTAACTTCCAAGCTATTCATGTTGCTCCATCTCAGCGGGGCTTCCACATGCAATTTAAGTTTTAATTGGATTTGACAATGTTAAATTATATGCTGAACCATTTTGAATTTGATTATTCTCAAACCTAATTTAATAATTGTGAGGACTCTGCCTCTCCCAACAAAGTTTTTTGTACATGTATATATAGTTAGCTAGAAATTGACGCCATAATGATATACAACAACAAGGTCTTATTCCATTAGATGGGATAGCCATAATGATATACAATAACAATCATTTTTTTATATTGATTGCAGGACCCCATTGTGCTTATGGTAACACAGAGAAAAAATTGAATTTCATTTCATTATTGCTCAAATTTGAGTTGATTACAAATAATGTGGCATTCCAAGTGCACGTTAAATTTCTCCCAGACTATTTGCCAAGCGCGTCACACATGGTTAATTAGATTTTTTATTTATTAATGAATTGTGGATTTAAACTATTTGATCAAATTATTTATTCTATTTGAGTATTTGTTTTTAGAACTTTTCTCCTGTTTTAATGGCCTTAATAATTGCGTTCTCCACTTCTGTCCGGGTTTGATGTCTTATTGTTATTGATTCTCTATGATTAATTGATTTTTCGAAGAAAGAAAATGATTGATTGATTTAATTTGAAAATCTTTTTTTTTTTTTTGCCAGAATTTGAAAATCATATTAAATGCATTCTGATAGCAAAAATCTGTTGTTTCACAATTAGAGTGGAATTATATTGTAGAAGAAAATAATATACACGACAACATAACATCCCGTGCGATGCTCGAATGTGACAACCAACAAAAATTAATCATAAGAATTTATTCCTTTTTTGAGTGATAAAGAATGATTATTGATTCACTATATTATTATACTTAATAAAATGGCTAATGATTATTGATTCATCATTTGAATAAGGGATTCAATAATAAATGAATGTAGCCCAATAAGACGTGATTATGTGGCTAATATGTGTAAGTGATACCAATTAGTGAGCTTTAAAATGTTGATATCATTGATTAAGTCGACCAATAAAAAGAGTATTTGAACTTTTAAAGAAGTATTTAGATATGGATTGATAGATTCTTAATTACTTTTCTGGTCACAACTCACAAATGACACACAAGAGTGGTTTATATAAGATGTTTGAATCCAACAACCTAAATTGAGATCAAGTTAAAACTAGAGATAATAAGAAGGTAATTGATATGTAGTTTTGGTATTCTCATGGGTTATATTATGAAATTTTCAAAAGTAGAATGCCAATATTGAATAATAACATGATACTATTTCAAACATCATGTTACTTAAATTTCAGGTCAAAACACTTTTAGTTGCTTTATCACAATATTATTAATAACAAATGGTTTACTCAAAAAAAAAATATTATTAGTCACCACGGACTAATACACTTTGAATTAGGGGTATGAGTATACACTTTGAATTAGGGGTATTGCCTAACCGTCTTTATACCCAACCGAGTCTAGTTAAAAATTACTCAACCCATAAAAAGAAGTGGCCCTAAGAGTTTTGGGCATGACTAGACTAGGTTAATTATTGGGTAGGGTTGGGAATGGGCAGGGAGTGTTGGCCCTATCAATTTGGTCCAACTCAAAAAGCTATATAATATCTATTAAAAATATATATTATTCATTATATAATTTTATTTAAATACATATCATTCAATATATATTATCTTATTTAAAATATACATAAAATATTTATAGATTTGATACAATGAATCCTAAAATGTGGATATATTTAATTATGATATATACATTTTTTAATATAATATGGACACAGAATCGCAAGTTGGACAGCGTACGCTCGCTTTGCTCAATCCACTATTGCACATACCAAAATAGCTATGGCTCCTACCAAAATACCGCCAATTCATTCTTCAGATTCGGCAAATACTCATCCCTACTCCGGGTTACAATACTTGATATTTATAGCATAAATTTACATTAATAATAACTAATAGTGATATCAAATCAAATATTACCGGTCCAAAAAAATAACATATAGAATATTTATGGCCATTTAGTTGATAATGCATCTTGAAATCATGTAAAAGGATAACATCACCATTATAAAATTCAGGTGCTTAGAAATAATGGTTAATTAAAAAAGTAAGTAAATTAGTAAAATAAGGCGATAAATTAAATCAAAGTTAAAAGATTATAAGATACTAGTCGGAATATAAGTAGGAGGACTATTTATAAGTGAAGACATATAAGTAGCGAACATGCATCCAAAAATAACCGTTTCTCCCATAACTGTCATCATCATCAACAACATGCAGATCCCAAAATTTGTTCATCTTCTTCCTCACTCTCTCAATCCCTTTTCTGTTTCTGATTTCCCTCTTTTGTTGCTTTTCTTCTGAAACCCTACCTTCCCTATCTCCCGCCGCCTCAGGCCGTTCCCACGGTGAGGGTGTGAATCAACGAAAATACTGCAGATATATATATATATATAGATATAATCGTGTAATTGTGCAATCTAATCCGTTCTTGTCGCAAGGAATTTCAGAATTGAGAGCAGAATCGACGATGAAGAAAGACGTGATGAAGAGCATTTTCAAGCAGAAGCCTAAATCGCCCACAGATCTCGTGAGGCACGCGCGGGAGCTTATTACCTTCCTTCAGACCAACAAGGAGGTCCGTGAAAGTAAGCGTGAAGAGAAGGTAACTCCAATCAAATCGATTCAATTCAATTTCCTTCTGCATTGGGGATTCTTATTGTTTGATTGTTTGATTATCATACTGTAATTATGGCACTCTGTTTTCTGTTTGATTTGATTTCGAGATGGAAGGAGGAAGAAGGGGGAAATTGTGATTATGCGTTGGTTGTGATGTATGTTTGGGATTTTTTTTGTTTGTTTTTGCAGCTGGTAGAATTAGAGAAGACGATGCTGGAGATAAGGACTGTTCTGTTTGGGAGTGGGAATACAGAGCCAAATCCAGATGCATGTGCTCAGATAACGCAGGAGTTTTTCAAGGAGGATACCTTCAGGCTTCTTGTCATGGCCCTTCCAACACTGGACTTGGGGGTAAGCCTGCATTTATTATGAATTGTTTATAATTGAATGCAACAATATTCATTGCGAGCTTTTTATTAAAATTTTGTTAATCTCCCTAAACAATGGTCTGAATCTTCATGAACATGTCTCTACGTCGCCTAAAGTAGGGGCATTATTGTCTTTTCACCTATAAAAGTGATTCCATTTTGGTCACTGGGTGCAGTGAAATTTCGGAATTATTTGTTGTTGACTGAAATTAACCTGATTTGTGGGATTAACTGAAATTTTCCCAAAATCATATTCATATTTATGGGATTTGAGTAGTGTTGCTTATAAGAAGGAACAGCAGAAGTCTTCAATGGTGTTGACATTTTTGCTCCAATTTTAAATGTTCGCATGTTTTTTCACCTCAGAAATGCATATGGTGTTGGATGGGCAAATACTCGTCCCTATTTTTACAGCTTAAACCTTAATAATATTATGTCATACTCTTTTTACTAATTTGATCAGCTTCATAAAATATTACTTATTATCATTTTCCCCATGGCATTTTCAATTGTTTTATGTAAGTATATAACATAGACATGTTAATTAAGCACGAGGACCTTGCTACGGACTTTTTTCCAATAACATCCATACAGATAATGAAATCAATCTCGACGATCTGATTGAGCATCCAAAGATGAAATTGCATTCACTTCCCTGTGCAGACTCGTCTACATTCTACTCATGTGGTTGCAAATTTGCAAAGGCAGCGAGTAAATTCCCAGATACTGGCTTCCCAATATCTGGAAAAGAACTTAGATCTGTTGGATATTTTGATACCTGGGTAAGCTTTTATTAGTGATGCGAACTTCGTCTCTTTTGGAAGCATTTCATGATTTCCAATTAATGTGTCACTGATGATGAAAGGCTGAAGAAAACTTATTGGTTTTTGTTAGTTATGATGATGGCGACATTGCTCTGACTTATGGTTCCATTGCAAGAGAGTGTATTCGCCATCAGTGTGTAGCAAGGTGAGCTAATTAGTCACCGTTCTGTTTCCCAATTAATTGGAGCCGAAGCTTCGGTAGGGAGAGGGGGCCCGCTTAGGAGGACTCTGACTAATGGGGATTAGGTCTGGTAGAACATGCTAGTTTATCAAAAGGAAAAAAGATAAATAAATACCCTCCAATTTGTAAAATTTCATTAACAACTTTATGATAAGTATTAACAACTTCATGATAGGTTGTTGTGTTATTAAATACCTATCATGAAGTTGTTAATGGGATTTTACAAATTAGAGGGTATTTATTTGTCTTTTTCCCTTATCAAAATGTGATTAATACTTTACCCAAAAAAAAGTGATGAATAAATATTGTTCAAATCCTCTTAAAAGAAGTGCTTTAGTGTTTGATAGTGTTTCGAATAGTTTATTTTATTGTCCAGTAAGTCTATGAGAAAAAAAGAATACTGCCGTGATTCCATTTGGCAAATAATTCCATCTGGATCATCTAATACTATTTTTATGGCTCGAATACGATGTACCTTGACATTTTGATATAGTACTTTGTTTTTCTTTTTAGTCTCTAACAAGTATTTATTATTGGTTTAGGTATGTTTTGGAATCGGACCACATAAAGAAGTTTTTCGATTACATCCAAACACCAAATTTTGAAATAGCAACTGATGCTTTTTCAACATTCAAGGTTGAGTTCATCTAAAATATTGACTCTCTCTCTCTCTCTCTCTCTCTCACACACACACACACACACACACACACACACAAAATTCATAATTGCTTGACTTTTTTAAATCCCTCATTGCTGATTGCTTATACCACAAGTAAGGTTCAAAATAATTCCTTCTATATATTGTGTTTAAAAATGACAGCCGATAAAGAACTTCATTATAGCACTTTAGTTCTCCCCAAATATTTTTAATTTGTTTTGGTAAAAATGAGGCAGAAGAACTTAAACCTTAAACCTCTATTCATTTATATACTCTTGTACTTTATTGTCATTTTGTTCTTGTACTAATTGTAATAGCCAAAAGCTGATCCATTTTCCTTGGTGTGTGTAGGAGCTTTTGACCAGGCATAAATCTACAGTCGCCGAGTTTCTTTCTAAAAATTTTGATTGGGTGAGTACATTTAAAAAAAGAAGAAGTAGTTTTTGCTATATCCTTAAGTTATGCACTTTCTATATGGCTTTACCATGTGCTTTCCTAAAGCAGGTGCATGAGAGCATAATTAGGTTTTGTTGTGTGTTTTAATTTCTTCTTAATTATAACATTGTATTCACCTTTTATATTTCTGTCCATATTTTAATGGTTAATTTTCTGAAGTTCCTTTCTTACTTTCTTCTCCTTTTTCTCCCTCTGTATCTTTCAGTTCTTCCAAGAATATAACACTCAATTATTGGAATCTTCGAGCTATATCACAAGACGACAAGGGATTAAGGTATATACCAAACTATTGTATCTATTATTGTGCTTTCTTTAGCAAATACCTCCAGCTGCGAAATATCAAGGTTAACATTTTATTTTAATTATTTGCTTCTTGAAGTTTTCATTATCCTTATTTAGTTTCAATTTCACTGCCTTGCCCTGAACCATGCCAGAGGCTGCACAATTTTTGTTTAAATTAACTTCTTATAAGTAACATTTTTATCAAAATATGTCGATATATTAATTTTGTCTTGAAAAAGGACTATTAGCCAGGTTTACAGAAATTTCTTTCTGTCCCTTTAGATTTATACGGTACAAGTTAGAATTTAATTTCAAAACACCATAAAACTAATACGGAAACCATTTTTGGCGGTACATATCCTTTTTCTAACTCAATTTTTGATTCAGTATGTATATGTCTCTATTAAATGCATTTCTAGCTGCAGCATAGTTTAATATATCATCGCTCTTTAAATATGAACCGCTTTAAGGCATTTACTGTGAAAACCAAACTAAATTTTTGCTGTTACATCAGTTATTAGCAGATATATTGTTGGAGCGCTCAAATTCGGCTGTGATGGTTCGGTACGTTAGTTCCTTAGATAACTTGAGGATCCTCATGAATCTTCTCAAGGTAGTTATATATTTATATATATATATATATATATCCTCTTCCATTATTCAGTATATATTTATATAGCACTTTCTTAAATTTTTTTAAACAAAAAATTGCAGGACTCTAACAAGTCAATCCAACTTGAAACCTTCCACGCGTTTAAGGTATTTTAATTTATTGATGGAAATTAAACAGCACAGTTCGACATGTCTTTAATGAGTGCTCTATAATTTGAGATATATTATAAATGTTGATTTTGGTATGGACAGTTATTTGTTGCAAACCAAAACAAGCCTCCTGAGATTGTCACTATACTTGTCACCAACAAGACAAAACTTCTGCGCTTATTGGCAAGTATTGAGAAAGGTACGTAGAGCTCTCTCTTTCGTAGGTGCCTGTTTTCTATTTGACTAGTAATATTTTTAAGGTCCAACAGGATAACAAGTCAGAAATGTCAGCAAGTGTTTTTTAAATATTATGGGTCCTAGGATGACATAATAATTATTATAATGTAATAAAAATAACTATGTACATAGTGTGTGAAAAATGTCCTTAAAGAGTTTAATTGTCAACATAATAATACCTCAATGTATTAAACCTTCAATTAAATAACATTGGATAATTATATATGATAAAATAAAATACTTTTTTAGTGTATTTTGTTAGCCGGTAAAACTGTCCCTTTTTGTGAAAACCATTTTGGTTTTCGATCTAATTACGGATTCTAGCTCAATAAGGGGTCGATTTTGGTCCAATCCAACTCCACCATTAAATAGGGTCTCCCAAAATCAAATTATCATGTGGCCAAAAGAAGATTTAACCCATTAGACCGTTCACTCTATTCGTTGAATCTTTGATTACAAGTGACAGGACGTGCATGTCAAGGAATAAGTGTTGTTTACTTATGTGATATCTCACACAATATACTAAGTATATATGAAGATTAAATTTTAGGTATTAGAAATGTCATAGAATAGTGATGATATGGGGTCGCAAACCAATTATCAAATTTAAAGATGTGAATAAAATATTTGTGTGTGTGTTTTATATATTTATTATCCTTGGTCTGAGAGGTTGATACTTTTTCTGCAGAGGACGAGCAATTTCAAGCAGACAAAGGGCAAATCATGAGTGAGATTTCTGCTCTTGAACCCTAGTTCATGCATGTCGTCTGTGAAGAATTGTGAATTTAATTCCACGTTGAATCTCTTGATTCTGCAATTTTCCTCCTTACTAATTCATTTCCACACACACACACACACGCACACATACATAGTACCTTTGCATTTCCATGCTCACATGTGATTCTTTCTATGGTATATATAAACCGATCAGGAAGAATTCAGTGTACACCTATATAATTTGTTTCGGTGTACTATTGAGCAAAGAATAATTGGATTCGCGATTTCTTATAGTTTATATATATATACACACACCGTCGTCTAGAAATCTTGCCAAGTACATGTCCCGGAATTTTTTAAGGAGGCATTATTATGATGAAGTGAGAGGGATTTAATCGCTCAAAGTAATGATAACAATTGATAATCATGCAAAGATAATTACCAATACGTGAAATGACAACAAATTTATGCTGCATACTTGTCATTTGCTTTTTGGTCATCAAATCATTTACTCGAGGCTTTAGAGTAATTCTCCTTCCTTTTATTTGTTTGATAACCTTCCCTTTAAAGTAAGCAAATGCATATATAGTTTATCTTAAGCTCACATAAACAATCAATCAAAAGCTAAATGACCGAAGAATAAATGCATAATTTTCCCATGGTCAAAACTAATACAATATAACACGGTTTCATATTATCAGGCAAATTTCATAAGTTGTTTTTTATTCTAAAATGTTGAAAATATGTAACCTCCCTTTAGCAAATGAACATCGTATTTCACAAAAAAATTCTGAAACTTCATTTTGCATTCAAGGGGACAAAGTGAAGTTAAATATATTGCCTAAAAGACTAAAGTGAAGTACAAATGTCTTGAAAATTCTTCATATGTGTCTTGAAAATTTCTCATATGTGTCTTGAAAATATAATTGTGAAATGTTGGATGTTTTAATGTTGGATTCCTTGATTTTTGATATTTGGAAATGCTTACGTTGATGTTGAAAAAAAACACAAAAGTATTGAAAATTCTCCACATGTGTCTTCGATTATGGTTAGAAAATTCATTAAAGGTATTTTGGTCTTTTAACTAAAATATTTAATTTCACTTTATCCTATCGAGGCAAAGTGAAGTTTCAAAATTTGTTGGGGGGAATATGAGATTTATTTGCTATAGAGGGAGTTTTATGATATTTTCCCTATATTTTATCTTTGTTGCTTCTTATTTTATTTTATATGAAAAATAATATGATTTATGTTTCTCATAAAAAAATAGGAATCCATCACAATCATTTGTCAAAAAAGTGAAAATATGCAATTGATTAGAATAACCTCTCTTTCTATAATGCAAGATGGATTACAGGTTTAAAAAGTTCAAATTAATTACAATTTTACTTACCGAAAGTAATGTTCTCTTGACTATATTGCTATCATTTAACACATATTACTCTGTTCCTTATTATAAGTCAAACTACCACAATTTTTTTGTTCCTAAATATAAGTCCAGTTTGAGATCAATTAATGTTACAGTGACTATTTTACCCTTGTATTGGAAATAGGGAAGATGAGAGAGAATGTTCAATTAATCTCTGATTCCATTTTTATCCCTAAAATTGTTTGTTCATTAGTTAAGTAATTGCATTCATATTTAATCGTGGCTGATATTGATTTACTTTGAGTAGATAACATGTATACTTTTGAATGTAGTGTTTGTGGGGTGTTCATTTACAAAGTTTCTCTCAAGGTTGAGTGAATAGTTCTTACAAATGTTATCTCCATATGCTAACTCACGTTAAGCTTTTTATGAGAACTTGTGATTTTTTTTAGTTATAAGAAAATTGAATTTGTATTGCGGACATGAAGTTTACTTTGTGATCATATTAATTTCTTATTTTTTTTATAATTTAATTAAGAGTGGTTTATATTAAGGAAAACATGGCTTTTCAATTGATCTTGAAAGAAAAATGAGTACACACTAAATAATTTACATATTTATTTGAGAAAGAGCATGTAAAGGATATGGTGCAGTTATTTGAATTGTCATTGGTTATAAGATATTTGATTGATGTGGAAGGTGAGTTTTTTAAAGATCTAAATGAAATAACCAGTTTCACTAAAAAAAAAAAAATGAAATAACCACTATATTCAAGTTCCCATCACATTGCTCTTGAAAACACATTTTATTGATTGCTTCATAGTTTATCTTTTTGCAAAATATATAATGTGATTTATGTTTCTAAAAAAATATAGTAATCCATCACCATCACTTGTCAAAAAAGGGAAAATATACAATTTATTAGAATTAACTTACTCCATCCATAACGTAAGATGGACTAGAGGTTAAAAAAAATTCTAATTTATTACAATTTCACAAATAGAAAATAATGTTCTCTTGGCCAACTTACCATCATTTAACACATCTTGCCTTTGATTCCCCTTTTTTTTAAAAAAAATATATTTGTTCTTTATGGAAGTGATTGCATGCTTAGTTTGTGCCCTTGTATTTCTTTATTTTTACGTAAATAACATGGTTTTCAAAGTCAACGCTCTCACAAAATTAGGGATAGCACAAGCTTGGTTAACTTCATTAAAAAAAAGGTTTATGCTTCAAATGATGCAAATCAAAATAAGTCTTCAACCTTTCTAATAAATGCAAGAGTAACCATGTATTTCATCTTAGAAAGAAATAAAGACATTTTATAAACATCGTAAACTAATGTAAGCCTTCATTTCAAGGATTTTTTTATATATTTTATTTTATTTTGTGAGCTTCTCTCCCCTACAAGGTTTTAGATTTCTTTTTTAAAAAAAAATTCATGGACAGAAAATAATTATCTCTTTACCAAGCTATTATCATTTAACACATGTTGCCTATAATTCCTTTTTTATCTCTAAAATTATTTTTTAATTAGTTAAGTAATTACATTGATATTTAATAGCGGCTTATAGCGATTTATTTTGAGTAGATAACATGTTTTTTAAAGTCTATATGCTCCTAAATTCGTTGAGCGGGGGCAGCACCATCTCTTTCATTTGTAGTGTCCATAAACAAAAGTCAAGGCCAATCACTTAAGCAAGTTGGTCTCTTTCTCTCTAAGCCCGTCTTTACTCATGGCCAACTATATATTGCTTTCTATATAATCAAGAGTATGGATAGTCTCAGAATAGTTATTTCACGTGGTGATAATAGAGTTGTCAACAAAACCACTAATGTTGTTTATAGGAAGATTTTTATGTATGTAAACTCTTAGGTACTATGATCATGTTAATGTCAACACCCATTGTTTTTTCCCTCTCATTTTGGACCTGATGATGTTACTATAACCATTTGATTCATTTTCATTTTGGTATTAAATATATGAACTTCCATATTTTAAATTATTCATAATACAATATGCTATAACCCCTCACCTTTACGTGATGTTACATATTTCCTGCAATCACAAGCTCCTCGTGCAACGTACGGGGAAGCACATGCTCGTTTTTAATAAACATGGACGCATGCGCAGTGTGGGATCTCAATTTTCCAATAAATTGGAAGGACTAAATAATTTTGAATGATTAAAAGAATGTGTTTTATTTTAGTTTTTTTTATATAATGGCAAATGATATTAATAAAAGGACAAACATTACAAAATCTTAATCAATAATGAAGAGCAACAAGATAATAAATCAGACAAATATGCAGGAAAAGAGCTAAAAAACTTTAATATTTGTCTTAGAAAATAGGGGTAAAAAAAAAGAATGTCCTCCACAATGGTGTTTCCTGATCCAGCTGTTAGTTAAAGAGACTCAAACCCGGATCCCAAAATCAATAAGAAAATAGAAGAGAATGGCCCTTTTGCATTCCTTCTTGATACCCTCAATCAATTCGACAACTTGTTTTTTAAGTGTTGCTAAAAAATAGCCCAGTAATTATTTTGTTAATGTCTAATCATGTCTGTACCTAAAGACATATATAGTTGTACAGGACATGTATATATTTGAGAACTATACTAAAAAGAAAAAAGAAAGAATGATTATAGCCTAGCTTCAAAGCAAAGCTAGCATAAGTATAGTAATAAAATCAAACAAAAATCATGGTTTCCCGGAATAAATCACCCAACCACCGTCAATAACTGTAGAAACAACTTATACGACATATAATACATATTGTGTCGCCTTGCTAGATATATATATATAGTTTGAAGCAAACCACATGAGGCCAAAAGCTTCCATTAATTCCATATCCACCAAACGCACCCTTGAAAAAACCTTTCCTTCAAAGCTAAGCACTCACTGTACTCTAAAAATCCATAATGATTCTCATCACTACAAAAAAATGTTTACAAAAGGACTCATATATGCTTCACCTTCTTAATAAAATTTCACTCTCTCCTCATCACTCTCATCACCAAAATGCACCTTCTTCTTCTCTTTCTAGTTTTCTTCTTCTTCTTTCCCATTATTGCTTACTCATCCCATTGCACCACACAAACTACAACTAAATCCTTCCAAAAATGCATGGCTCTTCCTACACAACAAGCCTCCATAGCATGGACCTTCCACCCTCACAACTCAACCCTAGACCTTGTCTTCTTTGGCACCTTCATATCTCCCTCCGGTTGGGTCGGTTGGGGCATGAACCCCACCTCACCGGAGATGACCGGAACCCGAGCTTTGATCTCCTTCCCGGACCCAAACTCCGGCCAAATAGTCCTCCTACCTTACATTCTAGACCCAACCGTTAAGCTCCAAAAATCTCCTCTCCTCTCTCGCCCCCTTGACATCCACCTTGTCTCCTCCTCTGCCTCCATGTATGGTGGCAAGATGGCCACCGTACATGTAGGCGCCACCATACAAATATTCTCAACACTAAAGCTAAAACCTAACAAAACAAAAATCCACCTTGTTTGGAACCGTGGACTCTATGTACAAGGTTATTCTCCTACCATTCACCCAACAACTTCCTCTGATCTATCTTCCATTACTACCTTTGATGTTCTCTCTGGTTCCTCCGCCGTCCAACATAACAACAATGTGAAAGCTTTGAGAGTTATTCATGGCACTGTGAATGCCATCTCTTGGGGACTTCTATTACCCATTGGAGCTGTTACAGCACGCTACCTCCGGCATATTCAATCACTGGGGCCTACATGGTTCTATGTCCACGCCGGGATACAGCTTTTTGCGTTTAGTCTTGGAACCGTTGGTTTCGCCATCGGAATATGTCTCGGAAGGTTGTCGCCCGGAGTGGAGTACGGCCTTCACAGGTACATATATGTGTGTAGTGTTACATACTCCAGAAGAACTCTGTTAGTTGTAAATATTACAACTCATATAATGAGTCATTATGAAACTAAAATTAAGATGATATGAGTTGTAGTATTTTCATTGGAAAGAGTTCAAATGACTTGCCACTAGCAAAGTATGCTAGAATTTTGTATGTGTAGGGAGAAATTCTTGCATGAATCCGGTCTGCTACGTCATTTGTATTCTAGTCAGTCACAAGCAAGCACCTGAGAAATATTTTAATACGATGAGGTATTTGCTTGTTGAGGAATACTTTACTATGATTAATTATCTGATTGCGATTTGTTAGATCACAAATAACGTACAAGTGTTTTTGTTATCAAAGTTAAAGTTGCCTTTTTTCTTAATGACCTATAAACCACTTGATATGAGTGCATTTCAACATGATATACCTTTAATCTCTTTTTCATTTATATTCAGTGTGAGACTTTTTTTATTTTATATTCTGATATCAGGAAACTAGGGTTTGCGGTGTTCTGTCTGGGGGCATTACAGACGGTGGCATTGTTGTTCAGGCCGAAGACGACGAACAAGTTCAGGAAGTATTGGAAGTCATATCATCATTTTGTGGGGTACGCATGTGTGGTGTTAGGGTTTGTGAATGTGTTTCAGGGGTTTCAGGTGATGGGGGCAAGCAGGTCTTACGCCAAGTTGGTGTATTGTTTAGGGGTTTCCACATTGGTGGGAGTTTGCATAGCTTTGGAGGTGAACTCTTGGGTGGTTTTCTGTAGGAAGTCCAAGGAAGAGAAGTTGAGGAGAGAGGGACTCATTGGAACTTCTGAGAAAGGTAGTGGCATCCATAATTAATGCACTTCATTGCATCTGAATGAATGTGTATGTTTGGTTGAGTAAATTTTACACCTCTTCTTTCTCCAAAGAGATTTTTTTGGATCATTATTTATGACAAAATTTGGAAAAGTGGGGAAAATAATTTTTTTTTTGCCAACAATTTACAAACATATTATGTCTTTTTCCTGTCATCTTTCACCAAACGGAAAGGATTAATGTACCCATCATATATATATTCACCGAATGTCAACCTCGCAGCCTCTTACTTGAGTTTTGACTCAAAGTGTTTGATGTGAATTGAGTGAAACCACATGCATGTTCACCTTTTCCAAGTTTTAATTTCTTAAATTTTGTTAAATACATGACAGCAAAAAATTGTGAAGAAATTGTATGGGGTATGTGTTAAAGAACTTGAAATTACGCAGAAATATCCACTTGGGATTAAGATGACAAGGGTGGAATATTAATGAGGTGTGTGTATATATATATATATAATTATCAAGAATTGGAACTCCTTATGCTTATATATATAAACTTAATAGGACACAAAGAAAAAGAGTGGATGGCATACTAAAAATAAAAAGTGAGGTAGGTGTATGGATGAGTTGGAGTGGACCCCACGGTGAGCTTCCTCAACCAAAAGTAGTTATCAGTTGGTTGGATTCTGCCAAAATTCATTCAAACACTCGAACGCACGCCTATACATACAAATTCATAGAGGAAATATAATCTAGATTCAAAATACTTCCTCAACCTCTTGATTCTTGAAATTTGAAAAATGTAAGAATAGCTATTTAATTATGACATGATATCTTTAAAGTTTAAACCATTAAGTAATAGTGGAGTGTTGTATTAAATATGGACTTGTTAGTCAATCAAATTAATTTAGAGAAAGATGATAAGGATAGAAAATAATGTGCATTAATATCTTATTTTTTGAATCAAATTCAACTTGCATGCGCATAATGCATATATTAGAGGCCAAATGTAGTACTTTGTTTTTTTTTTTTTTGAATTAAAGATGCATACACATGGTTTGAAGTTATAGGGCATGTTTGGATCTCACTTCTGGAGGCCAGAAGTGGATCCCAAAATTAGAAGTCATTCTGAGAAAAAAAATTATGTTTGGCCTCACTTATTTTAAAAATGACTTTTGGTCCAAAATGACTTCTGCAACGTGAAAAGTCAGAAGCAAAAAAAAGTGACTTTTGGCTTCTGACTTCTGACTTCTAGTGGGTCCCACGCCTTTTGTTATGTATTATTTAATAAAGTGGGTAGGAAAATTAGACTGTTAGACCCCTAAAATTCTCAAATAAGATAATTTCGTTTAATTTAAAATTTTCTTTTTATCTCCAAAAATTTACCATAACAATTTCTAACTATTTTTTCCCACGATATACTCCTTTGAACTAAAAATATTATTTTTTAAAATTATTTTCCTGAAAATAAGGGAGAAATTAAGCCTTTAATAAGAATATATGAATATTAGATATGTACTCCCTCCAGTCCTAAATAGAAGAGCCAGTTGACTTTTTTGGAAAAATTAAGGATGCAAAATATACCATTATAAATTGTTTATATTTGTCTTTTTTCCTCAAAACTAAGTTATTTTACTTATAAACTATCATATAATCTAATTACATTTCGCATATATTAAGATTTAGGGGTTTAATTTACTTCCTTAATCTCCCCAAAAAAAGTCAACTGGCTCTTATAATTAGGACCGGAGGTAGTATTATTTAATGATAATGATACAATTTTTAGTAATTTTTTATCTAAACGTGTTTTTCAATATAATCATCCAAACATGTTTCTAAAAATCAGATTGAAAAAAAGTCACTTCTATCATCATAAATCCAAACATAAATCACTTCACACAAATGACTTTTATCTAAAAGTCACTTCTAAAAAAGTCATTCTAAAAAAAGTCACTTCTCCAACGGCAATCCAAACACACCCATAAGTGAGATTGAACTTACAACCTCCCATCATCTAACAGAGAGATACTATATCATTGGGTTATAAGGCCTTTGGTATACCAAATGTACTCCTTGAGGCCATATTTAGTACAATGAGGGCTTTTTAATGGAGAGGTAGGGAAAGCCTAATTTTGTTGGGTACATGTGGAAAAGAGAGAGGCAACATGATAGACAGGGGGTAAAAATGAACGCACCTAACTACCTAAACCCAAGGAACTGGAGGATGCAGGTGGAAAGTAGATCCATTATTTTTTAGTATCTCATCTTTACCTTTAAATAAAAAGGTGGATGATTCAAATTTAATATTTTATAAATCTATAATTTAAGCATTTAATTTTTTATTTCTTTTCTCATACTACAGAACTATAACAATCTTACTATTATTCCAAAGATTACCCGCGTTTAATTAAATTTCTTAGTCTAGGTGAAATTGTTAATAATTAGCATGACCTTCAACTAAAAATTAGCGTACTTCACCATTTTTTTTTTTGGATAAGCCAAAGCATCATTAATTCGTAATCAAATTATAGGACACCAAAGGAGAAGGATTTTGCTTCTGATTGACTCCTTATTTTCAGAATTGTTTTTTTTTTATTTGGTAAAAATAAAGAATGATTAATATTGTTTTATCATCTACTCTGAAAGAAAAAAGAAAGCTTTTATCTTTGTTCTACAAAATTAGAGGAGATGCCGAAAACATTATACTCCTATTTCCATTGACGATAATGATATTAATGAAACTAATCATTTTTTCACTCTTCACTTTACCTGGGGGTGAGCAATGGGCGGGCTGGGTAACCCGAAGCCTAACCCATCGCCCGCCCATTTAATATTAGATGGGTATGGGTTAGCCCATACCCGAGCCTCAACCCATTCAAGCCCGAACTAAATGGGTTCGGGTTAAATGGGTTATGGGAAAACCCATTAATCTTTTGACCTATTTTTTTATTATTACAAATTTCTAAATTTCTTATCAAAGTTAATAATTCAAGCATCACATTCACATATTAAAAGTGACAGCAAGATCTACAACTCCACATCCATGTTTACATCATAATTTGTTGCACAAAAGAACTTAAATTTAGATAAATACCATAATTACATGAATGCTACTGACTCACTCTTAATACTCATGGACAAAATTAAAACAAATTGAAATATATATATATAAATGGGCGGGCATGGGCAGCCCGAGAGTGCACAAAAGAACTTAAATTTATATAAATACCATAATTACAGGAATGCTACTGACTCACTCTCAATACTCATGGACAAAATTAAAACAAATTGAAAAAAAATATATATAAACGGGCGGGCATGGGCAGCCCGAGGGTGTACCCATCGCCCGCCCATTTAATTTTTAAATGGGCTAGGTTTGCACCCACCCATCATGGGCTTTAATTGGGCGGACTTTAAATGGGTAAAAATTGTGGGTAGTGGGCTAGCCCATCGGGTTTCGGGTATTTTGCTCAGCCCTAACTTTACCACTCATTCAAGATATAATACAGCATAATAATTCAATCATTTTTTTACTTTTTTTTTTCAAAACTTGTTCTAAAAAGTTACTCTATAATACAGTTTGAAGAACATTCAAGACATATAATCAAACAAGCCAAAATTTCTCGCCCATGAAGTGTTGGCTAGCACCATGCCATGTTACTTCCCTTCAAAAAAAGGTAATCAGAATATATCTGCAACTTCTTAATGGAAAGTTGGAGATCCAAAGATAAAAAACCTTCAACGTTGTAAAAACCTTGCTACAGTCTAACAACAAAAGCAACCAAAATGCTTAAGGAACAAACACAACCTTTTGAGGCATTACAGATGATAACTCTACCAACAAGAACCCAAAAGAAAAAAAGAAAAAAAAAAGAAAAAAGTGTTGTTTATCTTATAATATTTGCCGCCACAAAAGTGGATGCATGATACACTTCCAACTATTTCCCGCAATCTGATTTTACACCTCACTCTCAAATCCCAAAAACTGAAATCCTAAAACCAGAACCAAAAACTCTCAAAAGCCTTAAACATTCCCTTTGAAACTTTTTATCTCTATATCTGATCTGATATCCTCAAAATAGGCAATCCAGTTAGTTCTAGATAAGATAACCAAACATTTTATGCCTTTCATAAAAATAATACAGTAACACAGTGATCTGCAAAAATTCACAATTCACCTGCTTCACTACTTTATCTTCACCTACAATTTCATTCGTGTCTTCAAAACAACCTTCCTATGTAGCAATTCCTGCAAGCAACCACAAAAGAAGTTTCAGTGTTAGAGTAACAGGAGTAATCAAGTTAAACAAGAAAACAAACTATCATTAATATGAGTTAATATGAGTCTTCAATTGCCACTTTCTAAATTACCTAATCTAAGAAAGTCATGATTGCACAAGAGTCAAGTCAAGTAATCATACTCCATCCATCCTTAATGTAAGATCTAAACAAGAGGGTTTCTTTGCTCTTAAATATAAGAATTCAATCCACTTTATCCCTCAAATTTATTAAGGGGGTTTCCATCAAGAGGTAGTTCCAATACACAAGATAAAAGAGGGTATTTTAGTGAAGCCAACACTCTTTTGTTATAAATAACTAAAATTATTTTTCTTTAATATCTGCAAATTAGTTATTTAACTCTTGTAATAAGGTCCAGATGCAGTATAACAAATTTATGAAGCAATACATGTAGGCTTTTGAAGGGTTGTGATTTATGTGTCCTTTTTAGTCACTTTCTTCATTTCTGCTCTGTACATAATTCCCCATTTCCCTCATTCTTTTTTTTTTTTTTTATGTAAAATATATCTTTGTACATCAATATCTATGAAGCACGGTCACTAGAAAAGGACATGTCTGTATTCTACTTGTATCCATGCACCCCATATCAAGATTCATTTTTCTCTCAATTCCCTCATGGACTATGTGAAGAGCATAGCTTCTTGAGACAGTCATATCCCAAAAGCTAGCAATTGGAGTTGGAGAGCCAGAAGCCTTATAAGATCCCTCTTTTGAGGTAACATTCCCAATGTGGGACTCATGACCAACTGTCATTCTGCAGAAACTCCATTTATACAGTGATACATGGATACTATATTGCAAGCAGGACTAAAGGAAGGGGTGTGTGTAAAAATGACATACACTACTAGCACTCTGGTCAAGGTTAATGCTGTGTGATACGAGAAAATGGATATAAGAGATAACACAGTAGAGAATAAAGGGGGATTTCGCAGGAAAAATGAATCACCAACTGTTATAACATTCCCCCGGTGCTACCGTATGTGCTATCTTTCCCACATATGCTACAGACAAACTAATCTGTTCATAAAAACTAATTTCTTCCATCATTTAGCTTTCCTACACCCACACAAACTCTAAATTTTCACAGCCAATATCAAGATTCTTCAATGCAAGTTCCGAAATTATCAGCAGCAAAATGTTATGCCCAAAAAATGTAGAGAAACGAAGAAACAAAAGAGAATCGTAGGTCACTGGTATGCAATTTTTCAGAACTTTTCTAAGGAGTTTCAACTTGAAGTTACACCCAAAAACATGTTAGCCCAAAGGGCAGAAAAACTACGCATACAAATGGAGATATGCCGCATATTTAACAGCAAATACAATCGGCACTGACAATCAAGGAAAATGACTAAATTACACAAGTAGATCTATGGAAAGCATATGCAATGGATAAAAATAAAGGGAAAAGAAAGCAGACAAGAAAAAGGAAAGTAAATAAACAGAAAATAAGTACAACAGGTTATTCTAACAAAGTATATTTACACATCACTAGAAAGAGGAAAGATCCAAACCATATAAACTTCCAGATAAACACTGCCCCCAAAGTTTGCGTTAATGGAACTATAGATGCCTAGCATCTGAACAACAATTATTTCTATTGAAAGACATGGATATCTATACAGGAAGCTTGCCTTTTAAACCAAAAAGTGACAATTGATGTGATGGATATGATTGGAAGAGGTGGGAACGGAAGAATCAATAATACAGAGAAACTAAGACATAAGAAGGCTTCATTATCGTGCCCTCTTTCATTCATTTCATCCCCAAAACCTTAGCTTTGACTTTGCAAGAAACCTCAGTATTATCCTACACAGAAAAAATGAGTCAATTACATTAAATTCCTTTAATGTTTTTGAAATCTAGATTCAAGTTCTTACTAGCTCCAATATCATTCTAATGCATAACCTGAAACCTGAAGCTTGTAAAATCTACTTTCACACCCTTCCTAGTATTAAAAACACTACCCTACAGTCTAGTATTTGAAGTTTTCATATGCATTATTAATGAAGTATTTTAACAACTTTCACTTCATTAAATTGGGCTACTATAAGTTGTTAGAAGAAAGGTTGATGGTGTATATATAAGCTTTGTTGTTAACAGAAGGGAAATTTACATATAAAAGAAAGCAAAGAAAGTATGGGTGTACGTTTCCATAAAAATTCTACTCAAAGTGATCTCTCCAAGAAGCATTTAAGACTCTAAATGCACAGATCTCTAGCTCCGGAAGAAAAATTGTGTCATTTCTGGAGAGTATGAAGACAACACGAGTCCATACCATTGATACTGGAGGAATGTTTGGGGGGCTAAACTGAAAGGCCTTATGTTTGAAGAACCAAATTAAGAGGAGGCTTCACTTTTTGGAACTAGCCCAGGCGTTTCACCTTTGAAGGGCTAAATTAAAAGAGTGATTTTTCAGGGACTATAATAAAGTAATTAATTATTAATATATATACTCAACATAAAACAGTTATTCTACAAAGGGATGGGAAGCTCACAATAAGTGGTTCAAAGGAGAGTAAATTGAAATGTCAAATGTGAAACCAGATTAAAGAGTTGAACCATGGAAGATAAAACACTAATGTGTAAGCATTTGAATGATTCTGTGGAGAATCATGACAACTGATACTAAAAAACAATCTTCCTCTTCATAAAGATGCAAGAGTCTCCCAAAAATAAAAATCACAGTCCCGGGGGAAAAAAACAAAAGAAAAAAAGTGTTTTTAGTTGTATATAACAAATAACTAAAGCATTCCAATATAAACTATAATTATGGATAAGATTATGAACAAATATTCTAATAGTTAAAAGCAGAAATGAAATAAAAAGTAGTTGTTCCTACCCCTATTTGGCTGTCTCTTATTAACAGTATAACCACCAACATAACCAGGAGAGCTTTTAGCAGAAACATCTGAAGCTGCAGCACCAAGCCCATAACCAAAGGGACCAGCCCCATCTAGCTCAGAATTTGAAATCCGCCAAGTGGGGTCCCCGTAAACTGAACTATTATTATATGAATCAGCAAAAGCTCCATCAAAACCACCATTAGATGCAGAGTGTGATGATGATGGAGCAATATTTGTACCACTGTTTCTTCCATACCCTCCAGTTCCCAAACCATAACTACTGTCGTCTCCCCCAAAGCCAAGGTTGCCACCAGTAGTTTGTGACACATTGTTCATTATACCTTGAGCAGAAATTGCTGAAGAACCCCAATTGGTTCCAACATTGCCATAAATGTTTCCTCCAACACTCCCACTTCCTGATCCTGTGTATCCACTGGAATTAGCAGAACTTGTTCCATAATTAAGGCTACCGGTTCCCCACAAGTTCCGAGTAACAGAACTGAAGAAAGAATTGTTCCCTCCATTATTACCATCATATCCAATATGATTCCCAAACCTACTTGAGCTTCCAACATAATATGGATTTATCGCCCGACCATAATTAAGATTGCTATTGAAATTTGCATTCCCTCCAAATCCAGGGCTCAAACTGGGCTCTAAATTCATATTCATTCCATAACCAGATCCGAATGGAGAAAATCCACTTCGGCCACTTGCAACAGGACTGAATCTACCATCCACCCTGAGTCCAAAGCCTCCAACAGCACCTGGAGTATAGCCCTGGGTAAA
The DNA here is from genome assembly GCA_037074515.1 of Mimosa bimucronata. NCBI lineage: Eukaryota > Viridiplantae > Streptophyta > Magnoliopsida > Fabales > Fabaceae > Mimosa > Mimosa bimucronata. Next base: position 2,221,383 of record CM073443.1, read on the forward strand.
GCCAGTTAGGTAACTATTAACCCTATTGATACCATAGTTATATCCAGTAAGTGGGCTTCGGTTTGGCACGGGTGATAGTTCCTTAGGGACTGCACGCTTGACCTCAACCGTTTTTCCATTCAATTCATGGAAGGTCTTAAGTAAGACCTTCTCAACAGCTTCTTCAGAATCATAAGTAATAAATCCAAAGCCTCTTGGCCTCTGAGTGTTGTGATCGTACATCACTACAACATCCGTTATCGTCCCGAATTGTTCAAAGTATGCCTTGAAATCACTCTCTGTAACTGTAGATGCTAAACCACCAACAAATATTTTTTTAGTGCGGCCTGGACCAGGAGAACCATGGTTGCTACCGCTGTTTCTACTCAGTATGCTCTGGTCATCTCTAGGAACAGCCTTCTTGGCCTCAACCTAACAAAAGATGAAACAGAATACAAACTTAAAAAGTACAGAAAAATTGCATAGGGCAAGTCAATAAACATCAAAACTTTTGGCTAATAAAATAATGGTTAAACAAACACGATCAATGGAACAAATTCTTAAATTTGCAGTACAAATAAACATCGAAACTTTTTAAAATAGGAAAGACTCTGATAGGAGAGAATTCAAAAAAAAAATCAACCACAAAACTTTAAGGCAGGAATTTAATGGATCACAAAACAAGAAAATTACCATCCTTCCATCAATGCTGTGTTTCTCTTTTATGACTCTCTCTGCAACAGTTGGGTCTGCAAAAACTACAAAACCAAATCCACGAGCTCTACCAGTAGTCCGATCCTTCATAATCACTGCTTCCACAACCTCCCCATAAGAACTGAAATACTCTCTAAGCCGCTCTTCATTTGTGTCCCATGATATCCCACCGATAAATAACTTACCATTGTCGGATTGCATTTTATCTACATTCAACATTTGCTCCAGCCAGTAAGTCCAAATTCACACAAATGCAGGTGGAAGCAACATCATAAGTGATCAAGCAAAGCTTCCTAATAATAAACCAAGCACCTTATACAGAAGATAAAAGAAAAGGAAGGTCCATGATGGATCCAATTCATTACAAAACTACAAATACAAACCACAACCATAAAAAACAATAAACAAAGGCGCATCCCACGATGTAGTAAACAGGAAACTAATGGCGGTAAAAGTGTAAAACTATCAGATTGTTCAAGCATATATAGTTTCATCCACATCATCAAATGCATTTACAAAACCGGCAGAAACAATTTTCATAATACCTTAAATTATGGCAATCTCAGAAACTGTATTCACTACAGAAATACAGATGATCCTGGATTCAATCACAAAACATCGGATCCTTTAACTACCAGCAAATCAGACCCAGAATTAAGCACTCCTGAAAAACCCAATAAATATTTTCAATCAGCGAATTCATCAAGATCCAAAGGCACAAACTTTTTAGCAAAAATGAAAATCATCGATCCAGATTTTGTCAAAACCCACCGATTAAAAAACGGCGAAGACGCCAAATCTGGCAGAAAACTAAGATCTGAGGGGAGGCACAATAAGATTAAGAACAAAGGGAAGGTTCATTATCTTTCTATGCCTCCCCACTCTTTTATTCGTCTTCCACTTGTGTTAAATTAGATTACCAAATGCAAATTCAGTTACCAAACCGATTGGAATAATACGTATATACAAACTATCGGGCAAGAAAAACGTAAAGATAGAAGCTTTATGAGGAGAATGCGAAGAAGAAGAAGCCGTGAGACGCTTGTTGTGTAAATTATATAGGGACTGAAAATGGAGGAAGACGTTTTTTTTTTTGTTGTTGTTGGGTTTCTTTTTTCTTATGACTTCAATGAAAAAAACATAACAAAATAAAAAAACCGAAATTGATTTGAAATAATGGCAATGGTAAGAGCATATAAGGGTAATAAAAAAGAAAACAGAAAGGGGAATCAGAAATGTTTTTATTTTTCATAAAAATAAAGTGAAGGTGGCATTCTTGGTTGCGTTCTCGTGGAGGCCTTTTATACCTAATGGAGTAAAAACGTTTGTATTGGGAATATTATGGAATACAGCTTCCGCTGAGTCTTCATGGCCCTAATATGGAATCAAAAGATGGGTCCCACCACTTTCTGATTTCAGATCTTAAAGTTACCGCCTTTGATATGAATAATTCTCTCTTAAAATTAAAATATATTTGAATTTTTTTGAAAATTTAAGGAAGTTAAATCAGTCATTTAATCATATAATATGTTACATATTATTATTGAATTATACGTTATCTTATAAATCAAACTATTTGTTTAGAGAAAAAATTCAGATGAATCAGTATATGACTATTTTTTTGATTACAAGTATATGACTATTTTATTTATTAGCTTTCTTAGTCTTTTTAAAAAAGTCAACTATATTTTAATTATATTAAGTAACAGAGGGAGGGGGTACTTTTTATTTTAATGACGTGATTAGTAGTAATAGACATTACTTAGTGACGCATTATCAATATTGTTGGATCAAACAGAATTAGTTGTTTTTTGTTTGGATCAAGTTGACAAACCAGAATGATGGGGTGTCAAGGATGTTGAGTTGGGTGATGGAATCAGATTAGCTGTACCAGCTAATGTTCATCTAGAATGTTTGTTCAATCAAAGCATGTTAGGGGAAAATTGACTTTGTTATCACAATTTTCTCCACCAAATTTGGAATCGTAATACCGTAGATTATCAAGAGCTTAATGTACACAGTTTAATATTTTTATGTGTGTATCATGGGGAGAGGATTATCTCATTTCCCTTTTTTCTCATTTTCCCTCATAATCTCATTTCCACCATTAGATCATGGAATAGATGGTTCAGATTTAACATTTATAAAAATATTATTATAACATTTTATAAATTAAAATGTATTTATTTTTTCTTTATTGCAATTATGAACTATATAGATGTGATTTTAAGAGCTTAAATCTTTTTATTTATGTTTATAGTAATGATTTTTACAAAATAGTACATCTAGAACATTCATTATTTTAATCTAATGGTGGATAAAATATAATGGTGGATAAAAGATTATGAGAAAAAATGAGAGAAGGGAAAATGGGAGAAACCCAACCCGTGTATCATGTATTGTTTATAGTCTGTAAATATAATACATTACATCCAGTAGGTACTCCAACAAATGAGATGACTATAGATGAAGTGCATTGTACATTAGCTACAAAACATGCACAAAAAATCTTACCCAAGGTGTTATGTCTAGAAACATACTAGCTAGATCAGATGGTGGACGGACAAAGTTTGAATATCATTTTATTCAAAAATATCTCTAAGAAAAGGCATATTAATTGCAAAAACTTCAATTCATATTATTCGGTTGTTTGGATTTACCTGATAATATGATATGAAAAGTGGCTGGGTTTGGGGTGAGAGTGAGGTTTGGAGTGAGATAGATGATTGGTTATTTTACCTAAATGAGACCAAAAAAAAAAAAAAGTGACATGGGACTGGAAGTAACCTTAAATTAATGTTGATTACAAAGCATGCTCCATCACTAGAGCTTCGTATATGATTAATTTAATTTGATCAACATCTATTAATTCAATAATTTGAATCTCTGATCCTACCATGTCTATTTAATTTAATCAAATTCACAGAATGTTCAGCCCAATTATGAAATGAAACGTTGACTTCGAATCTCTTCCACTGTATACCCTCCCATGCACTACGATGAAATCTTGCAAGTCCAGCAACTTTGGAGACTATAGGAGGAGTTTACTTGAAGTCATCAAAATATCACAAGACACCATAGGAAATCAACCAAGCAACTAAGACCATATATGTATTCCTAAATATAAGATATAATTACCTAATTTGATTAGATTAAGAATGTTAGATAAGTTAGTTAAAATCACATGATATATATTACCAAATACCTTAACCATTTACCATCATTCCCATCCCCCCTTTCTTATTTATCATTGAAAAATATTAATAAGGATAATTTAAAAAAAAAGTTGAAAAAAATTATAAATAAGTTTTATATTTAAAAATAAGTTAATCTCCTCAAATAGTTCCTATAATTAGGAACGGAGGGGGTAAATATATAAATGGAACATACAATGGAAAAAATAGCTAGAAACTATATGATATGCTATGACAATAGTTAGCGTCATTTCTTTTTTATATATATATATATATATATAAATAATGAAGTTTAAGAAATAAAGTGCATTATTCATGAGAGGGAGAGGATGGTGTGTGGTATGAAGAAGCAAGGCTTTAATTAGCAATATGTTTCTATAGTAGTAAAAGTAAACATTGTTTGGCTTGAAATAAAAGCTTGCATGATATAAATGTAGAAAACAAGAAGAAATAAAACCACAAACAATACCATCCCAACATACCCCTTTCAAGCCACACAGAAAGCACCAACCCTTTTCGCTACAAAAATAGGCTGCATGTGTATGCATGACGTGAGAGAAAGCGAGGGACCACTAACAAGTAATTGGTCGAGCTGGTAAGTAGGTTTACCCCCTGTAAAGATGAGGGTGTGCGTTTCAATTTTGGGAAGCGCTCTCATTGGAAGAGGGGATAATTTTACCTATGTAGCTAACACTCCTAAACCTCGATTCCAAATTACTTGGTTGCCTGTGTCAGATTATCAAACTAGAGAGAGAGAGAAACATTAAAACTAATTAATGGAAGAATAGGAAGTGAGAAAACCATTGAAAGAAGGTGAAGAAGAAAAGGAAATAGGTGCGAGGCAAACAAGATGTAGATGGTGGGATACAGTGCACAGTTCCCACAAACATATGGCACTAAAACGACAACAAAAACAACGAAACAATGCTGAAACACTCTAAAAACGACAGTCAACAGCAAAATGTTGACCTCTTTGACAAGGATTGTCAAACTTTTTTGGGTTTTTGCCCTATATACTCTTTTCTTGTTTTTCTATGTAAATTACAAGTTTAATCCAATGTTGTCAAACCGTTCAAAAAAGGGGACCGGGCATAGAACCGGACGAGGTACTGGTGTAAGGGTTAATGGTCGTACTGGTTGTATTAAAATAATAAAATTTTATTAATATTAATATTAATAATCACTAATATGAAAATGTAAATATAGATAGGTATGCATGATTCATCAAACATGAATATTTTAATGTTTCCATAGAGGGAAAAAAGAGAAAATATTAATTGATTACACGTGAAAATAAATATTATTTTACAATCCACAGACTAAAATACAAATAGTAAAAGCAACAATAATTAAATATAAGGAAAATTTCACTTTACCCCCATAATAAGGAATTAATCTCATATTCCCCCTAAAACATTATGAAATTTCACTGCACCTCCAAGGGACTAAAGTGAAATTAAATGTTTCACCTAAAAGACCAAAATGTCCTTATTGAAAGAAGTATAAACATCTTGGAAAATTTTCATACGTGTCTTGGAAATTCTCCATATGTGTCTTGGAAATTTTCCATGTCTTGTAAATGTAGTTGTGAAATTTTGGACGTTTTATTGTTGGATTTCATGATTTTTAAGACTTGAAAATACTCACATTGATATTGAAAATAAGCACAAATGTTTTGAAAGTTCCCCCATATGTGTCTTGAAAATTTCCCATAAATGTCTTGAAAATTCTCCATATGTGTGATTTGTCACATTCCTAAACGCCTTGGGGTGCAAATGCAAAATATTTTTAACCAAGGATTGCACTATAGTGGTGAGATCCCGGATCGTCTCTCAAGGAGCCTAATGAACTATCATAGGGAAACTAAATGCAATTAAAGCTATAAAACTTGGTGAATAAGAGTAGGAATTTTTGGTATTTTTCATAAAAGGAATTGAAAGACTTGTTTTTTGTATTTTTAGGATAAATATGGATGGTTAATGGAATGGAATGATGTGATGCTCTCTTGGCTATGAATGACACGTGACAAACTATTAACTCACACTCTTGGGGAGGAGCTAATTGGGCTAAGTTCAACATACGTGGATACAATTAGCCTTAGTTGAAGGAATATGTCAATTAAAAACCACTCAACCTCAATAGACCAATTAAATTAACTATAATTCTACATCAACTAGAAGTATGTTCCAATAAATAAAATAACTAGGGTCCCGTCCAAGTCACTCAATATTCTTTGTATCCAACAACCAATTAACATTAGATTATAATCAAACCATCTAACTTATGAAACTCTACCTAATCATACTCATGCATCTAAACTTGATTAGCGATCTAGTTCCTTTAGGCAAATTGATTAATGGAATTACCTAGCTCTATGGAAACTCAACATCAATAACTCAAACCCACAAATCAATTCCCAAATAACACAACTATATGAAGCACAATGGACTAAATTACCCAACAAACATGTTAGACAATAAAATCAACAAAGACTAACATAACATGGTAATTTGGAAAGATAGATGGAACTAGAAGAAAACCAAATTAATACATGCAAATATAATTCAACGATTACATTGTCTAGAATCTCAAAACAAATGAAGTTCGAATATAAGAAGAACAAATACTCAAGGAAACCAATGGAAATTCATGACTACATAATTGAAACTGACAAAACTCCCCTAAGGTGGAAGAATAACTTGCTTCACGTCATCCCGTCGTCCAAGAGAGCATTGGGCCAAATTAGTTCTTTATAGAGGAGGAGAAATCACATGAAAGGATCTACAACTCGAACTCCATGGTGAACCGGTGAAGGATTGTGGAATAGAGGAGTGAATTGGTGGAAGAAATGAGAGAATTGGTGTGTTGTATGTGTAAATTCGTCCTCCCCTGTGAAATTCGTTCGTCCCCTATATATAGCACAAGAGGCACCTTAAAACCTTTCAAATTGGCTTAAGATGTCCTATTATGACTAAGATTAACATATAGGAAAGATTTGGGAAAGATCCAATCACCCAATCTCAAGAAATCTAGCCAAAATAGGAAGTAATGATAGGAATAATGAATTTGGAAACTTCTTGACATTAATCTTTTTTTTTTTTGCCAGAATCTTCTTGACATTAATCAAGCCTAGGGTTGCCTATTCTTGTACAAATAATAAATAGGAAATATTTTAGGCAAACCCAATCAATCAATCCAATTTAAATAGGAAGATTCCTATTCTTGTTGATTTTTACCTAATTAGGCTCAATCAATCAATCCAATTTTCTAATTAGTAATTTCTTGTTGTGTAGAATTTCCTTTTCTTGTAGAAGTTTCCTTTTTTGCAGAAGTTTCCTATTTTGTATTGTTCTTGCTTTGACCTTTATTCTTTGCACCTACAATAAAAATTTTAAGCATATATGAAGTATTTCAAGTCCACAAAAAAATAAATGCATGAGTTAAATGCCTAATATGCTCAAATTATAATGAAAATGCAATTAACTCTCTAATCTTGGACCATAAGTATAAAAGTGCCTAAATCCCCATTTATTAGCCTAGAAAAATGCTAATTTCCTATAATTAGTGGATAAAAACACATAATAATCAAGTGCAATCAATGTGTCTGGGAAATTCTTCATATATATCTTGGAAATCCAGTACAAAATTCAATAAGGACATTTTGGTCTTCTAGCTGAAACATTTAATTTCACTTTAGTTCCTTAAGGGTGCAGTGAAATTTCAGAATGTTTTGGGGGGGAGGAATCTGAGATTAATTCCTTATTATAGGGGTAAAGTGAAATTTTCCCTTAAATATTAAACATATGAAAATAAAATAGCATTTAAAGTATTATAGTTTCCTAATTTCTAAAATTGAGTGAAGTGAAAGTTAATAATTAAGTGAATTATAATAAAATAAAAAAACCATATTTCTTGAGAGAAAAAAAGCCAACCCAGTTCAACCTTCTGGTTTTTGACTGAGTTGGCCGATTTTGGGCGGGTTGACCCGGTCCTCCGTTGGGTCAACTGCCCTTCCGGTTTAAATGACCAACTGGACCGCCGATTGAACCGCCCAATCCGGTTTTTTGAACGATGGTCAAACCCAACCCAACATTGCATTCATCAAGGCATTGATTCACTAAACTGTAGTGGAAGTCATCTCAATTAAAATATTTTTTGAATAATACATGTGAAAAAATAAATAAGTTGATCAATATTTAATTATTAAGAGGGAGAGAAAAGAGAATGATGGATGAGTGTAATTTATTTTTGGGCAAAGGTCCAATTTCACCCCGGAAGTAACTCAATAGGAGCATTCAGTGTCCGAAAGTAACAAATGGAGCATATTTACCTCGGAAGTAGCAAAAACGGAGCGTTTTGGCCCATTAAAGGAGCATATTTACCTTGAAAGTATGTCTGCTGAGGGTGAAAACGCGCTGCTTTTGCTACTTCCGGAGTAAACACACTCTCTTTGTTACTTCCAAACACTGAATACTCTTATTGGGTTACTTCCAGAGCGAAATTGGACCTTTACCTATTTATTTTGAGCTGTGTGAGAAAGGATATGATTGGTGAAAAGAGAGATTGGATTGCAAGCAGCCAAAAACCCCCCCCCCCCATTCTCTACTTTTTTGAAATAAATATTTTTAGTATAATTAGTGGAAGGTAATGAAGTAATATAATACACAAATATTGATAAAACCCAATGAGATTTTTTTTAAACACCACCCAATAACATGGTATCTATTGACAGTCGAGTAATCTGGACTCAAGGGGTAGAAGTGCTACCCGCATAAGCAGTGTTATCCCCTCTCCTAACGAAAAATGTTTCCCGGAGTTCGAATACATGTTCTCATCCTTACAGAGGGCGAGTCAACTTACCAGCTCGATCAATTGCTCATTGGTAATGGAGATTTTTTTAAAGAGAAAGAAATACAATTATCTTTTTATTATATGACACCAAACAAATGATAACTCTTTCATCATCTCTTGTCATACACTCATATCTGTGATCAAATGGGCAAAGAAAACACCATTTCTCACATAGATTCTGCTTGGGGCATAAATATTCCCCTTCACAAAGAATAAGAATATATTTGCAACTTATTCATGGGACCCTAGATGGTATCCCTTTAAGGTTTGCACACTAGTACTCAACATAAACCTTGGTACAATCTGCTGACAAATAAACCAAAACAAAAATGATGCATAGTAAGAAACAACCATTTCCTGATCAGAAGAACCCACAACTTTGCATTACAATTGAAAATCTAACCAAGAAAAAAAGGAAGAGATGTTGTGGATCAATCTTATATTGCTGCCTCACACATGAATGCATAATACACTTCCACTATATCCCGCAATCTGATTTTACATCTCACTCAAATCCCAAAAACAGAAAACTGAAGGAAAAAAAAAAACCTAACAGAAACTCAAACACTCACTCCTTGGCATTCCCTTTTGTAACCGCTATCCCTATGTCTCTGATCCTCAAAAAAGGCACTCCTGTTAGCCTACATAACCAAACATTTTGTGTCTTTAACGGAAAAAACACTAATACCAGTGATCTATAACCTTCACAGCTCACCTGCTTCACAGTTTCTTCTTCACCTACAGTTTCGTACGTGTCTTCGTTATGGATCTTCCTATGTAGCAATTCCTGAAGCAAAGGTTTAAGTTTCAGTGTCAGCATACTAAGTTGTTTGATTTATACCAGGCAACAAAAGTATGATGAGCATTTCAGAAATAAAAGAATAACAAACATATTTCAAGTAAACTTTGATTAATCTGATTTTCCTATTCAAGTGATTTGATTGTGTAAAATAAAGTTTGAATAAAATGAACTGATGCCTTGGGAGGAGAGTGGCAAAGGGCTTGATAGTAATCAAATCCAAGTGAGATACCTACCCAACTAACTTCAGGGTAAGTGCTACTTGAGCAATCCAACTGATGGGATTGAAAGGAACAGAGTTCCTCGCATTTAGCAAGTAAATGTACAGTGTATAAATAGAGAGAATAGACAAAAATAAGATGTGGGTAGAAACTAGAAAGAGAATAAGCGAGCACGAGTTCCATGCACACGTTCACTAAGCTTAAAGGAAAGAACCATGAGAAGCAACCCAAACCTCAGTCTGGGGTCAATGCTGTGTTAAAGAATTACTCATAAATATTTGTCGAAGAAATCAGTTGAACTCAAAACAATTCAAAGTAAAGAATATTATCATTATATAATATGCAATAGCTTTCCATTAGTTTGTATACATGACTCTTGTTCTAGAAGTAATTAACCATAATTCCAAAATAAGATTTTTTTTTCTTTTGCGCAGTTATCCTCTTGCTTTTCAAGTTCCATGGAAGTTTAGAAGCTATCAGCAGCACAATGTTAGAATGGTTTTCTAAAAGGGAGAAGAACACGAAGGCAGTCAAGTCAAAGCATTTTTCTATCAAGTAGCATAAGCATGGCGTTTGACCGGATAAACAACAAGTATCTTGCACGGAACAAATGTACTCAATCATCACAAACAAAGCAAGTAAATATTGAAATCACACAATTAAGCCTACGGAAAGAAGATGCAATACAAAACAATTCAAAAGAGAACAGGGGGATTTCAAATGAAAATGCAAGGAGAAAAGGAGATCACAAATGGATATCGAAGATAACAAGGTAGAAAACAGCCCAACAATAATAACCTACCACTTATTCATTGAAAAAAAAAAAAGATTCAAAGATAAATGTATTGCCATGATAACCCACCTAAATGGAACTTTAGCTGCCCAGCATTATCATTGATTTCAATCCAAATACGTCTCTCTAAGAGAATAAATGTATCAACAATGCATATGGAAAAAAAAAACTAAAAATTAATCATTTCTGCTCTACTTTTCGTTTATTTCATCTCTATAACATTGACTTCTCAGGAAACTTCAGTATTATCCTACAAAGATGTATCAACAATTCAGACACAATGATAATGCCTGGCTCTACAAAGTAACTAAATAAGTCATTACTAGTCAACTTTCTAATTTTATCCATATAATTAATTCACCTAACCATGGACAAGACATTAACAATGAAACTTCGGTAGCTATCATATACTATGTGCTAAGAAAAACCTAAGGAACGGAGTGGATGGTTGCCTCATGCTGAGGAGTGTTACAATACCACCATCCATACAGCAGCAAAAACAACTCCATATGAGTTGTTATATAGTCAGAAACCCCCCATTCATATAGTCAGAAACCCCCCATTCATACACCTTAATTACCTCATAATTCTGTTCTAGAAAAGATTGACAGAAGCTTCACAGCTAGAGAAAAGATTATGGGGATTTTAAAGCATCATTCGCAGCTACTGAGTAAAAACAACATCATAAGCGACGGAGTGAGAAGTTATAAAAGTCAGCTGAGTGAGGGGAATACTAGAAAATCACCGTTAGGATTATTGCCTATAAAAGTCAGTAGCATTACCCAGTCTCTGTTCCTTTTTCTCTCAACTTTCTCTGTTCTTCACCCTTAATTCACACCCGATTCTCCCTCTTCCCTCTCTTTCTCTCTCTCCTGTCCAAGTTACAAACCTACATCATACTCGTACAGTCACTTTATTAGTAGGGTTCTGCATGGTAAAGTACTTTACTATAGTTTCCTGTGCATATCTACAAAACGCATTAAGTGTATCTAATCACACTCAAACTATATACCAAACAAGGCACTACATCAATGTGATACTGTGAGAATGAATGATAACTGATATGTGCAAATTTTCCAGTAATCAGAGATCAATTGAATGTGAGTCTGAAGTTAACTCATGAGTAAACTAGTAGAGAACAGTTCGCCTTTTCATCTACACTACATTGCAAAATTATTAAAAAAAGCATTATAACAGTTAAACATTGCCTTGTCCACTTTATCATAGTTATATAGTAAATAGTAATACCTACTTTGCTCCTATTGAAGCCACACAAGTGTTTCCAGAGAAGGAAGAAAGAAAAGAAGCAAGAAAATATAATTACAATAGCTCTTACCTCTATTTGGCTGTCTCTTATTAACAGTATAACCACCAACATAACCAGGAGAACTTTTGGCAGAAACATCTGAAGCTGCGCTACCAAGACTATAACCAAAGGGACCAGACCCATCTCGCTCAGAATTTGAAGATCGCCATGTGGGATCCCCAAAAACTGAACTACTATTATAAAACTCAGTAAAGGCCCCATCAAACATACCATTTGATGAGGAGAATGAAGTCGGGGCAATACTGCTGCCACCGCCCCCTCCATACCCTCCAGCCCCCAAACCATAACTATTGTCACCACCTCCATAGCGAAGGTTGCCACTACTCTGTGACACATTGTTCAAACCACCTTGACCAGAAACTCCTGAAGAACCCCAGTTCACTCCAGTCCCAAAAGAGTTTCCTCCAGCATTCCCACTTCCTGATCCCATGTATGCATTATTGGAATTTGCAGAGCCCGTTCCATAATTAAGACCACCAGTCCCCCACAAGTTTCGAGTCGCAGAGCTGAAGAAAGAATTGTTTCCTCCATTACCACCATCATACCCAATAGGATTCCCAAACCTATTTGAGCTGCCAACATAATAAGGATTCAATCCCCGAGCATAGCTAAGATCGCTATTGAAGTTTGTATTCCCTCCAAATCCAGGGTTCAAGCCAGGCTCAAAATTCATACTCATTCCATAACCAGATCCAAAGGGAGCAAATCCACTTCGACCACCCGCAACAGGACTGAATCTACCATCCATCCTCAGTCCGTAGCCTCCAACAGCACTTGGAGTATACCCCGGAGTGAAGCCACTTAGGAAACTATTGACCCTACCCATTCCATAATTATATCCACTAAGTGGGCTGCGGTTCGGTCCCGGTGATAATTCCTTAGGAACTGCCCTCTTGACCTCAACCATTTTACCATTCAGTTCATGAAACGTCTCGAGTAAGACTTTCTCAACAGCTTCTTCAGAATCATAAGTGATAAATCCAAAGCCTCTTGGCCTCTTAGTGTTGTGATCATACATCACTACAACATCTGTTATCGTCCCGAATTGATCAAAGTATGTCTTGAAATCACTCTCTGTAACTGTTGATGCTAGACCTCCTACAAATATCTTTCTGGTGCGACCTGGACCAGGAGAACCTTGAATGCTACTACTGCTTCTATTCAGTATGTTCTGGTCATCTCTAGGAACAGCCTTCTTCGCCTCAACCTAATGATACAAGAATCAGTATCAAAAATAAAAAGAAATGCACAAGTCATTCTTTCCTAAACCATCTTAAAGCAGAAATATTGAAGTAAGCAGATTAAGAAACAATCTAACCATTAAGAAACACATTCAACAAGAAAACCCGCTTGAAAACTATGTAGAGCGAGAACTAGAAAGAGAGTATAAATAGAATTACCATCCTTCCATCAATGTTGTGCTTCTCTTTTATGACTATATCTGCAACAGCTGGGTCAGCAAAAACTACAAAACCAAATCCACGAGCTCTACCAGTTGTCCGATCCTTCATTATCACTGCTTCTACAATCTCCCCATAAGAACTGAAATACTCCCTAAGTCGCTCTTCATTTGTGTCCCATGATATTCCACCGATAAATAACTTGCCACTATCCGATTGCATTTTATCTACAGACAGGAAAAAAAAAAAAAAAATACTTCATCCACTAAGTTCAAACACTACATATGCAGGTGGCAGCATCATCAGAAAGAATAAAGAAAAGCTTCCATAAGATAAAACAGGCATCAAATTTGGATGATAAAAAAGCAGGTCCGTGGAGGATCCAATTCATTTCAGAATTATAAGAAACCAAAAATCATAATGAAACAATTGAATCAAAAGCGTATTCTCGGTTAGAATAAAACCAAAGCTTAATAGCATTACCATTTATCAAATTGTTCAAGTACATATAGTTCTAGTAACGCCATCTAAGGCGTTTAGAGAATCAGCAAAAACATTAAGAACAACGCCTTTAATTATGACAAATTCAGAAACAGTGTTTATGGTGTAAATACAGATATTCCCGAATTCAATTATGAAACATCGGATCTTCACCTATGAGTGAATCAAACCCAGAATTAAGCACTTATGAAATAAACACCGTAAATATTTTCACTAAGCAATTTCATCGAGATCCAAAGGCACATCAAATTTCGCAAAGATCAGAACTTGAATCCAGATTTCGTTCAAACCCACCGATTAAAGACGACCCAAGATGCGAAATCTGGGAGGAAACTAAGATCTGAGGGGAGGAGGCAAAATAAGATTAAGAACAGAGGACAAGTTCATTATCTACCTATGCCTCCCCACCCTTTTCTTCGTCTTCCAGTTGTGTTTATTTAGATTACCGAATGCAAATTCAGTTACCAAACCGATTGGGGAAAAAATAAAAATAAAAATAAAAATAATCTATATAATATATATACAGACTGCGGAGAGAAGAGAAGCAATGTGAAGAGGAGAAGGTAGGAGAAAAGAAAGAAGCAACAAAACGGCTGGTGTGAGAAATATATAGGGACAGTGCAAATGGAAAATGCAAGTAGATTTTCAACCTCTTTTTTGTTCCACTTTGGGCCTGTGTTTTGAAACTTTTTTATACAACCATAATGCTAGAATAATCTAAGTTTTTTAAAAAAATTAATACTAAATTAGATGCCCCTACCACGTACTTACTTACCTCATACAATGTAAAATCATTTACAAAAAGCTAATTGAAATGTGATATATTAGGTTGTAAGAAAAGTTTAAGGGGGTTTATAATTCAAATTCCGTGTGAGAAAAAAGAGATGAGAATTACCATATCGATTAATGTAATTAAAAATTCAAACCAAATATCCAATTTATGAATAATGAGATATGATTTTATCAACCTTCATATAATATCATAAATGTGTCTTATTATAATTTTAATGGTATAAAAGAAAAAACTAAAATATGAGGAAGAAATTTAGAAAATCAAAATTAGTTTTCATTGAGGCAATGTCAATAATTTGACATAGGGTTCAATTTACAACATTTACTTTCACAGAACTTTTCACATTAATGTGTCACGAGCAGAAGATAAGAGGGTATCTCTCCCCTCCACTCCTTCTACACGTCTTATTTTTGACATTGGATTAATTTTCAATAGTTGAAGATTAATCTTATTCATAAAGGTCTATTATTATGCCCAATTGGGGCATGGTCCAAATTGCCTACAAAAAAAAAGGTCTATTATTACATATGGTTCAAATCAATTGTTAATAGATTATATATATATATATATATATAAATGTTAAATGTTAGTTAGGAAAAGTTGATCAAGTGGTAAAAAATTCAAAGTGAAAAGCAAGGAAAGTGAAGACATAGGAATATTTTACTTATTTTGAAAGGCAATGTAAAAGCAAATATTGCTTGGTTGAGGAGGTGTTGATTCCTTTTAGACCTAAATTGATGGAGGGAGATAAACCCCTTTTGATTGAGGTTATATAGCCTTATGGGGTGTGTTCATGCACGTAGATAATTGAAGCCCACTTGAGAGGAGTGACCCACCACGTGTAAAAGCCCCCCAATTTATTGCATTTCATCTTCTTCATTTCTGTTTTGTCCATGCTTTAACAACCTCTCATCTTCACCAAAAATTACAGTACGACATGGCATGTAAGATATGGTAACTATATTAAAAGAAATTGGGCCACATTGGCCCAATGGTTGACCCACCCGAACAACATAAAGGGCCAATTTCTGTATGTCAAAACTCAAAATTATACCTCAGCTCTTCTTTTATTTTTTTTGGGTCATAAATTATACCCCAGCTCTGGTTTTTTACCCACTATTATTAAGAAGCCATTAAAATGGGCCGAGCTTGTTAAACTGCTTTTGAGTTAAAACCTGTGCTTGCATATTATATCTAGACTACTTAGCTTAGCACTCAATTAGAGTCGACAATTTTTTACTGTTCACTAAAATAAGTCATTTTAATTAAAAAAAGGACTTATTTTGATGGGAAAAGACCAGCCAAACATAGCCAATGCTGACTTCGTTAATGAAGAGAATTGAGAGGTATGGCTCATTTGTTCATGAAAAAAAAATCATTATCATGGTTGATCATTCAATAAGAGGATCCCAAATATTACTTAGTACCTCATACCAAACATGTTAAAATGAACTACACCAATGTTAATTATTATCTTCTCAAAAATAAAAGAGATATACATACTTTGTCCTTTGTATTATATTTCAACTTGTGTATAAAGGCTGCTTTTTTTTTTTTTTACCAAAAAAAGGTTGCTTTTGAAAACTCAAGATTAATAAATATATATATATATAATGAGTACATAAAAATTTGAGTATTTAAATTAAATAAAAAAATTTGAAACTGATCATCATAAATGTTTTACACTTATTTCCGTTTTTTTAATTACTTAATTCAAAATTAATACATATACCTTATTAAAGTTACAAAGAACAAAAAATTAGTTTTGAATTTTATTTTTCACATTTCAACGTAAATGTTCTTATTTCAATTTTAAATGAGGATAGATCTAAGCTAAGCTTCAAACGCTGAAAAGCTTGCAGAGGAAGGAAATTAATGTGAAAGCATCCCATGGACACTTCAAAAATAGATTAAATTAAATGAATTTATTAATTATTAACTATTAATTATCAAATGTCAAATGGATTGCCAAACAAGCTTTTTATCTTCTCCTCCTCTTTCCCTCCAAAATCCCATCTCTTCAGAATATTTCCCTCCACAATTTCAAATCTTTCAAATTCCAAACCCCAAAAATCAAAATCCCCTTTTGATTCCCAATTCCAATTCCCTTTTATATTCCGATTACAACCCATCTTCGTTCCCATCTTACCATATCTTCTTCTTCCTAATTCTTCTGCTCATAAACTCAAACTTCCATCAATGGCTTCTTCAACTTCAACCTCCCAATCTGCTCCTCCTCGCACTAATGGCGAAATTCATGTCATTGTGGGACCAATGTTTGCTGGCAAGTCTACTGCTTTGCTACGTCGAGTTAAGTCCGAGGCTGACAATGGCAGGTACATTTTTGTTCTGTTTTGGATCAAGCAATGAAATTGTGAATTTCATGTTCTATATGAATTATTAGAGGTCGAGTTTTCGTTAGCCATCTTGTTCAGCAAGTGATCTTTCTTGGTTTGGAGGATTAGGTTCATCTGATTATTTTATTTTATTTTAATTTATGAAAAGGAATGTGGCTGTGATAAAATCCAGCAAGGATACCAGATTTTCAATTGACTCTGTTGTGACACATGATGGGATTAAATTCCCATGCTGGGCGTTGTCAGATCTGTCTTCATTTAGAGCAAATTATGGAGATTATTCTTATGATAAGGTAATTTCTCTACCATTGATTATGCCGTACGAATTTGTTTGTTTATTTATTTTGGTGCCTCTTGTTTTAGATCTTGTAATTGGCCAGCAAAGATGAGTCTTCAGGAAATAATTCACAATGAATTTGTGATGAGGCAGGTTTGAAAGGGATTGTTTTATATGGGTATTTCTCTCTAAATAATGTAACAGTGGTCAAGTAATGATTGACGAAAGTATTTTGGATTGTAGAAAGGGCGTATTTTGAGGGAATCCTGATATTTGACGTGATCACATTGTGAGGCAATACGTTTTTATAAATGTGTGTAATCGTTTTGTACTTGAAACCTGATGTTTTCATATCACTGATTTTGTGGGTGCAGTTGGATGTAATAGGTATAGACGAGGCTCAATTTTTTGACGATCTCTATGATTTCTGCTGCAAGGCTGCTGATATAGATGGCAAAATTGTCATAGTTGCAGGTCTAGACGGTGACTATTTGAGGTATTGTTCAGAAATGATTTTGTCTTATTGATCCCCTTTACCCATATATCTTACTGCTTACCATCCTGATAAACCACTTCAGGATTCTTACATTCATGCTTTTGGTTGGTTTTAATTAGTTTTTTTTTTTAAACTCTACTCCTTGATCTTAAAGACCTAGTTGACTTTTTTGGAAATCTTAAAAAGGTAAAATAAGTTACGTGTAAATTGATTTGTCTGATTTTTTTTTTAAATTAATTTATTTTAATTATAATATGTTTTTAATATATAATAATATGTAAAATATTTTATGATTAAGGGGCTCTTTTCACTGTTTTAATCTCCAAAAAAGTTAATTAGATCTTCTATTTAATAATGGGTGGAGTAGTAATTAATGTTCTCATATGGTTGTTTGTTTTGCTGTTTAGGAAAAGCTTTGGTTCAGTGCTTCATATTATACCACTGGCTGATACTGTGACTAAGTTGACAGCCCGGTGTGACCTTTGTGGCAAACGTGCCTTCTTCACATGGAGGAAGACACAAGAGACTCAAACTGAACTGATTGCTGGGGCTGATGTGTACATGCCTGTGTGCCGCTATCACTATGTCAATGGACAGGTTGCCATGGGAACTGAGAAGTGTTAGGGAATCTCGTAAAGTAGTGAAGAGTGAGTGCTTTCTGGAGGCAGCTCCAGTTGTTTAGTGATATGTAATCATAATGTCTTTGGTTTGTGTTAGGTATAAGTTTGTTCAGTGTTATTAATGAAGGCCAATTAGTGCGTTACAGGTAGGATAGCATTGTGTTGAGTTGGGGCTCACATGGTTTAGGTAATACTACCTCCGGTCCTAATTATAAGAGCCAGTTGACTTTTTTTGGGGAAATTAAGGAAGCAAATTAAACCCTTAAATCTTTATATATGCGAAATGTAATTAGATTATATGATAGTTTATAAGTAAAATAACTTAGTTTTGAGGAAAAAAGACAAATATAAACAATTCATAGTGGTATATTTTGCATCCTTAATTTTTCCAAAAAAGTCAACTGGCTCTTATAATTAGGACCGGAGGGAGTATTTGTCTGTTTCAAAGTATTGATTATGTGTATATATGTATCTAAGTTTCTTCACTGGTCTTTATATATGTGCTTGTTCTTTGACCTGGAGGAAAATATAGAAAGACCATGAGAGAGTTTGAACTGAGATCTTTATATGTTATTGACATTTTAAAGCACTTTCAGTAGCAAACTTGGGCCAATGTGTCCTTCAAGTAGAATCAATGTGATCTTCGCACGTTCTTAATTTAGAAAAAATGTTAGAAATGATATTTGTAATTATTACTCACTAAATGTTTGTAAAAAAAATTTCCCTCCAAGATTTGAGAGTTTTGACTCGCTTTTTTATATAGAATTGTTCTTAAATTTTAGGTTTTATAATTTTCTTTTTTTATTATTAAATTCAGGGTATATACCACTAATAGTAGTGATTAATCTTCTTGTCCCGGGTCCTCTTCTTAAAGGTAAACAGCTATTTACTGATATATTTTGATCTATATGCATCAAATTTTAATAAGTAAATGACAATGTTATTTTTGAAAGAGTATTAATTTTTTATATATTAAAAAAATAACCAATCAATTTTTTTTATGTACTCTACAAATAGGTTAAGGGGACATTACATGCATCCACAAGAAGAGTACAATACTTTAGTAGACTGGAATGCTGCAAGAATTCTGTCATTCAAGGAAAACATTTAATTTATTCAGCAGTCTCATACATCAAAGTTTAAAATTGAATATACCTAAATTTTGCAGGCTCTGATGTAGGTTTTAGGGAAAATATTCTAACTACTTCCCAGCCTTTGGCTAAGATCAACTGCAATCAACAAGCAATTCAAAAATGATAGTGGAGCCAATTAAGATGTGTTGATGATTTGAGTCATCAGGGATTAAAGTCATAGTGGCAGGAACCATAACCTGCATTTAAAAATTAATCCGTCGCACATTAATAGTGTAAAAAAGCATAATACAAAGTTACCACTAATTTTGATATATCTCCAATGTTAAGTATGGATTTATTTCAACTAGTGGCACCATAAATAAGTTGGAGTTAAGTAGACTCATTTTGATTACAGTCAATAAAAAAAAACTCAAGAAAGAGTTAAATATGACTAAAAATTATAATCATTAATTCAATTTTTAACACTCCTATTAAACATTTAGTCTTTTATTAACTTTATAATGTTACTTTGACTCGACCATATTTATGCTTTTAAGATTCAATAGCTAACAAACTCAACTTTAACAACCCAATAATGTAAAATGTATAGGCCGGTTGATAATAAGCCTACATAGGTGACGTATACACAAATACCAATGGAGTTTCAATCATAAATAATTCAATCCCGATTCAACACGCATAATTTATATTGTATAAGAAGCATTATATTTGTAGCCCCATATTTAGATTATTAACCCCTCCTAGTTTCGAGTCATCTTAGTTATCCATTGCAATCTCTAAAAGTGATTTTAATGGTTAAAATAAACATCCTAATCCATGAATTAGTTGCAATTTAATCGCATCACATGCATCAACTTTTTCAGGGCACATGGGGGCACTTTTTGCTGATCTCAGTGCCGTGAACCCGTGATCCTCAACATGTCTTTTTAAAATAAAAAAATAAAAAAAATTAAGGGGTAACTACTAGGGAAAATTACAATAAGGTCTCACATAAGGTATTTAATCACAACCAGATCCCAAACAATCATCAAATTACATTAAAGTCCCAAGGGACCTAGGTGTAATTAAATTGAGTTGTCAATACCAGCCCATTGAGTTGTTACTATGCCCAAAATAGTTGTCAATGGGTTGTCAATTCAATGTTGTCAATACCAGCCGTGTAAGTTGTTAATGCACACAAAAAGAGTTGTCAATCGCAGCTCAATGAGTTGTCAATACCAGCTGTTTTGTGTGCACTAACAACTCACACGGCTGGTATTGACAACTCCCATTTAATTACACAGAGGTCCCTTGGGACTTTAATGTAATTTGATGATTATTTGGGACCTGGTTGTAATTAAATGCCTTATGTGGGACCTCATTGTGATTTTCCCTAATTACTAATAGCTTGAGATTATATGTGGGATGGAACCGGCACTTATCAAGAAAATGTCATAGACTACTAAGTTTTTTAGTACTCTCAGTCTCAACATGTTTTTTTTCCCATCCACAACATGTCTTTGATAAATATGCCAAAAGCGCAGCGAATTATTATTTTTTTTTTTGCGTGGAAGCCCCCGGTATCCCACACCCTTTGGGTGTAGACTAATCCGGGGTCGCCCCTGGTGGGACTTCCCAGGGGATTCGAACTCAGGTCCTTTGGACAAATGGCGGGGAAGTCACCTTGACAACCCACTTCTTAACCATCCGAGCACCGCCCCTGGGCAAGCGCAGCGAATTATTTTAGCTAATGGGAAGATAGAAATATTTCTGCTGCGATTTGGATTGGTTGGCACAAAACCCAAGAATACTTCTCACTTTGTTAATAACAACGGAAAAGTTTGTTCAATATTTTGAGGGACTGGTTCGATGACAATGATAAATTTGGTTATATAACATTTTGGATACTGTTATATAGATAAAGAGAATTATCTCCTGAAGAAAACATTACTAGACTTCGTTTTTTTTGAAATTATTTAGACTCCTCTTTCAATTACACAACCAACTCAAATCTCTTAAATTTTGTCAAAGTTACATTACATTACTTCATATTCAAAACATACTTATCACTCTCAAAGTAAATAATAAATCTGTACTTTTTTTAAGAAGTTGTATTATTTATAAACTATAAACAACTCATTGCATTATATTTTCGGTCTGAACTCAAACACACATTATGTTATTCACATATACTTTGAATTCAACCTCACACTTGAGAAAGCTTTGAGGGGAAATGCTTGAGTATTGTAGTTGAAATAGTCTTATTACTCCAAAAAGGGGGATTTCTACCTTTTCAAAACGTAATCCAAGATTTTTCCCGTTCCTATATAATTTTTATGTATGTGAATACGAATCCATTTTTCATTTAGCCATTTAGGTTAAAAAGACCACAAAAAAAGTTCATTACAATTACACTAAACTTCCTAGCAATGTACAAAGTACAAACCCCTCATCTAACTATATATATTTTTCTGGAAATTTGTTCAAAATTACATAGATATGCAACTCTCATTTTTTCAAAATTCTCATGAAAATATAGAGAATCAATGTTGTTATATTTTCTTTTATAAAAATCAATAAAAAAAATAGTGTAATTTACTGTGGAAAATTCATATAAATTTTGAAGATAGGAAAAATGTTCATCTAACTTTAGTAAATCTCAAGTAATTTTCAAATGCAAATGATTAAAAAGGCAATCAACACACATTTCATACAAATAGCTAAATTAACTAGTTATTTGTTAATCTCTGCAATTTAGTTATCGAACTCCTACATTTAGGACTAAGAGTAGAGAAGTTAAGGGAAAAGATGCTAAATGGTAGTGGGATAGATACATACTGGGATCTTCCTCTGTGACAATGGAAGCACCTCTGAAGTAGCAAGATCCTCCAGTATGCTTGAACTTTTGGAAATAGCTGTTGAAGGCAAAGGAAGCATGGCTCCTCACTGTGTTTGGCAAGAAGCAACTTTGCTTCTCTTGAATCTTACTGCAATCTGCTCCTCCCTTCCCACATGCCCAATCCATGGCTGCCTGCAACTCTTCATCTGGTGTCTGCTCATCTGCTATGCACCACTCCTCATCTTCACCATACACTGCTCTCACACACACACATTTGTAAACACACTTCATTTTTTATTACAATCAATCTAAATACACATAAATAGGTCAATGTCAGGCTTGAGCCTGAGATCTAATCCGAGCATGGCAGATAGTGCTGTCACTAGGGCAGCTTAGCATTGACATTGACACACTTAATATAATTGTAAAGTATATTAGAGGTGAGAATAATAGTGTAAGATTTGATTTGAGATTCTATGGGTGTGAGTGATTGATTAAATGATCTTCTATATTGTTTACCTGTTTTTGGTGGAATCGTTGACAGAAAAAGCAGCACCACCATTAGCTTCAGTAGTGTCAATGCAGTTGCCATTGTTGGATCCTGAAACAGATAGAGGAAGCAGAGAGACTTTGTTGGTAACTCAGGGCTTGCAAATTATATATTAAAAGAAACGGTCAAGTAGCAAGGTTAATAGTGAATTAGTGATGACATTTATTCTTCAGATTTCTTTTAATATTTTTTTAATCCCTTTGCGTGTTATTCCAACTCAATGTTTCACTTTGCCTTACCATGAGCATCTGATACTTCATTTTCACGGATTCATTTTGATAAAAGGAGCCATCATTGCAGTTTTCATAGACAAACATGATAGTAAATAGAAGTGTTTAAAAGATCACATGACTTGGGGTAGCCTAGTATGACCAGATCATTTCTTTCTTTCTTTCTTTTTCTTCTTCTTAATTTGGACAACAGGCATAATGCCTGAGAAGTTGTGGGGATCGAACCCCTCACCTGGTGACACTAAGGGTATGTCTTGTATGTACAATTAGACCTAAAGTTTATTGGTTTTTTTTTTTTTTTGCCTGTAAAGGTTATTGGTTGACCATATCATTTCTGAGTCTGGCTCTAGGCTAAGGTGATAAATACCGGGGCCAACTTGAACTGACCCATGAACATCACTTGGGGTGCATCCAATTAAAGTTAGATGAGAATTAAGATGGGATCATATGATTAAACAACCATCGTGCCAGTCACAGTCTCACAGATCCATGGCAGTCATATGTGCAGAAAGATCCGAGTGAGGGATGGGTGAGGCACATGCAAAGCACAATGATATGAATGAAGTTGTGAAGTATATAAAAGAAACGTTATTCTCCTGTCATTATCAAGTTTAAAGTTTTCTTTAGCAAAGATGCTTCTGAACCTAAAGTTTCTTCTTTTTCCACTCATCTAATTAGTGTAGGGAATGTAGTTATTAGAAGAAACTTAGATTAATACATATGATGTAAATATCAAATAAGCAAGTAGGATGGAACCTGCAACCTTCCAATTTATAATAGGGAGCTTTTTTATCAGCAGGCTGCAAGTCTATTAGTAAAGAAATATGTTCTTTGGATATTAGCAATTTGTTCCCTTTCACGTGAATAGAATGTTGCGATGATGCGTACAAATCCCTCAATTCAAGTGATATTTTCTTTCCATTCAGAATTTTAACATTTGAACTGATTAACGCATTGTATGGTATATCAGTTCAGCTTGGCAAAATCTTTTTTTTTTTTAAAATAAAGAAAAATAAAGAAAGTAAAATTGTGCTTCAAGGACTTTGGACCATTAAATGCCTCCCTCATGATAACTTTGAAAGTCCATTCTTCGCACAAGTAGTAATGCACTTTTTGCAGAGATTGTTTTAATCTTTTCCTCTTTACTATATCCTCAAGAATGATTTTGTCTTTGTAATTTAAACCTCATGAATAGCCAATATTGCTTTGTTTATAGGAAGTTATAGACCGCATTATAAAAAATATTTAAATTTATAAATAATAATGAGTTCGTTGTAAAAGTTCAGTGCAAATGCATGCCACAATGCAAATATAGGTATTTGATTATTCTCCGTTGGCCAAAAAAAAAAAAAAAAAGATTATTCTCCACTTTCCCTGCCATTATCTATCTTTTTTGCAAGTATTTCATTGGCATTAACTTTTAATCACATTTGAGAGTCTTATTTATTTTGTATACTTTTCTGACCAAATCTGAATAGTTAACATAATATTTTAGGGAATTTTCTTCTTAAATTTCGTTTTTATATGACAAATGTAGAATAAAACATTGAAAATATTAATTTTCGATATCAATTTCTTTTTATTGATATATCAATTCTGAATAGTCTCTCTAAAGGAGCATGGGCGTATTTACCCAAAATGAGAAGAGAATCCTAAGACCACCTACAAATTGTTAAAGCTATAATGCATCTATTTTTAAAGGAAAAATAAGAAAATGATATTTAAGGATATTCTGAAAAGAATATTAATGAGAGTTGAGAGTTTTCAACAGGACCATGATTTTTTTAATGAAATAAGATTTTTCTAATTATTTTTTAACACTCATCTTTCGTATCTTCCATGCTCAAAAGTCAAAACATAATAGATGACTTCGATGACAACCGAAAACATCTAATATGATAGTTGAAAAAGTATAAAAAATTGAATAAAAGATTAAACATATTATGGTTCAGTGTTGAACAAAAATTTTTTTGGTCAAGTGTTGAACTAGTATTTAAGGGATTTTCTGACCATGAATTGTATTAATATGATTAGATTTAGATGTCCTTGAATATCAATTTATCATTTTCAACCACGACAAAGCTTAACATGTTTAGTCTCTTTGTTCAAAATATAAAAACTTACTATTTGGGAAGTTAATCTTTACACTACATACAAGACATATTTTTAATTTTTATCCATTTTTTCTCAACTTTTTCCCAATTGTCCTCATTAATGTTCATTCAATAATAATCAAGAGAGGAGTGGAATGAGTTAAAGAATATGATTAGGGTATTTTAAATATTGAATGATATACATTTTGAAGGGTTAAGAGTCTATTTTACCTCAAAATTCTCGTTCAGAACTGATTGTCTTAAAAGTTTTTATGGATTTAAAATTG
This sequence comes from Mimosa bimucronata, assembly GCA_037074515.1. NCBI lineage: Eukaryota > Viridiplantae > Streptophyta > Magnoliopsida > Fabales > Fabaceae > Mimosa > Mimosa bimucronata. The sequence goes on from CM073443.1 coordinate 2,246,777, forward strand.
TTTTAGAAGTTTCAAAACGTAGCAATATCGCCCTATACAGTTAAAAACTCACATTAATTGTTAAAAAGTTAATGTTGACCGTTAATATATTAACGATAAAGGGTAAAATTACTCAATTTTAACATTTTTAGAGTAAAATTAGACCAAAAAATACTTACAAGATAAAATTGCTCCTGTACTTCTATGGCAAAATCCACGCTTAAACGTAGTTTAAATAAAATGACTGGACTTGGTCAAGCATATCGGACAATCAGCCTCATACACAATCCTACACCTGAATACACTTAATCAAGACTCTTCAAATTCTTCTGTTTTGGAGTTTTTATGTTTGCTTCTTTTTTTAAAAAAAATTGTTTTAAGAAAACAAAGGATAAGGTATATTCAGTGGACAGACTTTTCGCTTGTAAAAACATAATAAATGTATCAATTACCGAATCCTTTCTCTCGCATCCATATTAAAACACTTCAGAGTGACTTACATAATTTAAAGACCGTTACTCCAAGTCACATATTTGTGGAACTTGACTGTGATTAAATTACTCGAAATATCCTAATAGTCATTTCCCCTATATTTTATATTGTACTACCTCCTGACGTGAGACAAGATCTTGTGTTGAAATTTAAAAACCAGAAATGGCATAAAAAGTTATGGTTGATGCGTCCTAAATTATTATCATTCCTGGCTATTCAAATTTTTTACAGCAGAAATGGAATCGCAAATTGTTTGACAAAATGCCAAATAGAAAAAAAAATGTGAAGTGAAAGGTTGTGGGGGAAGGTGTGCGGATAAGATTATTAGAGGAGGACGAAAATGCAGAGACAGAAATGGATGTTGAAGCTTTAGGTTGCGCCTTGTAGAGTAGCATTTGGAGCATAATAACCACTTTGAGTAAAAATCTAATAGGGGGTGGGGTCCTACCAGTCACATGCACACTTTACATCCATGAACATGCTTCATTTTATTGCTGGTATGTCATCTTTTCTATCACTTTTCAACCACTCAATCTTGTGCGTGAAATTGTGTGAATGAAATTTCCTTTTACTTTTGATCTTCCCAAAGAAAATAGAGATCTTTTAGCAAGAGAAAATACAGATAAAACAACCCTTTTAAAACACCATAGAATCTCACTTCATTAGTATTAAGTCACTCCCTATAAACACAATCATTACTTTCAAGATCTTGTGTCCCATTTGAACCTCAAAAAGTACTTATTACAAAAAATAATTCATTTCCACTACAATCTTTTTTTTCTTTTGGGAGAGGGTACTTCATGACCATCCCAATGAACAACCCTATCCCACTGAAATTATAGAACAGGGATCATAAGCTGCTATGAGAGGGACTAATAGCTTTGATAAATGAATAAATAATCATGGGAATAACAAGTGCAGCTACACAAAAAGAATAAAATATAAAAGTAGTGCTCAACTGAACAACCCTTTTCTGCAAAGAATAAGAATAAAAGGAATAGCCAAGTTTGAATTCCTTAAATATATGCCTCGTTCAGTGGCCTACCTGCCCAGCTTGTGCCTTTTCATGATAAATTGTCGGTTGTGCTGTTGATCATATGATTACTTTGACTCCACTTGCCAAATAGGAAAGATGGAGAGCACAGGCACAAGATCATGCATAATACAAAGTTTTGCTCACACATAAACATAAAGTTCCACCATGAAGAGGCACTTCAAACTAATCAGAATCCACATTATATCATATTTTCGTTCACATGGCAGGAAATATTAATTACAACAACAGCGAAAAAGATTAGACCACAGAGACCTTGTATATAAGAGTTCTCCAGAGAAAGAACCACCCTCTTGTGAACTTAGACATGAGAAAATGAAAAAACAGACAAAACAAAAGCTTCAATCAAGTCCTTTCCTAATTTATGTTTTCTAAAGCAAAAAAGATATTTGCTATACGTACATATAAGCAGAGGTTTTACTATGGTTCCAGCTTCAGGGAAACAACTCGCGATTGTCTGTTGCGTTTTGCAGCCTTTACAAACACTACAGAAAGGCAAGACGGCGCCCACCATGGCCGGCGAACCTTTTGCTCCCCTTTAAGACAAGCCACTGAAGACATGAAGAGTTTTGCACTGATGAGCTAAAGACGCTTGACATATTTTTCTAGGCTAAGAAAGCTTTAATTCTGTGCTAAGGTAAATTCATCAGCCATGTTGATACCATCCACGATACACTAAGTTTAAGATAATCAGACATTTTCGGTCAAAAATGCTCAAACCTAAGAACTATTTTTACATCTACGGCAAAGTGTATTTCCAAGAAAATGTGGCTTTATAACAGTCTCTCCCAAATCAGGCAACAAAACTGTGCAATGAAACTCTAGTAGTGGTTACTAAACAAGTGAAGTGACTGCTGTAAAGTGTGGCTGAATAGTGAATACTAATTTCTACAAATTTCACAAGCTCATACCAGTGCTAAAATACCTGTGTCCAATACTTACACCTAACTTATGTTTCCTCGGATTGTTAAATGAAACAAGCTACATAGTAAAAAAAACTAATAGTTAGAAAATCTCGTTCACTTCCCCTGTATACACACCTATTAATCACGAGAAATAAAACGAGCATATTTATATGCTTAAATGGGTGTGAGAAAGGTGAAAGGGATGAGGGAAAGTGAGAGAGCAGAAGAGAAACCTTTGATCTGCCTCAATTCCTTGCACAATGTAATGAAGTCTCCCCACTTCATGTGGCACCGTCTTATGAAGCGAAGAATCTGTTCTGTAGTGAACATTGACATTCCTTCCAGGTATTCTCCATTGACACCATTTTCCTTAAAAATTTGACGATAACTACCAAGATTTATCTTTTCCAACCACAAGCCAACATCCTGAAAAACAGGAATAAGGTGCACAAAGAACCTGTTATATTTCATATTTCATGTATCCTCATCCTTGTCTACATTACGAATGTATGGGCAAATGCACACAAGTGTTGAAAATATTATACACACCAGACAGAAAAGGATGAATTATAGGTCATCATTACCAATTACCAACAACTACCAATGAAGAAGGGAAGTCATATTTGCCAAGATTAGATCCTCTTAACATAAGTTTTACCTTATTTGTGCTATGCACAATACAATAAATCACAGACGAATTAGACAAAAGGAAACAGAAATTGACCATAATGAAACAAATTGTCAAGTTAGTCTTGGACCTAATATATACATAACCAAGCAAGTAATCGTTAATATTCATGAAGAATTCAAGAAATTAGCAGAACTCCACCCAGTCATATCATTGCCCTGCTAGCTTTAGAGACAAGTCCAACTTCACAACAGAAGGGTGATAGCTTATGAATTCAGCCTGCTGCTATCTATTTCAGTATACTTTTATTGTTATTCTTCCCTTCTCATTATAAACAACAATCATATCAGATTGGAGCATTTTTAACTAAAAGTTCGAACCAATGAAGCCACCCACCCCCTCCCCCAAGAAAAAAACCACAGTTTCCCACAATTAATCTGTTCAAAATAGTTAATAAAAAACTGCCACCAACTTGATGAAACTCCATTTGCCATTATCCAAACAGAAATTTTGTCTGAGCAAGCTCCCTTGGTTTCAAGTTTAGATGAACATGTAGGATTGATCTGATAACTCTGAACGGATGAAAAAGAGAGAAACTTTTGAATAAAAAATAATGTCATCAGGCTTTGAGGAAACTTCTAGAATCAAGTACAACAACAAAAGCCTTATCCCAATAAGAATCAGCTACAATGATTGCACAATGCCATTATGCCCTACCTATTCTTCCGATAAGCCGCTCTAGAATCAAGCAATCTTCAACAATTATTCTATCAATACTGACAGAGATGATTGTTATAGCAAGGCATATTTATTGTTTATACAAAACAAATCTAACAAAAATCCAAATTTTCATCAGCAAAATAATAGAACAACAGGTATGAAACGACATCGACTCAATTGTTGGTTCGGCACAGCGATATAACCATCCATGCATATGCTTTACAAATTCGTATGATGCATGTTTTACAAATCGAATAGTTGGATCGTCTACCAAAGCTATGGATATTCTTTTGTTGAATGTCAGAGTATATTGAATCCATAAATCGAATCCTTTCTATCAGAGAATATATTTGCAGAACAAAAACAATTACTGGTTTCCACTGAAATATGGAACAAAGTCACCTTTGCATGACTAAGAAGCTTGAATCAAGGTTATGGTCGATGATGAGGGTTCCAAGTGAGTGTTCACTTAAGCATAATTGCCAAATCCAACATGATGAGATGAACCTTGACTTCACCAAACAAAGTTACCTACTCGTATGGAAATATGCAATAGCTGTATTTGATTTTCTAACTGACAATAAGTACCTTTGTCAATTCTTTGATTGGTTAATTTAAAACTTCGTTCACGATTTATAAGAACTGAAATCTAGTAGTACTCAAAATAGTCAGAATAAAAAATGCAAAACAATAAGACACGACGGGAAAATGAAGACAAAACAAATAAGAACCATATAATGTTGACACGCCATCAGAATCGAATTGCAGCACAGAATAGAAAAAGAGGAGAAGCGTTAGATCATGGAGAACCGTTTACAACGTTCAAATAAGTAATCACCCAAGTGAATTAGCACCACAACCCAGACTATCACAAAGCACCACCATTTGTTCTACCCATAGAATCCAGCACAATAAAGAACAGCAGACAAGATCCAATTATACAGTTTCCATCGAAATCAGACAATTAAAGGGGCGTACAGTCAGAAATTAATTCAAGAAAGTATGTAACCCAAGCAAAAAAAATACTGTAACATGGTATGAACAGGGGAATCGAGAAAAGAGGGGAAGAAATTGTAGACCTCAACAGTCCAGATGAAGAAATCTAGAGGCTCCGGCTGCTGACCTCTGCTCATTTCCCAAATCAAGCTTAACGAAATACACCTAAACAAAAAGGCGCGCATCAAAACCAAAAAGTTAACGCAAGTCGAGGGAAACCCATCACAAAGTTTTGTACCCAGATGAGAAATTGGCCGGAAAAGAAGAGAACCCAGTATAAAGATTAAAACTTTACAACACCAAGATCTCAAACAGCCCCCCAATTAAACACCCAAACAAAAAAAAAAAAAACAGAAGAAGTAGCAGAAGATTAGTAGTGGGTATACTTACAGTGCGGGAAGGGATGATGGATATACAGTCAAAAATCAACAGAAAAATTCTCCATTTGAGAGTAAGTAGACATCAGACAAGGACAGCCACAGAGAGAGAGAGAGAGAGAGCGATGAGTGAGAAAATGAAAGAAGGTATAGAGAGAGAGAGAGAGAGAGAGAGAGAGAGAGAGAGAGAGTCTCTTTTTTTTTTTTTTTGGTCAAGGGGAGAGAGAGAGTCTCTTTAAGGCCACCTGCCTATTCATTCAGCTTGGAATTACTTACCTGCTCTGCGCGTTTCCGTGTTTGTTCTTCCTCACGCGCCTTTGCTGCATCGTAATCGCACGAGCCAACCATGTCGCCTCCAAAGTCGTCCCAAGTTCAAGCCATTTCATCTTGTACACGTAAATTAGGGTTAAGACAAAGCTACAACTATCATTTCTTTTCTTTTCTTTTTTTAATCAAGGACAAATTTCATTAAAATATAAAATGAATTATAAAGTAACAAGTAGCTAAATAAAAGATGAATAAAAAAAAAATACTGGAAAATGAGAATTCATACAAACAGAAAGGTCACAATCATGCATGGATAAAATAGTGAGGCTGCCGAAAGATTGGAGCAGTTTTTAAATGTTAACACCTACAACATCATTCTGTGATAAGAATGATTGATAAAAATTAGATATTGAAACTGAAGAAATGAGAGCAATTGACCGTTGAGGGATACTTAAATCACTTGAAATTATCTATTGAAGAGCAGCCCAAAAATATCTCATAAGAAAAGATGAGGCATGATACTTGAGATTCTTCCATTGAAAAGGTTGTATCAGTACTTTGTCAAAGAAAATCTGCATATTGTATGTTAATCATGAACCGGTCCTATATTTAAGTGCAAGCACACACCAAGGATTAGTGCCTATGAAGGATGAGGGATTTATAGGGGATCTAGTTCCATGAGGCAAGATGCAACATTTGAAGTTTGATTTGGAGAATCTGATGTTAAAAAATTGAGAGAAAAAGCTTGCCGAATTTGATTTGAGAGGGTTCATGGACAAGCTTTAGATCCATTATGTAAAACAGAGTTTCACAGCCACCAGATATGATTAAGAAAAGTGACTATCTTCTTGATTTCATCAATTAAACCATCCTTGTGTAATTGAAGGAAAGAAGAACAGAGCCATTCTTTAAGGTTTTTTTTACCCAAAAGTTTAAGGTGTTTTTTAAGGTATACCCGTTCCATTTTATTTTCTTTATAGCACTTTTGGTTCAGCCTTGCTCCCCTTTGAATGTAATACAGATTTAGGGTACTCTCTTGGCTTCTTTTAATAATTCATATTGGGGTGAATTTTTTTTAATAAATTACACTTTAACCTGGATAAAAAAAAAGTATACATTTTGAAGTCATTAATGTTGCTGTCTATTAGTCATGGAATAAGGCGGTTTATGGCTATATGTTGTTTACTTATGTTTCTTGTTGCTCGTTTTGATTTACACTTCTAATGCAGGGAAGTTTACCATCTTTGGTCAGTCTTTCTCTCCAATATCATTAACTTAAGGATCTTGACGTACTTTTTATAGAGCTTGTGTGCCCACATCTTTTTCTCAATAGGGTCATGCATATATATGCCCATTTCAATAGCTTAAAAAGCTATCGACGTCATAGGTTACCAGGGTGAATTGGTCGTCAGTGGTGGCGTCTTCCCACGTCCCGTATTCAATCGATGTCGTTGTGTAGTATTTACTCCTGCATAATGAGATTTTAAGGCATGTCTGATTTGGTGGCATTGTAACTAATTCGATAGGATTCAAAATTTGGCGTGTCTTTGAAGTGTTGACTACTTTTAGTCTTGCTATTTTCAACTTATTTGTTTCAATCGTTTTTTTTATATATGTTTAAGTTTTGTTTTTTATTTTCAGTTTTATGGCCCCCAACTTAGTCCTCATATAGGATTGAATTGGGGTTTCACATGTATTGTTTTATCCTTATTTAAATAAATTGTCTTTTTATAAAAAAAAAACTGTAAAAAATAATGAAAAATACATATATAAAATTTTAATTTGTTTTTTCTATTTTTATCGCAAATTAATCACATGCTTCTCCATTTTTGTTGGTCCTTACAATTGAATCAATTTTATTTTGGTTCCTATAGTTTTAAATCGCTTATTTTAGCCTATATAATTTCAAAAGAATTAAGTCTAAGTTTAACAATTGTCATCTATATTTTTAATGAATTCTAGTTTTAGTTCATTTACCTGAGTTGAAACAAATTTTTTGTGAAATTATAGAAACTAAAACTATAAACAACAAATATTAACTCTAAAAAAAAGAGATTAATAGGGGAAGCAGATTCACGGAAAAAATCGAGAAGGCGGATATAAAAGAGATAATTTTATTCAATGCACACTATCACTCTTGATTGGTTGAAATGTTTGGTTGATAAATACGAGAAATTATATGAAGAAGATTCAAGTTAATAGATGAAAAATGTAACATTGTCTATATTGAGTAAGATTTCAAGTTTAAATTATATGGGTGAAAAATACTACATTGACAAAGAAAACTTCCCTTAATTAAAGCCTTACAGGAAAATTTGGATTACTCAATAATATCACGATATACTACTATCAGATAAATTTGTGACACAGAGGGAAAGATGTTTATACAAATCTGCCTTAGTTGTCAAGTAATCAAAATGTATTTTCCAAGGACTTTTCATATCTTCAAAACCCTTTTCTATATCCAGATATGTTTTCCAAATTTATGTTGTTGCTATATAATTGCCCCCTATAAAGAAAGATGACAGTTAGAAGGCTCTCCATTAACTTTCATATCCACTCAATATCTCTATCATTGAATTCACTTTTAATGGTAGGGATCTATTACAATATAAACATATTATATGAATCCATGACATAGCAAATAGAGATATTGAGAAAGAATAAGCAATAAAGAGGCTTTTAACCCTTTTCTTAGTGGCTATGGGGAAGGGCATTTCCAAAACCTTCTAGTATTTTTCTTACAACGCATATGTGTGTGTGTGTGTGTATATATATGTATGTATGTATGTATATAATTCCATGACATAGCAAAGAAATCTATAATAATCATTCTTTATTGCATTATAAAATCAACTTATTGAATGGTGAAATTAATCTCCCATTATGAAATTTAAGGTAAAGTATCATTTTAGCCAATAAACTATTAGTTTAGTATCATCTGATACAAGTATTTATAAAAAGTCTCTTGTATGCTAACTAAGATTTAAAATTGAGTAGAATGACCAACACCGTTAAATGTAGCAAAACAACCGCTATGTTCCGGCCATATGTCAATATGTCACTCATCCACGTCATTTATTTTGATTTGCTGGCAACCCATGTGGACGAGTGACATGTCGGCACATGGCTAGGACATAATGGTCGTTTTGCTATATATATCTGACGATGTTGGCCATTTCGCTCAATTTTAAAACTTAGTTGGTATACAAGAAACTTTTTATAAATACTGGTACCAAATAATATTAAACTAATAGTTCATTGGCCAAAATGATACTTTATCATAAATTTTATTCGTAAGAAGAACATAAATCAAATTATTGATTCTTTGTATTTACAAATTCTGAAGAGCACCAATTTAATAGGGTACGGTTGACTATCCCTTAGACCATTTGTACTGATTTGTGGCTTTTGCTTAGCAAACCCCTTACATTAAAAACGATATGAGAAAGACTTGCAAGAGACACAATACAAACAATTCATTAATTACGATCCTTGAGTATTACTCTAAATCAGCATCCAAAGTTCCATTTCTATTAACTTTAATTCTATCCCTTTCTTGATGATGCCATAAAACTTTAGCAAGTGGATTGATTGGATAAGTGGCAAACAAATTCACCTATATATGTGAAATTTTATCACACTATCCATATAACCTCCAATAATAAACATTTCAGCTTTTGTAACGCAAAAATAGTGATGACATGGAATCGATCACTCATTTTGACTGACTGGTTAATATAAATTCCTTCCTTTATTTCTATTTATATAAATGGGATTTAAGTAATTCATACAAATTAATTAAAGACGTTTTTAAAATTAATGAATATTTTTAAAATTCCTCTATCTTTCTAAAAAACTTAAATTAAATGCAATAAATCCTAACCCAATCTTAGACATCATGATTGCTCAACCATATTTAAATTAATAAAGACACTTAAAAATATGTTATGACAAAAAAACTAACAGAGTAACTTAGAAGTATAAAAAAAAAAAGAGAAAGAAACTTGAAATATATTCTTGAATATCTCATTACAAAATACATACTTTATTCACAGGCATAGCCTTACATATCAAATACCTCAATCATGTTTAAATGACAAATAGTAGATAATAAAGGCCGTGAATGTGAGTGTAAGAATAAACAACAAGAGTGGGAGAATAATGGTATAAAATAGTGTGAGTTACTCTAGTAGATGATCTCCCCTGATTTTCTTCATTTCCAAAACAAAATAATAATTATTTTCATAAATTTATAAAATCGTTTGTATATACATATAATATTACCTCTTGTCTTTTTTTTTTAAGATCAAAATTTTTTATATGATCCTTTTATAAAAATTCAGTTTTGAACAATAAATGTGTTTTTATTAATGTTACATATAATTAATTCTATTATCCTTCAGTAAATTTTTTCATACAGTTTCTTTCATTTTTATTCTCTATATTTTTTTTTTATCTTGCTCACCCTCTTTTAAAGAAGAACATATATAAAAAAAGAAAATACATTTCTTATATAGTATTTATTATTTTCAACTAATTTTAACATATTTCTTACACTACACAATTCAATTGATACAGTTATTTAGATTTTATATATAAAAAAAAAGAAGAATAGAAGGAGTAATTAATTTGTTTAGAAAGGGGACGTTTGAATTAGAAGGAGTTAGGCTAACAACTTTGCATTGAAGCTGAGATGGATTATAAATAATAAAATCAATCATTAAAAGTAATGAGTGGAAAATTGGGTAAGAGTGCTGTACACGTGGAGCACATGTAGAGAAGCGTAGCCTACGTTGCCTCGCTCCTTTTGTGATGGGCCCACATTAGCAACGTTGACCTAATACATGTGGTTTTGACGTGAATGTGATACTGATAAGCCTCGTATAATCAACTCATTCTGCATAATAGTTGTAAGTTACTACCTCCCTCCGGTCTTAATTATAAGAGTCAGTTAACTTTTTTTGGGAAGATTAAGGAAGCAAATTATACCCCTAAATCTTAATATATGCGAAATGTAATTATATTATATGATAGTTTATAAGTAAAATAACTTATTTTTGAGGTAAACAGACAAATATAGACAATTTATATTGGTGTATTTTGCATCCTTAATTTTTCCAAAAAAATCAACTGGCTCTTATAATTAGGACCGGAGGGAGTAATACTTCTATATAATCATCATTTTTTACACATTTTATTGATTCATCAATCCCATTTTTCCATATTTACGGGGACACAAATATATAATAAGGCAAAATAAAAAAAGATAATAAATAAAGTTCATGTGCAAATTAAATGCAATCCCGTCCGATTATATCGTTATGTAATAATGTCTTCAAGTATGGAACTATATTATAAAAGATTTACTCTACTTTGTATGCGGAAGGTGCTTTCTCATGTATCACTTTTCCCTCACAAAATTAGCTTCTTCATCTTGTTTTTTTTATTAAAAAATAGAATCTTTTGTTAAGTGATGAGAAGCTAAAGTGAAGAGATAGCCTTCTTTAATTAAACTTGTTCTATACATAATGGCTAGTAAATGAACATCCACCACTTTTATTGAGAATTTTTACCACTCTCACTAACATGATTTGGTGCAAAACAAGCATATATTTTCTAGCCTCCAATAATGGGTTTGTGATAACTTTTTCTTAAAATACAATTTATATTTGTAAGAGTGGCACTACCACAAGGACTATTATATTTGTAAGAGTGGACTGTGGAGTTGGACATTGAATGGGGAAGAGAACAAATATTTCCATATAAAGGTTTAAATATCTTTTTCTCAAAGTTTAAGAGTTAGGCCACTTGGATGTTATAAGGGTAGGCAGCTTATTGTTCACAACTTTTCTTAGGTCATATAGGTGATAGAGAATGATGAATTTTGGTTGACTCTTGAGTTCAATGAAAAACGACCAAATGAAGAACTTTGGAAAAAAGCTACTACAAGCTGATGTAAATTATAAGCTGTTGTTTGTTTGTTTATGTTTATTAATTTATCCATTGGTTTCTTTGTACCTGTCTGTTTTCTGAAGCTTCCTGTGTGTCCTTCTATTAATGTCTTCTTCCCTTTGATGAATGCACACCATATATGATGTTATTTCTCCAAAACTTGCCACGACTCATAAATACATTCAACATGTTCAATTTTTTAAATGAATTTCTCTGATTTAATTCCTTGTTATCTTACTTAATACCCTTTAAATATAGGAAAAATAAAAAATACACTCCCTTTCTCTGTAAAATATCAGTAATAATTAGGGAAAAAATTGAAAAAATACTACCCTATACTAATAATATGAATCAAGGGGGCTACTAAACTTTGTGTAGATTATGAAAGGCATAATTGGAGGGTTAATTACGGCAAGAATAGGATATTATGATTAATGATTTTTAATTTCCTGCTAGTTTTAAACCAACAATTAATCATTGGTCCAATGGAAGTGAACTAATTCCTAAGTTGGAAAACGACTTTGACGGAACGAATAAATTTTTTGAAGAAAGACAAACGTCAGGGACTACATTCTTTCAATGTAGCATCATTCTTTTTCGTTATGCATTATTGCAACTCCAGCGAGATGTTCAATATTAACTATAAACGTCATTATTTAACGTGAACTATCATTATTATTCTGAAGTATGAAAAATATTTAGAGCCACGTTTGGCAGCTCAAATGTGGGTAAATCAGCTTGAAAACGCTATCAAATTTTTCTTTTTCATATTTAGCAAAACTTTAAGTCCATTAGAATTAGAGGCCAAAAGCAGTTTAAAATCTTAAGATATGGTGATGTTGCTTATGACATATGCTAAATTGCTTATAGTGAGTCTTTAAATTTTTTTACCTACTTGATTTGCTCATTGCCTTACTTATCATTGGTCTATTATACTATCTCTTCCATGTTCATGTTGTTTCAAGTCATTTTCTATCTAAACTTGCTTATAAAATCAATTATCCAAATTAAACATGTTTTTATTAGTCTGATTGAAATAAGACACTCTTATTAATGCCAATTCAAACATAAATACGATTGAAAAAAAAAAGACAATTTTGCTCCACTTTTATGGTTCTCAATCCAAACATTTCTCATTTTTCACCCGCAAAATATATATTTTTTTTATTTCATTATTTTCTCCATTCCATTCTACTTTATTATGCATTATGAAGGCATTCAGATACTCCCGGCCCAACACACTTCTAGTCTACAAATATTGATAATAATTTATATAATGCAATAATTTTTTTGTTCGAAATGTAATTATATATTTTGAATTTAAGTCAAGTTGGCTTTTTTTCATGAGAACATAATGTTTTAACTCTAAAATGTTAGCATAATGTTTTTTCATCTATTAATGGGACATGAGTTGAACATTTTAAGTCTCTAATCACTTGGTATTTTCATTTTGTCATAAATCACACATGTTCTCCTCTCCATAAAGGGTTGGAATGCGCAACAACACAACTTTATGCTCTTTTTTTTTACACGATTTAAAAACTTTAATTAATAAATCTCAAGAATTATTTTTTTCCCCCAAAAACTAGCGTGGAGTTCATTAATTCAGAATACACAATTTTTTTGGGTCCAATTAAGTATAGTTTCCTAATTAAGGGCTGAATATTAACGCATCATTGCATAGCAGAGAGGTGAATGCCAAAAGTATGAGAATAATGTAATAACATCTAATGGTCAGTGTTTCCGTTAATAATTTAGTTAACGAAGGCAAATTCATAGAACTGTGGAAGATATGGGGACATTACATCTTCAAATTCTAAGTCACCCCCCTTGAGGCCTTGACTCTCTGGACAGTGATCTGTCACCTAAACTCTATACCAACAAACTATAAATTACAAAAAACTTTCATAAACCAATCTCTTAGCATGACATGTTTGGTTCAAATCAATTGAATAATTTGTTTACATTGGAAAAACATAGTTGAGAACCTGACCTTCAGTGTCTGCTAGCACCCCACTTGCAGTTCACTGCACCATGTTGCAGAACTTCATTATGATGATGATAAGATCATAATGAACAGCCATATATGCCTTTTCAATCCTTCCTTTCTTTTTCTTCCATTATCTTCCATGAACAGGGGAAAATCATGTCTATATCATTTTCTTCTCTATGGAAGTTTTAGCTTGCTGAAATAGGGGGAAATAAATAACATCTTCATAAGTGAAGCTACATTCAGAGGCCCATCCAGGATGAAAAATGAAAACTAGGAATCTGAGAGAGTTAAGAGTACACATTAACTCAATTGAGGCCTTGAACCTTATTTAGAGATAATTCTCTCAACAATTTCCTATTTATAAGTGTTATAAAATGAGATTAGGGAGGTGGTCATGTAGATGGTTGGTATCTTTTATGACTTTAGATGACAATATGTAATGAGGTTTTTGCTACTAGGTAATTGTATACTTGAGCCTTTGTATTTTACATCTATACATATCATCTACAAGCCACTTGCAAACTTCAAGAAGAATATTTAGGAAGATCTTCTCTTAAATAGAGTTTGATCAAGACAACTGAACTGCAGGATTACGATAATAATCTGACTATAAATCACAAAATTAGATATGCAAAGGCACCGTCAGCAGAAGATTAATTAGACCCAAATCACTGATCTTTAACGAGTTAGTTCATGCTGTGTATTTAAACTACAAAGAAAAAGAAAAAGAAACGAGAAATAGGTAGAAAGAGGAAATAAATCCCCTGCACACTTTAACAAAGTTGTTTACCTCTTTCTCTTGAATAAAATAGGCATTACTGTAGAAATTACAAATCTGGATTATTTCATTTCAAAAAAATGTCTCAAACAGAAACCGTCAGAGCACAGAAGGGAAAAAACAAATCACCAGCATCAGCTGAGTAACAAAACTTGTACTCCAGAAGAAGAGAAAAGAAGCAAAGAAAAGAGTCTCTAGCCAAAAGAAACACAGATTCAATCACCACATGCATACAAAAAGAGACATTTAGTCTCATAATCTCAAATGGAATCAATTTTTACTCATAATTGAAGCCCCTGGTTTTTAGAATCAGAAGTTGAATAATGGAAGAAGCGACTTGAAGGACAGGCGATGCCTACAAAGGCATCATTCAGTTTGAATATTGAGTCTGGATGCTGATATATTAGGAGTAAGTAACACCAATTAAGCTTTAGATTCTTCAATCCTCCCTGGAGTCAAGTGATAAAGGCCTACTTTTCTCACAGGAAAGGGATCCATCTGAACAATTTTCACTTTTAGTCTCATTACCATTAGAAATGCAATTCTTAATTGGAGAGGCTACAATATCTGAAATGAACTTTATTAATGAGCAAAGCCCACCCAAGAAGTTATGATCAATAACACCTGCTCCATCGATCACGTGTGCAAAATCAACTAGTTTGACAGCAGCACCTGAACTCTTTCCATTTAGCACAGATTCCTTTTCATACATGATAAGGACTGAAGAAGAATAGAAATGGAAAATGGTTTGAACCTCAAACCATGCCTTGAGCTCAAAGAGCTGTGCTAAAATTCCAGAAGGACCACCAAAAACCTCAGACGCAAAAAGGCAATCAGGTTGCACACCATGATTTGGTGGCGTATTAGAGGAAACAAACTTTTTCAAAACCAATTTGACATCCTCTGCAGGTAGATTTTGCACAAGCTTCCTACGAGGCTTCCAGAATCCAGAATCCTTGGAGACAAAGGCCTTCAATCCTGATATTCTAAAACCCAATAAGAGACTAGAGGTTTCTAGATCTTTTTTCATGCACTTTTCGATGTAGGCTTTAGAAGCTTGTGGGTACCATGTCCTGGAACCGATCTTAATATCTATGATGGATGGACTTTCGTAGCTGGAGGCAAGATCTTGCAAGACCAGGTGAGGATGCAAGCCAGATCCATCTGATGCATTGACTTCCTGGGTACCATAAAAGATAGGAAAGTATCTGAGGATGTGATCGGGAATCCTGGCATCAGAATTTAGAGTTTCATAGAATTCCAGCTCCTGGGAACCACGTTCATCACTTTGAAGAGGCTTATAGAAGCGACCAGAATCATCAATTAGAGGACCCAGAATACCTTCTGCAGCTAGATGGCCAGCAACTTGATGTTCTGGGACCTTTAGCATGTTCCTGCAGATTAGCAACACCATCAAAGAGGATACCACATAAATATATGTTGAGGAGATGAATTGTTGGCTCTCCAATCTAATTTTCAAAAACAGTATGGGTTGAAGCTTTTGGATGAATATTCTTTGTATTTACTACTTTATCTTCACAGAAAAAACTTCGATTTGTTCCAAAATGCTTGCAAATATTTTATGCACAATAATCTGTAAGGTTATCTACTGAGAACACCGGTCTATTGAGAGGGTGAAACCATTGACTATTGCCCATATGGTGAGGATTAAGACGCATTACAAAGGGCAAATGGAAATAATTTATTCTTAATCATTCGTGAAAGATCTAATGTTCTCTTAAAATAAACCAAAGGGAGGTAGTAAGTACTTATCTACTAAGCGAAAAAACATAAAAAATGGCTTCACTTAATTCAAAAAGCACTACACTGTTGCACAAGAGAACTGATCTAAACTTTACAACAAGTTTCTGCAAAGAGGTCTTTTACTTTATCTCATTCGTCGAGGCATTATTTATATTCAGTTTCTATGTATCACATAAAAACAAAACCTATGTTTTGCAGCTCCACCACCAAGAGGCCATAAGAGGCACATTCTAATAGTTTAATCCCAAAAGTAAAGTTTGAGATTTGAATTGTCATTAGACAGAAAAAAGTGCATGTATCATATTCCACCAAGTTTTCAACTCCAAACCCTCACAAAGCGATCTAATAATATAAAGCTGAATCCAACAACCAGAACACATAAAAAAGATCAATGCTTCTAAAGCCAGAATCAGAAAGGAAAGGCGACCACGACAACAACAATAACAACAAAGCCTGATCCCACAAGGAGGGGTTGTCAAAGTTTGTAACTTTCTGCAGATAAAAGAAAGGAAAGATGAACAAGGAAAAGAAAACAATTTGAAATTCCAGAAACCACAAAGAAATCAAAACAATCAATATTATCCGAATGCAAGCAGCGAGAGAGACAGGACAAGATTTGGTGATCAAATCAATAACAGAAAAGAGAATTGGAATGAAGCAAAAAAAGGGTTGAAACAATCAAAGCTGAAGTTTTTACCTGTGGGGTAGTGAAAAAGATTGAGGAGGAGGATGTGGAATATGTGTGACCTGAAGATCTACGCAAGAAGAAGAAGAAGCCGAGCATCAATGGAATGCCACGCGCATTTAATAATGGATGAATTGTAGACACTAAACAGATGCTGCAGAATCACCTACCAAAAGGTTATGGGCTTTGGAAAATACAACTTTACCCTCGAACACAAGCTTGATCAGATCTCTGCATCTCGTTAATGACAAACGTGGCTATTTACAAACTCTGAGATTGTTGCTGCCATTCCGACAAGGATGAATTGACAGAGGAGATGAGGGAGGAGAAGGTATTTTGGCGGGGTTAATGAACGAATTGGGGGGATTTTGGGGGTGATACTTTCCTCCAACTTTTAAAGATAAGTTTAATATATGAGGTAGATGAATTTTTTCTATTTTTATTAAAGAAATTAAATAAGTTACTTAATCATAAAATAAAATTTGTTATGTATTATATTATATTATATTATATATTAGTTTATAATTTAAATAAATTAGTTTGGAACAAAAAATTTCCGCCAAATTAATTTATAACCACTTTAATTTATTTTCTTAGAATTTTCTAAAAAAATCAATTAGGCCTTACATTAAGTAACGGAGTAATATTATGAATATCAAAACTCAGAATAAAAATCAATCAAAACAAGAATTCATCTGTTATTATGTTTTTTTTTAAAATATTTATAATATGAATATAAAGTGAGAATCAATTTTATTCTAATTAAAATCTCATTATCATTTTAATATTTTTATAATAAAATATAACAACAAAAATTTTATTTTTTAATTGATTTTTCTATTTCAATATTGATTATTTATTGAGTCGGAAGGCAACTTAAAAACCAATCTTATTTCATTAAAAAATCTCAATGTACTTGATAAGGTGGGTATAGAGAATGCAGACAGAACAGAGAAAGAGAGTAGAAGAAAGATCAAGAAGAGGGTTTGAGAGAAGAAGAAACAGAGGAATTGAGAAGAGAAGGTAATGTCAAAACCATTCACTAAGTATTATGATCAACGATGGATTTTACAATTAGTCTTAAGTCTATTTATATACCATGGACTTATTAGGCAATTAGGTGCAAATTTGCCCCTTACCTCTAACTATTCTAACTAACTTACTTATTACAATATCGTAACTATCCCCCCTACAAGACCCTTGACGTCAAGGGTAACCCTTCAACTCAAAACAAAATCTGTCAATACTATCAATACAACAGTAAAGCTATTCCAACTAAAACAACTTGCTAAAAACAACTAAATTTAACAGTGATACCATTGGCACTAAGTCCAACTCGATATGAACTAGCTAAATGTAACATCCTAAAAATTAATTGAGGATTTAGTGGGGGTAAATAGGAATTGATTAATGGTAAATAATGGATTATGAGAATATTTGAAGGATTTTGAGGTATTTTTGAGGATTTTAAAGGCCTAGTTTCTCCCTTATTTGGACGATAATAATTTTGGGAGAGATTATTTTTAGACTCCAAAGAGGATATTATAGGAGAAAATAAATAAAGAATACTATGGGAAAATTTTGAGAGTGAAAAGAAAATTTTTTTGTTTAAAAGAAATATCTTATTTGAGAATTTTAAGGCCTAGTAGTATATTTTTCCTCTTCCTACTCACCTGCCGACAGTTCTTTTCTTCTGCACCTCTTTATACTGTTTCAATTATTAATTTTTCAACCAATCACACTCAACTACTATTTATATATATTATATTATATTATTTAAATATTATATTATTATTAATATTATATTATTATATTATTTATATATATATACACCCTCATCTTCCGTCCTCTCCCTCACTTTCATTTTCTCTCTCTCTCTCCCACTCTCACGTCTCTCTCTTGCTCTCTCTGTCTCCACCATATATTTATTCCTATCACTGGACTTATCAGAGTCCGTCGGCATAGGAATAGTAAGTTTTTCGGCCAAATAAGCACGTTTTTGGAACCCTGTAAGTCTCCTCTACATTTCTATATCATTAGTTTTTCGATTTATTACATTTGAAAAATTAGACCTTGTCTAAGTTGATAATTTTTGGGAGTCCTAAAATTAATAAATTAAAGCTTAGGCCTCGATTTTATGTTTCTCTAAGTAGATTTTTCATTGTGGGAGGTTTTTCTTAATTATTGAAATTTCTGGATTTTTAGATATATTGAAAATTAGGGCTTTTGATGATTTGGGATGTTTATGGTTAAATGGATAATTTTTAGATATTTATTAAGGTTATATGAGGAGATTTAACTTATGGATTCGACTGAAATTTGGACCCAAGAAAATATTGGTGGATAAAGTTTGAAATTAATGGGATTTTATGTAGGTAATTCTGTAATTCCGGATGTTGGATATGGGTTTATGGATTTATGGGATTAGTTTATACTCCACAAAAATAATATTTAATTAATAATATTTATCATTTAGTGATATTTTTTTTTATCCGGAAAAAAAAATGTATGAATATATTTAGGGGTAGTTTAAGGTAAAATTGTGTTAGAATATTTAGGTAGTGTTGAGCAATATGTTAATAGATATTTATATTGATATTGTAGAGTCTCATTAAGAATTACGGAGTGACTTTGTGTGATTATCTGTGAGCTAAGGAGCAACAGGTAACTCTGGAAATTTCTTTCGTATGCTTGTGAATTATGTGTAGTTTTATTTTAATTAATTATCACACAATAATAAGTTTGTCACTTTTCAAGCATGCTTGCTTATTGCCTATTTGCTATGGAAAATAAATTACGCTTGTTTTATTTTAAGCATGCTTGAGTATATTGAGTATATCTGAGCTGATAATTATTTATGAATTATTTATGGTGTAATGATAATCGCATTTGCATCCATGAGGGGTTAAGATTTGAAGAGGAGTTATATGATATCCGTACTACCACGTGGTAAGCCATCACTCGGTGCACAGTGGATGGCACTTGTCAGGGCCCCTCCTTCCATGTTTTCCTTTGGCCGGGATTGCATTGGAGTTGTGGGACATGTGACACCTCCTTAGTATGATTCTTTAAGGAGGGGAGCCATAGTCCATACTTGAGCTCTGTATCTTTGGCCGGATACATCTTAGGTACTGGTGAGCTTGAGATAATTCAGTTGTATGAATTAGTTCTCTATCGGACAATATGTGTTAGCCTATGGCTCCAGTCAGCGGAATAAGGATGGACGGTGAAATAAGGAGTTGCATATTGCACATATAAATATTTATTTATGAGTACAATTCATTGAGAATTTAAATGAAAGTTTTCCTTATGTTGGGTATATATATTTGAAAGCCATAAGTTATATGAAGAACTACATGTGTATAATTGGTTAAATTAGAATTATACGTGATTTGCTTGTGTATGTTAGGATTTTTCGGTAGTTACTGAGATGTCGATCTCATCCTATTATTAACATTTTCCAGGTGAATGACCTAATAGGAAGCAAGGGAAGACACTTGAGAAGTGAGCTTTGAAGGCTCTTTGTACTACTTAAGTTTATGTTATGTTGTATTTATTTTGCCATGGACTTAAGACTTTATGTTTTATTATGTTGTATAAATTATCGTGAAGTTTTAAGATTTTCACTATGACATGGGACGTATTTGAACTAAATAATTATCTATGCTGGATATTGGATAATTTTAATGCTATAAAAGCATTTTGGTCAAGTGCTTGAACTAGAATTTTGGGGGGTGTTACACTAAATATGTTGAAATTTTAAAAACATTCAATTAGCCCCTAGAACAAATACAACAGCCACAAATAAAAAATCTGTAATAGCAAAACTTGGATATTGCTTTTGAAACTGAAGCTGTAACATCCATGTAGCCTCCTCATGAGGAAGATTTTTCCATTGCACCGGAATTTTTGTAACTATCCTTCCTCTTCTGCTACCCATTCTATTGTTTAGAATTCTTTTCAGTTCCAAAATTGCTAATACCTCCGACCAATCCAAGGGTAGATGTCGCTGTTCTATTGAGGGATCTGGGCACAATTTCAGCAAGGAAATATAAAAGGTAGGGTTAATTCTAGCTCAATGGGTAAGTCCAATCTATAAGCTACTGCACCCACTCTTTGCAAAACTTTAAATGGCCCAAAAAAATGAGGAGCTAACTTCTGTGCACTCCGAGATGCTGCAGAAAATTGTCGATAAGGTTGTAATTTCAAAAATACCCATTGTCCCACTTTAAATTCCTTATCCATAAGATGCAAGTCAGATTTTTGTTTCATAATGTTGATGGCTCAATGTAAATGATGCTTGGCTATCAATAAAGCCTCTTCCCTAGCTACAAATAATCTACCAATAGCCTCCACACTTGCTGTCTGTGGCAAATAAGGAACATAAACAGTGGGTTTTTGGCCATACAACAGTTGAGAAGTGATTTTAGTAGATGTGTGGTATGTTGTGTTTTGCCACCACTTGGCTAATGCTAACCACTTGGACCAATCCTTAGGTTTCTCGATATACGCCTAAATAGCGTATTCCTCTAGCAATCGTAGTTTGCAACATAAAGCTTCAAACTTGTCATTGTAATCATCAAGATACCTCACCTGTTGCAACTTCTTGAGCTCACCCATCGGCGACACAAATGCTAATCGAAGTTGAAGGGCTTGTTTATATTCAGCCCAGGTAATTGCACAACCCTCATCCAAATCCATTAATGCAGATTGCCACAAATAGGCCTTCTCATCCAGTTGGATGATGACCACCTTAATCTTGCGTTCTTCAGGGGTATTATCCAGGCCGAAATAACTATCACATTTACGAATCCAAGAATCAACATCGATCCTCTGAAACTTGGGAAATTCCATCTTCACAAAACGCGTAGGTGGTTGATAATCGGCCTCACTATAGACCTATTAGGCAATTAGGTGCAAATCTGCCCCTCACCTATAACTATCCTAACTAACTTACTTGTTACAATGTCATAACAATAGTATTCATTTAAAAGAGAAACAAAATTATGTCTTTATTATAGTCTTACATAACTACAATTGCTTAATTACGTTGGTTATTAAGCACTTTGTAACATCCTAAAAATCTAATTGAGAATTAGTGGGCTAAGTAGGAATTGATTTATAAGCGATTATGGAATTATGAGAATATTTGAGGAATTTTTGAGGTATTATGATGATCTGAAAGACTTTATTTCTCCCTTATTTTAAGGAAAATAAATTTGGGAAAAATTATTCTTAGGTTCAAAGGAGGTTATTGTGGGAGAGAATAATTAAGAGGTTTGGTAGGTAAATTTTTTAAAATAAAAGGAATTTTTGTGGCTCAAAATAAATTTTGAAAATTTTGGGTCCAATAGTGTAATTTTCCCCTTCTCCTTTATTTAATCTCCCCCTCTCCTCAATCATTCAGACTTCCCCTTCGTCTTCTTCCTCGTTCCTTCTCTCTCTCCTTCTGCAAGCTCTCTCTCTCTCGTCTCGCTCTCTCTTTCTCGCCTTCTTTCCACCGCTTAACCACCACCGTCGCCAGAAACCACCATCTAACACCACTATTGAACTCCTCTCACCTCCTACTTCCTTCTTCTACTTGTTTTTGTTTCGATCAATGCCTAAATAAGGAGATAAAAATAGCCCTTTGCCGGACCTATCGGAGCTCTTCGGCACCGGAATAGTGGTTTTTCCGGTCAACTAAGTACATTTTTGGAATCCTGTAAGTCTCTTCTACATCCCTATGTCTTTAGTTTTTCGTTTTGCTATACTTGAAAAATTAGGCCTTGTCTAAATTGGTATTTCTGGGAGTTCTAAGCTTAATAAATTGAGCATTGGACCTCGATTATGAGTTTCTCTGAAAAGATTTTTCATTGTTGGAGGTTTTCTTAATTATTGGGAATTTTTGGATTTTTGGATATATTAAAAATAGGGCTTTTGATGATCTGAGGTGTCTATAGTTAAATTAATAATTTTTTTAGATGTTTATTAAGGTTTGGAAAATAAATTGTGAATTAAAGAATGGATTTTTGAGGTTGAGAAATAATTTAGGGATGTAAGGTTTAATTTTATTTAGGCTTGAATTTTTATAAATAGTTATTGGAAAGATAAATAATTTTGGATATATGTATAAATGGAGTAGAGATAAATTTTAGAGATAGAAAGGGAGAATAAATGTTAAATAGAAATTTAAAATAAGTATGGGCAAAGAAAGGGTAGTAAGTAATTTATTTTTCAACATGTAAAATTGTTGGATAAATAATTAATTGTGGTTGTATGTATGGTTGTGTAGTGCTTGAATTGCACTAAGTTAGCACGGGGGAGCTGCACTATTGTGAGATTGGTGCCAGCTATCAGGTAACCGCTTTCTGCTTGTTTATGTGTGTGTGTAGTGTTAGTAAGTAATTTGAAATATTATTATTTGACAATTATGATGTTATATGGAGATGAGATCACAGTTGAGATATGATTATCAATTGATGATTGATGAGATATGGAAATCTTGAAATATTATTATTTTTCATAATATAATGTCCTGTGGAGTATTATTTTGAAATGGCATAAATTTGTGATTTGAAATATATATGATTTTGGAAACTATTTCATATATATGTATATTCTGAAAATACCGGAAGGCCTGGTGCCTGATTGTGGTGTTGCATATCTATGTGTTGTTTGTGAGAAATTATTTGTGTATGTGACACCGGTGAATTGGAATTTGTGCCATCACGTGATGAGGTACCCTGTTGCGCCACAGGGACTAATTGATATATTATCGGAAATAAAGGAGATAAAGACGTAAGAGGGGAGATCGCCCCTCACGGATTTAGAAAGGACGGAGATCCTTCTAATCCGTGGTGCGGTTCAGGGAGGGTAGAAAGTCCCTCGTGAATTGTACCGTGGTGATCAGGGGCGGGTGGAAGGTCCCGACTGGTCTCACATGTTTTCCCAACGCTTCTGTTAAGATTCGTTTGGGTTGTTTGTGATTATCAATGATATATATATATATATATTATTCATGGAGATGATTTGGGATGGATTATTCTGCACTTATAAACTGTGAAAAGATATTTGGGACCAATATATGCATTATATGTGAATACCTGAGCATGCTTGTTGAACTGATATATATACATATATGTATTCCACTGGACACCTTGCTAGCACACACCACACGTAGATGAGTAGTCAGTGGTTGCGTTTTGGGGCTACCCCCCGTTTATCTCACTTTTTACAGGTCTTAGGAGCAGTGTAGAAAGTCAAGGGAAGGATCCAGGAACTTCTCACTGATATCGTGAGATATTCTGAACCAGAAGGACAGGAGGTATTGCCACATTTAGGATCATGCATATGTGACGCTTCCGCATAAAATTGTTATTAATTTTGGAATTTATTGCATAATTCCCATTATGGTATGGTATTTTAAGGATGATATGTGGAGATTAATCATGGATAATGTAATTTTCTATTATTGTACTGGGAAGAAAATTATACTGTAATGACGGAGATTGGAGTTGATGTTGGAGTTAAAAAGATAATATCTAAATATTATGGAAAGATCTTTTTCTAACTATGTTAGTTATTTTATTAAGTTAATTCATTTTCCTAACATAGTTAGCTATATAAACGTTTTAAGGATAAATTGTGAGTGGCTAATAGTGGGATTGGAGGTAAATGTTACACACTTCAAGGCAAGGGTGTTTATGGGACGTAAAGAGGACCACCTCATGCCGCCCCTGTGAAAAGAGATCGGAACATAATTCCCAATCTTTTATTTCATTTTTTTAATTATTTTTGGGTTAGTTACTGTTTAATCTTTTTTGCCATTACATATTATAGCCTATAGTATTTATTTGAAACAATACATCTATATATTATATTTGATTATATATAATAACCTCCAATATCCAAGCTAAAAACAATAAATTTACATTATACCTTCAATCACATATAATAATTTACAGTATCCTACTTCAAACAGTATATTTATATGTTATATTCGGTTACATATAATAATCTATAGTATCCTACTTAAACTAATATCAACTCACATTCCTACTTAAAACAATATATTTATATTGTTCTTCTTAAGTTTTTTTTAAATAAATATATGTATAACATATAGGAGAGTAGGACCGAATAATAACTTTGTCTCGCTGCGAAATTTTTCAGGACCGAATTGATAGTGGGTTGGGACTAGAAACTCTATACAGTCTTATTCAAAGCTTTACTCATTGGGATAAACACCTCTTGTTGGTAGGGGTGAGCAAAACCGAACCGGAACCGAAAACCAAACCGAATCAAATGGTTTTCAAAGCTTTCGGTTTCCATTTTCAAAGCTTTCGGTTTACGGTTTACGGTTCAGTTTTTGTTAAAAAATTTCGGTTTGAAACCGAAAACCGAAAATTATGCCATTTAAAAAAAAGCCCAGACCCAATGCCAATAATAAAAACCCACAGTCCCTCCTTTCAGTCCTAGCCCAAAGCCTTTCAGTCCAAAAAACATTAGCCCAAAGCCCCAAAATACAAACACTAACTATGCATCATCTCATCACTCATCACTCATCACTCATCACTCATCACCCTCTCGGCCTCTCTCTTCTCCCTCGAGCTCGACCCTCTGTCCCTCTGATGTCCGCTCCGTCATCTCCTTCCTCTCCCTTAAAGGATGACCTGGTCTAAGCGGCAATCGGACCTTGTCCTCTGATATAGACCAAGCAACGACCTCCATTCAGGTGCGGTCGATGCCGTCATTAAGCTCACGCGTTTCTTACAGTGGCACATCCTCGAAGAAAGATCCATCAGTCATCGGTGCCGTGACCTCTCTCTGTGGCTCTCTTGGTCTCTCTGCCTCAGCCTCAGCCCTTTGATTCCTCTCCCTCTCCTTTTCCCTCTCACTGACGACTCCGCTGGAGATCTATATAGCCCTATAGGTGTGTAAATCTTGGTCCCAAGCGTTGACTCTTCCTCTTTGTTGGCAAGTCAACGATCTTTTGCCACGGACCAATAGCCTATTATGTTCTCCTCAGGCGGCGGACCAAGTGGAAAGAATAGTCCGCATGCTCGTAGCTAGAAGTTCGGGTACCCTCCCCGTACACTCAGTGTTTATGGTCTTCAATCTGATTCCATTTTCACCTTCATTGTCCAAAAACCTAAAAAACCGAAAACAATTCGGTTTTTTGGTTTTGATTTCAGTTTCGCTTTTGGTCAGTTAACAATTTTTCAGTTTTCGGTTTAAAATTGAACCGAAAAACCGTTTGCTCACCCCTACTTGATGGAGACTTGTAGTATATCTCTTATTTTTGGAGATATTCATTGGCTAATTTATGGAGATTAAAGAAATTAAATAAACTATCTTACAATAATTTCTGACTTGGAGGCACATTTAAACATTTTAAAATATCTATCACTCTATTATTGAACTTTAAATGTGCCTCTAAATCATAAATAGGAACACAGTGGCACTTCAAACTGAGAGAGTAATTGTGAGAGATGGTTCGGAGACAGTCCAGAAACAATATTGTATATGAACTTGAGCTCGAATGCCCTGCGCATTAATACTGGATGAACAAAAATTACGTTACCAAGGGTTATGGATCTTGTAAGCACAACTTCACCCCTTAGCTCAAATTGAAGAAATGCCCTATTGGGAATGGGGACAAGTAGTTAGTCAATGACCTCCTTCCTCTGTACAAACATGTAGATACAAATCCCAAAAATTTGAATACAGTTAACATCAATTGTGTCATCAGTACATTTGCGGCACTTTCATCCAATATAAGCATTCAAGAGATTAACCAATACGATTTTGTTACTTATTATAAGTTTAACTAATACAAATTTTTTGTTCTCAAAAAGTTTGAGATCAATTAATGTTATTGTGACTATTTTACCTCTTTGTTGGATATAGGAAATATGAGAGAGAGGGTTTATAATGCATAAAATATTACTTCTCTTATCCTATTTATAAGCCACTTCCGCCATATTTCATACAAACCAAGGAAAATCTTAAAACTCATTAACTTTCCATTAAAATCCAACAAATTTCCAACTTTACCCATATTTAATATCCACTATACCACATAAAAATAAAGTTAAGACATAATAAATGAAGGGTAAACTTGTACATTCACACTAAATATTTAATGAGGTGACTTATATATATGACCAAATAAAACATTTTCTTTCTACCCTATAAACATGATTAGAGGAGTATTTTAACACCTATTCTTAAATAAGGGCATAGTTAAAAATTTTTTTTAAAAAAATGAGATATATTTAATGATATAACTTCCACACCTTGATGTGTGAGAAATAGTTAGGATGGACTCATAATAAGGAACAGAACGGTATATCTATATCATAATACTCCCTCCGTAACTTAAGATTCAAATAACTACATCGTGTTTATCAAGAAAACTAATAAAATTAGTTAGTTTGTTTTCCTATTATACCCTCATTATTAAATATGAAAGAGAATGTGTGAAGAGCAGATAACGAGAGAGAATATGATAAATAAGAGATAATAAATATAAAAAAGAATGTATGTGAAAAAGATAAATAATGGGTAAAATAGGGAAAAATGCAATAAATATCAAGACAAATCTAAAATAAAGCTTATATTTTGGGAGCCATATTTAAAAACTTGAAGCTTATAATCAGGACGGAGGGAGTAGCATTGAAGAGTAATAAGCTTCTCTTCTCAAAGATGCTGCTATATCACATGTCAAACAACTCCAGTTTTTGTCACACCCGCCAACTGCCGAAAAAAGTGTAGAATTAAGGAGACGTCGCATGAGAAAAAAGAAGTAAAAATATTGAAACTGATGAATGCATAGTTAGAGTGGAAATGAAAAGGGGTCAGGATTGTGGCAAAACCTGCCGCCTTTCAATTCTTTGCCAGTCAATCCTGGCCAGAACTACAATTATCGGCAGGCAGATCCAATCTGTCCTGAATTCTTACAAGAGTTACATGGCTCCTATGGGGGGAAAGAAGCAAACCTTAGTGAACAAGAAATCCTAGATTTGGGAACCTATACACATTAAAAAGTAAAATCTCACCCCCTAATAAAAGACATACGTGGTTAATGTCTGATGGTCTCTAGCCAAGTGTGGCATCGTGTACAGTTAAATCTAGAATAGTGTTGAAAAATGCTTAATCAGAAACCAAATAAATGTTTCATTGATGCCTATGAAGCATTTGCAATCGCAGCAGCGTGAAGAAGTTCATCAGGAGTTGCGGCCGGATCAAGGTCCCAACACCTTTCTGGCAAATTACCCGTCTCTCCCTTCAGCAACCAAGAAGGAACTTGGTGTGAAAAGCGCAACATTTCTCTTCTTGGTATCCATCTGATGGCTTTTTTGTCTGCATTCGTTTGGTACACTGTTTTAAACCCAGCCAGCTTTACAAGGGGACTAACACAAACACCGAGATCCTCAGAGTAATCATCAAGAACCTCCACCATTTCGTACTGATGCCTCACTTCATCGGGAGTGGATCTGTTCCAGTCAGGAGACCAATTTCGATAAACAGCCCAAACATCTCCACATCTGGGATATATGCGGATACAACCGCCTCGACCAGCCTTCTCCCGTGATAGAACATGGGAGAAAATGTTAACCTGGTCAACAACATCAGAGTGGTATGCCCTGAAATTTCCACAAGATTTTGTAAAACCAGAATCTATCCAGTTCACTGGGCCAAACTCACTGTCAGTTTTTGAGTTCAGATAACTAATATGAATTTTAAATGGATTGACAGAGATGACCTCACGGATTAGGCAATATAAACGAGGCATGCCATCTTCCTCATCATATAAAGCCCATATCTGCTTCGGCCGGAAGCATTGCTCTGACCTATCTTCATCAAAGTCATGAAAATCAGAATCCGGGACAGTTATTGCAACAGCAGTTTTTCTATGCTCTAATGGATGGTCAGAAACAGTTAGACCTGCTCTTACATATTCCTTTCCATTGACTTGACCAACTTCTGCCTGATATTTTGCTTTCGCCCCAACAACAGAAGCATTAGATGCCAATTTCATCTCTTCCAGTTTCTTCTGAATGTCTGTCTTGGCCTTCTCAATCAGTAATTTTCGAACATCAACTGCTGGTGCCATGGAACACTGCTTAGTTTGAACTTCACTTGCGGGGGGATGTTTCTGGTCACGTGCAATGCTTTCATTCCCATCAGCCAATCTTGAATCTGGAGCGAATTTCAATTCCTTTTGTTCACAGCCATTCCGGAAACTGGCTGCCACAACAAGTTTCCTTTTCTTATCAAGTCCAGTGGGCTTAATTTCACGAGGTTCATTGCAGTAGAACGATACATCTGAGTTTACATTGGGTGCGGTCTCTGCTAATTGATGCCTCTGATCAACTGCTGGTTTGATTCTTGGTCTTCCTCTCTTCCTATTTCCGTTGACCTTACCACCAGAATCAGAAGATAGGGTAGTTGGACCATTTCCATTGACATGTCCAGCAGGGCTCCACTGAAATGAAACATTTGAGACACACTCGTATCCATGTGGAGAATGATATCCAGTGATCCCATTGCCATTGAAATAGGTAGCGCTGGTAGGCATATATGTGATGTTATCAAATGAATGACCTCCATACCCATTGCCTTGCACATATGGCCAAGGGGTATAAGGGAAAGAACCATTTGATGGGGCTACCCCGGTTTCAACAGCAATGAAAGTTCCTCGACAGTTTTTACATGAAAGTCTCTTATTCACATACTTACGCAAATACTCGTACTGGACTTTACATGAGGTGCAAATGGTCCAGAAAGTATCATGCCTACCATGAGAATTTGATAAATTGAAACATTTATTATAACCTGTAGCCCCTGCAGAATGGACTGATGAGAAATTTGTCTGATTGACCCCGGCAGCCAAATGAGCATTTCTCTTGAGATCATAAGAACTTCGCATTGCATTATCCGATAGCCAAGTCCATGCTTCAGATACCAGCTTAAAGGCCCCATCAGATCCCACACATTTGTTCTTATCCGGGTGAAGCAACACAGCCAACTTCCTATACTGTTTCCTAATGGTCTCTTTATCTGCTGAAGGTTTTGTACCAAGAATTGAGTAATAATCGAGTTCGCCATTATGTAATGCCTCAGAAGCCACATAAACTTGAAATGTCGCCACCATTTGAGGTATTACCTCCAATTGAGGACATAATGTTTTTGCCTTTAATGCATAATTTTTGGCACCTGCAAAGTCTCTCAGAGCAAACCGCTTCTCAGCAATCCCTATTGCTTTGAGCGCCTCCTCTTTCCTTGCTTCCATGTAGGAACCCAGGGCACCTCAGAATTCCACGCTTTCAACAAAAGCTACAACCAGCCCGCCATAATTATCCGTCACCAAGCTTCCATCCTCGCATTTGGCCGCGGTGTCTGTTAAAATTTTTAGTGAAAAAGGAATAGTTTTAGCTTCAAGGCTAACAACATTTTCAATGAAATACTCAAATTCCAGCACAAATTCGAAATTTAAATTTTGAAGGGAAAAAAACTGCCAACCATATAAAACAGGAAAATTTGCATCAGCAGCAAAGCTTACAAGTGAATTGAATTGAACCCACAAAAGGTCACAGAAACATCATAAAGAAAACACTTTGACGCTCATTAAGCTTTAACTATTACACGCATAATTGTTCCCAAGCATCGGAGAAAATGCAGAATAGATGCAATTATGCACAGTTGCTTCACCTCAAGAAGTGAAGTAGCTGGTTTTGAAACAGAAGAAAGTAACTGAGAATAGCTGAGAAAGATCGAAGCTTTACTGTAGAGGAAGCAGTGGGAGAAGCGAAAGAGATCTGCAGAGTGGGATTGCGGCGACAGAGATCTGGGAATGAGCCGCGACATACACTACCCTGAAAACGACAAATTATTACAACTTTGCCACTTCGAAAAATACACACAGCAGTTCGCCCTTCAAAGTTACTCCCTGCTAGTTACCAAATATAAGAACTTTTTTTTAAGTTTAAGGAATCTAATTAAACCTCTAATTAAACCACTATATATTATATATTATTGGATTATACGTTAATTTATAAGTCAAATAAAGTAATTTAGAGAAAATTCAAGCAAATCAATTTACAAAAAACTTATTTAATTTCCTTAAAAAATTTTTAAAAAATAAACTAGATATTATATTTAAGAACAGACGAAGGAAACAAAGGAGGGAGAATTTTTTTACATTCATAGACTCATATGTACTTTGTTCCATTTAAAGAAAGGGTTAAGAGTCAAAAATACACATATGTTTTTGTCAAAAGTTCATCCAACACCTAGCACCACGCCTTTTTTTCAGAATATAACTGTAAATGTGATTTTTGATCCAATTTAAAAACTCATGTGTATTTTTTGTAAAAAAAAAAAACATTTGGTGCTTGATGAACTTTTGACAAAATCATATATGTATTTTTGACCCTTAACCCTTAAAAAAATATCTAAATTACCCTAAAATTGCTTTGTAAAGCAAGCAACTAGAGTTGGTTAACTCCCAAAAAGAAGTTCATAAACATTAGTAGAGATGTAATAAACTCAAACACAAAGTTTGTTAACAGTTACAAATATTGGGAAGTAACATTATCATTTGATAAGTGCATTACAAAAATTGATAATTACAAATTAGAAATGTCTTAAACCAAAAGTGTCAGTATAAGTTGGTAAACTTGTATATATCCCAACTTTCTTTTTTTTACGTTTTCTCTAGTTAAAATGTTGTTGGAAAAAAATTATTAAAAGCTAAAATGTTTTTTTTTTTTTAAGTATGAGTTTCATTGTAATCAGTTTTATTTTTACTTTTATTACAAAAATTTAAAAACAATTTTCTTCTAAAAAAAAAAAAATCAAACAATGCATCCATTGGTGAAAAACTGAAAATTTGCAGAAACCAAGCATTTCCCCATGATCAACAAATAAACTATGTTGAAACCCTCCAAAAGAGGAAAACTACCAAACCTTCAATGGGCAACCCAATGATCGCAACCTAGATTTCCGCACAACAAACAAGTTCATAAAATTAACGCCCA
This sequence comes from Mimosa bimucronata, assembly GCA_037074515.1. Taxonomy (NCBI): domain Eukaryota; kingdom Viridiplantae; phylum Streptophyta; class Magnoliopsida; order Fabales; family Fabaceae; genus Mimosa; species Mimosa bimucronata. The sequence continues at coordinate 2,278,396 of CM073443.1, forward strand.
TAATTTATTCATCTCTGGTAAAGAAAGACCCGATCGAATTATAAAATTACTACTACAGTAGCAGCAGAAGCAAGAAATACAAAACTCACAGGGATTAAAGCAAAGAAATGGGGATCGAAGACCTAGATCGCCACATGAACTTGGGATCCCAGCTCTAGCAAAATCGAACGAATCTGTCGACACTGAAATCGTGGAAAACGCAAACAAAATCGTTGATTACAAAGTGAAAGTGGGCTATATATATATATGTATATGAATATATAGAAAATGGAAAAATTGAAGAAGGTAAGAGAGTTTTGTACAGTAAAGATGAAGCTGCAGCTTCTTACCAGATCTGAATTCAGGCGGATGCGACGGCGATGAACAGAAGATTCAGACGAGTAAGGTGAGAGAGGTGAAACCAAAATTATTCAAAAATAATAAAAATAAAAACGATAATTTCAGAAGAAGCAACTGGGGTTATTCCATTTCAATTTTCAACATTATTATTCATATAGTCTCATTATTATTAATAATAAGGAGTGTTAATATTTAATTAACAAATAGTGCTGGGACACAACTTGCACCGCTGGGGGGTTTTTGCGTCATAATCTTTTTATTTTATTTACATATATTTGTAGGTTATTTTACATCCTTTATTTTTGCTTTTTCTTCCCACGTGAATTTATTTAATCTTATAAATATAAATTTATTATGACGTTGTGTTTATTTTTAAATTTAAACTTTTTAATTTAAATATTTATGGTAAAATTTTTTGCTTGTTAAGAAATTTTAGAAAATACTGTATAGTACTGAGTTTCAAAATGTTACATTATATCCTTTTGATTCTTCTTAAAGTAACTATTCTAAAATCTTATAGTGAGTCTTTAAACCGGATAATAATTTTGTGTCATTGGAATTTGGAAGAACTGATTTATATATAATCAAATTCTGGTAATTAGGTAGAACGTTCTGAATACTATGTGTATAGTTTAGTGGGATGGCTGAAGAGTTAGGGGGGAATTGGGTGGTTATTTATGTTAATGTTGTTAGAAATTTGGGTAATGATTTGGTCATTATATGTAATCAGCAATAAATAACAGTATGTTATGCAATAAAGTGGAATTTCATTATGATGTAATGTAAAATAAGAAAAAACTAAAGAATTAAAATTTAGGTGGAGGCAAAAGCATGAAGCATAATGTTTTTGTATATTTATATTTAGTGTAAATTTTTTGTCCCTCTCCATAAAATTTTTCTACTTTTATCTTCATCGTGGCATATGATGAATGTATCTTGTTCCTTCTCTTGTTAAAACTCCTATACATAATTTTAATTGTTAAAATAATCTAAAAGTTAAAAAAGTAATATTTTAACAAGTTATGTATATAATTTATTTTCGGATGACATTATAGCCCTCCTAACCTGCCATGACTTTGATTTGTCACAAAACGACTTATTGGCCCTCTTTTGTCTGTGGGGTACTAGTTTGAGATTAGTGTAAACACTGTAATGTTTGGTGTGAGTGTTACAAAATAATTTGGGTTGGGAGTTGGGACATACTCCTATATAAGTGGGATTGCTTAAAGTCACACACTCCTGATATTTTTTGAAAGTATGATATGATTGAAAAATCTTGAGGCAAAACTATCCCAATTTATGGAACTTTTCTCTATATTAAGTATTAACTATTCTTAATGTCACAAGCTCTTGTCGAAAGTTCTCTAATCTTGGATAGAAGAACTATGGCCTTCAAAATTTGTTGACTTTTAAAATTGTCACATAACTCAATCAAAATTTGTCAACTATCGAGTCCACCTGCTTCCTTCTCCACTGCTAACTTCATTGCCACCATGGGGTGTTTGGACTTTGGAGCCATGTTTTGAAGACAAAACGTGTGGCTAGATTGCAATAAGCACGGCAGGATCCATTTGGATCAATTTCTCATGTTTAGATTGGCGCTAAACTAAAAACAAAAAGCTATCTAAACGTGGAAGCTAAAATTTGTAGCTTATGGAGTTGCTACCATGGAGGGAAAGAAAAATGTCGTACGGGGGAAGATAAAAATAAAATAGAATGAGCAATGCTACCTGGGATAAAAAAAAGAGGCTAGTCCAACATTGTTGTATTGAAAATAAATAAATAAAACTACTCTACAAATCCTTATAAAAATATTCAAAGAAGGAGAAAAGGCTAAATAATAAAAATTTAGCAGCAACACAAATAGCCTTATCTTACTAGGTGAGGTTGAATAAAAAATTATTAATCAAAAAGTCCCGCTCAATAACTTTTCATGTCTCCTTCTCCCTCTTTTTTACGGACTCCATACCGGTTAATCAACCCTCATCATTGGTACATTTAATGGTCTTTTTTAAACGTATCCAAACCACCTCAACATTGGAAAAAGTTCCTTTTGGAAATTTAGTTGGTGAGCATGACCAAAATTAGATCTTATATAATTTTTGATTTATATGCATTTTTATTTATTAAAATTTTGGGAAAAATTATTATAGGTCCCATGTAAGGAATTTAATTAAGATGAGGTCCCACGAAATCACATAATTAATATAAGGTCCTGACTTAACGGCCATTTGCTGTCATTTCCGTAAGCGTACGGGTCGTCAAATTTAGAATGTAGTATAGGAAAAAGTGTCGTCCGCAAGGATTGAGATTTGAGCAAGTTAATTAGTACTATTCGCGTAATTATTAGAAGTGAGTAAGAATTGATTTAAGATTAATTTTAAAACTAAAGATTAATTGCAAAATGTCATAAAATAGTGAGATGGTTTGAAAACACACTTGTCAAGATAAATAAAAGCCTAGGGGTACTTATCCCCATTTCACTTTATGAACTAATAAATTCCTTCCTTTTTAGCAAGTTAAATGAATCAATGTGTGTGTCCAAGGTTCAAATTCATTTGAAAAAACTTTCTCAAGTCAAAATCAAATTTCTACTTATATTAATTGCACAATCTTTTGTCACAATTAATACAAGTCATAAATGCCAACCAACCTCCTATAGACAATGTTAGGTTAGTAATTATATCTCTACATTACTAGCTAACAATCCATTTAAAACCATAAACTTCAAGCCTAACATACTTTCATCCAAGTTCTAAAACAAAATACTCTTTCTCAAGAAATACTTCATTTAACAAAGCAAGTGGTGATCAAGCACTTGAAGAATAAAAGCAAGATGAAAATACACACATATACATTCATTCATTGCATCAAAGAAAGGAAATACAAAGTTCAATCCATGAAATGGTTCAAAGTAACCCTAGAAAAGGGATTTAGCTACACATAAATGTATCTAAACTTAAACCAAAAACTGGAATGGAGTTCATAGTATAAGAGAAAAGAAGGAAGAAGAAGGGAAACCGAGATGTAAGAATCTTCAATCTCTCCGGGCTCCTCCAAGTTTCCAAGCACTTCCCAAGCTCTCTCTTGCAACTCTTAGCTCCCAAAAATCGTGCCCCAAATCCGTTCTCTCTTGTTTCTTCGAAACCCTAGCTTAAAAATGATTTTTGTCCGCTTCAGTTTACTCAAAACGCGTAGCAGAGGCTTCCGCACGGCGAGCTGACAGGTGACTTTTGGCAGAGTGATCCTCTCCTGGCTGTGAGCTCGTCGCGGCGAGCTCCCTTATTCTCTGGTTGCTTTGCTTCTGTACCTCTATCTCTCTGGTTTCTTTTTAGCTTGTCCATTGGTCCACCTCTTCCTACATAAAAATAGAAAGAGGGTTGATGAGTTCTACAAATAACTCAAGTTTATATCCATTAAGCTCCACATTTCATTCACATATAAAGTTCCTCTTTTCTTTCTTTCTTTCTATTGACTTTTAACTTCTTTAAACCTTTTATTCACAAAATTTATTTACAAAAGTGAGGAAAAGTGTGATGAAATGAATGAAATATAGGAGCTTATCAGGTCCCTGCCAGGAAATTGTGAACGGGAGGCCAAAAGTTGTTTTCCTAAACCCAAAAAGTTGGTATCGTTTGAACTAAAGATAACAACTTTTTGCCTGATGATAACTTGGAGCCTGACGATCACAATTTCTAAACTCTTGATCAGTAACAACTTTTGACCTACCAATAACAACTTATAACCAGGCAATAACAACTTTACGGGGTCTGAGATTAATTATGTGATTTCGTGGGACCTCATCTTAATTAAGTTGATTATATAGGACATATAATTAATTTTCCATTAAAATTTTAGTAATTTCAATTATAATGTTAATTTCACTTTTTCTCTCTAAACTATAACAACATATATGGATTATATATTTATATATGTGAATTATTTAATTAGAATCATGTCATTTTTAATCATTTTTTTTACATAAACTTGTTTTTCAAGATAATTATCCAAACATATTTAAAAAAGGCATATTAAAAAAAATCACTTCTGTCACGTCACAGCTATTCTAAACACATGATGATGAGTAGCTTCATCCTTCATTGATAATGAATACCTAATTTTTAATCTATAGCGTAGGGAATTTATTTCTTGGGTGTAAAGCGTAGGAAACTGTCCAATAGCTTGGTGGTCCATCTTGCCAGATCTTATCCCAAGCATTTGGATTAATGGGGTGGTAAAAGTTACTCTCTCCAATCTTTATTATAAGAACCCAAATTTTGAATTGTTTTGATCCAAAATATAAGAACCTAATTTGAGTTATCCCATTATTTAATACATTTTTTCCTATTTTACTTCAACTCTCTTTCATACTCATTAATGCCTATATATATATATCTCTCTCTCTCTCAATATCCTATCATAAATAAGGGTAATATTGAAAAAGATCTATTAAAAACATATTTATAATTTTTAATTAACTTATTAAGAAGCGCGATTTGGTTATCATCTCTTATAATAAGGACTGGAGGACCAACACATAGTTCGCCTAATGGTGTAAAGCCTCGCTAGATTCCTTGAGGTCTAGAGTTCGAGTCCTGGAGTAGACACTTGTGTCAGGAGAGGAAGCTACAAATCCCGAAACTTGATTAGTTGGTTACTCGGATGTCTAGTAATAGGATCTAAAAAAGAAGCTAATTACTAGTTAATATATCAAAAAAAAGGACTAGAGGTAATACTTCATAACCATATAAGGTTGATTTTAAATCCCACCAATGTGCAGACTTTAGTTGATAGACAACTTGTTATTAACTCTATAAGCGTTCTTTAAGCTTGGAGCATGCATTATTGACCCTAATGAACCTCATGACCCACTTGGAGCATGCATTATTGACCCTAATGAACCTCGTAACCCAATTGAAGCATACATTATTGACACTAATGAACCTCATGACCCAACTCATTTAAATTTTTATACAAAGAATTTGAAAAAAAAAACTGAACTTCGTCCATCATTGGTGTAGTTGTGCAGATACTATAATTTGTTGCTAGCCCCAATTGGATCTATTTAGTTGATGTCAATACTCTATTTCATGCACAACACTTCAATTTTAGGATGGTTTCAGCATCTCTTTCCCTCTTTTGTATTTCTAATAATTATATTGGAATAAGGGTCAAATTTACCCCGGAAGTTTCAACCAAGGATCACTAAGTGTCCAGAAATTTTTTTTAGGATCAATTTTACCCCGAAAGTATACAAAATGTATCAATGTTGCCCCACATCCTACATGTCTTGCCACTTCATAATCCATGTCAAACCTATTATATGAGGTGGTGCCACCTCATAATCTTCTCTCTCCCTCGGTCCCTTGTTCAATATTTTTGGAACCCACAACCGTGGGGTCTGAAACTCATCTCCTCTCAGTCTTCTGCGCATGGTGGAGCTCAATGTGTTCCCGCCGTCCTCCTACACACACAAATCATGGCAATCACAACACACCCTTCAGAATCCTTAACATCCCAATGGTCACCGTCAGGTAATACATCAACCACACAACAAATATCCATTAATTCCTCCATCTTGGCCATCGCCATGACCACCACGGCCTCCACCTCATTCTTCAATCTCCACCATCACAAGCCACTGAAGTCGTCGGCATCGGCATCCCTTTCAACCCATCTTCCCATTATGGAACCCAAGCACCAAATCATGCACAAGCGAAAATCTTTGTTTCAATTCCTTATATGCCTAAGCCAACGCAAATATGAAAAGAACAGAGAAACGCCTGTCGAGAAGGTCCATGTTAGGTAGCCATTGAGTGAATGGGGCTAGCGGAGGTCACCGATAGCACGAAAAGCGGCGGCAGCGGCGAGTAACATCGGGAACTGGAGAGAAGGATGGTCAGGGAGGAGATTATGAACATGAATGATGTTGTGTACTTCATCTTCCGGTGCTAGCTTTCAGTGGAAGTCGACGGGTGACGTTGGCGCAGGGAGTTTTTTATTGGACGGGTTGTTTAATAGGTGATGAATAGAGGGCATTTAATGGACGAGTTGTTTGGGATTTTGAGAAGACTGAGAGGGGAATGGCATGGATTTTGAGCAGGTGAGGGTATGTGAGTTTCAGACACCATGATTGTGGGTTCCAGAAAGATTGAACAAGGGAGGGAGGGAGAAGGTGATGAGGTGGCACCACCTCATATAATAAGCTTGACATGGATTATGAAGTGGCAAGACATGTAGGAAGTGGGGCAACATTGATATATTTTGTATACTTTCAGGGCAAAATTGATCCTAAAGACACTCAGTGATCATTGGCTGAAACTTCCGGGGTAAATATGACCTTTATCCCTAATTAGATTTAAAATGTTTATTCTATTCGAACAAATTGGCCTTTGCGTTTGGAAGGACATTTATGTTAACACCAAAATGACTTGGACAAATAGTAAAGGTAACAATGTTCTACAATTCCACTATCATATCCCCAACTGTGCGTTTCCCCTCACACCCTTGTATCATTTTTCTGTAGTAACCACAGAAAAAAGAGTTAATATACATTTTTTACCCTGAAAGCTTTCATCGAGAAGCAATGTCATCCTATAAGTTTCTTATAGTTGGAATGTTAGCGCAAAACTTTGAAAATGGAGCAACGTCTAACTCAAATTAACAACTCAAATGATTAATCATTAGTTGACCTAATTACACTGTGATGACATGCCTACATGACATCCAGGTCACTTTCCCTGCCACAACACCACCTCATCTCATCTTTAGGTTTTCCCATTCCTCCTAATCTCATATTCTCCATCAAAAGGGTCCATGCATATAAATTTGTTTGAACATCACATTCAGATTTTTTCCTCCCTCTCATTGAATTAAAAAAAAATAGAGATATGATTCAAAGAAGAATCTACGTTTATGGAGATATGAATCTAGAGTGTTTTGTTCTTTCCCATTAAAATCTAGATTTCAAAGGACAAGAAGCATGCAACTATTGTAGGTGTCATGGGTTCGGCTACAAAGAACACTGATTTTAGGTCAGGTTAGTGGGTTCAAATCTGTAACAGGAAAGGATGAGTCCTTTAAGGGAAAAGTGTGACCATAAAAAACTTTTCAACCACAACCTGACAGGTTGGCATGTGTGGTAAGTACTCTTGTCCCTTAAGCAAGTGGAAAGGGGTTCGATCTCTAACCTTTGTGAATGGAGCAAATTTACAGCCCAGCTGTTTACCCCCTATGTGGGACTTCAGAACAGCAAGAAATTAGGTCTCATCTGACACGCATGTGAGGATACCATGGGAAACCCAAAAAAAAAAAAAACCTTCTAAACCACAACTTCATTTAGAGTTGGGACTTTGAGTGATAAGACTTGTTTCTGATAAGTTTATGAACAGTAAGTGGATACGTTAATGGCGCTTGAATGCTTGCCTATGATCCATCGAAGTAATCAAAGCAGAAGAATCACATTGATAGCCCCTCTATTTCACTATCCTCGTAGACACCCATATTTAGAGGAGGCTAATCAGTACCTGTGAAATGAAAATATGCCAAAGGAAAACTTCATATCTACATCATTCAAAAGGCAACGCAACCATATATACCAAAGAGAAATCAACTGTTCTTTCTGATTTTGCATAAACAAAAAACTCAACCAACAAAACAGAGATTACACACATGCGCGAGCATATATATACACAACAAACTACTTTCTTAGCCTGACTAGCTTGCTTCATGGATTTAACAATATCTTCAAGTAATGGTATTCCCATTCTGTAGTTTAGTGAATTGCCTTAACCCTTCAATATATACAGCTCGAAGTCATCCGTCCACTCTAACAAAGTAATCTAAGCACACAAGGAAAACCAACATTTCTTTAAGCATTCAGTAGTATAGGAAATAAACAGATGCCAATTTTTTTTTTTTTTTTTTTAAAAAAGAAAAAATTACTGAGCAGTAGGTAGGGAAATGATAGGAAATTGTAACAAGAATGGGCATTTTTATAGAATATGAATAGGAAGAGGGAGAGAGAAGACATCTAATTTATAGAATAACTCTTTTACTATAAGGTCTCATTACATGGCAATATCATGAAGACATGAACACTATATACCTCAGAAGGCTTAAAAAGGACACATGCTTGATTCGTTATACCCAACAAAGTTGCTTCCTTCCAAGATCATCCACCAACTGGGTAACTGTAAAGAAAAAAGGTACTCCATTGCATCAATAAAACATTGATTGTATACTCCCAAAACAAAAAGTAGTTGTTTCACGTTATATCATGTCTTGTAAAATTCAGCCCATAACGCCCAACTAATACAGAAGTAATGTTATCGAAATAAGGCTCCTTGAGTTAACCAACAACAGGCTCCTGGCTTTTCCTCAGGTTCTGCTTTTATGGCTCAACAAAATTATAAATAATACCATTTCTTCAATTTAAAATGAAACAGTGTAATTTAGTCAGATACACATCTAGAGCCCTCCAATCCTTAATATAGGAAGTTTTAAAAAAAATGCCATATTAACTAATTTAACCAACCTACTTAATCTAATTAAATTAGGTAAATAGGTCCTATATTTAGGATCAAAGAGAGTTTACAAGTCCCATATATTTGAACTGAATTGTGGGCTCAAAAGTAGGTCGCTGCCATTGCTTCCACTTGAAACAGCAGAAGCTTGGTGATTCCCCAATCCAAGGTTTCCATTACCTTTGAAAAGCCCATTGGAAATGCCACGGCACTGGCTGTACTTCGAGGAACTGGTTTGATAGAGAAGATAGTTGCACAGGTTTCGTGAGGTCAAAAATTCTATACACCTGTATGTATGACAAGACATAACACTTCAAATTACATAGAGAGACTTAAAAATTCGGTCAAGTCACTGTGCGCATGCTTCCTAGTTCACAACTTAAATTGCAATTGCAGTAGATTTGATCATCAAACCATAGCATTTATCCATCAACTCAAAGTAACAAGGAAGAATTTCATTGTGGTCCAACAAAAGCTACTTAGTTTCTAATAGATCCTAAAAAATTCTGAAATTTCAGTTTAGAATTAAAGGGCAAAAATGAAATTATGTTTTGATGGTACATGACCAAAATTCCCTTCCTTCAAACTTTTAAAAAAGCCCACTATAATTAGCCTCTGGAGCACCGTCGCCGGAGAATAAATGTTCCAATAAGGTGGCATGTTGAGGGGGCACTGAGCCAACGACCCCTTGGCACACCAAAAAGCTTATAACCGCCATACTATCATACCCATTCAAACATTTTGTGTGAAAATTTATGTATGTAATAAACTTACATTAAAACTACTTGCTTGAGTGCACTTGTAAAAACTTTAACATAACTTGTCAATTTAGCTATGCTTATTTGTAAATTTTCTATGGAAGAATTTGTTAAATTCCCTGAATTTTTTTGGACATATGGGAATTAAGGAACTTCTATGGCACAATAATGAAATTCTCCCAAATAACAATTCATCAATTTCTTTCTTGAAATAAACTGATATCTGCTAACCCAAAACTTGCAAGTATATTAATCAAACCAAGAACAAAATTTTTTTTTTCTTTTTTTTTTTTTGGGGTGGGGGTAACTGAAATCAATACGGACAAAGAAAAGAAAATTGAGGATAAACTTACCAAAGTAGCATTTATAGTATATATTCTGGATGGAACTCCTCATCAAACAAATTTGGAAATCTTTCCTTAGTCCTGATTCCCAGATCATATAATTCTTCTTCTCCTTTGCTTATTAGGTCAACAGCACACTTGAGCTGTCCTTTCCACGGAGATTCCCATCCATGTGACCATGAAGGAATTCAAGGAATTCTGTCCAAACAATCTAGCTCAACTTGAAGAAATGCCCTATTGGGAATGGGGAGGAGTAGTTGGTCAATAAGCTCCTTCCTCTATACAGACATGTAGACACAAATCCTAAAAATTTGAATACAATTAATATCAATTGTGTCATCAGTACATTTGCGGCACTTTCATTCAATAAAAGCATTGAACAATTTAGCCAATATATCTATATCATAACAGCATTTGAGTGTAATCAACTTCCCTTCTCAAAGATGCGGTTTTGCAATGATATACTAAATCACAAGTCAAACAACTTCAGTTTCTGCCTACATCCTCCGACAGTAAGAAAAAACGTAGAACTAATGAGATGTCGGAAAAGAAAAAAGAAGATTTTTGTTTTTTATACTGATGAATGCAGAGTCAGAGTGGAAATGAAAAGAGGTCAGGATTTCAGCAAGACTTGAAGTCTTTCAATTCTTTGCCAGTCAATCCTGGCCAGAACTACAATTACTAGCAGGCAGATCCAATCTGTCCTGAATTCTTACAAGAGTTACATGGCTCCTATGGGGGAAAGAAGCAAACCTTAGTGAACAAGAAATCCTAGATTTGGCAATCTATACACATTAAAAAGTAAAATCTCACCCCCTAATAAAAGACATAAGTGGTTAATGTCTGATGGTCTCTAGCCAAGTGTGGCATAGTGTACAGTTAAATCTAGAATAGTGTTGAAAAATGCTAAATCAGAAACCAAATAAGTGTTTCATTGATGCCTATGAAGCATTTGCAATTGCAGCGGCGTGAAGAAGTTCATCAGGAGTTGCGGCCGGATCAAGGTCCCAACACCTCTCTGGCAAATTGCCCGTCTCTCCCTTCAGCAACCAAGAAGGCACTTGGTGTGAAAAGCGTAACATTTCTCTTCTTGGTATCCATCTGACGGCTTTTTTGTCTGCATTCGTTTGATACACTGTTTTAAATCCAGCCAGCTTTACAAGGGGACTAACACAAACACCAAGCTCCTCAGAGTAATCATCAAGAACCTCCACCATTTCGTACTGATGCCTCACTTCATTGGGAGTGGATCTGTTCCAGTCCGTAGACCAATTTCGATAAACAGCCCAAACATCTCCACATCTGGGATATATTCGGATACAACCGCCTCGACCAGCCTTCTCCCGTGATAGAACATGAGAGAAAATGTTTACCTGGTCAACAACATCAGAATGGTATGCCCTGAAATTTCCACAGGATTTCGTAAAACCAGAATCTATCCAGTTCACTGGGCCAAACTCACTGTCAGTTTTTGAGTTCAGATAACTAATATGAATTTTAAATGGATTGACAGAGATGACCTCACGGATTAGACAATATAAACGAGGCATGCCATCTTCCTCATCGTATAAAGCCCATATCTGCTTTGGCTTGAAACATTGCTCTGACCTATCTTGATCAAAGTCATGAAAATCAGAATCCGGGACAGTTATTGCAACAGCAGTTTTCCTATGCTCTAATTGATGGTCAGAAACAGTTAGACCTGCTCTTACATATTCCTCTCCATTGACTTGACCAACTTCTGCCTGATATTTTGCTTTCTCCCCAACAGCAGGTGCATTAGATGCCAATTTCATCTCTTCCAGTTTCTTCTGAATATCTTTCTTGGCCTTCTCAATCAGTAATTTTCTCGCATCAAATGCTGGTGCCATGGAAAACTGCTTAGTTAGAACTTCACTTGCAGAGGGAAGTTTCTGGTCACGTGCGATGCTTTCATTCCCATCAGCCAATCTTGATTCTGAAGCAAATTTCAATTCCTTTTGTTCACAGCCATTCCGGAAACTGGCTGCCACAACAACTTTCCTTTTTTTATCAGGTCCAGTGGGCTTATTTTCCTGGGGCTCATTACAGCCGAATGACACATCTGAGTTTACATTGGGTGCAGTCTCTGCTAATTGATGCCTCTGATCAGCTGCTGGTTTGATTCTCGGTCTTCCTCTCTTCCTATTTCCGTTAACCTTACCACCAGAATCAGAAGATAGGGTAGTTGGACCATTTCCATTGACATGTCCAGCAGGGCCCCACTGAAATGAAACATTCGAAACATACTCATAACCATGTGGAGAATGATATCCAGGGACCCCATTGCCGTTGAAATAGGTAGCACTGGTAGGCATATATGTGATGTTATCAAATGAATGACCTCCTCCATACCCATTGCCTGGCACATATGACCAAGGGGAATAAGGGAAGGAACCATTTGCTGGGGCTGCCCCAGTTTCAACAGCAATGAAAGCTCCTCGACAGTTCTTACATGAAAGTCTCTTATTCACGTACTTACGCAAATACTCGTATTGGACTTTACATGAGGTGCAGATGGTCCAGAAAGTATCATGCCTACCATGAGAAGTTGATAAATTGAAGCATTTGTTATAACCTGTAGTCCCTGCAGAATGGACTGATGAGAAATTTGTCTGATTGACCCCAGCAGCCAATTGAGCATTTCTCTTGAGATCATAAGAACTTCGCATTGCATTATCCGATAGCCAAGTCCATGCTTCAGATACCAGCTTAAAGGCCCCATCAGCTCCCACACATTTGTTCTTATCCGGGTGAAGCAACACAGCCAGCTTTCTATACTGTTTCCTAACAGTCTCATTATCTGCTGAAGGTTTTGTACCAAGAATAGAGTAATAATCTAGTTCGCCATTATATGTTGCCTCAGAAGCCACATAAACTTGAAATGTGGCCACCATTTGAGGTATTCCCTCCAATTCAGGACATAATTTTTTTGCCTTTAATGCATAATTTTTGGCACCTGCAAAGTCTCTCAGAGCAAATCGTTTCTCAGCAATCTCTATTGCTTTAAGCGCCTCCTGTTTGCTTGCTTCCATGTAGACACCGGGGGCACTTCAGAATTCCACTTTTATAACAAAAGTTATGACCAGCCCTCCATAACTATCCGTCTCAAAGCTTCCATCCTCTCATCTGGCCTGTGTGTTGGCGAAACTTTAGTTAAAAAGCAAAAGTTTTAGGTTTAAGGCTAAATTTTTTTTTCCTGACATCTTAAAAAACAATACATAATACTCTCAACAATTACTCAAATCCCAGCCTAAAATCAAAAGTTTATTTTGAAGGGGGAAAATCGTCAACCCAAATAACAATGTAAATATACATTAGCAGCAAAACTTACTAGTGAATCAATCCAACAAAAGGTCACAGAAGTATAAAAAACAAAACACTTCGATGCTAATTAAGCTTTCACTATTTAACCCAGAGTGGTTCCCAAGCATCGAAGACAATGCAGAATAGATGCAACAACGTACAATTGCTTCACCTCGAGAAGTGAAGGTGCTGGTTTTGAAACAGAAGAAAATAACTGACAATGAAGACCGAAAATTGAGAGAGAGAAAGGTTAAGAGTGGAAAAAGAAAGACCACCTCACCAAAGACAATGAAGATGAAGCTAAGCTAAGAGTGAGTGAGAGCACCTGAGAGCAGTGAGAGAGTGAGAAAGGCGAGAGACTAAAGAGATGTGCCAAGAGAGAGATTGCGGCGACAGAGATCTGGGAATGAGCTGCGAGATAGACAGACTACCCTGAAAATTTCCCAAAAACCAATCATTTCCACTATCAACAAATAAATTATCTCATCCCTTGAAAGTTGAAACCCTCCAAAAGAGGAAAAGTACCAAACTTCGGCAACCCAATTATCAAAACCTAGGTTTTCGCACAAGAATTCTTAAAAATCTACCCCCATAACTTAATTAAACAAAAACCCGATCGAATAAAAAAAATTACAACTACAGTAGCAGCAGCAGCAAGAAAAACAAAACTCACAGAGACTGAAGCAAGAAATGGGGATCGAAGACCTAGATCGCCACATGTACTTGGGATCCCAGCTTAAGCAAAATCTAACAGAGCAAACTTCGAATCTCACGACACTGAAATCGTAAAACAACACAAACCAATTAAAATTAAAATTGGTAAGTAGAAAGTGAAAGTAAGCTATAAATAAATGGAAAAGTTGAAGAAGGCAAGAGAGATTTGTACAGTAAAAATTAAGATTCGGGTCCGATCTGAATTCCGGCGGATGTGGCGGCGATGGATAGGAGATTCAGACGATCGCCGATGAGAGAGAAAGGTGAGAGGTGAAACCAGAAGAACTGTTCATTCAGAAATAAAAATTAAAATGTTGATAATTTTCAGAAGAAGCAAATGGGGTTATTATTCCACTTCAACATTACTTGATATTGATATTGATGATTAATATTTAATTAACGAATATAATACTAGGACAGAAAGTGTACCACTGGTGCTTTATTACGTCATAATCTTTTTACTTTTTTTACTTGTTTGTAGGTATTTTTCATCCTTTCTTTTTGTATTCTTGCCCATGTGTATTTATCTTTAATTTATCACGTCAGAATGTTTATGTTTATTTTAAACTTAACACTTTAATTTAAAGATTTATAACCTGGTAAGAATTTTTCAAAAAAAAAAAAAAGCTGTATAATACTGAGTTAAAAAAGTTAGTCTTTTTTTTTTTTTTTGCCAACAAAATGTTACAGTTTAAAATAATTTGAGTGACCACTCCTTTTGATTTTTATTAACTATATTCTAAAATTTTATAGCAAGTCTTTAAAATGGATGATAACCTTTTTGTCATTGAAATTTGGAATAATCGATTTGTATATTATCAAATTTGGGTAATTAGGTAGAACATTGTGAATACTGTGTGTATAGTTAAGTGGGATGGTTGGGGTTAGGGGGAGATTGGGTTGTTGTTGATGTTAATGTTGCTATAAATATGGGTAGGGTAATGGTTTGGTCACTATTTGTGATAATAAATAACAGTAGATGGAGTGGAATTTTAATATTTACCATCTTTAATGTAACACTAGAAAAATTTAAAGAGTTAAACTTTGGTGGAGGCAAAAGCATGAGCCATAATATCTTTGTATGCTTATATTTAGTGTATTTTTTTTTGTCCCTCTCAGTAACTTTTTCTATTTTTGTATCCCTCGTGGTACATGATCACTGCTCATTCTCTCGTTAATACTTAATACCATTGAATATGATTTTACTTGTTGAAATAATCAAACAATTGAAGCAATAATATTTTAACAAGTTTTGCATATGGTCTATTTTAGGATGGCATTAAAACCTTCCTAACCTTCATTGACTTTTGATTTGATTTGTCTCAAAACAAATTTATTGGCCCTCTTTCGTACATGGGGTTATTAGTACTTGAGATTAGTATTGACACCATTGTAATTTTTGGTGTAAGTGATTTGGGACAATTTGGGTTTAGGATTGAGACATGTCACATGGGTAAGGTTGCTTAAACTCACCCACTCACCCCGGTGTAAAATAAACTGTCACAAGATTGTAAAATTTGAGACAAAACTAAGCTAAGTTCATCACAAATTTTGAATAGAAGTAGCCTTATACAAAGTTGCCTTAGATTAAGACTTGGCTATTTTTCTCCATTTCCATCGTTATATGCTTTTGTTGAAAGTTCTTTCTAAAATTTTGCATGGAAGAATTGTGACCGTTGAGATTTGTTAACCTTCTTTGAGAGCACCCAATTCAATTTATCCGTCATCGATGCCCAATGCTTTCTTCTTTCTTCTCCACTACTATATTCATTGCCACCGCCATTGTTGATGGCTGTTAGCTTCATCCCCCATCGTCCACGATGTCTAGCTTCCTAGACTAATCATGGAGAAAGAGACACAACCATCCCGGTCAAAATCACGACAAATAGGATACTAAGTTTTATCAAAATGAGAAGATGGAAGAAGAGACTAACAACCATGCAAAAACAAACGAAAGAAATGATCGAGGGCTAATTTCAAGTATTTCAATAAATGCACATCTCATGGTGATAATTTGGTTGTCCAGTGCAGACAAGGACTATTTATATGAAGGGTATTATTGTCCTTTTATAATTGACTACTGATTATAATATAAAATTGATACAGTCATTTTATACAAATTTTCTATATACATGTAATTTTAAAGCCCCACACGTACTCCTAATCTCACTCTTGTTGCTAATTCTGTTATAATCTCAATCTTTCATGCATGCATAGGAAATTGGGCCATTGAGTAATATTGAACATAAGAGGATGCTTAGTTTATAAATTAAAAAAAGATTGTATACATTATTTAAATAAAATGATTATGCTCCCATCTGAAGATGCTGACTTGAAATTATGTTCGCCGTCTCCACAATGCCTTGTTTGTATTGTATATAATGTCATATCCATGTGACTGACATCATCTTTAATCATAACATTAATTAGGTATTCAGCCCCCTTATTTTTAATCTACCATACCTAGAAATTGACTCTCTCGAAGAGGCGAATTGAACTAAAACATCCTTCATACATCCTAACGTAGGAAATTGTCCAGTAGCTAGGTGGTCAGTCTTGCCAGATTCTGTCCAAGGCATTTGGATCTAATGGCTTGGCTCAACTTGAAAAAGCCCAAAGAGGCTCCCATGAGTCATGACCAAAGTAATTAACTAGAAAAATAATTTAAACTTGGTTCAATCCTTGAGGAAAAATATTATACTGTCTCTATCGCCACTCGAGTCTATTTGATTAATGTCAATTTCATGCACAAAGTTCTACTCCCGCTATCCCTAAATACAAAACATAATTATCTAATTTGATTAGATTATAGAAGTTAATTTAGTTAGTTAAATCATATAATATTACCAAACCATCCTAACTTTAGTTAAAATCATATAATATTACCAAAACATCATAACCATATACTTTTATTCCCAACCTTCTTATCTTGCTTCTTCATTACTCCCTCCGTTCCTAAATATAATATCACTTTAACCTTTTCTGTGGAAGTTAAATAAGCAAATTAGGCCACTAAATTATAACATATGTCACATATAATTAGATTATAGGTTAGTTTATATGTAGAATAAATTAATTTTGAGGAAAAAAGATAAATATAGACGATTTAAAGTGATTAATTTTACATCCTTAATTTCTCCAAAAAATTCAAAGTGATCTTATAATTAGAACAGGAGGGAGTATTAAAGAGCATGATAGGGACAATTTAAAGAAAAGTTGAGAAAAATTATAAATAGGTCTTATATTTAGGAACAAACTCACCTCCCTTTTCGGAAGGGAGGAGAGAGTATATAAATTTTAGGATTGTTTCGTTATTTCCTTCACTCGTTTGTATTTCTAATTATTTTGTAAAGTTTATTCTTATCGAACAAATTAACCCCTGCGTTTGGTGGGACATATATATGTTACAATGTCAGCACCAAAATGACTTAGATTGGAACCTAACAGAAACATTGTTCTACAATTCCACTATCATATCAACTATATATGTTTCCCCTTACACCCTATATCATTGTTTCTACAGCAACTAGGGTAAAACATAAATATGACTATTACAATGCAAGTCACGAAGTTGGATGATATCTCTCTATTCTATAATGACATAATAGAAAGCTTAAAGAACAGACGAAAATTTATAAAAAAGAATACTTCGCTACACACCTTTATGGTGGAATCAGCAAAATCCCTGAGCAAACTAAAGCAAAGCAGAACAATAACAACACCTAAAGCACAACGTGTATGCAGCTCTGAATTCTCTACACGTTAGGTGGAATCAAGCAGCAATCTTAAGATGACAAAGACATCAACCTGCAGGCTGTAAAATCTTTCTTCAAGTTGGCACCTCCCATGCTGAAATTTAGTAAAGTGGCACCAACAAGGAAAAGAGATAAAAGAAAATTATGGCTCTTTTTTCCCCAGTAAACAGACTAAAGTTCATCTCTGCAGGTGTTATCACCTTTTTCTTGTGAGAAAGGCATTTGAGAAAACCCATCGTCTGAGAGCTCTGCATTCTCATTACAGATTGTATGAAACTCATGCTTCTTATGAGGCGTAACTACTTTTTCCTGTGTAAGAGAACATAGAAATCAGAATACTACAATAGAAGCATTCCAAAAACGAAGCATTAGAGCACGATCATTCAACTACCTTGAATACTTCAAATGGACAGAAATCAGAACCGTGACAAGCCTGTACAAACAAAATCATAAATGGTAACAAAATTATCAATGCCAAGTTTAAATAGGATTTCATACACCAATTTTGAAATCCTAACACAACTGAACAGCATATAATTTCAACAGCTTACTGGCATGGGAATGGGATGTTCATTGTGCAGCACTCGCACAAAGTAACTGCTGGTGGATTTGTCTACAGCTGGACAGCTATAGAGGACCAACATGTTGTTACCGGCAAAAGGTGCCACAATGCTTCCCCGCCATTTTCTTTTCTGTGGAGGCTTACGAGGGAGCTGCAGAGGTTGCTCCTTCTGAATTTGTTCAAATTCTGCAAACAGCCAAAGTGACAATGACTATAAGCAAACTGCAAGTTGCAATTCCAAAATCATATGATCCATGATTTAGTTTTCATTTATTCATGCTATCACATTAAAAGCCTCACCAGATCCTTCGATAAAAAGACCAAGCAAGCATGAGAAAGGAACTACAGTTTCAGCATGGGCAAACCGAAGTCTTGCCTTTTCATAGCTTCCAGGAGTTTGGTTTTCTACCAAAATAACAACCAAAAAGAATATGTCAAAGGAAAATTTCATGCAGACATCATTCAAAAGGCATAGCAACCATATATACTACAGAGACAACCAGTGTTGTCCTTTGAGACTTTGCATAACCAAAAGTCAACCAATAAAATCGTAGAAAGTTCAATATGTCAAAGGAAAATTTCATGCAGACATCATTCAAAAGGCATAGCAACCATATATACTACAGAGACAACCCGTGTTGTCCTTTGAGACATTGCATAAACAAAAGTCAACCAATAAAATCGTAGAAAGTTCAAATTTTAATATGACAAGGCATTCAGTGAAAAATCCATATAATATGAAATGCAAATGAAAAACTATCCCGGAATGAACCACACAAAAAAAAGAATATACATAAATTCATTACGGCAAAGTTCCCTATCTTTTGTGCAAATTCATTTGAGAGTTTGGTCCATCAATGACGAGAAAGACACCATCCAACTGATAGAGCATTAAGTATCAAGTAACGTGCAGTGAATTTGAGGGATTGAATCAATCTGCTTTTATTTCATTAGTATTTATTTTAATGGTTAGTTAAAAGAAGCACAGGTTTTAGGAGCAGGTGCAGTCTGTTGGAGTTATCAACTGAGTCAATTATGTTTTCTAAATAATTTTATTAAACATTGTCAGATTTGTCATTTCCCTAAGTCATACTTTATTGGGCTAAAATTCGAGGGAGTCACAGTTATTTTTCTATCTGTAAATATTGAAGCTCATTAGATGTAGAAATCATTGGAAATTTAATTCAATATTTGCATTTATTATTGGAGATTCCCCTTAGGTTTATTAGTTGTATGAGTTTAAGACCCTTACTCATCTTCTACCAAAGATTTTCCTTCATCCTTATTAATTCATGAAGTTAGATTCTAATTTTATAATTTAATAAAGACTTTTCATCCTTATTTCTCTCTACCTATTTGGATCCTATTGCCTACCCAGAGAGCCTGAAATAATATATCTATATATATAAAATACCTTCTTTAGCCTGAATAGCTTGCTCCATGGATTCAACAACATCTTCAAGTAATGGCACTCCCATTCTATAGTTAATTGATTTGCCATAACCCTTCAATATATAACCCTCCAAGTCATCCGTCCACTCTAACAAAGTAATCTAACCACACAAACAAAACAAACATTTCAAAAAGCATTCAATAGTACAGGGATGAATTACTGAGTACTAGGTAGGGAAATGATAGGAAATTGTAATTAGAATGGGCACTATTATAGAATAGGAATAAGAAAAGGGAAAGAGAGAATTCGGAACCTGAATGGCACTAGTTCGTTGTTAACGTTGAAAATTGATTTACAACAGCCTTATTTTAAAAGATTTTGTGTTAAGTGACTAAAATATGTGAGGAGTCTAGTCTCATAAAGCGCAAAAAAACTATTTTAGTCAAGTACTTATATGCCAACTCAAACATTTTTATTTTGTTATTATTTAAGTGTGCACATCAACCTATTTATTTTCCTTTCTGTTTCACTATGGCTAGTCAACAGCATCAATATGTTGAAGAGATTTGCAGTTCTATATCAAGATGGAAAGACCAAGTCAAAATTGGCCCTATAAGATCAGGTCGAAATTAACTCATTTTCAAACAACTTTAGTACCAGAATACCTCTAATATAGAGAATAAATCATTACTATAAGGTCACATATTCCATAGTAATATTACGAACACTATATACCTCAAAGGGGCTGAAAAGTCTACATGCTTGATTTGTTATATCCAACAAGGATGCTTCCTGCCAAGATCAACCACCAATTGGGTAATTGTAATCAGTAAAGGAAAAAAGCAACCTCCATTGCATCAGTAAGATGTTAGTTGTAAACCCCCAAAACCAAAAGTAATTGTTTGATGTTTAAATGAACAGGGGCAATGCACAAAGATAAGTGATAACCTGTTTACACAAAAACCAAAGAGAAGATATATCCTGCCTAGTAAAATTCAGCCCATAACGCCCAACTAATGAGGAAGTAATCTCATCAAAGATAGGCTCCTTGAGTTTATCAACGGCAGGCTCCTGGCTTTTCCTGAAATTCTGCATTGATAACTCAAGAAATTATAAAATATTAACAAAACAGAAACAATCAAAAAATTCAAAACTAAACACAGTTATATATGTCGACTGTAGTATCTGTAAGTAACATAGAAGATCACGAGCAATCTCTAACATAAATAAAATAATATCCATTAAGGTAAATATCATTCCATCGAATCCCATTTCTTGAATTTTTCCAACTAATCTAATAATCTTGCACGAACTTTTATCAATAATTATGCTGCCTATGATTCACCTCCAATATCTTCCTTACAAACAAAAAAGAAAACTCTCATATTCAACCTTCAATATTCATGCAGATGAATAAAGTGTAATGTCTTGATGTTAACAAGCAGAAGATAGTATAAAAGATAAACTATCAGCCGGGTCTTAGTCTAGTAATGACCTTCCACTGTCACTAAATACATACACTGCTAATCTAACACTAATTTCTGATCATCTACCAGAGTAACAACTTTATGATTTTATTATAGAGGGCAGGGGATTGAAAGAGAAATAAGGATATCAAGAATAGTTCATGAGCAGGGTGACAGATAGAGTTTGGATGGTTACATAATGTATTGTAGAACATAACAATCATATGTACATAAAGAAATTAAAAAATATGCATAGAATTAGATAAAAACATAATTGAACCAAGCACACATCTAAATTGCATATTAAAAGGCCTATACAGCCTGAATTGTGGCCACAAAATACCTTATAGTTAGTACAAGATTCAAAGAATCTCAGATGTATGTCGCTGGCACGATTTTCACTTGTAACAGCAAAAGCTCGATGCTTCCCTGGTCCAAGGCTTCCATTACCACTAAAAAGCCCCATTCCAAATGCCACAGCACTAGCTGATGTTCGAGGAATCTGTTTGATGGAGAAGATCATTGCACAAGTCAAAAATTCTATACAAGCATAAAAAATTCATTTCTTAATTCACAGCCTATGAATCATTAAAGGTGCTATTCGTGTTAGACACAGGACAACATTTGAATGACAGGACATGACACTTTAAATTGCATATGAACATCTAAAAATTTTGTCAGGTCATTGTGCCCATGTCAGAGTCCATGCTTCCTAGTTCACAACTTAAATTGCAGTTGCAGTAGATTTAATCATCAAACCGTAGCATTTATCCATTAACTCAAAATAACAATTTCTTTCTTTCTTTAAAAAAAAAAAAAAAAAAACTGATCTCGGCTAACCCCAAACTCTCAGTTGTATTAATTCCACTAAAAAAAAATGAAATACCAACTCAAATCAATCTAGACGAAGAAAATGCATGATAAACTAACCTGAGTAGACTTTATAGGATATATGTCTGGATGGTACTCCTCATCAAACAAATTTGGAAATCTTTCCCTAGTCCTGATTCCCAAAGCATATAATTCCTCTTCTCCTTTGCTTATTAATTCACCACCCTTAAGCCGTCCTTTCCAAGGAGATTCCCATCCACGCATCCATGAAGGAATTCTGTCCAACAGTAAATTTTTCTTTTCTGCATCACTCATCAGTAATTTCAGATGAGCTTCCAAACCATCTAATTCTCTTATCCTTTTCTTTGTAGGAGATCGAGTTCCATGTCTTGCCTAAGAATATGAGGCAGAATTAGCAAGCATTTTCCATTGCGTCAAATTGACAGACAATTTCAATCACCCATTGTCACAGATAGATCATTTTTTTTTTTAAAAAAAAAAAAGGAATAGGCACGAAAGTTAGTAACAAAGCAAAACTATTTATCTAAAGCTGTCCTCCTATTTCAAATTAAGCCAGTCCACTATGATGCTATGATTTGCATCAGTGGAAAGCTCAGCAATTGGTAGGGAAAATTACCACAAGATTTAAATGGATCGGGACACATCCTTCAGGAATATTAGAGGGAACGAAGGAATTGTCATCAATATCTTTTACAACTCCATATCTGCAGTGAGAATCAATGAACAACCAAACAGTCTGTTACAAACGAAAACTTCAACACTCAAAATTCAATGCATAACTGTAAATTCAATGATAACCATCTCAGAGCAGAAAATTTGGCAAGGTGAGAATGCCTTATCACAAATCAATTATTTCGTTATCTAAATTCAATTAACCACATGTTTGCGCCCTGTGCATACTAAATCGAGTGATTTCCTAATATTATGAATCAGTTCAGAATTGACAGAGGCACACAAAAAAATCTAGATCAAGGCGTGAGTAAAGAAATGAAACGCAGGGCTAGTATCTATCATAACATCAAACAAAAACAGCTTAATTCCAATTAGGCAGAAAGCAATCAGAAATTAGGGTAAATGAGAAACAAGGACGCGACTATCTCAGACGTACAACCGATGATCAATAGTGATGTAAAAATGTCGGAAACAGGATTAAATTTTTTTTAAAAAAATGAGATAGAAATTTGGAAGAGACCTGGAGACAGTAGAGAGATGTTTGCGGACATCGAAATCTTCTTCTTCTGCATTGGAATAGAAGCTAAGCTCGGAGGAGAAGAAAAGTATGACGAGAATAAGCAAAGCATGCTTCATTGTGAAACTGTAGAACGAATTATGAAGTTCCGAATTGCTACAATTTACAGTAACGGAGAGGAACGATTTCTTCAGATCAAAGAAAAGAAAAAGAAAAGGAAAGAGAACGTTTTCTGGAACCAAAAAGTGACAATGGAGAAGGTTCTGGCTTCGCCGTTGCAAACGCGTCACTCCTCACGAGTCCGCTTTGGTTGTGCGGGTAAAGACATCACCTGAGTTAAAATTACATGGAATGAAATTAGGAGTTTCGGTTGAGGTTGAGCGCTAGGGGTTTATTTTAGGGAGAATTGTAAATAGGTCCAAGTAAGAGAATTAAGTTAAGAAAGGTCTATTGACAACTCATTCACTTGTTAACTAAGGCTATTGCAGTTGTTAATAGCTGTCATTAACAACTCCTTGGGACCTCTCTGAAATTAATTCTCTTACTTGGGATCTATGTGCAATTATCCCTTTATTTTTGGGAAAAAGACAGTAAAATCCCTCTGAATATTATAAAGGACAATTTAGTCCCTCAATATTTGGAAATCCCATATCAGACCCTGGGGAGGAATCTAGGATTTCTAATTGTTAGTAAAATACTTTTTTGCCCCCTTATAATAAGTGGAAGGTTGCTCTTCTCTCTTGTCTCGCAAGCTCACCGACCTCTGGGCTTCATTTGCCAATCTCTCTCTAGTCTTTCTAACTTGTTTTCTTTCTCTTTCAAGAAAAATCGGTCATGAGTTGCTCCAATCTGCTCCAAGTTGAGTTATTGGCCATTGGGTTTCAACTTCAGTGGTGGGGTTTTCTTATATTTCACCATTGAAGAAGAAGACAAAGGAGATAAATGCACATCCCCAACTCTTACACTCGCATGAAGGGATTGTTGGTCAAGAATACATGTAGGGTGGGCCCAACCTCCTTGGAGACCCTTGTATGGTGTTGACCGCCGATGCCAAGCCTCGTCTCCGTTGGACCCAGGACCTCCATGAACAATTCGTCGGTGTTGTCACTCAGCTTGGGGTTGCCAGCAGTTAGTATTTTTCTCTTTAACTCTTATTATTGGTCTTTGAAATCCCTCTCTGACCTGTGGGTGTTACATAGCTGAATTTACATTGTATTATTGTATACCCAATTGCCTTTTCTTTTGGAACCAAATGAGCAGACTGTGCTGCACCCATTTGATAGAGGAAATAAATTGAGTTGCTTTGATAAGCTTGCTGAGTCAAAACTAATGGGAGAGCAAATACAAGTGATAACTTTTCATCTTTTGACCCCTATATTCGCTTTTTTCTTATATATTATGTTGGAATGATTAATTCTAATATGCTTTTATTTGTCTTTGCGAATTCAAATTCCAACTTTGTTATAGTAATCTAATAAACTTAAAAAAGTTTATTTGGTTATAAAGAATACCCCTCCCTTTACAATAATTGTTTTTTCTCATGAAGTTTATTGTTTATGCTTTGTTATGACTGGAACGCGGGATGAGGTTGGGACAACAAGTTGATGAAGATGAATTTATGTTGAGATTGGCAGCTTTTATAACTTTTAGATGATAAAATCTAAATAGAAACATGTCTTGTTTAAGTAACGTCATGAATAAGTGAATTTAGAAATTGATTACCCTATTTATTGTCTACACTATCTATTGTCTTAATATCATTGATGAATTTGATGGGGTATGAGATTCTCATGTTTAGTATAAGAATTGGAAGTCAGTGTAAAATGGATCCAATTGATATTATGTAAGTTGGCACAATTGAAGATTTAAGGATGTGAGGTGCCTTTTTAGCTTGGATGCATGTTAAATGCTAGACATTGCCTGGAACCATTTGATGAATGATTTAAAGAAGCATTTGGTGTTGTTAATTTGGCACATTGGTGAATGATTTAAAAAAAAAAAGCTATCAGGTTCTGTACCATAGCTCTCAATTTCTTTTCTCATATTCTCCCTCATTGTGGGAAGTCGTCATTGAATCGTTGATCTTACTGTGGCACTGGAAATATGTTGGATTGTATGCGCCAAAAGAAATGCTGGCTTTGAAATGTTCAAGAGCAATGGAGATGAATCAGTTTAGAAAGCTGAATACTTAAAGAGATTTTAATACTTTTCCTGTTTATGGTGGGATTATGTTACGGACTTTATTGAAGAGAAGGGGCAAATTATTGCTATAAATTAATTCCTCAATCAAATGGTGAAATCTGACTGATAAAATGCCTTTAGAAATATTAAGATATTTGACATGTTACCTCATTTCGAGCATATTTGATTTTTTTCCTGAAAAAATTTCAATTTCCTTTTACATTTGAAAACCTTAGTAGTTTCAATGAGTTAATAATTATGAATCAAAGACTTGTGTACACTTAGGATGGTGGCTGATTTTCAAGTTAAGTTTAACCACCTTGCTAATAACAGTAGACAAGATAATTTGGTAATGGAAAATCTATGTCAAGCATTTTAATTTGAGAAAGTGCTTCTAGGTAAGGACAAGATAACTTGGTTAAAAAAATTTTCCTTCTGGGCAGGGGACTGAGTTCTATATATATATAATGTTATGTTCATGGGTAAGGACTAGGTTCTATATGTATTTGTATTATTGAATTCATAATATAATACTATGTTGTTGTTAACTAATTGGGGCTTTCTAACTGGTTGAGTTCTTATTCAGGGCTTTTCTTTGCAATACTGGGAATCATCTTGTTCATTCCGGGTTTCTACTATACGTGGATTGCTTATTTTGCCTACAAGGGATACAAAGGGTTTTCTTTCTCTAGCATACTGCCTATGTAGCTGGGTCTTTTATATCAAGTTCAAATATCATTCTGTGCAGATCGTCAAGGATTGTATGTTTTCAAGTATCAGACTGTGAATCGATTTAGACGAGCCTGATTGTAAATTGACTGCACTGAATGTTACTCTAGAACTTGTATTTGTAATTACTGTGACAGGTTGATCAAAGTTCTATTTTGTTGTATTGGATAATTTGTATGAATGGAGTATAGGACAATTTGACAGGTTGTAAGTGTTCCACTTTTTTGTTGAGTTGAATGGAATATGGGACAAAATTCTCTTTTTTGTATGTTTCATTTGGTGAATTTTGTGGTCTACTTACAGGTTTCTTTGAATATATTTATTCAAAAGCAAACTAATTTTTAACAACTTCTTCGTACATATTAACAACTTTATCGTAGCAATTAACAAGGTCTGAATAGCGATTAACAGCTTACAACTTTTTTGCTGGCAATGTGAATGGGATGTTTGCTCTAAGCGTTAACAATTTATTCGTACACATTAACAACTTTATCATATGATTAACACGATCTGAATTACGATTAACAACACACATAGCGATTTGTTACTTATAATATACAAGGCCTTAATGCTTGGGATGACGTTCTTAACTCTTGGAGTGTTAATCACATTGACATTGCTAGCAATTACATTCTAAGTTGTTAATCGCTAATTAGATGTTGTTAATTCTGACGATGAAGTTGTTAATGGCTGCGACAAAAATCTCGTTCACATTGCAAGAAAGGTCTAAGTTGTTAATCGTTATTCTAACGTTGTTAATTCCTACGATGGAGTTGTTAATGCCGAAGATGAAGTTGTTGATGGCTGGGGCAAAAATCTCATTCACATTGTAAGAAAGGTTTAAATTGTTAATCGTTATTCCGACATTGTTAATTCCTACGATAGAGTTGTTAATACCGAAGATGAAGTTGTTGATGGCTGGGACAAAAATCTCATTCACATTGTAAGAAAGGTCTAAGTTGTTAATCGCTATTCCGATGTTGTTAGTTCTTATGATGGAATTGTTAATATTGAAGATGAAGTTGTTAATGGCTGGGGCAAAAATCTCATTCACATTGCAAGAAAGGTCTAAGTTGTTAATTGCTATTCCGACCTTGTTAATTCTTATGATAAAGTTGTTAATGCCTACAAAGAAATTGTTAAGAGTTATTTGTTTATATATTCAAAGAGACCTATGAATAGACCAAGAAGAAGCATAGAAAAAACAAAACTTTCTCCCATACTCTATTCAATACAAATTCAACCTTTCATACAACATACCAAAAGGGAACTTTGTCCCACACTCCGTCAAACATACAAAAATATGAATTCTTACAACTTGCCAATGCTTCTTGTTAACTCTTACAAAGAGTGAAACATACAAAAAGATGAACGCTTACAACTTGCCAATGCTTCTTGTCAACTCTTACAAAGAATGAAACATATAAAAAGTGGAGCGCTTACAACTTGTCAAATTGTCTCAAAACATGTAAATTTCACAGTAACTGCAACCATAAGTCCTAGAGTAATATTCGGTGCAGATGATCTACAATCAGACTTGTTTAATTCGCTTCATGGTGTTTAATTCCCAGCCAAGTATATATTTTATGTCAGAAAAGTTCTCTTTCTTGAATGTCTTGTGTTGGTATGGTTTTCAAGACAAGTATCTGCAAACAGATTGGACACTCTTTGCTCCTCTGAGACCTAAAGATAAAAAGGTATCATGTTAGAAGCAGTCCATAATATTATTGTCTATGTGGGTGAAAAGCATAGCTCCTGTATAGTATATTGATAAAAAACATAATCTTCCTACAGAGCAATCGGCCTTACCATTCAATGATCCAGTGCAGATAATATTAATGCTTGCAGTTTGTTATCTGAAGATTTAAAGGAGGTATGTCAATAATTAGTTGAACATTTTAAGACAAAATGTCAAGTTTAAGTGGAGCAATAAAAATAGAAAAACAACACAATTGCCTTAAGAAAATACGCATATAATTGCAAGAAATCACATGGACAATTCACTTACTTCTGGTAGCTTGAGAGTGAACAATTTCTTGTTCTAAATGTATGTTAAATTAATTGATATAATAAAAGGAATAAATATTAAAAACTTTTTAGCAAGCATGCATATACTCAGTAGGAGGCACATGCAATATATATATATATATTTTGGCTTGCTTCAATATGAATTATTCCTTATTACAAAACTAACACGTCAAGCCACAAGTCCCCCACAATTTGTATCAATGAAGACTGACACACAATGATCCATATAGATATCTTAAAAAGATTACCCACCAAAAAGTAATTTTTCATTGATTATTTCCTAACTCCCCCAAAACAAAATGATCCACAATCCAAAAAACGAGGATCAAGGTGGAGGAGGCCAATCAAAATTCTGAATCACATCAATCTCTTTAATTAACAAACAAAACTATAAAGGATGTCATCCTTCAATACCGTAGGAGAAATAATACTAGAACAGTGCCACCAAATCCCCCCAAAAGAAATAAAAAATAGGCACAATTATGACTTGATTATAGACTGATCCTCCTTCCGAAAAGAGAAAACCCAAAACTTTTACAGTCATTACTCAAAGCCTGTAACTTTACATACACGAACCTGAATGCATAAACTAAACAGAGTAAATTAACAGGAGAGAAAAAAAGAGGGTTTAGATCATACAATAGTAGGGTCATCCGTGCTGAAAGGCTCAAGATAATTATTGTATGAATCATCGGAATCATTGAAAGCTTAAGAGGAAGAGAGCTAGAAATGGCAAAGACCTTCAAATGCATCCCCAAACTCAACCCTTTTCCTTACCTCCACTCTTAGGGGGCATAGGTGTCTTTCACAAACATTTGGAAATCCCATTTTCATCCCTAGAGTCTGATATGGGATTTCCAAATGTTGAGGGATCGAATTGTCCTTTATGATATTAAGAGGTATTTTAGTGTCTTTTTCCCTTGATTGTTTTTTCATGTAAAACTTCTGGTCAGTTGTCCCACTCACCAAGGGGAATGAGAAATCCAAAAAACATTATGTGATATAATATTAGAAAAACACTCTAACCAACTATTTTTATTCCTACCCTCCCTCTATTATTTGTTTATTACTGAGATCATCAATAGACAATTTAGGGAAAATACTAGAGAAAATTGGAAAATGTCATATCTTTAGGAACAAACTCACCTCCCCAAATGGGTCTTATGTTTAGGAACAAAGGGAGTAAATGTTTAATTTTTATTTGTACATGTCCATATTGAAAGAGGTAGTTAACCATTATACACAAATTAACATACCTAATGGAGTCATTTATTATAGACAAAATTAATGTGATTTTCTAAGTTTACCCTTACAGCATTTATTATACATAAACTCTCTCCACTATTTACATTTAATATGCATGGGTAAAATGGAAATCAAACATTTATTATCTTGACTTTCACATGCTACCTCTTATAATGTGAACAAAAAAATTCTCATGTTACCTCTTATATTATGGATTGATGGAGTAGTAAATAATGAAAGAGAGAGTTAAAATGTAACAAGAGGAGTTCAGGTAAAAAAAATGTAAAGAGAGGAGATGGGGTATATAATAAAGAGACTATTGCATTGGCGTCCAAAGTAAAAGAATCAATATCACACAAGTTTCAATGAGTTGTTAATGCCAATATTATATTAACAAGTAAAAATACCATGATTAACAAGTTAACAAGTAAAAAACACAATCCACAACTCATTTTTTGGTATTTATTCTTTTGTTTGGGATGTCAATACAAATGTCCATATAATAAATGACATTAGTGTAAAGTTGTAAAGTTATACTCATCTATTGCTTTTTATAAGTCACTTCCAACATGTTTCACATAGACCAAGGAAAACCTTAAACCCCATTAATTATGCATTAAAATCTAACAACTTTTTAACTATACCTCTAGTTAATATCCACCACACAACACAAAAATAAAGTCAACCCATAATAAATAAAGAATACAAAATTTACATCCACAAGAAAATTTTAAAGAGGTGACTTATAAATATAACCAAATAAAGTCATTTTTCACTTCCCTAAATAGGACCAGATGAGTATCAATTTTGCCCATAATAAATAACTTAACTATGTTTCTTTGGTTTGTGTGATTAAGTTGGGTAGCTCTTATAACGTGTACTACTGAGATAGTATTAATAGTTTTCCATCGTAGTAACCAAAAAAGTAAAATAATTAATTAAAAGTAAAAACCCCCTCCCCAAGTATACCCCTCATGATAAATATAAATCATAGTGAGTTTTGTAACGAGTGGCAGTTTAAATTTTAACTAGCAGAAATATATGTATCATTGACCACAATAGTGTGTACTGTAAGAATTAAAAACTTGCTAATAATTTGATGCAAATTAGGCTGGGTTATATCGGAAAAGGAATAAGTTTACTTCTGCCATGTTTGTCCTATTTCGAGCTTTGCCCTATAATTAGGCCAGATAGAATAAATCTGATTTGACTACCATATGTAAACCGAAAATACTAAAAGAAAAGTATAAAATTATCAGAGAATACAGTGGCCATCTCGCAAGCTGAAAATTTTGTAACTTGGAATTGACCTGTTTTATGTTTGCATCAAGTCTTTTTTTAATCTTTTAACTTTGAAAAGTACAATTTTGATCCATTTTCGCCAACACGTTGGTTTCATTTAACGAAAAGTGCCGATTCAACAAATTTAAACGATGATTTTATAGTTATATGCTAACAAAATATGTTTACATTTTAATATCTAGTATAATAATTCTTATATTTTAAAATTTGACTATTTTTATTAATATTTATAAAATTACTTTTTAGATTTGTTGAGTCAGCATTTTCCTTTAAATAAACCTAACGGCGTTAACGAAAAAGGACTAAAAGTACATTTTTCAAATTTAAGGGATTAAAAAAATACTTGATACAAAGATAAATGACCAAAAGTATACTTTAACCAGAAAATTATTGTTCTTCTCTTTTCATAGTAAAGAGACTAAAATGTTGGTTGGGACCGGAGTAACTTATAATTAGTACAAATAAATTGAAACTCACCTCACATAAATCATTATTAAAAAAAAAACTGTTTCTTAAAGTTCATCTTTATGGGTGCTAGCACTTTCTCCTTTTGAGGAAGACTTTTGAGAGATCTCGTTGTTGACTGTGAGCTCTACCTTCCCATTACATGTTGTATTAAACGTGTCCTTCATATGAGGCGTAACTACTTTTTCCTGTGTAAGAGAATATAGAAGTCAGAATACCACAATTGAAGCATTCCAAAACTGAAGTATTAGAGCAGGATTATTCAATTACCTTGAATACTTCAAATGGACAGAAATCAGAACCGTGACAAGCCTGTACAACACAAAATCACAAATATTAACAAAATTAACAATGCTGGGTTTAACTAAGATTTCTTACACCAACATTGAAATCCTAAAACCACTGATCAACATAAAATTATAAAACGTTTGAATTGTAACTAACATTCACCATTTAAACGAGGATAAAGCTATCCTAGGTCCTTATGATTGTTTTCAACATTTTTCACCCCTACACATTATTCTTTAAAAAATTATGGTTCATATAATTTTATAAGGATTTGGATTTAAATGTTAACTTCTCTAGCCGTGGTTAACATTATTAAGTAGAATGATGGGAGCTCTTGATTAGGACTAATGTGATTTATGTGTGAGGAAAAAAAAAATCAAAACTCGCTAAAGTTACAGGGATATGAATGGTAGATTAAACACCTAAGGCAAACTCGTCACATAAATCAAAGAAATCGACTTTGACTTACAAAATCCATTTTCAACTTTCAACATTTGAAGTCATACTCTATTTTCTTACTCTCAAACCAAAACTCCTTAAAAAGTATAAAGAACTGATCGGTGTAATGCATTTAAACTTGGATTATGTTATATCAACTTCGAAAGCTCACCGGTATAGGGATGGGATGTTCATTGTGCAGAACTCGCACAAAGTAACTGCTGGTGGATTTGTCTGCAGCTAGACAGCTATAGAGGATCAACATGTTGTTACCAGCAAAAGGTGTCATAGCGCTCCCCTTCCATTTTCTTATCTCAGGATCATGAGGCAGCTCCAAAGGTTGCTCCTCAATCTCTCCAGATCCTGCAAAATACCCAAAAGTGACAATGACTTTAACCACACTGTAATTAGCAAACTAGCTATTCCAAAGTTCTTCCTTCCTCCGGTATTTATATAGGAGTTATTTAAGTAACTTGGGTTAGATTAAGGAAATGAAATAAGTCAGTCCATTATGACAAACATGATATGATCTCCCCAAAATATCCATGGGTAATGTGATTTTGTCTCAATTTATAAGTTAGTAAATTAGTCTAGGGAAGATAATAAATACGAGATGAAAAATGAATTAGGATATTATGCATTTAGGACTAAACTCATCTCCCAATTAGTTCTTGTATCAAGGACATGAGGTAATAATATACCATATGATTTAGTTTGCATTTATCCATGTGATCACTTTAAAAGACTCACCAGATCCTTCATGAAAAAGACCAAGTAAGCATGAGAGAGGAACTAAAGTTTCAGCATGGGCAAACCGAAGTCGTGCCTTTTCATAGCTTCCAGGAGCTCGTTTCTCTAAAAAAAAAAAAAAAAAAAAAAAAGAGCAAAATGAAAATATGCCTAAGGGAAATTTCATACACACGTCATTCAAAAGGAAAAGCAACCATATATATATATATATATATATATACGCACACACATTACAGTGACACTGACACCATGTTTTCTCCTTTCAGATTTTGCACGAACAAAAACTCAACCAATTAAACAGTTTGCATGTGTGTGTGTGTGAGCAAACAAACTACCTTGCTTAGCCTGAACAGCTTCCTCCATTGACTTAACAATATCTTCAATTAGTGACACTCCCATTTTATAGTTTAGTGAATTGCCATAACCCTTCAATTTATACAGCTCCAAGTCATCCATCCACTCTAACAAAGTAATCTAAGCACACAAGCAAAACCAGCATTTCAGTAAGCATTCAAAGTATAGGATAAATTGCTGAGCACTAGGTTGGGAAATGATGCAAATTGTAACAAGAATGGGCACTGTTTTAGAATATGAATAAGAAGAGGGAGAAGACATCTAATACAGAGAATAAATATTTTACTATAAGGTCTCAGATTACATTGCAATATCATGAACACTATACCTCAGAAGGCCTGAACAGTCCACATGCTTGATTTGTTATATCCAACAAGGATGCTTCCTGACAAGATCAACCACCAATTGGGTAATTGTAAAGAAAAAGGCAACCTCCATTGCATCAATAAAAAATTAGTTGTAGACACCAAAACCAAAAGTAGTTGTTTCACGTATAAAGGAAAAGGAGAAAGGCACAAAGATAAGTGCTCATCACCAACAAGTATTGGTCTCAGTAAAACAACTTTGACCACTTGGGCATAAAAACGATTTTATGATAGCTATGCCCAATTTGGTCTCATAATGCTCGAACCTAACCTAGTCAAATAGTCATACAAAGAAAACAGATAAGCAATCACCTCTTTACACAGAAACCAAAGAGAAGATATATCCTGCCTTGTAAAATTCAACCCATATCGCCTAACTAATGCAGAAGTAATGTTATCCAAGTGAGGCTCCTTGAGTTCATTAACAACAGGCTCCTGGCTTTTCCTGAATTTCTGCATTAATAGCTCAAGAAATTATAAATAATCCCATTTCGTGAATTATAAATGAAATAGTGTTATTCAGCCAAGTACACATCTCATCATGTGGATATTACAAAATACCTTATAGTTGGGACAATAATCAAAGAATCTCAGAATCATGTCGCTATCATTACTTCCACCTGAAATAGCAAAAGCTGGGTGATTCCCTGGTGGTCCGAGGCTTCCATTACCACTGAAAAGCCCCATGGCAAATGCAATAGCACTTTCTGTTGTTCGATTAACCTGTTTGATGGACAAGATTAATCTTAAAATTACACTTGCATGACAAGACATGACAATTTAAATTACATATGAACAATTAAAAATTTTGTCTCAAGTCATTGTGCTGCCTATGTCAGTGTCCATGCTTCCTAGTTCACAACTTGCTTTGCAGTTGCAGTGGACTTGATCATCAAACTCAAAGTAATTAACAAGGAAGAATTTCGTTGTAGTCTCACAAAAGATGCATAATTTCAAATAGATCTCAAAATTTTTTGAAATTTATCAGTTTCGTGTTAAAGGACAAAAATGAAATGATGTTTTGACGATAAGCGACCAAAATTCCCATCCTTCAATTTTCAAAAAAGCCCACCCTAACTAGCTGCCAGAGAATAAATGTTCCAACAAGGTGGCATAGGGAAGTTTGAGCCTATGACCCTTTGGCTTACCAAAAATTTTATGCAACAACCAGATCATCAAACCAATCTAAACATATAGTGAAAAAAATTTATACACTTAATTAATAAACTTAATCTCCAAATCACTTTCTTGTTATGATATAAAGTGTACTTGTTGAAACTCTAATAGAACTTATCGATTTAGCTATGTTTATCTGTAAATTCTCTTTAGAAACTTGAGAATACTATTTTAGGACCTTTTGGGGATTAAGCAACTTCTATGGGGACTACAATGAAATTCTCCCAAATAAGAATTCATATCTTCATTTCTTGTAATAAACTGGTATTGGCTACCACAAACTTGCAAGTGTATTAACCAAACAACGAACAAAGAGATTGGGAAACACAACTCAAATCAATCTAGAGAAAGAAAAGAAAGTTGAGGATAAACTGACCGTAGTAGAATCTATGGTATATATCTCTTTATGGTACTCCTCATCAAACAAATTTGGAAATCTTTCCCTAGTCCTGATTCCCAGATCATATAATTCCTGTTTTCCTTTACTTATTAGGTCACCAGCACCCTTGATCTGTTCTTTCCAAGGAGATTCCCATCGATGTAACCATGAAGTAATTTTGCCCAGCTCTAATTGTTTTTCTTCTGCATCTCTTATCAGGAACGCCAGATTTTTCTCCAATCTATCTAATTCTCTTATCCTTTTCTCAGTAGGAGATCGAGTTCCATGTCTTGCCTAAGAATTATGAGGCAGCATTAGCATAAGATCTACCTCAAACTTTATTCTAATAGAAGACCCTACAATTTTATAAGGAACATTACCAATAGATTTAAGTGGATTGGAACACATTCTTCAGGAATATCAGCAGGAACAAAGGAATCGTAAGCAATGTCTTTCACAACTCCATATCTGCATTGAGAATCAATGAACATTGAACAAACAATCTGTTACAAGTGTTTTGGGACTTGTCACTCTATAGTACATGCCAATTCATGCTAATTCCAGACATGATTTCAACACTGATGAATAAAGGACAAAGAAAAATTTGACAAGACACTAGACTCTATCTCTTCAAAACTCGGTTCTTCATTGAACTTGGAAGCTCAGCAATATTAAAAATGAGATGGAAATAGGGAAGAGACCTGGTCACAGTAGAAAGATGTTCGCGAACATCGAAATCTGCTTGTGCATAAGAGTGGCAGCTTATTAACTTGGAGAAGACAAGTGTCACCATAAAAAGCATAGCATTTTTCATTGTACAGACTTAAGTTCCTAGTCAATAAGATTTACAGCACCAGAGAGCAATGTTTTCCTGCGAACTGTAAAAACAACCGGGAGAATAGAACCTGTTCTGGCTTCTCAGTTAGTGGAAACCAAACGCTTAAATAGTTGGTTTTTTTACTGTGTGTTGACTGTTAGTTGTGAAATTTTGGATTGTTGGTCAAACAATTCACACGTACCAATTATTTTTCTAATGTATCAAATAAAAAGTAAATATAATTTCTACACTTTAGTCCTTCCTTCTAAATAATATTATATTTTTTTTTATTTTGTGTGTAGGTTACTAGGTTCACATGATTATATATGCATAATTATTATATTCCTTTGACAAAACTTGCCCCCTACCTGCTCCAGGTCCTAACCCCACCATTTCATCCTTTTCGTTCTTATTGGCGCCAGTCACAGACATGTTTGTACCTCTTCTGATTAAAAAGACAAAAAAAAAAAAAAAAAACAAATAATGAGTGGTAGGTGGGGTGGAGAGTGTTAGATTTTTAATTTTTTTTCTCCTTATCTTATCATTTAATAAAAATAACTCAATATTGTATGAGGGATGATAATATTACATGGTCAATGATTGTTTTTTTTTTTTTGCGCACTTAAAATGAATATTTTTGTATGTTACAGGACAAAACCACGTACTATAACATATTTATTTTGTATAGAATAGAATTGCCTTAAATAAACCAATAAAAAAATGGTTAAACTTTCAAATTTTAACTTGATATAGGTTAATATTACATCAGTAAACACCATGTGCATGAATTGTTGTCTATATGGGCATTCAAAATTTTGTGATGATTTAAAATTTAAATCTATCCATGATTTCTATGAAGCATTTCTCTACATGCACCTAAAGCCCATTAAACTGTGTAAAAGTGTCACAACTATTGAGTCAATTCATGATGACGATTCATCTAACATGTCATTTAATTTTAGGGTCAACTCAGTCAGGTTTAAAAAAAAAAAAGATTATTGAATCATGACATAATATATTATTAAATCAACTAACCATGTATTAACACAAAGTTTATTGGTATAAGGCGCCGTTAGATCCCTTAGAATCTGAGTTCGAATCTAAAAGGAGACGTTCATGTTGGGAGGATAAGCCATGAACTTCGAAACTAAAGTATAGTCAATTGTTTGGATATCTGATAATATGATGCAGAAAATGCACTGATTGTTGATATATTAAAAAAAAAAATCAACTAACCATATTCCCTACTTTTTATTACCAAACCGAGTGGATTGCCTGCGGCTTCGTTTCATTTTGGCACGCAGGGTTGTTGGTGACTTTTTTAATTTACAATTACAGATAAGAATCGTGCACTGAGATTATTTTAAAATAAATTCACATTATGTTAATTTTTCTATTATATGTAAATATATTTGTATGTATATGTTAATAAATCTCTTCCTTTAAAAAGCAAAAATAAATCTCTTCCTTTTCGACGTTGGAATTGGACTTAGTCAAGGTCATACTTTTATTTTTTAACCTAAATCTTTTTTTGACTTTAATTATTAAATTGAATCAAAGTCATATATCTCGGCAAAAATAATTTGTCATGGTGATGTCTAAAAACAGCACTGAAAGAGACATAATTCTAGGGTAATAGTATTTTTTTCCGCATTTAGTTTCATTTACTATTATTTAATTTAATAAAAAAAATATGCATATTACTCATTGTAAAATATATAAAATAATATATGAATACAAGCAAATTATATAAAAACAAGGATGATCAAGCATCAATTTTATTTTGTTTTCAACTTTTACTTTCTTGGTTATATTAAAGAATCTCAACTCTTAATCATTACTCACGTCTCATCCTATCATTGTCATCTAAGATAGTTTTAGGTGACACCAGTGCTCCATTGTTATTCATTAATTTATATTATACCATATCAAATCATTTAATTGGTCATACCGTTTTTTGTGAGACTAGGAGAGTGGCATCCTTTATTAGGAATAGTAAAATCTAATCTCTCATGAGTGCAAAATGCAAATAATAGACCTTTCTTAATTAGAATGGCGCATATACATGCGTATAAAACAAATCACTCATACATGCACAAGTTATAAATCGAAATCCCATTAGTAAACCAAGTGTACGTCCAAGAATAATAAAGACGTTCAGCGTGACTAATTGAATCCCATGCAATAAGAAATAATTAATTATATACATGCATAATAGCGTTAGTTATATGTTTCATTTTATCTTAATTATAAGATCAAGTTGATTTTTTTTATAGAGATTAAGAAAGCAAATTAAATACTAAATTGTAACATATGCTATATATAATTAGATAGATTATATGTTAGTTTACATGTAAAACATATTAGTTTTGAGGAAAAAAGATAAAAATAAAAACTTTTTAAAGTGATTTATTTTACATCTTTAATTTCTCTAAAAAAGTCAACGTGATCTTATAATTACGATTGGAGAGAATATAATAACAAAAATCGTCTCAAATAAACTATAGCACATGGTTGAGTGTAGGTCATCAATTAAATATGTACATATATGCCAAAATTCTTTTTTCACTTGTTCATTTTGTGATGCATGTATAAATAATACCATAAAAGCCACAAAAAGGAAAAATAAACATCTTAATTTTATCTATATTATAAAAACTTTAACAAGTGATACTTATTATGAAATATCAGACTCCTTGTAATACATGGTATCCACAACTATTATGGCTAGAAATAACGTTTTGGTTGTGGTGTGTATGCGTCACATGACAGAGCAAGAATTGTTGGGGACATCATAAACAACTCGTTCATAATAAGGAGTTGGAGGACAGGTATTATAACAATATTTAAGATACTCAATTGCCTTGTCTTCCTTATCTTTCTTCTTCACATCTTGCACACTCAAAATTGTGGCATGCCCTAGCTTATTCCTCAGCTCTTTCGCCAACTCGACTGAGTCCAATCCATCACCGATCACCACCCATTTGGTCTTTTCCATCTCTTTCCATAGACACTGAGCTCACTCCTAAAACACAATATTGTTGGGATGCCGACTGAACTTGTTGATAACAAAAGATATGTGTGTGTCTATATATAAGTTGGAAGTGACCTATGTATAAACTTATATCCTTTTGTTTTTGGATTAAGATTTAATGTTAACTAAATCATTATATGTATCTTTTTATTAATATGGAGAAAAAATGATTAAAACCATATGTTTGAAATTTTTATTGGTTAGAAGGACTTGATACAACTTTTATTCAGTTGTATGCAACATATATTTAACTATGTATAAATGTTGCCAGAACAAAAGTAATTTGTATAAAACTAAAGATATTTTATACGTGAATGACGAAGAGTCATATTTGTTCAAATTCAAATCCTCCTTGCCAATAAAATTTCAAATAAACAAGAGTAACTTTAATAAATTTTGATCCCTTTATTATGTTATATGCCCTTCAATTCTAAGATTAATATATACTAGCTCTGTGCTCAGAATCAATATATTTCATCATTATCTTACGTGTATATCAAGAAATTTGGAATTCCTTTTGAAGGTATTCAAAGAATTAAGAAACGTTTTAAACAAGTTCAAATTAATAGAAGTAAGAAAATGCTGCAATTTTCATGGCCTTGCTTCTGCTTTTCTCATTGTGGACTTCCACCCATATAGTAATCTTTTTCTGAACCAAATACAAAATACATATATACTTCGAGCGTTACACACTGCATATACATAGTTAAAATCATCTTATAGAGAGAGTAGTAAAATGCTCATACCGGCATGTTTGACGATGTGAGAAACAATTAAAACATACTATTTTGCGCAGAGAGAAGCCTCAATTCAGATATATATATTTATATATATATATAAAAGAAAATTCTCGGGGTTTTGTTTGGTGTTGTGGTTATGGGGAACTAATTAATGATTGTGCGTTTTAAGTACAAATTGATATTATTTACTGTCTTGTTTATATTGACTTCAAGGTGAACCACAACTTGCTATACAAGTCATCAAGACATTTGATCAATTGAGCAGTGTGATATTGTATTTTAGTTTGTAGAATCAGTCCTATACGTATATTACCAATTATATCCCCAATTGTTACCGGAATTTTCAAACTGAACTAAGCATCACATGCCGTGGAAGAAGCCTTGCTTTTTTTGTTTTCTTCGGCAAGTTGATAATTACTAGTTCCTTTCTTTCTTTCTTTCTATATATATATATATATATATATATATAAAATATAGTTGACTTTTTTTTTGAAAAAAAGAAGAATGAAGCGAAATGAGCTATTTAATTATGCGTATTTTATGTGTTACTCATCTATTTCTTATTATAAAAGGTAGTCAATTTTTTTATACATACAATAAAGATATGTTGGAATCATTTATTATGGGTAGGTTTAATAAGGTTTTTCATTTTTACCCTCACTCATTTATTATACACACTTTCTCTCCCTTTCTAACATTTACTAATTTACAAGGGTAAAAATAGAAAATATGCATTTATTACTTTAACTTAATAAACTAGTTTTGAGAAAAAAATTAGTCAAATCAACTTATATAAGTAGCATATTTAGTTTTATTAAGATTTTGAAATGAAGTCATGTAGATCATATATTTAGGAATGGAAGGAGCACTACTTATTTGTTTTCACAACTAGGAATTATAATAGAATATATATAGAGTAAAATACATTAACATTCCTTCTATTTAATAACAATTGCAAAATCTTCTCTATTTTCAAATAACTTGTTCTACATTCACATTTTATTTTTTAAAGTATATGCAATCAAATTTATATTCTTAAAAATAAATTTCTCAAATTCTTTATAAGTTACTTTGTTGATGTATTACGAAGTAGAAATTACTTAAATTAAAATTTCTACATTTTCTAAAAATAATAAAATATTAAACAAATAACTAATAAATATTAAATAAATTGACAAAAGGTAAATTATAGATTTAGCTTGGTTAATGGTAAATAGTCACCACATCTATAAAAAAACCAGTGATTAGCCACGAAATCCATCAGAAAATGGGCCGTTGCTAAAAAATTAGCCACAAAATCTCTCATTTAGCAACATAATATAATTTTGTCTTTATCGACGGAATTCTGTCACTAAATTCCGTGGCTAATTCAATGTTTTTTGTAGTAACGCATAAGGCTTATTCCGATATATTTTTAAAGTAAAAGAAGTATTTTTAGAATCTTTTTTAGGATATTCTTTGACTAGATTAATGACTTGGATTAGAATTAGAGTTTTTAAGATAAAGGAAAAGTATGTCTAATGAAAGCAATATATAGAAGAATATTTTATTATAGTACTATTTTACACTAAAATACATATTGTATATATATAGTTAACACAAGTCTTTAAAATATAAATTTGGTACGCTGTTAGTTTCACGTGTTTTTATTTAATTTATACATGATCCTTTTTTATAAAAAAAAAATTATATATGCTACAAAAAGCTAGTAGTATTATCATTACGCCTTTGCTGGGAAAGAGGTTGTATGTGTGCTAGTAATCACAGATGATAATTATATATTCCTTGTATTGGTTGTTTAACTTAACAAGGATCCAATATAACGAGATGTTTAATTACTTTAAGGATTATCTATATTTTGATATTAGAATGATACGTTATTCTATCTCTTTAAATTTGTTTTCGCACTTTAAAGAGAATATTTTAAAAATATGCATGAATTACAAATTTGTGATGCTATCTGCTATGGTAATCACAGAAATGGACTGAATATGGTCAAACATATATGATGCGTGTTATATTACATGCATTCTAATTCTCAAAAATCACAAGTCTCACTTTCCCTCTTTTATTTTTAAATTTAAAGGAATATAACTATCGACATGCATAAGGTTATATAACTTATAAATAGAATTGAACTCACGGCCTTCTACTTACTGAAAAGTTTTTACGTGACTTGATAATAAGACTAGTAATTTCTTTATTATCTTTTTCACGGAGTGAATTATATTTTAGACTTGCAAATTGAAAATTCACTTGATAAACCTCCCTTAACTAAATTGACTTGGACCTATTCTCATATATCAAGAGTAGAAGAGTTGTTGGAAAACCCAATACTACTTGATATAACTAATTATACCTCTTTGTCCGTATACCCTAGCTAGTTCTTCATTGTAAAAAATTCATTGATCATTTCTAATTTCTTCCAAAAGCATCTTTTAGATCCCGTTGCCACCTTCTATATATTATTCTCCTTTTAAATATGTGTCCATATATATCGTTATCACTTGCAAACTTGTGGGTTCAATTTAAACCTTTATGGATTTGATTCGAATAAAACAATTTGTTATTTGTTTTCATAAAAGATCAGGAGACAGTGATGGTCAATCTCTATGTATGCCGAGGTAGTACGTAGTTTCAAACTTCAATTTTTTTTTTTTTGAGAAAAATATAGTTTTTTTCTATAATGTTATATCAAACTGCATCAAGATCCCTGTAATTTTTTTTTAACTAAAGAAGGGGTTAATATATAACTCTGTCTCTCAAGTCTACCCTCATTTTAATTTTGTTCCCTTAAGTTTCAAAT
This sequence comes from Mimosa bimucronata, assembly GCA_037074515.1. Lineage (NCBI taxonomy): Eukaryota > Viridiplantae > Streptophyta > Magnoliopsida > Fabales > Fabaceae > Mimosa > Mimosa bimucronata. The sequence continues at coordinate 2,320,714 of CM073443.1, forward strand.
AAGATGTTTTGATCATTCTATAAGCAAAATAATCCAAATTTTTACAAAATTAAATAGAGACCAATATTTTAAACAAAATGAAATTTGAAAGATAAAAACTTATGGCTTATTCTTGAGGGATCCATCAAAATCAAAATGAGAATAAATTTAAGGGGGGAAATTGTATTAATCCATTAAAGAATTAATCCTTATAAAATCATTAATTATATATGGTCAACTATAATCAAAGTCTTTGAAAATATGGCGTCCAAATAATAATGATTGGTAATAATAGTGACTTCAACTAAAGTTAACCACAAGTCCAAAGAGTCTAATTTCTTAATAAAAAAATTATAACAACTTCGATTCAAATTCTCCCGCTAGTTCATAAACTCACAACTATGTTTCCCCACTTTTTTAATGACTACAATTAACCTAAAAAAACAAAAAGATGGTCAAACTTACAACTATGTTTAATAATATTTGGACGTAGGGGTGTTCACGGGACGGGACCGGGAGGTCGTCCCGGTCCCGTCCCGAAAAAAAGTGTTCGGGACGGGGTTTCCGTCCCGTGTCCCGTCCCGTCCCGAACTTGTCCCGGTCTCAATCGGGACGGGACAGGCCTTGTCCCGAAACTTTTTTTCAATTAAAAAAATTGACCCAAAAATCTTTTTTTTTTTTTGCAGAGCAACACACTTGGTGGGTGATTTTATAGCATAATTAAATCTCCTCCAGTGCCATGAGCACTCCATATTAATACATAATAAACCAAAAACATAATAATTAGAGCAAAAAAAAGTAGCAACAACTACACATTTAAATAGAATTTAAAAAAAACTTCAAATGTGATGTGTTACACATAGAGCATAGTGGCAGTGGACAAGAAATTTGAGATCAATGAATGGTTGGAACTTAGTTTAGAAGTTAGAGTTATATTTTTTTTAAAAAAAATTCATATATACTCACATATGAGACAGATGACACATGTATTTTTTTTAAAAAATATGAACATATATATATTCGGGACGGGACGGGATCGGGACGACCCCGTCCCGAGTCCCGTCCCGTCCCGAAGCGGTACTCTTTCCCGTCCCGGTTTGTCCCGTCCCGAAATGGCCTGGACGGGAAGGGACGGACCGGGACGGGACAGAGTTGAACAGCCCTATTTGAACGAACTCATTAATTTATTATTCTATAAGAAGCTGCCTTTGCGTGAGTTAAATAATGAGACAAAAATATACAATTATATATGTAACTTATACTTCAGCTTGAGATTCTTCATGAGGATGTCTGATTTTTATTCCCTCTCTCAAAACTGTAAATCAATACCAAATAAAGCTGTTGGTGGGGTATGGATCATAAACAACTTGTTGATAATAAGGGGGTAGTGGAGGATATGCACTGTAATATCCAACATATTCAATTGGTTTCACTTCCTCTTCTTCCTTCTTCTTCTCCTCTTTTGCTTCCACGTCTTGAATACTCACAATTATGGCATGCCCTAGCTTCTTTCTCAGTATATTCACCAACTCGACCGAGTCCACTCCGTCACCGGTTACCACCAGATGGTCTCTCCCTTCTCCTTCTATTGACAGAGTTTATCATGATACCATTGGGATGTCAAATGTGAGTGGACTTAATAACAGGGTATTTGTGTATAAGTTGAAAATATTCATAAACCTAGTCTTTTTTATTGCTCTTGACTCATTATTGTTCTCTCCCTTCTGAGCCCAATGCACTCCATGCCCTACAAGTCTTATTGGAATCAATTAATCTGTATCGTCATTTTGGAGGCCTCTGGTAACCATTTGTGCAGCCATATTTGACCAAAGTTTCACCGCCAATAAGGATAGAAATTTGTAGAAAATGCCATACCATGTAGAAGCTTTTTGGAACATGATCTTGCAGCTTCTTTGACAAAATATTTCACCGCCAAAGAGAGCCTACTGCCATGTAGAAGTTTAAAGTAATTTGTTTTCAACTTTGCTTCTATTTACATATGCAGCTTGGACTTGTCTTATGTGCATCTATTTTGGACTTTATGTGCAGCATCTTTAAATGCTTAATTTGAATTCTAATAGGAATCCCTTTTGGAAGTTATCAAAGCAGGAACGTTTTAAATAAGCAGGAGGACACTTACGGGTAATAAGCAGGAGACTTTCGTAGCCTAGTGGCATGAGACTCTCAAGTAATAAGCAGGAGGACACTTACGGGTACCATTGTAACCTCATGTCATTAGTGTATATTCCCTCTCTAACTCAATTTTCTTTTCTTTTCTTTTTTGTGTGTGTGTGGAATTAAGAGGTTGAGACCAGCGGCCTGAGGATACAAGTATAATAAAACCTGCAACCTCCAACTTATAATTGCTTACATACCAATAGGTTACATGGCCATCGGTCCCCCTCAAACTAAATTGGAAAAAAAAAATCAAAATGAAAAGAAGAAGAAAATTTATTAATTTTGGATTCTAAGTTACCTGTTCTCACTATGCTGCAGGTTTCATGGCCTTGCTTCTGCATTTTTCATTGCGGAATTCCACCTTTATAATTATCTTTTTCCGAAACAATCACAAAATTCATAGACTTCTATCGTTACACACTGCATAGTTGAAATCAGCCAGTTTTTGTGTATTCGTGTGTAAGAGAGAGGGAAATCATAAATAACTTTAAAGTAACCTTACCGCCATGTTTTGACTCTGTGTAACAAGCAAAGAACACTATAATATAATGTGATATTGTGAGGTTGTGCAGAGATAGACAGAGAACCTTAAATTCTAATTGTGTTTTTGTGTACTGTGATGATCGTCAGTATAACTCGATGTGCGTGATTAAATACACGTGAGTGGGATGGGGTTTGTTTTAGTTTTTTTGACCTCGAGGTCAACCTTTGCTTTCTATTTAGTCAAGAGATTAGTTGAGTATTATTAGTATATTATTATATTTTAATTAATTGTAGACTTAATCTGTCTTCAATAATTCATCAATTAACTTTTCCCCCTCGTTTGAATGTCCACAGTGGTCCAAGTAAGCGTTCACACACCCCATGGAAAGTCTCTCTTTTATGTTTTCTTTTTCCGGCCAATAGTTGTTTGTCATTACTTTTATGACTAGGAATAATGATACTTAGTTGTTTGTCATTACTTTATGACTAGGAATAATGATACTCCCTTATAAATATAGAACCTAGTAGACTTTTTTTTTTTAAAAAAAAATGGTAAGAAAATTAAATAATTTACTTACAAAATGATTTGCTCAAATCTTTTCTCTAGATTAGTTTATTTGACTTATAAACTAATATACAATTCATTACTCCCTCCGTCCCATAATATAAGGTCCATTTTTTTTAATGATCTTGTCCCACAATATAAGGTCCTATTTGACTTTGTTTGAGTAATAAATGCTTATTTTCCCATTTTACCCATGCATTAATTTTCCCACACATTCTCTTTCATCTTCTTTTCATAATTACCCCATCTCTTACTCATTCATAAATAAGAACAATATGGTATATTTCCTACACATTTGTTGTTTTTAACTAACTCTACCTAATTTTTTAGGAACCCGCAATTCGGTTAAAAGGACCTTATATTGTGGGACTGAGGGAGTAATTCACAAAATATCTTATGATTAACTGGCTCATTTCATCACTTCCTTAATATTTCCAAAAAAAAAGTTAACTAGGTCTTATATTTAGGAATGGAGGAAGTATAATACCACTCCCAATTTTAAATATAAGAGCTGACTTTTAGTTATAAATGTAACATATTCTTTACATTGTGTCCTGATATTTATTATTTTTTAAACTAATTTGTTTGACTTATAATATGATATATAACCTAATGATGATATGCATAAGTCTTTTAGAAATACCATCGAAGAGCTCGTTAGTTTAATCTAATCTATCAAGTAACTTTATTTTAATTCGAAATAGTTTAAACCTTGGGTCTCGGATCTCGCTTTTCCCAAATTATTTTTTTTAATATCAACTTATAACCAGCCTTTTCTGGGTCTTATTTCCAAGAATCCGTCGAGCAACTGACTACCATAAAATTTTTCTTTGTGTAAGTTAATTCCGAGTGGCCTAAATGCAGAAGAATTAATATATAATTTTTCTTTGTTTCCCTAAATATGTTTAAAAGATAATTACCATAAAAGAGCTTCTCTAAAATCAATGGAACTTGCTATAGTTCAACATTGTTCGAGAGACCACTTCAACTTCGTTAGGTTTAGATGAATTAGCATCCCTAACTAGTCGAATGCTAATCCCTCTCATTTCTAACTCTATAAACACTAGCCTATACTAATTTGAATTAATTCAAAAGCATACATGTAGCCTGACCAGTCATTACTAATCTAACCATATTTTATAATATAATAAATAACTGCCTACTAGTCTAGTTAATAATAAATATGAAAAGCAAATATGCAAATGAATAATACAAATTAATAAACATCTAATTTCTCCATCATCACAGAGACATCAAACAATTAATCTAAATATTAAATAAACTAGACCTAGACCTAGCATCTAGTATAATTGACTTATCAGCATTTACCATATCCGCAAGTGCACCAGTCGTCAAAAGTAGTATAGAAAAGGTTGTTGTTCCAACAGGGATTAAGGCAAAAGAGGATTAATCATTATAATTATGTTATCGATTAGGTTGAGTGAATATTTTTGTATTTTGAATTTCAAAAGTACCTAAAATGCAAATAGCTTGATAAAAATTAAATTGAAACTTGAATTAAGATAAGAGAAGTCTAGGATTATTTATCACCATTGCATTTCATGAAACTTAATTAAAATCCTATCAAGTAGCATTAAAATGAAAATATGTGTTTGTCCAAGGTTCATAAACATTTGTAAATGTTTTCTCGAGCAAAAATCAAATTTATACTCCCATTAAAATGCACAATCTCTTACTGCAATTGATGAAAATTAAGTTTCAAAACCAACCTCCAATATAAAAATTAAATTGAAACTTGAATTAAGATAAGAGAAGTCTAGGATTATTTATCACCATTGCATTTCATGAAACTTAATTAAAACCCTCTCAAGTAGCATTATAATGAAAATATGTGTTTGTCCAAGGTTCATAAACATTTGAAAATGTATTCTCGAGCCAAAATAAAATTTATACTCCCATTAAAATGCACAATCTCTTACTGCAATTGATAAAAGTGAAGTTTCAAAACCAACCTCCAATTGACAATATTAGGTTAGTAACTATATCTCTACGTCACTAACTAACCATCCATTTAAACCCTAAACTTCAAGTCTAACATGCTTCACTTAAGTTCTACACTTAAATTATCTCTTTCTCAAGCATAATGTAAATGAACTAAATAAAAAGTATGGTGGCCAATCACATGGAAGCATTAGGTACAAGATGAAACTAACATAAAATTATCATTAACAACTAAAAGAGGGTAATAATTAGTCTCAATCCATGCAATAGTTTAAAATAAATTAACTAGCTGCACACCATCATCATCTCAGCATCAACAACAATTATTTCAAAATTAAACACAAAGAGAAAAGAGATAGAACGTTTAATTTCATTCTCCATTTCTTCCCTGTTTCAATGGCGTTTTAGACCAAGGGGGAGATGAAAATCGCTGTAGCTAACGGCGACTCCTTAGGTCCTCAATCCAATCGTCTCCACAGTCCTCTTATCCTCCCATTAAAATAATGAAGCAGCACCTTAGGCTAGCCTCTCTCCTACTCTTTGGTTCTCTCTTTCTTCGCCGCCGTGGTGCTCGCTAGTGAAGATAGAAGGCCAAAAAGATGATAAATCATTGCACAGTAGTTTGCGACTCTTTAATCCCGTGAACAGCCTTCTCTTTTTTTGAGTTTTAGGTCTTCTAATTCCTATTCATCAAAACTCTGCGTTATAACAACTGAGTGGAAGAGCAAAAGTGAAACTATATTAAACCATAATAATAATAAGGAGAATTTCAATATAGGACCGTGGTAGCCAATTAATTAAATAGTAGGACCAAAAGATTATGAAATATCATTGCTCCAGGGTCCTTAAGTGAAATTAAATTGATGTGTAAAAAGACAAAAAATGTCCCACCACCACATGGCCTCTCTGACATTCTCTCTCTTCTCTCTCTCTACCACATACAGACTCCACTCATTTTCACACGAACAAGAAAAAGCTCAAATGAATAAGGAAAAAACTAATATAAAAAAGCCTCAATAAAAAACCAAATATTCCTCTCAACCCCTCTCTCCTCTGACACTCTCTCTCCTCTGACACATTCTCTCTCGCTTTTTGACATGCATCTCTCTCTCACACACACACCCGCTCACTTTCACACGAACAAGGAAAAGCTCATATGAACAAGCCTCAATAAAAAATCAAATATTCCTCTCACTAGCTGTCTCATGTAACACTTCGGCCAGGAGAAGGAAGTCAGACAGTGTTCAAATGAATTACTACTACAAATATTTGATTTAAACAGTATCTGCAGCAATACCTTAATTCGTGGAACTGTAAATCTCATCCCAGGTCGACCAGCAAGACCAGTCAAATCATGGTCCATGTATTCAAATACCATATAGATACCACCTATATAATTGTTACCATATGAAGTATTCAGCAAAAAGAAAATGAAGACGAGTTAATATGCTATGGGATTAAAGAAACTAAAGAAATTTGACAAAAAATTGTTCACAGTGGCAGAATCATATAACAAATTAGGCACCGGTGTGCTAATTATTAATGAAGTAGTTAGCTAATTGTGGAAATGGAGACCTGGCTTCCCTTGCTCATCTTTCTCAGGGCCTGAAGTATAAAAAGACCAGTCATTTTAATAGCAAGATGAAAATTATACATCACTTTGGTGCAAAACATAAGTTAACAATCATAGTCTTTCCTAATATAATTGTCAAATTAATATTCCCATGAAGGTTTTAACCATTAAAGTAAATTCTTCTTGTACCTATACTAAATCTGAGAAGTTTTGAGCCTTGCAAGTTTACAAAGGTTCTGAATTTTGTTTTCAATAGGACCAAACAGCACTAAAAGGAAATTTAACATATGCCCAACAATACATATTAGTATGATTGCTTAAACATTCCTTTCATTACTTATTGAGCTTGATTTGAAGATCCAAAATTTATCTAGTAGGCACTTTGACTCCAAAATTTATCTTTCGTATTGAGTCTTGCACTCTTGCAAAATTTTAGAGATGAAGAGAGAAATAAAAAGGAAGGAGGAGGAAGAGAGGAAGAGATAGCCAATGAGAGGAGTAAATTTTCTTAGTAAATAAGAAAAAAACATCCTAACCTAATAACTAAGAGAGTAATTTGACAAACTAAAGGATGCATATAAGCAAGCAAATAGGCAAAATAAGAACATTTATTAAAAAATACCATACCTATTTCTCTTAAAGATTTTAAGGAAAGGAATACCTCAATAACAGTTCCAATATAATCAAGAACTGCTGGGATCTTGGCTTCAACAGATTCAGTATATATCTGGAAATAAACTAATCAATATTCAGATTATTTTTTAACCAACAATGTTCAAAGTTCAATCACAAAATTATTGTAATGATGTGGAAAGACCAAAGAAGAAAGAGCATGTGCAGATGTTAAACTGAACTATTAATCCTATTTTAAACGTACTCTGCATCCAAAACTCCACTGCAGAGCTTCTATCCATACCTTGTTAATAAGATTCTTTTGAGTAAACTTGAGCGTTTCAGCCTCATCTTTTGATTTGGATGCCTTAATTTTGGCTTTAAAAACCTCCAACTGCAAAAAAGATGCGTATAAGTTGGCTCACACTACCTCCACTGACATATGCTAAACATAACTAATACAACTTCCATGTATATATTTAGCAAAACTTCAACACCGTGGTTCTAGAGAAAAATTAACTGGAGTCAAAGTGCCTACTGGAAACAATCATATTGAAAGAAAATTCTGAAACCCCCAAATCGGCGTCGAAACAGAACAGGCAAGAGTAATAAAGAAGACTGAACAATTTACATCAATCCCACTAAATTAGACATCAACTTAATTCCATCAGAGCACAATCAAAATCCTTGTTCATCTTCCACCCAAGAATTTCGGCGGACAACACGAACAAGGAACAGAGAAGAACAGGGGGAAGAACAAAAGATCAATCATAAAAAAAATCAAACATTTAATACCCTTTCTTTACAATAATACTACTCCTAATCATGATTAATTTAAGCTTTCTTTCGAATTTTATACAGAAACTAACAAGAACAAGCTCGGATGAACAGTGCACAGAGGGAGAAATTTGAAGAAATCTTGGTTAATGCTACTCTACTGCTCAAATTCATTCTTGGGGTTTGTTAATCGAACCATAAGCTTCTCTTTCACTAGATTAACAAGCCCTCAAATCCCAACATCCAAATCGATTTCTACTCTCAACTCGCTCAAATCGGACGAATAAAGGGTAGGAGGAAGGAGAGAAGAGTCACCTAAGGTTGCACCCGAGCTTCCATGCGTCGTCGAAGCTTTTCGTCGCCGGAAGTGGCCTCCCCTGTCGTTGGCGGAGGCTGGCCGAGAGAAAGGAAATGAAGGAACCAGAGGGAGAGTGAAGAAAGACGAGAGAGAGGGCTTCAGATGAGAGGGAGGAAGTGAAGAAATTAAGAGGGAGGGAAATAATGTAAAAAATTACACGGGTAGCAAATATAATACCTATTTAGGACTATTTAGGTTTATAGGTATTATATTTAGGTCTATAGCAGCGCTTAAGCGCTGCTATAGGGCCCATGTCATTTAAATTTTTATTTAAAAAATGTCTAAAACTAATTTTAAAAATACTAATTCATTTTAAAAAAGGAAAGAAAATTTAAAAATACCTATTTAGGCCTATATAGGCCCCCTCACATTTAAATTTTATTTAAAAAATGTCTAAAACCAATTTTAAAAATACTAATTCATTTTAAAAAGGGAAAGAAAATCTAAAAATACATATTTAGGCCTATAGCAGCGCTTAGGCCCCCTGTCATTTAAATTTTATTTAAAAAATGTCTAAAACCAATTTTAAAAATACTAATTCATTTTAAAAAAGGAAAGAAAATTTAAAAATACCTATTTAGGCCTATATAGGCCCCCTCACATTTAAATTTTATTTAAAAAATGTCTAAAACCAATTTTAAAAATACTAATTCATTTTAAAAAGGGAAAGAAAATCTAAAAATACATATTTAGGCCTATAGCAGCGCTTAGGCCCCCTGTCATTTAAATTTTATTTAAAAAATGTCTAAAACCAATTTTAAAAATACTAATTCATTTTAAAAAATGAAAGAAAATTTAAAAATACCTATTCAGGCCCCCTCACATTTAAATTTTATTTAAAAATGTTTAAAACCAATTTTAAAAATACTAATTCATTTTAAAAAAGGAAAGAAAATCTAAAAATACATATTTAGGCCTATAGCAGCGCTTAAACACTGCTATAGGCCCCCTGTCATTTAAATTTTATTTAAAAAATGTCTAAAACCAATTTTAAAAATACTAATTCATTTTAAAAAAGGAAAGAAAATCTAAAAATACATATTTAGGCCTATAGCAGCGCTTAAGCGCTGCTATAGGCCCCCTGTCATTTAAATTTTATTTAAAAAATGTCTAAAACCAATTTTAAAAATACTAATTCATTTTAAAAAATGAAAGAAAATTTAAAAATACCTATTCAGGCCCCCTCACATTTAAATTTTATTTAAAAATGTTTAAAACCAATTTTAAAAATACTAATTCATTTTAAAAAAGGAAAGAAAATCTAAAAATATATATTTAGGCCTATAGCAGCGCTTAAACGCTGCTATAGGCCCCCTGTCATTTAAATTTTATTTAAAAAATGTCTAAAACCAATTTTAAAAATACTAATTCATTTTAAAAAAGGAAAGAAAATTTAAAAATACCTATTTAGGCCTATATAGGCCCCCTCACATTTAAATTTTATTTAAAAAATGTCTAAAACCAATTTTAAAAATACTAATTCATTTTAAAAAAGGAAAGAAAATATAAAAATACATATTTAGGCCTATAGCAGCGCTTAAGCGCTGCTATAGGGCCCCATGTCATTTAAATTTTATTTAAAAAATGTCTAAAACCAATTTTAAAAATACTAATTCATTTTAAAAAAGGAAATTTTTTTTAAAAATACCTATTTAGGCCTATATAGGCCCCCTCACATTTAAATTTTATTTAAAAAATGTCTAAAACCAATTTTGAAAATACTAATTCATTTTAAAAAAGGAAAGAAAATCTAAAAATACTAGGCCCCCTGTCATTTAAATTTTATTTAAAAAATGTCTACAACCAATTTTAAAAATACTAATTCATTTTAAAAAAGGAAAGAAAATCTAAAAATACATATTTAGACCTATAGCTGCAGCTCAAGTGGTGATAAGCGAGGCATCTAGAATGCCTATAAAGTGCTTGGTTGGGAGATCGAACCCGTGGGTGCGCCAATGACACGGCCTCCTCCCACAAATGCTGCAGCATTGGGTCGGGTATGCGAGAGCGGCCCCCAACCGAGCTACAATACCTGAGTTGGGCTTGCCAATACCGGGGTGTCCCACAGATGGGCCCCTGGGGTGCCCAACATGGTGGGTTCAGTAGCTGCCAATGCTGGACTCAACAGTTTTGCAAGCGCTGCTATTGTTGCGCTGCAATAGAGTATTTATGTAGTAGTGATTTTAGGCTAATTAGTCTCTGCAATGTGATTTATAAATTGGTGACAAAGGTTTTAGCAAATAGATTGAAAATAGTGATGCCACAAGTAATCTTCCCAAATCAATGCAACTTTGTGCTAGGTAGGTATAGCTCAGATAATGTTATTCTTGCTCAGGAAATTATTCATTGTATGAGGACTAGCAAAAAGAAGAAAGGTTTTATGACCTTGGAATTTGATTTAGAGAAGGTTTATGATAGGGTGAGTTGGAATTTTGTATCAAAATGCCTTAAATCCTTAGGGGCTTCCCCTAAATTTGTGGAATTGGTTTATCAATTTATGTTTTCATCGATGATGAAAGTTTTATGGAAGGGTTATGATGGTGATAAGTTCCATCCTACTAGGGGTATATATACGTCAAGGGGGTCCTTTATCGCCCTATTTATTTGTTCTAATTATTGAAAGACTAGCACATATGATCCAGCATGAAGTAAAGGAAGGAAATTGGTTACCTTTCAGGCTACCACAGGATGGGACAAAGATTTCACATTTGTTTTTTTGTAGATGATCTTTTTCTGTTTACTGAGGCCACAGCGGATCAAGATGGTTTGATCAAAGCCTGCGTTGATGATTTTTGTCAGGTATCCGGGGAGAGAGTAAATGCTTCTAAATCTGGCATTTATTTCTCAAGTAATGTTCACAGCCCAAAGAGAAGAGAATTGTGTGAGTTTTTGGGTATTTGGGGAAGTATTTAGGTGTGCCTTTACATCATATAAAAAGGTCGCTAAAAATACTTATGATTATATTTTGGAGAAAGTAGATAGATGACTTGCGAATTGGAAAGTGAATAGTTTATCTCTTGTTGGGCGACATACTCTTATCAGTTCTATAGCATCAGCCATTGCAGCATATACTATGCAGTCTATGTGGTTACCAGATCATACTTGTAAACAAATTGATAAGAAATGTAGGAGCCTTTTGTCGGGTTCTGTGGGTCCGAATAGGAAAGTTCATCTTGTTGCTTGGGAGGATGTGTGTAAAAGGAAGGAGCATGGTGGGTTTGGATTACGATGGGCAAGGAATCAGAACTCTGCATTTATGATGAAGCTTGGCTGGGGTTTGGTTAAAAATCGAGATGCATTGTGGGTGAAATTTTTAAGGGAGAAATACAAATGTGGTAATGATATTATACCATCTGTGGGTCCTAAAAGAGGAGCATCAGAAACATGGAAAGGTATTTCCAAGGTGTGGGACTTGACAACGAAGGGTCTAGGCTGGTCTATTGGAGATGGAAACCGTGTTAAGTTCTGGGGGGATAAGTGGCTTCCAAACTGGGGGTGTCTAAATTCACTTGCGATGAATTCAGTTCCATCGGACTTTCTACAAGAGTGTGTTGCTGATTATGTAACTAGCTCTGGGAACTGGAACTGGGTGAAATTGGAGAATTTGTTGCCACCCTTTATTTTGAAGGAGATGGAAAGATTCATTCAGATGACAAGAAGCGGTTCGGAAGATTTACCAAGATGGATGGAGACCCTTGATGGTCAGTTTATAGTCAAATCGGCTCATAGAATGCTGGAGCGAGCTGATCAGGTAGTAAACAGGAGTTTATGGAGGAGGAAATGGAAAGTTAAGGCACCCTAAAGATGTAAAATTTTCTTATGGCTCTATTCCGGTAGTTGTTTGTTAACCAATAGGCGGAGAGCATCACGAGGTATGTCTACTACTGATATTTGTCCTTTTTGTCATGGATTCAGTGAAGACATACTCCGTGTACTTAGAGACTGTTCCGTTGCACGAGAATGTTGGGATATAGTGGTCCCTGAGAATTTGAGGCAGAAGTTTTATAGCATCAGGGATTTGAATAGATGGTTGTCATGGAATCTTGGTTTGACAGTAATGAAATGGGAGGTACAATGGTGGAGTGTGTGTTTTGCTGTGCTAAGTCGTCAATTATGGTTGAATAAGAATGCCTTAGTCTTTCAACAGAAAGCAGTAGGTAAATTTCAATTAATTGCTTAGGTGAAGGCTCAAGTCATGTATGCTACTGTTGAGCTGAGGCGGTGCAGCATATTCATTGGAAGCCACCTTTTGTAGGGTGTATGAAATTAAATGTCGATGGTGCTGCTACATGCGGTGGGGCTTTATCGGCATGCGGTGGGTTAGCACGAGACCACAATGGAAACTTTCTAGATGGTTTCATGTTTAATATTGGGCAAGGAACAAGTTTAAGGGCTGAAGCATGGGACGTTCTTTGGGGCTTCAAAAGGGCCTGGGATTTATAGTGGAAAAGAGTGATTCTTGTGACTGATTGTTTGGAAATCATTAAGTTGATGGAAGGAGCTGAGGCTGGGTAGAAGTGCATGGGGATGCGGATCTTTTGTTTGAAATCATCAAGGCATTAATGACGAGAGGTTCCCATTGGGATGTAGAGCTGGCGTGGTGTAGCAGAATGGCAAATGAGGCCGCAGATTTAATGGCTAAAATGGCTCTGGATAAGGGGGAAGGAGCCGAGTTTCTTCCTGTTCCCCCTATGTTTTTAAGTTCTGTTTCAAAGTCTGATGTGGAGGCTATTGTTTAGTCTCTAGTGTGCTGTATTTGTAGTAATATATATATATATATAACAAAACAAGTATAAAATGTCTTAACAAATTAATTGTTCTTAATTAACAAGAGAGGGGTGAATAGCTTGAATAGCTTGCTCCAAGAACTTGACAATATCTTCAAGTAATGACACTCCCATTTTGTAGTTTAGTGAATTGCCATAACCCTTCAATTTATACAGCTCCAAGTCATCCATCCACTCCGACAAAGTAATCTAAGTACACAAGCAAAACCAACATTTCAACAAGCATTCAACAGTATTGAAATAAATTACTGCGCGATAGGTAGGGAAATGATGGCAAATTGTAACAAGAATGGGTACTGTTTTAGAATATGAATAAGAAAAGGGTGAAGACATCTAATACAGAGAATAAATATTTTACTATAAGGTCTCAGATTACATTACAATATCATGAACACTATACCTCAGAAGGCCTGAAAAGTCTACATGCTTCATTTGTTTTATCCAACAAGGGTGCTTCCTGACAAGATCAACCACCAATTGGGTAGTTGTCAAGAAAAAAGGCAGCCTCCATTGCATTAGTAAAAAATTAGTCGTAGATTTCCAAAACCAAAAGTACTTTTTTCACGTATAAACAAAAACGAGAAAGGCACAAAGATAAGTGATCATCACTAGTGGAATGACCTAGACTATCTTCGCATGAAAACGACTTTTGGAGAGCTACATCCACTTGGGACTAATAATGTTCTAATCTAACCTAATCAAAATAGTCATGTCAAAAGAAAAGAATAAGTATTCACCTCTTTACACAGAAATCAAAGAGCGGATATATCCTGACTAGTAAAATCCAACCCATATCGCCTAACTAATTCAGAAGTAATATTTTCCAAGTAAGACTGCTTGAGTTTCTTAACAATAGGCTCCTAGCTATTCTTGAAATTCTACATTGATAGCTCAAGAAATTATAAATAATCCCATTTTGTGAATTATAAATGAAATAGTGTAATTCAGCTAAGTACACATCTTATGTGGATATTACAAAGTACCTTATAATTGGGTGACTTATAGGCCATTTGCGGTCATTACCATAAGCGTACGGGTCATCAAATTTAAGAAAGTGGTATAGGAAAAAGTGTCGTTCCATAAGGATTATGATTTTAGCAAGTTAACTAGTACCAATTGAGCAATTAATTATAAATGAGTAAGAAATGATTAGAATTTGAGTTCAAAATAAAAGTTGCTTGCAAGAAGATATAAAATATATATAAGTGATAGTAAACACACTTGTTCAAGAGAATAAAAATCTAGGGCTACTTATCCCCATTTTACTTTATGAACTAATTAAATCCCTTCCTTTTTAGCATCCTAATGAATTAATGTATGAGCCAAAGGTTTTAAATGCATTTGAAAAAGCTTTCTTAAGTCAAAATCAAATTTATGCTTGCATTATTAATTGCATAATCTCTTGCCACAATTAATGCAAGCTACAATGCTCAACTAACCTCATAATGACTATGTTAGGTTAGTAAATATATCTCCATGTTACCAACTAACCATCCATTTAAAACCATAAATTTCAAGCCCAACATGATTTCATCCAAGTTCTAAAACAAAATACACTTTCTCAAGCCATATTTCATTTAACCAAAGTAATGATCAAGCACTTGTATAATAAAGAGCAAGATGTAAATCCATACATATAAGTTCATTCATAGCATCAAAGGAAAGGAAATACAAAGTTCAATCCATAAAATGGTTCAAAGTAACCCTAGAGAAGGTTTTAGTTACACATAAATGTATCTAAACCAAAAACCAACACTTGCCAAAAGTTCATGGTACACAAGAAGAGAAAAAGGAAGAAGAAGGGAAACCAAGATGCATGAATCTTCAATCTTCAAGCTCCTCCAAGTTTTCAAACACTTCTAAGCTCTCTCTTGCAGCTCCAAAGCTCCCAAAAATCGTGCCCAAGTATTCCTCTCTTTGTTTCTTCGAAACCCTAACTTATATCCATTTTTGTCAGCTGAATTTTAATCAAAACGCGCAGCAGAAGACTCTGCTCGTCGTGGCAAGGCCACGACGAGCAAAGAAGGATAGATTGATTGGCAGAATTGTCACCACCTCGTCGTGGTGAGCTTACGGCGAGCAACTGTTTTTTTTCAGGTTCCCATGTTCTTTTAATTGCTTTTCTTCTCCAATTTTTATCCTTCTTATTTCTCTGATTTCTTCTCAGCTTTTGGTATTTGTCCACCTCTTCCTACATAAGAGAGAAAGAGGGTTGATGAGTTCTACAAATAACTCAAGTTTATATCCATTATGCTTCACATTTCATTCACATATAAACTCTATCTTTACTTTCTTTCTTTCTGTTAACTTTTGTTTTCTTTTAACTCTTTATTCACAAAATTATTTACAAGTGTGAGGAAAAATGTGATGAAATGTATGGAATTTAGGAGTTTATCATTGGTACAATATTTAAAGAATCTCAGAATTTCGTCGCTACCATTGTGTCCCCTTGAAATAGCAAAATCTGGGTGAGCCCCTTTGCAGATGCCACAGCACTATCTGTTGTTCGATTAACCTGTTTGATGGAGAAGATTAATCTTAAAATTACACTTGCATGACAAGACGTGACAATTTAAATTACATATGAACAATTAAAAATTTTGTCTCAAGTCATTGTGCAGTTGTAGTAGACTTGATCATCAAACTCAAAGTAACAAGGGAGAATTTCATTGTAATCCCACAAAAAATACTTAATTTCAAATAGATCGCACAAATTCCCGGCAAGGTGGCCAGTGGAGGTTTGGGCTTATGACCCTTTGGCTCACCAAAAATTTTATGCAACCACCATATCATCAAACCAATTTAAACATATAGTGAAAAAATTTATATCCGTAATAAACTTAACTTCCAAACCACTTTCTTGTTTTGATATAAAGTGCACTTGTTAAAACTCCGTTTCTAAGTATACAACTTATTACCTAATTTAATCAGATTAATGATGCTAGTTAAGTTGGTCAAAATCACATGATATTTCTAAAACACTCTAAACATTTTCATTTATTTTTGCCCTCCATCTCTTGTTTGTTTATTATTGAGAAGCATTGTCTATAAATGCTCTTTAGGAACTTCAGAATTTTTTTAGGACCTGTTGGAAATTAAGCAACTTCTTTGGGGACTACAATGAAATTCTCCCAAATAATAATTCATATCTTAATTTCTTGAAATAAACTGATATTGCTCAGACCAAAAAAAAAAAAAAAATGATAAACTGATATTGGCTACAACAAACTTGCAAATGTATTAACCAAACAAAGAACAAAGCAATTGGGAAACACAACTCAAATCAATATAGAGAAAGAAAAGAAAGTTGAGGATAAACTAACCGAAGTAGAATGTATAGTATATATCTCTCGATGGTACTCCTCATCAAATAAATTTGGAAATCTTTCCCTAGTCCTGATTCCCAGATCATATATTCCTTTTCTCCTTTGCTTATAAGTTCACCATCGCCTGTGTTCTCTGTTTTCCAAGTAGATTTCCATCCATGTAACCATGACGGAATTCTATCCAGATTTAATTGTTTTTTTTCTGCATCTCTTATTAGGAACGTCAGATTAACTTCCAATCCATCTAATTCTTTTATTCTTTTCTCTGTAGGAGCTCGAGTTCCATGTCTTGCCTAAGAATTATGAGGCAGCCTTAGCATAAGATCTACCTCAACTTTATTCTAATAGAAGACTCAATATTTTTTTAAGGAGCATTACCAATAGATTTAAGTGGATTGGAACACATTCTTCAGGAATATCAGCAGGAACAAAGGATTCATAAGCAATGTCTTTCACAACTCCATATCTGCATTGAGAATCAATGAGCATTAAACAAACAATCTGTTACAAGTTTTATGGGACTTTTCACTCCATAATACATGCCAATTCAAGCTAATTCCAGACATGATTTCATCACTGATGAATAAAGGACAAAGAAAAAATGACAAGACACTAAAGGACAAAGAAAAAATCACAAGACACTAGACTCATCTATTCAAAACTCAGTTTTATTTACCTGAGGTTAATTCTTACAACAGTGAGCTTGAGTGTCAAGTATCAACATCCAGGTAGGTGATGGTGCAACAAATTTTCTTAAGAATTAAGGAAATACAAAAAATTTAGATTCCAAAATAATGTAGTTTGTTATTAATTATTGGTCTTCCATGTTAAAAGAAAATAAGCCCAAAGTAGAAAACCAATTGTTTCCTTGGTAACAGCATGAATTAGTATGCAGTAGCTTTGAACCATAGTGCTCTCTTTCAGCATTTGAGAATGTACATGTCTTTTTCAAAAAAAAAAAAAATGAGGACGCACTCCCTTCTTGAACCGCAATATCAAAATGGCCAAAGCTAATTTTCCATTGCAACACACAATAATAAAGTCGCTGATATGTGACTTAAAAGTTACAAGTTCAAATTTTAGAAATAGTCATTTTGTAGACCGAAAACCTGCAAAAGTATAAATTTGCTGATTTATTGTCCTTTGAGTGATTCCATGACCACCGGTAAACTAGAAGGGAAAATCGTTGAATTTCAACTAAATTTTCCATAGGTGGCCCATTGTCATGCGTTTGAGCCCACCACTCTTTCTAACCCATGTCACTAGCCCTTATAATGCTTTAACTTATATAGACTAGTACTCCCACTCATCTAAATAATGTGAGACTTCTTTCTTTTTGACACACCCACATAAAACTCATTTTTCACAACACATTAATTCTACTTATGGGGTAAGACTGTTTACACCCATCTTTCCTCAAACCTCACATAGGAGTCTTGTCAACTGCATCGGCCTTATTCATACTACTCCCTCCTGTCCTTGTTATAAAATATTTCTACTTAATTCATATGTACCAATAAAAAGAGTTAAGAAAGCTTAAAATTCAAGCTATATCCCTCTCAAAACCCGAAGAAGCTGTTATGTCAACATTTTACAAATTGTAATGAGTACAAATCTTCAAGAGAAACACACTCAAAACGCTAGTCAATAGAATTGGAGAGTCATCACAGATATCAGTACAAGTTAAATGACTAAAACTAGAAGCTCAGCTGTTAAAAAAAATAAGATGGAAATTGGGAAGAGACCTGGTTACAGACTTACAGTAGAGAGATGTTGGCGTACATCGAAATCTGCTTCTGCATCAGAGTGGCTGCTTATTAACTTGGAGAAGACAAGGATCACCATAAAAAGCATAGCATTCTTCATTGTACAGACCCAAGTTCCTAATTACTACGATTTACAGCATCAGATCGAGGAATGTTTTCCTGAGAAGTGACAAGTCAACCGGGAGAGTAGAAACTTGTTCTGGCTTCTCAGTTAATGGAAACCAAAAACGCTTAATAAGTTGGTTTTTGTACTGTGTTGTGACTGTTTGTTGTGAAATTTTGGATTGTTGGTCCAACTTGGTCCAACGATTCACACATACCAATTATTTTTTTATTTTATCAATGAAAAAGTAAATATAATTTCTACTCCTTAGTCCTTCCTTCCAATATATTTTTATTTTGTTTGTAGGTTCACATGATTATATATGCATAATTATTCCTTTAAAAAATACTTGGATGAAGGTGCAAAATTGACCATGTAGTTTAGTCCAAAGTGCACCCAACACTGTGAAATTTTTTTTGGTTCAAAAGTACCCACGTAGTTATCAAAATGGGTTAAAAATGCCTATGTCGCTAATATACACAAACGGCGTTAAGTTTTTTAAAATTAATGGGAAAAATGTGCAAAAATATTCATAAAGTTTGGTTCAAAGTGCACCCAACACCACCAACACGTAGTGATGGGTGCACTTCGAACCAAATTTCGTTGTGTTGAATGCACTTTAGACAAAACTTTATAGGTATTTTTATACCTTTTATTTTCCCTAACTTTGAAAAACTTAACGTTGTTAGTGTATATTTACGGCATGGACACTTTTAACCTATTTTGGTAACTACATGTGCACTTTTGCCAAAAAAAAAACTATGATATTTGGTGCACCTTAAACTAAACTACATACATATTTTTGCACATTCCCCCAGAAAACTTGCCGCTACTTGCTCCAGGTCCTAACCCCACCATTTCATCCTTTTCATTCTTATTGGCGCCGGTCACAGACATGTTGTACCTCTTCTAATTAAATTTAAAAAAAAATGGAATGAGTGATGAGTGGGGTGGATAACGATTTTTAATTTTTTTTTCCCCCTCATCTTATCGTTTAATAGAAATAACTCAACATTGTATGAGGGATGATAATGATGTTTACACGATCAATGATTGTTTTTACGCGCACTTAAAATAAATATTTTTGTGTGTTACAGGACAAAACTACGTACTATAACACATTTATTTTGTATAGAATAGAATTACCTTAAATAAACCAATAAAAAATGGTTAAACTTTCAAATTCTAACATGATATAGATTAATATTACATCAGTAAACACCATGTGCATGAATTGTTGTCTGTATGGGCATTCAAAATTTTGTTATGAAAGTTTAAATCTATCCATGATTTCTATGAAGCATTTCTCTATATGCACCCAACACCCATCAAACTGTGTAAAAATGTCACAACTTTTGAGTCAATTCATGACGATTCATCTAACATGTCATTTATTTTTAGGATAAACTCGGTCAGGTTTGAAAAAAAAAATACAAATTAAGATTATTGATTCATAACATAATATATTATTAAATCAACTAATCATATACCAACACATAATTAGTTTAACAGTATAAGGCGCAGTTAGATCCCTTGGGGTCTAGAGTTCGAATCTAAAAAGAGACGCTTGTGTCCGAAAGGAAAGCCATGAACACCAAAATAAAAATAATCAGTTGCTCAGATATATGACAATATAATCCTCAAAATGCACTAATTACCGGTTCATATATAAAAAATATTAACTAACCATATTCCATATTTTTTATTACCAAACTGAGTGGATTGCCCGCGGCTTTGTTTCTTTATGGCACGCAGGGCTGTTGGTGACTTTTCTAATTTACAATTACAGATAAGAATTGTGCACTGAGATTATTTTAAAATAAATTCGCACTATATTAATTTTTCTATGGGAAAATTACAAAAAGCGGCCCTCAAATTAGGACACTTTACTACAACGAAGTTTGGAAAGGACAGTTCAGTACAATGACTAAATTGTCCAAAATCAAATTAAAAGGAAATGTCTAAAATACCCTTGGTTCAATTATAGAATTCCCAACTTCCCATAAGGGATTCTCAAGTTGGTTGTAGCAAGGGTATTTTTGACATTTCACTTAAATTTGGGTTGGATAGTTCAGTCATTTGTACTGAAATGCCTTTTCCAAATTTCGGTATAGCAAATTGTCTTTTAGCTATTTTGAGAATCTTTTTTTTTCCCTTTTCCTATTACATGTAAATATAAATGTATGTAGATGTCTTCCTTTACAACGTTGGAATTGGACTTAGTCAAGGTCATACTTTTATTTTTTTAACCTAAATCTTTTTTTGACCTGATTTTTTAAATTGAATCGAAGCCATATATCTTGCAAAAATAATTTCTAAGTTGACGTCTGAAAAATAATCTTTTAATGTCTCTTTCAGTGCTGTTTTCAGAGGTAGAAGTATTTTTTTCCGCATTTGGTTTCATTTAATATTATTTCATTTAATTAAAAAATATGCATATTACTCACAATAAAATATATAAAAAAAATATAATTAAGATCCATTTTTACCATGAAAGTAACACTACAAAAAAAAACACTCATTTTGTAATGGTTATTTTGTCATGGTTGCTCAAAACCGTGACAAACATGTACCATTTATCACGGTTTGAGACGAAAACCGTGACAAACATGTATTATTTGTAACGGTTCATGTTTGTATCGGTTAAATCGTTACAAACATGTCGTGTTTTTTAATTAAAAAAAATTGATGCATTTGCCATTACAAATGTGCTGTATTTCTTAATAAAAAAAATTGATGCTTCACGTCACGTTTGTAACGGCGGGCTGTATTTTTTAATAAAAAAAATTGACACGTTTGTAACGGTTTTTTTAATAAAAAAAAAAGTTTCAAACGTGTCGTATTTTTTAATAAAAAAATTGACGCATATGTAACAGTTTAAATGTTACAAACTGCACGCTGACTCCTATATAAACCCCTCACCACTCTCATTTTGCACAATCATCTACCTCTTCTCTCCTCCTCGCACTCTTGTCTCTTGCTCTACTGGCCTTTCTCTCATTTTATTCATCTGGCTTATGTTCTAATACTTCTTTTAATATTTTATGGTATTTATAATATACATATATAATTAAAATATTATTTCATGTAATCCCTAATTTGTTATTTAATTATGCTTGCAGGTGCATTTGAAACAATGAGGATTCTTGCACATAAAAAAATATGAAATCACAAATATATATAATTTAAAATAAAAAAATTGATTTAGAAATTATAAACATGATTAATTAAATTTTTCAAAATAAATAAATAATATGAACTAATTTTAAATTTTTTTACTTTTTAATTGAATTTGTAAAAGTTCAACCATTACAAACCGTTATAAATTGCACAATAAAGCACATTTGTAATGGTTGAGCCATTACAAAACGGTTGACCATTACAAACATGCTCTATTTGTAACAATTCAACGATTACAAATGTGCACAATTGTAACGGTTGCTTTGTGTATGTAACAGTTTGTACAACACGTCACAAAACGATTTGCCACAGATGATTTTGTAACAGTTCTTTTAACCATGACAAACGTATTTGTCTCGATAACCATTGCAAACTCACGTTTTTTTTTGTAATATAATCGTAAAAGATCACTGAGTATCCGAAAGTAACTAGAGGAACATTTTTGCCCCGAAAGTTTGACCGTTAAATCCTCATTTTTAACTCACCGATACTAACATGGCTCTATCATCTTATACATATTATCATTTAAATAACCATTTTTACCTCGAAAGTAACCATCAATGAGCTTTTTTGCCCTATAATTAGTATATACATCGTAGCAAATTTGTCTGGAACTTTATTCAAAGTTAGATTAAACCGTTAAATAACATGTAACACTCCACATTACACCCAATAATCTATTTCATCACACACCTTATCACTATAAGTCATATAAATTACATCTAGAAGAATTTAAAGAAAGAGAAAAGAAAACAGAAAAGAAAAGTATCATCCACTCTTCCCCTCCCCCTCTCCACATAGATTAGTTTCACTATCACCGTCTTCCTTTCTCACTACCAAAAAGGACAAAAATAAACCTTAACATTTTAATTAATTTATATTATTTTTTAAACAACAAAAATAATTATGCATAATCTCATAATTTAATTCTCTTTAATCACTTTTCATTGCTTCTTGCTGAAGGGTGTTCAACCAATGCTAAGTATGAATTATCATGTTAGTTAAATGGCTTATGATGATGAGTTATGTGATGAAATGCATTATTGGGTGCAATGTGAAGTGTCTCATATTATTTAACTGTTAAACTTAATTTCGAATAATGGTCTGGACAAATTTGCTACAATTTGGATACTTCTGAGGGGAATGCTACTTGATGGTTACTTTCGGGACAGAAATTAAAGGACCTTTAAATGATGAAGTGCATATGGTGTTAGAACCACATCAGTATCAGTGGGTAAAAATGAGGATTTAACGGTCAAACTTAACATTTTTAACGTTGGGAGTAAATTTGTTATGATTTGATTACTTCCGTGGCAAATTAAAAATGCTCCTTTGATTATGTCCGGATAGTCAACGCTCTTTTATGATTACTTTCAAGAATAAAAACGGCCATTTATCCTAAAATAATACATGAATACAAGCAAATTATATAAAAACTAAGATGATCAATCGTCAATTTTATTAAAGAACCTCAGCTCTTAATCATTACTCACATCTCATCTATCATTGTGATCTAAGATAGTTTTAGGTAACACCAGTGCTCAATTGTTATTTATTAATTTATATTATACCATATCAAATCATTTAATTGGTTATACTGTTTTTTGTGAGACTAGGAGTAGGATTCTTTATTAGGAGTAAAATCTACGCAAATAATAGACCTTGCTTAATTAGAATCGCGCATATACATGCGTATAAAACAATCCCTCATACATACACAAGTTATAAATCGAAATATCCCATTATTAAACCAAGTGTACGTCTAAGAATAATAAAGACAGTGATTAATGGAATCCCATGCAATAAGAAATAATTATATACATTCATAATAGCTTTAATTATATACTACCTCCGTTGCTAATTATAATATCAAGTTCACTTTTTTTTGGAGATTAAGGAAGCAAATTAGACCACTAAGTTGTAACATATGCTACATGTAATTAGATTATATATTAGTTTATAAGTAAAATAAATTAATTTTAGAAAAAAAGATAAATATAAGCAATTTAAAGTGATTTATTTTGTATCGTTAATTTCTCAAAAAAAGTTAACTTAATCTTATAATTAAGATCAGATTGAGTACAATAACATAATCGTCAGCTCGTCGTAAATAAACTATAGCACATGGCTGATGTAGGTCATCAACTAAATATGTACATATATGCTAAAATTCTTTTTTCACTTGTTCATTTTGTGATGCATGTAGAAATATTACCAT
This sequence comes from Mimosa bimucronata, assembly GCA_037074515.1. Taxonomy (NCBI): domain Eukaryota; kingdom Viridiplantae; phylum Streptophyta; class Magnoliopsida; order Fabales; family Fabaceae; genus Mimosa; species Mimosa bimucronata. Next base: position 2,344,581 of record CM073443.1, read on the forward strand.
AAAAGCCGCAAAAAGGAAAAATAAACATCTTAATTCTATCATTATAGTAAAAACTTTAACAAGTGATACTAAATATCTAAATCTATGTCAGTGTCATTCTAATATCAAAATATAGATAATCATTAAAGTAATTACACATCTGGATAAATTGGATCTTTAATTTGTTAAGTTACACAACCTAATCAAGGAATATAATTATCATCTGTGATTACCAGCACACATACAACCTCTTTCCCAGCAAAGGCGTACGGTAATGCTAATACTGGCCTTTATATTTTGATAAAAAAGGATTATATGTATAAATTAAATAAAAACACGTGAAACCAACAGTGTACCAAATTTATATTTTTGAGCCTTTTGTCAATTATATATATACACACTATGTATTTTAGTAGTGTAAAATAGTACTATAATAAAAGATATCCTTCTATATACTTTTCTTTAGAAATACTTTTCCTTTATCTTGAAAACTCATTTTCTAAACCAAGTCATTAATCTAGTCAAAGAATATCCTAAAAAAATTCTAAAAATACTTTTTTTACTTAAAAAATATATCGGAATAAGTCTTATGCACTCATTATTTACCATTAACCAAGCTAAATCTCTAATTTACCTTTTTGTCAATTTATTTAATATTTATTAGTTATTTGTTTACTATTTTGTTATTTTTAGAAAATGTAGAAAATTTAATTTAAGTAATTTCTACTTTGTAAAACATAAAAAAAGTAACTTATAAAGAATTTGAGAAATTTTTAAGAACATAAATTTGATCACAGATACTTCAAAAAATAAAATGTGTATGTAGAAAAAGTCATTTGAAAATAGAAGATTTTGCAATTGATATTAAATAAAGGAAATGTTAGTGTATTTTACTCTATATATGTGTGTGCATTCTATTATAATTCCTAGTTGTGAAAACTAATAAGTAGTACTCCTTCCATTCCTAAATATATTAACTACTTGATTTTATTTCAAAATCTTAATAAAATTAAATATGCTAATTATATAAATTGATTTGACTGAATTTTTTTTAAAGCTAGTTTATTTAACTTATAAGTCAACATATAATCTAATAATATATAAAATACATATGATTAAGTGGCTCATTTCGTTTCTTTCTTCTCTCTAAAAATAGTCACCTCCGTCTTATATATAAAAAGAAAGGAATTAATAATTATCAACTTGGCCAAAGAAAACAAAAAAAGCTAGACTTTTTCCACGGCATGTGATGTTAGTTCAGTTTGAAAATTCAGATAACAATTGGGGATATAATTGGTAATATATGTATAGGACTGATTCTACAAACTAAAGTACAATGTTACGCTGCTCAATTGATCTAATGTCTTGATGACGTGTATAGCAAGTTGTTGTTTACCTTGAAGTCAATATAGACAATACAATAAATAATCTCAATTTGTACTTAAAAGTTAAAACACACAATCATTAATTAGTTCCCCATAATCACAACAGCACGCAAAACCTAGAGACTTTTCTTTTATATATATCTGAATTGAGGCTTCTCTCTGCGCAAAATAGTATGTGTTTTGATTGTTTCTCACATCGTCAAACATGCCGGTATGAGCATTTTACTACTCTCTCTATAGGATGATTTTAACTATATATATGCAGTGTGTAACGTTTGAAGTGTAAAAGTATGTATTTTGTAATTGGTTCAGAAAAAGATGACTATATGGGTGGAAGTCCACAATGAGAAAAGCAGAAGCAAGGCCATGAAAATTGCAGCAGTGAAACCGGGTATAAACAACTTTGAATCCGTTATTTTCTTATTTTTATTAATTTGAACTTGTTTATAACGTTTCTCCTTTGAATACCTTCAAAAGGAATTCCAAACTTCTTGATATACAAGTAAAATAACGATGAAATATATTGATTCTAGTAGTACTTATTGAGCACAGATATTAAGCTTAGAATTGAAGGGGATATAACATAATTAAGGGACCAAAATTTGTTAAAGCTACTTGTTTATTTAAAATTTTATTGGCTAGAAGGATTTGAATTTGAACGGATACGACTCTTCTTCAGCTACATACAAAATATCTTCCGTTTTATGCAAATTATTTTTGTTCTAGCAACTTTTATATATAGTTAAAGATATGTTGCATACAATTGATTGTACCAAGTCCTTTCAACCAATAAAATATTCGATACTTTTAATCATTTTTTCTCCATATTAATAAAAAGATATATATAATGATTTAGTTCAACATTAAATCTTAATCAAAAGACAAAAGGATATGAGTTTATACATAGGTCACTTCCAACGACACACACATATCTTTTTTGTTATTAATTTCATTTGGCATCCCAACAAATTGTGTTTTAGGAGTGATCTCAGTGTCTATGGAAAGAGACGGAAAAGACCAATTGGTGGTAATTGGCGATGGAGTGGACTCGGTCGAGTTGGCGAAAGAGCTGAGGAAGAAGCTAGGGCATGCCACAATTTTGAGTGTGCAAGATGTGAAGAAGAAGGATCAGGAAGACAAGGCAATTGAATGTCTTAAATATTGTTATAATACTTGTCCTCCACCTCCTTATTATGAACGAGTTGTTTATGATGTCCCCAACAATTCTTGCTCTGTCATGTGACGCATACACACCACAACCAAAACGTTATTTCTAGCCATAATAGTTGTGGATACCATGCATTATAAGGAGTGTGATATTTCATATTGGCTATGTTTCTTACGCAGTCTTGAATTTTAATGGATTGATTCTATTTGGGATTGGATTTGGGAATGGGTTTAATATCATATTTGGGATGAAGTAATATTCTCATAATGCTCACATTAATTTCGTTTTATAATCAGTCATAAATTGTAAAAGGACTATAATACCCATGATGATAAAAAAATAAAACAAGCCAATAGTTAAAATAAAAATAAAGAATAAAACAAGGGCAATTTGCTCATCCTTTTTTATAATAATAAAAGGGACACCGTACTGTCAGCTCCACCATGATTTTGATCAGTGTTCAAAGACCTGGACCGAACCGGGTGGTCAAACCGTGAACTGCCCACAAATCATGTCCGAGTGAGCCTTTAGCCTGGGATGGCAGTTGAACCGGCGGAGAACCAGTTCAACCCGCCCAAAACCGGGCAACCCGGCCAGAACTGAGGGTTGAACCGGTTCTCTCATTTTCTTTTCTTTCTTTTTTTTAAAAAATTTGATTTTTTTATTTTGTTATAATTCACCTAATTACCAACTTTTACTTCACTTAATTTTAGAAACAAGGAAATTATAATATTTTAAATGCTATTATACTTGCATATATTTAGTATTTAATTGTTATTGCTCTTAGTATTTGTATTTTAGTCTATGGATTGTAGAATAATATTTATTTTCACATGTACTCAACTAATATTTTATATTTTTCCCTCTATAGAAACATCAAAATATTCATGTTTGATGAATCATGCATACTTATCTATGTTTACATTTTGATATTAGTGATTATTAATGTTAATACCAATAAAATTTTATTATTTTAATATAACCGATCTGACCCGATCCGACTATTAACCCTTAAACCAGTGCTTCATCCGGTTCGATGTCCGGTCTTACTTTTTGAACCTTGCTTTTGATCCTTCAAAAGAATACTTGTCATAGGCATAGCCATATGCGCTGTTGACATCACATGTAAACCAGAGGCCACATCCAACCCCATCTTCGCTAAGAAATACTCCTTCCGGTGCTCAATATAAGACCACTTTAACTTTTTTTTAAGAAATTAAAAAAGCAAATTAGACCACTAAATTATAACATATGTCACATGACATTAGATTATAGGTTAGTTTATAAGTAGAATAAATTAATTTTGAGGAAAAAAGTTTTTTTTTGGGATTAAAACTACTTTTTTTACTTAAAAAAAGTAAAAAAATCAAAATGATCTTATAATTATGACCGAAGGGTGTGCTTCTCATAGCCATCGGAGTTATTGAGGAGATTGTTGATGTTCTTCATAGATCCTTGCTATTGAAGATTCTCCCTCATCTTCTTTTGTCCTCATTCGAAGCTTCTCCCCCGCCCTTCACCATCCTATATTCAATTCATGGGTTGAAGGTTCTGGTCAAATATCATTGGTTTTCTTGTTAAATTTTTGGGGGTCAACTTGGTTCAAAGGTCTTGGGCTTGAAGGTCATGGATAATAGTCTTCGTTATCTCTGACATAGTGCCTATTTGGGCGGATGTCAAAACCTAGGTTTCACCTTTTTTTTTAATAAACCTAGGTTTAGACTCAAAACCTAGGTTTTAAAAAAGGTAAGCCAAACACTTGAAAAAAAAATGTGAAAAGCCCTTTTGGATAGAAACCTAGGTTTTGGCCACCAAAACCTAGGTTTTTAATAAGCCACAATTTTTTCCTTTTGCACAAAACACGAGGTAAAAAAATGCTATCATTACACATGTCATAATGATCTACCAAAATTACCCTTATCCTCTCTCTTTCCCAACACATTAAACTTATGTCATTTTTAGTAATTTATACAGAAAAAATCATTCTCATAACAATCATCCAAACACTCTCATTTTTACAAAAGCTATTTTTTCAGAAAAGTGCTTTTTTCAACTTTTCCCCCGGAAGTTATTCTCTAAAAGCTAATCCAAACATGCTACTACTTTTTCAGTTTTTACGCGAAGTACGAGGCAGAAATATACCATCATTACACATGTCATATTGAAATACCGAAAATGCCCTTATCTTCTCTCTTTCCCAACACATTAAACTTATGTCATTTTTAGTAATTTACACATAGAAAAAGCCATTCTCACAACAACTATCCAAACACTCTCATTTCATCAAAAGACATTTTTTTCAGCTTTTTCAGAAAAGCTGAAAAAGTTTTTCAGTTTTTTTCTCAGAAGCTATTCTTCAGAAGCTAATCCAAACAGGCCTATAGTGGGTGGTCAGATCTGGTTGGTAGATGTTGGAGGAGAATACCTTGGACAAGGGAGGAAGGAGATGAGAGGATGGAAGAGCCGAAGAGGGAGATGTGACATAGTTTTGTCCAAAAATTATTACAAGCATGGATATTTTTGTCTTCCAAATTAATACTAGGTGTGGATGAGGGTTTGTTTATGCCCATATATATGGTAATGTTCAATCCCTAGACATCTCCTATGCCACATACCTAACACTTAAATTGGCTTATTCCATTTCCCTGTCCCTATTCCTCACCCCAAATACTGCTTACCAAACATGGCCCTAGATTATTCACTATCCGATCTCTTTTTAAATTTGTTCTTGTACTTTTGAGAAAATATTTTAGAAATATGAATTACAAACTCGCGCATTCCCGGTGCTATGGTAATCAGAGAAATGGACTGAATATGGTCAAACATATATGATGCATGTGTTATATTTTCGCCAAGTGTTCATGCATTCTATTTCTCAAAAATCACAAATGTCACTTTCCCTCTTTTATTTTTAGATTTAAAGGAATATACATTATCAACATGTATAAGGTTATAACTTGTAAATATGATTGATCCCATGACCTTGTACTTACATAAAAAATTTTATGTGACTCAATAATAAGACCGTTAATTTCTTTATTATCTTTTTCATTGAGTGAGTTAAATTTTAGACTTACAAATTGCTAATTCACTTGATAAACCTCCCTTACACTAAATTGACTTGGGCCTATTCTCATATATCAAGAGTAGACTTATTGGAAAACCCAATACTACTTGATATAATTAATTAGATACCTCTTTGTCCGTACACCCCAGCTAGTTCTTCATTGTAAAAAATTTATTGGTCATTTCTTTAACTTAATTTCTTCCAAAATCATATTTTAGATCCTGTTGCCATCTTTTATATATTATTCTCCTTTTAAATATGTATCCATATATATCGTTGTCACTTGCAACCTTGTGGGTTAAATTTAAATCTTCATGGTGGACTTTCTAAATTCAATACTATATGTAGTTAGTCATGTCGCACTAGAGTATTAAAAGAGTTGCAGTTTGAGATTTTAAATCAAAAATAATTAATATGAAATCTTGAACTGAGGATTTGATTCGAATAAATCAATTTCTTAATTGTTTTTATAAAAGATCTGGAGAAAGTGATGGTCAACCTCTATGTATGCCGAGGTAGTGGTTTCTGACTTCAAAATTTTTCAGAAAAATACAGATTTTTTTCCTATAATGTTATATTAACCTGCATCAAGATCTCTGTAATTTTTTTTTTACTAAAGAAGGGATTAATATATGGTTCTGCCCCTCAAGTATGCCCTCATTTTAATTTTTTTGTTTCAAAAAAGATGTTTTGATCTTTCTATAAGCAAAACAATCCACCAAATTTTTACAAAATTACAAGACCAATGTTTTAAATAAAATGAAATTTAAAAAATCAAAACTTATCACTTAAAACTTGAGGGATCCATCAAAATCAAAATGAGAATAAACTTAAGGGGGGAAATTGTATTAATCCATTATTAATCCTCATACAATCATCAATTATATATGGTCAACTATAATCAAAGTCTTTAAAAATATGGCGTCCAAATAATAATGATGGGTAATATGACTTCAACTAAAGTTAACCATAAGTCCAAAGAGATTAATTTCTTAATAAAAAAAATTATAAGAACTTCGATTCAAATTCTCCCGCAAGTTCATAAACTCATAACTATGTTTTCCCCACTTTTTTAATGACTATTAGACTAAAAAAACAAAAAGATGGTCAAACTTACAACTATGTTGAATAATATTTGGACTCAATACTCACTAATTAATTTATTCTATAACAAGCTGCTTTTGCATACGTTAAATAATGGGACAAAAATATACACTTATACTTCAGCTTGAGATTCTTCATGAGGATGTTTGATTTTTATTCCCTCTCTCAAAACTGTAAATCAGTACCAAATATAGCTGTTGGTAGGGTATGGATCATAAACGACTTGTTGATAATAAGGGGGTAGTGGAGGATAGGCACTATAATATTCAACATGTTCAATTGGTTTCACTTTCTCTTCTTCCTTCTTCTCCTCTTTTGCTTCCACATCTTGAACACTCACAATTATGGCATGCCCTAGCTTCTTCCTCAGTATGTTCACCAACTCGACCGAGTCCACTCCGTCACCGGTTACCACCAGATGGTCTCTTTCTTCTCCCTCTATTGACACGGAGTTTATCCCTGAAACATGATACCATTGGGATGTCAAATGTGAGTGGACTTAATAACAAGGTATTTGTGTATAAGTGGAAAATGATTCATAAACTTAGTCTTTTTTATTGCTCTTGACTCAATATTGTTCTATCCGTTCTAAGCCCAATGCACTTCATGCTCTACAAGTCTTATTGGAATCAACTAATCTATATAATTATTCATTATATATTAAGCACTTTTGAATCCGGCCCTTTCGGAATCCAATCAGACTTGATTAATTATCCCTTTTGAGTTTATCCCTTAGGCACTTTGGAGTCCCTTTTGGAAGTTATCATAGCAGGAACGTTTTAAACAAATTTAGAATGAGCCAATAGACTTTTGGATGGGGGGCCTCAGCTGCCCCCCTCTCAGCTGCTCTCGGCTGCCCCTAATTTTTGGGGCAGCTGTGATATATTTTTTTTGTTTTTTTATATGAGTAAATTCTACATTAAAAGAGTGACATTTTGATATATTATGGGCAAAAAACGGATATGTCTTCAATTTTTTATGATTTTTCAAAGATTAGGTACTAAAAAATAAGGCTGTTTTTTTTAATTAAGAGTACCTAATCTTTGAAAAATCATAAAAAATTGAAGACATATCCATTTTTTGCCCATAATATATCAAAATATCACTCTTTTAATGTAGAATTTAATCATATAAAAAAATAAAAAATATATATATAACAGCTGCCCCAAAAATTAGGGGCAACCGAGGGGGCAGCCGAGGCCCCCCTCCCTAGACTTTTATAGCATAGTGGCCTGAGACTCTCAAGTAATAAGCAGGAGGACACGGACACTTACGGGTACAATTGTAGTCTCGTGTCATTAGTGTATATTCCCTCTCCAACTCAAAATTTTTTTTTTTTTTTTTTGGTGTGGAATTAAGAGGTTGACACCACAACAAGAGGATACGAGTATAATCAAACTTACAACCTCTAACTTGTAAGGGAGCTCACTGCTCACATACCACATGGCCATTTGTCCCCTTTGACTAAACTAAAAAAAAATCAAAATGAAAAGAAGAAGAAAATTAATTATCTTTAATTTGGATTCAAAGTTACCTGTTCTCACTGCTGCAAGTTTCATGGCCTTGCTTCTGCATTTTTCATTGCGGACTTCCACCTTTATAATTATCTTTTTCTGAACCAATCACAAAATACATATACTTCTATCGTTATACACTGCATAATTAAAATCAGCCAGTTTTTGTGTATGTGTCACAGAGAGAGAGAGAGAGAGAGAGAGAGAGAGAGAGAGAGAGAGAGAGAGAGAGAGAGAGAGAGAGAGAGAGAGAGAGAGAGAGAGAGAGAGAGAGAGAGAGAGAGAGAGAGAGAGAGAGAGAGATCATAAATAATTTTAAAGTAACCTTACCGCCATGTTTTGACTGTGTAACAAGCAAAGAACACAATAATGTAATGTGATATTTGTGAGGTTGTGCAGAGCTAGACAGAGAACCTTAAATTCTGATTGTGTTTTCGTGTACTGTGATGATCCTCGGTATATCTCAATGTGTGTGCTTAAATACACGTAAGTGGTGGGGTTTGTTTTAGTTCTTTTTATTGACCTCTAGGTCAACCTTTGCTTTCTATTTAGTCAAGAGGTTAGTTGATTATTATTAGTATATTATTATAGGGACAATTGCAAATAGATCCCAAGTAAGAAAATTAATTTCAGACAAGTCCATTAACAACTCCTTCACTTGTTAACCAAAGCTATTGCAGTTGTTAATACCTATCATTAACAACTCCTTGGGATCTATTTGAAATTAACTCTCTTGCTTGGGACCTATATGCAATTGTCCCATTATTTTTATATTTTAATTAGTTGTAGACTTAGTCTATGTTCAATAATTCATCAATTAACTTTTCCCCCTCGTTTGAATGTCCACAGTGATCCAAGTAAGCGTTCACACACCCCGTGTTATGCTTTCTTTTTCCAGCCAATTGTTGTTGGTCATTACTTTTATGACTATGAATCATAATATTCCCTCGTAAATATAGTATATAGTTGACTTTTTTAAAAAAACTTTAAAAAGTTAAATAAATTACTTATAAATTCATTTACTCGAAACTTTAGGAAGTATAATACTATTCTCAATTTTAAATATAAAGCTAACTTTTAGTTATAAATCTAACGCATTCTTTACATTGTATCCCGATATTTATTATTTTTCAAACTAATTTGTTTGATTTATAATATGATATACACACACACAAGTCTTTTAGAAATAACATTGAGGAGCTCGTTTGTTTGATCTAATCTATCAAGCAATATTATTTTATTTTGAAATTGTTTAAACCTTAGATCTCGCTTTTTGAAAACTATTTTTTATATCAACCAATAATCAGACCTTTTCTGGATCTTATTTCCAAGCATCAGTCGTGTAACTGATTGCTCAAGTTTCAGGGTTCGTGGCATCCCTTCCCAACACGAGTATCTCCTCTAGGATTTGAACTCAAGACCCCAAATGATCTAATGGGTTTTATACCATTAGACCAACTATGCGTTGATTTTCAAAAATTATTTTTCATTCAAGGAGAGTAGCTAGTACAATCCCAGATGTCATTCTCTCAAGGAACTAGTGCGTAAGTTAATTTCGAGTAGCCTAAATTTTGAAGAATTAATACATAAATTTTTTTTTGTTTTCCTAAAGATGTTTAAAAGATAATTACTATAAAAGAGCTTCCACAAATCAATGGAACTTGCTATAGTCCAAAAACATTGCTCGAGAGACCGCTTCAACCTCATTAGGATTAGATGAATTAGCATACCTAACTAATCGAATGCTAATCCATCTCATTCCTAACTCGATAAACGCTAACCTATACTAATTTGAATTAATTCAAAAGCATACATGTAGCCTAACTAGTCGTTACAAATCTAAACATATTCCATAATATAATTAAATAACCGCCGACCAGTCTAGTTAAACAATAAATATGAAAAGTAAATATGCAAATGAACAATACAAATTAATAAACATATGATCTCTCAATCGCAAAGACCTCAAACGATTAATCTAAGTATTAAATAAATTAGATCTAGACCTAGCATCTAGCATAATCAATATAAAGAATTTAGAGATTACACATTAACTCCACTTTTATGCGTAAAGCTCAAGTTTCCTCCATTGATTCAGGGAAATTGGGTTTCTTAACTGCTCATGGAAGTGTCCATGACATCAAGGTTGAGATAATAGCTTATTGTGGCTTACAAAATTTGCATTAGTTTCACCCTAAGTCAGGGTATTTATAGGCTTGGGAAGAAACCCACTCAACTAGAATATCTGAAATCTATCCAAAAGATCTAGAATATCTGTAACACACCAAATTTTAGAAAATAGAAAATAATGATTTATTTAAGGTCTTGGGGTGACATTTAGAAATTAAAAAGCCTTATAAATAGATTTATGAGGCTAGGTGTATTTTTAATAATTTTTAAGGCTTATTTTCTTTATTAATTAAGGAAAAATATTTAGAAGATGAATTTAAATAAGGGAATATTTAGAACCTTGAGGTATTGTTTGATATTTAAAAAGTCTTATAAATAAATTTGAAAATTAAAGGATATCTAGAGAAATTATTTTGGGGACAAGTTCAGGTTTATTTTTAATTGGTAATGGTAAATAAAATTACCCTTTAAGGACAAAATAGAAAAAGGGAAAGGAAAAAGATAATATCTGCCCCTAGTTAAAAATATCTTTAGTTATAACATGAGGGGTAAAATAGTAATTCATCTAATTAAAATATATTCATCCTCATCTTTTTATATATACTCCCCACGTGTTCAGTGTTATTTTCCCTCTCCCACAACCTGACTTCCCTCTGTTCCTCGCTCTCTCCCGTTCTCTCTGCTCTTACTCTTTGCTCTCTCTCGTTCTTCGTCGTGCCAGCGGTAAGCTCTGGTGGAAATCTACAGCAATCGACGGTGGGAAGCAAGGAAAACGAATGAGAATCTTGAGGTAGAGAGAATCAATTTGGGCTTTGGGGTTTTCGGGCTTGTTAATCTAGTGAAAGAGAAGCTTAGGCTTCGATTAACCACCCTTGTGAACGATTTTGAGCACTGGAGTAGTATTCATCACATTTTCCCTAAATTTCTTCATCCGTTCACTATTCATCTGATGCAATTTCTGTTGATTTCTGGGCAACCATAGCTTAAATGTTTAATTAGTCTTGTTTAGGAGTAAATTTAAGTACATAGAACAGCTTGTATGTATGATTTTGGAAGTTTGGGAATTTTTGAATAATTTCTTCCCTGTGCCGTTGAATTCTTGTTCTTCCTCCCTGTTCATTCGAGCTCCTGTTCCTGTGTGAGTTTCTGGGAATTCATGGGACTCTGAGCATAATTAAATGATGATGAAGGAAGGTTCTAATGGATAGATGGATTAGTATGTTTCTGTACTTTCTTGTTCTTCTCTGTTCCGCTCTGACTTTTCATCTGAACCAAAGCTAATTAGTATTTAAATGATGTAAGTGTTGATTAAAGGTGTTGTTTGAGGTTGCATGTCTAATTTCGAATTTTCCTCATACTCCTCTGTTTATTTGATTCTCTATTATGTTTGGTCCGAAGGTTTTGTGTGCCTCTGCCCTGTGAATTTTTGCTTCTGAATATGATTAAGGAAGGATAAAATTGATATTGATGGTTTAGGTATGATTTTGATTTCTCTGTTATTTTGTTCTTCTCTTTCTTCTCTCGGGTCCATTTGTTTGTGGACTATGAATTGTTTAATTGTTGATTTTTCCTCTGCTGGTGATTCAAGTATGATTTTGTTAGGCTGTAAATACGTGTGTTCTTGGTGTTCTTGAATATTAAATAGGAAGAATGGATTTGATGTTAATGGTGCAGGATTGAGGTTCAGCTACATAAGTAAATTTGTAGTAGATTTTTCAGTTTTGTTGTGAGGGCTGACAACTTTAGGGGAAGAGGAAAGAGAATTTGTGATACTTAATTAGTAGGAATAGGATTAATGGAGTATGTGAAGCTTGAATTGATTATTCCTTGATTTTGTCTTGGTCCTGTTCAGTGATGAAGATAGGAATAAAAGGAAGATGGTTTATGGTCTAACATGTTGGATTTTGATTGGGACAAAAGTAATGGTAGCTAAGTGGAAGGTGTGAAGTATTTGAAGTATATAAGATAATTATGAATCAATGGAAGTTCTGAAATTGCTCTGATTGACGTTAGTTCATAGTTGAATTTGGATATTATTGGTCATAGTGAAAGGAAGTTGTGTGATGAATTGTTAATGGTAAATCTAAGATTTCGTTGTTGTAGTGAGGTTTATAAAGGATAAATCAATGATTAAATGTGTCAAGACAGGTTAAAGTTTCCAAAGAAACATTCGGTGATCAAATGATATTTGGTACAGTTTGGATATACTGCTGGTTTCAAGGTTTCATTTAGAAGAAAGGTATAAATTGAGAGAATTACCCTGTTTAGGTTTAGTTTCAAATGAAATTTTGAATATGGAATTATTGATGCTTGATTTTAAAATAGAAAGGAGATAAGTGACTTTAATTAATGATTGAGTAATTGGAGTCAATTAGAGTTAGACTCTAGCATTTGCATGTCAAATTATTTTAGTCAATGATGATGTTAGAATCTGGAGGATATTTCTCTGCTTCGTTGATTGTTTTGGATATTGTTTACTTAAGTTTCTCTGATTTGTCAATATAGCCGATTGAAAAAGGAAAGATGATAAGGATGTCAAATGTTGAAGTTAAAAATCAGATGCATTTCCAAAAGTTAGTTGTAGGTTCATGTTTTGAATGCTGATTTAATGATTGGTTGGCAGGATAAAAATCAGAATGTGTAATTATATAGAAAGCAATGGAATTTTAGAAGTGTGCCTCTTCATTAAAGTCAAGGTTTTACATGGGTTAAGAAATGGAAGGGCATGGTTGGAAATAAGTCTTTAAAACTGTGACAGTTAAGGAATTTGGAGTTTCAAGATTTGAAGTTAGAGTCGTGATTAAAGGTGTTTGGCGGAGTTACAATTTCTATTTGAGGGAACATATAATTGTTGGGATTACATGTTGTATTATTATTGATATTGATAGAATTAAGATTTGAATTAAGTTGTTAAGGAAGAATTTAGTTTTAGTTATTGTTAGATGTTTACCTGTTTCATAGAACTAAGTTAATGGGTTTAAGCTATGAATGGGGAAACAAATGTGGAATTAAGCTAAAGATGATTAGTTATGTGGTTTTGAGGTTTCCTTAGTTCAAATAACTGTTTAAGTAATGTTGGGAGCTACAAACTCAACTGTTGTTGGATTTTGATGACTTGGCCATAATAGGTAAATCTGATTCTTAGTTGGCTATAGTTTTGGGATCCTTTCATAATATTGAAATTGAAATAGAAATAGAAATGTTGAATTTGGATTAAAAATAAGATTATTTCAATAAGTTATTGATTCGAGGTTGTTAAGAATTGAGATTTATTGAAATGATGGGATTGATACTTTGACGAATGGAATAGTTGAGACTGAATGATTAGACAAAAGTTAAACTTTGGACTGATCATACTTGATATTGAATTATGGTTATAAGACTTTAATTGATAAATGGTTTCAGTTGGGTTATGGATCTTAAGAGGCAAACATATGATTTTAGTTAGTACTTGAGGCTTATAAGTGTTAGCTAGATAAAGCTATTTAATGGATAATTACAGTATGACATATGAATTGGTTTAATTTTATTCAAATGATTATATGCTGAGTGTGTTTGATGGTCTTGTAAGGGAGGAAAGTGAAGTAAATAGTGAGGTATGTTAAGAGAAAGTTAAGGGATATTTTGTTGATGAGAATAAGGTTAATATTGTGGTTTGGGTTATAAATATGCTGTTAAGGATTGTATTTAAATTCTAAGTGTAAGGAAGCGAGAATAAGGATAAGTTGTGAATGTTTAAATATTTGGAAATATTTGAAATAATGATTTGTAATGTTCTTTGATAAATTGAATTACTTGATATTGATTTACATTGTTGATTCATTGATTGATTATATTCTTGAAATTTTGTAATAAATAGAAAGTGGATATATGTAGGTGTGTGAATGACTAGGATCTTTACAGCGAAATTTTATATAAACTATTGGTCAAACATTGAGAATAAGAAGATTAATAAAAGTAAATCATTAAGATATATTAGAGGGTTAAAATTCTAAATAAATATGGCAAAACATAATTTTCTTAGAAGATAAGTTTTGGGTAGTATTAAGTAAGTTAGGCTTCGAGAGAGACTCGTAGAATAATTAGAAATGGGATTTTAATAAGCTTATATATGTATATAGGTTCTGAATAGTGATTGGAGTTCATCGAAATAATATAAAGGAAAGGAGCTGGTACAGGACTAAAGTCTAAAGAAGCCAGGTAGCAGTTTATCTCATTACACTAAATTAGTAAATTGCATGTATAATTTTGTAATACCTGTTGCATTTAATTGGTATGTCTTTTATTCTTCAGTTGGAGTACTCCAGGCTTAGGCGGTTCGCTACCACTTTGCCAGTTTAGTTACATTATAACGGGATAGTTATAACGAAAAGTCCTATAGGTAGAACCTCTACTAGTTAACGAGAATATTGTTATCAGTGGTTGGTAGGTGCAGATCGCACACAGAATATTAGGATAAAGATTATCATTATATGTGCATATTTATAAAATGTATACATGGCAATGCATGTATGAAATTTACAGTTAATGACATAAACTGCGTTAAATTGCTGTTTCAGAGAAGCTGGTAGATGGTAAGATGGTTGAGATAAGCCAGGAGTGCTGGAGGAAGATAAGATGAAGAAATAAGATTATATGTGAGAAAGTAAGAATAATACTATGGTAGTCAATTATTTTAGTAGTGGATCTGTATATGATATAAAAATTAAATTAAGTTTATTAGCAGAAAGCATAGAAAATATAATTTTATAAATTTATAAAGGAATTTTAAATTCCTAAGTATTATGAATAGAGAATAGATACCCTAAGAGAATTATTGTACTTTTAATTGTTTTATGAACCACTCTGCTTTAGACAAAGTTTTTAAATTGTTCAATTTGTCTGAAAAGCCCATTACAATAGAAAGAAGGTTAGTTTAGTGTTTGAAAAGAAATTTTTTTAAATTTTTCGTATTTTTGGGCTTTTGACACTGAAGAGTGGTTATAATTAGATTAAAAATGCTATATTATAGTAGTATAAATTAAGGTGTTACAATATCCACGTCAAATATCAGAGGTTTGCCATGGGCTTCTTTTCTAGTCTTCTAGATATTGTGCTAATAAAAATATAACAAAACAAGTATCAAATGTCCTAACTAATTAACTGTTCCTAAATAATTACCAATTATGACACTTTTACCTTTAATTTATGTTTTTTCTATATAAGGACTTGTAACATTATTTAGGCTCATTTTATACCAAAGTTACATTATAAACATTTTAAGACTTTTAAATAAGCACATAAAACTCATAGAAACGTAATGATTTTTAATCATATAACATATACTATATAATTTAATTACTTTCTTTAATTTTCTCAAATTGACTTTAAATTGGGATAAAATAATTACTCAAGGTTTTTTAATGTTACTTGTACAGGTTCGTTTTAAAACCAATCCACACAGTCATATAGATATATTTTTCTCGCCATCAGTTACACTCCGAAAGGTGACATGATCAGCATGAATGTACGACTACGTCTTTGGTAGAAAAGAGGTTAAATTGATATAATATTCGGGGTGAATGGTCAAAATTGATCATGTACTTATGTTCAAGGTGTATCTGGCACCGATTACTTTTTTTTGGCTCAAAATTGTCTATCAACTTTCAAATTCGAGTTAATAATGACTCCTTCGTCAAACTGACCCAACAGACGTTTCAAATTCAGGCCAATAATGACTCATCCATCAAACTGGCCTAACGGATGTTTCAAATTCGGGTTAATAATGACTCATCCGTCAACTGACCCAATAAAAATTAGATTCCTATGAAATTTTAGTGTGTGACCTACCCATAAAAAAGTAACGGAAATTGGGCCAGTTTGATGGAAAAGTCATTATTGGCCTGAATTTGAAACGTCCATTGGGCCAGATTGACAGATGAGTCATTATTAGCCCGAATTTGAAATGTCCATTGGGCCAGTTTCACGGAAAAGTCATTATTGACCAGAAATTTGAAAGTTGATGGACAATTTTGAATAAAAAAAAAAGTACAAGGTACCAAATGCACATTGGACATAAGTACATGGTCATTTCTTACCATTTACCCTAATATTCACCATTGAACTTTATTTTGGTGTATTAGTTTATACTAATATATTGTTCATGTTGATGGCGCTTACTCTTATAAGGATGGAAAAGCAGGCTATGGACGAATCATTAAAGACCATACTGGAAATGTCATTGAAGCTTTCATGTTGAATATTCAAAATGGAGACTCAGTGTCAGCAAAACTTTGGGCATGCCTTATTAGCCTTCGAAGGGCATGGGATGGGAACCATAAGCAAGTTTTCTTGTGAAGTGATTCCATAGATGCAATCAGGCTCATAAAAGATGCAAACAATGATCTTCATGAAAACTGGAATTTGATCCTTGAAAATCATCATATGCTGAACAGGGAGTGGATTGTTGATCTTCAGCACATTAACAGAGAAGATAACTTTGAAGCTGATATTCTTGCTAAGTGTGCCTTGGAGATGCCTTTTGGTTTTCATTTACTTCCTTTAGATGATTTTCGTTTATTTACTTCTTGTACTGTAGTGTAGATTTTAGTGTTTTCTCCTTTATCAAAGAGACTTGTCGTTTCATTCTTTCTCTTTCCCAACTGTCAGTTTCTTTCACAATCCTCACCAATCTCCCTTGCCGACGAAGATTTCGGGGCTTCTTCCATCCTCATCTATTTTGAAATCACCACCGTTTTCAGCCACAAAATTTTCTAGTTTTTTGTTTTTCATCCACTACATTCACAGTCCAATTTCAAGGTCATAGAAACATCACGTTGCTTCATAAATCCATCGGTACTGTTGTCAGGTTTGGTGTTTTAAACCTTATATTTGTGAAAGGCGGCTGCTTTTTATTCGTTCAATCTACATTCTCTGCATCTAGGGTTAGTTATCTTAATTCTCATACAGGTTTTACTTGTCATCCTCCACAATTTCATTATGCAATATCTATCACAGGCTATAGCCATCACATTTTGAATTATTCAGATCCATTTTCAATTTTTACCTTGTACATACCGGCAATTGTTTATTCTTTTTCTTTTTCCTCATTCTAAATCTAATTTTTAATTCTTTTGTATCTTCAAACAAATCTCTTCAAATTTTTTCTGCAACTTAACTGCTTCTACAGCACTCCTTCCTTTTTAATTCTAAAATAAATAAAAACCCCAAAAAAAAACTGTTTCTCTCTTTTATTTTATTTTAATTGATTTTAATTATTTTATTTATTTTATTTTATATTTTAATTTTTAAAACTCTCCTTATTTTTCTAACCAACCTGAATCTAAAAACGATTTCTATATATATATCTCTCTCTCTAAAAAGAATTTATTATTATTATTATTATTTTTCTTTTTATTTGTATTTCTTTGGTATTATTATTATTTTTTATTTCTTTTACTGGGTAAAATATTTGTTTTCACCTGTACAAGTTGCTACATTAGGGGTTCAACTTTTGAGATTAACATATGTGTATTTTACACTGAATTTGGGGTTACATTTGTTTCCTTCATTCTGTCTTTCGATTTGCCTAACTAGAATTTTGTGATCCTACTCTTGTCTCCCTTCTTCTCAATTCTTTCCATTTTTAATTGTTTACTTTCCACCATCACTTTTTGCTTTCCAGATTTTCAAATTTCACCCCAATACTATATTTTTAATCGATTTTTTTTCTTTCATCGACAAAAATACTCTATTTTCAAATTTTTGGTTTTCTCGGTTTTCCTTGTGCTTTCCTTGTCTATATCAATTCTTGTTTTGCATTAAACTTTTTCTGTTCTGACCTAATATTTCTTCAAAAAATATCTCTTAAACAACCCTTTCCAAAGGTTTTGCATATTTTCTTTTGTTAATTTTTATATAATTTCCCTAAATCATTGTATCACTTGTGATTTGTTGATTTCTGACGGTTTTGCATAAATTTTAAAATTATTTCCATTTGATATTCTGTGAGGAATACTCCGCCTATATTTATAGCCGGTCCCAAGCCCGGATAAAGGATGAGGGTTGTGTTAGGCCCCGACAGCCAACGTAAAACCATGTTGAATCTTGTGAACATGGATCAACGGGGTATTTCTACTAACATGAGGTCGTTGCCAGATAGCAACGCGCTGTATGGCTCGAGTACAGTGAGAAGTGAGCGAGGGCCGCTACATCGTCGCCCGAGTGTAGTGTTAAATGAGCAAGGGTTACCGCTCTCTTGTGGACGGAGGCGGCTAAAGAGGCTAGTTCATGAGAGTAAGATTAGATTTGGTACTTGGAATATTGGAACCTTGAGAGACAAATATTGGGAGGTGGTTGGTGTGATGAGGGATAGAAGGATAAACATCTTATGCCTACAGGAAACTAAATGGGTTGGCGAAAAGGCTAAGGAAATTGATGGATATAAGCTTTGGTACACAGGTAAAGTGAGTGCTAGGAATGGTGTTGGTATAATTGTGGATGAAGAATGGACAAAAAATGTGGTCGCAATTAATAGGATTGGAGACATAATCATATCCCTGAGAATGATAGTTGGCGAGGAGACAATAAATGTTATTAGTGCCTATGCTCCTCAGGTTGGGGTAGAAACTCATTTAAAGGAACAATTTTGGGAGGATATGGAGGAGTTGATTCAAAGAATACTTGTTCTTGAAAAGGTATTCATTGGTGGTGATCTTAATGGACATGTTAGTAAAGATGCAGGACAATATATAGGGGCCCATTGTGGTTTTGGTTTTGGTGTGCTAAATAACGAAGGACAATCTATTATTGAATTCTGTATGGCTTACGATCTCAAAATTATCAACAGTTGTTTTAAGAAATGGGAGGAACATCTGATCACATATAAGAGTGGAACTAATAGATCACAGATTGATTTCTTTCTGGTCAAGAATTCTGACAGAAGAATTTGTACAAATTGCAAAGTGATACCAAGTGATGGTGTGACAACCCAGCATAGGGTTCTAGTTTTAGATGTACGGATGAAGTTCACAAAACAAAAGCGACGAGAAATATTACGGCCATGGGTCAGGTGGTGGCAGTTAAAAAGGGAGAAAATGGAGATCTTCAAGAATAAGCTGGTAAAGGAAAGAGTTTGGGAGATACAAGGGAGTGCTAATAGCATGTGGAATGCAGTGGCTACAACGGTTCGAAAGGCTGCTAAAGACATTTTGGGTGAATCAAAGGGTGCTACCGGTCGAGATAAGGAGACTTGGTGGTGGAATGATAATGTCCAAGAGAAAATTAGGTTCAAAAGAGAATGTTTCAAAGCTACACACATGTGTGATAATGATGAAAATTGGGAGAAATATCGATTAGCAAAAAAGCAAGCGAACAAAGCAGTGCGTGAAGCTCGTTCTAAAGCGTTTGAGGAGTTTTATAAGGAGTTAGGGATAAAGTTTGGGGAACAAAAAATCTATCAGATTGCAAAGATTAAGGAGAAAAAATCGAGGGATCTAGATCAAGTGAGATGCATAAAAGACGAAGAAGGTAAAGTCTTGGTAACTGATGCTGATATTAAGGATAGATGGAAGACATACATTTATAAGCTGTTTAATGAGAGCGGTGGAACTTTGAATTATGAGTTAGATGATCTGGCAATTAGTGAAAGGGAACTCAATTTCACATTCTATCGTAGGATTAGAGTTATAGAGGTTAAGGAAGCACTTATGAAGATGGCAAATTTGCAAAGCTATTGGACCTGATGGCATTCCTATTGAAGTTTGGAAATGCTTGGGAGAAAAGTGTGTGTTGTGGCTTACTAAGTTATTTAATGAGATTCTAAGGTCCAAGAATGATGATTGGAGGCAGAGTACTTTAGTTCCTATTTATAAGAATAAGGGAGACATTCAAAATTGTGCAAATTATAGAGGAATTAAGCTTATAAGCCATATAATGAAATTGTCGGAAAAAGTGATCGAACATAGGTTAAGACGTGAGACTTGTATATCGGAGAATCAATTTGGTTTCATGCCAGGTAGGTTAACTACAGAAGCAATTTATCTGCTAAGGGGTTTAATGGAAATGTATCGAAGCAAAAGAAATGATCTTCATATGGTATTTATCGATTTGGAAAAAGCTTATGATCATGTCCCAAGAGAAAACTTTGGAGAGCTTTGGAAAAGAAAGGGGTTCAGGTTAAGTATATCAAAGTCATTCAAGATATGTATGAGGGGGTAATGACTAGTGTTAGAACACCTGGAGGAGACACAAATGACTTTCCAATAAAAATTGGATTACATCAAGGTTCGGCATTGAGCCTATATTTGTTCAATCTAGTTTTGGACGTCCTTACTTTAAATATCTAAGAAGAAATTTCTAAGTGCATGCTTTTCGTGGATGATATAGTCCTCATAGGTGACTCAAGAGAAGAAGTTACTTGGAAACTAGAGTTATGGAGAAGGACTTTAGAGGTAAAAGGTTTTCGACTAAGCAGGGGAAAGACAGAATATATGCACTGTTGTTTTAGTAATACACAAACCCATGGGGACATGGAAGTTAAATTGGCAGACCAGCTTATACCACAGGTGGATAATTTAAAATATTTGGGATCAAATTTACAAAAAGATTGTGAAATTGATGGCGATGTAAATAGTAGAATTCAAGCGGGGTGGTGATGGAGAAAAGCTACAGGGGTTATATGTGATCGTAAAGTACAAGACAAGGTAAAAGGGAAGTTTTATCGGACAGCCATTAGACCAGCTATGTTATATGGTAGTGAATGTTGGGCTCTAAAGGGACAAAATGAACGCAAGATGGGGGTAGCAAAGATGAGAATGTTGAGATGGATGTGTGGTTATACGATAAAAGATAGGATCCACAATGATCATATCCGAAGAAAAGTTGGGGTAGCATCGATTGTGGAAAAATGGTAGAAAGTCGTTTGAGGTGGTTTGGACATGTTCAAAGAAGACAAGTAGATGCGCCGGTAAGGAGAGTTGATCAAATAGTGTGAAGCCCTCCTAAAAGAGGGAGAGGGAGACCGAAGAGAACACTGAACGAAGTTATCCAACGAGATCTTTTGGTCAATAATTTAATGCGAAACATGGCTTTTGATATAGCACAATAGCGCCGTGTGATCCATGTAACTGACCCCACTTAGTAGGACAAGCTTTGTTATTATTGTTGTTGTTGTATATATATTCTTATCCTCTGGTTGGTTTCATACTTAATTAGATAAAAGGTTACCATTACTTTTTTTTAAAGAGTAAGATATAATAACTATTGGCTAAATCTACAAAAATTAAGAAAGTATTTGGTTAGAGTCGTGTTTTAGCACATTGTCTTTAAGTGATATTTTGCAGTCCCTAAGTTGAATAGGATGCGGCACTCCCTAGAATTAGACAGACCCTTCCTGTGACTATACATGGGTCCACAACTAGTTGAAGATAAAAGTAACTATATAAAAGATATTTGAGGATTATTGTTCTCTCTTCTCTCTACGCTTCACCTAAAGCATGCTAAATAGTGTTATGATACAAAGAATTTATAGACCATGAAGAGGTGTTTTAAAGTAGTGTCTCTTGAACTACTATATCTCTTCAATCAAAAAGTCATAAGCATATGTCAGAATCATGAACCTCACATTTAAGTTCATAAACAAACATAAATTCTTTAACTATGGGACCGTGAACTCGCGCCGATTCGCCTGAAGTCGATAGGCTTAATCGGCTTCTCTCTCTCTTCTGTGCATAAGGTACCACTCTGTTCCTTATTATAAGTCCAACTATCACAAATTTTTCGTTCCAAAATATAATATAAGTCCACTTTGGGATTAATTAATGCTACTGTGACTATTTTACCCCTATGTTGGAAATAGGAAAGATGAGAGAGAAGATGTATAATGCATAAAATATTATTTCAATACCTATTCTTAAATAAGGGTAAAGTTGGAAAAAACTTTAAAAATATGATATATCTAATGCTATAACTTTCACTCCTTGGTATGTGAGAAGTAGTTAGGATGGACTTATAATAAGGAACAGAGTGGTACCTAACTACCTTGTTCGTCTTTCTCTCTTATACATCTCTCTTCTTTTTCCTTGCTTTTCGAAAACTGACTCATTTGTTTCTTGTTTGGTTGCTGTGTTATTCTTTCATTGTTCGTCTGTCATAGACTGCTGAATCTTATTTACTGTCTTTTGTTGTATATTGAATATGGTTGTTTTCAATGTTAGGGCTCTTCCCTTTCTTCAACGAGGAAATCAATATATCCATGAAGGCTTATGCCATGACAACCAGAAATTGATTCCAGATTGAGTTTGATTATTTGCACAAGCTGCGGAGGTTTTTTTTTTTTTTTTTTTTTTTTATTTATGATGAGCTTTGTTTCAGAGTAAAAGCGCGTTTTGGAAACTATACTTTGGCAATTTATTAGGGTTCTTCGTTCAGTGTGTTCGTCAATTTTTGTCTCGTAGAATGCTTGAGTTCATTACTTTATCCAACTTATCTTGCCTTCCTCTATTTGCTACACTGGAGGAAAGTTTTTCTAGGGAACATTGATTTTTGTTGGAACAAATCTCTTCTATTGTCCTTTAGCGTAATAGGTTCTGCTTACACAATCTAGAAAGCGATGAGAAAGATCTCTTTTCGTCAATTTTCAGCTTTAGTTGATTCATTAGTTGGCAATCAAATTTCTGTTGAATCCTCCCTTCCTGGGAAATCGAGTATAAGAGTTCCAAGCACACTCCCTATCCCTCATCGAACAATACCTGAACCCAAAGGACAGGATCTTGATTTTGTAAATGTAGCTCACAGCCACCTCATTCACTCAGACTGGGCCAAACTTGACTTATTATCATCTGGTCTAACAGGTTTCAGGGTGAAGCATGTTCTGCTTAAAACTCAAAAGGACCATGTACTCTCACTTGAGTTTTTCAATTGGGTTAAAAGTCATAACTCCGACTCACCCTTGAAACATATTCCATGCTTCTCCATATTCTCACCAAAAGTCATAAATTTAAATCTGCTGAATCGGTTGTACGCGATATTCTTGCTTGGGATGTTATAGATTTGCCTTCTAAACTATTTGAAGCTTTACTGTATTCCTACCGTATATGTGATTCTTCACCTAGAGCTTTTGACTCTCTTTTCAAGACTTTTGCTCATATGAAGAAGAGCAGAAATGCAACTGACACTTTTATCTGGATGAAGGAGTATGGGTTTTTCCCTACTGTTGAGTCATGCAATGCGTATGTAGGCTTTTTGCTTGAATTGCATAGAGCATATGTTGTTTTGTCCTCATACAGTGCAATGCTTCGTAACCGAATTTCACCAAATGTTTATACAGTCAACATGGTCATGTGTGCTTATTGTAAATTGGGAAAGCTACAGGAGGCTGTTGAAATGTTAGAGACAATGGAGAACAGGGGTTTAAGTCCAAATATTGTTTCATATAATGTACTGATTTCAGGATACCGCAACAAGGGCCTTCTAGTTTCGGCCTTGAAGTTTAAATCATTGATGGAGAAGAAGGGGGTCCAGCCTGGAGTGGTCACTTTTAACACACTTATTAATGGATTTTGCAAGGAGGGTAAACTTCATGAAGCAAATAAGATTTTCACTGAGATGAAGGCCAATAATGTGTCTCCTACAATTGTAACCTACAATACTTTGATAAAGGGATATAGTCAAGTTGGTGACATTGAGATGGGCAGTCGACTTTTTAAGGAATTGTCGAGAGGTCAGGTTAAACCTGATATTTTGACTTATAATGCTTTGATATTGGGATTATGCAAGGAAGGTAAGACAAAGAAAGCTGCGTATCTAGTCAAGGACCTTGAGAAGGAGAAGTTGGTCCCAAATGCTTCTATCTTTTCTGCTCTTATTACTGGGCAGTGTATGAGAAACAACTCAGAGCGCGCCTTTCAACTTTACAAAAGCATGACAAGGAGTAATTGCCATCCAAATGAGCACACTTTCCAAATGTTGATATCTGCCTTCTGCAAAAACGTAGACTTTGATGGAGCTATCCAAGTCATGAGAGACATGATGGGAGATGTATGATTTCTGATTCTAGTATTTTGTTTGAGCTCTGTAGCGGACTTTGCAAGTGTGGAAAGAATAATGTTGCTTCAATATTATGTGATGACTTGGGAGCTAGGCATCTATTGCCTAGAGGATTTGCCAAGGTGAAAATTATGAACACCCCTGTAGTTAATGACAGCCAATTGACAGTACAGTATTCAAGAACTAAAGAATGACAAACAATTAAGGGTTTATATGCCTACAAGCCTTTATATTTTATGATCGATAAAGCTGTCCATCACATGGATATCTAATGGGATCTACTTCGCTTACGCTGCATGCTTCAATGTCAGAAATGTTCCTTGATATGATCTTCTTCTGGTAAGAATAATTCCCATACTATTCTTTAGTTGATAATGTTTTTCATATGATTAAAGAGAAGGCATGTTATGTATTGTGGCATTTGGAAACTATCGTGCCTTTTCTTCATTCTCCATTCTTCTCCAGTGAGTAGAGGAGTCAATAGACCCAAAGATCATTGGTGTTTATGATTGCATCAAACTAATTATTTCCTCTGATGTCCATCGATACCCAAGAAAGCACCTTGAAAATGTGGTAGATATTGATTGTGTTGCCTAATATAATTACTCCCTTGCTCAGGACTGACTACATGCTGATCCCATAAGGTTTCTTTTATAAATTTTGCATGAACCGCATATTGGTACATATTTAGTATCAGTATATTTATATTCGCACAATAATTTGTTTGTTTGGATGTTTTGGCATGCAGATGTTTATCAAAATGAGATCTCAAATATCACTTGAGGTTAACATAGAGGTTTGGATGAATGCTCTAGCTAGACTTTCTCAAGTTATGCTTTGTAGTAGTTTTTGGAATCATGGGACTAGTTTAGTATTTAAGCTCCGGACAAAATTAAGTGAACCTTATCTGTCTGCTATCAAGTTATCAAAACAATGTTCAGAGAAGCTTTTTTAATTCATTTAATCATGTGACATGGAATTCTAAAATGGAAATATTCGTATGTCATATTTTATGGTGAGAAATTAGCAAACATATCTGAAAGTGTTTTTTGTCTTTTATCTTATTATTTATGAAACCCTTCCCTTACTATGTTAAAGGCTGAGCATTCTGTAGCCCTTTCATTTTCCATTTCTCATCGACTAAAGTGATAAAGGCATTACAATTTTCATTTGAGTTTTGATGCCATCACAGGTTTTGCCCAAGGTAAATTCCAGTTCAATGGAAAGTGATTATCTTTCAGGCCTTCTCACAGGGCTTGAACTGGTTTAGCAACAAGCTCAGATCCTCAGCTGTCACAAATTGATTCATATTATACAATTAGAGAGGTGAATGGGAGGGATGTGAGGAGAAGTTCATAAACGGTCCTACTATCTTGTGTCACTCCTATTGAATATATAATGTACAACAGCAGAGGAACAAACGATATCAGCTAATAACTGCCGCTCTTTGACGCGGCAAAAAATTCCTTAAGGGCACTTGCAAAATTTATCTAACTTGAAAATGGGCCTAGGAACAAAAGATATGTTTGGATCCAAGTTTTAGACTTTTCCTATTCTTTATAGGGAAAATTTCATTAAAGGACCACTGTAACAAGTTTATTTCAGATTGGGACCAAAAAAATCTGACACATCACTGCAGGACTTGGGTCCTAAAATGAAAAAAATTTGATGTGCAAAAAGACCTAAAAGCCCTTGTGAACTTATGAAGGGAAAAGAGGATTTAATTTCACTTTGTACCCATTGGAAAAGACTTGTACTAAGCTGACATAACGTACGGGCCCACCCCCACATGGTCTGACACTCTCTCTCTTCTCTCTCTCTCACAACCCCACTCATTTTAACACGCACAAGAAAAAGCTCATATGCACAAGGAAAAGCTCCTATGCACAAGGAAAAGCTCCTATGAACAAGTCTCAATAAAAAAAAATATTCTTCTCACCCTCTCTCCTCTGACACACTCTCTCCTCTGACACCCTCTCTCTTTATGATAAAACGTATTTATTACATTTTTTAATGTTATCTTATTACTGCTTGTTCATATTATGATTTCCTTGTGCATATGTCAATTTCCTTGTGCATATGGCCATTTCCTTGTGCGTGGCCTGAACTTTATTACTACTTGTTCATATTACGATTTCCTTGTGCATATTGACATTTTCTTGTGCATATGGTCATTTCCTTGTGCGTGGCCTGAACTTTATTACTACTTGTTCATATTACGATTTCCTTGTGCATATTGACATTTTCTTGTGCATATGGCCATTTCCTTGTGCGTGGCCTGAACTTTATTACTACTTGTTCATATTACGATTTCCTTGTGCATATTGACATTTTCTTGTGCATATGGCCATTTCCTTGTGCGTGGCTTAGACATAGCAATTTATAAGGGTTTTTATTACTGCTTGTGCATATGGCCATTTCCTTGTGCGTATGGCCATTTCCTTGTGCCTATAGTCATTTCCTTGTGCGTGGCTTGGACATAGCAAGTTATAAGGGTTTTTATTACTGCTTGTGCATATGGCAATTTCCTTGTGCCTATAGTCATTTCCTTGTGCGTGGCTTGGACATAAAAAGTTATAAGGGTCTTTATTACTGCTTGTACAAATGGCAATTTCCTTGTGCGTATGGCTATTTTCTTGTGCATATGGCCATTTCCTTGTGCTTGACTTGGATAACGCAAGTTATAAGGGACTTAATTACTGTTTGTACATATTGAGATTTCCTTATGCGTATGGTTATTTCCTTGTGCATATGGCCATTTCCTTGTGCGTGCCTTGGACATAGCAAGTTATAAGGGTCTTTATTACTGCTTGTGTATATGGCAATTTTCTTGTGCGTATGGCTATTTCCTTGTGCATATGGCCATTTCCTTGTACTTGGCCAGGACAACGCAAGTTATAAGGGTATTTATTACTGCTTGTGCATATGGCCATTTCCTTGTGCGTGTGGCTATTTTCTTGTGCATATGGCGATTTCCTTGTGCTTGACTTGGATAACGCAAGTTATAAGGGACTTAATTACTGTTTGTGCATATTGAGATTTCCTTATGTGTATGGTTATTTCCTTGTGCATATGGCCATTTCCTTGTGCTTGGCCAGGACAGCGCAAGTTATAAGGGTCTTTATTACTGCTTGTGCATATGACCATTTCCTTGTGCGTATGGTCATTTTCTTGTGCATATGGCGATTTCCTTGTGCGTGCCTTGGACATAGCAAGTTATAAGGGTCTTTATTACTGCTTGTGTATATGGCAATTTTCTTGTGCGTATGGCTATTTCCTTGTGCATATGGCCATTTCCTTGTGCGTGCCTTGGACATAGCAAGTTATAAGGGTCTTTATTACTGCTTGTGCATATAGCAATTTTCTTGTGTGTATGGTTATTTCCTTGTGCATATGGCCATTTCCTTGTGCTTGGCCAGGACAACGCAAGTTATAAGACCATTTATTACTGCTTGTGCATATGGCAATTTCCTTGTGCGTTTGGCCATTTTCTTGTGCATATGGCGATTTCCTTGTGCTAGGCCTGGACAACGCAAATTATAAGAGGACAACGAAAACTCATTCCAATCTAAGCAACCTAAAGAAGTTGCTCGAAAGTTCCAAAATCCCATATGAAATTTAATAGGACCAGAAATCTTTTTAACCTCACAAACCATCACAAGCCCACAATAAGATAGCAATCAATTCCTCAAAAATTTGTTCCACGCTAACACGCTATGAAAAGCAAAAATCAAGACAAGGACGAAAAGGCTTGCTAGCCCACAAAAAACAAAACACAATTCTTCTTCCTTCTTCATCACCGAACATCAAACCAAAATAGAAATTGCATAAGACAGAGACAAGCACCATAACTCCAAAAATCATAGTTCAACATTTTCCACCTCATTATCTTCGAAAAATCGAACCAAATAGAGCCATACAAACAGTACCCATACAACCATAACCCAACCGTGCTTGAAGATGACGTCGATTTCCGTTTGTGGGTGGCGATGACGGTGGGCTTTCCCTTGTGCTTGAAGATGTCGTGGCTTCTAATTTGAGGGAAGAGAGAAGATGAGACCAGATTTCCCTTTCCTCTATTCTTTTTGTTTTAATATTATGTACAAGGATAGTAAGGTCTTTTACCTTGGTAATTTAATTTCACTTAAGGACCTAGGTCCTGCAGTGAAATTTCAGAAATATTTGGTCCTTCTTTTACATTAATTGTCTACAGTGGTCTCTTATTGAAATTTTCCCTTCTTTATAATAGTTTAAGGGCTTGGGTTTGTGCCAGTGGCGACGGGCAATCTGGCACTCTGCCGAACCAGAAGTGCGTGCATGTACCCAAAAAAGAAAAAGAAAAAAGAAGAAGAAGAAGACAGAGAGAAAGAAATATAATCGGTTTATAATATTGAGGTCAAGTAACAATGAAGAGTATTAGCCATTAGGGATTGATTTTTTGAATTTTTAAATAAATATTTCTGTGATGAAATCATTGGATATCTAAATACTACCACATTAGTATGTTACACAAACCTCAGAAGGCTACTACTAATTAGGGTTGTCAAACTTACGGAGTTATGGTTTTAGAAAATTTCTCTGGATGAAGTTGGTCATAAGGAAAAATGAAATCTTTTTTCTTTTCTGAATTGTGATTTGAAAAGAGTTGTCAACTTTTTAAATCATATTGCGAAGCCTCTCTCTCGAAAATCTTTCAATTTTTTGTTTACTTTCGTCTCAGTTTCATGACAGGTTGGCCTAACTAAAATATGGGGTAAACTGGGAAAGTATGCCTGATAATTTAAAATTTGAAGTCCTGGGAAGTGATAATACCTTTAGCATGGTTGGAGACAATGTACTTGGTCCTCTAGATGAAATAGAAGCTACTCGAGGAGATGCCCATGCTCTAATAACGGGTTTTGAAAAACTCAGTTTTGCGGTTAGAAACGTTCCACATAAACTCAAAAGCAATTGTTTAACTCTGAAAAAGATTCTGCATATAATTTGTTTGAACAAACCCTACTGGGAGCTTGAATCACGACGTCGGTTTTTGTTTGTGGGCGGCGACGACGATGGTTTTCGATTTGAGGGTGGAGAGGAGATGTGGCCTTCCATTTTGTGAGTTTGAGAGGAGAGGAGATCACATGACTTACCCTTTTCCTTTGTCTTTCTTGTTTTTCATTGTGTACAAGGACAATAAGGTCTTTTGTTTTGGCAATTTAATTTCACTTTGTCCCCATCAGACTTAATTGATGTTTCAGAATCCTATGGTCCTACTTTTAAATTAATTAGCTACTGTGGTCCTATATTGAAATTCTCCCTTTCTTCAGATCAAAGAAAAGAAAAGGGATTGTCTTCTTGGCATGAAAAGAGGCAATGGAGAAAGTTCTGTTAATTTAATTTGATCAAATTAAGGATGTTACTTGTGTTAATTAGTATGATGTGTATTTTTGTAAAACACCCCAATCATCTTCCTTTATTCCCCCAAAATTGTTTTTGAAATAGTATCAATAGAAATAATTTAAAAAAAAATTGACAAAAATTAGAGTTACGTGCTATAGTTTGGAACACAGGGAGTGATAAGTAATGAAAGAGAATTTTCAATGTAAAGAGAGGGGAGGGGGAATATATAATAAAGAGACGATTGCATTGAGGTCATAAGTAAAAGAATTAATATCACACAAGTTTCGATGAGCTGTTAATGACAACATTGAGAAATGAAAATAATATGGTTAACAAGTGAAAAACACCATTGACAACTCATTATCTAGTATTAATTCTTTTGTTTGGGATCTCAATACAATTGTGCATATAAAAAATGACATTAGTGTTAAATTGGAAAGTTATATTAACTTTATCTATAATAAATGACTTAACCGTGCTTCTTTTCTTTAGTTTGTGTGATTCGGTTAGGTAGTTAAGTAGCTCTAATAATGTGTATTGAGATAGTATTAATTATTTTCCATTGTAGTAAAGAAAAAAGTAAAATAATTAATTTAAAAGCCAAACCCCCTCCCCAAGTTACCCCTCTCGCTAAACATAAATCATGGTGAGTTTTGTAAGGAGTACTAGTTAAATTTTTAACTAGCAGAAAAATGTGTATCATTGACCACAATAGTGTGTAAGAATTAAAAACATGCTAATAATTTGATGCAAATTGGGCAGGGTAATATTGGAAAAAGAATAAGTTTACTTCTGCATGTTTGTCCTATTTCGAACTTTGCCTTATAATTAAGGCAGATAGAATAAATCTGATTTAACTGCCATAGGTAAACCGAAAATAATAAAAGAAAATTATAAGATTGTCCTAATACAGTGGCCACTCGCAAGCTGAAAATTTTGTAACAAGGAAAAGACAAGAAAATTATTGTTCTTCTCTTCATAGTAAACAGACTAAAATGTTGGTTGGGATTGGAGTAACTTATAATTAGTGCACGTAAATTGAAACTCATATCACATAAATCATTATTAGAAGAAAACTGTTTTTAAAGGTTTCAAAGGCCATTCTAAACAACACTTAAAGTTCATCTTTATGGGTGCTATCATTTTCTCCTTTTGAGGAAGACTTTTGAGAAACCTCGTTGACTGTGTGCTCTACCTTCCCATTACATGTTGTATTAAACGTGTACTTCATATGAGGCATAGCTACTTTTTCCTGTGTAAGAGAACATAGAAGTCAGAATACCACAATTGAAGCATTCCAAAACTGAAGTATCAGAGCAGGATTATTCAACTACCTTGAATACTTCAAATGGACAGAAATCAGAACCGTAACAAGCCTGTACAACGCAAAATCACAAATATTAACAAAATTAATAATGTTGGGTTTAACAAGGATTTCTTACACCAACATTGAAATCCTAAAACCACTTAACAACATTAAATTATAACATGTTTAAACTGTAACTAACATTCACCATTTAAACTGGAATAAAGCTATCCTAGGTCCTCATGGTTGTTTTCAACATTTTTCACTCCTATACATTATTCTATTCTGTTAAAAGTTATGGTTCCTATAACTTTATAAGGATTTGAATTTGAGTGTTAACTTTACTGGCTCAGCGTTAACATCATTAAGTAGGGCTGATGGGAACTCTTGATTCTGACTAACGTGACTTATGTGTGAGAAAAAGATCAAAACTCACTAAAATTATAGGGATATGAATAGTAGATTAAACACCTAAAACAAACTTGTGATTTAAAACAAAGAAATCGACTTGTGCTCATAAAACCGATTTTCAACTTTCAACATTTGAATTCATACTCTATTTTCTTACTCTCAAATCAAAACTCGTTAAAGTAAATAGAACTTATCGGTGTAACTCATTTAAACTTGCATTATGTTACATCAATTTCAAAGCTCACCGGTATAGGGATGGGATGTTCCTTGTGCAGAACTCGCACAAAGTAACTGCTAGTGGATTTGTCTGTAGTTGGACAGCTATGGAGGACCAACATGTTGTTGCCAGCAAAAGGTGTCATAATGCTCCCCTTCCATTTTCTTATCTCAGGATCATGAGGCAGCTCCACAGGTTGCTCCTCAATCTCTTCAAATCCTGCAAAATAGCCAAAGTGAGTAAGCGACAATGACTATAACCACAATGCAACTAGCAAACTAGCAATTCCGAAATACTTCATTCCTCTTATCCTTAATATAAGAGTTATTTTACATAATTTGGATTAGATTAAGAGAATGAAATAAATCACTTAATTATAACAAATGTGATATGATCTACCAAGTATTATGTGATTATATCTGATCTCAATTATAAGTTAGGTAAATTAGTTCAGGGAAGATGATAAATATGAGATATGAAATGAATTAAGATATTATATTATGATAAACTCAAATCCCAACTAACTCTTGTATGAGGAGCATGAGCTAATAATGTGGTATACGATTTATTCATGCTATCACTGTAAAAGCCTCACCAGATCTTTCATGAAAAAGACCAAGTAAGCACGAGAGAGGAACTAAAGTTTCAGCATGGGCAAACCGAAGTCGTGCCTTTTCATAGCTTCCAGGAGCTCGTTCCTCTACAAAAAAGAACAAGCAAAATGAAAATATGCCAAAGGGAAATTTCATACACACGTCATTCAAAGGGAAAGGCAATCATATATATATATATATATAACAGAGACACCATATGTTCTCCTTTCAGATTTTGCACAAACAAAAAACGCAACCAATAAAACAGAATTTGTGTGTGTAAACAAACTACTACCTTGCTTAGCCTGAATAGCTTGCTCCATGGACTTAACAATATCTTCAAGTAACGACACTCCCATTTTATAGTTTAGTGAATTGCCATAACCCTTCAATTTATACAGCTCCAAGTCATCCAACCACTCCAACAAAGTAATCTAATTACACAATCAAAACCAACATTTCAATAAGCATTCAAAAGTACAAAAATAAATTACTGCGCAATAGGTAGGGAAATAATAGCAAATTGTAACAAGAATGGGCACTGTTTTAGAATATGAATAAGAAGAGGGTGAAGACATCTAATACAGAGAATAAATATTTTACTATAAGGTCTCAGATTACATTGCAATACCATGAACACTATACCTCAGAAGGCCTGAAAAGTCCACATGCTTCATTTGTTTTATCCAACAAAGATGCTTCCTGACAAGATCAGCACAAATTGGGTAATTGTAAAGAAAAAGGCAGCCTCCATTGCATTAGGAAAAAACTAGTTGTAGATTCCCAAAACCAAAAGTAGTTGTTTCACGGATAAACAAAAAGGAGAAAGGCACAAAGATAAGTGATCATCACGGAACGACCTAGACCATTTTCGCATAAAACCGATTTTGGGAGAGCTACATTCAATTGGGTCTAATAATGTTCTAATCTGACCTAATCAAATAGTCATATCAAAAGAAAAAGATAAGTATTTACCTCTTTACACAGAAACCAAAGAGCGGATATATCCTGACTAGTAAAATCCAACCCATATCGCATAACTAATTCAGAAGTAATATTTTCCAAATAAGGCTGCTTGAGTTTTTTAACAACAGGCTCCTGGCAATTCCTGAAATTGTGCATTGATAACTCAAGAAATTATAAATAATCCCATTTCGTGAATTATAAATGAAATAGTGTAATTCAGCCAAGTACACATCTTATGCGGATATTACAAAGTACCCTATAGTTGGGACAATATTCAAAGAATCTCAGAATTACGTCGCTGCCATTACGTCCCCTTGAAATATCAAATCTGGGTGATTCTCTGGTCCAAGGCTTCCATTACCACTGAAAAGCCCCATTGCAAATGCCTTAGCACTATCTGTTGTTCGATCAACCTGTTTAATGGAGAAGATTAATCTTAAAATTACACTTGTATGACAAGACATGACACTTTAAATTACATATGAACAACTAAAAATGTTGTCTCAAGTCATTGTGTTGCCCATGCCAGTGTCCATGCTTCCTAGTTCACAACTTAAAAAGATACTTAGTTTCAAATAGATCTCAAAATTTTTTGAAATTTATCAGTTTCATATAAGTAGCCGACCCCACCTAATGGGATAAGGCTTAGTTGTTGTTGTTGTATCAATTTCATATAAATGGACAAAAATTAAACTATGCTTTGGTGGTACATGACCAAAATTCCCATCCTTCAAATTTTAAAAAAGTCCACCCTAACTAGCTGTCATAGAGAATAGATGTTCCAAGTTTTTTTTTTTTTGGGGGGAGGGGGGGTTTGAGCCTAGGCCTATGACCTTTTGGCTCACCAAAAAGTTTATAACCACTATAATGGCAAACTGATTTAATCATATAGTGAAAACGTAATAAAGGTGACTTCCAAACCACTTTCTTGCATTGTTATAATATGAAGTGCACTTGTTGAAACTCTCAACACAATTTGTCAATTTAGCTATGCTGATATGTAAATTCTCTTTAGAAACTTCAGATTATTTTTGGGATCTACTGGAAATAAAGCAACTTCTTTGGGGACTACAATGAAATTCTGCCAAATAACAATTCATATCTTAATTTCTTGAAAATAGCTGATATTGGTTACCACAAACTTGCAAGTGTATTAACCAAAGAAAGAACAAAAAATTGGGAAACAGAACTCAAATCAATCTGGAGAAAAAAGAAAGTTAAGGATAAACTAACCCGAGTAGAATGTATAGTATATATCTCGGGATGGTACTCCTCATTAAACAAATTTGGAAATCTTTCCCTAGTCCTGATTGCCAGATAACGTAATTCCTCTTCTCCTTTGCTTATTAGTTCACCAGCACCTTTGATCTGTCCCTTCCAAGGAGATTTCCATCCTTGTAACCATGAAGGAATACTGTCCATCTCTAATTGGTTTATCAGTAACGTCAGATTATGTTCCAATCTATCTAATTCTCTTATCCTTTTCTCTGTAGGAGATCGAATTCCATGTCTTGCCTGAGAATTACGATGCAGCATTAGCATAGGGCCTACCTCAACTCTATATATACCTTCATTTTTAATGTCTAATTAATCGAAGTAAACTCTTGATACATTCTACTAGAAAGCTCAACTATCTTTAAAAGAAAGTTACCAATAGATTTAAGTGGATTGGAACACATTCTTCAGGAATATCAGCAGGAACAAAGAAATCATGAGCAATGTGTTTCACAGCTCCATATCTGCATTGAGAATCAATGAAAATTAAACAAACAATATGCTACAAGTGTTTTGGGACTTGTCACTCAATAGCACATGCCAATTCAAGCTGATTCGAGTCATGCTGCCAACAATGATGAATAAAGGACAATGAAAAATTGTCAAGACACTAGACTCTATCTCTTCAAAACTCGGTTCCATTTATCTGAGGTAAATTCTTACACAGTGAGCTTGAGTGTCAACATCGAGTTAAGTGATGGTGCAGCAAATTTTCTTAATGAAAAAGGAAATACAAAAAAATTTTGAATTCCAAAATAATGTAATTTGTTATTAACTGGTCTTCCATGTTAAAAGGAATAAGCCCAAAGTAGAAAACCAATTGTTTCTTTAGTAACAGCATGAATCAGTATGCAGCAGCATTGAACCATAGTGCTCTCTTTCAGCATTTGAGAATGTACATTTTTTTAAAAAAAAAATAATGAGAACGCACTTCTTGAACCGCAATATCCAAATGGCCAAAACTAATTTTCCATTACAACACCCAATAGGAAAGTCACTGACATGTGATTTGAAGGTCACAAATTCAAATTTTAGAAATAGTCATTCTACTTATGAGATAAGACTATTTTAACCTATCTTTCGTCAAACCTCAGTTAGTAGGAGTCTTATCAACCACGCCGGCCTTATACGTACTACTCCCACCCTTCCTTATCATAAAACATTTCTACTTAATTCACATGCACCAATAAAAACAGTTAAGAAAGCATCAAATTCAAGTTATATCCCTCTCAAAACCCAAAAACGATGTTATGTCAACATTTTACATATTGTAATGAGTACAAATATTGAGGAGAGACACACACTCCCAAAACTAGTCAATGGAATTGGAGAGTCATCACACATATCAGTACTAGTTAAATGACTAAAACTAGAAGCTCAGCAATATTAAAAAAGTGAGACGGAAATTGGGAAGAGACCCGGTTACAGTAGAGAGATGTTGGCGAACATCGAAATCTGCTTCTGTATCTAAGTGGGAGCTTATTAACTTGCAGAAGACAAGTATCACCATAAAAAGCGTAGCATTCTTCATTGTACAGACCCAAGTTCCTAATAACTAAGATTTACAGCTTCCGAGCAGGATGTTTTCCTGAGAACTGAAAAGTCAACCGGGACAATAGAACTTGTTCTGGCTTCTCGGTTAATGGAAACCATACACTTAATAAAGAGCTGGTTTCTGTTCTGTGTTTGTTGTGAAGTTTTGGATTGTTGGTCCAACAGTTCACATGTATCAATTGATTTTTTATTGTATCAATTAAAAAGTAAATATAATTACTACTCCTCAGTCCTTCCTTCCAATATATTTTTTATTTTATGTGTAGGTTCACATGATTATATATGCATAATTATTTCTTAAAAAAAAACTTGCCCCTACCTGCTCCGGCTCCTAACACTACAAAAAAACCAGGAATTAGCGACGGAATTTTCCGACGGAATTCCGTCGGAAAATCGATTTTTCTGACGGATTTCCGGCGGAATTCCGTCGGAAAATTTTTTCCGACGGAATTTTTTCCGTCGGAAATTCCACCGTCGCAAATTGATTTACCGACGGATTTTTTTTTCCGTCTGAAATTTGCGACGGATTTTCCGACGGAATTCCGTCGGTAATATTTCCGACGGAATTTCCATCGCTAATTTATATTTATTTTATAAATAAATTTTTATTTTAATTTAAAAATAATATATTAAAATATTATTTTTACTGACGGAATTCCGTCGGTAATTTTTAATTTTTTTTTAAATTATATGCCACATTTTTGCTACCACGTGTCGCCTCCTCGAGCCGCCACGTGTCGCCTTCACAAATTGTCTCCCAATTGTGACAGAGCTGAGAATCGAACCCCCAACCTCTTACGCGCATGCTGATGCCTTAACCAGTTGAGCTATAAGGACCTTGTGATATTATTTGTAAACTATTATATTTATAATATTACATTATATTTAGTATTTTCATTTTTTATTTAAATTATAATAATAATTATAATTATTATCATTAAATTATTTTAATAATTATTTTATTATATATATTATTCAATTATAATTATTTTTCATTTTTATTACTAATATTTATTAAAAATAACATATTTTTTAATAAAAAATTACAATTAAATTTATTAAAAATTTATATTTATATACTTCTAAATGGTAATTTTTATTAATATTTATTAAATATTATTTATTTATAAAATATTTTTAAAATAAATAAAAATAATATTTTAATAAATTAAAATAATAATTTATTTATAAAATAATATAATAAATAAAATTACCGACGGAAAGTCCGTCGGTAATTATCGACGAAAAATATTCCGTCGGTAATAATACATTATTATATTATTTATAATTTAAAATAATAATGTATTAAAAAATAAAATAATTAATTAAATTACTGACGGAAATTCCGCCGGAAATTTCCGTCGGTAATAATATTTTAATATTTAATTTAAATTAAAATAATAATTTATAAATAAAATAATATAATTAATTAAAATTACCTAGGAAATTTCCGTCGGTAATCCCCGACGAAAAAATTTCCGTCGGTAATTCCGCCGGTAAATTTTCCGACGGAATTTCCGCCAGAAATCCGCCGGAAATTACCGACGGAAATTGTTCCGTCGCTAATTACTGGTTTTTTTGTAGTGTAACTCCACCTCATTCTTTTCATTCTTATAGGCGCCAGTCACAGGCATATTAAATGGAATGAGCAATAAGTGGGGTAGAGAGTGTTGGATTTTTAATTTTTCCCCACATCTTATTATCATTTAATAATAACTCAACATTGTATGAGGGATGATGGTGATATCTTCATGGTCAATGATTGGCTACATTACACTCAAATCCCATTGTTGAACACTGTATGCCTTATTAAACAAAACTCAATAGGCTTAAAGTAGTGATTTTTTTAGCACACTTAAGATAACTATTTTTATATGTTACAAGACAAATCGACTGCAACATATTTATTTGGGAAAATTAATTACAGGTCCAGTGTGAGGAATTTAATTAAGATGAGGTTCCACGAAATCACGTAATTAATCTCAGGTCCTTGTTAGGAAGTTGTTATCGGCAGGTCAAACAATTGTTATCGTTTGGTCAAAAATTGTTACTGACCCATAATTAAATATAGATACTAATAACTTTTAACCAAATGATAACAACTTTTTTGCCTAACGATAACAACTTTTGGCCAGATGATAATAATTGAGGCCTGACACTTGAAGAGCTCTATATTTGATTCATTAAGTAATATAATTATATTTCGAAATAGTTTTAAACCTTGGATCTCACTCTTCAAAAGATATCTAAATCCAACGAACATAGTAAGTACGATCCTAGATATCATTTCTCAAGGAACCAGTTGTGAATTAATTACCTAGTAATCTATAGGCAAATGATTTAATTAAAAGAGCTAAATGGAATGGTTATGAATATGTTGCTTATTTACTGAAGGTATGAAATCAATTTCTAAAGAGCTTCCCTAAATCAATTGAATTTACTATCATTGCTTCTAATGAATATGGGAGTTATAATAGGTTCATCAATATTGCTCGAGAGACCTCTTTGAGCTCGTTAGGGTTAGATAAATTAGTATCTTTGACCAGTCAAATACTAGTTCCTCTAATTCCTAACGTAATAAGTGCTAGTCTATACTAATTCGAAATAATTTAAAAGCATATATGTAACCTGACTAGACGTTACAAATCTAAAAATATTCCATAACATAATTAAATAACCACCAACCGGTCCAATTATACAATAAATGTCATGTACTAAAAGCAAAGATACAAATGATTAAAACGAATTAATAAATATCTAATCTTTCCATCGCAGGGACCTTAAACGACTAATCTAAGTATTCAACAAATTAGACCTAGACCTAGCATCTAGCATAATAAATACAAAGAATCGAAAGACTAGACATTAACTCCCCTGTTATGCGCAGAGCTCAAGCTTCTTCCATCTCTTCAGGAAATCTGGTTGCTTTAGCTGTTCATGGAAGTGTCCATGAGAGAGCAAAGTTGAGATAATGGCCGATTGTGGCTGCCAAGATCTGCTTATTATTTATATGCTTAGGAGAGTCCTACTTGAACTAGGTTATCCGGAAGCATTTAAATATTCAAAATATCTTATCCTAATTCAAAATATCTAAAATATCTGAAATTCGAAGTATATGAAATATCTTAAATATCTTCAAATATTGGAGGTTTATCATAGGTCCCTTTTCTGGTCTTCTAGAGATCCTGCAAATAAAAATATAATAAAACAAGTATCAAATGTCTTGGCAAATTAAATGTTCCCAATTAATCACCAATTATGACAATTTTACCCTTATTTTATGTTATTTCTATTTAAGGACTTGTGGAATTATTTAAGTTTATATTAGACCAAAAACGCATTATAAATATATTAGTATTTCCAATTAAGCACATTAAACTCCTGCAAATCTAGGGATTTGTTACCTAACGATCACAGCTTTTTAACTCTTGTTCACTAATAACTTTTGAGCTGCCGATAACAATTTAATGAGCAGGCAATAACAATTTCGTGGGACCTGAGATTAATTACATGAATTCATTGGATCTCATCTTAATCAATTTCCTTACACGGGACTTATAATTAATTTTCCTTTTTTATTTTATATAATGTAAAAAATGGTTTTATTTCAAATTCTAACATGATATATATTAATATTACATCAGTAAACACCATATGCATAAGGATTATCCGTATGGGCAATCAAAATTTATAATGAAATAAATTGTAAATCTATCCATGATTTCTATAAAGTATTTTCGTATGTGAATCTAAAATCAATAAAGATTATTTGAGTGCAAAAGTACATATGACGTTTTAAAACGGTACAAAAATATCACTGTTAAGTCAATTTATGATAACCATTTAGCTAACAAATAAAGATTATTTTTATTACCAAACCGAATGGCTTGCCAGCGGCTTTGATTCTTTTTGGCACGCAGGGTTGTTGGTCACTTTTTTAATCTGCAATTATAAATAAGAAAGGTGCACTGATGAGGTTATTTTTAAGCCAGATTTTTTGTAGTTTTGTAGGGTATGTTAATTTTTCTATTATATGTAAATTAAGTTCTATATAGATGTAGATAAATCTCTTTTTTCTTCAACGTTGGAATTGGACTATGTCAAGGTCATACTTTCATTTTTTAACGCAAATATTTTTTTGACCTGAATTTTTAACCTAAATCAAAGTCATATATGTTGACAAAAATAATTATTCAAGGTGACGTCTGAACACACCACTGAAAGCTTGAGCGAATAAAAAACAGCACTGAAAGAGTCATAATTGATAATTCTATAGTTAGTAGTGTTTTTTCCGTATCAGTTTTATTTTGTTTTTAATGTCTTGCTTGGTTATATTGAAGAATCTTAACTCTCTTAATCATTACTCACATCTCATCCTATCATTGTGATCTAAGATAGTTTTAGGTGACATCAGTGCAAGGTTGTCAAACTCGTGAGTTTAAGTAAACTCGTGAGAAGAATGTAAAATCGGATCGTAAACTCGTAAGAGTTTACCTTTGTTAATAAATACGTGTTTTCAGTATATAATTAGATAAAAAATACAAAAAATAATGATAATTTGACTTGAATATATTTTAAATATAAATAGGTGATATTAAATATATCTACATTCATACTCTATCTAACTCAATAAAGAAATTTCTATGAAATTTATATATAAATTCATTGAATATGGTCAAATAAAAATAATTAACATGAGATTTATAGCAAGTTAACACAATATTCTGTAAGGTAGAAACGTAAAAACGGTAAATTCAGCATGTAAACTCTTGAGTTTTTACCGAGTTTATAGCCAGTAAAAATTTATGTGACTCGTGACACGTTTTGGTTAGGTAGAGCCGTAAAAACGGTAAAATCGGAGAGTCAACTCGCGAGTTTGACAACAATGCATCAGTGTTCAATTGTTATTTACTACTCCATTCATTACTAAATATAAGACTTATTTATCTAATTTGATTAGGTTAAGGATGTTGGTTGAGTTAGTCAAATTCACATTATTATATCACTACAATATCCTAACCACCTACTTTTATTCTCGCACTCCTTTTTCTTGCCTATTTATTATTGAGAGCATGAATAGGGATAAATTAAGGAAGAGTTGAGAAAATTAAAAGAAGTCTTATATTTAGAAACAAAACCACCTCCCCAAATATGTCTTCTATTTAGGAATAGATGGAGTAATTAAAGCAACATAATATATAATTCACTATACACACACCCCATATCAAATCTTTTGGTTATACTGTTTTTTCAGACTAGGAGTAGCAATGTTCTCAGTTAGGAGTAAAATCTAATCTCTCATGGGTACAAAAAAGCAAATAATAGACTTTGCTTAATTAGAATTGCTCATACATATTGCCTATAAAAAAAATCCCTCATACATACACAAATTATAAATCTAAAATGCCCATTTATTCAATCAAATGTACGTCTAAAAATAATAAAAACAGTGATCAATAATGAATCCAAAGCAATAAGAAAGTCATGGTAAATAAATTATAGCACATGCATGGTTGAGCTGTCCATAATATACCTTGATTTATTTTGGTGTAGGTCATCAACTAAGTGTGTGTGTGCGCGCGCCAAAAAAAATTTTCCCTTGTCCGTTCTGTGATGTATGTAAAAATATTATCATAAAAGCCATAAAAGGAAGAATAAAACATCTTAATTCTATCTATGTTGTAAAAACTTCAACAAGTGATACTTATTATGAAACATAAACATTAATTACAACTTAATTACCAGACCCTTTGTAATACATGGTATCCACAACTATGATGGCCAGATATAACGTGTTGGTTGTGGTGTATGCGTCACATGACAGAGCAAGAATTGTTGGGGACATCATAAACAACTCGTTCATCATAAGGAGTTGGAGGACATGGATTATAACAATTTTTAAGATATTCATCAATTGCCTTGTCTTTGTCTTCCTTATCCTTCTTCTTCACATCTTGCACATCCAAAATTGAGGCATGCCCTAGCTTCTTCCTCAGCTCTTTCACCAAATCGACCGAGTCCACTCCATCACTCCTAAAACACAATATTTGTTATAGGATGCCAAATGAATCTCATAACAAAAGATATGAGTGTCCATATATAAGTTGGAAGTGACCTATATGTATAAGCTCATGTCATTTTGTTATGGATTAAGATTTAATAATGTTGAACTAAATCATTTCATGTATCTTTTTATTGATCCTAATTTTATTAATATAGAGAAAATTGATTAAAAGTATCAATTAAAAATTTTATTAGCAGGAAGGATTTGGTGCAACTCTCTTCAGTTGTATATATGCAATATATGTTTGACTATGTGCAAAAGTTTTCAAAACGAAAGTAATTTGGATAAGGTGAAGATATTTTGTAGACCATTAAAGAAGAGCCGTGTCCGTTCAAATTCAAATCCCTTTAGCTAATAAAATTTCAAAATAAACACGTGACTTTAACCAATTTTGATCTCTTTATGTTAACCCGGTAACCCGTTCAATTCTAAGCTTAATAGTCTGTGCTCAATAAGTATTATTAGAATCAATATATTTCATCATTATCTTACTTATATATCAGGAAATTTGGAACCCTTTTGAAGGTTTTCAAAGAAGAAACGTTTTACACAAGTTCAAAATATATAATGAAAATAAGAAAATGTTGGATTCAAATTAACGTTGTTTATACCTGGTTTCACTGCTGCAATTTTCATGGCCTTGCTTCTGCCTTTCTCATTGTGGACTTCCACCCACATAGTTATCTGAACCAATTACAAAATACATTAATATCTTTTTCTTCATATTAAAGAAAAGAAAAGGGATTGTCTTCTAGCACGAAAAAGTGACAATGGAGAAAGTTCTGGCTTCGCCGCTAGCAAACGCGTCACTACTCCCTAAAACAATTTGATTAAATTAAAGATGTTAGTTATGTTAATTAATATGATGTGTTTTTTTTATAAAACACCTCAATCATGTTCTATTATTCCCTCCTCCAAATTGTTGTTGAAGGAGTATCAATTAATATTTTAGAAAAAATTGACAAAAATTAGAGTTATATCCTATAGTTAAGAATGTAGGGAGTGATAAATAATGAAAGAAAGTTTTCAATGTACAGAGAGAAGGGGTGATATATAATGAAGAGAGTCTTTTATTAAGGTCACAAGTTAAAGAATTAATATCACACAACACTACTACAGAAAATGCCTATAGCAGCACTTATTTTGGCCCTATAGCAGCGCTTATAAGCGCTGCAATAGCCAGTGATGCTATAGGCTATTAAGCCTAACGCAGCGTTTGTTAAGCGCTGCGATAGGTGACCTAAAGCAGCGCTTAATCGCTGCTATAGGTAATTTATTTTTTAAAAAAATAATACCTATAGCAGCGCTTATCTGAATAAGCGCTGCTATAGGTATTATTTTTTTTAAAAAAAAATTAATTTTTATCCCTGCATTAATTTAGAAACTACAGACATTTTCCCCTTCTCAGCCCAAAAAACGCGCAGGAACAGGGGAGACAAGAATTAAATCCCAAAAATTCCCTAACCTCAAGAACACACATTCAATCCATTCCATAGTCTTAGAATTGCTAGAAATCACAAGCAATTAAACTTCAAAACAACAAACATCCGAAAATCCCAATTTTTGCTTCGGATGAACCGTGCCAGAGGAGGAATTTTGTGCAAAAATTGGTCCTATTCAACTTCCTTTCCCAAAATCGACACCCAAAACATCAAGAACAAGCCTCAAGCACCATTTCTATAATTTCAGAAACTTCAAGAACATCTCAGAAATTCGAATCATTTCTCCCCATCCACTCAAAAATCGCGGCGGAAAAGAGAAGAAACAAGAGAAGAAGGCTTACCTAAACTTGTTTCAAGCTTCTGCGAACGTTTTCCACCGTCAAACGCCGTCGATGGAGCCGATTCCGCCGCTAGAAGACAAAGAACAGAGAAGAGAGAATGAGAGTGTGTGTGCGTCGGTGAGAGAGGGAGCTTGTGTGTGTGTTGAGAGATAGAGAAAGGGAAATAAAAGAAGAGTTTTT
Source organism: Mimosa bimucronata (assembly GCA_037074515.1). Lineage (NCBI taxonomy): Eukaryota > Viridiplantae > Streptophyta > Magnoliopsida > Fabales > Fabaceae > Mimosa > Mimosa bimucronata. Next base: position 2,388,684 of record CM073443.1, read on the forward strand.
GTGTGTGTGTCATTGAGGAGGGAGGGTGGATGAAATTAGGGAGGGAAATAGGGGAAAATTGGGCGGGTGTTTAAAAATTGGTATTTTTAAATTTGGTTTCAGATATTTTTTAAATAAATTTAAATCACAGGGGCCTATAGCAGCGCTTAAGCGCTGCTATAGGCCCCTGTGATTTAAATTTTATTTAAAATTTGTTTTAGATAAACTTTTTTTAAAAAAAATTAAATCATAGGGGCCTATAGCAGCGCTTAGCGACTAAGCGCTGCTATAGGCCCCTGTGATTTAAATTTTATTTAAATAATATCAAAAACCAATTTTAAAAATACTAATTCATTTTAAAAAAATAAAGAAAATTTAAAAATACCTAATAGGCCTATATAAGTCCCTGTCATTTAAATTTTATTTAAAAAATATCTAAAACTAATTTTTAAAATAATAATTAATTTTCAAAAAGAAAACAAAATTTAAAAATACATATTTAGGCCTATAGCAGTGCTTAAGCGCTGGTATAGGCCCCTGGGATTTAATTTTTATTTAAAAAAAATTGTAAAAAAATTTTCCAATTATTTTTAAATTGTTTTAAATATTTTTTAATATAAAAAATAAACCCCAATAGCCTATAGCAGCGCTTAAGCGCTGGTATAGGCCCCTGGGGTTTATTTTTTATTGAAAAAAATATGTAAAACAGTTTTCCAATTTTTTTAAATTGTTTTAAATATTTTTTAATAGAAAAAATAAATCCCAGGGGCCTATACCAGCGATTAAGCGCTGGTATAGGCCCCTGGGGTTGATTTTTTGTTGAAAAAAATATGTAAAATAATTTGTCAATTTTTTTTAAATCACAAGGGCCTATAGCAGCGCTTAGCGACTAAGCGCTGCTATAGGCCCCTGTGATTTAAATTTTATTTAAATAATATCAAAACCAATTTTAAAAATACTAATTCATTTTAAAAAAATAAAGAAAATTTAAAAATACCTAATAGGCCTATATAAGTCCCTGTCATTTAAATTTTATTTAAAAAATATCTAAAACTAACTTTTAAAATAATAATTAATTTTCAAAAAGAAAACAAAATTTAAAAATACATATTTAGGCCTATAGCAGTGCTTAAGCGCTGGTATAGGCCCCTGGGATTTAATTTTTATTTAAAAAAAATTGTAAAAAAAATTTCTAATTATTTTTAAATTGTTTTAAATATTTTTTAATATAAAAAATAAACCCCAAGGGCCTATAGCAACGCTTAAGCGCTGGTATAGGCCCCTGGGGTTTATTTTTTATTGAAAAAAATATGTAAAACAGTTTTCCAATTTTTTTAAATTGTTTTAAATATTTTTTAATAGAAAAAATAAATCCCTGGGGCCTATACCAGCGATTAAGCGCTGGTATAGGCCCCTGGGGTTGAGTTTTTGTTGAAAAAAATATGTAAAATAATTTTCCAATTTTTTTTAAATCACAAGGGCCTATAGCAGCGCTTAGCGACTAAGCGCTGCTATAGGCCCCTGTGATTTAAATTTTATTTAAATAATATCAAAAACCAATTTTAAAAATACTAATTCATTTTAAAAAAATAAAGAAAATTTAAAAATACCTAATAGGCCTATATAGGCCCCTGTCATTTAAATTTTATTTAAAAAATATCTAAAACTAATTTTTAAAATAATAATTAATTTTAAAAAAGAAAACAAAATTTAAAAATACATATTTAGGCCTATAGCAGCGCTTAAGCGCTAGTATAGGCCCCTGGAATTTAATTTTTATTTTAAAAAAATTGTAAAAAAAATTTCCAATTATTTTTAAATTGTTTTAAATATTTTTTAATATAAAAAAAAACCCCAGGGGCCTATAGCAGCGCTTAAGCGCTGGTATAGGCCCCTGGGGTTTATTTTTTATTGAAAAAAATATGTAAAACAGTTTTCCAATTTTTTTAAATTGTTTTAAATATTTTTTAATAGAAAAAATAAATCCCAGGGGCGTATACCAGCGCTTAAGCGCTGGTATAGGCCCCTGGGGTTGATTTTTTGTTGAAAAAAATATGTAAAAAAATTTTCCAATTTTTTTTAAATTGTTTTAAATATTTTTTAATACAAAAATTAAATCCCAGGGGCCTATACCAGCGCTTAAGCGCTGGTATAGGCCCCTTGGATTTAATTTTTATTTAAAAAAATTGTATAACAATTTTCCAATTATTTTTAAATTGTTTTAAATATTTTTTAATATAAAAAATAAATCCCAAGGGCCTATACCATCTCTTAAGCGCTGGTATATGCCCCCGGGGTTTATTTTTTGTTGAAAAAAATATGTAAAAAAATTTTCTAATATTTTTAAAATTGCTTTAAATATTTTTTAATATAAAAAATAAACCCCAGGGGCCTATAGCAGCGCTTAAGCGCTGGTATAGGCCCCTGGGTTTTAATTTTGATTTAAAAAATTGTAAAACAATTTGCCAATTTTTTTTAAATTGTTTTACATATTTTTTAAATTCCAGGGGGTCTATAGCAGCGCTTAAGCGCTGCTATATGCTTATACCTATACCAGCACTTTTATTTATAAGCGCTGGTATAGGTCATATTATACCTATCCCATCACTTACATTTTATAAGCGCTGCTATTGTTGCGCTGCAATAGTGTATTTCTGTAGTAGTGCAAGTTTCAATGAATTAATAATGACAATATTAATAAGTGAAAATAACATGGTTAACAAGTGAAAAACACCATTGACAACTCATTATATAGTATTAATTCTTTTGTTTGGGATCTCAATACAATTGTGCATATAATAAATGACATTAGTGTAAAATTGAAAAGTTATATATTAATTTTACCTATAATTAATGACATAAATGTGCTTCTTTCCTTTAGTTTGTGTGATTCGGTTGGGTAGCTCTTATAATGTGTATTGAGATAGTATTAATTATTTTCCATTATAGTAACAAAAAAGTAAAATAATTAATTGAAAGTAAAACCCCCTCCCCAAGTATACCCCTCATGCTAAATATAAATCATAGTGAGTTTTGTAAGGAGTCGTAGTTAAAATTTTAACTAGCAGAAAATATGTTTCATTGACCACAATAGTGTGTAAGAATTAAAAACATGCTAATTATTTGATGCAAACTAGGCGGGGTAATATTGGAAAACGAATAAATTTACTTATGCATGTTTGTCCTATTTTGAACTTTGCCCTATAATTAGGCCAGATAGAATAAATCTGATTTAACTACCATACGTAAACCTGAAAATAATAAAAGAAAATTATAAAATTATCCTAATACAATGGCCATCTCACAAGCTAAAAATCTTGTAACAAGGAAAAGACAAGAAAATTTCTGTTCTCTTCATAGTAAACTGATACAATCTGAGTTTTATTAGGATAAGAGAAAGAGAAAGAAGAATGAAAGAGAGTCAGAGAGATGGAGAAATTTAAAACCAGTATCTGAAATTCTAGATAAATGGAGATAGAAGAAAAGAGAAGAGGAGGGAAGAAGGGTGAAGGGAGAAGAAATGAGAGAATAGACTCTAGAATCCAGAATTTGAAAATCCTAAAGTAAAGAGGAAGGAAGGAGGCCAGAATCAAAATCTAGCTCTAGGGAAATAGAATCTAGTTTCAGGAAAAAGAGGGACTATTTGCTATTCATCATGTCCTCAGTACACCACACACAATAGGCTTATAAATAGCCACACTAGAAATAACCACCAAGTTCTAGATAAGATGTATACAATAACTGAAAGTAACTACTGCATTCATAAAATGACTAACATGAAACTACCCCTTGTACGTCTCATAACGTAGGATCCAAACATAAACCGACTAAAATGTTGGTTGGGACTGAAGTAACTTATAATTAGTACACTTAAATTGGAACTCATCTCACATAAATCATTTTTTAAAAAACTGTTTTTAAAGGTTTCAAATGTCATTCTAAACAACACTTAAAGTTCATCTTTATGGGTGCTATCACTTTCTCCTTTAAAGGAACACTTTTGAGAAATCTCATTGAGTGTGTGCTCTACCTTCACATTACATATTGTATTAAACGTGTTCTTCTTATGAGTCGTAACTACTTTTTCCTGCGTAAGAGAACATAGAAGTCAGAATACCACAATTGAAGCTTTTCAAAACTGAAGTATTAGAGCAGGATTATTCAACTACCTTGAATACTTCAAATGGACAGAAATCAGAACAGTTACAAGCCTGTACAACGCAAAATCACAAATATTAACAAAATTAACAATGCTAGGTATAACTAGGATTTCTTACACCAACATTGAAATCTTAAAACCAATTAACAACATAAAATTATAAAATGTTTGAACTGTAACTAACATTCTCCATTTAAACTGAAATAAAGCTATCCTAGGTCCTTAGGGTTGTTTTCAACATTTCTCACCCCTATACATTATTCTGTGAAAAATTGTGGTTCCTATAATTTTATAAGGATTTGGATTTCAGTGTTAACTTCACTGGTTCGGATTTAACATTCTTAAGTAGGATGATGGGAACTCTTGATTAGGACTAATGTGATTTATGTGTGAGGAAAAAAAATAAAAATTAACTCACTAAAGTTATAAGGTTATGAATAGTAGATTAAACACCTAAGGCAAACGTGGGACATAAAACAAAGAAATCGACTTCGACTCACAAAATCGATTTTCAACTTTCAACATTTGAAGTCATACTCTATTTTCTTACCCTCAAACAAAACTCAGTTAAAAGTAAATAGATTATTGTTGTAACTCATTTAAACTTGGAATATGTTGCATCAACTTCGAAAGCTCACCGGTATAGGGATGGGATGTTCATTGTGCAGAACTTGCACAGAGTAACTGTCGGAAGATTTGTCTGTAGTTGGACAGCTATAGAGGATCAACATGTTGTTACCAGCAAAAGGTGTCACAGTGCTTCCCTTCCATTTTCTTATCCCAGGATCTTGAGGCAGCTTCCAAGGTTGCTTCTCAATCTCTTCATCAGATCCTGCAAAACAGCCAAAGTGAAAATGACTATAACCGCAATGCAACTAGCAAACTAAGCAACTCCAAATTACTTCCTTCCTCCAGTCCTTAGTATAAAGAGTTATTTAAGTAATTTGGGCTAGATTAAGGAAATGAAATAAGTCAATTAATTATAAGAAATGTAATATGATCGATCTCCCTAAAATATCCATGTGTAATGTGATTTTGTATAAGTTTATAAGTTAGTGAATTAGTTCGGGGAAGATGATAAATACAAGATACAAAATGAATTAGGATAATATATATATATATATAAATAAATAAAGACTAAACTCAACTCCCAACTAACCCTTCTATCAGGGATATATATCAGGTATATGAGGTAATCACTTCAAGAGACTCACCAGATCCTTCACGAAAAAGACCAAGTGAGCATGAGAGAGGAACTAAAGTTTCAGCGTGGGCAAACCGAAGTCGTGCCTTTTCATATCTTCCAGGACCTCGTTTCTCTACAAAACAGAACAAGAAAAATAAAAATATGCCAAAGGAGAATTTCATAAACACGTGATTCGAACTGAAAATCAACCATATACATTACAGAGACACCATGTTTTCTCCTTTCAGATTTTTCACAAACAAAAAACTCAACCAATTAAACAGAGTTTGTGTGTGTGTGTGTGTGTGTAAGCAAACTACCTTGCTTAGCCTGAATAGCTCGCTCCATGGAATTAACAATATCTTTAAGTAATGACACTCCCATTTTGTAGTTTAGTGGATTGCCATAACCCTTCAATATATACAGCTCCATGTCATCCATCCACTCTAACAAAGTAATCTAAGCACACAAGCAAAACCAACATTTCAATAAGCATTCAATAGTGTAGGGATAAATTACTGAGCACTAGGTAGGGAAATGATATATAGGGCTTGTTTGGCTGGACTTATTCCAGCCAAATAAGTCCTTATTTTAAAGGATAAGTACTTATTTTTAAAAAAGTTGTTTTGAGTATGTTTGTCTCGACTTATAAAAATTTATAACTTATAAGTCAAAATAAGTATAAGTTCTTTTTTTCAACTTATGACTTATGATTTATAAGTCACTTTTTTGGTGGACCCCACAATTCTAACTTATTTTACACATCAAATCACAACTAACCCAAACATAAATCACTTTTTCAAAAGTCCATCCAAACATACATCTCATTACACAATATGACTTATGACTTATAAGTCACTTTTTTTAACAGCTCATCCAAACATAAATCTCATTACACAATCTGACTTATTTTCAGTTTGACTTATCTACAAGTCACTTTTTCAGAAGTCCATCCAAACACACCCATAGCAAATTGTAACTAGAATGGGCACTGTTTTAGAATATGAATAAGAAGAGGGTGAAGACATCTAATACAGAGAATAAATATTTTACCATAAGGTCGCAAATTACATTGCAATATCATGAACACTACCTCAAAAGGTGTGAAAAGTCCACATGCTTGATTTGTTATATCCAACAAGGAAGCTTCCTGATAAGATCAACCACCAATTGGGTAATTGTAAAGAAAAAGGCAACCTCCATTGCATCAGTAAAAAATTAGTTGTAGGCTACCAAAACAAAACGATAGTTGTTTTACGTTTAAACGAAAGGGAGCACGACACAAATATAAGTGATCTTCACCATTAAGTATTGGTTTAAGTGGAATCGCTTTGACCACTTAAACATGAAAACGATTTTAGGAGAGATACACCCAACTGGGCCTAATAATACTCGAATCTGATCTAGTCAAATAGTCATATATAGATAGATATCTAAAAAGATAAGTGATCACCTCTTTACATAGAAACCAAAGAGAAGATACATCCTGACTTGTAAAATTCAACCCATATCGCCCAAACAAAGCGGAAGTAATGTCATCCAAGTAAGGCTCCTTGAGTTTATGAATAACAGGCTTATGGATTTCCTTATAATCCTGCATTTGACAGCTCAAGAAATTATAAATAATCTCATTTCTTGAAGTAGAAGCCAAGTCACATCTCAAGTGGATATTACAAAATACCTTATAGCGGGAACAACCATCAAAAAATCTCAGAATTTCGTCGGTGTCATTACTTCCACTTGAAATAGCGAAAGCTCGGTGCTTCCCTGGTCCAAGGCTTCCATTACCACTGAAAAGCCCCATTCCAAATGCCACAGCACTAGCTGATGTTCGAGGAACCTGTTTGATGGAGAAGATTAATCTTAAAGTTACATTTGTATGACAAGACATGACACTTGAAATTACATATGAACAACTAAAAATTTTGTCTCAAGTCATTGTGCTGCCCATCGCCCATGCTTCTTAGTTCACAACTTAATTTGCAGTTGCAGTATACTTTATCATCAAACTCAAAGTAACAATTGAGAATTTCATAGTCCCATAAAAGATGCTTAATTTCAAATGGATCTCGAAAATGTTTGAAATTTATCAGTTTCATGCTAAAGGGCAAAAATGAAATTATGTTTTGGTGGTACGTGACCAAAATTCCAATCCTTCAATTTTTAAGAAAGTCCACCTTAACTGGCTCCTGGGGAATAAATGTTCCAACAAGGTGGCAAAGGGAAGTTTGAGCCTATGACCCTTTGGCTCACCCAAAAGAGTATAACCACAAGATCGTCAGACTGATTTAAACATATAATGCAAAAATTTATATACGTATATAAACTTTACTTCCAAACAACTTTCTTGTTATAATATGAAGAGCACTTGTTGAAATCCATATCTTATCAATTTAGCTATGCTTATCTGTAAATTCTCTTCAGAAACTTCAGAATTTTTTTGGGATCTATTGGAAATTAAGCAACTTCTATAGGGACTACAATGAAATTCTCCCAAATAAGAATTTATATCTTAATTTCTTGAAATAAATTGATATTTGCTACAGCAAACTTGCAAGTGTATTAACCAAACAAAGAACAGAGAAATTGGGAAACAGAACTCAAATCAATCTAGAGAAAGAAAAGAAAGTTGAGGATAAACCAACCGAAGTAGAATTTATAGTATATATCTTTGGATAGTACTCCTTATCAAACAAATTTGGAAATCTTTCCCTAGTCCTGTTTCCCAGATCAAATAATTCCTTTTCTCCTTTGCTTATTAGTTCACCAGCACCAATGATCTGTTCTTTCCAAGGAGATTTCCATCCACGTAACCATGAAGGAATTCTGTCCGTCTTTGATTGGTTTATCAGTGTCGACAGATTATGTTCCAATCCATCTAATTCTTTCATCCTTTTCTCTGTAGGAAGTCGAGTTCCATGTCTTGCCTAAGGATTATGATACAGCATTAGCATAGGACCTACCTCAACTCTATATATACCTTCAATTTAATATCTAATTGATCGAAGTAAACTCTTGATATATTCTACTAGAAAGCTCAACAATCTTTAAGAGAAAGTTACCAATAGATTTAAGTGGATTGGAACACATTCTTCAGGAATATCAGCAGGAACAAAGGATTTATTAACAATGTCTTTCGCAACTTCATATCTGCATGAGAATCAATGAGCATCAAACAAACAATCTATTACAAGTTTTTTTTGGGACTTTTCACTCCATAGTACATGCCAATTCAAACTAATTCCAGACATGATTTCAACACTGATGAATAAAGGACAGATAAAAAATGACAAGACACTAGACTCATCTCTTCAATACTCAGTTTTATTTATCTGAGGTTAATTCTTACAACAGTGAGCTTGAGTGTCAAGTATCAACATCCAGCTGGTAAGTGATGGTGCAAAAAATTTTCTTAAGGAAAAAGGAAATACAAAAAATTTAGATTCCAAAATAATCTAGTTTGTTATTAATTGGTCTTCCATGTTAAAAGAGAATAAGCCCAAAGTAGAAAACCAATTGTTTCTTTAGTAACAGCATGAATCAGTATGCAGCAGCATTGAACCATAGTGCTCTCTTTCAGCATTTGAGAATGTACATTTTTTTAAAAAAAAATAATGAGAACGCACTTCTTGAACCGCAATATCCAAATGGCCAAAGCTAATTTTCCATTGCAACACCCAATAGGAAAGTCACTGACATGTAACTTGAAGGTCACAAGTTCAAATTTTAGAAATAGTCATATTCTACTTATGGGATAAGACTATTTACACCTATCTTTCGTCAAACCTCAGTTAGTAGGAGTCTTATCAACCACGCCGGCCTTATACGTACTACTCCCACCCTTCCTTATCATAAAACATTTCTACTTAATTCACATGCACCAATAAAAACAGTTAAGAAAGCATCAAATTCAAGTTATATCCCTCTCAAAACCCGAAAACGATGTTATGTCAACATTTTACATATTGTAATGAGTACAAATATTGAGGAGAGACACACACTCCCAAAACTAGTCAATGGAATTGGAGAGTCATCACACATATCAGTACTAGTTAAATGACTAAAACTAGAAGCTCAGCAATATTAAAAAAGTGAGACGGAAATTGGGAAGAGACCCGGTTACAGTAGAGAGATGTTGGCGCACATCGAAATCTGCTTCTGCATCAGAATGGCAGCTTATTAACTTGGAGAAGACAAGTATCACCATAAAAAGCATAGCATGCTTCATTGTACAGACCCAAGTTCCTAATTACTAAGATTCACAGCTTCCGACCAGAATGTTTTCCTGAGAAATGAAAAGTCAACCGGGAGAATAGAACTTGTTCTGTGGCTTCTCAGTTAATGGAAACCAAACGCTTAGAAAGTTCCTTTTTGTACTGTATATGACTGTTTGTTGTGAAGTTTTGAATTGTTGGTCCAACAATTCACTTGTACCAATTAATTGTCTATTTTTTTTTTTTTTTTTTGCCATACCAATTAATTGTCTATTGTATCAATAAAAAAGTAGATATAATTACTACTCCGATCCTTCCTTCCACTATATATATATATATATATATATTTTTTTTTTTTTGTGAAGGTTCACATGATTATATATACATAATTATTCCTTTAAAAAATTACCCCTACATTCTCCAGGTGACCATGTCCTAACTCCACCACTTCATCCTTTTCGTTCTTATTGGCGCCAGTCACAGACTTGTTATACCTCTTGCAATTAAATAATTAAAATAAATGGAATGAGTTATAAGTGATGTGGAGAGTGTTGAATTTTTTATTTTTTTCCCACATCATATCATTTAATAATAATAACTTAATATGAGGGTTGATGATGATATTTTTCATGGTCTGGTCAATGATTGGCTACATCACACTCAAATACCATTTGAACACTGTATGCCTTATTAAACAAATAAACTCAATAGGCTTAAAATAGTTATTGTTTTTTCGCGCACTTAACAGTTGTATTTTTGTATGTTCCAAGAGAAAACTACTACTCAATAACATATTCATTTTGTATAACGTAGAATTATTTAAAATAAATCAATTCACAACAAAAAAGGCCAAACTTTCAAATTCTAACATGATATAGATTAATATTACATCAGTAAAAACTATGTGCATGAATTGTCTGTATGGGTATTCAATTAAATTTATGATGAATTAAAGTGCAAATCTATCCATGATTTCTATGAAGTATTTCTCCAATTCTCCTTGTGCATCTGACACCCATATAATGATGAAAAATGTCACAATTGTTGAGTCAATTTATGATGACCGTTTAACTGTGATTTAGTTTTAAAGTAAACTCAGACAGATTTGAAAACAAAAAAACAAGTAAAGATTATTGATTGATGACATAATATATAATTAAATCAACTAACCATATTCCCTATTTTTTATTACCAAACCGAGTGGATTGCCCGCGGCTTCGTTTCTTTTTGGCACGCAGGGTTGTTGGTGACTTTTTTAATTTACAATTACAGATAAGAATGGTGCACTGAGATTATTTTAAATTAAATTCGCATTATGTTAATTTTTCTATTATATGTAAATATAAATGTATGTAGATGTTGAGAAACCTCTTCTTTTTCAACGTTGGAATTGGACTTAGTCAAAGTCATACTATTATTTATTTAACCGAAATCTATTTTTAACCTGAATTTTTAACTTAAATGAAAGTCATATAACTTGGCAAAAATAATTAGTCAAGGTGACGTCTAGAAAGAGACATAATACTACATTACTAGTATTTTTTCTGCATTAAGTTTCATTTACTATTACTTTATTTAATAAAAAAATATACATGTTATCCACAATAAAATATATAAAATGATAGAGTATATGAATACAAGCAAATTATATCAAAACTAGGATGATCAAACATCAATTTTATTTTGTTTTCAACTTTTACTTTCTTGTTTATATTAAAGAATCTCAACTCTCTTAATCATTACTCACATCTCATCCTGTCATTATGATCTAAGATAGTTTTAGGTGACACCAGTGTTCACAATTGTTATTTATTCATTTATATTATACCATATCAAATCATTTGGTTATACTATTTTTTGTGAGACTAGGAGTAGTATTCTTTATTAGGAGTAAAATCTAATCTCTCATGAGTACAAAAAGCAAATAATAGGCCTTGCTTAATTAGAATCGGGCATAAAAGCGTATAAAAATAATAAAGACAGTGATTAAATGAATCCAATAAGAAAAATTTATATATATACATTCATAATAGCCTTCATTATATACAATGACTAAATAGTGGCAAATAAACTATATATAGCACATGGTTGAGATGTCCATATTACCTTGATTTATTTATTTTTTTGGCCAAATACCTTGATTTATTTTTGGTGTAGGTCATCAACTATATGTGTGCATAGATGCCATAATTCTTTTTCACTTGTTCATCATTTTGTGATGTATGTAAAAATATTATCATAATAAAAGCCACAAAAAGGAAAAATAAGCATCTTCATTCTATCTATATTATAGAAATTTTAACAAGTGATACTTATTATGAAACATAAACATTAATTACGACATTGCAGTCATGAGCCTCTCCACCATCCAGCCTCTTAATTTTCTTTCCACTCAATATATCTACCATTATTGAATGTACTTTTAATTGTTGAGATCTGCTTTAATATTTTTCACATTGTAATAGATCCCAACTATTGAAATATATCGAATGGTATGGTAGAGATACTAAATGAAGAAAAAGTTGAGAGAGGTTAGTGGAGCGCTTCTAACAGCCTAATGCATGGTATCTATGACTACTATGTCTATAGATAATGATTTGGTTGTGGTGTATGCGTCACATGACGGAGCAAGAATTGTTGGGGATATCATAAACAACTCGTTCATAATAAGGAGGTGGAGGACAAGCATTATAACAATATTTAAGACATTCAATTGCCTTGTCTTCCTGATCCTTCTTCTTCACATCTTGCACACTCAAAATTGTGGCATGCCCTAGCTTCTTCCTCAGCACTTTCGCCAACTCGACCGAGTCCACTCCATCACCGATTACCACCAATTGGTCTTTTCCGTCTCTTTCCATAGACACTGAGCTCACTCCTAAACCACAATATTGTTGGGATGCCAAATGAACTTGATAACAAAAGATGTGTGTGTGTCTCTATGTGTGTGTGTATATAAGTTGGAAGTGACCTATGTCGTATAAGCTCATATCCTTTTTGTTTTTGCATGAAGTTTTACTGTTGAACTAAATCACTATGTATCTTTTAATTAATCCTGATTTTATTAATATAGAGAAAGATTGATTAAAAGTATCTATTTAAAAATTTTATTGGCCGGAAGGACTTGATATAACTCTTCTTTAGTAGTATGCAACACATCTTTGACTATGTGCAAAAGTCTTCAAAAAACGAAAATAATTTGCCCAAAGCTGAAGATACTTTGTACTCAATTGAAGAAGAGTCGTGTCCGTTCAAATTTAAATCCCTATAGCCAATAAAATTTCAAATAAACAAGTGAATTTAACCAATTTTGATCCCTTTATGTTATCTCCTTCAATTCTAAGCTTTACTCTGTGCTCAATAAATATTATGAGAATCAATATATTTCATCATTATCGTACTTATATATCAGGAACTTTGGAACCCTTTTTAAGGTTTTCAAAATAGAAACGTTTTAAACAAGTTCAAAATATATAATGAAAATAAGAAAATGTTGAATTCAAATTAAAGTTGTTTATACCTGGTTTCACTGCTGCAATTTTCATGGCCTTGCTTCTGCCTTTCTCATTGTGGACTTCCACCCATATAGTTATCTTTTTCTGAACCAATTACAAAATACATATATACTTCGAACGTTACACACTGCGTATATAGTTAAAATCATCTTATAGAGAGAGTAATAAAGCTCATACCGGCATGTTTGACGATGTGAGAAACAATTAAAACACAGCACTATAAAGCCTCAATTCAGATATATATAAAAGAAAATTCTCTGGGTTTTGTGTGCTGTTGTGATTATGGGGAACTCATTAATGATATGTGTGCTTTAAATACAAATTGAGATTATTTACTGTATTGTTTATATTGACTTCAAGGTAAACCACAACTTGCTATTAAGTCATCAAGATCGCATTAGATCAATTGAGCAGTATATATAATATTGCATTTTAGTTTGTATAATCAGTATACATATATTATCAATAATTTCCCCAATTGTTATCTGAATTTTCAAACTGAAGTAAGCGTCACATGCCCTGGAAGTAGTCTATAGCTTTTTTGTTTTCCAGCCAAGTAGATAATTATTACTTTCACAATTCCTAAATATAAAATCCACTTGACCTTTTTTTTTTTTTTTTGAGAAATTAAGGAAGCTAAATGAGTCACTTAATCATAACAAATTTTGTGTGTTATTAGATTATATGTAATTAGTTTATAAGCCAAATAATCTAATTTAAAGAAAACATTTAGATAAATCAATTTATAGTATCTTATTTAACTTTCTTAGGATTTTCCAAAAAAAGTCAATCTTATCTTATATTTAGGAACGGAGGGAATACTACTTAATAGTTTTCATGGCTAGGAATTATAATATAAAGTAAAATACATTCACATTCCTTCTGTTAAATGAATCACAAAAACTTCTATGTTCAAATCACTTGTTCTTTGACAAAAAAATTACTTGTTCTATATATATATATATACACACACACATTTTATTTTTTAAAATATATGTAATTAAATTTATATTCTTAAAAATATTTCTCAAATTCTTTATAAGTTATTTTATTGACGTTTTTACGAAGTAGAAATTACTTAAAATTTCCACATTTTATAAAAATAATAAAATATTAAAAAAATAACTAATAAATAGTAAATAAATTACCAAAAGGTAAATTAGAGATTTAGCATGGTTAATAGTAAAATTAGTGAGTAAATAAGATTTATTCCAATATATTTTTTAAGTAAAAGAAGTGTACTTTTAGAATATTCTTTGAATTAGAATGTGAGTTTTCAAGATAAAGGAAAAGTATGTCTAATTAAAGAAAAATATAGAAGGATGTTTATTATTGTACTATTTTACACTAAAATATTGAGTGTGTGTATATATAATTACGAAAAGTCCTAACATATAAGTTTTATACGATGTTAGTTTCACGTGTTCTTAATATATACATGATCCCTTTTGGCAAAAAAATTTAGGGAAAATTTCATAAAAAAAACTCCCGAATATGTAAAAGGCAGTTGGATGCAGTGAATTTAAAAAAAGACCATAACATGCCATTGACCTAACTGTCTTTCGTAAATTTAAAAGAAATGACAAAATTACCCCTGAACAAATTTATTTTTTTAAAAATTAAAAATGACCCACACTCATCGGAACTCCGGCCGACGACTGCTGCTGCTCTCAGCTGGCCGCTGGCAAGGGGGTTGCCGACTGGGGCTCACCTGCCAAGTGGTAGGTGGGGGTTATTAATTTTTTTTTTAATTTTTGGGAGGGGGACGTTACGGAAATTTATTTGAGAAAATGGAGGGGTGGGAATCAAACCACCACCTTCTAACAAGGGCTTGGTGGCACCAAGCCTTTCCATTACATATAGTGCAAAAAATATATGTACTATATTTCATTTTCTTTTCCCAAATTCAAATAATGGATTACCAAATTCGTATAACGGATTACCAATTTTGGATAACGGATTACCATTATTTATTATTCGACGTTGGTAAACCATTATCCAATTCTGATAACAAACAAAAAAAAGTTGGTAAAGTTATGGTGGTGGTAAATAGATAAAGACGTGTTGGTAAATTGATAGAGACATATTGATAATCTATTATTCAAAGTTAGTAATCTGTTAATCGAATTTGGTATTTCGTTATACAATTCTGGTAAAAAACAAAAAGAAGTTGGCAAAGTTAGAAAATTAGTAAATAGATAGATAAATGTTGATAAATTAGTATCCAAAGTGGATAATCCTTTATACGAATTTAATAAACCATTATCCAATTCTAGTAGTAAACAAAAAAAAAGTTGGTGAATTTATGATAATTGTAAATGAATAGAGACACGTTGGTAATCCGTTATCCAAAGTTGGTAATTCGTTATCCGAATTTGGTAATCGATTACTTGAATTTGGGAAAGAATGAAATATGGTGCATATATATTTTTTTGCATTCTATATAATGGAAGTGGGTTCAAGTCTCACCCTCCACTTTCTCAAACAAATTTTTGTAACATTCCCCTCCTGAAAAAATAAATAACCCCCTGCTGTAACACTTAAAATTTTCTATTATATTATAGCATTTTAATTGAATTATAACCACTTTTCAGTGTTAGAAGCCCAAAAATACGGAAAATTTAAAACTTTTTCTTTTAAAACATTAAACCAACATTCTGTCAGTTGGAATGGGCCTTTCAGACAAATTGAAACAATTTAAAACTCTTTATAAAATAAAGTGGTTAATAAAACAATTAAAAGTACATTAACCCTCTTAGGGTATCTATTCTTGATTCATAGTGCTTGGTAAATTTAAATTCCTTTATAGATTTATACAATTCCATTTTCTATGCTTTCTACTATTAATTTAATAATTTAAATTTACATCATATACAAATAACCTTACTTTTCAAAACATAATCTTAATTCCTTCATCTAATCATCTTCCAGCACTCCTGCCTCATCTCAACCATCTCATCTCTGAAACGCAATTTAACGCAGTTTATGTCATTCACTTTAAATCTCATGCATGCATTGTCATATATACATTTTATAAACTTTTGCAAACAATGATAGTATTTATCCTATTAATCTGGGTGACATAAGCACCTACCAACCACTGATAACGATATCCTCGTTAACTAGTGGAGGTTCTACCTGCAGGACTTCTCATTATAACATTTAAAGTTATAACTAACTGGTTTAGCAAAGAGGTAGTGAACCACCTAAGCCTAGAGTACTCCAACATAAAAGGAATAAAAGACATACCATTTAAATGCAACAGGTATTACAAAATTATACATACAATTTAATGAATGGAGATAAACTGCTACCTGGATATTGAATCATTGTCCTGAATCAGTTCCTTTCCTTTCCATTGTCTTGATGACCCTTAAATTACTATTAAAGCCTATACCACATCTGTATAATAACAATAAATTAATATTTATACCTATATATTTATATTTAACGTCTCTCACGGTCCTAATGTAATTAATTCTACCACATTCTTTGTATTAGTGAAAAATTACAGTTTACTATAATTTATCTTAACCCCTTTTAAAATTAAAAAATCAATTATAAATAATTTATTTCAATTAATAATTCTGATTCTCATTATTATCTTTTCCGAAATTAAATATAAAAATCACAATAACTTAATCATAATTAATTTATTAAACATTACCATCTTCTACCATATATTAATTCCCTATTTTTGTATAGTATAATCTTTAATCTTATCAGAATCACAGCTTACAACTGATTTACTGTTGTCACTGAAAATGTTGTTTAAGAAAGCAGAAATAGAACAGAGATTTTAACTTATTATATTTAGTCCAACAACTAAACCATAAATAATTTTTAATTTCTATTTCTATCATTACTTCCTACTAAAAATATAGAGCAATCGAACATGGAACCAAGCACAGAAGTAAATCTAGACTTTTAGAAATTTATAACTTCCACCCACACTATAGTATTATTTAGGTATACTAAACTTCACTTAGAATCTAAATTAAAATTAACCAAGTAAAAATCAAAGTACATAAATCCTCTTCTTTCATTATCTTACCACATCTCAAGAACTCAAATAAGATTTTCTCTTAATTAATTGGTAAATCAAATAGCAAGCTAACACTCTACCGATTCACCTTTGTCCTTAAAAGCCCACAATTTTTAAACTATTTGTTCTTTCTTTTCTAAACATAAAATTGATACTTTTAATTCTTAATAGCAAGCTTTCAACTCTAAGATCACCTAACAAGCCCATAATTCCTTCTTCTCAAGTAACTACTTCATCAATTAACCAACTTCAAATCATGAGCTCATTTAATTTAATAAACCTCAATCATTCAATCCCCTTTAAACCATAAATTTCTAAACTTTAAAATCACCGACTATAACCATATCATTATGAATTCCGAAATGATGTTCGTCCTAATCAATAAAATCAACCTCAATAATGACTTCGCATTTATCAATTCGAAAATCATTAATCAACTTGACCCACCTTAATTCTTTATATTCTAAATCTTCATTTATTAATAATTAATTTGAATCCATGGAAAACCTCAACTTCTTAATTAATACATAGATCAACATCTAAAATCCCCCAGTTTGTATCATATTCAGAACATTATTCCCAAGATAATGCAACAATATTTAATCCTTTAATTACAAGGAATCTAATTTCTTCCTCCTCTCCACTATGAAGCTGCCAGAACACTAATCAAAACAAAGGAAATAAATCTCAAATGACATCTCAAAGCTTCTACACACACCTTGAGAGTTTCAAAATACTCTTGGGTTCCATCTAACTCAATAGTTGATAAACATCCAATTAATATTCATTTAAACCTCAATCCAAAGTTATAAAGAAACACAAATTCCTCATCCAACAACCCACTCAATCATAATCAGTGCATAATAGAGTATATGTACCCCAAATATCAATTTCCTATCTTCGCATGCTCACAAACTAGATAAACATAAGCATGTAGAAACTTATAGGCTATCTTTACGTATCCAAACCAAATAAATCATATTCTAAAACTTTAGATTATTCACATCTCCCTTAGATGCAGCAAGATAACAATACAAAATCCATGTAAAATTTCTAAATCTCAACTTTGTTGTACAATTTCTCAACCACCAAGTATTAGTGTCTAAATCAATTTTTCCTACAACCTCAAATCTTCAATATACTCAATTGCTAACTAAATCATCCAACAACAAGTGGTAGTAAATTAATTCCCATAATTAATCTAACCCGTATAACAAGAATACCACAAGAATTTTCCATCATTACCAGCACCATAAATCCCTTTTTAACCCTAGAAACTCAGCAACATCATCCTCCCAATAATCTTACATAATTAAATACTAAACCCACATAAAACACCTCTTCTACAAGTTTCCAACTCTAAACTCTTCAAACTTTTCACCATTAAACTTTATCAAACCATTCTTCACAATACTCAACCCACTGAAGCAAGAATGCCAAAACAGAACATACACTCATACATAACTTTTCAACAAACAAAACAGTTATAACCCAATCAATTCAAGGCTTCCCATAAACCCCAAAATCTATAAATATCATAGAAACCTCCTACTTTCTCAACTGAATACAGTCACAAGGAAGTATGTAATTTCTCCCATCATCAAAGATCTTCAATTACACATAATATTCCTAATTCAAATCTAATATCAACAAAGCTTTCCCCTCCCCTCATTGCAATCAGCCAGACAGAGCAATCCAAGAGGAAGAAGAATTGCAACAACTTCCTACATCCAGTTAAACCTTAATCCCACTAAATTAATCATCATAATTTTTTATTTCCTTCCCCTGCCAGTGAACCCATCGGCCAACAACCAGAAAAGAGAAAGAAAATTGAACAATCCAAATTCACATATCATCAACCAGATACAATTAACCTCATAATCTTGTACCAGAAATTAGTCGTCTAAAGAGGAACAAAATTCGAATGAACATGAAGGAAGAACAAGGATTCGACGGAACAGGGGAAGAAATTATTCAAAAATTCCCAAACTTCCAAAATCATACATACAAACCGTTATATGTACTTAAATTTACTCCTAAACAAGACTAATTAAACATTTAAGCTATGGTTGCCCAGAAATCAACGAAAATTGCATCGGATGAACAGTGAACGGATGAAGAAATTTGAGGAAATCTTGATTAATGCTACTCCACTGCTCAAATTTGCTCACAAAGGTGGTTAATCAAAGTCTAAGCTTCGTTTTAATGGATTTAGGAACCATAGAAACCCCAAAATCCAAACCAATTCCTCCCTCAAACTCACTCAGAACAGACCGAGAAGGAAGGGAAAACGAAGGATAAAGGCTTACCCAAGCTCTATGCGTGTTTTCCGTCGCTACTCGCCGTCGTTCTCCGCCATTTGCGCCGTCGTTTGCTGCTGCTGTAACGCCTGGAATTTTCATACTATACTATAACATTTTAATTGAATTATAACCACTTTTTAATGTCAGAAGCCCAAAAATACGAATAAATTTAAAACTTTTTCTTTTAAAATATTCGACCAACCTTCTGTTGGTTGGAATGGGCTTTTCGGACAAATTAGAACTACTTTAAATTCTTTATAAAATAAAGTGGTTAATAAAACAATTAAAAGTACGCTAACCCTCTCAGGGTAACTATTCTTAATTCATAATACTTGAGAAATTTAAATCTCTTAATAAATTTATACAATTCTAATTTCTATACTTTCTATTGATAATTTAATAATTTAATTTTACATCATATACAAATAATCTTACTTTTCAAATTATAAAGTTTAATTTCTTCATCTAAACTTCTTCTAGCACTCTGTCTCATCTTAATCATCTCACTATCTCCCAGCTAGATTCTTCCAAACCTGCGTTACTGAAAAATGTTTGGGGATGGGGGTGAGATTGGTAATCCCAATAGCAGTTTCTTTCATATGATTTCATGCATAATAAATCATAAATCTTCACAATATGAATAATCTTTATCCTTATAACCTCTTCCAACCACTACTAACGATATATTCATTAAATAGTGGAGTACCTCTACCTGCAACAGGATTTCATAACTTCTGGCAAAGGGGGAGCGACCCACCTAAGTACTCCCCTCATAACCTCTAAGGAATAAAATTATCATTGCTACAGATATTATGAAATTTATGCATGCAATGCGCTGTAATTAAATATTATATGAAATAAACTGCTACCTGATTCTTGAGCTTAACCTTCACTAAACTCCTTTATCTCTTCGTACTCTGGGGATTCAATCCCACTATCTTGTCCTATAAATATTTATGATATAAAATAATACATTAATATCTAATCTTAAATATAATAATTAAACGTCTCTCACATTCCTATCATACTACCCCCTTCTTAGTCCTATTACTATTATATTCAATTTCCTAACTTGATAATTGTTTATACTATCATCAATACACATTGCACAAATACATATTATGATATACACAAATACAAACATCAAAGCATTCTTACTTTTTCAAATTAAACTTGCATATTGAATATAATCACACTTATTTATATTTCAACCTATATCCTTGTCCTAATCCTTGCAAATCCTTAAGTATGAATTAAATTCCCAAGCTAAACTTCCAAATCCTTAGCTTGACTCCACTAACCATAAATATTTAAAAATATTGACTTTGCACTTTAAGAAATAAATAACCAATCCATTTCCTTTTATCTACTTAATCCTATTTTACTTCCAACTAAACTTGTACCAATTTAATTCTAGAAATACTATTCCCACTCAATAGTTAGAAATACCATCCAATTCATTTTTCAAATGGAGATCAAATCAAAATCCAAGACACTACTCTAACTTTCATACTCCTTCCTTATTTTCTATTGAAGTTGATGATCAATTACCCATCCAAGTTTATAATTTCAACCCCTAAATTTACAATCAACCTTCAATAACCATTACCTTCCTCCTTACCAACAACCAACAATATTAACTTCCCATTTCCTCTTCCAATTAACCATCACAGCTAACAATCCAGAAATTCCATCCCAACAATAATCAAAATTCTAAAACCTAAGTTTATAACAACACCTACAACCCTTCCCATGGTGCCAATAGCACAATTTCCTCTTTCTTATTACTAACCAGCAGCTAACAACATCAATAACATCAACCAAAACAACCAAGAATTATACCTTTAGAACCTAGAATTTTCAATCAAACAACCATAACAAGGAATCACACACCCAGAAGCAAAACAAGGAATCAATGGCCATATTTCCTCTTTTGGCCGAACAGAACAAAAAGCAAGAAGAAGAAAATAATCCAACCATTACAAATTTCATCAATTCATCAGAGCAAGGCATTCACAGAGGTGAGATATTAAAACTATAGTTTTCAAAATTCCATTCCTCTCATTTTTCCTATTCTCGGCCAGACAGGGAAAACAGGGAAAATTGAACAAAATCCCAACTTCATCAAATCACACACCCAGACATCCATTCTAGCTTCCCATTCATGTGTATATCATTTCAGAAATTTTTCTCCTTCTTGGCCGAACGGATTCAACGAAACAGGGAAGAAGAA
This sequence comes from Mimosa bimucronata, assembly GCA_037074515.1. NCBI lineage: Eukaryota > Viridiplantae > Streptophyta > Magnoliopsida > Fabales > Fabaceae > Mimosa > Mimosa bimucronata. The sequence continues at coordinate 2,410,318 of CM073443.1, forward strand.
GAATTGCTCCAACGATTCCCTAACTTCAAAATCAGTCCTTCAATTCATTCCATAGGCTTAGAATTGCAAGAAATCATGAGTAATTAAACTTTAAAACAACAAATTCTCAGAAATCCCAAATTTGGCCGTCGCATGAACAGTACCCACCAGGAATTTTTGAAGAAATTTGAACCTATTTCACTTCAATCCTCAAAATCAATACTCAATCCACCAAGAACAAGGTCCAGGGAACATTTCTATAATTTCAGAAGTCTCAAAAACCATCTAAAAATTCGGATCAATTCCCCCCATACTCACTCGACTCACGGCAGAAGAAGAGGAAAAGGAAAGGAAACAACTTACCTAAGGTTGTTCCAAGCTCTTGAGCTTTCCCCGCCGTCGAGCGCCGCTGCTGGAGGCCGGAGATGCTGCCCGGATTCGAAGAACAAAGAAGAGAAAATGAGAGAGAGCGAGTCGGTGAGAGAGGGAAAGTGTTTGAGTGTGTGTGTGTGTGTGTGTTTTGGCAGAGGAAGTATATATTTTTCTTTTCTTTTCAAGTGTGTGTGTGTATACACGTGGAGAGAGGGGGATAAAAGAAATAAGAGGGAATAAAAACATGACACATGTGTGGTGCATGTTTAAAGAGATCTGATATTTATTTTTAACAGGTATTTTACTATCCTGCCCTTCCCCGATTAATTGAGGATATTTTCAACTAGGGGCAGATATTGTCTTTTTCATTTCCTATTTTCTATTTTTCTCTTAAATCATAATTTTATTTATCATTATCATTTAGAAATATACCTAAATCTGTCCCCAAAATAATTTTTCTAGATATACTTTAATTTATAAATTTATTTATAAGACTTTTTAATTAATAACCAATACCCCAAGATGCTAAATATTCATTTACTTAAATTTATCTCCTAACTACTTTTCCTTAACTAATAAAGAAGATAAACTTTAAAAATTATTAAAAATACACCTGGCCTCATAAATTTATTTATAAGGCTTTTTAATTTCTAAATACCTTTCTAAGACCTCAACTACATCCTTATTATCCCTTTTCTTTAAATTTAATTTTATCTTCTAATTATTTCTCTTTATTTCTTAATAAGTCTTAAATTTATTTAAAAAATGCCTAAAACGTCATAAATTCATTTTCAATAATTTTTAATATTTTAGTTACATTTCTAAAATCTTAAGTAATTTCCTATTTTTTGTTTTCTAAAATTTGGGGTGTTACAGCTGCCGTTCGAAGGAATCAGAGAAGGTGAGGGAGAAGAGTGAGAGAGAGCTTCGGTGGAGAGAGGGAGCAGAGAGGGAGTGAATATAGAGAGAGAGAGAGAGAGAGAGAGAGAGAGAGGAGAGAGTGTGAATAGAATAGGGAACACGTGGGAATATATTAATAAAGGAAGGTGTTGATATTTTTAATGGATATTTTACCATTTTTTCCTTTCTTTTATAATTGAAGATATTTTCAACTAGGGGCAGATATTATCTTTTTCATTTCTCATTTTCTATTTTTCCCTTAAATGGTAATTTTATTTACCATGCCCATTTACAAATAAATATAAATTTGTCCCAAAATAATTTCTCTAGATATGCTTTAATTTCCATATTTATTTATAAGACTTTTTAAATACTAAACAATACCCCAAGGTTCTAAATATTCCCTTATTTAAATTCATCTTCTAACTATTTTTCCTCAATTAAATAAGAAAATAAGCTTTAAAAATTATTAAAAATACATCTGCCCTCATAAATTTATTTATAAGGCTTTTTAATTTCTAAATGTCACCCCAAGACATTAAATAAATCCTTATTTTCTATTTTCTAAAATTTTGGGTGTTACACCTGCCACATGGAAGGTAAGCCCCAGCCGGCAGCCCCCTTGCCGGTGGCCGCCGATAGCTGGCGAAGCCCAGCAACCTCCTGGGGCCGGCGGGTGTGTGGGCCCTTTTAATTAATAAAAAATAAATTTGTTCAAGAGTAATTTGGTCATTAATTTCCTCTAAATTTGTAAATGGCAGTTAGGTCAGTGGCATGTTATAGTCCTTTTTTAAATTTTTTGCATCCAACTGTCTTTTGCATATTTTGGGAGTCTTTTTTGAGAAATTTCTCAAAAAATGATATATGATACAAAAAGCTGGCATTATCATTGCCGTACGCCTGGGAAAGAGCTTGTGTGCTGGTGATCACAGACGATAATCATAACACTTGTGTTGGTTGTTTAACTTAACTAAGATCCAATTTAACCAGATGTGTAATTACTTTAATGATTCTAGAATTTGATATTATAATAACACTGACATTGATTTGGATATTTATAGATTATTCATTATTCTAACTCTTTAAATTTGTTCTTGTACTTTTGAGAGAACATTTTAAAGATATGAATGCAAATTCGTGGTGCTATGGTAATCACAGAAATGGACAGAATATGGTGAAACATATAGGATGCATGTTCACCGAGTCTACATGCATTCTAATTCTTAAAAATCACAAATCACACTTTCCCTCTATTATTTTTAAATTCAAAGGCATATACACTATTGACATGTACGAGGTTATAACTTGTAAATAAGATTGAGCTTACGATATTCTACTTACATAAAATTTTTTACGTGACTAGACGATAAGACCATTAATTTTTTTTTTATTCTCTTTTTCATTGAGTGAATTATATTTTAGACTCACAAATTGCTAATTCACTTGATAAACCTCCCTTTACTAAATCGACTTGGACCTATTCTCATATATCAAGAGTATACTTGGAAAACCCAACACTACTAGATATAACTAATTATATACCTTTTGTCCGTACACCATGGCTAATTCTTCATTTTAAAAAATAGTATACATAATTTCTTTAACTTAATTTCTTCCAAAACAATCTTTTAGATCCTCACCTTCTATATATTATCCTCCTTTTAAATATATATATATTTATATATATATATCCATATATATATATATATCGTTATCACTTGCAAACTTGTGGGTTGAATTTAAACCTTCATGTGGACTTTTTAAATTCAATATTATATGTAGTAAGTCATATTGCACTAAATTATTAAAAGAGTTGCAGTTTGAGATTTTAAATTAAAAATAAATAATATGAAATCTTGAACTGAGGATTTGATTCGAATAAAACAATTTCTTAATTGTTTTCATAAAAGATTTGGAAACAGTGATGGTCAACCTCTATGTATGCCGAGGTAGTAGTTTCTAACTTCAAAATTTTTCAGAAAAATATAGTTTTTTTTCCTATAATGTTATATTAACCTGAATCAAGATCTCTGTAATTTTTTTTTTACTAAAGAAGGGTTTAATATATGATTATGTCCCTCAAGTCCCTCATTTTAATTTTGTTCCTTTTAGTTTCAAATAAGATGTTTTGATCTTTCTATAAGCAAAACAATCCAAATTTTTACCAAATTACAGGAACAATTTGTTTTAAACAAAATGAAATTTAAAAGATCAAAACTTATGGCTTAAAACTTGAGGGATCCATCAAAATCCAAATGAGAATAAATTTAAGGGTGAAAATTGTATTAATCCATTAAAGAATTAATCCTTATACAATCATCAATTATAAATGGTCAACTATAATCAAAGTCTTTGAAAATATGGCGTGTAAACAATAATGATTGGCAATAACAGTGACTTCAACTAAAGTTAACCACAAGTTCAAAGAGATTAATTTCTTAATAAAAAAAACTATAAGAACTTCGATTTAAATTCTCCCGCAAGTTCATAAACTCACAACTATGTTTTCCCCACTTATTTAAGACTATTAGCCTAGAAAAACAAAAAGATGGTCAAACTTATAACTATGTTTAATAATATTTGGACTGAACTCATTAATTTATTCTATAACAAGCTGGTTTTGCATACGTTAAATAATGGGACAAAAATATACAATTGTATAACTTATACTTCAGCTTGAGATTATTCTTCATGAGGATGTTTGATTTTTATTCCCTTTCTCTTAAAGCTGTAAATCAATACCAAATAAAGCTGTTGGTAGGGTATGGATCATAAACGACTTGTTGATAATAAGGGGGTAGTGGAGGATAGGCACTATAATATCCAAAATATTCAATTGGTTTCACTTCCTCTTCTTCCCTGTTCTCTTCTTTTGCTTCCACATCTTGCACACTTAAAATTATGGCATGCCCCACCTTTTTCCTCAGTATGTTCACCAACTCGACCGAGTCCACTCCGTCACCGGTTACCACCAGATGGTCTCTTTCTTCTCCTTCTATTGACACTGAGTTTATCCCTGCAATATGATATCGTTGGGATGTCAAATGTGAGTGGACTCTTAATTACAGATATGTGTGTACAAATTGAAAATGATTTATAAACTTAAGGTCTTCCGAGCCCATTGCACTCCATGCCCTAAAAATATTATTGGATTCAATCTATATAATTAATCATTATCTATGGTATATATGGTTGTATGTCTTAGCCACTTTGGAATCCCTTTTTGAAGTTTTCAAAGTTGAAACATTTTAAACCAATTTCAAATGAGTCAATGGTCTTTTGTAGCCTGGTGGCATGAGGCTCTCATGTAATAAGTAGGAGGGGCAACTTGCAGATACGATTGTAACCCATGTTATATCCCTTCTTATAACTATTTTTTTTTTTTTTTTTGTATTAAGAAGCAGACATTGATAACTTGAGGTTACAAGCATATGATCAAACTCGTACTCTCCAACTTGTAGGGGGGCCCCTTCTCTAACTAAATTAAAAAAAAATCAAAATGAAAAGAAGAAGAAAATTGATTAATGTTGGATTCAAAGTTACCTGTTCTCACTGCTGCAAGTTTCATGGCCTTGCTTCTGCATTTTTCATTGCGGACTTCCACCTTTATAATTATCTTTTTCTGAATCAATCACAAAACACATGTACTTCAATCGTTACACACAGCATAATTAAAATCAGCCGTGTTTGTGTTTGTGTTTGTGTTTGTGTGTGTGCTTGTATGTGTGAGAGAGATCAGATCATAAATAACTTTAGAGTAACCTTACCGCCATCTTTTGACTCTGTGAAACAAGCAATGAACACAATATAATGTGATATTTTTTAGGTTGTGCAGAGACAGAGAACTTTAACTTATGATTATGTGGTTTAGCGATGATCCTGTGTAACTGAATGTGTGTGCTTATAAATACACTTAACTGGTAAGATTTAATTTGTTTTTTTTATATTGACGTCGATTGCGAGGTCAACCACGGCTTCCTATTTAGTCAAGAGATTAGTTAAGCATTATTATTTATTACTATATTATATATTTTAATTAGTTGTAGACTTTGTCTGTCTTCAATAATCCATCAATTATCTCTTTTGAATGTCCAGAGTGATCCAAGTAAGCGTTCACACACCCCATGGAAAGTCTTTCTTTAATTTTACGTTTTCCTTTTCCAGCCAATTGTGGTTAGTCATTACTTTAATGACTAGGAAACATAATATAATACTAATCCCAATTTTAAATATAAGAGGTGATTTTTAGTCATGAAGCGCCTTCTTTATCTTTTATCCCCTATATTTATTATTTTCTAAATTAATTTCTTTGATTTATAATCTATTTTTTTGCCATCTATATGATATATATATATAAGTCTTTTAGAAATATCAGATAACCTATACTATATAATTAAATAATTTTTTTGGACTGAATATAATTAAATAATTAAATTACATAATTTTCTCAAATTGACTTTAAATTGAGATAATATAATTACTAAAGGTTTTTTAATGTTACTTGTACATGTTCGTTTAAAAACCAATACACGGTCACACAGATATTTTGTTCTCGCCATCAGTTTCACTCCGAAAGGGAACATGATCAGCATGAATGTACGACAACGCCTTTGGTGGAAAAGAGGTTGAGTGTATATGATAAATTGACCATTGAACTCTATTTTGGTGTATTAGTTTATATTAATACATTCTAATCCTCCGGTTGGTTGCTCAACTTAATTAGATATAAGGTTACCATTAATTTTCTTAAAGAGTAAAATATAATAACTGTTGGCTAAACTTGCAAAAATTAAGAAAGTATTTAGTTTGAGTCGTGTATTAAGACATTGTCCTTAAGAGATATTTTGCAACCCCTTTAGTTGAATACGATGCGGCACAGAACCCTTTCTTTAATGATACATGATTCCAGAACTTGCGGAATATAAAAATAACCCGGCAAGAGATATCTGAGTATCCTTGTTCTCTCTTCTATCTACACTTCACTTGAGGTATGTTATATTTAAGAGTGTTATAATGAGGAAAATTTATAGACCGTAAAGAGATGCCGTGAAGTAATGTCTCGTGAGCTACTATGCCTCTTCAATCAAAGAGTCACAAGCCTATATTAGATTCATGAATCTCACGTTTAAATTCATGAACAAATATAAATTCCTTGATTTATAAGGATACAAGTTCTAAAAATATACATCTCCCTTTAAATAATATTATAGAGAATCTTTATTTGATGAATCCATATTCCATACACAATTTTTCAAACCAATAACCAGCTATTTGTTTTCCAATAGGCTTATATACAAGCATCTTTCTATTTTAAAAATCTATCTAGAGCTCATTTTAAATAGAAAATACATATTACAACAACAAAAAATTTGACTCTTAATTAAAACTTAGATTTGAACCAAAATAGCCCCATTGAACATAAGAGTATGGATAACAATTTAAGTCAAAAATATAAATGCAGTATCATGAAGGGTAAATTAGTACATAAAAAAAAAAAAGAAATGCAAATTAAATATTTGAACTCATTTGACCCTTCAGCTAGGTGCTTCAGACAAGAGTTTTCTAATATTTGAACTCATTTCAGGAATAAAGAAAACATTGCTCCAATGAAATAGCAGAAAAAAAATATGGGAAAATTAATTATAGTTTTTATGGTGGGACCTTAATTAAAGCCAGGTCCCACAAAATCTTTTAATTAAAGTGAGGTCCTTAGGAACCTTGCTAATATTAATTCCCAAAACAAAAATACCATTTTGCCCCTTTTAATTAAAATGAACACAACTCTTCTTCATCCCATTCTTCAACGCCATCTCTCAAACCACACACATTCTCATATTCTCATCTTCAACCGCCGTCTCCTCCATCATAATCAGTGTTTTCTTCACGATTGGAATCTGCACACATACTCATCACCCAGTAACATTATTCGACTCAATATTAGTATGTATATACCATTTACACTTACAATAACATTACTTAACATTGATCTCCACAGCGGAGACGGAGGTTGAAGATGAGAATATGAGAATGTCTGTTTTTGGAGATGGCGTTGAAGAATAGGTGTTAACCGATAGGAATTTATTGTTTTCTAAGCCATTTATCATACAATTATCCATGTTTTGTTTGAAATTAATATATTTATTTGTATAATTGTTATGACAAATTGTGCTACTCTGTTTGATGCAAAGCATAGATAAATTTACAAATTTTCTCCCTCTTTTGTAGCATAAAGAAGGAGGAACAAATGGAGCAGAAATCAGAGTGAAAGGAAGCATGCTGGACAGGACGCCTCGGCCACCAGAACAGGGCGCTGAGGCGACCAAGGACGACCCAAGACGCCTCGGCCACCAGAACAGGGTGCTGAGGCGACCCCAACCCAGGACGCCTCGGCCACCTGAACAGGGTGCCGAGGCGACCAGAGAAAAATCAGATTTTAGATTTTGGATATCAGATTCGAAAATTAGGGCTTTTTAAGACCAAGAAGATGCATAATTGAGGAGAGGACTGCATTTGGGACGAAATTGAGAGAGAGAAACGAACGGTGCAGAGAGAAAGATCAAATTAGGGCTTTAGAGAAGTCTTACGGTGCGAATCCGGGAGGCTTCTATAGGGTTCTACTTTAGTCTTCTTATTCATTCGTCTTGTTTAGTAGTTGTAATCATGAATCGACTTCATATATTTGAATTCCTTTCAATTATGCGTAGCTAAACGTTAGACTAGGGTTTCTTTGAACCTCTATATGGATTGATTTTGTTAGTTTCCTTTCTGTTGGTTGTTTAATACAATTCAGTTTTGTTTTTACCTTGCTTATATTTCAAAAAGTGCCTGATCAACACTTTACTTGTTCAATGATTCATCGCTTGAGAGAGGGTGTTTTGTTGTAGAACTTAGGTAAAAGCATATTAGAGAGAAAACTCTTTGTTGACAGAGAAGAGATTCATCTGTCAACCTACTATCGTTACACTACAAAAAAAGCGTGCATTAGTAGTGGTTATAAATGACGATTAGTAGCGGTTCTAACCGCTACTAACATGTTTCCAGCGGTTCTTGTTTCCGCCACTAAATCGTCAGTGACAAACATGTACTAGCGGTTATTGAAACCGCGTGTAACAAAGTCAAAGACGCTACTAATTAGTAGCGGTTTTCAAAACCGCTACTAAATAAAAAAGAACAGCCTCTAATGTAAAAATTAGCATAATCGTGGAAAAATTCAATTCTCAATTTAGTGGCGGTTTGAACCGCCACTAATTAAAAAAAAAATTGGTTCATTTATTAGTGGCGGTTTGAGCAGCGGTTCGCAAACCGCTACTAATTAAAAAGAATAAAAAAAATGTCCAACTTATTAGTGGCGGTTCAAAACCGCTACTAATTAAAAAGAATAAAAAAATGTCCAATTTATTAGTGGCGGTTCAAAACCGCTACTAAAGTTTAAGGATTTTAAAAAACAACCAGATTAGATATTAAATAATCAAAGTCATATGATCAAATGTAATCAAAAAACAATGATAATAAATTAGTGTATTACAAAATGTTCTTATTGTTAAAATAAAAAAAATTTCTCAACTATATTAACAACCATATATAGAAAAAAACAATATATCAAACACATAAAAAAGAAATAGTTAAAAATAAACAAATAATTATATTTGTTATAAGAATAATATGAATAATAAATTAAAACATTTTTATCACTAAAAATGGGAAATAATTCGATATTGTTACCTGAAAAAAAAAAGTAGCAAACAAATTAGCAAATTAATTCAGAATAGAAAATAAAACACATTAAATAATAAGAAATATAAGATAAATTGTTTTCAGAACAAAAAAAAATGCATTAACAGTCAGACTGAGGATAAATTGAATGGAAAGGGAGAAGGAATTGAATGAATGTGTGAAGAAAAATGAGGGGAGCGGTGGATGTTTATAGTGATTTGTGCGCGATTTAGTAGCAGTTTGGGCAGCGGTTCTAGAACCGCCACTAATATTTGGCCGCAGAATTAGTAGCGGTTCTGAAACCGCTACTAAATGTCTTTAATTAAAAAAAACCTCAACCTACATTAAAAAAATATGATATATGAACGTTTGATACACATTTTTATGAAAATTTTATAAAATGAAAAAATAATTATGGTTGGCTGCTTCAATCATCTTCTTCTTGCTCCTGCCTAAAAAGAACATAAACAAATATATAAATTTCTATTGCTAAAGGTGTTGAAATTTGTTTAAATTATTTGTAGTGAAAATGCTCACCTAACTACTTGTAAATGACCGTCTTCTTCAGAAATGAGGTTGTCGAAGTTTTCAGGTTCGAAATGTTGGCTGCCTAGTTCCAGATCATCTTCGTCACCCATGTCGTAGAGGTCACGCGGCTTCATATGAATCACCATGTGCCAATCTTTATGTGTCCGATCTTCCACATAGTAAACTTGCTGCGCCTGTGAGGCAAGAATATACGGCTCATCATCTGCCATTTCCCCTGTGTGAATGAGCCTCGAGAAATTTACGGACGTGATGCCCAAGATGTCCAATGTAATGCCTCGAGAAGTTCTGGTGTCTGCCCACATGCAGTTGAAGAGAGGCACGGTGAAATGACCTTGATAGTTAAGCTCGATGATGTCCACGAGCTTTCCATAGTATGATACGCCTCCAAATCGCATGTCTGTATCCCGTGAGCTGGCATAACTCCTTGTTCCGAATGTGCCAAAGACTCCGGAATTCTGGGTGAGAGAACCTTCATCCTTTGCAATGGTGCAGAACTTGAAGCCGTTGACGTTGTATGCCGTATATCTCCTGACATGGTCGAGTGGACCGGTTGCTAGATTTATCATATCAGGCGCATGGGGGTTGTTGTCATTGAGTATCCTCTGCGAAAACCAATCCGGAAACTCTCGATGGACCTTTTTGTCCACCTCGGCAGATGACCTTGTGCGGCTTCGTAGTTGGCGTTTAACATAGCGGCGGAAATCCCTAAATTCCAATGGAACATATCAGAGGGTTATGTGGTTTGGAAATAAAAAAAATAACATGATACGTGTATATAGTGTTAAAATTCTTACTGAATGTAGGGCTCCACTTGAGGGCAATTTGTCAAGACATGTCTGTGTGCTTGCAACCTCTCAGTGGGAGTGAGCCTGTAATACTGACTTCCTCCAACTGGCTTTCCGACTGGCGGGAATAATGTGTTGGAAGGTGACTGGACATTGGATGGGCTGTCATCGACACGAGGAGGGCGGTTGAATGAAGTCTCGATGTCATCATCAAAATAGCGCGAACAATATGTTAACACCTCATCACCAGAATAACCCTCTGCTATAGAACCCTCTGGAGATGCTTTGTTCCTCACATACGACTTCAATTTCCCCAAGTATCTGTAATTACAAGTACAATCAGGTAACTGAAACAAAATCATGAAACCACTGGAAAAATGAATCAACGGACCTCTCTATGGGATACATCCAGCGGTATTGAACCGGGCCGCCTATCTTTGCGTCTTGAACGAGGTGTACAGTGAGATGGACCATGACCGTGAAGAAAGACGGGGGAAATATCATCTCCATATGACAGAGCGTTAGAACAATTTTTTCCTGCAATTGATCCAGCTCTGCTTTGTCCAAAACTTTTGCACACAACCGTCGGTAGAAAGAACTGAGTTGAACCAAAACATTAGACACCTCCGGGGGCAATGTGCTTTTAATTGCCAGAGGTAGGAATTGCTGGAGCAAAACGTGGCAGTCATGGGTTTTCAACCCGGCAATCTTCTTAGAGTGCATGTCCACACATCTTGAGATGTTGCTTGAATAACCATCAGGGACCTTGATATCCTTAAGTGTGGAGAGGAAGACTTCCTTGTTGGCTCTTGTCAGTGTGAATGAGGCTGGGGCAAACTTGTCATTCTCATCCGGCCATGCGTCTTCACGTATTCCCATCGCCATCAGATCTTTCCTTGCTTGGAGATGGTCCTTGGACTTTCCAGACTCGTTGAGTAAAGTGTACAAAATATTGTCACACACATTTTTTTCGATGTGCATGACATCAAGACAGTGGCGAAGTAGATTAGATTTCCAGTAGGGGAGCTCGAAGAAAATGCTCTTCTTTCGCCATTGCTGCACGTTTTCCCCCTGGGTCTGGCCGCGTCCCCTTCTTCCCCCAGGCTGAACGCCGTCTGTCTTCCCGAACTCTACATGAACATCTTCAAGATGTTGAAGAATATCTGTGCCAGACAAAAACGTAGGAGGATCCCTCATTTCCTGCGATCCGTTAAATCTAATCTTCTGCAGCCGGAACCTATGACCGCCAGGAAGGAACCGCCGATGACCCATGAAGCACCACTTGCGACTGTGAGGAAGGCGGACCGAGTCTTGGTCAAAGTTGCAGTTGGGGCAAGCTCTGCCTGTATGCACGTTCCAACCAGACAATGTGCCAAGTCCGGGAAAATCGCTCACTGTCCACATCAACGATGCACGGAGTGTGAAGAGCGTCTTACTGTAAGCGTCATACGTCTCAACTCCGTTGGTCCAAAGTTCCTTCAACTCCTGTATCAACGGTTGAAGGTAGACATCTATATCGTTTCCAGGAGCTTTCTTCCCCGGAATAATCATCGAAAGAATGAATGAGCTCTGTTTCATACACATCCAAGGGGGTAAGTTGTACGGTATCAATACCACAGGCCATATACTGTACGTAGTGCTAAGATTCCCGAACGGATTGAACCCATCTGATGCGAGAGCGAGGCGTACATTTCTCGGGTCACTGGCGAATTCCGGGAATCGAGCATCAAACGCTTTCCAAGCCTCAGCATCCCTAGGATGTCTCAACTTCCCATCGACGTTGGGCTCTAATGAATGCCACCGCATGTGCTCCGCCGTTTTGGATGACACATACAACCTCTGAAGTCGTGGAGTCAGGGGGAAATATCTTAGAATCTTTGCAGGCTTCTGGTTGCTATTCGACCCCTCTTCGCCTGTTTGTACCGAGACGTATTACACCGCTTACATCTGTCCAACTCGGCGTCTTCTCCCCAGTACAACATACAATCATTCGGGCAGGCATGGATTTTAGTGTAGTTCAATCCCAACTTGTTAATAGTCTTCTTTGCTTCGTAGAATGATGGTGCGATTTCTGCCTGAGAGAATGCATCTCCCAATAATTCTAACACCATCGACATCCCCTTATCGCTGAAGCCACACAAGCACTTGATATGATAGAGCTTGACAAGAAATGATAGTTTTGAATATTTACTGCACCCTGAATAAACATTATTCTTATTCTAAAATGAACGTTTATGTGACAAAACTAGAAACGAAATGAGAGGCAGTTTTTAGTAGAACCTGGAAACAAATTGACCTGCCGTACACCACCGTAGGTCGGGCTCCGAATCCCATCCCGCGAACCCGGCCTGGGTGCTCTTGAGTCCCTAGGGCAGCCCTTAGCGAGGCAGTGGGGTCTACATTGTCCCCCTGCGACTCGGCGATCTCTCTCTCCGCAGCCTCAATCCTAGCCTGCACACAAAAACATATTAACAATTTTATTTTGATGTCGTTGTTATTAAAAATATAATAATATAAAAATAAATAAATAAATAAAAAATTTACAATTTGCTCCTCAGCCTCCCTGGATGTTGGGCTCCCGTCGGCGTGTCTGTGCTTTATTTGGTAGAAACGACCGTAGGTAGCCTTCTGCCCTTTCTTCGCAGCCTCTTCCTCCTGAAAATTAAGATACAAACAGTTATTAATATATAAAGATAAATTATTTTTAAATCAAACAATGAAACTTCATTCATTCATACCATCTCTTTGTACCCAACTGAAAACGGCTTCGTCCCAGCCGTATGATGAACCTTTTGATGGACCTTCGCGGCAAGACCTTGTTGCGACCTCTTCTGTTAACATAAAATAAAATTAAATAATAATCAGTAATTCAAAAATAATTTTTCAATATGATATTTCAATACCAATTCAATAATATTATTCATTATACCTTCCCAATGTCTCCCCTCCTCCAACCCACATATCTCTCCCACGCATCCGCAGGGACGCCACCAGGGACATCATCGACCAACTCCTGAATCGGCCTACTCCCACCCCGATTTCTTTCTTTGAACATATCCAACCGCTTGTTCTTCCAACCGTCCCCCATCTTTGATTCTGTCCAAGTCTTGCGGCTGTCCCTCACATCAAACTTCCTCTGTAAAATATTAAATTTAAGTATGTTTAATTAGAAATTAATAAATAATAACAAATTCCAATAATAACATAAAACAAATAAGAAATAATAAATACATTTCCTATAATATTTATTAAAATCAAATTCAAATAATAACAGAAAAGAAATAAGAAATAATAAATATATTTCCTATAATATTTATTAAAATCAAATTCAAATAATAACAGAAAAGAAATAAAAAATAAAAAATAATAAACAATACATAATAACAAGAATATTTCTTATAGTATTAATTAAAATCACATTCTAATAATAATAAATAATAAACAATAAATAAGGTCAAAGTTAATTCCACAAACCTTAACAATTTCGTAAAACGCGAACTTTTTAGAGTTCGCGTCAATCTTCCTCCAGTCCAAAGCGTCAATCGGAAATCGCTGATAATTCTGGCCTACACCCCCGACGAACCTCGAGTACAGTTGCCCCCCTTGTCCAACCGGTAATTTGGTCAAGTCGTCCCACTCAACTATAACTCTGTGCCCGCTCGGAAGGTTCATCGCATCTTACACCGTCAACCTCTTCTCACTTATGCTACCAGAAGGGTCTGTAAAAATTAGGGAACAATTTCAATTAAATGAGCGATAAAAAATTATAATTATCTCATAAAAACAATAAAAATTGAATTTCCTTACCCTGAACTTGTACTTCGTAACCGGTGGACCTTCCGGAGGATCGTTTAGGGTGCCCCGCCTCGTCAAATTCCTCACCGTCCAACCAACGTTCCATATCCTCAAAATCCGCTCCTCCTCCAGTCTCGTCGAACGCCTCTCCCTCGCTCCAGAATACGTTGATTACATCTTCTGGAATCGGATCGTTCTGTACACGGATGCGCTCTTGTTCTATACGATCCCTCTCGGCCTGCTCAGCCAGTTCCTTACGTAGCCGCTCCTCAGCTTCCATTTGTTCATCGGTCATATGCCTCTTATTGTGATCGCCCTTTTTCACCATGATTTTGATCTCTTTTTTCTAGTCGAAGTCACGTCAGGTCACTTTCTTTCTCAAAAAGCTCGTGCCTTTTCTCTGAAAAGGCACGAGCCTTTTTAAACTGTTCACTTTAGTAGCGGTTCTGCAAGAACCGCTACTATTAGTCGCGGTTTCAGCTAAAATCGCCGCTGAAACCGTGACTAAATCAATCAGTAATAAATGCAACTGCATTTATTTCGCTGAATTAGTGGCGGTTTTGGACGAAACCGCTACTAATGTACTAAAACCGCCACTAATTCAGTGGCCATTCATTTTCTAGCGGTTTTTCCCTCCAGAACCTCGACTAAATGTACGCCACTACTTTTCCCGCCAAAACGCGCCAAATTTGTTGCGGTTATAACCCCTAAACCGCTAGTAATATCCGCTACTAAGTACTTCTGTGGTCAAACCGTCGGATTTACTTGCGGTTTGTGCTTATAACCGCTACTAATGTAAAATTACTAGCGGTTTTAGTGTTCCGCGACTAAGTTAACCGCTACTAAAAGCCCTTTTTTTTGTAGTGTTAGGATGAAATTGATGCTTAAACGTGTTTTTGTTGATTCAATAGCATGAGAGTGTGAGAGTCTTTTGAACACGATTTTTCATAAATCCAATAGCATGAGAGTGTGAGGGTTTTGAAAGATAATGATCAGATTTTTGACTCGAGAGAGCGTTTCTGATCACATTCGAATTTCAGACGAAGACTGAATGTATTAGATAGCCATTAGAAAGGGTAATTTGGTAGAAGTCATGACATATAGAGGGGATAAGGAATCCTGGATTTTATTCTCATCGTCTTAAAAGCAGTTTTCAAAGTTTGTTTGTTTGTTTCTTATCGTTTTTGTTCAAAGCAATATTTTTATTCAACTTAAGTAAACATAGAATTAAATTAGTTAACTTCATTAGATTAAACCATAGTCCTCGTGGGATCGATATTTTTATACTACGTGCGACCCGTACTCTTGCGGGCGAACAAGTTTTTGGCGCCGTTGCCGGGGACTACGGCTTTAGTCTTTCAGGCGTTAGTTAATTTAATTGTGTCTTTAGTTATAGTTGATTTCTTTTCTTTATTTGTTTCTTTAATCATCTATCTTGATAAGGTTGATACTCGCTAGTTCGATTTGTCTTTGTAGGTGACTCAGTCAGCTGTATGCTAGGTGATTTGGAGGTGGTTCTTTTTTACATTGAAGAAATTCCTATTCTGCAAGAACCAGTTATTCCACCTGAACCTGAACGTCAACCTTGTACTATGGCTGCAATTCAGGATGAGGAGGATCTCTCTATGGATGAGTTCTTGGAGCAAGAAGGCTTCACATACTCATCCAGTATTCAGTACCCGAACATCACTGCGAGGACATTTGAAGTTAAGCCTGTCATGATCCAGATGATCCAGATGATGGGAACTTTCAATGCAACCCAATTGGAAGATCCCACCGAACATCTGACTAAGTTCGTGGAAGTCTGTGAAAACTTCAAACAAGTTGGAGTTTCCAACGACGCTCTACGACTACGCCTTTTTCCCATGTCACTGGGGACTAAGGCAAATGCCTGGCTCAATTCACTCCCCGAACATTCCATCACGAGTTGGGATGAACTGGCTTCCAAATTTAAGGCCAGATTTCTTCCTACAGGAAAAAGAGCAACTCAAAGGGGTGAATTACTTAACTTTCAGCAAGAGCCAGGTGAAACATTCTATTAAGCCTGGGAGAGGTTTAAAGACATGTGCCAGAATTGCCCAAGCCATGGGCAGAGATCTAACATCCTCCTGGAGGCGTTCTATCATGGGTTGACTGAGCCTACACAGGTTATGTTGAATACAGCAGCGCAAGGGAACATTAGAAAAATAAAGAGTTCTGAATTACAGCAGCTATATGAGGATGTTGCCTCTAATAATGTTCAGACCTCGCGCAGAGACAGAGCTTTCTATAAGTCACATATGGATTCTTCTGCATTAGGATCCTCATCAGATGGCTCTAAAGACATCAGTGCTCAGTTAGAAGCTATTACTCGGAGATTTGACAAATTAGAGATGAAATTTGAAAATCATCTCCCAAGAGGTGGTCATATGCTTCAAGGTTCCACCCCATCATGTGAGACTTGTGGTGAAGGGCATAATGTAGTGGATTGCCCCTATGCAGTTGAGACCCTGAATTACATGAATAATTCCAATCGGAATCCTCAAAGCAATCCCTATTCAAACACCTATAATAAAGGGTGGAGAGATCATCCAAATCTGTCATGGAGAAATAGTACCAGTCTCAATCCACCTGCAGCTTCCTCTTCATATAGATTCCAAGCACCACCGGGATTTACTGCTCAACCACCTAAGCCTCAAGAGGAATCCAGGATTGAAAAGATGTTTTCTCAGCTCTTAGAAGCAACTAATGCAACCAATGCCAAAATTGCTCTACACGATACCGCCATCAAGAATCTTGAAGTACAAATGGGACAGGTTGCCTCGCAAATGAATGTCTTGACACGCAATGGGTTTCCTAGTGACACAGTCCCTAATCCAAAGCGAGATGGCAAGGAAGAGTGCAAGGCAATAGCCTTGAGGAGTGGAAAGACTTATGAATCTGTTGCTCCAGAGATTGAGAAATCTCAACCAGTGCAAACTACATCTAGTAATGATGTCGAAGAGGTGGATGAAGAGATCATTATTGATGACGAACCCTCTAAGAAAAGAAAACAGGCTTCAGAAAGCTTTCATGATTTGACTAAAGGCTCTGTAAAGGCTAAACATACAGGGGAAGATAAGAAGCAGAAGATCACTACCCCTTCTTCCATTATGCCTCCATTGCCTTATCCTCAACGGTTCAAGAAGAAGGAAGAAGATGCTCAGTTCAAAAAGTTTGTTGACATGTTCAAATAGCTCCATATCAATATTCCCTTTGCTGAGGCACTAGAAAATATGCCTAAATATGTCAAATTCCTAAAAGATGTGTTATCTAAGAAGAGACGGTTCAATGAATTTGAAACCGTAGCGTTGACTGAAGGTTGCAGTGCAGTGATCCAGCGAAAGTTACCAACCAAACCTAAAGACCCCGGAAGTTTTTATATTCCTTGCAACATAGGCACCAACTTCTCCGGTAGAGCTCTGTGTGACTTAGGAGCTAGCATCAATCTCATGCCACTAGCTGTCTTCAACCAATTGGGGCTTGGTGAGCCACAACCAACCACAGTCACACTACTATTTGCTTATCGCAGCACAGCTAGACCTCGTGGCATTATTGAAGACGTGTTGGTAAAGGTTGACAAATTTATATTCCCTGCAGATTTCGTAGTTTTAGACTGCGAAGTAGATTGGAAGATCCCTATTATCTTGGGACGACCATTCTTAGCCACAGCAAGAACGCTCATTGATGTAGAAAAGGGTGAGATTACTCTGCGAGTGAATGATGATCAAGTTATCTTCAACATGTCAAAAGCATTAAAATTTCATGATGACGAGCTTAGTCATTGTTTTCTTACTGACGTGTTAGAAGATGTGGTGTGGGAAGATCATTTGGAGCCTGTGATTAAAGACTCTTTGGAATCATTCTTGATCGGGGGTAAGAGTCTTATTGATGCTGAGCAAGGTGAATTTAATGAAATATTTAGCATTGATGCATTCCCTCATGTGAGATTCAAACCATGCGAGCCACTTGATATTTCTAAAGCATTGAGTTCTCATTTGAAACCATCCATTGAAGAGCCGCCAACACTTGAGATGAAGCCACTTCCATCACATCTCAAATATGCATACTTGGGAAACTCTAGCACTTTACCGGTCATAATCTCATCTGCACTCTCGACTTTACAAGAGGAAAAACTTCTTAGAGTGCTTCGAGAGCACAAACAAGCTATTGGGTGGACCATAGCTGATATAAAGGGAATAAGCCCTTCTTTATGTATGCATAAGATCTTGATGGAAGATGACCACAAACCTTCTATTGAGCATCAGAGGCGGTTAAATCCGGCTATGAAGGAAGTTGTGAAGAAGGAGATTTTAAAGTGGTTGTCAGCGGGTATCATTTATCCCATCTCTGATAGTTCTTGGGTGAGCCCAGTTCAATGTGTTCCTAAGAAGGGAGGCATGACTGTAGTGGCTAACACTCAAAATGAATTAATCCCAACCCGTACGGTGACTGGTTGGAGGGTCTGCATGGATTACCGGAAACTTAATTCAGCAACTAGGAAGGACCACTTCCCATTGCCATTCATTGATCAGATGCTTGATAAGTTAGCTGGGAAAGAATATTTTTGCTTCCTTGACGGTTACTCTGGTTACAACCAAATTGTAATTGCTCCTGAAGATCAAGAGAAGACTACTTTTACCTGCCCCTATGGCACCTTTGCCTTTAAAAGGATGCCTTTTGGTTTGTGTAATGCACCTGCTACTTTTCAGAGGTGTATGATGTCTATCTTTTCAGACATGATCGAGCACACCATTGAAGTGTTCATGGACGATTTCTCGGTATTTGGCCAATCTTTTGATGGTTGTTTAGACAACCTTGATGCGTTTTACAACGGTGTGAAGACACTAATTTGATTCTGAACTGGGAAAAATGTCACTTTATGGTTCAAGAAGGTGTCGTTCTTGGTCACCGAGTATCTAAGCAAGGACTTAAGGTTGATCGTGCTAAAATCTCCATCATTGAACAACTACCACCTCCTACTTCAGTGAAAGGCATTCGAAGCTTTCTTGGTCATGCTGGGTTCTATCGCTGATTCATCAAAGATTTTTCTAAGATCGCTAAGCCATTATGTAAGCTGCTTGAGAAAGATTCTGAGTTTAAATTTGATGCAGAATGCTTAAAGGCTTTTGAAGAGCTCAAGAAAAGGCTTATATCTGCACCTATCTTGGTAGCTCCAGATTGGAGTTTACCATTCATTATTATGGCAGATGCTAGTGATTATGCTGTGGGAGCTGTGCTTGGCCAAAAGGCGGAAAAGTTATTTCATCCAATCTACTATGCAAGCAAAATGCTCGATTGTGCTCAACTCAACTACACAACCACTGAGAAGGAATTATTAGCTATTGTTTATGCTTGTGAGAAGTTTCGTGCCTATATTGTAGGCAACCCCATCATTGTCTATTCTGACCATGCAGCTCTGCGGTACTTGCTTACTAAGAAAGACTCTAAAGCAAGATTGATTAGATGGGTCTTGCTCCTTCAAGAACTTAACATGAATATTGTTGATCGAAGGGGCATAGAAAATCAAGTAGCTGATCATCTTTCTAGGTTGAGTACCGAAGCTCAACTAGAAAATAATGAAGAAATTCAAGCATCCTTCCCAGATAAGCAATTGTTCTATGTGGATGAGACAGTAACATCATGGTATGCTGATTTTGTGAATTACCTTGTTTGTGGAGTCCTGCCTCCAGACTTAAATGCCCATCAGCGGCGTAAATTTATACATGATGTGAAGAACTACTTTTGGGATGAGCCTTACCTGTTCAAAAGAGGTCCTGATCAAATCATTAGAAGGTGTGTCCCTGAACATGAACACCATGTTATTTTCTATAGCTGCCACTCTTCTGATTATGGTGGTCACTTTGGAGGTGAAAAGACAGCTGCCAAGGTTCTTCAAAGTGGGTTCTTTTGGCCCAGCTTATTTAAAGATGCTTACACTTTCGTCCTTCATGAGATCAGTGCCAACGAACAGGAAATATCTCAAGAAAGGATGAGATGCCTCTAACTAATATGTTGGAAGTTGAGCTTTTTTATGTATGAGGTATTGACTTCATGGGACCGTTTCCAATTTCGTTTTCTCATGAGTATATTTTGGTTGGTGTGGACTACGTGTCCAAATGGGTAGAGGCTATATCATGTGCCAAGAATGATGCAAAGACTGTGTTGAAGTTCCTCAAGAAGAACATCTTTACTCGTTTTGGCACCCCTAGAGCTATAATAAGTGACGGAGGCTCTCATTTTTGCAACCATCAATTCACAGCTCTGATGAAGAAATATGGTGTGAGGCATAAAATTACTCTGCCTTATCATCCTCAAGCAAATGGCCAAGCTGAAATCTCCAATCGCGAGATTAAATCAATTCTTGAGAAGATGGTGAACACCACGAGAAATGATTGGTCTTGTAAACTAGATGATGCTCTTTGGGCGTATCGTACCGCCTACAAAACACCAATTGGGATGTCTCCTTATCGGTTAGTGTTTGGCAAGGCGTGTCACCTACCGGTGGAATTAGAGCATGGAGCTTATTGGGCCCTTAAAAAGCTTAATCTTGATCCTCATGCTTGTGATGAGAAGAGACTTTTGCAACTCAACGAGTTGGAGGAGCTTCGACTTAACTCATATGAGAGCGCTAGACTTTATAAAGAGAAAACGAAAAGGCTACATGACAACAAAATTGTGCCTAAACATTTTGAGCCGGGACAACAAGTGCTTCTCTACAACTCCAAGTTGAAGTTGTTTCCGGGAAAACTTAAATCAAGATGGAGTGGTCCGTTTACAGTGGTGCAAGCTTCAAAATTTGGGAATATCGAGCTGGAGAACAAACAAGGTGAAAGATTCCAAGCTAATGGACAGCGCTTAAAGCATTATTGGGGAGGACATGTGGATGATCTGATATCCACTATCTACCTCAAGAGCATACCTTGAGTTCTGAAGAGTCAGGCTGAAGACTATAAACCAAGCGCTTCTTGGGAGGCAACCCAAGTTCTAAAACTTGTTTTTATTTCATTTTTTTTTCTCTCTCTTTTTATTTTTTTTAATTTTTTTTATCATTAGAATTATATTTGGTCTTTCTCCTGCAGATCCAAATTGTGCAGCAAAGGAGATGGAAATGGGATTGCAATAGCTCATCAAGACACTTGCAGAACTAAAATTAAAGCTGTGGAATATGCTCTTCCACCACCGCCTATTCAAACACAAGGAAGAGGATTAAACTTAAGGAATTACAAGGGGGAGTATTTCTTACTTAGCACTAAATTACTCTTTGTTATAGAGTACTATGAATTGGGTTTCTTGTTATTAGTTGATTTTACACATGCCATGTTCTACTATATGAAACTTTACTGCTGCATGTTTATCATCTAATACTTGCCATTGAATATGTGCTTATAACTTTGATCACAATTAGTGACTACTTTGTTGAATTGGTTGAATGGAATAGGAATTAGTGTGCAATACATTTTAGGGGGGCTAAAAAAATCAAAAAAAAATAAAAAAAAAATAAAAAAAAAAGGGGGACGCTTCGGCAACCACGATAGGTCGCCGAAGCGACCCAAAAGAAACACGGAACCTTTTAGGTTCCGTGTTGGTTGCTTCGGCCACCCAAAGGGGTGGCCGAAGCGTCCAGATTTCTTGGCCAAATTTGGCCCCTCCCTTTCCTTCCATATTCAACACTCTCCCCCTTCCTTTCCCGTTGTCTCCTCTCTGCTCATCAAATCCTTCGGCCTTTCTCTTGTCTCCTCCATTCTTCTTTCCCGTCGTCGGCCAGCCTCGCCTCTCCTCTCCATTTACACCGTTGGCCGTGCAAGAAGTCACGGCTGCCGTCGATTTCGTCACCGGTTGTCGTTCAAGGTATTTCGAGTCCCACTGATTTCTTGTTTTCTTGAGTTTCGTTAAAGTATGAGTTGGATTAGAACTGTCTTTGGAAATCAGTGCGTTAATTAGGCTTAAATTGAGAGTGGTTGTGGTTTAGGTGACAATGGCCTGATCCCTTGTTAAGGTTCGAACAGAAGCTGTGTGTGGTTTAGGAGAGTATCTTTGTATTCCGGCGGAGTTACTGATTGGAATAGAATTCTAAGTACTTACTGATAACTACCGCATACTGATGTCGAAATCTTGCTTAAACCTGAGAATGTTCCTACTTTCATGCATGTTGTTTCTGGCTCTGTTTGATTCCAAGTCTTATTTTAACACTATATACAGAGCACTACGCGTATTTTTCTAATCAGATGTAGGGACTAATTAAACTATTGATTTTGACTGATGGAGGCTTACACGAAAACTTTTAATTTGTGGGGCACAACATTGTTTCTTTTAATTTGTGCAACATTAATTTGGATTTTTCTCTGAGGACCTGATATGTGGATTCTTTAGGCTTGAATTGGTGGTGTCTTCTTTTTGAGGTCTACAATGATTATGGTAGTGAGGATTAGTCATAGGTTTGGAATTTTCAGTTGGATGTGAGGTGTCTTTTAGTTTTAAGGTGACTAACTCTCTAGTACCTTTAAGCTCCAACCCCTTCAATACTTTTGGTTGATTATTCCGACTACTCTCTTCTAGTTTGTCATATGCATGTGTGCTATTGCAGGTCATGGCCCCTAAGCGAAACAAACCCTGCACCAACCCGCCCCTTGTTAGAGGGAAATTGTTTGACAAGATTGTAAAACGTGGAATCCTTCAAGAGAAAGAATTTAAATCTGACTCTCGGTTTGATTTTTATGATAAAACTATTGGCCTTAGTTTCAAGCACTTGATTTCCAAGAGAGGCAGAGGTAATCTCACTTTTGTTCATGCATTCTATGCTTATCGCCTTTTGACTCCAAATGAAATTGAGGTTGAATTTCGGGGTCGAAAAATTAAGATTGATGAGGATTGGATTGAGAAGAGATTCCAGTTACCTAGGGTTGAGCAATGTCGATATCAAGAGTTGGTCAATTTAAAAGATGGGTTTCCATTCAAGGATATTTCAGATCTCTTGGTTATCGATAAGAAGTATGCATGGTATACAAAGAAAGGAGACAAGGGATACCTGTCGCGTAGTGACCTCGATAACTCTACCAAACCTTGGCTCCACCTGGTCACATCCAATATTCACCCTACCTCTCACCTTTCTGACCTTTCCCAAGACTTGTGTCTTCTGATCTATCTACTTATGACAGAGCAGCCAGTGCGTATTGCCAGTATCATGTACCAGACTCTCTGTAACTCTTTAGACCAGCATCATCAGCGCATGATCTTCCCTCACCTTATCTCTTATGCGTATACACAGTCTGGTGTTCCCACCTTAGATTCTGATCCGAAATTTCATGCTGAGCCTCCCTTCCGGTATAGTAGTGTGACAAGTCAAAAGGATCCAACTACTCGTGAGCGTATGCGGAGCAGATTTGATGACCCTTCTAGCTTGCGTAGTCGTGTGGATTCTCTTACACAAGAAGTTCGGTCTATGTCGCTTGAGGTGCGAAGGAATCAGTCATTATTACGCCAAAACCAATCAATAATGCTTCAGATGGCGCGACACATGGGTGTGGACATTGACATTCCTCAGGTTGACGAGCCGGGTGATGTGGCCATGTCTGATCCGGTTGATCCAGCCGGTAGAGATGATGATGGAGCAGGCTCGAGTGAGACGACTAGGGAGCTAGTTGACCATGATGTAGATGCTGCGGCTTATTTTGATGTTTGAGTAGTACATTTGTTCAGATTGTGTTACTTTTTGCTTACCTCCTTTGGATTTTCTCTTCAGATTATCCTATTTTGTGCTTATCAACTCTTTCTGACTATTGTACTTCCTTTGCATTCACCCATGGTTATGATTGTATCTGCTTCTAGACTTTTTGTATAGAGCTACTGATGGCTCTTATGTACCTGTTGGGATTATGGAAAATTTTATTTGTACAGGCTTTATATGTGGGTTACTGCTGCAATGCATCTCATTGTTATGTGCTCTTATTTACTTTTTATTTTTATTTTTTTTCTCTGCTATGTTGAATTTCACAATGAGGACATTGTTAGATTTAGGTTGGGGGGATATTGTATTAAATTCTTTGATAGTGTCGTCTCATAAACTTGAACTTTTAGTTGATAATTTTATTGATAACTCCTATGCTTATCAAATGTGTTAATAAGTCCAATGATGTGATAAAGATTGACTGACATTTAGAATAGCAGAAACCATACTTTACATGCTTGTCAGTTGAATTGTATGGTTACATATCACTTTACTAAATCCTTTTGAGTAATAATATCCACCATTAGAATTAGAAATAGTTTTGAAAATTTTAATCAAGGAAATTGATAGTAATCAAGGTTATGTATTGATTTTTAATCTTGTACTTTTACAACCAATTTTGGTATTTATAGTGCTTATTTGATTCTCATTAAAATTTTGAAAATAAGTTAGACTAACATGGGTAGTAAGAAAAATATATAAAGTCTTTTGGTCAATCCCAAATTTTTAAAAAAAAGAGTATATACAACTCCGCTAGCATCTAAAGACTCGACTTAGTAACAGGGGGCACTTCATCACCAATGTTGGCACTCGCGTCAAACGGTTGAGTTAAAGATAGCTAAGAGTTTGGCATAAAAGCCTCTTGATCTTGTTGGAATAACTGAGTAACCGGTGCTGCATCACCCATGTGCAGGGTCGCGTAAAAAGGGGACCTACAACAATTCAAGATAAAAAAAAACGAAAGAAAGAAGTACAAAAATAGAAAGAAAAGTAAAAATCAAGTTTGGGGGAGATTTAAAAGGCAATAAAATAAAGTGTAATTTACTACCATGTGAAATCTAATGAGTTTTTGAAGTTTTATGAACATGCTTTTCAAGAGGAATGTATTTAGAAAAAGGTTGTCAGGGTACTTGGTTAGATGTTTGTATGTAGCTTAGATTGCCATTGATGACTAAGATGAGAATTGGAGAAACTATTTTTGATTCTATCACACACATGCACACTCTGGAATTTGGAAGAGGATTGTTTAATTATACAATGCATACTGGTTTGTATGTAGATATGGTTATTTGAGGTTCTAAAAGGAATGAAAATCTCTGAGGACTTACTAAACACATGAGATAGGCAGAAGAGTTGTTGTTTGAGCTTTGCTTGAGGACAAGCAAAAGTTTAAGTTTGGGGGTGTTAACCGATAGGAATTTATTGTTTTCTAAGCCATTTATCATACAATTATCCATGTTTTGTTTGAAATTAATATATTTATTTGTATAATTGTTATGATAAATTGTGCTACTCTGTTTGATGCAAAGCATAGATAAATTTACAAATTTTCTCCCTCTTTTGTAGCATAAAGAAGGAGGAACAAATGGAGCAGAAATCAGAGTGAAAGGAAGCATGATGGACAGGACGCCTCGGCCACCAGAACAGGGCGCTGAGGCGACCAAGGACGACCCAAGACGCCTCGGCCACCAGAACAGGGTGCTGAGGCGACCCCAACCCAGGACGCCTCGGCCACCTGAACAGGGTGCCGAGGCGACCAGAGAAAAATCAGATTTTAGATTTTGGATATCAGATTCGAAAATTAGGGCTTTTTAAGACCAAGAAGATGCATAATTGAGGAGAGGACTGCATTTGGGACGAAATTGAGAGAGAGAAACGAACGGTGCAGAGAGAAAGATCAAATTAGGGCTTTAGAGAAGTCTTACGGTGCGAATCCGGGAGGCTTCTATAGGGTTCTACTTTAGTCTTCTTATTCATTCGTCTTGTTTAGTAGTTGTAATCATGAATCGACTTCATATATTTGAATTCCTTTCAATTATGCGTAGCTAAACGTTAGACTAGGGTTTCTTTGAACCTCTATATGGATTGATTTTGTTAGTTTCCTTTCTGTTGGTTGTTTAATACAATTCAGTTTTGTTTTTACCTTGCTTATATTTCAAAAAGTGCCTGATCAACACTTTACTTGTTCAATGATTCATCGCTTGAGAGAGGGTGTTTTGTTGTAGAACTTAGGTAAAAGCATATTAGAGAGAAAACTCTTTGTTGACAGAGAAGAGATTCATCTGTCAACCTAATATCGTTAGGATGAAATTGATGCTTAAACGTGTTTTTGTTGATTCAATAGCATGAGAGTGTGAGAGTCTTTTGAACACGATTTTTCATAAATCCAATAGCATGAGAGTGTGAGGGTTTTGAAAGATAATGATCAGATTTTTGACTCGAGAGAGCGTTTCTGATCACATTCGAATTTCAGACGAAGACTGAATGTATTAGATAGCCATTAGAAAGGGTAATTTGGTAGAAGTCATGACATATAGAGGGGATAAGGAATCATGGGTTTCATTCTCATCTTCTTAAAAGCAGTTTTCAAAGTTTGTTTGTTTGTTTCTTATCGTTTTTGTTCAAAGCAATATTTTTATTCAACTTAAGTAAACATAGAATTAAATTAGTTAACTTCATTAGATTAAACCATAGTCCTCGTGGGATCGATATTTTTATACTACGTGCGACCCGTACTCTTGCAGGCGAACAATAGGATGAAGAACGGTTGTGTTCATTTTAATTAAAAGGGACAAAAGGGTATTTTTGTTTTGGGAATTAATATTAGCAAGGTCCCTAGAGACCTCACTTTAATTAAAAGATTTTGTGTGTGACTTGGTTACAATTAAGGCCCCATCAAGGGACTTATAATTAATTTTCTATAAAAAAAAAAGTATTTGTTGATGGCAACTGCACAATTAGAACCTCTCACTCTCTGGTCCCATGGCACTTGAGAGTAATTTATCAATTTCATGG
This sequence comes from Mimosa bimucronata, assembly GCA_037074515.1. NCBI lineage: Eukaryota > Viridiplantae > Streptophyta > Magnoliopsida > Fabales > Fabaceae > Mimosa > Mimosa bimucronata. Next base: position 2,437,171 of record CM073443.1, read on the forward strand.
GACTGGTAATAATAACATCGTTTAATTGGGATCAAGTGTAATTTCCCCCATTTGCTTTCTTCCCCACTTCTGATTATGGGACCGTGAACTCGCGCCGATTCGCCGGAAGTCGATAGGTTTAATCGCCTTCGTCCTTCTCTCTTTTTCTTCTACACTATATATCTATCTCTCTTGTTTTTGCTGAAATTTGGTTAAATGCTCCAAATCAGAACCACCCTGTGATACTGTCTTCACTTTCAAAAACTCGAATTCATCTGTTCTTCTTTCTTTGCTTTTCGAAAACTGAATCATTTGTTTCTGTTTTGGTTGCTGTGTTGTTCTTTCATTGTTCGTCTATCATAGACTGGTGAACCCTATTTACTGTGTTTTGTTGTGAATTGAATATAATTTTTCTCAATGTTAGGGCTTTTCCTTTGTTCAACGAGGAAATCGATGTATCCATGAAGGTCTATGCCTCAGAACTAGAAATTGATTCCGGATTTGGTTAGATTCTTTGCACAAGCTGCTGAAGAATTTTATTTATAATGAACTTTGTTTCAGAGTAAAAGCGCGTTGGGAATCATTCTTTGGTAATTGATTAAGGTTCTTTGTTCAGTGTATTCGTCAATTTTTTTTCTCGTAGAATGCTTGAGTTCATTACTTAATCCAACTTATCCTCCCTTCCTCTATTTGCTACATTGGAGGAAAGTTTTCCTAGGCTACATTGAATTTTTGTTTGAGCAAATCACTTCTATTGTCCTTTGGCGAAATAGGTTCTGCTTACACAATCTAGAAAGCAATGAGAAAGATCCCATTTCGTCAATTTTCAGCTTTAGGTGATTCGTTTGTTGGCAATCAAATTTCTGTTGAATCCTCAATTCCTGGGAAATCGAGTATAAGAGTTCCAAGCACACTCCCTATCCCTCATCGAACAATACCTGAACCCAAAGGACAGGATCTTGATTTTGTAAATGTAGCTCACAGCCACCTCATTCACTCAGACTGGGCCAAACTTGACTTATTATCATCTGGTCTAACAGGTTTCAGGGTGAAGCATGTTCTGCTTAAAATTCAAAAGGACCATGTACTCTCACTTGAGTTTTTCAATTGGGTTAAAAGTCATAACTCCGACTCACTTACCCTTGAAACATATTCCATACTTATCCATATTCTCACCAAAAGTCATAAATTTAAATCTGCTGAATCGGTTTTGCGGGATATTCTTGCTTCGGATGTTAAAGATTTGCCTTCTAAACTATTTGAAGCATTACTGTATTCCTACCGTATATGTGATTCTTCTCCTAGGGCTTTTGACTCTCTTTTCAAGACTTTTGCTCATATGAAGAAGTGCAGAAATGCAACTGACACTTTTACCTGGATGAAGGGGTATGGGTTTTTCCCTACTGTTGAGTCATGCAATGCGTATTTAAGCTCTTTGCTTGAATTGCATAGAGCAGATGTAGTTTTGTCCTTCTACAATGCAATGCTTCGTAACCGAATTTCATCAAATGTTTACACAGTCAACATGGTCATGTGTGCTTATTGTAAATTGGGAAAGCTACAGGAGGCTGTTGAAATGTTAGAGACAATGGAGAACAGGGGTTTAAGTCCAAATATTGTTTCATATAATGTACTGATTGCAGGATACTGTAACAAGGGCCTTCTAGTTTCGGCCTTGAAGTTTAAATCATTGATGGAGAAGAACGGGGTCCAGCCTGGAGTGGTCGCATTTAACACACTTATTAATGGATTTTGCAAGGAGGGTAAACTTCACGAAGCAAATAAGATTTTCACTGAGATGAAGGCCAGTAATGTGTCTCCTACTATTGTAACCTATAATACTTTGATAAAGGGATATAGTCAAGTTGGTGACATTGAGATGGGCAGTCGACTTTTTGAGGAATTGTCGAGAGATCAGGTTAAACCTGATATTTTGACTTATAATGCTTTGATCTTGGGATTATGCAAGGAAGGCAAGACAAAGAAAGCTGCATATCTAGTCAAGGACCTTGAGAAGGAGAAGTTGGTCCCAAATGCTTCTACCTTTTCTGCTCTTATTACTGGGCAGTGTATGAGAAACAACTCAGAACGCGCCTTTCAACTTTACAAAAGCATGATAAGGAGTAATTGCCATCCAAATGAGCACACTTTCCAAATGTTGATATCTGCCTTCTGCAAAAATGAAGACTTTGATGGAGCCATCCAAGTCATGAGAGACATGATGGGGAGATGTATGACTCCTGATTCTAGTATTTTGTCTGAGCTTTATAGCGGACTTTGCAAGTGTGGAAAGAATAATGTTGCTTCAATATTATGTGATGACTTGGAAGCTAGGCATCTATTGCCCAGAGGATTTGACAAGGTGAAAATTATGAACACCCCTGTAGTGAATGACAGCCAATTGACAGTACAGTATCCAAAAATTAAAGAATGACAAACAATTAAGGATTTATATGCCTACAAGCCTTTTTATTTTATGATCGCTAAAGCTGTCCATCACATGGATATCTGATGGGATCTACATCTCTTACGCTGCATACTTCAATTTAAGAAATTTTCGTTGAATCATCAAGAATAATTCCCATACTATTCTTTAGTTGATAATGTTTTTCATATGATTAATGGGGAGGCTGGAGGCATGTTATGTAACGTGGCATTTGGAAACTATCATGCCTTTTCTTCATTCTCCATTCTACTTCAGTAAGTAGAGGAGTCAATAGACCCAGAGATCATTGGTGTTTATGGTTGCATCAAACTAATTATTTTCTCTGATGTCCATCGATACCCAAGAAAGCACCTTGAAAATGTGGTAGATATTGATTGCGTTACCTAATATAAGTACTCCTTTGCTCAGGACTGACTACATTGTGATGCCATAAAGTTCCTTTAAGAAATTTTGCATGAACAGCATATTGGTATATATTTAGTATTCGGTATATTTATAGTCGGAAAATAATTTGTTTGCTTGGATGTTATGGCATGCAGATGTTGATCAAAATGATATCTCAAATATCACTTGAGGTTAACATAGATGGTTTGGATGAATGCTCTAGCTAGACTTTCTCAAGTTACGCTATGTAGTAGTTTTTGGAATCATGGGACTGGTTTAGTATTTAAGCTCCGGACAAAATTAAGTGAACCTTATCTGTCTGCTATCTAGTTATCAAAACAATGTTCAGAGAAACTTTTTTAATTCATTTAATCATGTGACATGGAATTCTAAAATGGAAATATTTGCATGTCATATTTTATGGTGAGAAATTAGCAAACATATCTGAAAAGTGTTTTTTGTCTTTTATCTTATTATTTATGAAACCCTTCCCTTACTATGTTAAAGGCTAAGCATTCTGTAGCCCTGTCATTTTCCATTTCTCATCGACTAAAGTGATAATGGCGTTACAATTTACATTTGAGTTTTGATGCCATCACAGGTTTTGCCGAAGGTAAATTCCAGTTCAATGGAAAGTGATTATCTTTCAGGTTTTCTTACAAGGCTTGAACTGGTTTGGCAACAAGCTCAGATCCTCAGCCGTCACAAATTGATTCATATTATACAATTAGAGAGGTGAATGGGAGGGATGTGAGGAGAAGTTCATAAACGGTCCTACTATCTTGTGTCACACCTATTGAATATATAATGCACAACAGCAGAGGAACAAAAGATATCAGCTAATAACTGCCGCTCTTTGACACGGCAAAAAAATTCCTTATGAGCACTTGCAAATTTTATCTAACTTGAAAATGGGCCTAGAAACAAAAGATGTGTTTGGATCCAAGTTGTAGACTTTTCCTTTTCTTTATAATAGTTTAAGGGCTTGGGTTTGTGCCAGTGGAGACTGGCAGTGTGGCACTCTGCCGAACCAGTGCTTGGCTGTACGAAAAAAAAAGCTTGTTATCGGTTTATAATATTGAGGTTGAGTAACAATGAAGAGGATTAGCCATACATACATAAGGAGATTTTTTCAATTTTTTAATAAATATATCTGCAATGAAATCATTGGATATCTAAATACTACCACATTAGTATGTTACACAAATCTCAGAAGGCTACTACTAGTAATGGTTGTCAAACTTACGGAGTTATGGTTTACGAAAATTTCTTTCAATTATGTACATTTGAATAGTAAATTCATGAGTTTATTACATCAATAAATAGTTAAAATGATAAAAAGGGCTGGAGGAAGTAAATCCATTAATATTTATAATTTATCATACTCAACATAGAAATAAATTCTTAAGTTCAAAGGTTGTATACTGTTAGCTTCTACCTTTTGATCTGTTTTACTTTTTTGTTCCGGATTGGATCCTCCTATACACTATGTATATTGAGTTTCATCCATTACATGTTTGACTTGCTCAAGTTCAACCGAATACGATTTTATAATATAAAAAAAATGGTGGTCAACAGTTTGACAAGAGGGCTTTTAACAAATTTTTAACTTAAGAAAAGGCAGATGATTTTAATTTTTTGTGTGCAAATAAATATAAGTCTCAGGATTTTGGTATACATTAACGAAAGGGATAGTGTGTGAGTGAGATAATGTTGGATCCCTTATTTACCCATGTGCATAGTGTCCTTTCTCCTTTGGTATGTTCATAATTTGGTTTCTCTATGCCTATCTCTATTTTTTTTTTTTTTTGGCCAATATACCTATCTCTAATTGAATGATACTTTCTCGGAATTAAAATATGAGTTATACAATGAATTTACTCATTCTTAAATATAAGACTTTCATTTATTTTGTATTTCAAATTTATAATTGTTTTCCCCACATATTCTATTTATTTCACTTGTCAAGGGAGTTTTCATCTAGAGTAGCTCCATTGCACGTGGTTAACTATGATATTTTTAAGGGAACTTGCGGATGTTTATTATAAATAATTGATTTAGACAATTTTTTAATATCCCTAATATTAAAATGTAAAATTACATATGAAAAATACAAAGAATCTTAATTTAATGTAACATGAAACCATTGTTGAAAAATTAAAGGGGAAAAAACAAGGGAAATGATGTTGTCAAAAGCTAATGAAGTATAAGTAATAACTGCAAATGGAGAGGGGTTGGGGGGACAATAAGTAAGAGATAGGAGAGCCTAATGATGGAGCAAGAGAGAAGGGACAAAGGTGCAAGAATGGAGGATGCATGATATAGAATGATTAATATGAAAAAATGAGAGCCATGATTGGTAGGTATAACTTCTTTTAATTCATCTCTAGATTCTATAGTCTAGAGAGAGCCAATTATGGATTGATAATAATGATTACAATGCAAGTTGATGTGAGTGAGTCATAACTCATAATAGTGGCACAAAAATGAGGGACAGTTTGTTCCACGCTCACTATAGTTTTGGCGCTTATTGCTCTCACACCACCTTCCACATTTTTTTTTTCCTTTCCTAGAAAGGTAATCAATCATACCAATTACAAATTCCTTCACTAACTAATTAAATACTCATTAATCGACGTGCTTATCTTTCCTCCTTCCAAAAAGCTCACATGTGGAAAGCCAAGTCAACAAATTCATGTTAGGATCTGATTCTTCTTCTTTTATTTTAGGCATAGGCCGGTATCCTTCTGTTAAAGATAAAACATTAATTTTTCTGTTGTTTAGATTTCTAACTTTTACATCATTAGTTTTATTAACAAAAAATGTTGACATTAAAATTTTAAATGGTGGCAAAACATTAATCAATTTTGACATATACAAGTTTTTTTTAAACTATAATAATTAGAATAAAAATCATTATTCGATACTTCATTAAAAAAACCAATATTGAAATTTTAAATGTTAACAAACACTGACATATAAGTTTAATTGTTTAAAATAAAAATCATTGGCACGAAAATTATCATTTGAAACTAATGCTGTCGTGTTTAGAGAACCGAAAAATGCTTTATAAAATTAAAACTTGTATAAAGTTTCAGGACAACAGTGCATTTTAGCCAGGTCACCAAATGTAAAGTACATTAGAACAATGATGTGGATCACACCACAAAAAATAAGGAACGTTAGCCTTGTGAACGCAATGTCATTTTTACTCTCAATTTGACCATTCATAAATACTTTTATACCCAAAAAAATTTTATGATGTTTTAGACACATTGAGTAAAGATTTATGGATATATTTGTGTACTTACCCAATAAAATTTAGGTAAATTGAGCTATAAAAATTATTAACAATGATTTAGACCGGCGTAGGCCGCTTTGTAGGGGCACTTTTTAGTAGTTTCCTTAACCTGAAACGAAAATGTAAGTTAATCTGAAACTCCATCTTTGGACACATTCAAACTTAAATTCAAAGTCCATTTATAACTTTAATACCTTAAAGAATAAAAATTAAATATTGATTCTGTTTATATCGGCGGTAAAAGGGTTAAAGGGCATTTTGGACCCGGAAGTTTATCTACTTGGGCACTGGGCACCAGGAAGTTTTTGTAGGGCCAAATGTGCCCTAGAAGTTTGAAAAAAGGGGCAATTTGGACCCTCCATTAACTAGCCCTAACGGTCAACGTTGTTGACCAAAATATGCTGACGTGGCATCGACATGTGACATCCACATCATCTGTTTTATGTTAAAGGGCATTTTGGACCCGGAAGTTTATCTACTTGGGCACTGGGCACCAGGAAGTTTTTGTAGGGCCAAATGTGCCCCGGAAGTTTGAAAAAAGGGGCAATTTGGACCCTCCGTTAACTAGCCCTAACGGTCAACATTGTTGACCAAAATATGCTGACGTGGCATCCACATGTGGTGTCCACATCATCTATTTTATAAATAAAAAAAAAAGCTTTCATACACTCTCTCTCTGCTTTCCATTTCCCTCTGTTACTCACCTGCCTCTTCTCCCAGTTCCTTCCTATCTTTTCCATCATTCCCTTCATAGCCCAGTTTTCTTGCAGCTTTTGCTCCACATCGATGACCAAGCCCAAGGCAACCAAGCCTAAACACAATCGGCTTTGGGCAACCAAGTTCTGTTCTCGGCCTCAACCACCTAACTCCATCTCAGATTAATCAGATCCAAGCCACTTTACTCCTCTGTTGATACCAAGCTTGAAGATCTGCTAAAGTTCGGCTGATATAAAGCAGGGGAAGTCAGGGAAGTCGACGTACGGGCTCATCCAAGAGGTCAGGTGGGCGGTCGAATGTGTTAGAATCTTAAGTTTTGATGAGGACTGAACCTAAGAAAACATAAGTAAAAGTTACCTCTGAATTAATCTTATAATATCTGCCAGGTAACAAATCATCATTGCAAGAACAAAGATTTTTCTCTAATAAGAAATGGCATCTTAGCAGATCAATATTGAATGAATATCTCTATCACTAAAATATATCTGTATAGCTAATTGAAAGAAAGGAATAGCGAGTGAAGACTTAGAAATATCAGTCATTATCTATCGCTAAGTCTCCCTCTATCGCTAAGCAAAGGTTCCATCGCTAGAAGTTCATTGAGTTTATAAGAAGATGAAACCAGCAGATAAATGAACTAAGTCCCTAAATCAGCTAGCGATAATAGGATAAGCTATCGATAACCATAAGTGCTTCAGATAATGATCTTTCAGATAGCTAGTGCCTAAGAGCTAATGAATCATGAGCTGATATGTTTGCTTGCGCTAGAATGTTTATCTATCGATAATGGGATACCTTGAAGTTCTGAATTCTTTGATAATCGTATCCTTAAAGCTAATAAGCAAATCAAGTATCTAGCGATAGTAGTTTGAGCAATCGATAGAAGGATATATGCTGATATGATGCTTTTTAATCCAAGAGAAAATGCTATCGGTAAAAAGCTCTGATATTCCTTATACTGTCTTTATCTCTTTGAGCTAAAGGATTAAGCTTGCGATAGAAACCTCTGTGCATTATATGACTATTTGGTTAGCTAACAGTTTAAGTGCAGATCACTATAAGATTAGCGATAACAGATCAAGCTAGCGCTAATAGAAAGCTGCCAGAAAGTACTGTTTGTACGGATGATCAGAGCGCTGAGTCTGTCTCTCTCTTAGCTCACCCTATGCAAGAAGTAGTTGAAGGTAAAGCAGAGAGTTAAGCCCGATAAAGAAGCTGCATTTAATGCCAACGGCTATGAGCTCCCAACGACTAAATTCAAACGGCTTCTTGAATGCTGAATCAAAAGGGGAAAATCTGAAGAAGATATAAATACAGAACTCAAGCATTTATTGAGTAGAGACGAACAACGAGAATATTCACAAAGCTCATTCATTACTCTGTATTTATTGTCTTAGAGATTTCATCTGTACTTAAGTGTTTATCAAAATCAGTTCATTAAGTGAACGTATTTATTGAAATCCTCTACTGTTTGAGGTTGTTCTGAAAGCTTGGTACTTTAGAACAGGGATATTTCCTTACAGGTAGTAAGGGGGAGTGTTTAGAGATTCTAAAACTCTGTAAAGGTTGACAGGTGAACCTGGACTCGTAAAACCTGTGGTTAGTGGAACCCAACAGAGTGTTGGAGAACTGGACGTAGGCAGTGTTGGCCGAACCAGTATAAATTTCGTGTTGAGTTAATCTCTTCTAAAATTTGTAGATAGCACAATTCACCCCCCCTCTTGTGCGATCGCCACTTTCAGAATGTGGGTTCAAAAGATGCTTGGCGGAAGCTGGTAAAGCCGAGGTAAAGGTGGAAAGCTCACCGGCGATGACGGAGAGCAAGGGATCGAACCTCCGAATGGAAACTCCGAGATCGAACCTTCAGTTAGTGGTAGAGTAGGAAGAAGAAGGAATTGAAAGTATGAAAACAAGAGACTTTAGCCATTATATTATCATAGAAATCTAGAGCCTTGCCAACCACTTGATTAAAACAAAATACTTTTATTACTGCTGTATTCACAATTACCCGATTTGGATGATAACCCATCTTGAAAATTTTCCCCAATGCAGAGAAAGCAAAATCCATATGACCTAAATGGCAGTAACAATTGATCAAGATGTTCAAGATAAATATACATGTTGAAGAAATGAGTAAGATAGTGTGGACGCCACATGTGGATGCCACGTCAGCATATTTTGGTCAACAACGTTGACCGTTAGGACTAGTTAACGGAGGGTCCAAATTGCCCCTTTTTTAAAACTTCCGGGACATATTTGGCCCTACAAAAACTTCCTGGTGCTCAGTGCCCAAGTAGACAAACTTCTGGGTCCAAAATGCCCTTTAACATAAAATAGATTATGTGGATGCCACATGTTGCTGCCACGTCAGCATATTTTGGTCAACAACGTTGACCGTTAGGGCTAGTTAACGGAGGGTCCAAATTGCCCCTTTTTTCAAACTTCCGGGGCACATTTAGCCCTACAAAAACTTCCTGGTGCCCAGTGCCCAAGTAGATAAACTTCCGGGTCCAAAATGCCCTTTAACCCGCGGTAAAATATATATCTTACTGTGTCTTGGAATTAAAAAGAAAAAGAAGATTTAGACTTGGACGAAAAACAATCTTAATGTATCTGGTTATAATTCGTTGCATCAGTCTTCTTATAGATTAATTACAAATCTGGTTTTCTCTAGACAAAAGTATGACACAGTCCCAATAAGGAAAGCTATTGAGGCATAAAATGTGCATGGACTCATTGAGTTACGTATTCTTTCTTGTGTGAGGGAACACATATTATATGGTCACATGTTTATTTTATCTCAATACATGTATATTTATTTTATTTGTAATAACTCGTTCTATTTTTTCAGAAAAATGATTTAATACTTAATATTTTAATTAATCTAAATTTAACTAATCTTAAGCTTAATAAAGAGCTAATACTTCAAACATGGTTTTTTGTATTTGTAAATATCCCCTCCTTTTCACTCAAACCCCTGCTTAATTTGCTTTGATAAAACAACAGATAAGAAAATATAACATAATAAACCCCGTTAATAAAATAGGGCCAGAGTCATGAGAGTTCGAAATAAAATAAATATTGCATGAAATAAAGAATCAATAATAAAAAAAAATTACTCAAGATTTTGAGCAAAAACATTAACTTGTTATGGCAAGGAATATTTTTAAAACTTATCACTTTCATAAAATCCCCCCAAGAACTATAATTATTGTTTAATTAAGAAGTATACACTGATGTTCTGGGATTATAAATGAGATTCACTCACTAACCTCTTATTGATAGATGAGTTTTCATATAACTAGGTTGCAAGACCATGAGAAAAAAACTATAAATCGATATCCATATCCTATGCCTAACTTACAACCCCTACTTATGGAAAAACTTTCATCAAAGTTAGAAATTGAAAAAATATTGTCTAAAATGCATAAACGAAAAAATTAGAAAAAATAAAGTCAATGAATGGGATCTTCAACAAAAACATATGTATAAAAAGAGAACACGTTTTGTTATAGTAAGTGATCTTTCTAAAGCTTATCACTCTCACCAAAATCCTTGAAAAACTATAAAACTTTTTTTAATTAAAGAGGTAAACATTAATGAAGGGAGATTTCAGAGATTAAATACGTGACCTCTTATTTACAAGAGTTTTTATCTAAGACTATAAAATCATTGGTGAAGAACTTCCATATCCAAACATATGCTTAGTCTGCTTCCTCTCCACTGATTGAACAATTTTCATTAGATTTTAAAAGAAAATAAATATTTTCTGAAATACATGTAAAAAAATTAGAAGAACCAAGAAGGCCAATGCAATGAGATGTACAACACAAACAGTTGAGCATTTTTGCACAAAAAACATTTTAACTGAAAAGAGATTGCAAGCTTAGGGATGGTCTTTCTAAGGCTTATAACTTTCACCAAATTCCTCGAAAGAGCTATAATTCTTTTTTTTTTTTTCAAATTAAACTGATAAAAGCTAACGGCCTCATATAACAAGCGGGGTTGAAACTGCAAATTCCCACTTAGAGAAGGATTTCAAGCTAGCTATTAGGCTGCTAAACTATTAAAAAAAACAATTGTAATTAAGTATCCAATCCTGATGCTTAACCTACAACCTTTCTTTTGTAGAAATGGTATCATCAGAATTACTACAAAAAATAGTTAATTAGTGAGACAGAATTTAGCGACGGAAGTATGTCGACAAAAGACATAATTCTGTTGTTAAATGAGGTCATTTAGTTATTTAGCAACAACCCATTTTAAGACGAGTTTTGTGACTATTTTTGTCATGAATTTTCTGTTTTTTAATAAATAAATATCCAAATTCTTTGTAGAGTTACTTCTCTTTTTTATTTTTGAATTAGGGTGACAAATACTAACAATTTGAGGTTATAAGCAAAATTAAATATGCTAAATTTCATAAAAGCAAACACACCCACTAAGCTTTAAGATCATTAGCCAACACATATACTTCAATATCTAAAGGCCATGCTTAATCCACATCTCATTGCATAGAAAAAATGCAGGCTTTTAAGATAAAATAAAGAAAGGAGGAGAGACACCCACCTTATAATAATGAACTAATCGGAGCACAACTTAAAACAATAATTTTTTAACAAAAGGGAAAGTGTTACTTATTATTATTAAAGTGGGTTTTTTAGCGAGCCATAAAAGCTAAGAAATCTCAGACACTTCCATTTGGGTCCCTCACTTTGTGTCCTTATCTCCCACCTTTTTGTCCTTGTTCCTTTCTGGTCCTTCTTCTTCTCACTTTTATATCCTCTTCTTTCCCACTTCCCTCTCTCATGTCTTCCTCATCATCTCCTCCATCTTCTTCACCATCTTCACCTTCTCCTCCTCCTCCTCAAGACACTGATCACAATCATAACCATAATGGTAGTGGTGATCATCCTGATCCTGGCCCAAGCAGCTCATCATCAAGTAGAAGAACATTCCCACATTCTGATGAGCCCTCTTCTTCTCGTCCACGTCGTGCCATGAATGAAGTCTGGCCTGATCCTTTCCTTGAAGACTTAACCACCCAAGTCGCCATTGATGCTGCTCTTTCCTCTGGTCGTCTTTCTGCTGCTCCTGCCCTTGCCAACTTGTTTCAGGTAACTTCCATTAATTAATTCCCACTCTTTGCTATTATATTTATTTATATATGATGAAGTCTCTCTTTAATTACTTGTGTAATGTTATTATATGATTTGGTTTCCTTTATGGTTAGAAATTTTAATTTTTTCTTCTGTTTTTCTTTTCATGAATGTTTGTGTATGTATGAACGAGAAATTATAATATGTTAGTAGTGGTTATAACAGATCCGAAACTCGACAAAATATAAGTCAAGTCAAACATGAAGATTTTTGTAATCTGCAAAAGAAAACTGAACTCTGCCTTTTAGTGGATATCGAAATGATGAATTTTTTATAAAAAAATATAATTTTCTTTGTTGGGGTTCTTTGAATGCATTGAGAGAGACGAATGGTAACTGGTGATATAGCGTTTAGTAGGAGAACTGTTTCATGGGTCATTTTCTAGTAAACAAGCAATGCAACATATGTAAATAATAGTATTGTATTGTCATTATTATTATTTTATTATTTTATGTGTCCCTATCATGAGGTCTCTTGTAATACTTCTTTAAAAATGTCTGTTTTTGGATCTCCTTTTAGTATCCAATCGAAAAAAGGGTTCCTAAATGGCTTTGAATTAGCTGTTTCCTTTTCTTGGCTTGAAACTCTCTCCTTTGTTTTTGTTTTTTGGTTTATGACTGGGCTCTTCCTTTGGTTCCTATATATAACATCCATTATATGCCTTTTCTTACCTCAGATGCTACTGTAGATAGAGACCCTATAACATCCAACTAAGTTTTCATCATGATGTGTTCATATGAGCATTTATGTTTCGTCTTTTGAAGTCTTCCATTTCCATATTTAGTTAGCTTTTGAAATGTAGATAATATATGGTTTTGTATCCTTTCTTCAGCTTCATATATTAAAGAACACTTTAATACGTTACAGCTTTTTGTTCCTAACCAATAAAAATAATAATATACACCACAGATCGTCTTTACATTTTACAGTAGACTAGTACTACACGAGAAGACTTTTATTTATTTATTTATTTAATTTAATATACATAGGAACCATTCTTCCTCCTTCCATCCAGTTCCACAAACAAGTGTTTAGTCAAGTCTCTACATAACGTCTATAATTGGATTGCATATAAATGATATATTTTAATATAATTCTATACATGTGTGTGGTTGTCATTTTCTCTCAGCACAGCTACCTTGTCTTAGCATTAGCAAACCAAAGCATTCTATCTCTTTTTCTTGGTTTTTTAAACATCATCTGTATCTAGTTGTGCTCTAAAAACTAAAATATCAGTACCTTTTTAGGTTAAGTTTTATAAAAAATAAAGTTAGACATGGAGAAATTAAAAATGGACATAGAACTAAAAGCCGAGTGCAACCGATTATATATATATATATAATAGTTGATAGTTGATAGTTGATTGGTAAATATATATATATATAAAATAGTTGAAAACAGTAGCTAAGCTAGTAATGTTCGATATTTATTATGTTTTATGTTATGTTGGGTGAGGGGGGGGGGTGTTTTATGTATTAGGGTTAGGGACTTAGGGGTCAGAAATAGAAGTACCTCGTGATGTGATTCAGTTTTTGTTATGTGTGTCAAAACGAAAAAACAAAAGCAAGTAAAAATATAAAAATAAATATGTAATAACATGTGCATATGTAATGCCAAAAAGCTCATGGAGCCCAATGCCTGTCTTCGTTCGTAAACTCATTCTTTGCTTGTCAACTTCTATCGTTATGTGTAGTCTTCTCATTCCTTTTCTTACTATTCCCACATGGTCACATCAATGCTTTCAACCTATTCCCTCTCCCATATTATATATATAATAGTAACATATATCATTTTGTCCATAACGTGTGACATGATTTAAAATATCCAATTGGGTATGGCTATATATTAGCGTTTATCAAGGTAAAAAAATATATATATTAGCGGTTATCAACTGTAAGAATGAAAATGCGTATACTATAGATGGGAGGTTTGGCTGTAATGTTGTTAGTACTAAATGTTAATCTTGTACCATGATTATAAATTTGTGAGGGGTGTGTGTGTAATTTGCAGTTTGGGTAAGGAATTAAGGATATTGAAAGGGGTGTTTAGATATTCAGATTAGATTAGCTAGGCAGAGAGATTATTATTAGGAGTCAGGAATTGTTGGGGGAGAGTGGAAAAAGTAAGAGATTCGCAGCTTTCAACAAAGACAAACCCTAGGTCACACCTTTCTTGGAAATGAAAGAGAAATTGCTGTTGGGAGAAGCACGCTTTGATCCCATGTTTCATACTCACATCCTCCCTCCACACAAGACAAATCAATATCAATATATATATTATAAAATAAATAAACATTGAAAAATCACTGTTTAAAAATTTTACTACCGAGGGAGGGACTTCAGTGATTTTATATATAACGATAAGAACCTTAGCTTTATAATTTCTTATGCAGAATGTACTTATTCTAGAGTCCAAATTCTTTTAGCTGCTAAAATATTATAACAGAGTTTTGACCAATCTTTCCTAAAATCCATAAATCTGAGATCAATGGACAAAAATTACACTAAAAATATCTTAAAAAGGCTATAATCATTCTTGAGAATTAGTGCAATCCATTATCCGAATTGTTTTATTTTAATAAAGAAATTAGTATACAATTTCAAGGGAATCTAACTATATTATCATCAGATTAGAAATAGAACTTTTTGAATCGATCTTGCATAATGTTGTTTCCTTTTTTTGACAAAAAGAAAAAAAAAAGTGTGCATGTGTTGGGGAGGAATGGAAGAGAAAATTGGGACCACAAAGTGGGAAGGAAGCAAAGAACCATATCTCTTTCAAGTCATTACCTTCTGGTTCTTAAAAAAATCTGGTTTGGCATAGGGCATCCAGGTGAGGGTAGTATAGCCCTGCTAGGGTAAACACTTGAAAGTTGAAATCCCTCTCTCTCTTATCTCTTATTTGACCCTCCAATACACTTTTCCTGATCTTTGACTTCACTTTTAAATATTTTCTCTCTGTCACAAACATTATGATGTGTGCTTTGGCTTCTGAATGTTCATGGATTGTGAAAAAAAAGTTTGTACTTGATGTACCATCTCTCTGTAAGCTTGGATTGAGTAATAACCGACAAGTTAAGTAGCTGTCACAGATTTCTCTCCTCACTGTCCTCTTTCCTATACAAGTGTTTGCCACCTATCACGATAGACACCCCTTAACCTCTTTTTTCTTTCATGTGTTATAATATCACACCACAGTGTATATATTTATTTTGTTATTACTTCATTGTATATAGTACTCTCCTGTCACAAATATTCCAGTCTTAGCTATACTCCCCACTACTACATGACAAAATCTGATCATCGTCTATTATAATGCAACCTCAAAGGACACTGATGCCTTGCTGTTTTTTCTGTTTATAAATATAAATATAAATACATTTATTTTTTCCAAAGTCAATTAATTCATTCATTCACCATAAATCATAACCCTTCTTTTCATTCTACATAAAGATATATTTATCTATTTTGTGATACGTATCATATTCAGTCAATTGGTTCTTATTATATTCTGTCAGAGTAGTTTTTTTTCCCTCTTGATCATGATTACCATTTCAAACTAAAGAGAGTCAAAACGTAGATGGTTTATGCAGAGATTACAATGATATGTGAATGATTTGGACATAGTCCTTCGCTTCATATATAAGTGGTCTCCTTATTACTAGTAAATAGCTGGAATCAAGGAGGTGTGGGTTGATTTTTTATTAACTAAATGAGTTAGAAAATATTACATTTTTAATACAAATTTTCCGTGGGAGTGGTTTTTGCTTTCCTCCTAATGATTATGAGAGTCAAAGCCTAGATAGTCATTTGTTGTGGAGAGTTTAGGGTAAATAAAAATACTTGGCTATTCGAGTTTAGGCTTGATCACTCAAGTCGCTTTTATTTTTTTAGCACTCCCCATCAGGTTTAAGCTAGATTATTTCATTTTTTAGACGGAAATATATAATTTGAAATTTAAAGGATAAAAAATCAAAACGTTAGCAAACATAAAGATTCAAACATGGGATTAATAGTTGGCAAAAAAAAAAAATGGGATTAATAGGAGTGATTGTTCTAAAATGAAAATGAATGGAATATAATGTATATAGAGAAGAAGATTTGTATTCGGGTTTCATAAAAGCTCATTTACATGGAACAATTTTCCATGATTTAAAAATAACAAATAAAATGGGTATTTGTAACAAGTGCTGATGCTGAATTCAATTCATCACACACACACACACATAATTGTAAGAGTTGAACTTGAAGGTGCATGGGGATGAAGAAGATTAACACATAATTGTAAGAGTTGAACTTGAAGGTGCATGGGGATGAAGAAGATTCGAATCTAGTGGGAAAGGGGGGGGGGGGTGTGATTAAATAAATGATAGTTGTAGGGTGAGAGAACCGATGAGATAGAGACGAGCTAAGGTGAGAGACAGCTAGGTTATGAGCTCTAGCTACTCCTGCTCTCTAGTCCCTATTCTCTTCTTCCTCCATATCTCTAATATCTTCCTTCTGCTTCCTCTGTAAACCCTACCCCTAAACCTAAACCCCTAGCCCTGCTTCTCCCTCATTTATTTCTAAAGCTAAGTCTCCTCGCATGCCTTTCCCTCCCCCCTCCATCTCCATCACCATGATGCCATCATATTCTGTTCTCTCTCTCCTCCCTTCCTCTCTCCTCCCCTCGTATTTTTCCCCTCAAATTATGCCACCTAAACTAAACTACATAAACATATGTACGGTACATCTCTTGATCATGTTTTAAACATGCCATGAACTGGCCATCTTGTTATGTGATTAATCATGCTTACTTTTAAATTCTTACTATCATTCACTTATGTTATGCTCCCTCAGTTCTTAAATCAATTCTTAAAATATAATATCTAGTTGATTTTTTTGAATAATCCTAAAAAAAGGTAAATATATTACTTATAAATTGATTTTTTTGAATTTTTTCTCTGTCCCAGTTTATTTAACTTATAAGCTCATATATGATATAATAATACACGAAATATGTTATTATTAAGTAACTCATTTAACTTTCTTAATTTCTCTAAAAAAAAATAAACTAGATCTTATATTTAAGAACTGACTAAGAATACGATGATAATATTATTTCTCTTAACACGACACAACCCTATCATGAACTGTCTCCTACTGTTTTTCACTGTTATTTATATTCTTGATTCTTGATCTTGATCTTGATTCCTCTCATTGAATTGGAATGTCGGTGATGTACGGGACTACTCTATATACTACTATAGGCTTATCTCATCTCTATACTCTACTCTCCACACATTCATTACTTTCGATATATTCGGGTTCCTTTACATTTTGTGTTTTAGAATTTAAATATTAATAATAATACGGTTCATTTTTTAATTTTTTTTAAATGGTCGCAGGTTTGTTCGAGGTGGCAGGCTGTGTCACGGTCGGATCTCCTGTGGCAACGTCTCACGTCAGCAATATGGCGGCGCGTGGAACGAGATCGAGACACGTGGTACGAGGAGTTCATCCACTGGCATCGGACGGCCAGGAATTTCTCCGTCGGAAGATACCTTTACTCCACCTTACACTTCGGCCCATCGGAGATGGACGACGACCACCACTCCACCGTCATCTGCCGCTGTCTCTCCCTCTCCGATCACTACCTCGCCTGCGGCTTCACCGACGGCACCGTCCGCCTCTTCCACCTCCAATCCCGCCTCCACTTCCGTACCTACCGCACCCACCAGGCCCACCGCCTCGGCCCATTTGCCCGCTCCATTTCGGGCATCGTCATCACCGACAACAACCTCATTTTCGCCACATTGGACGGCGACATCTACGTGGCGGACTTAAACGAGCCGGCCAATCACGCTCGTAGGGCCCGCATTTGCGACGTGGTGACAAGTGGGGTATTAGTCGAGTTCGCGGGCCATGGGCCTTGGTGGGTCGGGCTTTTCGCCGGGGTATCGGGCCAGGCCTTCCAAGTCTGGGACGCGGAGAACGAGCAGCTAATTTACATAGGAGGGAATTTGACTGACCATCAGACCGTGATGGGCTGGCACATGCTGACTGACTTCGTCGAGCCCGTGGGCCGGGTCCGGGTCACAACCACGGGCCTGGCTGTGGCCTGCACGGGCCAACAGGTTGTGGTGTTTGATTTGGAGAACTTGATATTCTTACATGAGCTGTGGTCGGCTGTGGGGGGTTTTATTGTAAATTCCATGGATGTGTGGGAGGAGGCTTTTTTTATAGTGGAGAGGAATGGGGATGCCAGGGTGCGCTATGGGCGCACGTTAGAGGAGATAAGTAGGTTTAGGACAAGGCATTTGAGGGGTTTAATAGGGTGTAGGAATATGGGGTATGTGCTAACGTGCGCCGGGGGTGTAGTGAGGGTTTGGGATGTGGAGCGACGGCGAGGGCAGCTGCGGCTGGCGGTGGCGGAGAGGGTGGCGGAGGCGGTGGCAATGGTGTGTACCGAGAGACACGTGGCGATTTCTTGTAATGACAGGTCGATACACCTGTGGGATTTTGATGTTTGATAATGATGAGTAGGCATTGGATAGGGTAGAATGGGGGAAAAGTGAGAATATTATTTTTTTCATTATTATTCAGATTCACATGTAATGGGGGAATTATTGGCCAAAAGAATGTAAGGGGGGGAAGGTGATTTGATTATTCTTCTTGATAGTTTCATATACTGTTCATCGTCAAGAGCATTCTATGATCTCAAGGATTCAGGAACGTGTGATGAGTTTTAGGAATACTTTTTTGGACAAAAGATTGTGAAAAAATGTGGAACCGGTTAGATGGTCTTCTTTTCATCTAGACGAATCTAGATTTGAGTATAGATTATGTTTCTATTCAAATATTTTTAATAAAATTAAATTTATATGGTCTACATAATATCTAGGCCGTATAAATACATATGAACTCTTCTTAAAAAAGTAGTTCTCCTAATCCGGGGTGTGTGGTTGAGTGAAAGGAACTCATTCATCCTTAATCAACTGTCAAGGGTTCGATCATTGGCGTTGGGTATGAAGAAGCATTAAATCTCTCGGGCTAACTGTCCCACCCTTTGAGATACCTACAATTCAACGGAGGATTAGTCTCCACCTGTCGGGTGAAAGATACCTTGATGTTTCATAAAAAAAAAAACAAAAAACTAGTTCTCCCTACTCATTTTTATTATTAGGGAGATCAGTTCCAAAAAAATGTTGGCTATTGTAATATTCACTATTAAAGCTTGTTAATTGATGATTGACAATCTTAAAAATGATAGGCGTTTGGATTGACTCAACTAAATTGACTTGAACCAATTAACTTGTGCAAAGTTAAAGTTGAGCGGAAAAAGTTAAATGATGTGATATAATATATATACTTCATCCTATTCTTATTATTATTATAAGAGTAAGAAATTTGAATTATTTTGGTTCAAAATATAATAACCCGTATTGGATTCTGTCATTATTTAATACATTTTTTCCTATTTTGTCTCTACATATTAATACTCTTTTTCATAGTACTCATTAATATTAATTCCTTCTTATATTTCTCTCTAGTCGCATAATAAATAAGAGTAATATTAGAAATGAAATTATATTTCAAATATATCTATAACTTTTAACTTTGCTTAAATAAGCACAATTTGAAGGCCAAATTCTTATAATAAGCAGCGGAGTATGTGAATGGACTTTGATTAAAAACACTGTTTTAACAGAAAACTTGTTTAGAAGGAGATCTTGAACAAATAAAAATGCTCCAACTCAACATCTTTTTATTTCGCCTCAACACTCAATTCGTGCAAAGTCATATGAAACATCATATGTAAGGGACAAAGTGGTTTTTTTTTTTTTGGCAATAGTGTGGTATCACACTATAATTTACGTCTCACATATTTTTATACCCTATCATTCACCATATATAAAAAACAGTTGAGGAGTTTACCCTAGCTTTTTTTATAAAAAGTTTGTCCTAGTTTAGATCTGAGAATTCAATCAATTTTGTCTCCTAAAATTATATTTCTTTTCCTCAAGCAAGTAAATTCCAATTAAAATGATTAAAATGAGAGCTAAAAAAATCAACACACGTTTTATTAACATCTAACTTAACTATATATCTAAATTAGGCATAAAACTTTGGTGTACGGATATACTAAAATAATATAATAAATAAAAGGAATGTAAAAGAATGAGGAAATGTTGGCAAAAAAAAAAGAATGAGGAAATGGGAGGGGGGGGGGGGGAGTGTTGATGTTTGTTTTGAAGTGATGATGTATGGGAAGGGTACAGGTGTTCTGTTGTACTTGCCTCACCTCCTGGATCATCGATTGGCTACTTTTTTGGGATTCAGTTTTGCTTTAATAAATGCCACATCTATTTTCATATAATATATATATATAGAGAGAGAGAGAGAGAGAGATTTATTTGAAAGATTTTGGAGGATGTTGGTGGTGGGTTCATGCTTGAATAACTGGGAAGGTTATGTAGTCAAAGAAGGCAGCACTGCTTGCTCAGAACACTGAGATATGTATGCCAAGCTTTTGTACGATTTACATTTCTTCTTTTATGTACCTTCTCATTGCAAATTAAACTACATGCATCTCGTCAAGTAATATATAAATTTAAGATGTCATATGTATATATATAAAATAAGTACCATTTTTTTCGTACTAATCAAGACATTGCTTTTTTCTCTTGCCTAGTTGAATTGAATCATGTAGTTACCTTGGTTATACTCAAATTTATACTATATTTTTATGATATACAGATTATTTGAGATAATATAAAAAGACAACTTTTTTTAAAAATAATAATATAATTAAAAAAGTGAGTAAATATAATCAGTAAATAAATGATCCTTTAACCCTTAATGTAAGCTTTATTTAACTAATTTAATTATATTAGAGAAGTTAGTTGAAATGAACACATAGGCTGTGTATGTTGATGAGAATATAGATATCATGTTGTGTCTCATGCTCATCATCTCAACTGGACTTTATTTTTTACCTGAAACTGGGCTTTACCCGTTATGTGTTGTTCGTTTTGTTTCAGATACCTTTCATTTGGGTCGCCTTTTTTGTTACTGATAATGCCTTCATGCATGGACTAGAGATAGTGTGTGTGTGGTCAATTATCAAACCTCACACGACCCTTGTAGTTTGCTTCTAAATTCTAATCTTGTATTCTAAATAGAATAGTCTCTCCAATTGAAAATACTTTCCCGCTTCCTTCTTGAATATATAATTGACCTTTTTTTTTTTTTTTTTTTTGAGAATTTAAGGAAGTTAAATGAGCCATTCAATTATAACATACACATCTGGTCCTATTTATAAGTCACTTCCAGCATATTTCACACAGACCAAGGAAAGCCTTAAAACTCATTAACTTTCCACTAAAATCCAATAAATTTACAAATTTACCCATATTAAATATCCACTATATCATATGAAAATAAAGTCAACACATAATAAATGAAGGGTAAACTTGTACATTCATATTCAATATTTAATTAGGTGACTTATATATAATACCAAATAAAACCGTCTCTCTCTGGCCTATAAATAAGACCAGAGGAGTATAATCTAATAATACACAAAATATGTTAGTTTATAAGTCAACTAAATTAGTTTAGAGAAAAAATTCAGGCAGATCAATGTATAAGTAGTTTATTTAACTTTCTTAGGATTCTCCAAAAAAGTCAACTAGATCCTATATTTATGAACATAAGGAGTATAAGCTTTTAATTTATGAAATTGTCTCACCTTTTGTCTTATCATTCAATGCATCTTTTACGTTTAATTATCTTAATTAAATACTCCCTCCATCCTTATATATAAGAGCAAAAAATTTGGATGGTTTTGTCCTTTTTATTAAAAACCTGGTTAAATTTACCAAAGCATTTAATGAGATTTTTCCCATTTTACTCATGATTATTCTCTCTATTCACATTCTCTTTCATACTCATTTATAACACTATTATCACATTTCTCTCTCTTATATTCCTCTGGTCCTATTTATAAGTCACTTCGAGCATGTTTTACACAAGCCTACGAAAACCTTAAACCTCATTAACTTTTCACTAAAATCCAACTAATTTCCTACTCTACCCATATTTAATATTCACTATACTACACGAAAACAAAGTCAACATATAATAAATGAAGGGTAAACTTGTATGTTCACATGAAATATTTAATGAGGTGATTTATATATAGGACCAAAGAAAACATTCTCTCTCTACCCTATAAATAGAATAGAGGAGAATACTCAATCATAATTAAGGGCAAACTTGAGGAAACAAAATTATTCCTTAATCTGTCTTATTTTACCTCATTGGCTCTTATAATAAGGGATGGAGGGAGTATATGCCTTTAAATCTCTTTTTTTATTCACTCATCCTCACGCCCAATCACCATCTTCACAAATAAATAAGAGTGTTTTAAGAAAATAAATTACATTTTTTGTAGATTTATTGTCTTTATATAATTTAGTTACATAAAACATATGTTTTGAATCAGAGTTGTAACACCCCAAATTTTAGAAAAAGAGAAAATAAGGAATTATTTAAGATTTAGGAAATATTATTAAAATATTAAAAATCATTAAAAATAAATTTATGATGTTTTAGGTATTTTTAATAATTTTAAGGCTTATTTTATTTAAGAAACAAAGAAGAATTAATTAGAAGATAAAACATAATTTGAAGAAAAAGGGATAACAAGGATATAGTTGAGGTTTTAGAAATATATTCAGAAATTAAAAAGCCTTATAAATAAATTTATGAGGCCAAGCATATTTTTAATGATTTTTAAAGTTTATTTTCTTTATTAGTTCAGGGAAAATAGTTATGAGATAAATTTAAAGAAGGGAATATTTAGAATCTTGGGGTATTGGTTATTAATTAAAAAGTCTTATAAATAAATTTAGAAATTAAAACATATCTAGATAAATTATTTTGGGGACAGACTTAGGTATATTTCCAAGTGATAATGGTAAATAAAATTATGATTTAAGAGAAAAGTAGGATATTGGAAATGAAAAAGACAATATCTGCCCCTAGTTAAAAATATCTTCGATTATAAAAGGAAGGGCAAGATAGTAAAATACCTACAAAAGGAAAATATCAGTATCCCTTTTAATAATAGCCACACACGTGTCCCTCACTTTCCTTCTTATTCATATACTCCCTCTGCCTATACACACACGATATACTCCCTCTCTCTCACCGATACACACACATACTCACCTTCTTCCTCCGTTTCTTCGACATTCCGTGGCGGGTTCAGTGTCTAGCGGCGGCGATCGGTGACGGCGCACGGCGAAAGACGCTCAAGAACCTTGGAACAATCTTTGGTGAGTTATTCCTCTCTATTTTCTCTCTTCTTTGGAGCGATTCTTGAGCGAAATAGGGGGAAGAGTCTAAGTTCGTGTGAGGTTTTTAAGACTTCAAAATTCATAGAAATAATCCTTGAACCTTATTCTTGATGATTTGGGTACCGATTTTGGAAAGGAAATCGGAATAGGTTCTAATTTTTCCATAAATCCCTCCCCTGTCACTGTTCACCGAGGGCAATATTTGGGGATTTGGGTGTTTATTGCTTTCAAGCTTAATTGATGACAATTAGAAACAAGTTGAAGCTCATGAAAGTGATTGAATGTGTGTTCTGGAGGTTAGGGAATTTTTGGATTAATTTCTTTCCTTCTCCCCTATTTCTGCAATCCGATGGGCAAGAGGGGAAATTTTTTTAACATAATACACTTGTAATTGGGAAGTTTTGACAAGTATTTTGCAGGTGTAATGTGGTGAATTTTTGAATGATTAATTATTGTTTTGCTGCCTTGTTCTGTGCTGGCCAAGTATCACCCTCTCAGTGATACTTGATTCCTGTTCCTATTTCCCCTGTATTGCCGATTTTTGGGTGCATTAAAGGGGAATGCTTTTGTGATTTGTTGATTAGCTTTAGTTGGATTTTGCTCTTATTGTTCCTGCTCTGTTCTTGCTGGCCGTGAGGATTGGATGGGAGAATTTTATTGATAGGTAAACTTGAAATAGAAATAAGATGTGGTATATGAGGAATAGATATTGAATAGGTGAAATTGGTTAAGTATGGAATTTTTGCTTCCTTTCTTGCCTTTTGTTATGTATGGTTAGGAAGAATTAAGCAGGTCATTAGTGTTTTGTTTTGCTTCTGGGGGATGAGTTAAATTTATTTAAGTATGGTGAGATTTTGTTCCTCAGCCCCTGTTCTGCTTTGGTTGATTGGTTAAGGGAAGAAAAAGAATACAAAGATGTGTAATTGAACAAGAAATAGGAAAGGAGTGTGGGTGGTTGTTGTAGCTGCTGGTTCTGAAATTCAAATCCTTGGTTGGTTTAATTAAATGACTGATTTATGTTGAAGTAATTTAAGTATTCTTTATATGCTTGATTTCCTTAGTTTGTCTTAATCCTAGTACAAAGTTGATGATAATTGAGATAGTAATAATTTTCTGCTCTTGTTGGTATTATTGCCTGCTGGTTTTATTGGCAAGGAAAGGAGTTAAAAATGTTTGTTTTATTAACAATTGAATTATGGATAAGAGACTATTAAAGTTGTTCTTGGGAAATGCATGTTTGATGTTGCTATTAAGTAAAAATGTTAAGTTCATATTTTTATATAATGTTTCTGATTGCCTTAGCATGGAGATTTAATTGATGACAGGGTTGTATGGAATTTTCAAATAATGGTTAGGTATCTAAATAAGATATAGTTATTATTTCAATGCTTAAAAGTGCTAAGCAAGTGTTATTAAGAATTTTAATTGATCTCTAAGTTATGTATATAGTTAAAGGTTTGAAATATTAAATTTAACTATGAAGGTGGAAGTTAAAACAGATTGATTCATACTAAGCTTTTAACGGAAGAATCAAAAGAGATAAAGTTAAGAAATTAGAAGGAATAAGGTTGTGAACCTTGATTATTGAAGAATCAAAGATAAGCTTAAAAATTTGCTATTATGAGTTGTTATATGATATTTAAAGCTTAACTAGGTTGAGTAATCAAGTGGCAAAAGGAATAAAATTTGTTGCTTGTGATAAATTAGAGATTAGTAAATAATAATGGTTGAAAGTTTATAATTGTTTGATTGAATTATTAGCTGACAATATTATTCTGAAAATGAAATTCCTGTCTTATCCTGTTTGGATTGTTATATTCTGATACCTAAAGAGTGATTAGACTTTTAAGTATAAAGTAAGTAGTTGTATGGTCTACTAAGAAATTTAAAAAGTAAATTGAAATAAAAGGATAATTGATTGATAAGAAATGCAAGTTTAATTTAAATAGTAATGACATTCTTATGGTTGTATTGTGTATACAAATTAATGGTTGTGCAATGTTGATTGATGATGGTATGATTAACCATTTATCTAGGAACTAAGGTTTAATTATATTAAAGTTAGAAAGGGGTAGAGTTATAGGAACGTGAGAGACGTTGATTATTATGTCAAAGTTTAGATATTAATATATTATTTTATACTATAAATATTTATAGGACAAAATAGTGGGATCGAATTCCCAGAGTACGTAGAAGGGAAGAAATACAGTGAAGAGTAAGCTCAGGATACAGGTAGCAATTTCATTCAATATCATTTATCATGTATGATAATTGCATAGCATGTTTTATAAATTTATAGTAGCTTTAACCTTGTCAGAATTATTCATGGGATCCGAGTACTCGATGACTAGAGGGCTAGCTACCCCTAGTACAGATCATATATGACCGAAAGGTTATATTCAGGAGGTTAAACCTCGCAGTAGTGCCTTAAGTGCACTAGCAACAAGGTTAATGTTTACTTGTATGGGATGAGTGCGGGGGCCCACAGAGGGGCAGCATCCCTTCCCATAGAGTCACGTTTTTAGTTATACATATTTGCTAATTATTATGCATGGTAATGAATGAAATGAACTGCGTTAAATTGCTGTTTCAGAGAAGCTGATAGATGATAAGGTGATTGAGATAAGGTAGGAGTGCTGGAGGAAGATTAGATGAAGAATTTAAGATTATGTTATAAAAAGTAAGGGTATCTGTATATGATGTAATCTTAAATTTTTAAATTAATAATAGAAAGCATAGAAAATAGAATTGTATAAATTTATAAAGGGATTTAAATTTCCTAAGTACTATGAATTAAAAATAGATACTCTCAGAGGGTGAGTATAATTTTAATTGTTTTATTAACTGCTTGATTTTATAAGAAAATCTTAAGTTGTTCCCATTTGTCTGAAAAGCCAATTCCAACTAACAAAAAGTTGGTTTAATGTTTTAAAAGAAAAAGTTTTAAATTTTCCGTATTTTTGGGCTTTGGACATTGAAAAGTGATTATAATCCAATTAAAAATTACTATAATATAATAGAAAATTCTAGGTGTTACAAGAGTGAGTATATATGAGTAGGTGTATGAAAAAAAAAAGTATATATGAGTAGGAAATGGAAAAGCCTAAGTTTAGTGTACTTATATACTCCATCCGTCCCTAATTATAAACTTCATATTTGTGAATGGGCTTGTCCCACAATATAAATTTCATTTTAGGGTTGTCTAAGCATTTATTGCATTTTTTTTTTCAATTTTACCCATTATTTATCTTTACCCCATACATTCTCTTTCATTTTTATTATCTCTTATTTGTCATTCTCTTTCATAATTAATAATAAGGGAAAAGTTGGAAAATAAATTAGATTCCTCACATAATTATTGCTTTTAACTAACTTAAGTAGTTTTTTCGAATAAAACAAAGTAGTTGTTTGAAGCTTCTATTTAGGGACGGAGGGAGTATTAAATAATTAATTGGCATCATTTATTCATTGTTATTCAATCACATTATCATTCTAACTTGATGCTTCATGTTTGCTCTATACCACCCTGTTCCTTATTATAAGTCTACACTAACTACTTCTCACATAACAAAGAGTGGAAGTTATAACATTAAATATGCCATATTTTTTAAAAAATTTCCAACTTTACCCTCATTTAAGAATCAATATTAAAATAATATTTTATACATTATAAACACTCTCTCTCATCTTCCCTATTTCCAACATAGGGGTAAAATAATCACAATAGTATTAATTGATTATAAAATGGACTTATATTTATGAAAAAAAAATTGTGATAGTTAGACTTATAATAAAAAATAGAGTAACATGTGTTATATGCTAATAAAGAGATAGATTAATTTATTGGAAGTTAGTGTCTGTGGGGTGTGTGTTAAGTTTGTGTTTTGAGTTCTAATGTTTTTCTGTTGGTGTGTTTGGTTCACATCATAATGCCATATATTGAACATAATACGAATAATGCTTTTAGG
The DNA here is from genome assembly GCA_037074515.1 of Mimosa bimucronata. Classification (NCBI taxonomy): domain Eukaryota; kingdom Viridiplantae; phylum Streptophyta; class Magnoliopsida; order Fabales; family Fabaceae; genus Mimosa; species Mimosa bimucronata. The sequence goes on from CM073443.1 coordinate 2,464,469, forward strand.
TATTATAGTGTATATATGTTGAATGTCTTCATAACTGAGTAAATGACTACTTAATTATAGCGGAATTCTCGGTGGCAGAAGATGGAGATGATTAGAGTTAGTAATACGGGGCGGGCCCGACAGGGTTTGAGTCGGATCCAAAAAAATTCATTTTGAATATGTTCTTGATTTTTCAACCCGAATCATATTATTTTGGTTTCGGGTTGGGTCAAAAAAAGCTCGTTTTAAGCCCATTTTTTATCAATTTTTTCCTTTTTTCGAATGAGCCCCGATTTTACTATATACTTCCTCCGGTCCTAATTATAAGATTACATTGACTTTTTTGAGAAACTAAGGATGCAAAATTAATCACTTTAAATTGTCTATATTTATCTTTTTTTCTCCAAAACTAATTTATTCTACTTATAAACTAACCTATAATCTAATTACATGTGACATATGTTATAATTTAATGGTCTAATTTGCTTTCTTAACTTCCACAAAAAAAGTCAAAGTGATCTTATATTTAAGACCGGATGGAGTAATTAGCAAAGTGAGGACTGTCTTCAGCATTCACCCAAGTGAGGACCCTAACCCAAATAAAATAACACTAATAAAAAGAAAAGAAAGTATTATATTTTTACTTTTTTAACCACCTCTCTTTTATATTTTGTATATTGTTTTCCTTTTTTTAAAAAAAGGAAAACGGGTTCGGGTTGGCCCACAGGTTTGATGGGTTAGCCCTTTACTGGCTCGCGCTTGACAGGTTCGGGTCCAAAATACCCATTTTAATATGGGCCTTATTTTTCTGATCCCATAACCTTATTTTTTTATGGGTTTCGGGTTGGCCCACTGGCTCCAACTCGTATTACCGGCTCTAGAGATGATGATGTGGCCTTGTGTTGGATGATCCAAACTACACTCTATGCTAATCGCATAGTTATAAGATCGGGTTAACTCTTTTCGAGAAAATTAGATATAAAATTTATCATTTTAAAATATCTTTATTTATCTTTTTTTCCTCAAAACTAATTTACCTAACTTATAAACTATCGTAATACCTAATTACATGTGACATATATATATATATATATATTAAAATCAAGTGGTTCATTCGACTTCCTTAATCTCCTCAAAAAAAAAGCCAACTTAATTTTATTTTGCGAACCAGAGGGAATACATAGTGTCGGAAAATTAGCAACGTGATTCGGTTAATTTTATATTTTTTGAGGGCTAAGAGATTCAAAATTGGTATGAATATAATCTTTCTAAGTTCTTATAAGGAACAATTTCTTTCATAAGGCTGATTCTAATTAAAAATAAGGAGCAAAAACTTTTGTCTTAACTTTTAAATTAGTCTTTCCATTTTTAATTCCCTTAAATATATATCACTTATAAACAACAATATAATTGAAACACAAATTACATATTTTATTAAATTTATTGTTTTTGAGTAAAATTTTGATCTACATGATTTTAGTAGCTTCTTGGCTTGCTTATAAAAAGATGGACGAGTAGTTAAACTGCACTCTCAAAAAGTCAATTTCATAATTGATTGAAGGAGTTGCTGCCTTGCTGGTCGTCGCATTAAAATGTGATGATGTAAGATATGGTGACGTCAAGAAAACATTGTCCAAGTAAATGCTTACATGTATATAGATATATATACAGTTATACACACATAGTTTAGTGTAGGTGTAGGTTGGCCAAAAAAAAAATAAAATACTTGGAGTAGGATGGACGTGCGTGTGTATACGGGAATCACATTGATGCCATCCATCACATGGAGGGAGACGAATAACGGGTTTTTCATCTTAATTTGTATTATTCAGATTTATTTTAACAGTCTAGATTTATTTTAATAGTTTTGATAATTTTTTATTTTAATAGATACAAAATAAAAAAATAAATTTAATTTTATAACTGTGATTTGTTAAAAAACTAAATTTATCTTTAAAAAAATTGTCATATAAAAATTTTAAATCTGAACCATCTATATCAAATTTTGGATGCTCCAAATTTCATTTCAATGATTAAAAATGTCTTCTCGCTACGATAAACACTGAAAACATGGTATATGTTAGCTATCCGCATTTTAATAGTAAAAGCATTGGCACATGAAATAGGCACCCTCTCATATCACAGTAGTAACACAACACTTAAACCAATGCATCTCTTGCCACTCATGCCATGGAATCCTCCAAAACTCAGGTTTGATATATTGCACTCATTTAGTCTTCTATTTGCTTAATTAACAACCTTCCATCAAGGTTTTAAATTATTATTAAGTGGGTTGAGTAAAAAAACCTAATTATGTTAACTAATTCTAAACTAACATGTTATGTTTAAGATATTTTAATTGCATAACCATTATATTAAATATATATAATTAAATAAAATAATGACATTGAATGTTCCTACATACTACCAATCACGTGCTCTTGCTTGTTTTAATCTTCAAGGTCAGCGATGTGAACGATGTGTTCACATATTGGCATTGTACAGACAAAAATAAAACAGAAGAAAATGATCCCCATGCCTAACGTTGTAAGAAAAATAGTACTGTAACGTCAAACTAAATTAAATTGAGTTAAATAATGACATTGAATTTGAATGCTAGCAGGTAATCACATGCTTTTGCTCGTGTTAATCTTTAAGGCCAGAGATATGAACGATGTGAGCACATTGACGTTATTAACTTATTATACCGATCACATCATACACAGAGAGAGACATTATATTTTCAAGTCTCTCATTTCAAACAGAATTAAATTACATTTAACATGCTATTCTCATAACATTCCACGTTTTTAAAAATTACTGGTGCAGTAAAACCAAAGAAACAGAATAAACATATGGAAAACACAGAAAACATACCACTCTGTTTCTTATTATAAGTCCAAATAACACAAATTTTAATTTTTGTTTCAAATATAAGTCCAGTTTGGAATCAATTAATGCTACTGTGACTATTTTTTTACCCTCATGTTGGAAATAGGGAAGATGAGAGAGGATGATTGTAATGCATAAAATATTATTTTAATACTTATTCTTAAAAAAAGGGTAAAGTTGAAATTTTTTTAAAAAAATATGACATATTTAATGCTTTAACTTACACTTATTGGTATGTAAGAAGTACTCATCTGATCCTATTTATAAGTCACTTCCAGCATATTTTACACAGACCAAGGAAAGCCTTAAAACTCATTAACTTTCCACTAAAATCAAACAAATTTACAACTTTACCCATATTAAATATCCACTATACCACATGAAAATAAAGTCAACACCTAATAAATGAAGGGTAAATTTATACATTCACACTAAATATTTAATGAGGTGACTTATATATAGGACCAAATAAAACATTCTCTCTCTGCCCTATAAATAGGACCAGAGGAGTAATTAGAGTGGACTTATATTAAAGAACATGTTGGTACAAAAGAAAACGATCAATCTCCATGTTACCCATTGTATGAACACGCTGAAAAAAATTAGTTGGGAAATCGATTGGTTTTAATCTCAGCTAATTATTCCAAAAGGTGAGAGCTTGTTTATTTTATATTTCATATTTATGGATCATTTTTCTCAAACTACTCTTGGCATGTTCTCTCAATAATACAGTAACAATCACATTCAAATAGATATATGATATTGTTATAAAGTATAAACTTCATTTTAATTTAAGGTCTAATTGACTAATTTAGAGAGATTAAATAATTTATATAATTATAATATATGTTACATAATCTATCTGAAATGTTTATATCTATCAATAAATTATGAATCAGTTTATAAGTTAGAAAAATTAATTTAGAAAAAAATGGTAGCAGTATAAGATAATAAAAAAATGTTTTATATTTAGAACCAACATTATTTTTAAATTAACTCTTTTATGCAGGACGTGTAGTAAAAATATTTTAGAAAAGTTATATCACTTTTGTTGCAACTAAATAATATAATTTACATAAATTTTTAAAGCTGTTCAAATTAATTAAGTTGTTCTCACGTTAAATTGTGAGAGATTATTGAAGAATTAGCCGATGTTGAATATGTGAATATGCCTACACGTTATAGCTTCCATTAAATAAGCAGACCATACACCCTACACGTGGCACAGCCCTAGTCAACATTTTTTGATCAGGTTGACCATTGATTTGTACTCCCTCCGTCCCTATATATAAGAGCCAAAAATTTGAATAATTTTGTCCCTTTTTATAAGAGCTTGTCACAATTTGTTAAAGCATTTAATGAACATTTTCCCATTTTACCCATCATTATCCTCTCTATTCACATTCTCTTTCATACTCATTTATAACACTATTATCATATTTCTCTCTCTTACATAAATAAGGGCAAACTTGAGAAAACAAAACTATTTCAAACATATTTATCTTTCTCAACTACTTCTTTAATCTGTGTGATTTTACCTATTTAACTCTTATAGTAAGGGACGGAGGGAGTATATTATAGTTTAAGCCATGTTCAAACTCAGAAGATTACAGAGTTAGAACATGTCTCAACAGCTCAAATCAAGCAGTTTCATATTACACCCACCAACAAAATTCTTAAATTAATTTGCAATATGATGTAATTAAAATCCACATTTTTGTGAGACATGGACAATCAGATTAATATTAATATTTTATCAATATCAAGATTACAGATGCATCCAAAATATAAATCTTTAAATTTCACAAATATTTTTATTATATATTTGAGGTAAAAGATGAATGCTTTAAAATGATCTATATATATATATATTACTCCTTTCATTTATAAATGTAAGAGAAGGATAACTAGTCTATAAAAATTAATGAGTAATTAAATTAGTTATTTATAAGATAGTATATCTCAATTTCTTTAAGATATTCTCTTTAATACTATTTTTCATTAAAACAATCTCCACCAATAAAAATGTTTTTAATATGTGCATTTTATAGAGATATTTTTGGTTAAAAAAAATATGATTTTGGGAAATATAATAAAGTATGTTAAGATTTTTTTTGTTGTTGATAAAAGATAATTATCATTAAAAAGTTAAAATGTTCATAGATAACTAAATTAAAGTATGAAAAGTAAAAGCTGAAAGGAAACTATTATGAAGTAACAATGACAATTTATTCCTTCCAATTACAAACATTTGAACTTTTTTAATGCTCACAGCATCCTTTGAATGTCCATAGCTATAGAGTCATTTGTAGCCCATTGTAAAAGATTGAACACCGAGCATAACAAGCAAAAAGATAAAGATATCTGAAACATGTCTAACTTGCTAGATTAGAATCATTGAACTTGCTCTTAAACATTTCAGTTGAAAACATTATGCTTTACTCTTATCCTGCTTCCATATGTATGCTTGAATCAGATGGGCACCTGAAAGAACTGTCATCTTATAACCTATTCCTAATTGGTCCTTAAATTTGTAGTAGATAATGCTCCAATCATTTAACCCTGTAGAAAGACTGAGGGAAATGGAAGCACTCTGAAGAAGACATCAAGTCAGAACTTTTATTATTCCAAAGGACATGATTACAAGATATGGCATGATGAACTTGTTTCACAATAGTAGCCAAACAAGTATGTTAAGATTTTATATTTGAGATTGAAACAAACCACTTAAACATTTGGGACACTAGGAAGTAGTATGTTCTAAAATGAAATTTTGAGGGAAAATTCTAAAAAAAGACTGTCGAAATATGAATAAGATAGTTAGATGCAGCGAAATTAAAAAATGACAGAAACATGCCACTGACCTAACTATCATTTGTAAATTTAAAGAAAATGACAAAAATACCCCTGACAAATTCTTATAACAGATTACCAATATGTTTCTATACATTTACCAACATCATAATTTTAGCAACTTCTTTTTGTTTGTTAATATAGTTGTATTTTAGCTCTGTCCAACGGCGGTGGTGACGGCATTGTGGGTCCTCACTGGCTCAATCCAACATCCTTCACAGTTCTTTCGTCCTCCCGTAAAGGTGATGGATGAGAATCGACGGCCTCCCTCTAGTCTCTCTCACTCCCTTTCTCGCTCCCGAAGTTGAAGAAGACAATATGTCTCTGTGAAGATGAATGGGTCAATGTGTACAGAGCGCCGCGCCTGCCTTTTTGTTTTTGGTTTAGCCTTAGGTCTTCTAACCGATGCATGAAACGGTGCCGTTTGCTTGTGCCTTCAATTTTTTTCAATTAAAATTGATTCCTCTAAATGAATTCACGTGCTACGTAGGCTTTTAGAGTGAAAAGGAAAGGAATTATATTATTATTAATAATAATTGTAATAATAACAATAATAATAAAAAATCTGGCACCTCTCTCTTTTTTCTACTTCTTTTTTTTTATAAAGTTAAATCCTTATAATTTATTTATTCTCTTACCTAATATCTAGCTAGTTACCATGAGACCCCCTAAATAATGCACCAATTTATATTATATCAAAATCTTCAACAAATTCCTTTAATTTTGCATCAATGACTCCCCAAATGTATAAAAAATATATGTCAAATCTAATTAAAAATGGGGAGTCATCAAATAGATTACCAAATTCGTATAATGGATTACCAACTTCGAATGACTGAATAATAACATGTCTCTATTCATCTACCAACATCATAAGTTTACCTACTTTTTGTTTGTTACCAGAAATCCAGAATTATATAATGGGTTACTAAAAATGATTACCAATTTTGGATAACGGATTTTCAACATTAAAAAATAATAAATTTGGTTAAGGGACATTTTTGTCATTTTCTTTAAATTTATAAAGAACAGTTAGGTCAGTGGCATGTTTATGTTTTTTTTAAATTCGCTGCATCTAATAGTCATTTACTTGCTTCGATAGCCTTTTTCTGGAATTTTCCCAAATTTATAAGAAGGTGTATTATTTATAAACAATGAATAATAATAATAATAATAATAATAATAATAATAATGCAGTTGAACCTCATACTTTGTGCGATTTGTATACTTTTTTTTGGCTTACAGAGCGTGCACCCTTCTTGAGGGGCTTTCTTGTTTATCACTTGAAAACCCATATCTTGATTTTGCAGGGTAGTATTTCTTGTTTGTGCGATTTGTATACTAAACCCAAATCGAGTGAACTTTTGTGCTTCAATAATAGGAAAACATGTATAAAAATCAATAAACATTCACGATCTCTAAAAGTCTTATTCAGTCATTTTTGCCAGTGAATTACGATTAAATTCAATCATTAGCTGGCAGACGTAAAAGTTTACCAATTTTTAAAGGCTGCTAGTTGAAGACCCAACAAGTTCTTATAAAAATGAAAATACCTGAATATATTTCTATATGAGGACCAGCACATCATTAGCGAGCACTTATACTTAATAAAAGTTAAATGGCTGATTCTGGTATTTATATCAAGGACATCATACGTTATTACCATTAAATAAAAATTAAACAAACAAATTAACTAAAGCCGACACTTTTTTTTAAAAAGAAAATAATTGGAGAGAGGTTGACATCAATTAGGTTAATTTGAAAGGAAGAAACTGTGACGAAGTGCCTGGAAGCAGGAAAGAACCCTCCTCACAGTTGCTCACCTAATATTTCAAAACAACAAATGCAAAATAATATATTGATATGAACATTCTTCGAACGTCAGTAATTTTGATAGTATCAACTATTCTATGTGATATTTTATATTAACAATATAAAAAAAGTTTACTAATTAAAAAGAAGAAAGAGTCTAGATTGTCGTAATATACTGATGTGGCAACAAAAGCTCTATCATACAAGCTACGACCAAATAATCATTATTCATGCCAAGACAAGGCCCAATTAGAAAAATGTTCTCACGACAAGTATTGATTTTGGTCCATAAAAAGTTAAACTTGGGACGTTGACTAAGAGATGTTCATCTTATTGTGACAATTCCTTATTAAATAATTTTATTAGGCCAAGTTACAGAAAATTCCTTGAACTTTGGGTCACTTACATATAACCTCCTTAATCTTTAAAAATTTAATTTGAGCACCCTTAACATTTCATATTTAGAGTCTCAACCCCTTTATTATTAAAATTTCCGTTAAAGTGAACGGCTTTTATCTTATCCAATTATTTTATATTTTATATTGTATAATATGTCATTTAAAAAAACAAATATCTTACATACATTTTAAGAATTTTTATTTTTAAGACATTTTATTTATAAATGCATGTTCAAGAAATTATTTTAAATCCTTTTTTAAATATTTTATATTTTTAAGTATTCAAAAATACTTAAAATGATACGTCAATTGTCAATGGTAATGATATGGCATATAATGAAAAAATGTTAAAAATTGTAAATGACAAAGTCCATTAATGGTAGGGGGTTGGGAGTCAAAATATGAAAAGTTTTCAATTTAAACTTTTAAATGTTAAGGAGGTTATCTGCATTTGACCCAAAGTTCAGGGAGATTTTCTATAATTTAGCCTTTTTTAAATATGCATTAGAGACATCTTTGCTTAGGACCCAAGTTTTGTCTTATGAAATGCAAAATTAATTAAAAAAAAACACTCTACAACCAGCTGTAAATCTAAAATTAAAATTAAAAAATATATAAGAACAACTTAAAATTGTTAAACTAAAATTTGTAGATTAAAATTAATAAAATATGTAAGATTTTTAATCTTATACCGTTTCTTAATTATATTATAAGTTTTGTTTTTATATTCCTTATTTGTTGATTCATATGAGAAAATGAGTATGTAGTTGATGTGACTCTCAATCAACATATACCTAAATTATTTTTCTAGCTAGATGAATGAAAATAAAATCATAATCATCCGAATTACATATTATATAAGTGTATGTCTGGTTATGAGTATACTAATTTTTAGGTTGTAATATAAAAGTTTTGTTTCATCATTTTATTTTTTTTTAAAAAATCCTTTATTTATTTTGTATTTTGTAAGAACTTACGCGTTGTTCAATCAGTATTCACGTTAACTACATATAACTGATTGTACAGAAATTAATTTTATGGTTGAGAAAACTGTAATGACTCAATACAAAATTGTAGAAATTATATACAAAATCATATATATGTAAAACTATAAACACTGAGAAATTATCTTTCACCCACACACACATATTTATATATTCAGTAACATTTGGAATGTTTATACTTAAAATTCTATTCTTTGAATGTAACGTTGATTTAAATTAAAACCCTGTGTGCGAAGTGTGAACACTGAACAGAGTCACATTATTTTAAGATAGTTGGAGAGCAAACAAGAAAATCCAGTTATCTGATCATCAATTATTTAAAATAATACTAATTATTTTTGGATTAAAAAATTGTTTATTAAATGAATGGATTTGATTCACATGTCAGGTTAACTTTGGCCAAAATATTTCGTTTAATTATTAAATTGAGTTTGTAAATTTGAGACTTTCATCTTGTCAGTTCATTCAATTAATAATATAGATAAACTCATATATTAGTTTGATATAATTAATTTATTGACAAAATAAGATATAATTGATCTATCATTTACATCACTGCATGTAATAGATTAATGAATATCGTTGAAATTTAATAAAGGAAAAAAAATATAGAGTAATGAATACTGGCATAACTTATAAGAGCATCAGTCGATACATTCTGAGCTAAACAGAATATCCATCTATATTACTTTTATACATTATTACATGAATATTGTGTTGGATAAATCCTAAATTAAAATCATACTTACATATAGAATTTCTAATAATATCATAGTACACAGTGGAAGTGAAAGACTTAAATATAAATATCTCTCGCGCATGCTAGTTGATCTGAAGACAAAAGTCATAAACCATATAACCCCTTGATCTAAAATATGAATAACAGGGGAATTCTTCTGACTAGAAGATAGATACAGAGATGGTTTGTTCGATTGTCGTCTTCAGTTAGGGAAACCTTTTATATAAACGAGTACGTGAATATATATGCCTCTATATGTGAATAGATATGTCTATACCGTTTTAAACATGACCGTATTATTAGTTAACCTACCATCAAGGCTAATAAAAATATGTAGGTCAATTAACTTACCTTTGATCAAATTCTAATGCATCTAACGCTAGGGCCACACATAAGAGATGCTTTCAAAAATACAAAATTTATTATATTCAGAATAATTATATAGTATATGATGAATATCACAATATCTTGATATAATAATATAATAGAATATCTATATTAAATAATATATAAAATATTTAACATATTGATCATATAGGTGATTTAATTTATGAAATCAGTTTGAAATTTTAGATCTTGTCATGTAGTGAGGATAGTATAGTAAATGAATAAAAAATCATATAAGCTGTTGGCTTTAGTTCTAAGTTCTTACCTTACACGGTTTGTGTCTGATCTCAAGCGTGTTCAAGAATGTGAATAGAAGGTTGACTTCGACAAGTCTTTCTCTATAGTGTACCTTTTCTTATTAAATGACTGTACCCACTTTTTCCCCCACCTTTATATTATAGCAGCAGATTAAAAAAACTTTTATCCACAAAAAAAAAAAAAAAAAAGCAGATTAAAAAAACTACGAAAATTTTATGTCATACTACTATACTAATATGTAGCTCGGGGTTGCAGGATCAAATCCCGCATGTAAAAAAAAATGGTACACAGAGTGGAAGTCATAAAAAATGATTGAAAATTTTTTGTTTTAAAAAATAAAAATGTAAAAATAGATTTTCAATAATGAACTATTATTTGATGAGTAGATAACTAAGAAATTTGCTACTCTTTTGGGTCCTAAAACATAAAGTTTAGTTTAGATATGAATTTTGGTTTGAAATATTTGATATTTTTTCATTTTATCACATATTTCTAAAAGTTTTCTACTTTTTTGGAACTAATTACTCGTTACGTCTCTCTAGTTATAAGGTTATCCTTTTTTTTAATATTTGTCCCTTTTTATAAGTTTTAATTTGAATTTTTTTAAGTATTAAATGTATTTTTATACATTTTATCCATTCATTAATTTCTCCTAACATTCTCTTTCATCTTTTTCATCACTACTCTTTCTCTTTCATAAATAAGACACTTTAAAAAAAGCAAATATATTTCTTACACGTTTATTGATTTGAACTAATTTTAATATTATATTCAAAAAATCACAATTCAATTAAAAGGACCTCATATATGAAGACGAATAGAATATATAATGTAACGATAAACAAAAGTATCTTACAGATATTATATCACTTATACTATACTTAAACAATTTATTTGGCTTATTTAATCTCCCCCAACTACATAACTATGTTTTATATTTACTATCAGATAATGTATCAAAGAGTATATGTGATATGGATTTTTTATATGTCAAAGCTAGAGAAGCAAGGGTAGTTGTGTAAATTGAGTTGTGGCCCTGTCTTTCTAGAATCCAAAGGCAATGGGAACACACACTGTGTCTATATAAAGGGGCCTCAGGAAACTCTTCCTTCCACAATCCACACACACACACACACGCCTTTTCAGCTCTGCAACTTCTCACTTCTTCTTCTTCTTGTTCATAGAATCAAACTATATATATATATATATATGGAGATTTTGAAGGTGTATGGCAGAATCATCAAAATTCTGCTTTCAGTGTCAGTCTTGTCTCTTGTTTTCTCATCGCTTATTCCCTTACTCTTCCAATCTCTCAACCAATTCTCAATCAACAAGTCTTACGTCTTCCTCTTCTGCAATGGCCTCATGGTCTTCATAGCCAAAAACTCTTCTCTCCCTTCTGATCATTCCTCTTCTTCCCAATTCAACGATTTGGATGTTGCTGCATCATCACAACAAGTAGTTCATTTTCAAGAACTTGATGATATGGTAGCTGCAGATTCCCCAGAGAAGCAACAAGAAGAAGAAGAAGAAGAAGAAGAAGAAGAAGAGAAGAGAATGATAATTGCAGATTCTCAAGAAGAAGAAGAAGAAGTTGCTGAAACAGAGGAGGAAGAAGAAGAAGAGAAGAGAATGATAGTGGCAGAATCTCAGGAAGAAGAAGAAACAGAAGGAGGTAATGATGTTGTTCGGATGGCAGAGGAAGAAGAGGAGGAAGAGGTGGAGGAATTAAACAAGAAATGTGAGGATTTCATCAGAAAGATGAAAAAAGCATTCTGTTCTGAGCCAAGTCACCACGATGATTATTCTGATTATATTTATGATCATCATCAGGCAGCTACGGTGACTGTTAGATGAGAAGGTTTCAACTCTCAGGGCTATAGTTAGCTCTATATATCTATATCCTCTGCATCATAAACACATGAAATTACATCAAAACATTACATATTTTGTTGTATTTTAATGTGTATGTGTTGTATTGTACTTATAGTATTAGGACCACCCAGATTTTTTGCTTGTAGGATTTTTAGTTCTGGCCTACATGTTTATTTCTGAGTGTGTTTGATGGAGTAAAGTTTGATGTACAATGTTGTGTGTCGTAATGAAAAGATCAGTCTTAGAATCGTGGAGTAGTAACTAGTTATGATCTATATTTTCTTGTATGTTTATCCTCCAGAGGAAATGGCAATCAATGCAATTTTTCAACGTTAGGACATTTAAGTGTTTGTGTTTAGCTGTTCATCACAAACACATTCAAAATTCATCTCATATACTGACCTTTTAAATAGTAAATTAGGATCCAAAAGATACTTTTTAAAGGCTACAACCTCTATTTTAAATAAGGAAGATTAATCTTTTAGTCCTCCAATTATTAATTCAGTTATAACTCAATCCTCCAATTATGACTCACTGCGACTTAGTCGCTGAACTTTTGACTCACCTAGACTCAGTTCTTGAGCTTTTCATTTTTTTTTAAATGTTATCCTTGTAATCTCCAACTCATCCCAAGGTATCATACATGGCCTTCCAGCTTAACTCCACATCACCAAAGAAGAAAGCACTGTAGCAAACAGAGAAGAGGGGGGAAAATGAAGATGACATCATGGTGCCTGATAGAGATGAAGGCGATGGTAAACAATCGTAGTCATTTGTCTTCTCTATGTCATCCATCGAATCCATATCTAAAATTTTCATTTTGCATTCATCCAATGGCTTTGTCTTGATGTTTGGGGCTTCTGTATCACATTCCGCTCCATATTCTTTTGGTGTTTGTGAACGCCGTGAAATGACAGATAATTTTGGGGGTCATAAAGTCTATGGGGTTTTTACATATTCAAAGATGTGATATTTACTCCTTCAACAATTGCAACCACAAGTCCTCATGGCATGAACGCAAGTACTTCAATAAATATGAAGTGCTTTGGGATTTTGTTAAGCTTGCAGAAGAAAGAGGAACTAGCTTCCTAACCGCAGTTTAGATTCATCTTCCTCGATTGTAGTGGGTTCATAGCGTCGTCCTCATTTCCCCCCCTCTTCTCTGTCTGCTACAGTGCTCTCTTCTTTGGTGATGTGGAGTTGAGCTGGCAAGCAATGTATGGTACCTTAGAATGAGTTGGACATTATAAGGATAACATTTTAAAAAAATGAAAAGTTCAGGAACTGAACCGCGGCGAGTCATAATTAAAAGATTGAATTATAATTGAATGACTAAAAGATTAATTTTCCCTTCTAAATAAGTCATACTTAGTATTGAGATGAAATACAAATGTCAAGACGGATCTAAAAGCAAGTTTTTATGAATGTGAATACTTTTATAACTATGAGAGATCGATATTTGATGCTTTTTTTGGGATCTTATTACTTGATGTTTGGATAACCAACTAACCTGCATCAAGACTTTGCAACCATGATGTCCCTCATCTTGGGTCTTTTTGAATAAGGTGTAATTCGTTCAAGTACTCATTGAGTTGGTCTTTTAACTTCACACAAATACAACATTTTAATTATATAATGTATTTTTTCATTCATCGCTAACTCTAATACAATAACAACAACAACAAAGCCTTATCCCACTAAGTGGGGTCGGCTACATGGATCGCACGACGCCATTGTGCTCTATCGGTAACCAAATCTTTAGATATATTATTTATTAAAAGATCGCGCTCTACAACTTCATTAAGTGTAAGCCTCGGTCTCCCTCTTCCTTTCTTAATCGGACTCCAGACTATTTGATCTACCCTCCTCACTGGCGCATCTAATGGCCTCCTTTGTACATGTCCAAACCACCTCAAACGATTTTCTACCATTTTCTCACTGATAGGTGCCACTCCAACTCGTTCGCGTATATGATCATTCCGAATCTTATCCTTTCTTGTGTGACCACACATCCATCTCAACATCCTCATTTCAGCTACCCCCATCTTATGTTCATGTTGACCCTTCAAAGCCCAACATTCACTACCATATAATACTGCTGGTCTTATAGCAGTGCGATAAAACTTCCCTTTTACCTTATGGGGTACTTTTCTATCGCAGAGAACTCCAGTAGCTTTCCTCCATTTACACCACCCAGCTTGAATTCTATGATTGACATCGTCATCAATCTCACCATCTTGTCTTATAATTGATCCCAAATACCTAAACTTCGTTACTTGAGGGATTGTTTGCTCTCCAAGTTTAACCTCCAAATCACCTCTAAGTTGTCTATTTGCAAAATTGCAATGCATATATTCTGTCTTACTCCTACTTAAACGGAAACCCTTCGACTCCAGCGTGTTTCTCCATATTTCTAATTTATCATTAATCTCCTCTCTTGATTCGGCCAGAAGGACTATATCATCAGCAAAAAGCATGCACTTAGGGACCGTTTCTTCTATAGGCTCAGTTAGAGCATCTACTACTAAATTAAACAAATATGGGCTCAAAGCTGATCCCTGATGTAGGCCAATTCTTATAGGGAAGTCTTTTGTCTCACCTCCCGGCGTTCTAACCTTAGTCAACACCCCATCATACATATCCTGTATAACTTTAATATAAGCAACACATACTCCTTTCTTTTCCAAGGCTTTCCAAAGTAAATCTCTCGGCACGTGATCATACGCCTTTTCTAAGTCAATAAAAACCATATGTAAGTCTCTTTTTCTACTTCGATACTTTTCCATTATCCCTCTTAATAGATATATCGCCTCCGTTGTGGATCTCCCTGGCATGAACCCAAACTGTCTCTCAGAAATACTAGTTTCTAGTCTTAACCTATGCTCAATCACCTTTTCCCATAGTTTCATTGTATGACTCATAAGTTTAATTCCCCTATAATTTGCACAATTTTGTATATCGCCTTTGTTTTTATAAATCGGAACTAAAGTACTTTTTCTCCAATCATCAGGCATCTTCTTAGACCGTAAAATCTCGTTAAACAATTCAGATAACCATAACACACCCTCTTCCCCTAAACATTTCCAAACTTCAATCGGTATACCATCAGGTCCAACTGCTTTACCATTTTCCATTTTCTTAAGAGCTTCTCTAACCTCCCACACTCTAATTCTACGATAAAATGACCTATTAAGTCCATCTTCACTAATTGTCAAATCCCCCAACTCACAAGATAGACCTTCACCTCCATCATTGAATAACTTAGAAAAGTAGGCCTCCCATCTATTCTTAATATCTTCATCAGTAATCAAAACTTTACCTTCTTCATCCTTTATACACCTTACTTGATCCAAATCTCTTGAATTCCTCTCCCTACTCTTTGCGATCTTGTAAATCTTTTGTTCCCCAGCCTTTGTCCCTAACTCCTTATAAAACCCCTCGTATGCTTTAGCACGAGCTTCACTCACTGCCTTCTTAGTCTCCTTTTTAGCTAAGCGGTACTTTTCCCAATTTTCAGTATTATTACACAAGTGTATAGCCTTAAAACAATTCTTTTTATTCCGCACCTTTTCTTGGACATCCTTGTCCCACCACCAAGTCTCCTTATCTCGTGGTCCAAAACCTTTTGATTCTCCTAAAGTAGCTTTAGCAACCATTTCAATCTTCGTAGCCATATTCTTCCACATGCTGTTAGCATTTCCTTGTGGCTCCCATACCCCTTCATCCAATAGGTTTCTCTTAAAAATCTCTCGCTTCTCCCCCTTTAACTGCCACCACTTGATCTTTCGGTTCAAAACTGCCCGGCGCCTTTGTCTTATACATTTAATTCTCACATCAAGAACTAGAAGTCTATGTTGAGCGGTCTCCCCATGCCCAGGAATCACTTTGCAATTAGTACAAAACCTTCTATCAGGGTTTCTTACCAAAAAGAAATCAATTTGTGACTTGTGAGTTTCACTTTTATATGTAATTAAATGTTCTTCCCGCTTCTTAAAGCATGTGTTAACAATCTTAAGATTGTATGCTAAGGAAAAATCGATAGTTGTTTGTCCTTCATTATTCAACTCCCCATAACCAAAACCACCATGCGCCCTTGCATATGATCCCGCCTCTTTCCCAACATGTCCATTAAGATCCCCTCCAATAAAAATTTTCTCGGTTGCCGGTATACCTTGAAGCAACCCTTCAATATCTGCCCAAAACTTCTCCTTAAGATGTGCTTCTGCGCCTACTTGGGGTGCATATGCACTAATAACATTGATTGTATCATTTCCCACAATTATTCTCACAGATATGATTCGGTCCTCAATCCGCTTAACTTCCACTACATTCTTCCGCCACTCTTTATCTGCAATAATACCAACACCATTCCTCCCATTTACCTTTCCTGTGTACCAGAGTTTAGAATCATTAACTCCGATTTCTTTAGATCTCTCTCCAGCCCATCTGGTTTCTTGTAAGCATAATATATTAATCTTACGATCCTTCATAACTTGTGCAACCTCAAAAAGCTTCCCATTCAGCGTCCCAATATTCCAAGAACCAAATCTGATCTTACTCTCATGAACTATCTTCTTTAGCCGCCTCCGTCCATTAGAGTGCGGTAGCCCTTGCTCATTTAACACTGCATTCGGGCGAGGATGCAGCGGCTCTTGCTCTCTTATCACTGTACTCGAGCCATACAGCGCGTTACAACCAGACAACGACCTATCCTTTAGCCCTTGCTCTCTTAACACTGCATTCAGGCTAGGATGCAGCGGCTCTCACTCTCTTCTCACTGTACTCGAGCCATACAGCGCGTTGCTTACGGGCAACGACCTAACATTTACACAATTTCTTCGTTGATCCATGTTCATGAGATTCGACGGGGTTTTTACGCTGGCTGTCGGGGCCTAACACAACCCTCCTCCTTTACCCGGGCTTGGGACCGGCTATAAACATAGGCGGAGTTCATCGCTAACTCTAATAAATTTTATTAAAAAAATGTCAACATTGAAATTGTACATGCTGATAAAGCATCCTCTAATGCCAACATATTTAAGCTAAATATGTTGGCACAGACAATCAACAATTGATACCGAGGATATTGGTATTAAAATGAATGAAAAATACTTTATAAAATTAAAAGGTAGATGCTATATAAATCCTCAACTATTTGCTAAAAAAAGATATCACATAATGTTTTGTCAAAATTTAAGAAAATGAGTTTGACCTTTTTGAAAAAGTTTACATTTTGAAATATCAGCGTTGGGTGTCCAAAATTGACACTACCTTTTCAAAAAGCTAAACGCGCTCTAAGTACTAAGCATTAGCAGGAAAAAGCTTTCAACCGCTTTGGATAGTTTTCTAAGCTCAAAAAACATAAAACTTTAATGTTGTCATTGTGAAAACGGATAAAAATTGACTGAATTGATGAGAAGTTAAGTTATATCTCATAAAATTATGGGTTTCAATTATATTGCTAATATAAGGACAATGTCAATAAACTATTTAATTTGTAAGTACTTTTGTTGATGTTTTGTAAATTTAGAGACATGTCTTGATGTTCATGAGTTTTTGAAATCCATCTCTTCTAAATTTGTATACGAAAGATGTTGTGAATTGAAAATTTTACATGGAAAACTATGTTCTATTTGGACTATGCCCAAATTTATTAGTACAGAATATCAAATAATTATAAGTATTTAGAAATTAAATATGAGAGAGGTGTATGATGTATATATATGGAGAGGGACCAGTGACCACCACAAGAATTGACTTAAACAAGGAATGGACCATGACGTGAGAGAGAAGGGCCCAATTAGCTTCCATTTTATGCTTACCAACATCTCCATGTGGGTGGGATCTCTCTTTCTATCATTTTTTTATATTAACACAATTTTCTTTCTTTCTTTTCAATATATTTTTTGAAATTTAGGAATACAATTTCTAAATTAATTTTCCAAAAAATATTTTACTTGCAGTATTAATTAAAAATTAAAAAATAATATTTTTGTATGGCTGGTTATTTCGAGCTAACTCCAAGTAATGCATTATACAAACTGTTAATTTATTAGCATGGATGTAAGTTAAAAAATGAATTAATTGTATATACATACTTGTATATGTATTATATTTGTCTTTTTATTTTAAAAGTTTAAGTCAATTAGATATGATTTGTCTCAACATTATATACCTTTAATTTATCTATCAATCTTTTAATTTAAGACTTAAACATGATTGTTTTAATAAGTAGCAATAGTAAAATAACAATTAAGTCATCTGTAACATATTCCTGCATGTAATGATTGGAGAAGGAAGGAAGATAAGGAGAAAATGAGTGTAACTTTCGTAGTAAATTCCAAAGAACATACCAGAAAGAACTTTATTTCATTGACCTTGGGTCAAAGTCTTTTGTCTTACTTTTTCCCCCGACAGATACATAGAACAGCAGAACTGTTTGTGACTTTGTGTTCCAATATAATAATATGACTAATAAGAATAATAATTAATTGTGGTGAATTTACAGGGAAAAGCACCCCAGCAGGCTAGCATTCTATACTATAAATACATTTTTTTATTTTGTAATATAATATTCTGAAGTTCCTTAGACAACCAAATAAAATCAAAGCCCAATAAAATGTTTTGTACCTAACAAGGAAGAGGTATATCTTGAAAATCCTATTATAAAAAAAAAACTGAAAATCAAAATGGCCATTCAACCTTTTTTTTTATGAGTAAAATGGCCAATCAACTGATAGAGATAACAGTTCAAAGGTTAGTAGTTCAAACTTGTATCTGCCAAATCAGGCATTAAAATATGCAAATATAATTATTTATAAGCTTGAAAATTATAATATTTAAATATAAAAAAGCAAAAATACACAAATAAATACAATGACTCATTTACCTATCAAAACTCATAACTGAACTAGATATTCACTGGTTGATTAGTCTCACCTGCTAAACCAAGTTAGCTTCTCATGCCATCAATTTTATGATAAATAGGCATAAGTATCTCTTACCACGAAACTTTTCAGGTAATTTATATTCAAATATCTACAAAAGATGCAAATTATACTGAAAACTTTTCAGTTAATTTATATTCAAATGACCAGTTTTTTATTTCATTATCAAATTATAATTTTTTGTATATTTTTTTATTTACTCACTAATATCCATCATTGTAGCAATCAATTAGTCTTATCTGCGAGAATCTAAGTTCACAAAGTTTCGTTACCTTCAAATAATTATTGTAATTACATACTTAGAGGTTGGATACAAGATTAAGTTAGATGTTATTACAACCCACTACCAATTGATTAAAACATTTGGTAGTATAATTTTTTTTTTATAATTTGATCTTTTAATCATTGCACAATTTGCAATATTTTCCCCATAAAAATAAATAAATAAATAAATTTAAAGCATTAAAATTTGATTTTTACAATTCACAACCGCAAACTCATATTAAAATATATTTCCTATTTTTAGATAGTCTACCATGGTAAGCTGTGAATGTCAAAGTAAGCTGTCAAAATAAAGTTCCAATATTTTAAATTTGCTTATTTAATTTTATGTAATATAGTATCATCCTCATCATTATAAGATATTAAATCTTAGCTGTTCAATTTTTTTAATTCAAAAATGATCAGAATGAGTTGATGAGGGGAAGAAAAGAAGAAATTGGGAAAAGATCTCAAATCCCGAGCTGAATTTACATACACAATATTTTACTAATTAACTATATTTTTATTTAAATCATGGAATCAACTGTAATCAGATTCATAATATTAACTCTAGTAAAAATCATAATATTAAATGGACTCCCATAACAATTCAGAAAAATAAAAGAGATAGAATTCGAAAAGCGTAAGAAAATCATAGTCAGAAGCATAAAAAAAATTCTACTCAGAAGCATGAAAAAATTCTGTGGATTGACAGGTCGGTATTTGCAATATTTTTCAAATCATAAGTATAAAGAAAATTCCCCATCGTTTCTTTTCCTTCGTAAAAAAGATCCAGTTTCTTTTTTTATATGTTTTATCTGAGAACTATGACCCTATTTATACCTTAAAATTTTAATTCCAAAGATCATATTAAGGTTTATTTTAATAATGGTCCCATATTTTTATTAGGAAAAATATCATTTAACTCCCTATATAGCAAATTAATCTCAAATTCTCCTAAAAAAATTCTGAAACTTCACTTTTACTAGGAAGACAAAGTGAAATTAAATGTTTTACCTAAAAAACCAAAACATGTTTATTGAATTTTGGTTCCAAAATATCAAGACACATGTAGGGTTTCAGCATGTTTGTGCTTCTTTCCAACTTGAACGTGGGTATTTTCAAGTCTCAAAAATCATAGAATCCAACACTAAAACATCCAAATTCAATATTTCACAATTGGATTTCCAAGACACATATGTGGAGTTTTCAAGACGTTTGTACTTATTTTTCCAACACCGACGTGAGTGTTTCCAAATTTAGAAAATCATGGAATCCAACATTAAAGCATCCAATATTTCACAACTGGATTTTCAAAAATCATACGAGGTATTTCCAAAATATTTGTGCTTCTTTCCAACATCAATATGAGCATTTTCAGTCTCAAAAATCATGGAATCCAACACTAAAGCATTCAACATTTCATAACTAATTTCTAAGAGACACATGGAGAATTTTCAAGACACATATAGAGAATTTTCAATACGTTTGTGCTTCTTTCAATACATGACTTTTTGTTGTTTTAGCTAAAACATTTTGGAGGTAAAGTGAAATTTCAGAAATTTTTAGGAGAATACGAGATTAATTTTTTACAGAAGGGGTTAAATAATATTTTTCCATTTTATTATTTACGTGTGTGAAATATGGTGCCATATTTTGAATATTTGCGTGTATGAACTTATAAATTTTATTTAGACAATATATGCATAAGGATCTGTCTAATAAATTTTTCTTTTTTTCTTTATATTTATTTATTTATAGGCGGGCCAAAGAATCAAATCAACTTTTGCGATCTGAACCATGGGAAAATGACGCTCGGATTGATTTACGAGTATTTGCTAAACACTTTTTTAGACACGTGGGGACAACATTCAATAAAAGAAGTTTTTCTGATTTAAAAAGTTATGTTAAAATTTAATTAATTCCCCGATATATTAAAGATGACGCACAGTACTTATTTAAAAACTTTCGGACGCTCCTATGCCGCGTCCCTCCTCTGCCATCCTCTTCTAAATCTGGGCTATTGGATTTTGATCCAATGGTCCAGATTTAATATTTTATAAAAATAATATAATTATAAAAATAATTTTAAATCATATAATAAATTTAATCTATCTGAACAGTAAAGAACTGTAGACTATTATTATAAATTTATATTTTTATTTTTTATTTTTTATTACAGTTGTGAACTGTTAAAACCAAATAATGACATATTAAAATTATTTATAAGATTTAAAATTATTTTTATAAAATATTAAATCTGGACCATTGGATCAAAATCCAATGGCCCAGATTTGGAAGAGAATGGCAGAGGAGGGACGCGGCTGAGGAGAGAAGCCGCGTCCAAAACTTTCATGCATCATTGCGATTTGAGTTTATGCAATTTTACATGGATTTAGGCATTTAGCTCTCTTAAACTTATGATTGATGTAGCATGCGCTTTTGAAGAATAATAGTTTATTTAAGAATTAAAGTAAAATAATTAATTTTGAAAATTGAAAATAGGTTGTTCATACTTCGGGTGTAAATTTTATTTCCGGAATTACCAATGTTTTCTATGTTTTACTGCTCTCCAAACGGGATTATTTTCATCTTGAGTGTTTATAAAATATATTAAAGGAACTTTAACTCGATTTTGATTTGCCTCTAAACTTTAAAATCAGTCAGTGATTTTGGTACTTAAATTTCAATTAATTTTGGTTTTAGTCCCTGAACTTTTGATTGGTGGTTTTGGTCTCTCAACTTTATATCATTTATAACTATTGGTCCCTGATTTTTCAAGTTTTTTTTTAAATTCAAGGATTAAGACCAAAATTGACTGAAAGTTCAAGAATAAAAATCGCCGATTCTAGAGTTCAAGGACCAAGACCAAAATTGACTAAAAGTTCAAAGATCAAAACCACTGATTTTAATTTAAAGTTCAAATACTAAAACAAAAATTGACTGAAAGTTCAAGAACTAAAAGTTGTATTAACCCTATATTAAATCAATGAGCGAACTTGTGTGGGCATAAATGGTAAAAGTTATTGTCACTTAAGCAAGGGATTAAGAGTTTGAATTTCAATTTCCATGTATACAAAAACTTAGTTAGGATCAAAGTTGTTAAACTCGTAACAAAAAAAATGACAATAATTTGATTTAAATATTTTTTAAATATGAATAATTGACATTAAATCAATCAATATATATTCATAATTTATATCATACTAATAAAAAGAAATTTCTATGAAATTCACATGTAAATCTATTGGATAACATCAAATTGAGAAGGCTAACATAAAATTAATAGCGGGTTGATACAATTATTTTGTAAGATAGAAATATTAAAACGACGAAATGTTTGAACACATAAATTCAACTGAGTTCATAACTGATATAATTTTTAACGACCAACAACATGACTTTATAAGATGTAAATATAAAAGCAGTAAACTCGGAAAGTATTTCATTATGAGAGGATTCTTCTTTTTGCTCTTATCATTCTAGAGACTCAAAAATCGAAGTCTTAGACACCACTTGAGATTATGATTTCAGACAAAAAAAAAACCTGCGAATAAAATATATATATATATAACTTATTATCACATAATTGGTTTAGCGGTGTAAGGCCACATTAGATCATTTCAGGTCTCGAGTTTGAGTCATAGAGGAAGTGCTTGTGTTGGAAGGGGAAGACACAACTTAAGTAGTCGGTTGCTCAGATGCTTGATAATAGGATCCAAAAAAGGCACCGATTACCGGTTAATATATAAAAATATATACATATATAAATATATATAACTTAAAGAGTATGAGTATAATCGATGGAGTGATCCGTTATTATCAATCATAAGTAAGAGATGACATTAGTTTAGTCACATATAAATTGGAAGAGAAAATCGTAGGGAAAAAAAGAAAACATATTTAAAGTGATGAACTTTAATTTGACACTTGAGGAGGTCCCCTGTGAACCCGACACTGCGTACAAACATATCAAAGTCAAGAGGCTTAAAGACTAGGGAGACATTATCATTTAACTATGTTTCTAAATCCTTCAACATTATGGGCCTCAGAGTATAAACCTGATAGAGAGATTACAAAACTATATATGTAGAGATGTACATATCAAAATGAACAACTATAAATGCATGCATGTTCACGTTCTTGAGAAAGAAGAACTCGATCGATTGAACTTTTTGTGCGAGTAACAAACAAAATGTGTGACGATGAAAGGTTTCATTCATAACAGATAATTGAGTGATTCATAATGTTATTCACAAATTAGTCTTCTCTCTATTGGATTTTCATGTATCAAAGTTTGAAGAGAGCACATGTGCAGAGATCCCAGACTTGTATCTGTCACTGACCACTGTTTAATAAATTTGAAGATAAGATAACGAAATATGAATGCTTGCAAAAAATCGTACGTCCCCATATAACTATATAGGTTTTGCTACGTTAAAAGATAATTTTGGCTTTTAAATATCTTCAATTTAATTTCTCTGCTTATATATACAAACCAATATTGGTATTTCGAAATTTGTAATTCATTTTGTAAAATCCCAAATTTTAGGAAACAGAAAATAAAGATTTATTTAAAGTCTTGGGGTGGCATTTATAAATTAAAAAGCCTAATAAATAAATTTATGAGGTCATATGTATTTTTAATGATTTTTAAGGCTTATTTTCTTTATTAATTGAGAAAAATAGTTAGAGGATAAATTTAAATAAGGGAATATTTAGAACATTGGGGTATTGTTTGATATTTAAAAAGTCTTATAAATAAATTTGGGAATTAAAGTATATCAAGGAAAATTATTTTGGGAGTAAAGTCAGATTAATTTATTAAGGGGATGGTAAATAAAATTACCAAAGAAGGGCATAATAGAAAAGAATAAATAAAGATGACAATATCTGGCCCTAGTTGAAAATATCTTTAGTTATAACAGGAGGGGTAAGTTAGTAATTCATCCAATAAAAATATCTTCTCTTCCTAATATTTTAACCTTCTCCCACGTGTCCCGACATATTTCTCTTCACTCTCTCTTTCTCTCAAACCGACTCTCCCTCTGTTCTTCATCATCACTCCCCCTCAGCCTCACTCTCTCGATTTCTCTGCTTTCTCTGCGTGCTTCAGCGAGCTTCACCGGCAGCGGAGGTGATTTTCGACAGCGAGAAGGACCGACGACGCGAGTGAGACTCGATTCATCCATAAGTGAGTCTCATCTTTCCCTTTCTACCCTCTATTCGTCCGATTTGAGTGGTTTTGTGTGAGGTGCTATTTGGGGGTGTGGTGGATTTTGAGATTCTAAATTGATTAAGAGCAAGATTAGGATTCAATTCAAAGCTCTCCTATAAGATTTTGGGGATTTGGTTATTGATTGGCCGGATTTCTTCTCATTTAGAATCGGATTACTGTTCATCCGCCACTGTTCTTGGTGGTTTTTGAGTGAGCATCGATTGAAAGTTTAATTAAACGTGATTAGGAGTGAGTTTAAGGTCATGGAGTGCTTGGTATGTTGGAATTTCTGGTTCACCATATCTGTTCCTCTTTTCTCTGTTCCGTCGACTTCTTTGTTTGTGGAATTTTTGTTTCTCTGTAGCTTTGTTTCTGGGAATGATGAAGGGAGTTTAAGGATAATAAAGAGATGATGGTGTGGGTGTTGATTGTTATTGGAATGTTAAATTGTGCATTATGTTTTCTTTCTCTTGCTCTGCCGCCGGGTTCATAACAGGGGAAGGGGAGTATATATTGTTTTGAATGTATATTTTGCTCTAGTCTTATTTTTGCCATTTGATGCTGAAAGAGATGATTATAAGGGATGTGTATATGTGATTGTGGATGTGAATCAGATTAAGGGAAAGTCTTGAATTGATTTGGTATTAATCGTTTGATTTGGTTGATGTTTAATTATGTAAGGATGATTTCAATTAAAGGTGCAGTTGGTTATTTTTCTCTTCTCTGCTTGTTTCTGTGTTGTCCTGCTAGTTACAATTTCAGGGGGAAGGTTTTGTTGAGGTTAGGATTGGATTAGAGCTTCATCTTGGTGTAATTGAAGTTCTGTGATAATAATAGAAAAATTCTGGTTCCTACTTGTGTGTGTATTCGGTTGAGCAGAGAGAAGAAGGAAGAGGAATTCATGATCAAGTACTGTTTGGATTGTTGAGAATCATATCTGATTCTAAGTTCTAATGGAGACTCCCAAATCATTGTACTAAATGTATAGGATAACAAGTCACGCTTGAGGATGCTAAGATATATGTTTATTCACTGAGAATATTTATTCTTGTATAGAAAGTTATGTTAGATGTTGATAGAGTTGTGAAATGTTTGATGGTGTATAAATGAGGTTTTCACAAGGCGAGACAATCAAGCATATTTTATGTTATGTGAGATTTGTTGGTTAGCTTGATGGGATTAGAGAAGTTGAGGGGCATTGGTCATATGGGAGGATCTATTTCGGTAGAATGAGGGCATTAGGCTTTGTTTTGGATTTAATGGTTAAGTGTTGATATGAGAAAAATAATGAATCTAGGTTTAATTGCTTGATTGAGCTTGTTGATGTTTTACCATTGAAATAGATGTGTTAAAAAGGTGATTTGAGGAATACGGAGATCAGAAATTAGCTTTCAAAGTTGGCTTTGGAATCTCTGGATGTTGAAGTATATGATTGATATTAGGAATGCTAAAAAGAGCTTAAGTATTTTAAGAGTGAGAGATTGAGTTTATTTTCCTTGGCTATGGTTGGTCGGGTAGCGAGAAAAGGAATTTGAGGATATATATTAGTGGGATATCTATATGTGGAATAGTGTGGTTCTGATTTTGAAGATTAACTGATACAAAATGCCTGAATTAGTAAGTTTTCTAATCAGAGATAGAATCAATTATAAACTGTCAATCGAGGATTCAAATAGGTATAGAAACCTTGAAGTAAAATCCTAAACTTTGAATTAATTTTGAGTTGTACGTAATACTGTGGGGGATAATTTTCAATGGTATAATGAAATGAGGCGAAATACTTTTGGTAGGAATTTAATGGTAATTATTGTTGAGAAGATTGTAGTATTCCAAAATAAGGAATTGATTGATGATTTACAGCTGCAAGTTGGGAGTAAGTTCAGAAGTGCAAATGAGTTAGAATTGTTGTTTTGAGGTTTGGTTGATTTAATTGTGAAAATTGAACATGGATTGGATAAATCTTTATATTGAATTTTAATTTCAAGGATCTAATTGGTAAGTTAGTTACAATAGCTTTAAGGGCAATTAGGTGCTGTAGCATAAATGTTTAAAGGGTTAGAGATATGAATTTTAAATATGTGGATTGAAATTTATTAAGGTTGATTAATCTGATATTAATGACGATTTGGAGATTATTTACTAGTTGGCAAGGTGAATGGTAATGGAAGAGGCAAAAGGAATAAAGTTAATAAGTACAATGGAATAATTGATGACTTAAAAGTTTAGGAAATTTGGATGTAATAATTGATTGAGGTTTATGGATTGGAAATTCATGTTCTATATTTGGTTTTAATATATTGAGGAGTAAGTTGGAATCATAACTTGTATGTTGAAGTTTTATAATTTCTGAGGAACTCTGGATTTATAGGGATGTTGGTTCTTTGTTTAGTTGTTTTGATGAAATCGAGGATAAAGCAGAAGATTTTGGGAAATTGAATGACTGAGATTTAATTAAGTTAAGATAGTTTATGATTTGAAATTAATGATGCTGATAATTGTAGTAGTATTAGATTAATTCTTCTGTTTAGGGAATCAAGGAGGGGTGAATGAAATAGAATTGGAGATTTAATTTACGATGGTTGCTTTCAGGACTTTTTGGTGGTATTAATGGTTAATATGAAATTCTTTTTGAAAAACAAATGATGAAGATATATTAGAACTTAAGTATGTTATTGCATGTTCAATTTATGTTCTGAATGTAAAGATGTGATTTGATTCTTTCTTACTCTATTTGGTTCTCTGGTTTTAATTTAAGTTTAGAATGGCCAACTATATTATTTCAAATACTTATATGGTTTTATAAATACTTATATGGTTTTATTTGATGATTGCTAAATATCTATGTGATAATAGTTTAAATAACAGCTGAGTTCGAGAATAGAAATTAAACATATATTAGAAAGGGAAGGGTAGAAATATATATCACCATAGGATCGTGAGAGACGCTGCATAATTATATAGAAGTATATGTATTAATTTACTATTTATATATTAAATGTCAATAGGTCTTGATAGTAACATAAGTTGAGGAGATCAGTGGAAAGGAAAAGAGCAGATAAGGACTAAGCTTAGAGTTTAGGTAGCAATTTATCTCATTACACTAAATTGCATGTATCATTTTATAATATCTGTTGCATTTAGTTGGTAAGTTTTTATTCCTCAGTTGGAGTACTCCAGGGTTTAGGGGTTGGTCGCCTCTTTTCCTAACCAGTTTTGTTATAACGGGATAGTTATAACGAGAAGTCCTGCAGGTAGAACCTCCGCTAGTTAACGAAGATATCGTTATTAGTGGTTGGTAAGTGCAGATCACACGCAGAATAATAGAATAATAGGAATATGACTATCATCATTTGTGCATATTTATGAAATGTATACATGACAATGAATGCATGAAATTTAAAGTGAATGACATAAACTGCGTTAAATTGCTGTTTCAGAAAAGTTGGGAGATAGTAAGATGGTTGAGATAAGGCAGGAGTACTGGAAGAAGATTGGATGAAGGAATTAAAATTATAGTTTGAAAAGTAAGGTTATCTGTATATGATGTAATTTTAAATTATTAAGTTAGTAATAGAAAGCATAGAAAATAGAATTGTATAAAATTATAAAGGGATTTAAATTTCCTAAGTATTATGAATTAAAAATAGATACCCTAAAAGGGTTAGTGTACTTTTAATTATTTTATTAACCGTTTTATTTTATAAAGAATTTTAAATTGTTCCAATTTGTCTGAAAAGTCCATTCCAATTGACAGAATGTTGGTTTAATGTTTTAAAGGAAAAAGTTTTAAATTTTCAGTAATTTTAGACTTCAGATATTAAAAAATGGTTATAATTCAGTTAAAATTACTATAATATAATAAAAAATTTTAGATGTTACACGCTCCACTTATATGAGTTCGTACTTTTTCAAAAGGAAAAACGATATACATTAATAGCAAAAATGAAGAATAGATCAACCATTTCAACATTGAATTTGATAGAGATTGGGGAACAAATCTGATAAGATAGTCTTGATTTTTGTTCCCTTCGGCGTATCTTTGCATAATATACTCCTTTAATTTTATTTCTAATACATAATAAAAAATATATTTTTGATACTATATATTTATAAGCCACATCATTAAATATTTATATGATTGTACAATTTTATCATTCATTTAGCATTAGGGGGACTTTGTATCTTAAAGATAATGTCAAAAAGTTGTTAAATTTTAATGCAAAATTAATGAGAGTTAAGTTTTTTCAATGGTCTTGTTTGGCTGGACTTTTCCCCCCCAAATAAGTCCTTATTTTCCATCAAAAGGACTTATTATGAAAAAAATATCAATTTGATGTATTTGGTTGGACTTATAAAAATAAGTTGTTATAGAAAAAATAAGAACTTATGAAGGAAATAAGCACAAGTTGAAAAAAGTGACTTATTTTTAAAAATAAGAACTTATTTGGGTGGAGCCCACAAATTCTGACTTATTTTTCATCTTAACCTTACTTTTCAAGAAGTCCATTCAAACATGTTTAAAAGTTCAATTGACTTATAAGTCATTTTTTTAACAGCTCATCCAAACATAAAAGTTATTACACAATCTGACTTATTTTCAAACTGACTTATAAATAAGTCATCTTTCCAGAAGGCCATCCAAACACACCCATTGTTCTGTTAAACATAATGCACACAATTATATCAATTTATTAGTAATATTATTCAAATAAAAAATTTAAAAGGTTTTTCTATCTAAATTATTATTTAGTATTTATAATATATGAACAGATGATTGGTTTAAATAAAATTTTAAGATATGTTAAACAAAAGTTATCTCTTTAGATTGATTGAGAAAGTTATGGGTATTATCAACGAATTTGACCAAAGGAACCATTCCTTTGTGATTGAATAGGCTTGGCTACTTTTTGGGTTGCGGCCCCTATTTTACTTTTTTTTTTTCATTTCTTATTTCTTTTTTTGATCAAACACTGTTATCAATTGAGCATCTGATTTTAATTTTTCATGTCATTTGTTTATTTTCTATCTAGTTTTTTATATTAGCGATATTGTGTGATGTTTCCTCAAATCTTGAGACATCACGGGCAACACCTATATAGATTAACAAATACAGTATTGGAAAAATAATATGAGAGGATACAGATAAAGGAGAGAAAAACAAAAACAAAAATTCTGGCCCCAAGTTTACACTAGCAAAATTATTTTGAGATCCAAAAGAAATGAAAATAATCATTAAGAATTCCACAATCAATAAGTAGCATATAAATTCTGCCGCCAAAACTCATCATTGTATAATGCTCATTTGTTGTGAGTTATTTTTCATGATTTCATTCCTCTTTTAGAACCATAAGTAATTTTTCCATTCCCCTGTTGCCATCCTGTATATGTTAATATGAGTAAATTACTACCTATTTATCCTTCATATAAAATGTACTTAATCTTTTGGTTGATTAAGAAAATTAATTATGTTAAAAATGTGTTGGTTTTTTTAAATACTATTTGAAATTATTTGCACTGAAACACGATCGTTTGATACATACTTTAATTGTGTGAGACTGGAGATACATACTTTAATTAACTTATGCAATTACTGGAGATATTTTTCTTTCTTTGAAAAAGACAATTATAGACAAAGTAAACTAGCTAGTGTCTTACATTAATACCGAAATCAACCACCAATTAACTCTTACATTAGGAACAACGTGAGACACGGCCTTATCTGTATTTTGTGTACTACACCTACGTCTTGTTGACACTTGGAACAAAATGTGTTGATGATGTCATTGACTATATTGTAGGGTGGGTCGTGTACTAAATGGATTTGCATGTATGAAGTGCAAAACGGACACATGTACCTCGTATGTTGCCTGGCTCGTACAGTTTATAATAGAGTAATTTAAAACTTGTGTGTGTGTGTGTGTGTGTGTGTGTGTGTGTGAAGATAAGATCATGAAATATGAACACTTGGAAACTTTTGTGTGTGTGTGTGTGAAGGTAAGATCATGAAATATGAACACTTGGAAACTTTTGCTCAACATTTAATTCAGTTTCTCAACAAACACCCTAGTTATCTTCCCTCTATTTCTTTACTATAAAATTTCTCTATCCCTTCATAAATAAATATAAGATCTATTTTAAGGATATATATTTGTTTCTAAATATAATACGTCTATTTTTTCTCACATTTTCTTTAAATTATCTCTATTAATATTCCTTAATAATAAACAAGTAAAAGAGGGATAGTAGGAATTAAGGAATGTGGTTAGGGTATTTTAGTAATATTATGTTATTTTAACTAATTTAATTAACACCTTTAATTTAATCAAATTTGGTAAATATATATTATATTTAGAAAAAAAAGTTGGTAATATTATAAAAGTATATGTCGAGAGTTGCAATTCACAATTTTCTTTATATATCCCTTATCGAAGATGAGATTTTAGTGTACATATGTTGATGAGAAGTATACGTGTGTGAA
Source organism: Mimosa bimucronata (assembly GCA_037074515.1). Classification (NCBI taxonomy): domain Eukaryota; kingdom Viridiplantae; phylum Streptophyta; class Magnoliopsida; order Fabales; family Fabaceae; genus Mimosa; species Mimosa bimucronata. The sequence goes on from CM073443.1 coordinate 2,495,570, forward strand.
TGTAATCAAGCGTTGGTTACGAAATCTATAGGAAAAAATATTTTTATACTTGACCTATAACTACTTGTTTATCTTGTGTACTACAAAATAGATTGAAGCCGGCCGCTTCCAATTTTAAAAATCTATCACTCTTGATAATATTGTCCCTAATTTGATCAGAGACTTGGTTCTCCTTATATTAAAAGTAGAAATCCTTGTTAGGAATAAAAGCTGAAGTCAAATTGGAAAAATGCAATCATATATTACATATTGCATTTGAAATAGTTTATAAAAGGATCTAATCTTAATGATTTTGGTTGTAAAAAGGTCTGATGAGATAGTTTTCAACTCCGTTCATCATTAATAAAACTATTCAAATAAACAAGTGAAAGAAGTTTGCCTTATAACAAGAATACTGAACTGTGTATGCGGCAGCGGCATAGTTCAATTAATAATTATTTCTGAACTGTGTACAAGGATCTATCTCTGCTCCCACTTTTACACGTACAAATTAAATACCTCTTCTTATCCTAAACATTAGAGCTATTTAAAGTTTATTTTGGTCATAAATAAAAATAACTTTTTCATTTTATTCATAGATTTATCATTTTCCTCCAAATTTTCTAAACTGATATATAATATAATGATAATAAAAGATTTATAGAAATATCTTGTATCATATGTTATAATTACATAGTTCATTAATCTTCATTAATTTCTATAAATTAGTCAACTGAACCTTATATTAAGAACTAGAGGTAGTATATGAGAAAAATTTTCCCTCATAAAAATGCAAAAGTGATTATTTTAAGAGGTGGCATACACCTACTACAATGGTTAAGAAAGTAATTTTCAATTACTTTTTTCAGTTTATCCTTATTATTAATTGAAGATTAAAATTAAGAAAATTAAATCACATCATTCAAAGGGGGCAAAGTGGGAAAAAAGCTATCAATTTATAACAAATTTAATAACATGACTACTGGCTACCATCTCTTAAACCATGAAAATTAGTATACCATATAATAAGAACTAGAGGAAGTAGGAACAAAAAAACGACCTAATGCCGAAATGATATCATCATCTTATTATGAACTTATGCATAATCCAAACTAATTAAGATTTATATGCAACTTAATATTACCTCATTTTGCTTCCTTAATTTTTCAAAATAAATTCAATTGTCTCCTGTATTAAACACGTTAGTATCTATTGCTAGTATGATTCATCAAATGTTTAAATACTGCATGAACATAAAGCAGTGGAACTCATTCCAAAGCACCAGAGAGTTTGAAGGGATTAAAAAGAATTTTCTTATTGACTATATACAAGAAAGCAAGCATTTTAACATCACTAATTACATTTTATGCTTCAGACATCGCCTTATTTGTATCTTCTGTACTAAATTTTGAAGGAATGGGATCCAAGTTCCTCCCACAAAAATAAAATCATACTTCAACAAAAATCTATGTTTCATTAACATTATTAGCTGCCACATTGATAGCAAATTCATCCACAGCTTCCATATTCTTAACACGCTCAAGAATCCCAGTGAGTTCTCTATGAACATAACTAAACCGTTCCTTGGAGATTAATGATTCTGTCAGCAGAGTGGCAGCCAAAGAATGAAAGGCTTCAGCACACTCATCACTGCGCTGAGGATTCTGTTCATCAAAAGAAGCCAACAAACTTTCTCGTCGCCACCGAGGGAGAAAATATTTCATAGGTAGTTGGAAGTAGTTCTTCATTGTCAGTACGCGAATCGAATGCCGGCACAATATTCCCGAATGTTCAAATTCCTTGCAGGAACATTGAATTTGTTCGTCAGCCGGTTCCCACATTACGAGGCGCTCCTCATCCATCTTCTTGTAGTGCTGAACAAGGTAGGATCCATTGGTCAGTTCTGTTGTTGCAAATTGCATGGAAAGCACAGTTTCATTTTGGAACACATTGAAAGCATAAGGTGTGAGTATACTCCTTGCATGTTCTTCAATAGGCATGCATGTCTTAACACACATGTAATGCAACCCTTCTCTTCCCAACATTGATGAGGTAGCAACAATTCCTACCTGCAAATTTCCCAGGAACAGAATATATATATTATATATCAACAATCTTTAAAACAGCTATGATTTAGAGAACCAAACATAAGAGTGATCAATCTTACCTGCTCAAAAAATCCTTGTAGGCATGTTTGTGAATCCAAAACTCTTTTTACGGCTGAATCCAAAGATTGTGAAAACTCGGCTGTTAACGAACGAGCTACGAAATAACTCTTAACATAGCAGAGTGGCCAAGATGCTCGAAGCGAGGATAGCAATGATATATGCTTGTCAGAAAGAAGTCCAAATCGAGCCACGAAAAGATCCCACTGATGCTCAAAATTTTCTATGCTCTCCAGGTGACATAATATATTGAATTCTAACCTAAAATCCGTATATTGTAGTCCCAGGGGTATAGAGAACCAGTTTGATATTTTTGATAGAATATGCCAAGTGCATATAACATGTTTAGTTTCAGACAACTCCTTGGAAATAGCATCTCCCAAAGTTGGATCTATGTCGGTTATAATTGTTTGTGGGTGTCTACCTCTCATAAATCGTACAAATGTCTGTTCAAAGAAAAAATTTGTGAGAAAAAAGAAATCATTTGAAGTTCAAGCAACTGAAGAACAAGAACTGTATCAATATACCTGTAAAGCCCAGGAAAATGAACAAGTACTTTCATCTTGTAACAATACCAACCCAAATATTATCGCATTTCCATTATTATCAACGCCAAACCACACCCCAAGTAGTACTCCATATGTAACAGAACGATATGTTGTGTCCAGAGTAACTACATCACCAAAAACAGAATATGCCCGGATAGATTCACCATATGACCAAGCTATATTTTCAACTTTCCCATTTTCATCAGCAGTATAATCAAAAATAAAATTGGGATCTTTGTCAATCATTGCCTTGCAAGTCTCCACAAGTTCATGCATATCATTCTCTCTTTTTTCAGTCAGCAAAGCATCGTTCTCTTGAACTGCTTTCTTACAAGTCCGAACAAAATTCCTAACATCCTTTTCTATGAAAGGCAACTGTCCAGGCTGAACTCCCTTTTCAAGCTCTAACACCTTCACAATACGGTTCACAGGGAATCCAGCTTTGGACAGAAGAAGTATGCGTTCCTGATCATCCTCTTGTATTTTACGGTATGCTGGTAGAAGTCGTACTTGGTCATCTTCCAATAACTCATGGTTATGAACATTACTAAATTGTGACACAGACCATTGAGCAACACCATCAACCATTTCCTTAGTCAAGTATAATTTTGCATCACATCCACATCGTACAGATTTTCGCTCTCTGTGATGCTCCACATTGGCCTTTTTCCTTGGTTGATTGAACCCCGATCGGTAGCAAACAAAATCTCTTCTATATATTCCTAGATGTTGGCTTTCTGTTGAGCGAGCTTTTCTGATTGAAAACCCATTCTTCCGGGCAAAATTGCTATAGTATTCAAATGCATCATCATCGCTTTTGAATATTTGTCCTACATAAGGAGTGAAGACAGCTTCTGATGATGATGAAGGCACTGTCTCAATCTTTGTGACCTGAGATCTTACAGATATCTGATCATCTCCATCATACTTGATAAAACACTTCCAATCTCCACATGGACACTGTTGGCGCTGAATCCATATGGTATTCGATGGTTTCATTCCTATTTATTAGATAAACCAGAAATAGTACTTACCACAAGTTACAAACTCTTGTTCTCTGCTTCACTGCACAAGAAACCAGATAAAGGGAATATGTCCATTAAACAAAGCCAAAGGCACAAAAAAGGCTCAAGATTTATTATCAGTTAGGATGGAAACAAAAGCAAACATCGGCAATCATTCAGTTCCTCTTGCAAAGCTTAGCTCTAACTTATTGGGTAGATTACATTTTACTCTCATTTGGTTTGGCTCAAAAGAATAATTTTCTTGCTGTCCTTGAAGTGAGCAAGTATAAACCCCTATGATCTATCTAGTTACCAATTAGGTACCCACGGTATTTTTCATCCAATAGCAGATAATCGTGTGAAAGTCACCTACAAAACATTTATCGTTTATATTAGTAGATTTGCCATTCAAGTTCCCCTTTGATTTTTTATTAGTCATTCAAGCCCCTTAAATTATTAAATAATTCAACATAAACAATAGAAAATAAGAAAAGTAAAAAAATGTGTATATGTGAATTAATAACTATTGCTTAAACCATTACTTATGAGGAATATATAATTATATACGTAAGATCACTTATATCTATGTATGATATAAAAAAATCTAATAAGATGCATTATTCATATTTGAATATCTAATATTCAAGGCATTTGTGCATTGCAGTATGCAGAGCAGACTGTACCAGATATGTGTTGCATACCAGAAAAAAAATTGATTAAACTCACTTCAGCATATCTCTCCCTTCTGCACTTCAGCATTTTACCATCTGCTTGTCTCTGTAAAATAGAGTAGATCGCAGTCATGTTATGCCTCAATCGATTGTTAGAATATTACTGAAACTAGCAGTCAAGCTAATCTTAGTACGTTCAACACTAGACAAGAAGTAGATAAAGCTTGAGAAATTATCCACTACTTTCACTATTAAACATGCAAACTACACTTGATGTATTCTGTGTAAAACCAAACGCTGAACGTGTGGAGTAGCAAACTCATATACAGGCTAAAAACATCACAGATGATTTATCGAAGAAATAGATCTGTTTTTGCCGTTCATCAATTTAACAAGGAACAAGATTGGACTGGTCAGGATATTTTGCTATAAAAACCACATATCAACAATTACATGCAATTGCCTATGTTAGACTATTAAAGCAATAAGAACCAACATTTCAACTTCCTTTTAATAAAGGAAGTAACATGATAAATTTATCATATCCATCATCTTTTCATTTTTAGCCCACTAGACATTGCAAATATAATTTAAAAAAACACTAAAATTTTCAAAGTAATCACATCAACTATTGAAAAGAAAAACAATAGAAAGGTTCAGAATTCAACAGTTAGTTATAAACCTACAATAGAGGACACAGATCAAAAAACAAATTAAAACATCACAGAATGTAGTCACACAGTGATGAATTTGAGAAAGTACTCTTGCATCTTATTTGTCTAGCACAAAAAATCCACAATCTCTGGCTGATTTATAATTCGTATAAAATTTCAAAGAGGGAAATATCGATACCATGCCAAAACGATGCAAACTACAATACTAGACAAATGACAAAATGTTAGAATTTTTAACATCTTTTGAGAAAGATCAGCAGTATTTCCGAGCTCTATTACATATTTGCATGACAGCCAGGGAGTCCAATTTAAACCACATTGCATGACCATATCAAATTAACTGACGGTATAGACACTACCTGACTTGTTTACCCATTAAACTCTTTAAATCAGAAGTTAAGGAATAGAAAATACTAATGTACGCCCATCTATTTAACCTATTGTGATGTCAAACCAACCAAACTGCAGAACAAAACATTCATATAAATGACAAACACAACTGATTTGTCTGCTCGTATGCCCAAAATATATGGCCCATCTACTCTCACCATGTCTCACTTTTTCAATACTATATTTCTCTTTTTCTTGCATGCGAGGTAAATTAACATAAACCAGTAATATAAGTTGAGCACGCCAACCAAGCTCACCCTGTGCCATTTGAAAGAAGAGTCTTGGGAAATATTTCGGTATTTGTAACCCAGACATATATGTAGAATCATTCACCAATAATCCCCACAAGAACAGATGCCACCCTCAAAATGGTGAAATCTGTTTGAATCTCGTAAAATAATCTGTCGATTAACAATCCTTGATATGTATTTGAAAGCAGTGTGGCAGTCACCACAAACACGGAGATTTTTCATTATCCTAATTGGTAGTTCAGATTGCCGGGTAAGAACAAAAGCAACCGCTAATTTTTCACTATGATAGCTCAAGATTTCTTCTTTGCTTTCAGGGTCAAGATCAAACAGTGCATATTTGGTTTCAGGTACATAACCAGCATCCCGCATTTTCCTAGTCAGTTCCTTGAGTTTTTCATAAATTTTTTCTTTATCTGGGTGTTTTTTATCTCCAGCCACAAATACATGAACACCATCCTTCATGGTGACCCAACTACACCCTGCTTCTTTCTTCACTGATGCCTTTCGCATTGCCATCCTAGCATCTGCCACAGCTTCCCACTTCCCACCGGCAGCATGCATGTTAGAAAGAAGCACATAGTTCACAGCATTGTGTGGCTCCATCTCCATAAGCATCTTGGCAGCTCTCTGACCTAGTTCTGTATTGCGGCCACTACTTCGGCAACATGCCCCTAAAACTGTTCTCCAAATGAGGACATTAGGATCCACTGGCATGGTATTAATCAAGTTCTCTATCTTATTAACATCACCAGCTCGCCCAAAGAGATCAACCATACAAGAGAAATGCTCAATTCGAGGGGTTAATCCATATACTTCACTCATAGATTTGAAGTGCTCAAACCCTTCATCGACTAAGCCAACATGACTACAAGCTGACAAGACCCCAACAAAGGTCACATGATCTGGTGATTGGCCGAGCTCTTTCATTTGTGAAAAAAGCTTCAAAGCTCTTTCTCCAAATCCATGGCGTGCATAGCCTGATATCATTGAATTCCAAGTATATATGTTCCTCAAAGGCATCAATTCAAAGAATCTTGAAGCATAATCTATCTTTCCGCATTTGGCATACATGTCAACTAATGCACTACCAACAACAATGTCAAATTCTAAACACGCCCTTATGGCAGATGCATGAACTTCCATACCCCGCTCTAAGGTTGCAACTGAGGCACAAGCACTAAGAACAGTAGCAAGAGTGAAACCATCCAATCTTTGGCCCCTTTGCATCATAAACCATACCAAATCCATGGCCTTGTCCAGAATGTCATTGTGTATGTATCCAGAAATCATGGAATTCCAGCTGACGTCATCTCTTCTATCTGACATTCTACTAAAGATCTTCTCACAGTCATCCATCTGACCACACTTTCCATAGCAAGCTAGAAGAGCATTCTCAATAGCATTGTCATTAGCGACAGAGCATTTTAAGATCATAGCATGAATTTGATGGCTCAATCCAAGGAGTGAAAGAGAAGAAACTGCTGCTAGAACACTTATAAACGTCACTCTATTAAGCCTCCACCCAGTTTGCATCATCTCCTGGAAACAGTTTATGGCTTGTACAACTGTTGTCTCTGAGGTTGCTAGTGCTCCAATCAAAGAATTCCAAGAGACTTGATCATACTCTGGCATCAGAAAGAAAATTTTCAGACAGGCCTTGAGATTACCAGTTTCACCATATAATGCAAGAAGTGCATTTGAAACCGAAACATCTGAATCAAGCCCCCATTTGAGCCCTTCACCATGTATTTGTTGTCCTAACATGATCCAACCCAAGCTTGCACATGAGCTCAAAGAACTAATAACTGAGAAATTAGATGGCATCAACCCAGTTCTTCTCATTGCATGGAAACTGGAAACTGCTTCTTCAAATCGCTCATTTTGGTCAAGGCCAGAGATAATAGAATTCCATGAGACAACATCTTTATCAGCCATGAGATAGAAAACAGAGAGGGCATAACCAATAGAACCACATTTTGCATACATATTGACAAGTGCATTACCAATTGAAACAGTGCCATCAACCAAGGCACTTCGAATCAGGTGAGCATGAAGCTCTTTACCCTTTACCTTCCCTTCCTTCAAATTGGAAAATTCAGGAAAAGCACTTAAAAGAACCACAAAAGAATCAATGTTTATTTCAACTAAATCTTTCATCTCCCTGAATACCTCAGCTGCTTCTTCACCCTGGTTTTGCTTCACCAATCCAACCATCAACCCATTCATGGACACTGCATTTCTCTCAGACATCTGCTTAAAAATCATTTTTGCATAATCTATCATCCCAAACCTTGCAAACCCACTGACCAGTGCACTACCAACATACAAATCTTGTAAGAATCCAGATTTCTCAATCCTGGCTAGTATCTGTGCAAGCAAACTTAATCCACAGTCAGCCGGAGTGTATGCAGCAGTTAGTAAACTACCAAAAGTATATTCATTAGGACTCAATGTGATAGCTTCCTTCTGCATGCTTGAAAAGAGTTCAAAGGCAGAAACTGCATCTCCCCTATAACAATATACTGAAATGATAGAATTCCATGCTACAGAATTTTTAATTTGTATTTCATCAAAAACGCGACGAGCATCATCAATTGAACCCAAACAATTTGCATACATGGACATCAGCACATTAGACAGAAACATGTCTGATGCATATCGTGATTTGGAAATTAACCCATGAATCTGCATTCCAAGTGAAAGCTTACTTGGACCACACTTTTGGCAAGCTCGAAGAACACTACCAATGGCATAGTGGTTTGGAAACTGGTTTGCACAAATCATACCTTTGAATAATCTGCATGCCTCATCAGGTTTGCCGTTTTGAGTAAAGCCTGTAATTAAGCAAGCCCAAGAAACATGGTTCTTTTGTGGCATTTCATTAAACAACTTCTGTGCAGAAACTAATTTACCAACTCCAACATAAATGTTAATTAGGATGTTAGACAAGAAAATGTCATCGGTGAACCCAGTTTTGTAGATCTGCAAATGAAGTTGATGGGCATCTTTCAAGGAACATGAATTTCTATAATGATGGGCAAGTAACTCATAATTTTCCAAACTTAAAGGAGAAATACAAGATGAAGCGTGTGAAAGTTGGAGCTGGTTCTGTGATAAGTGAGGACATGATAGAATATGGCGGTGGCTTGGGTGTTGATGATTGAAGGGGAGAGGGTTATCTGATGGAAGGATAGGCAATACAGCAGGTGAATGCAGAGGCAGAGCATGTCTTGATTTGTGGAAGAGTCGTCTGCAGCAGAGGGGATATCGGGGTCCGACAAAGCATAGCATGGCTAGAACCTTGGCTCATGCTTTTAACATTTCTACTGTAGCACGTTCATCTTCATATTCAACTAGCACCAAATGATCACTATTGGCCATATTGGATCTGTGAACAAGATTGTGCCAGTGAAAAGACGCATTAGGATAGCTATGATAACAGCCAATCATAAGTTGCACATTCGGGAAGGAGCTTATCATGATTATAGTTTCCATCAGGCTGATTGGCCCCTCCATCTGAACTTTATAAAGATGTAACTTGTACATGTAAGCAAACAAAAGAAACTGAAACAATGACAGCTAAGCACAGTGGATAAAAGGAGAGGAGACTTGATTGAATAGGTATTCTACCCCTCCACACACCTTCAGCCCCCAAAAAAAAAAAACATATGCGGACTTTATTTCTGTGTGTTTTTCAATTTCAGCCTCCCTCAGGACTGAATCCTTGGTATGCACTTGGTTATGCCTACAGGATTCTTCATTTTATCCTTTAAATAACTCTTTACTGTCTAGGTATATTTGGAAATGCAAGTCATGCAGCCTAAAATCACACTTCTGCTAAAAACATAGAAAATTAATCAGGCATATAATTATTATGTCACAAATGAATATGAATGGTGGCGGAAAAGGAAAACTTAATGAAACAACCGTCAAACAAAATCCATTTTAGTATCCACTAAAACCAAAGGTTCCGAACTATATAGAATTACAAAAACAACTACAGATAATACACATGTATCTGCATAAACTGATGACCCGGAGTCCTTTTGAAAAACTAATAGTACTATGAATTACCAAAACAATTCATAGGCCCACAAAATATAGGAATGCTCAAAAGCAGTGATACATCATTGACACACATTTTGGCGTGGGGGCAATCATAGTTCTGCAAGAAACATAGCACAAGGTAGCTCTAGATATTACTAACGTAACTGCACGACAACAAAGATGAAGCTGCAATATCTTATCTTCATAGCCCTTATAAGGTGAAGTTCACGGAAAATAAATTATTAGAGGAAGAAAATAATTGCTAGGCTGCACCAGAAAAGAAGACAAAATAGAAAATTTGCAATGCAACAAGGAAGTACCGGAACAGTAAACGTCATAAACACACATATTGACTCTGTTTCTCCACTTTCTAACAATGTTGTACTTCACAGAACCTGCAAGGGTGATAGGCAGTAAAATGAAAGTCAAAAAAAAAAAAAAAAAAAAGAATTAAAATACAAGAATCAGTGCCCCAAGATCAATAAAGCTAAAAAGCTTACGCAAAGTCTGAATCTTTGTGAGACCCATTACGAGATAGGAATGGCTCATTGGAGGGATAAGCAACCCTTAAATTACAGCAGACAAATGGATTATCATGATTAACAAAATTTTGTTGGTTGTTAGGTGCAGAAGAAGCAAAAAGAAAAGCGGGTTCAGATGCAGGTCAAAGGCTCAGACCCCAGAAATGATTACTTCATATATATAAACTTGAAGGTTGATGAGTGTAATTATTATGTGCGCGAATGGGAGAGTTTAAGGGAGACAATGAAAAGAGAAAGAAATCATGTGAATAGAGAAAGAAATCAGGGACAAAGAAGACGTTAAGGAAGAGAGTGATGAATGCTGAGAATGAGAGGAACTGTTCTGTTCTGGTTCTTCAATGGGGAAAGGGAAAATAGGATGAGAACAAAATAGAGACTTGGAGTTGGAACAGTTAAACTCAGGCCTGAATGAGATCAAGGCCCAAAAATATCAGATTTTATGTCTCATTTTTTTTTTTCCTTGGGCCATGAGTCTCCTCTCATGAATTATGGACAATATTAAGAGAGGAGACTTATTTTCTTTTTCTTTAAAGTTTATTAGCAATCGACTAATCTAAATTCAAAGGACATGAGTGCTGATCACATAGGCAATCTTATCCCCTCTCTAAATGAGAGCACTTCCCGGGATTCAAACAAATGTTAGCATCCTTATTGGGACAAACCTATTTACCAGCTCGACCAACTACTTGTTATTAACTAAATGAGACTTATTGAGTTACTTATAATTCTAAATATAAGACATATTATTATTTTTTGTCAATGTTTAACTGAATTGTTCTTATTAAAACTCCCTTAATGATAATATGGAGAAGATTAAGGAAGGTAGTTAAAAGTGTTTTAGAAAAAAAAATCATATCAACTCATGTAACAAACATCCTTACTGTAACTAAATTAAGTGAATATGTCCTACAATGTAGGGTTGTAGTAATAAACTAAATAATTTTTTTTGGAAAAAGCCTCAATAACTAATTAATTTGTAGGTATTAAAAAAATAGTTTAGACATTTTGATAAAGAAATGTAGGATACTTTCATAATAAAAATTCTCTTAATTGCATTACTCCATTTCTAAAGTTAAGGATAATAAACTATGATGGTTGTTGAGTTATGGAAAAATATTAGTTAAGGACACTAAACTTTAACAAGCCCACATTTACATTGCTCCCATAAGGCTAAAAAAAGGGATAAAGTGTTGAACCAGTCGAGACACTGGTTTAAGCGTTAAGGGTTAGACCGTAGGTTAACTTGAGGTTAAACTGGTCATATTTAAATAATAAAAGTCAATCGTTCCCATTTTATTTTGTTAGCTTTTTATATTTTATGAAAATTCATTTGTTAAATCTTCTATATTCATATTGAACATTTCGTTTAAAATTATTATACATGTGGATACTAAATATTATTTTGTTTAAAACATATTGTTTGAGCTTAATTAAATATTAATGATATAATATAATTGGGCTTAAATGAATTATTATTTTTATTGCGTAAATGTTTTCTATACAATATGTTGGGTAAATTTATGCAAATTAATAGAACTTATCGGGGAGTTGGTCTTGATCTTAAATATAAGATTTAATTCTAATTTTCATCAAATTTTTCTCAAATTATCTCTATTGGTACTCCTATAATAATAATAATCAAATAAGAGATTTAGTGAAATAAGGGAAGATGAATGCGTTGTTTCAGAAAAAAAAATAACATTCTAGCTAACATAAATAACATTCTTAATTTAATCAAAGTAATTAAATATATCATATATTTAGAACTAGAAGTAGTATAACCTAAAATTTTAGGGTGACTGTGATTGTATTGTTTAAAGTAATGAGAGGCCAAGCCCATAATAGAACTCAACCTAAAGTCCTAACCTTAGTTACTTACTCCACTCTTTTCTCTTTTTCATCATGCTGCGGCATGCTTGCGTCCTCCTTTCCTTAGGAATGTCTTGTATCTCTGTCTTTCCATTTTTTTTTTTGCGTAGAGTATTAGATATCCTAGACCTACCTCATTTTAACTCGAATGATTTATCAAGGTCAAGACTAATCCGAATCAATTCAGGCAGGATCACAAGGGCGGCAAATTTTTTTCCACCAAATATTTAGCACTACTATGTTCCCAGAGCTTGAACTCAAAATTTCTGGTTAAGTTGGTACAATATCTTACCAGTTGAACTAAGTGCTTGGTGGTGGTTCTTTGTTTTTTCTTCTTCCTACCATTTACCTCTTCTTTTCCTTTTCACAGCCACCTGGTCTCCAACTTTCCTTCCATTTCGTGCATTTGGAAATTTTTTTTCAATGTGAATCATCCAACCCGCTTGACCTAGCGGTTTTCTAAGTTTTCCCGGTTCACAACGATTCATTCCGGTCCAAAATGTTCCCGATCTAAAAGGCGGACCGGACCGGACTGGACGGAGTGCCACGTGGAGGTGGTGGGGCCACATATTATTTTGGATAAGGCAAGCATCCAAAAATCAAGCTATCAGTGGCCGCATATCCAAAGCAGGCTCATACATGATAGAAATTAGACATGAGGGGTCATGGCTCTCTGGAACACAAAAAGTCACAAGAAATGGCTGCCAAACTAGCTCTCTCTTCTTCCCCCACCTTCAAGTCTCCATTTTTACCAAACCCTTCTTCTTCTTTTCCTTCTCTGTTCAACCCCTCCTTCACTCTTCCCAGAACAAGGCCTCTTCGTTTCAAACTTCATGCCAGACTCGGTATCTTCTTCTTCTTTTTGACTTTTTCTCTGTTTCTACTTTCTATTTTTAATTCTCCTTTTGTTGAACCCATTGGAGCCCACATGGTTGTTCTTGCTTTGAAAATCTGTTCTTGCTGCTTAGGTGGTGGTGAGGATTCAGAAACCAAGAAGGTGGGAAAGAAGAAATTTATCACCCGAGACGAAGAACCCCAACAGTAAGATTTCCCACTTCCCTCAATCTCTCAACTACTCGTTCCTACTAAATGTAGGACATATTTACTTGATTTGATTAGATTAAGAGTAATCATTTTCTTTATCTCCCTCCTATTTCCTATCACTTGATTATTGCTTGTTGAGAGAATATTAATTTGGTGCAGATGAGTATTTTCTTTTTTCCGGGTTATATAATTCTCAGGACTCAAAACTGATTCATTTTAAAAATATGCTTTTGTGTTACTGTTAGGTACTGGCAAACAGCAGGTGAAAGGGAAGGAGAGAATCCTATGAAGACCCCTCTCCCTTACATTATCATATTTGGTATGTCAACTCCTTTTGTAATCTTAGCCATTGCTTTTGCTAATGGTTGGATCAAGGTACCTGTAAGATGAGAAAGCTGAGAGACAATACTTCATTGTCTGACCCTTGAATGTTCTGCGGAGCTTATGCATTTAGTGCTCTTTCTTATTGTATGGATAATATGTTATGTATCAATTTGATGAACAGAGTTTTCTGTCCAACCATTATCAACGTACGCTAGAGAATGCTATTATTGTTACACTATCACACTCCCTTTCTTTCTCCCTTCCTCATCCTCCTTCCTCTATAGCTACTCACTCCCCTGCAGGAAAGTTTCGATCTTGTCACCGAACAAGCGAAAATCGACCCATCAACGGAAGACACTGAAAATTGTCAAGAAAAAACACAGGCATGAAAGCTGTGGAGGATGAGGAAGGTTGCAAGGGAGAGAGAAGGGGAGTGTGACGGTGTTAGGAAAAGAGAAAGCTGAAGTTATCAAGGGGTGCTGATTAAGTGGATTCTGCTTCAATTGTTGTTAGTTTATTTTGGTTCAGTTCAATATACTTTTCATTTTCTATTAACTTTTTAATGGGCTTCACTTAAAGATAATATTAAAGAGAGTATTTTGGAGGACTGAAATAAGGTGTTCAAGTACCAGAAAAATATTTATATCTTCCGAAGACCATAATAACAATACTCCATCAAAATCTCAGGCTGAATCAGTATAAAAAAAATGATCAAAACAGAAATACATCAATAGTAGCTAATAGATGCCACAGAATTGCTTAGTGAATCTACATCAGAGCTATATGAATAACGGTACTCTATTAGCAGCCAGATTGAGAAATATATAATATTTTGTCTCTCCACTTTCTGCAGAACTAATTCATAAGCCCAACAAAAATATTATCATCATCACTTTAAACTGGACAAGTCCTACAACCAGTAACAGATGAAAACCGTGCATGTTTGATCATCATCACCATCATCTTTCTCTTCTCAGGGACTTGTATAGTAGGGTAGTGAAATATTTGAGTTGAAACTTAGAAGTTGATCTGAGGGCAACAGATGGTTCCCCTTCAGTTTTGTGAATGTAGAGATGATTCAGTTCAAGATGAGTAGGTCTTGGGAATAATCTCTGATGGCTATCAGTGGATGATGAAGGCTCATCTCTTACAGTCACTGGCAATTGGTGTGGTAATTCTGGTGGAGGCTTGTGGAATTCTTCGTCGCTTAACATTATGTTGTCGTAGCTCCATGTTGGCGATGGAGGAGATTCGAAATCTGATGATTTCGCAAGATTTTCCGGAATATAATCCTGCAAAACATGATTTTTTTTTTTCCATGAGCTAAGTTAGGATGCTATTCTGCAGAAACAAAAGATGAAGGATGTTAAAATTCTAATCGCTTAACCAAAATGTAATCTTTCTGGGGATTGAGGTACTGAATTCTGAGAAAACTTGCGCTGTAGAGAGAAAAATAACTGATATGGAATCCAGTCAATCCATATTAAGATAATTGGTTTGGAATCCTCATTCAACAAGTGGGGTCTACGAATTGAGTAAATAGAAGCAACTAATGCACCACCAAGGCGTAATGCCATAAAATTACAGAGGCTTCTGAGACGTTAGACATGAAAGGAAACAATGCGGGTGATCAAATGTCGTTTATATCCAGTGATTTTAGATGAAAGAAGGGATAAATACCAATTTTGCCTCGAAAGTATCTGCTTGGTAGCGATTTTGCTCCGAAAGTTTTTTCGGGACCAATTTCACCCAGGAAGTATGAAAAATGTAGCAAACCCTGAACCAACGGAGCTATTACCTAATGCCATGTCATGGTCTACGTCAGGATGAAGATAAACCATTTCACCTTGAAAGTTTTTTGGGATGCAATTTCGCCCTGGAAGTTTAAAAACTTCCGGGGTAAAATTGCTTCTCAAGGAAAATTTTCAGGACAAAAATAGTTTATCTTCGTCTTGATGTGGACCATGATGTGGCGTCCGTAAATAGCTTCGTTAGGTCAAGGCGACATTGCTAGTTTGCTACACTTTTCATACTTCCAGGGAGAAATTGATCCTAAAACAACTTCCGAGACAAAATTGCTACTCAACACATACTTTCGGAGTAAAATTGGCATTTAACCCATGAAAGAATGCGAATTATGTTTTTACGACGAAGAAGATAAGTATTTAGAACACAGGGCATGCTTTTACTTTGATTGCAGAAATATTGGAAAGTCTTTGCTTCTAGAATTACTTGTTTCAAGTTACAAATAATACTACACATCCAGTCCTAAATGGAAAAACTAAACAAGATGTTTACTTTGGTCCTGAATATAATACAGCAATCCGATTTGCCTCTCAAATTTATAATATTCCCCCACAAAGTATCTCTATTGATTGAACATATATAGAGGGAGAGGGTTTTCATTAAGGGTGGTTACAATTTAGAATGCACACTATTAGAAAGGGAATTCCAAACAAATGAATACACATATGTTACAATTAACTAAGTTAAATAATTTTATTACTTCAAATTAATTCCCCAACCTTTTACTAAGGATTGGAGGCAATATCAAAATAAACTAATGTAATATCTAATCTGTTCTGCATCAAGAAGCAAAAAATCATTTTGGATAATGAAATTAATAACGTGAGTGTATCATGGATCAAAAAATTGTTTTCCTAAGGAAGATATAAATTGTAAAGATGGAATATATCAACCATGGAATTTACCTGCAAATCCAAAATATTGTAGACATACCCAGAAACATCCCAAGCCCAAGGGAATTCTGGAGCATAAGTGAAATAGCCATCGACAATGAAACGGTAATGATAGATACCTACTGGGAGTGTTTTAACAGCTACAAAAATCTGCCCCACTCTCTGCAAAGCCTCCCTGACAAGGAAAAGGGCAGAAGAATTTCTTATATCAAATTATGATTTTAAAAATCAAGGAGCTAGAAAAAAAAAAAGTAAAGTGTGGATTAATAATTACGTGGTTTCCCAGTTATCCCATGATCCTGCAATTGCCACATTATTCCCAGGATGATTCCATGAGAACTTCACTCTTCTCAACTGTTCATGAACTATTGTTTCTATGTACCTATTTTGCAGAAGCCTGGTTTGTGCTGGGTGTCCAGGAGATCCTTGAATTGTCATTCTAGAAGAATCCTTGATATTGGAAAATAAGACACTCAACATTTGAGCTCATGGACATTTGAGAAGCCTGAATACTGTTACAGTTAATTGTTCAAAATATCTGTGTTTCATAGATTTTGACTCAAAAATCTTAATTGAATTGGAAACCATCTAAACCTCAACATGACTACCTATATTTTTCTTTTACAGAAACTGAGAACGAGCAATTATACATTATGATGAAAATTTTACATAAAGTTGTTCACTTGAAGTCAGATAAAGTCCAAAAATACCTCAACTACAATAGTAAAAAGGAAAACCATTTTACATATACATAGTTTCTCTAAATTTTAATTTGATGCCTCTACCTCTTTTCTTTCCTGATCAAATCCTTCAATTTTGCTCCGTTAGCACCATTAACCTCTGTAACTTTACTAAAGTCAAAGGAATTAATCAAGAGAGAAAAAAGTATAGATGTGAAACTACATATTGAAAGAAAGAATAGATAAATGCAAAATAATTTTAGTGAAAAATTGCGCAAAAAGGGTCAAAAGCAGTTCAGAGAGAAAATACTCAGAAATTTTAAACACAGCCCCACTTTCACATGGGAAGAACAGTTGTTTGTCACAACTCAAAGTTCAAACAGAGTAGTTTCCTATTTTTCACAAGCTCAAAGTTGAACCTCATGTGATGAATACACCATAAGAGAACAACAAACATGTCTTTGTTTCAGAGCTTGCTTCAATAAAAGTACTCAAGAGAACAACCAAATGAAACAGAACAGAAAAGAACCATAACTTTCTTAAAGAAAAATTCATCTGACCTGTGGTGTGACCATGGAAAAAGGGAACGGCTCAGATGCCATGGCACCACATGGAGAATCCTGAACCATTAGATCTGAAAACCCATTACTAAGCTCTTGTTCAAACTCGTCTTCAAGCTTCTTAACTCCAGAAGTACCTTCACCATCTCTAATTTCTCTATTGTTACTACCCATTACAGAAGATAAAAACAAAATGGAGGAAAACCCAGATTTTAACCCAATCACTCAAATTATAAATCACCCTCAGAGTCCAAAAACCATGAAAATTTTCCACAACAAGAATCCAGGTAGATTTCCATGTTCATATAAAGAAGCTGTGAGAAGGGAGGGAAAACAAAATCAGAAACTTGACATATAATCTGGCTTCTTCTTGCCATACTCATCTCTGCAAATAAATAAAGCACAAACCTTTCCAGGAATTGGGATGAAAGCTGCACAGTGGCATTGTTTGATTGCTGTAGAATTTTCTTCTTTTTCCACTTTCTTTCCCTCTCCTGTTTTGAGTTTGATGTATACTAATTCTGTGTGTTTTAAAGTAACAGAACGATGTGCAGAGTTTTATTCTCCAATGAGTTAGGAAGATTCTGGGTGGACTAATAATTGTAGACTGTGTTTGGGAGAGAATGTTACCTTGATATATGGACCGGCCAAACACTGTCTAATTTGCTGTGCAAACTTTTTGCTTGATTCTTTCTTTGATGTTGGTTTGATAAAGGCATATATGGTTTCTCTGTTTTGTACAAGGAAAAAGGGAAAAAGAAAAAACCGCCCTCTTAATATTAAATGATTACTTACACAAACTAAATGAACTTGTTCTTCATGGGGTTGAATTGATTGATGATTTGCATATTTTAATAAAAAAATTGGAATGTATTAATATAATTAGAAAAAGGAAAAGGGAAAAAGATTCAAAAGGAACTTATTCAAGAAACAAATGACATTGTGGTTACAGCCCACACAGGGAAGCATGAGTTGTTAAATTGGAAGGGACATGTCAAAGTTTGTCTTCTTATACCTTGTTTTTTAGTTTAGTTTACCAAGGTTAAATTAATTTGCTTGTTCTAGGTTTGTTTTGTTTTAATTTATTTAAAACAAAATAATAATGCATTTAATTTGTTTTTTTCCCTAAAAAATTGTTTCTTATGTATTTGAATCATACAAGTTACCCAGCAATTAAATGGTATCCTCAAGATGATTACTTTTTCTTACCTAAGATTAAAAGGATCGTTGCTGCCAGAGAAATAATTACAAGGATTTCTTAAGAAATCAATATCTGAATTCTTAAAAAAATATGTTTATTCTTGTAGACCAAATTATTTCAGAGTTTTATACATTTAAGTTTCATGAAAGAATTATTTAAAAATATTACCTTTTCTAAGATCTTGTAAACAAAATTTTCCCAGATGTAAGATATTGTCATAATATTTCTATTAAAAAAATATCTTATTGCATTTTCTAATTATTGAAACGACTAGGATTTTTTAAAATCTTTTAACCAGACCTTTTTAAAACATGGGCCCTTCACTGTAATTTTTCCCTGTCTTGATGGTAGTGCAAACTTTTCTTTTTCTTTTGGTATGTGTAAGACAAAGTAAGTGCAAGTTGAATGTGACATTTTGTGCAATTGGGGAATATAAAAGTAGTAAACCTATAGCAACAAGGAAGAAATTAATTAATTAAATTTAATATTTAATCAGAGAATATGTTAATGTTCAACTTGTACTTCATTTCATTGCTTTGTGATATCAGATGACTCTTTACCATTATTTTCCTGTTGTGTGCATGAGAGGCAAAGCATGGCACTGTCAAGAGATGATGTGGCAGCAATTTTTTATTTTAAAATATTATTGAATAAATGAATATCTTTAAATACAAGTAGCCTCACGATTTCCTCACCACTCATTTTGATCCTTTGACAAATTCATTGATATCATGTATATATTGATCATAATTCTTAAGTTTTAATTTAATATTTATTGTTGCTGGCAAAAATTTTACCATTTATTTTTTAAAATATTATCATCATGGTCATATTAATAATAAAAAATCTCATATTTCATAATAACATATTAATAAAAAATGAATAAATTCAAAATTGATTAAAAAAAAAATATGTTTTTAAGCCGTGAGTTAGATTATACTCTCTCTAATTCTAATTCCAAAAGTTTGTAGAGAAGTTCATCTTGATCATAATTATAATATCTCAAAATATTCTTTCTCTCAAAATTTTAATCTATCTATGTTGATTGTATTACATATTTAGATAATTTTCATTGGAAGTATTTGATGCTAATGATTAAAATGATACTTTAGAGAAGTCAACATACTTTTTTTTTTAATAGCTAAGGCAACAATTTTTTAACTTTTATAAATTATTAATCTAGATCTTATATTAAAGATGGAAATGTTTGATTTTTTTTGTTGATAAAATAGTCAATTTCATTATATAGAAAAGATTAGTGTCTGAATATAACACACCACATACCTACTTACTATATAATACAGAAAACAATACCTATAAATCTTAGAAGCATCTACGATAACTAGCAAAACTAAATCACAATTTGGCACCTCTATAAAAGATGGAAGGGTTGTTTGATTGTGAATAATTAAACCATCTCTTTCACAAAGTTTGCTGACCATAATCTAGTGATGAAAACTAAGGGAGGATTGTACCATACGGAAGATGCCAACACAAAAATAAAAAGACAAAACCACTTTGAATGAACGAAAGACACTTGTTCCTCTTATTTCAAAGAAGGACATTATTTGTTATTTAATTTAATCAGAGATCAAATATATGAACAACAATGAACACATATAATAAAGTTTAATAATTATTATTTAATTTAATCAGAGATCAAATATATGAACAACAACGAACACATATAATAAAGTATAACTATAAGATAATTATAATATATCAGAGAAGGTGACAATATTATCGAAGGTAACAATGGTCTCCTCCCTTCTATTATACGTCTGCTCTCTTGAAACCAACCACAAGTTGTGCCTCTTTACTATTATGCCCGACTCCTCAATAAAGGCCGCACATCTTATAATTATTTATTCGGGTAAAGGTACAAAAATGATTATATAGTTTAAATTAGGGTACAATCAACACCGTATAGTTTTTTCAGGTACAAAAGTGTCAACATGATTATAAAAATAGGATAAAATTGCTCATACCGTTAATATATACTAACGACGTTGAGTTTTTTAAAGTTAGCTAAAATAAAATGTGTAAAAATACCCACGAAGTTTGATACGAAGTGCACCCAACACCGCAAAATTTTTTTTACCACATAGTTACTAAAATGGTCCTTCAGTGCCTATATTGTTACTTTACACATGTTAAGCAGAAAAAATACATAAGGGATGTGAATTTTGTATTTCAATAAAATATTTTTCAAAATTGTAAGTTTAGAAGCAATTTTAAAAAACAGATAGAAAAGAAATAAAGTATTGAAATCTTAGGCAAATTTACACAACGCTTGTTTGCATTCTCAAAGACCTATATATATCCATTGATGAAGGAAGATTGAAGCATGAAATTACAAAGCAAAATTTAAGCTACAGGTATTTGCCTAACACTTCGAATCTTCATATTCTGTTTCTCTAAATTTCTGTAAGCTTAAGTGCTTATCATATACTTTGTTTGATCTGCAAGCATTTGTCTAAGATTTAAATACTGTGTTCCTTTCTCATCTGTTTTTGAAAATTGATTTTGAACTTAAATTTTTGAAAAATATTTTATTGAAATACCAAAATCACCGCCCTCTTGTGTATTTTTCCTGCCTAATATGTGTAAAGTAACAGCAAAGATATGAGGGAACCATTTTGGTAATTAACTACGTCGGCACTTTTAGGAAAAAAAAAGTTCGCGGTGTTGATGCACTTCAGACCAAATTTCATGGATATATTTGCACCTTTTATTTTTCCTAATTTTAAAAAACTTAACGCCGTTAGTATATATTAATGGCATAGGCACTTTTATTCCATTTTGGTAACTACGTGGGCACTTTTGTGTCAAAAAAGACTTCACGGTGTTGGATGTACTTTGAACCAAACTATATGGACATTTTTACACGTTCACCCTTATTTATTCACTTAACTTTTCATACATTACAATTGAATACATTGGTCTATAAATTACATGCAACTTATATAAGTGTATTTATCTAACATTTAGGTGTAAGATTTTTTTATTTATTGAGTTTTGAATAATGTGTTATTAATGATTTGTAAATAATACAGTTATATTTTTCATAAATAGTATTATTTTTAGTAGGATCAAGGATCACAAGGGAGCTAGCAAGACTCTCCTAATTAGTTAATATTTTTGAAGCCTTGAAAAGTATTATTCTTCATCAAATAAAAAACGTCATCTTTTTCATTTCTTTTTTAAATATTATTTCTATAAAGCCAAGTTAACTAATATGTCTAACTTATAAATTGATATATAATTTTATCACATGTAATATATATGTTATAAATAAATAGTTTATTTATCCTTCTTAATCTCTTCAAATTAATCAATTTGATCTTATATTAAGGATAGGAGTGAGTATAATACATACATAATTCACTAACAAATATTTAAAGCATCTGCACATGCATGTTTTATTTTAAATATTACATGCACGATGGGTGATATTAATATCGACTCTTTTTATTTCTTATTAAAATATACTACACACATATTTCGCTAATAGTGTGACATAGGTTAAAATTAATTAAAGAATTTGTTAAATTATTTGTAAAAGTTACATATTATAATTCTATACTTTCATAGAAAGTTTTATGCATATATTTCATGAAAAATTATTTTTTTTTAGAATATATACCCCTTTTAAAAATAACGACTCTCTTAATTAGGTTGATATCGTTGGTGGGGCCTACAAAACCGAATAAATTCTACCATGGCCAAAAGCAGAGATATCCATGAATTTGTTCCATCCTATATAAAATTAACGAGCTTTTCAAATTTTGAGATCAAATGCTCCCACTGATGCCACAAAATCAAAGCTTCAATATATTCCTTTTATGCCCACAAAAAACGAGTTTAAAATGTTTAATAAGAGATAAAGATTAATAATGTATCTTTTATCTTTCTCTTTCATCGCTGTTATGGATTATGTTACAAGTTGCAACTCATATTTAAACATTTTCAAAGCCTACATATATAATTGAAACTTGTGAGCGTTATTTAATTTTTTCTGCATACAATGATTTTTTTATGTGTGCTGCTTGCACCACAAGTGCATAGATTGTGACAAATAATAAAGTAGTGAGAAAAATATCATTCCCACAACATATGAATTAAGTGAATTCAATTTGGTGAAACCAAAACAAATTCTTGATGTGTACTTAAATCTTAGAAAACAATTGTATGAAAATAGGCTAGGCTGAGGCCACCCTTAGAGAGTTTGAATAAAATTATTCAGAAGTATTGGGCTGTTATATGTAATATTTTCATTTTATTTAAATTTAACTAAATTTGAATTCAAATGGAAAAAGATGTGTCATTTAGTTCTATGCTTTATAAATATGAGACTTGATATTGACATAAGGACATAACAAAAAGACAACATAAGCCGAGAATTATGAGAGAACGAGAAAGGTCTAGAAGTAGAGAGAGGGCTGCTGCGGAGGCTAGTGGAGGGTTAGCGACGGATAACGGAGGAGTGAAGGTGGCTGACAAGGGAGAGGAGGGGGCAGGGGAGCTGTTGAAGTCTCCTGACGAAGTGAATTCAGTGGATAGAAGCCGAAAGAAGGTTAGGCAAGGTGAAGGTGTCAAGGTTCATGGATGACCTTTGTTTTCTCGTGAGGAGGAGTGGATGATGGAGGGAAGCGTTGAACCTGATAAGGAGATGAAGAAGGGTGGTTTTAATAATTGATCTTATAAAGATGCGTGCGTGAACGTTACAGGTCCAGAATATGCAATGGAAGAAGATGATGATGATTGGTGGAGGGATGATGGATGGAAGTCCTGTATAACGGTGGATAATTCAGGGAAGATTCCTAACATTATTCTCTCTGATGATTTACGTTCTAAGATGGCTAGGAGGTGGAGTAGAACGTTGATCGTATCTGTGTTGGGCATGATGGTGAGAGAGGAAATAATGGTGAAGAAGCTGGAACAATTATAGGGGGACGTGGAAGTAATTGATATTGGCTCGGGATTTTTCATGGTAAATTGTAAAAGGGAAGCAACGTATGATTTGGCTTTGACTGGTGGTCCTTGGCTTATTTTTTATCATTATATTAATGTGCAACCTTGGAGGTCGGATTTCAATTCTGAGGGAGAAAAGGTCTCATGCATAGCAGCCTGGGTTCGCATTGCTCGATTACCCCTGGATTATTACGATAAGGGAATTTTGTTTGTGTTCGGCAGTCAAATTGGTGAGGTACTAAGGGTGGATAGGAATACTTTAAGCAGGACGAAAGGGAGGTTTGCAAGAATTTGTATGAAGCTGGACTTAACAAAACCTTTGTTGCCTAGCATTAAAATTAATGGGGTAGAGAAGAAAATTGAATATGAAGGGCTGCATTTGATTTGTTTTAAGTGTGGTAAGCATGGGCATGATGCTGATCACTGTGGACCCATTATTCCAAGTATTGATAAAGCAAGAGAACAGAAAGCACAGTCTCAGCAATCTTCTCCACTGAGTTCTGGGAACGGCGAAACGCAGTACGGAGGTTGGATGGTAGTGCAACGAAATTGGAAAGGGAGGCAAGTAGGGCGCTCTGAAGGGGGAGGGAGAGATTTGCGAGGTCAGGGGAGTAACACCCATGCAATTAATTCAGGCTCCAGATTTGCGGCTCTAATTGTGGAGGAGAATGAAGAATTGATTAATCAATCAAATTTGGCATCTTTTCAGGAGGTAGTTATGACGGCGCAAAAGAATGGAGTTACAAAAAGTGAGAAGGTGCCAATTAAAGCTCAAAAGAAAGAATCCCACGTGCATTTAAAGGGGCCTCATAAATTGAATCAATCCGTTGTAC
Source organism: Mimosa bimucronata (assembly GCA_037074515.1). Classification (NCBI taxonomy): domain Eukaryota; kingdom Viridiplantae; phylum Streptophyta; class Magnoliopsida; order Fabales; family Fabaceae; genus Mimosa; species Mimosa bimucronata. The sequence continues at coordinate 2,520,025 of CM073443.1, forward strand.
CTAAACCAATCGAAGCATACGTGGCGGCCAAGAACAAGTTAATTTTAAAGGAGCCCACAAAAGATCCAGTAGATAAACAAGTTGAGATGGGTCCAAAACTAAAACTAAAGCATGTGAAAGAAGCCCAAACAAAGCAAGGAACCTTGCGTGGTCTGGAGAGAGAAACGAGTTCGGCCACACATCCTGATGCAGATGACCTCATGGACCCAGGCTCCAGTAATAATAAGTTATTAGTGGTCCATGAAAATCCCTTATCCCACGTGCCATTGGATGACATGGAGCTCGAGTCTCGGCTTCAAATTTCGGGTAGTGCATCTTAGTGTGCAGCTGTGTGCCAGGTTACTATATTTTTTATGTTATTTAAATGATGAATTTCTTAATATGGAACTCCAGAGGTGTTGGAGGTAAAGCTTTTGTGCCATTGATTAATGAATTGCGCCGACAATATCACTTTCAATTCCTTGTTATTTTGGAACCTAGACAGAAAGGGATTAAAGCTGATATATTAAGGAGAAGATTGGGTTTTGATGAAGTTGAGATTGTTGAGGTAGCTGGCTTTAGTGGGGGTATTTGGTGTTTTTGGGAGTCTACTATTGGATTTCGGGTCTTGGAAAAACATGATCAAGCCATTTATGGGATCTTTAACATGGGAAGGGAAGATGCTTGGGGTTTATCGATAGTATATGGCAATCCAAACAATCAAAAGCGTCAGTCCTTATGGGACTCTCTTGCTGGTATAAAGGAGTTTGGTGTCACTCGTTGGTGTTTCTGTGGAGATTTTAATGCTATTCTCAATCAAGGGGAGCGAGTTTCAAATGCAATAAACACTGTTCCTCCTGATAGATTTTTCAAAAATTGGGTACAGGAGGATATGCTAAGAGAAATTGAGTTTGTGGGGCCAAGATTTACATGGGGGAGGGATGGGTGTTCGAGTAGAATTGATATAGCATTAGCATATGAGGATTGGATGCAAAGGTTTCCTAATGCCAAGGTGATCCATCTACCTAAGTTTAAATCGGATCATTGTCCGATACTTCTTAAGCTTGACGATTTACCGTGTAGGAGGGATTATAACAAATCTTTTCGTTTCTTTGCTCCTTGGGTTACCCATAAGGATTTTCCAGAGGTAGTAAGAAGATCATGGTCATGATCTAGTGATTGGGAGGATAACGTGGAGCTCTTTAAAGGGGTAGTCCAGAATTGGAATAAATCAGTTTTTGGGGATTTAAATAGGAGAAAAGCGATGCTGTTAAGAAGAATGGATGCCTTAAATCATCAGACGAGGCAGTCGGGTTATGATGGGAGGGTGGATGAAGAAAGAAATGTTTTATGGGGTCAATTAGAGGAGGTCCTAGCTCAGGAAGAAATAATGTGGCTCCAAAGATCCCGGTATAACTGGTATACAGAAGGGGATAGAAATACCAGATATTTTCACTCAATGGCAAATAGTAGGAAGAGAAGGAATAAGATTGAAGCCTTGATGAATGATGAAGGTATTTGGGAGTATGATCAAGAGAAAATTAAGCAGGTTGGCACGATTTTTTATCGATCCTTGTATGAAGAAGATAGTGTTGGAGCTCCTACGGTTAATTTTGGCATGACTTTCCCAGATCTGTCTCATATGGAGATTATTAATATTGGTAGGGATATTTCCTTAATGGAGGTGAAGCGAGCTCTATTTGCAATGGGCTCATTGAAGGCTCCTGTTCCTGATGGTTTGAATCCTTTGTTTTTCAAAGTCAATGGGAGCTATTGGGAAGCTCTATATTTTCTAAAAGTTGTCGCATGTTCAAGGACAAGGAGGAAATTAGGAGAGTGAACGATACAAATATTGTCCTTATCCCGAAGTTGGATCATCCAAAAACAATTAGGGATTTTCGGCCTATTAGTTTATGTAATGTGATATACAAGGTGCTAACGAAGATATTGGCTTCTCGTCTCCGAAGGATAATGCCTAATGTTATTTCTCCAAACCAATGTAGCTTTGTTCCGGGAAGACAAGGGGCTGATAATATTATTATTGCTCAGGAGGTGATCCATTCTATGAACAAAAAGAAAGGTAGGAAAGGGTTTATGGCTGTTAAGATTGATTTGGAGAAGGCTTATGATCGGGTCAGATGGTCTTTCCTTATGAAATGTTTAGAGGAATTGCATCTTCCACCCCATGTTTTAAATGTCATTGAGTGGTGTATCAGCACCGCTAGTATGCAAGTGTTATGGAATGGTGACAAAGAAGGGAGATTTTTGCCTACTAGAGGTCTTCGTCAGGGGGATCCTCTATCTCCATACCTATTTGTTCTAGTTATGGAGAAATTTGCCCATCTCATTCAGAAGGAAGTGGAGGAGGAGAATTAGAGACCTTTTCGGCTTAAGAAAAATGGGACTTATGTGTCTCATTTATTTTTTGCTGACAATTTGATTTTGTTTGCAGAAGCTAATTTGGAGCAAGTGGCTATCCTCAGAGCATGCCTTGATGATTTTTGTGAAGCATCTGGGGAGAGGGTGAATAATACAAAGTCAAGAATATTCTTTTCCAAGAATATTAACCACACAAGAGTTCAAGAGATAAGCGGTTTTATGGGTTTCACACCATGTGCTGACTTGGGTAAATACCTTGGGGTGCCCCTTCACCATAAAAAGGTCACAACAAAGACCCATGAGTATGTTTTGAATAAAATGGATGCGAAGTTGTCTACATGGAAGATTAAGTCCTTATCAAGTGCGGCTTGACATACTTTAGTTCAATCTGTGATGTCAGCTATCCAGTCTTATACCATGCAAATTGTTCCATTGCATGACGCTACGTGTTTAGAAGTTGATAAACGCTGCAGGAAATTTTTGTGGGGCAGCAGTAATTCTGGTTCAAAAGTACATCTGGTTTCATGGGACCAGGTATGTAGAAGGAAAGAAGAAAGAGGTTTAGGTCTCAAAAAGGCAAAGTGGCAGAATAATGCCTTTATGATGAAATTAGGGTGGGGGCTCTTGAAGAAACCAGACACGTTATGGGTTCGTCTTGTTCGAGAAAAGTATGCTTGTGGATCAGATCTTTTGCCAAGTATTAATAGAAGTAAGCCAGGGTCGAGATTATGGCAAGGTATTAAGAACAACTGGGAGAAAGTTAGGAATGGGTTATGGTGGCAGTTGGGTAATGGCTTATTAATTCGATTTTGGCGTGATTTTTGGCTTCCGAATGGTTCCAGATTGGAAGATATTGCCAATCAGACCATTCCTGAAGCGTTAGTCAATTTAAAGGTGTGTGATTTCATTGATGATCATGGAGCGTGGAAGGTGGTCGATTTTGAAGCTTATTTGACGCAGGATGTGGTGAGGTTCATCCAAGCTCAAGTTTTAGCGCTGGACGAGGATGATAAGCCAACTTGGAGACTTAGTCCTACAGGGGAATTCTCGATAAAATCAGCATATATCAGTCAAATGCCGTCTGTGGAACTGTCGGATAAAAGATGGCTCTGGAAGAATATTTGGAAAATTCGGGTACCCCAGCGTTGTAAGATGTTGCTCTGGTTAATTTGCAGGGAGAGACTACTAACAAATCAATCTCGGGTTCATAGAGGTATCTCGGATTCTGCGGACTGTGTGTGTTGTCCAGGTTCTTCGGAGGGGGTTCTGCACGCTCTACGGGACTGTCATAAGGCGGTTGAGGTTTGGCTACAACTTGTACCCAGCACTTACATATCTCCTTTTTTCAGTAAAAATGATGTGAAAGCTTGGGTGGAATGAAATATGAAGGCTATATTTTGTGTGGAAGGGGTGCAATGGAAGATTTGGTTCGCTGTGGTATGCCATCAATTATGGGCTGCGAGAAATAATAGAGTCTTTAATGATGTGGAAACAACTTCGCTGACTATTATTATTAGAGCCAGAGCTTGTATAAGTTGGGGGAATGGGAGGATTACACAAAGTTTGCATCCGACTATTAACTTTGGAACATGGAAGACACCCGAAAGGGGTTACGTGAAGATAAATGTCGATAGGGCATGTTCTCTAGATGGAGGCCGTTCTTCTTGTGATGGAGTGATGAGAACGCATACAGGGGATGTAATTGGCGGTTTCCTGTGTAATTTAGGGGAAGGAGACAGCTTCTTGGCCGAGCAGTGGGGTATTCTCTTGGGCTTGAGATGGAGTTGGGATTTAAATGTGAGACATTTAATTGTTGAGACAGATTGTATGCACCTGGTTGAGTTTATTGCTTCTGGTCCAGATTCAGACAACGAGAGTTCTTTGACCATGACTGAAATCTTTACTATGCTGTCACGAGAGTGGGAAGTACACATTGTTTGGTGTCCTAGGGAGGCAAACACGGTGGCAGATACCTTGGCTAAGAGGGCTTTGGAGTTGGGGCAAGGACCAGTTCATTTTGCGGAGGCACCAGACTTTGTCGCTGCTGTAGTAGAACAGGAAAGAGTTGCTTTAAATTGTTAAGATGTAGTTGTGCTATTATTCATAAAAAAAAGGACATAACAAAACAAAAAAAGACTTCTCCCCTCTTTTTTCTCTTCTCTTGTGTGTTACTGCTGTATTACCAACTTATTGTCCATCTGATAATTTGGACTCCGACAGGCATTAAAGTCAAGTGTGCTTCAACCAGGTGAGCTCTAAATCCCTGCAACTATTTTTTGAATTAAGAAAATAATAAAGCAATTGTTTTTTTATTGCAAGGATACAAGATAACATAGATGTATAGAGTTTTTACACTTCGAAATAACCCTTAAATCAAATTACAGCCTTTACCAAAATGAAAGAGACGATATTTTTTTTCTCAAAATGAATTAATTTTACAAATAATCTCGTTTTAAATATTAATAGATATGGTTTTGTAAGTATAATTGAAGAAGTTGTGTTTTCCCAACTATTACAGAGTAGTTTGGTATCATTAAATGTTTGTATTTGTGCTGGACAGTAAGCTTTAGAAATATTGTTATAGTTTTTGACTGTATTGAAGTTCTTAACTTTGTCTTAAGAAGATGTGAGATAACTCACCTTTTCAAAGATATAGTAAATGATGTTGAGATGCTTATTTATAGGAATTGAAAAGTAAGTTTTTACCATGATTTTTAAGGAGATTGTTTGTTTAGCAGACCAATTAGTGAAGGGTTCACATAGATTATATGTAAGCTTTGTTATCTTTAATTAACCACTATCTTTCATTGGGGGGAGGGGGGGGGGTTTCTAATAAAGGGTATATACTATATACTTAGATGTTCAGGGTTTCCAACACATGAACTTTGATGTGGTGATGATATATCCATTATATTAAAAAAAAGAAGTTGTGCGTATTCCATCCAACTTTTAACCCCGCTAGCCTAGGCAGCACATGTTCATAGAGTAAGTCTTCACAATTCACATGTGTTTGCTTCTTTACGGGTGAAATCATTTTTCTTGTGGAATATTGTGTGTGTGAACTTAAATAGAATAAAGTAAAATAAAATTTTATTTGGGAGTGATACAAAATCAACTTATTGAAAGACTAGTAATAGTTTTATATAATTATTTTAGCTTCAATGATACACAATGATGAAAATCATAATAATGAATTTATTGAAATATTTTCTATAATAAATCATTATTATATTATAAACAAGGGTGACGCTAGTAATGAAATATATAACCTAGAGCATTCGTGGTCATATTTTTCATTATTGAAAATTTAAAGTTAAGAATTAAATAATAATATAATAATAATAATAATAATAATCATAATAATACACATAACATGGTGAGGATGTACTTGTCATGGACTTTAAAAGTGTAAATAATATTAAAATTTAAAAAAGAGAGGCTCAGTTGGTGCTTAGCCCAGTAAAGTGTGCTAACATCAGTATTTTTTTAGCATTGCTATCTTATGTATTCATTTCTGAGTTCTATTCGTCTTTCCATGTACTTGATTTTACCGTCTTCATTAATAACAGAAGCATTTTCAGTCCAAAAAAAAAATAAAATCATTTATTTATTTTAAAAAAATAATATTGGCCAAAAACACCTAAAGTCTTATTAATGATGTTGAGTCTTTCTTTTTCTTTCCAACATTAATGGTGTTGAGTCGAGGAAAGAAGATTTAATTTTTCTTAAACAAATTCAAATGTTTAGATTTTGTGAATAAGAAATTTAACTACATTATTTTCTAATTAAATTAAACATTGTTCAAACCAAATGGATGTCAGATAATTGTGTTAGAAAAATCAACTTTTAAAGATATCAATTTTAAGAAAATTACTATTAAATTACAGTATTATGCAATTTGATAGCAATTTTGTAACATCCTAAAAATTAATTGAGGATTTGTGAGGGTAAATAGGAATTTATTAATGATAAATGATGGATTATGAGAATATTTGAAGGATTTTGAGGTATTTTTGAGGATTTTAAAGGCCTAGTTTCTCCCTTATTTGGACCGTAATAATTTTGGGAGAGATTATTTTTAGGCTCAAAAGAGGTTAATATGGGAGGAAATAAATAAAGGATATTATGGGAAAATTTTGAGAGTGAAAAGAAAATTTTTTATTCAAAAGAAATATCTTATTTAAGAAATTTAGGGCCCAGTAGTATATTATCCACTCTGCCGACACTCCATTCCTCGCCAGAAACTTTTACTGTACATCAATTATTATTTCCTCAACCAATCACATTCAACTACTATTTATATATATTATATTATATTATTAATATAATATATTATTATTATATTATTATTATATTATATTATTATTTTACTATTTTAAATATATATATATACACACTGATTGCTCTCGTATGATCACTCTTCTTCTTCATTCTCTCTCTCTCACTCACGCCTCTCTCTCTCTCTCTTGCTCTCTCTTTCCACCATATATATTCCTATCTCTAGACTTATTAGAGTCTGTTAGTATAGGAATAGTAAGCTTTTCGGCCAACTAAGCACATTTTTGGAATCCTGTAAGTCTCCTCTACCTTTTTATGTCATTAGTTTTTCGATTTGTTATACTTGAAAAATTAGACCTTGTCTAAATTGGTAATTTTTGGGAGTCCTAAAATTAATAAATTGAAGCTTAAACTTCGATTATGAGTTTTTCTAAGTATATTTTTCATTGTGGGAGGTTTTTCTTAATTATTGGAATTTATTGGATTGTTAGATATATTGAAAATTAGGACTTTTGATGATCTGAGGTGTCTATAGTTAAATTAATAATTTCTAGATGTTTATTAAGGTTTGGAAAATAAATTGTGGATTAAAGAATGGATTTTTGAGGTTGAGAAATAATTTAGGGATGTAAGGTTTAATTTTATTTAGGCTTGAATTTTTATAAATCGTTATTGGAAGGATAAATAATTTTGGATATATGCATAAATGGAGTAGAGATAAATTTTAGAGATAAAAAGGGAGAATAAATGTTAAATTGGAAATTTAAAATAAATAAGGGCAAAGAAAGGGTAGTAAATAATTTATTTTCCAACATGTGAAATTGTTGGATAAATAATTAATTGTGGTTGTATATATGGTTGTGTAGTGCTTGAATTGCACTAAATTAGCGCGGGGAGCTGCACTATTGTGAGATTGGTGCCAGCTATCAGGTAACCGCTTTCTGCTTGTTTATGTGTGTGTGCAGTGTTAGTAAGTAATTTGAAATATTATTATTTGACAATTATGATGCTATATGGAGATGAGATATTGGATCACAATTGAGATATGATTATCAATTGATGATTGATGAGATATGAAAATGAGATTTTGGAATATTAATATTTTTATAATAAATGTCCTGTGGAGTATTATTTTGAAATGACATAAATTTGTGATGTGAAATATTTGAAACTGAAATATATGTGGTTTTGGAAATTGTTTAATATATGTATATCATGGAAATACTGGAAGGCCTGGTGCCTGATAGTGGTGTTGCATATGTATGTGTTGTTTGTGAGAAATTATTTGTGTATGTGACACCGGTGAATTGGGAATTGTGCCATCACGTGATGAGGTACCCTGTTGCGCCACAGGGACTAATTGATATATTATGAGAAATAAAGGAGAGAAAGACGAAAGAGGGGATATCGCCCCTTACGGATTCAGAAAGGACAGAGATCCTTCTAATCTGTGGTACTATTCAGGGAGGGTAGAGAGTCCCTCGTGAATTGTACCGTGGTGATCAGGGGTGGGTGAAAGGTCCCGACTGGTCCCACATGTTTTCCCAACATTTCTAGTAAGATTTGTTTGGGTTGTCTGTAATTATCAATGATATATATACTATTATTGAGGATGAATTGTGATGGATTATTTTATAATTATAAACGATGAGAAAAGATATTTGGGACCAAGTTATGCATTATATGTGAATACCTGAGCATGCTTCTGAATTGATATGTATTTATATGTATTCCACTGGACACCTTGCTAGCACACACCACACGTAGATGAGTAGTCAGTGGTTGCGTTTTGGGGCTACCCCCCGTTGATCTCACTTTTGCAGGTCCTAGGAGCGAAGTAGGAGGTCAAGGGAAGGATTCGGGAACTTCTCACTAATATCGTGAGATATTCTGGACCAGAAGGACAGGAGGTATTGCCACATTTAGGATCATATTTTGTATGATGCTTCCGCTGAACCTTGTTCCTATTCTGGGAGAAAATTATTGTATAATACCTATTATGGTATGGTATTTTAAGAATGATGTGTGGAGTTTAATCATGCATAATGAAATTCTCTGTTATTGTACTGGGAAGGAAGTTATATTGTGATGACAGAGATTGGAATTGAGGTTGAAATATATATATAAATATTATGGAAAGATCTTTTTCTAACTATGTTAGCGAATTTTTGGTAATTTAATTCTTTTTCCTAACATAGTTAGCACTATAAACGATTTAATTTTTAATTGTGAGTGTTTAATAGTGGGATTAGGGAGTGAGTGTTACAAATTTCACCAAATATGATGATAGTGACTTTTGAAATTTTAAAATCAAGATAAAAAAATTCCATACAAAACTAAGAGTTTAATTAAAAAATTCAAAAAGAGTCTATGATCTTATAACCAAGTGTAATGAATGTCTCCTTGTAAGTGGAGGATTGTTGGATCAATTTTACTGTATTTTTAGGTCATAGTGTCTGTATATCCCCCTCAATATGAGAACCCAAAAATTGAAAGAAAGTTAGTAAGAATGAAGAGAGTTATTACAAATCACATTAAACCCGTAGTCCTTTTTTGAGAAGATACATGGAAATCGCAATGCTGCCTGCCATAAAAATCATCAACCTCGTACATCCGTTAGAACTTAGAATAGGGGCCGAGTCAATGAGGGTAAATTTGTGTGGCTTTCCTCACATATTTTTCAAAGCAAATTTTATATCTCACAATTATAAAAAAATAAAGAGTGTGACATCAATGAATATATAATGTTACAAGATGAGGAACGTAAAATGAAAGAATCACACTGATTATGATGGCCAAGAAAAAAAATGAACAATAGAAAAATCAATAAGCCCGATGCATACACAGCTTCTAATGCAAAACCAAAAAAAAAAAAAAAAGAAAAAGAAAAAAAGGTTTTGAGTCGGAAATATTTTTTTAAAAAAAATTTAGTGCTTATGACAATTACTTTAATCGTTATTTGTTGATTCAATGATAATTTTTAAAATTAAACTTTAGAAGTGTACTTTGTCAAAGAATGAACTTACCATTTATACTAGTGTTAGGTGAATTTATAGTTAAAAACCATGGGCTAATCATGATTAGATAAATTGTAATTAATAGAGTTGTTCAAGTACCGGGACATCCCTTGTCTGAGTCCTGACACCAGAAGAACGTTGAAACGTCATTTGCTTCCCGGTCCAGGTATCGGTACTAAGGGTGTCATGGTCCCATCTAGATGGGACCGGGACATCCCAGTGTTCTTTGACATCCTCACTAACCAAGAAATAAATAAAGAACCTATATATTTTATACTTTAATTACTAATAATATAATATAATTGATTTTTAAATATCACGTATATATTTAAATGATTGAATCAATCAATCAATGTGGAATTGGTGGAAGAGAGGAAAAGAGGTGCATCTCCTAAATGGTTAAACCCTAAACAGTTAATGATTGAATCAATCAATCAATTAAACGATTTTATAAAGAAATATAAAAAATCATATTTGGGTAGGGGATAGAGTAATTGAAAAAAATAAAGGAAGAAATGCATAGTTGGATTATGGGAAAAATAAATAAGTATTTATACTTATGGTACCGGGACTGGGAATCCTGGAGACCTGACCGTACGCCGGTACCGTCCCTTTTTTCAATTTGGTCCCATTATCGAATCCTGCTGGTCCCGAAAAATTTCGGTCTTAACAGGTCCGAGACAATTAGGGCAAGATCTTTTTGAACGAACAATTTGATCGTGACATGAAAAGTATCATAAACTTTTTTTCTAATTAATATGATTATTTCGTCCCTTAATTACCTCTCAAATTTGTGAAGTGTCACGTTTTAAATATAGCAGTATCTCAAGAACGTAGGTGGGAAAAAAAACCACAATAATGGTTGTGCGAGTCATCATATCATAAACAAAGGGAAGATGAGATGAGAAAAATAAGAAAACAACAAAATGTGGCAAATATAAGAGAACGTGGCAAATGATAATTAGAAAAGAAAATAAAACCGCAGATATGTAGGATCTTAAATCCCTAAAGTGAATTCGTGCTTATATCGTTGTATAAAATAATGAAAATTAGAGATAGGGGAGAAGAAAGAAGATGATAGAGAAATTAGATAGAAATGGTGAGAAGTTCATATTCACTTCAACCTTACAATTGCTTGATGTATGCCCACTATTTATAAGCCACAGCCCACAAGTTCTTAGATTCTATTTCAAAAATTACAATAAAGATTAAATCTACATAATTGCAAAACATGTAATCTTTAGAGATTATGTGAATTAATCATAGAAAGCTCCCAAGAAACTATTCAAGCGGTAGGTTACAAAGGTTTAAGTGAAAAACTCACATCTTAAAAAGTTATGGACGTTCATACTTAGCATTAAATTATTTATAACAGAACAATAAATTTTGTAATAGAGATTTTCAGCAATTTTTTTAAATAAAATATGGAAAAAAAAATTAAAAAAAAAATGCAGTTGCATACTTGAGTTCATTTATACTACCCATGTCCATAATAAAATGTCAAGTTGATTAATATAGATATATTAAATTAACTACTTAATTGTAATATATGTTATATGATATTTCTAACAAAAATTTACATATATCATTTGATTATATATCAATTTATAAGTTAGATAAATTAGTTTGGTAAAAAATGATAAATATAAGAAATAAAGTAAAAAAGATATTATACTTACGTTACCAAAATTAACGCTTACAATTATATTTAGGACATATCCAGTCTCATTTCTTTATGTCATTTTGTGTTAAAACCGTGAGAAGACTTTAATATGAGCAAAGAGCAATATGCTCCTCAAACAAAACAAGAAAAAGTATGAGAGGACTGTTTTTTCTTTAAAAAATAAATATGAGCAGACTCTGCTTGGATCGGTGTGCTTTACTATTTGACACAACATCAACAGAAATGTTTCCTACTCATGAAAAATGAGTAGGTAGAATTATTTTTTTTTGGACCTTTATGAATAGGTAGAATTAGAATTATATATAAACCGTTTGCATTTTATTTGTACGGTCTAGATTCAATTCTGTTAAACATATTTTAATTAATACTTAATTTTAAATCAAATCTAGACTGTTTATATGAGATCTAAATGGTATAGATACGCTTAACTCCCTCGATTTATCTTTTTGATGAGTGGGGTAACCGGTTCCACCATAAATGTTACTCCCTCCAGTCATAAATATAAGACCTATTAGGGGAGTTAGCTTTAGTTCTAAATATAAGACCTAATTTTAATTTTTTGTCAACTTCTTCCAAAACTATCCTATTGATACTCCTCCAACAATAATAAAATAAGAGATGAGGGAGGGAATATGAAAGATTGGAAGATAGTTGAGGTGCTTTAGAAAAAACACAACATACTAACATAACTAACATACTTAATTTAATTAAAATAGTTAAATACTCATCTGGTCCTATTTATAAGTCACTTCCAGCATATTTCACACAGACCAAAGAAAGCCTTAAAACTCATTAACTTTCCACTAAAATCCAACAAATTTACAACTTTACCCATATTAAATATCCAATATACCACATGAAAATAAAGTCAACACATAATAAATGAAGGGTAAACTTGTACATTCATACTCAATATTTAATTAGGTGACTTATATAGGACCAAATAAAACATTCTCTCTCTGTCCTATAAATAGGACCAGAGGAGTAGGTCTTATATTTAAGACTAGAGGGTGAGGGAGTAACTATTTTGTCCAAATAAAGAAAAATAAAAAACTTTCTATATATATGACCGCACAAGAGTATTTCTCCATAATCATGTGTGGATAAGGGTTATAATTTACAACTTATGGATTGCAGCCTGTGGGGACGTGCATTGGAAATTTGGAATGCTAATAAAGAATGGATTTTTATATCATTTTTAAATACAAACTACAGAAACTATAAAAAAGGTTTTCAAACTTTGTGTTTTCCCAAGTTTACCCTCATTTATGATTGAGTATATAAGAGAGAGAAATGTGATAATAGTGTTATAAATGAGTATGAAAGAGAATGTGAATAGAGAGAATAATGATGGGTAAAGTGGGAAAAACTCATTAAATGCTTTGACAAATTTGGTTTGGCTCTTATAAAAAGGGACAAAACCATTCAAATTTTTGGCTCTTATATATAGGGACGGAGGGAGTACCATGTTAAATTTAATACTCCCTTCAGTCTTAAATAGAAGACATATATTTATTAATTTAATTATATTAATGATGTTAATTAAGTTAGTTAAAATCACATAATATTACAAATACACATTAACCATTTACTTATTTCCCACCTCCATTTTTTGTTTGTTTATTATTGAGGAGCATCAATAGGGATATTTTGAGGAAAAGTTAAGAACAATTAGAATTATGTGTTATATTTAACACTAAACTCATCTCTCTAAATAAGTCATATATTTAGGACTGTAGGGAGTACTTATTTATCTAATTTGATTACATTAAATATGTTAATTTAATTATTTAATGTAATATACTTTTTCTTAAACAACCTAATCACCTTCCCCAATTCCCTCATTCTTTCCTGTACTTAATTATTGTTGGAAGAGTAACAATAGAAGTTTTATGGGAATAATTGACAAAAATCATAAATAAGTTCAATATGTATGACTAAAATAAACTCTCTAAATAAATTATACATTGACATGGATGGATGAAAGGGAACACTATTATTTTTTAGTCTAATTACAACTACTAGCGGATGCCGGATAGGCTCACTAATGACACTACGCGTATTCGTATATACTACTAATACTAATAGTTCTATGAAATCAAGTATAGTCGCTGGTATTATTGCAAAATAGAGTCTTTGTCAAGGTTAAAAAAACCCGACTGGGTATAGAAACGGATGAGGCACTGATTCAGGGGTTAATGGTTGCAGTGGGGTCCAACCGGTTATATTAAAATAAAATTTTATTAATATTAACATTAATAATCACTAATATCAAAATGTAAATATAGATAGGTATGCATGATTCATCAAACATGAATATTTCAATGTTTCTATAGAGGAAAAAAGAGAAAATATTAGTTGTTTACACGTGAAAATAAATATTATTCTACAATCTACAGACTAAAAACAAATATTAAGAGCAACAACAATTAAATATTAAACATATGCAAGTAAAATAGCATTTAAAGTATTATAGTTTTCTAATTTCTAAAATTGAGTGAAGTGAATGTTAGTAATTAGGTGAATTATAATAAAATTTTTTAAAAAACCATATTTTGAAGAAGAAGAAAAGACAACCCGGTTTTGATCGGGTTGACCAGGTCCTCCAGCCAAGTCACTAGCCCTCCGGTTTAAATGAGCAATCGGATTGGACCATTGGGCGGTTCGCAGTTGGACCGGTTGAACCGTCTGGTTCGGTTTTTTAAACAATGGTCTTTGTAATAATAAAAAAATGAATACCGCTCTATTGACGTGGCTCCTAAATATGTCAGTGGAGTTATGTGAAAATGATACTCTTGGGTTCCTAATTTAAGAGGTAATATGGCAAATTTTTGGTGCAAAATATAAGAGGTAATATATAAAAATCAAAGTAATAGATGCATATTTTCATTTCTACCCTTGTATATTAGTAAATGCAAGGAAATGAGAGAAAGTGTATATAATAGATAAGCAGGGGTGAAAATGAAAAACTCTATTAAACCTATTCATAATAAATGATTCCAACATGTTTTATTAGTATGTGTAAAAAAATTGACCACCTCTTATAATAAAAGTCATAAGTACTTGAGTTCCTTGTACCCACACTTGAATAATATGTAATAACACGTTTAAGGCTCAGTTACTCTGTTATAAAAACAAAACTAATCTTATTATAAATTCTATTATATTCCTGTTTAAATAATATCTGAGTGAGATAAATTATTGATTGTCTCCATCGTTCCCATGTCACCAAAAATCAAAACCAGCGCCTTAAAATCTTCTAATTGGGAAGGTGCTCGAGTTGTTATGCAAATCAAATCGGAACATGCTTCTCAAATCAAATAAAACACATTTTCTGAAATTTTGATAACATGAACCTCACGAAAACTCCGAAAAACCAATATATATATATATATATATATATATGCAAATGAGACCACCTTGAGGCTTGAGTGGTCCATAAACACATTTTGTCATGATCCTTATATGTTCATAACAGCACAGCATTTTATCTTCAGAAGCGGGACAATTAACATGCAGCTCTCTTGTACATCAGCACAAGAGAAATTCACAATACACTTGCACGCAAATTCTAGGACCACATACGCACATTACAACAATCATCAACATCTTCATAAAGAAACCAAAAATGTGGACAAGCCCACTATAGAAACTCTTGTCCTAGCATAGAAGGCGGCTAGTTTAGATTAGTAGGAGAGCAGGTAAGAACAGGTTTTTGACAAAGGGTTAAAGTTTGGGAAGAGAGACACGTTAAACATTTTTTAAAATTATTGTGATTCAAATAAATAGTGAAAGTAATAGTCTGGCAAAAAAAAAAAAAAAAAGGTCAGAGTAATAGGAAAAATAGCTTGTAATGTAACCTATGGAGGTTGGTAATCATATGCGTAATTCCAGTTCTAATTTAAGTATGAATCACTGAAATTGGAATTGTCTTTTAGTGACCCCAAAAGATGGTACTTATGAGACATAGCAAGTAGTTGTGTTTTTTGAAAAAACATAGATGATACTACTAATGGAAAGATAGACAGATAGAACAGCTCAACAACAATTACCCTTCTCTGCCAAAATGGCTGACCCAAGAGCCATAATGAGCCTTGTTTCCTCAAATGGTAAACATTCCAAGAACATTCTTCAATGTCAGAAAAAAAAAAAAAACAGAATCTGCTCGACTCATAATTCAATGTCTTAACTCAAGGTTTCAGAAACTCCACCTGATGATGAAGATGACGACAAGCCATTAAAGAAGAAACCATTTAAAAACAAACATGCCACAACACCTCAACCCATTTCATTAAACTTCTAATAAGAGAAAATCAAAGGAAAAGAAGCACATGTTAACGTACCCCCTCTTCTCCCTTCACTTTGATCATATCATACAACTAACATTTCCATCATCACAAAGTTACAATTATACCATGATCCTATAACAACAATATCTATCATATTACACTATGAACCCTTCCTATCCCTCATTCTCTCTTCCCCATCAGAACTTCATCATCCCAGCCTTTAGATAATTTACTAGAAAAATACATGTCAATCATAATAGATTAAGATAGCACTCCCCATATAACAGTTCTTCACAAGACTTAATTTGGGGTATAAGGATCAATTATGCCCGGAGACCAATTTCGCTTCAGAAGTAATTTTCTCTCTCTTTAAATTTGCACTGAAACTATTAAAATGGAGCAATATCGCCATTTACCGTCAACGTGAGCTTACCAACCGCCAACAGCTAAAATATTAACGATTATCGTAAACTATTTTAACAGCCAACTATTGCTACGTTTTCAAACTTTCAGTGCAATTTTAAACTCAAAAAAGCTTCCAAGCAAAATCGATATTAAGACATCCAGGGAGAAATTGAGCCCAAACCCTCTAATGTGACCCTTACCAATTGGGTAAAATCTACCTGGATCTCATATTGGAGCCACCAACACCACCAGAACCGTACACGTGTCCCTGATGATGATGATGCCCCATCGTCGACATCCCACCGTACATTCCCTCGCCGCCGTTAAACCCAACAACACCACCACCGTCCTTCTCGCCGTGCTTCCCGATCGTCGTCGTCTTCTCGCCTTCCATCTCCCTATACTTCTGCAAGTAAATCTTCAAAGGCTCCACGTAATCCTCAAACCCTAAGGTCGTCATCGCCCAGAGCAAATCGTCGCCGTTGATCGTCTTCCTCTTCTCCCTCTGACACTTATCCGACGCCTCACCTGTGACGAAGCTTATGAACTCCGATACACACTCCTGTACGGTCTCCTTCGCGTCCTTCGAGATCTTCGCGTTCGCAGGCAAAGCCTTCTTCATGATCCGACTAACATTCGCGATCGGCAGGAAACGATCCTGTTCCTTCGTTGAGATATCGCCGCTGGCGTTTCCGCCGTTGGGACCGCCGGAGTCGTTGTCGGAATCCGCCATGAGAGGATAGGGGAGGGATATGGGGGGAAGGTGGGGGGTAAAATGGGGATTTCACAAGGTGGCGGCGGATTTTAGGGGAATGTTGAAAACGGAGGGGGGAGGGAGTGGACGGTGTTTGTAGAGAGAGAGGAAGTGTGTGGGAGGTATTGAGTCCGTTGGATTTGGGAGGTAATAATGAGGGGGGATGGACGCGTGGCAGGATGTGGGCCGCTCGTTTTCTAGGGGGTGGGGGGTTGCGTGGTGGGTTGTGGAGGGTTGGATTGAGTGGGACCGGGAGGATCTGGAGGGATGGCAGATGGTACACGTGGCAGGCATGGGGTGGTGTCGGCTAATGTTTTTTATTCTGTTTGGGGATTTTAGCTGGGACATGTGCTGCAGGAAGTTGGATTGCTCCGTTTTCGGGTCTCGGGTCTTGGGCCTCACTGAGGCATTAAATAAGGAAATTACTATTGCGGAAGATATTTTGTTAGTATCCCTAGTCATGAGATGTATGAGAGGCATTTTTTTTTTTAAAACTGAAACAAGAAATAGTTTCATATTAGTTATTTTATGAAGGGTTAAGGATAAAAAATAGGGAAAATGATAAAAAAATACCTTTCAATTTGCAAAATCTCAAATAAGGAACTTTGTGTTGTTACTAGTTATTAATGCCTCATAGTGGAGTTGTTAATAGTTATAGTGCAGTTGTTATTGGGATTTTACAAATTGGAAGGTATTTATTTGTCATTTTCCCTAAAAAATACACATGTGATTTTGTCAAAATTTCATCCAGCATTAAATGTTTTTTTGGACAAAAAATATACATGACTTTTTAAATTGAATCAAAAATACATATTTACAGTTAAATTAAGGTAAAAATACACATGTAATTTTGTAAAAAGGTCATCCAGCACCAAACTCTTCCTTTCGGAATATAACTATAAATATGACTTTTGATCTAATTTGAAAACTCGTGTATTTTTGGTAAAAAAAAAACATTTGGTGCTGGATGAACTTTTGACAAAATCACATGTGTATTTTTTACCCTTAACCCTTTTATGAAGGGGTGTTTTTATGCCCGTAGTTACTTACTTTCAGATATCATATACATCTTATCTAGAACTTGGTGGTTATTTCTAGTGTGACTTTATAAGCCTATTATGTGTGGTGTATTGATTAGATGATAAATGAAATTATGATGTCGTAAATTATCCCCTTTATTTTTCTCTAAAACTAGATTTTGGTTCTAGTGTCCTTCACTCCTCTTCCCTCTAGGATTTTTAGATTCTGGATTATAGAATCAATTCTCTCCTTTCTTCTCCCTTACCCCCTTCTTCTCTCTTTGTAACATCCTAAAAATCTAATTGAGGATTAGTGGGTTAAGTAGGAATTGATTTATAAGAAATTATGGAATTATGAGAATTTTTGAGGAATTTTTGAGGTATTTTGATGATCTGAAAGACTTTATTTCTCCCTTATTTTAAGGAAAATAAATTTGGGAAAAATTATTCTTAGGTTCAAAGGAGGTTATTGTGGGAGAGAATAATTAAGAGGTTTGGTAGGTAAATTTTTGAAAATAAAAGGAATTTTTGTGGCTCAAAATAAATTTTGAAAATTTTGGGTCAAATAGTGTAATTTTCCCCTTCTCCTTTATTTAATTTCCCCTCCCCTCAATCATTCAGACCCTCCATCGTCTTCTTCCTCCTTCCTTCTCTCTCTCCTTCTGCAAGTTCTCGCTCTCTCTTTCTCGCTTTCTTTCCACTGCCCAAACCACCACCGTCGTCGGAACCACCATCCAACACCACCATTCTTTCTCTCTCTCTTCCTACTTCCTTCCTCTACTTGTTTTTGTTCCGATCCGTGCCTAAATAAGGAGATAAAAATAGTCATTTGCCGGACCTATCAGAGCTCTCCGGCGCCGGAATAGTGGTTTTTCCGGTCAACTAAGTACATTTTTGGAATCCCGTAAGTCTCCTCTACATCCCTATGTCTTTAGTTTTTCGTTTTGCTATACTTGAAAAATTAAGGCCTTGTCTAAATTGGTATTTCTGGGAGTTCTAAGATTAATAAATTGAACATTGGATTTTGATTATGAGTTTCTCTGAGTAGATTTTTCATTGTTGGAGGTTTTCTTAATTATTGGGAATTTTTGGATTTTTGGATATATTAAAAATAGGGCTTTTGATGATCTGAGGTGTCTATAGTTAAATTAATAACTTTTAGATGTTTATTAAGGTTTGGAAAATAAATTGTGAATTAAAGAATGGATTTTTGAGGTTGAGAAATAATTTAGGGATGTAAGGTTTAATTTTATTTAGGCTTGAATTTTTATAAATAGTTATTGGAAAGATAAATAATTTTGGATATATGTATAAATGGAGTAGAGATAAATTTTAGAGATAGAAAGGGAGAATAAATGTTAAATAGAAATTTAAAATAAGTAAGGGCAAAGAAAGGGTAGTAAGTAATTTATTTTCCAACATGTAAAATTGTTGGATAAATAATTAATTGTGGTTGTATGTATGGTTGTGTAGTGCTTGAATTGCACTAAGTTAGCACGGGGGAGCTGCACTATTGTGAGATTGGTGCCAGCTATCAGGTAACCGCTTTCTGCTTGTTTATGTGTGTGTGTAGTGTTAGTAAGAAATTTGAAATATTATTATTTGAAAATTATGATGTTATATGGAGATGAGATTTTGAATCACAAATTGAGATTTGGTTATCAATTGATGATTGATGAGATATGGAAATGAGATCTTGGAATATTAATATTTTTATAATAAATGTCCTGTGGAGTATTATTTTGAAATGGCATAAATTTGTGATGTGAAATATTTGAAATAGAAATATATGTGGTTTTGGAAATTATTTAATATATGTATATCATGAAAATACTGGAAGGCCTGGTGCCTGATTGTGGTGTTGCATATCTATGTGTTGTAAATGAGAAATTATTTGGGTATGTGACACCGGTGAATTGGAAATTGTGCCATCACGTGATGAGGTACCCTGTTGCGCCACAGGGACTAATTGATATATTATGGGAAATAAAGGAGAGAAAGACGAAAGAGGGGATATCGCCCCTCACGGATTCAGAAAGGACTGGGATCCTTCTAATCTGTGGTACTATTCAGGGAGGGTAGAAAGTCCCTCGTGAACTGTACCGTGGTGATCAGGGGCGGGTGGAAGGTCCCGACTGGTCCCACATGTTTTCCCAACATTTCTAGTAAGATTTGTTTGGGTTATATGTAATTATCAATGATATATATACTATTTTTGAGGATGAATTGTGATGGGTTATTCCACAATTATAAAACGATGAAAAGAGATTTTGGGAATAAGACGTGTATTATATGTGAATACCTGAGCATGCTTCTGAATTGATATATATATATGTATGTATTCCACTGGACACCTTGCTAGCACACACCACACGTAGATGAGTAGTCAGTGGTTGCGTTTTGGGGCTACCCCCGTTGATCTCACTTTTGCAGGTCCTAGGAGCGGTACGGTATAGACAGTCAAGGGAAGGATCCGGGAACTTCTCACTGATATCGTGAGATATTCTGGACCAGAGGGACATGAGGTATTGCCACATTTAGGATCATATTTTGTATAATGCTTCCGCTGAACCTTGCTATTATTCTGGGGAAAAATTATTAAATAATACCTATTATGGTATGGTATTTTGTGGATGATCTGTGGAGATTAATCATGGATAATGAAATTTTCTCTAATTGTACTGGGGAGAAAATTATATTGTGATGACGAAGTTTGGAATTGAGGTTTGAAATTTGAATTATATATAAATATCATGGAAAGCTCTTTTTCTAACTATGTTAGTTATTTTATTAATTTAATTCTTTTTCCTAACATAGTTAGTACTATAAACGGTTTAATGTTTAATTGTAAGTGGTTAATAGTGGGATTTTGGAGGAAATGTTACACTCTTCCCCTCTTTTCCCCATTCCATCTCCCTTTATCTAGAATTTCAGTTACTTGTTCTGGATTTCTTCCTCTTTCTGCCTCTCTTTCATTCTTCTTTATCTTTTCTCTTATCCTAAAATTTAGATTATATCATTTGGTATCAGAGCCCCCGAAATTCTCCACCAAATTCTACTCTCTCGCTGGAATTCTCAAATTTTGGATTCTAGTTTCTCTCATCCTTCTTCCTATTCTTTTCACTCCTTCCCTTATTCTTATGCTTTCTAAATCAAATTCCTAAGCACTATCAATTTGGGAACAATGGTTACCTCACACAATTTTACTCATGATTAAGATCCTCTTCTTCCACCTCCTTTTCCAAAACTTCTCATACTTATCTTCCCTCTTCTTCCATCTTTAGAATTAAAGATTCTGGTTATAGAGTTCCTCTCATTTTCTACTTTAAAATTTGGTCTATCTTCTTGAAAAAACCAATTTGTAAAATACTACACAAATCGGCAAAAACAAAAATAAAAATATGCCTAGTTATTTGCCTAATTATTCTCCCTGGAATTATCAAATTTATTCAAAATTCAAAATTTCTAGAAGTAATTACGTCCCACAAAATTTGGAATTAATTTTTCAGATACCACAATCCCACATATTTCGGATCTTCCACAATTAATGTTATCCCTAAAATTTTGGACAAAAAAAGAGCAAATAAGACGTGATTAAGGGTCATGTTAGGGGTGTGGTGACAGATTTTCCAGTAGACAGAAGTGCGACCCAACTACTCTCAAACTTTTGGAAATTAGAGAGGAAGTGGATGATGCTTATTTGGGAGGAACATATTTGAATTCTTCCTTAGAAGCTAATCTACCAGAAATATCTATCCGTGCTTTCTTGGGGGATTCATCGCCTACCACTATGAAGTTATAAGCTACAAGGGATACCCAAGCCCCAACCAGTTTCTTTCAGCCTTGAGGACAAGGCTTATTTCCAAAGGGAGGGTAATGTTAGGATCCTTCGTTGTGAGATGTATGATGGGTAGTTTCATGTTATTTATTTTATGAAGGGATGGTTTTATGCAGTATTTATTTTCAATTATTGTATATATTTTATCTAGAACTTGGTGGGTATTTCTAGTGTGGCTGTATAAGCCTATTATGTGTGGTGTACTGACGAGATGATGAATGAAATTATGACATAGCAAATTGCCCCTTTTTTCCCTAGAACTAAATTCTGGTTCTAGTCCCCTTCCCTATAGGATTTTTAGATTCTGGATTCTAGAGTCTATTCTCTCATTTCTTCTCCTTTCCCCCCCCCCATTTTCCCTCCTATCCTCTTTTCCCTTCTATCTCCCTTTATCTAGAATTTCATATACTGGTTTTAGATTTCCTCCTCTCTCTGCCTCTCTTTCATTCTTCTTTCTCTTTTCTCTTATCATAAAACTTAGATTCTATCATATTTCTATTATAAACTTAATTTTAAAAGAGTTAAGGTAGAATCTTACCAATGAAGACGGAATTAGTGTGGTATTTTTCTTGCTTTCGGGCAAGTTTAGGTAACCACTTCCTTGTCTTTAATTGTATGTGATTAATTTGTAAACTCGACTGATGTATGAGGTTATGCATCATGGTTAATATGACAACTTACATACGTAACGGTGAACGTTTACTCTATTACTCCATTATTTGAGAAAAGGATATGCTGGATACTGGTGACTGGGGAAATTTGTTGATGGATGATGATATATATGTACATGTGATTATCTTTAAGCATGCCTGGTTAACTGTGAAAGAGAACATGTTTTTTATAACCAACCTGTAAAAGTATGATCTTTATGTTAGTTGCCACATTTATATTGTTGTTGGTTAGTATTGATGCTTGGTATGAGATTGGTTTCACCTCTATTACGTGATGAGGTTCCCCGACGACCATCGGAATAACCTTTTGGGCTATCTATGACGTTTAAAACCAGTTCTTGATTATTCTATCGGTTGATTGGTGATCTGTCCCTCTGGGACATTTTGGATTCCCTGTGATTTGTCTCTTCAGAGATGTTTGGATCAAGGTGTAAATAGTCTGCCTCTATAAAGGCGTATGGACTGTATATCTGAAATAAAATAATGTAAATTTAAATGCATTGGCATCTCTTTGATCTTATGACTCCGATAATTATGTGATAACACTATTATTCCTATTATTGTCTATTTATCTATTAACTGTTATTGCGACTGGCACACATAACTGCACATTTGCACACACTTATATAAGTATGACAATATAGGAAGCATAAGTGTTACTGAGACATAGTCGTCTCACCGTATTATTGGTTACATTTTTACAAGTGATCATGCTTCGCAGAGATCGTTTGGGAAGATGCCGTTGAATGTTCTGTCCTTGTGAGTCAGCGATGGTAATTGTATTTGGATTTTTTATATTTTCAGATTTAGGCTGCATAGTTTTTGCTTCCATATTTCCATACTTTTGATTGATTTTCTGGTTGGATGACTCTACTAGAATAACTATTATTGCTTAATACCTGTGTTATGGTTGTATGTTCTGGTTCTAATGACTTTTCTGCTTTTAGATGTTGTCGATGAATTATCTGGTTAAGTCCATGCATGAGACTGATCACTGAGAATTAATATATGATGAATGGTTATGCTAATTGCTAGGTTAAACGATGAAAAAGGCTATGTTTGTATTGTTTCGGGTTTGTAGACCCAAAGCCCAATATGTATGAATATCTATGATTGGCATGTTCTGTTTATTAACCATGTTAGGCCAGTTATTTCTAACATGATTATATTTACTTGATAGTGGATGGAATTGTGGTCCATTTTCTAATATGGTTATCTTCTTGAAAATCATGTTGCTTTTGTTAACCATGTCAGGAGAGTCATTTTCTAACATGGTTAGCTAATTGTTATCCATGATATAGCATTTGTATTGTGATAAGGATTGCTCTTTCTAATTTCTATCATGGATAACACCTTGTGTTATAAGAAAGATCTTTTTCTAACGACGATAAAATTGTTTTGAGTGTATGAAAACACTTTTTCCTATCATAGTTAGCATTAATAATGATATCCTGAATTGATGATTAGGAATTTAACAAGGATTAGTTAATGAAATTTTACACCATGGATCTAATTGTTCTTTTAGAAGTTTAGAGGGAACGACAAAAATTCCCTTCAATAAATAGAGAGTTGGTAAGTGCCTGTGTGGAGTTAGTAAACAAAAATAGAAAATTGGTAAACACATAGAGAGAGTTGGTAAGTGTGGGCACATATTTTGCACTTGGGCTTAGGAGTGACATGCTCATCAACTCCGTATGAAGATGATGAAAAGTCGTGTCTCTCTCCCGGGCCCAACTTCAATAGAAACACAACTCGAGCACAGGCCTGACGAGATGAGCAGAAGTAATTTCCCACATACCCACACCACTTAAGATCCAATCATGACGAAAGCCCAATGCATGTAAGAGGTCAAATCCATGAGGATAAGAGCGCCACATAGTGAAGAGCCCGGAGATCCAAAGGTTGACTTCTCTTTCCCGTTAAGGCCAATGCCCACGTCTCCAACTATCATATCTTAGAGGGTATCTCGGATCTAATTGGGTCGATGGTCTCATAACTGATTAACCACTTCCTGGGGGATAAAGGAGGATCCACAACTCTAAAGGGAACACACAATTCTTGGAACACAAGCAAATACAACTTACTGTCATTCTCTACCACATGTCTGATCACTTTGAGCAATTGTTATTTCTATACCTTAATCCTATTTATTCGTTATATGTTCCTTTGGTTTTGTTTTGGCACTCTTGTAACCCGTTTGCCACGAGTTACTGGCGACCCTTTTCCATTATCCCTTGTAATTTGCATAAATTCAATAAAGAATTTTCAGTCTTTTTAAGGTATGAATTTAGACCTCCACAATAAACACAAATACGAAGTTGATAAACTCCAATAAATAGAGACTTGGTAAGTAATTAGGTGAAGTGGGTAGACCTGTATTTGGTAAAATTCTGAAACTCGCTGGAGGATATACTAGTCATTTCATTTAAATTTATAAAATGATATATCGGTTCATGTCACCTATCTATCATTTTCCAAATTCAGTGCATTTTACTGTCATTTCCCTATTTTGAGAGTCTTTTGTGTCTTTTTCCCTAACATTTAAGAGCCGTTTGGTGATAGGAAGAATTAATTCTAATGAAAATTACTACGATCCCATGTAAATAATTTGATGATTTAAAAAATTCATAAGGAAATAAATTTAAATATAGCATTTAGAGGACTGGTGTACTATTTTTGAAATATGATTATTTGACTATAAACCATATAAAAAGGTGATTGGGGGAGGGAGGAGAGGGAGTCTAGAGAGAGAAGCTCTTCCTTCTCTCTAGAAGCTGATCGAAACTGAGGAAGTAAGAGGGAGGAGGGGCAGCCATGCTTCTCTCTTTCTAGGAGAGAAGGGAGAGCTCTGTGTCTCTCTTTTCCGGCACCCCTTGTAATTTCTTCTTTATCTTTCCTTCCATAGCTCTTCCCTTCCCTTCTCTAGTTTTCTTCCTCCATCCTGCTCTAGTTTGTGTTACTTTTCTGTTTCTTGTTCATCTTCCTGTTCTTGTTCTTGTTCTTCTCTTGTGTTCATCTTCTTCTTAGTTTTTTTTTTAAAAAGAAATTTCCACCGCCTTAACCCTCCTTCACCTTCCATCACCTACTCTCACCAAACCTTACTTCCACGTCTCCTGTCCACTGTCTTTGAAAAAATATCTATTTTTTTCTCTTATCTATCTCTTTATATCATTTATTATCTATGTTGTTATTGCATTATGCTTTTAGTAATTTTTTATGCAGGTAATATGGGCTTTCTTTTCTTTTGGCTCTTAGATTGTATCTATGGATGTGAGTCTCTCTTCTTTCAAACACCACAGGTGTAGACGTCATCAGGCTTCAAATTTATTTGAAGTGTTCTTACTACGTATCTTCAATCTCTCTTCAAGATGGAGCTTTCTAGTTGCAGTGACAGCAATCTTCACTCATGATGAAGATAATGATGACCTATGGGTTATCATTTTGTTGCTCTCCTCTCGCAAGCCCATTATTGGAGATCATAGAAGGCTCAAGTATTATTATGTTTTTTTTTTATTTTCTAGTTGCTTTATTTATGTTTAAGTTTGTTATTTCGTTTTTCTGTATGTATTATATTATTGAACTCTCTTATTAGACTATATAATTGAGCCTTACCTTGTAATCGTTTTACTTATAATTATATTGTCTTTTTATTCAAAAAAAATATAAAAAGGTGATTGATATAAAAAACTTAATTTAAGTATGATCCTATTACAACTGATTTCTGAGTGGGAGGCTGTGTGTTTTGTTGGAACGGTCACAGCAAACGGTTCATACTTGCATAGCCAAGATGTGAGCCATGGCCCATGAAAACTTGTCTGCTATTTAAGGGTCGAAGCATAAAAAGAGGTTGAAACAGTGGGCTTTGGTTATAAGAAAAAAAAGAAGAGGGCTTCGATTATGAGGGGAAAAAAAGTTTCATGTGAAATTTCAACTGTATCTTGAGTTCCAATGGGTCATTCGGGAAAAACAGATAGGCTGTTTTTAAAAGGGAAATATACAATATAAAAATGATGATGAACTACTGCCCCTCCGGTCAACCATAAAAGTCACTTGCATAAGAATGACTTAATCCATAAATAAGTCACATAATTAATGTTGATTTGTCAATTTCGATAATAAATTTTATAATTTAATGTGACTCATTGTAATTTCTCTCTTCTTTAAAACCTTATTTAATATGAGTAAAGTTGAAAGAAAAAATTATCAATCTAAGACAAATTTAATGAGCTAGATCCAATTAATTGGTCCTGACATTAGTTGAAATGACTTATACTGTGAGTTGGAGGGAGTATATTTTTACTACTTACCGATCATTAAAAGGGCCCATCATTCTTTAAACTTTCGGTGGATTGACTTCAAGAAACTGACTAGTTTAAAAGCTTCTGTTTTTTCTCAAGAACAAACTGACTTTCAGTTCTTTTGCTTATTCAATAGGATTTACATTAACTTGCATTACTGCCATTACATAATGCATAATAGTGCTTACTACAAAGAGCACACATCAACAAGTAAGATGGAGCAGAACATTACTCTCATCTTCCTGGATTGCCCTCAAAGAGAGAATCAGGAATCATACCAAAGACAGACGCTCCTGCTTGGTAATTTTCATTATCTCTTCGTACTGATATTAGACTCTCCATATACACAAGAGCCTGTAAGGAATCTTCCTCACCATGAAATCCAGTAAGCATGGTTTCTTCATTTTGGAGATCATAAAACACCATCCTTCCATTGTTATCTTCCAAAAGAAACAGGTTCTTCTCATCCAAGAATCCCAATGGCCTACTTGCTCCTACAATAGGTCCAATAATGGAGTGCTTGGTCCAAGATCCTTCATTGCCATAATCTTCCATCACCCACAAATCAAAGCTCTTCTCTGTTCCCCTTCTAGGATATACAATCACAGCTAGAGACTCTCTGAACTTTGCAACAGTTCCAACATAATCCTGTGTGGAAGACCTCACACTTGGCATCCTGAAAGTTTGGAATGTTTCATTCTGCATGTCAAATGCAAGAACCATATCACCAGCAGCATCATAAGCCCACCAGTGATATGCTCCACGAACAAAAGCATCGATCCAAGATGGGCCCCAAACGGAAACAGGTGGCAGAGAGCAATCAACATCCCTCCAACTATGAGAATTCAAAGAGTACATCTCTATACGCCAAGGCAATTGTTCATCTGTTTCATGAAGCCATGTGTCCATAATCATGACCACCTTGTAATCATTGGTTTTGGAATCAAATCCAAACCCAGTAAAGTGCTGCAAGCAATAGGTGTCGGGTGGGGTCGGGCAATCGGGAAGAATTCTGAACTCTCTCATTGATGGGTTGACAATGAGAGTGGGAAGGCTATAGAGACAGTATAAGCCATTGCAAGGACCTAAGATTTCAAGATGGTAAACTTCATCATGGTTGTAAATTAAATCCAGCAGATTGAGAGAGGTACTATTGTTGGCTGTGTTAAAAGACAGAAGAGAAACGAAAGCTTTTCGATTGACGCCATGAGGACCGAAAGTGGCACGCCTAGTACGATTAACAAGGAGATTAATTGGATTTGTCTGGTTCATGCGTTTGTTGAAGGTGTGAAGGTGTTTGGAGATAAAATCAGGGCTTTTGATAAGTTGGTACCATGGTTTATTAATGCATGCAAATCTCCTTAAAGATTTCACTGGCAACCTTGAAAGGATGTCTGGCACCACATCGTTCAAACGATCCAAGTTCTGTGCCATTGTTGTAGTTTGTTTCCCCTTTTAAGCAAACCTAAAAGTCTCCTTTATTCTTATCAACAAGTTTTGGCTTTGTGATATTGAAGTTGTCTAATAAGACAGAACCAATCCAATTTCAATTCCCACTCTGAGCTCAAATCTACCAAAGACAGAATCTTCTTGATCTATGCATAAAGCTACTGCAGCAGGTAACATTCATGGAAGCTACAACAAAGTACTTTGAAAAACTGAGTTAACAGTTATGATATGCTCAAAACAAGAGAAAAATACAGAGAATTGTGCGGCAAACATGAATGGGCATATATATATATATATATGTATAATTTCCCTTTTCAGAAGATTTCGTTCGGTGAATAACTATATGATCAATTCGGATGGAGTAAAAATGAATTAGCCAACTGAACTAGTAATAAATCATAACAGCAACCCAATTTATGCAGTCATAATCCCAACGAAAAACCAGAAATTAATTTTGTTAGAAACCTAAATATACGGGGAGATTAACATGCCGATCCGAATTTCACGGTATGAAAAGCATAGGGAAGGTTGATATATGTAAAATCAGGCAATGAAACATGATAGATTTTGATGTGAAGAAGAAAAGGATGAAGATGAATATACCTGTGAAGTAAATAGATGGAAGGTAAGATCGGAGAATGGAAGAAATTAAAGGAAGGAACAGCAAATAAGAGTGAAAGTGAAAGTATTCGATGCAAGGTGAGTCTGGGACGAAGGAGCAGATGTGCGTGCAAGTACCACGAGGCACTTTTACGTCTAATTAATTTATAAGATAAAATTGATTTTTTTAAAAAAAATTAAGAATATAAAATAAATTACTTTAAATTATTTATATTTATTTATTTTTAAATTAATTTATTTCGCTTATAAACTACTCCTCTGGTCCTAATTATAAGATCATTTTGACCTTTTTGGAGAAATTAAAGATGCAAAATTAATCACTTTAAGTTGTCTATAATTATCTTTTTTCGTCAAAACTAATTTATTCTACTTATAAACTAACCTATAATATAATTACATGTGATATATGTTATAATTTAGTAGTCTAATTTTCTTCCTTAACTTTCACAAAAAAAGTTAAAGTGATATCTATATCTATATATTTCTTGAAAGCTCCTAGCAACAATCCCATTGGTCCACATGTCCAATAACATCATCTTCACTTAACTCAATTATTGGTCCACATGTTCACATATCAAAGTCATAATAAAAGGTTTTATTCTTAATTTCAAATTTCATTGCCAATAATTAATCATTACTCATCATATATTCCTACTCATGGGATGATACTTTTTTAATTTTAAAAGTTATTTAAAATTGAGCAAAGCAATAATGATTAGATACATAAATATATGGAAGTTATTTAATATTGAGCAATGATTAAATACATATATATCTATTTTTAAGAAGGTATTCTATATTAATTCTCTTTTTTTATCACATACATACCTCTTAATATAATATTGTTTATAGAAAAATCTATCTATATGTATTTATTTTAATCTGTAATATTTGACTTTTTAGATATACAAGTTAGTTATTTTCTTCAAATAAGTCACTATTTTAGGCAACAATTAAAAAAAAAAAAAAACACACACACATGATTTAAAATCAACACTATTAATTTTTCTTATGAAATTTACAAAATAATTAATGTGTTTAAATATGTCTCTAAATTAGACAACATGGTATTAATTATTTTTCTATTTGGAAAGTTTTTCTTTTGAATTTTCATTTCCGTTGTTAAAAATAAATTGATTGATAAAAAGTTACACCGATGAAAATCAGTTATCATGTACATATATCGTAATTTACTATTGTTTAAAAAAATACACCATATAGATTTTGTTTTTTAATCTACAATATTTGGCTTTTGAAATTTACGAATTGATAACTATGTTTAAATAAGTCATTAGTTTATGCAACAATCCAAACATATATATTACATTTGTAATATGTCATAACTCTTGAAAAAAACTACACTTATTTGAATATTTGATCATTTACATACTTATTAATTTATTATTGTTTATGAAAATTCAAATCATATATATTTGTTTTTAATCTCTAATATTCGGTTTTGAAGTTTAGGAATTAATTATTGTATTCAAATATATCGTTATATTTTAGGCAAGAATCAATACATATATTTTTTATTTACCAAATTAATTGCACCTATTCAAATCCCGCTTTCATTACTTCCAATTTCAAATTGAAATGAATGCAATCAATGATTTAGATCATTTATATTCATATGAAATCAACGTTTGTTGTCTTCAAATATATAATGAACATATAAATATGTATTTTGACAACTCACAATTTTGCAATAAGCCTTTTAAAAATAATTCATATTTTCTCTATTATCAAAAAAATTGCAATCAATGATTTAGAATGTAATCAACTTTTATTGTTTTCAAGTCACATTTTTAATCATAAAATAGTTACTCAAAACAATTATGTTCTTTAGTTTATTTCATTTTTATTTTTAACTTCCGTGCATCGCACGGGGAAGAAAAATCTAGTTATATTTAGAACAGGAGGGAGTAATTTATAATCTAATTATATGTGACATATGTTATAAATTAATTGTCTAATTTATTTCTTTAACCTCCACAGTAAAAGTTAACTTAATCTTATAATTATAATTAAGATGGGTGAGGAAGTGTTATATTGTTATTGCCAAGAAGACTTCAATACACAAACTACCCCCTATTTTTCAGCCACATTAGGGTAACTTCTCCTCCATCGTTTTTTGTTTTAAAATTTTACTTAACCCGTTTGGTACAATTTAATGTCAAACAACACCAATAAATTTTTGAAACATCCTTGCACTATTAGTTAAATTTATTAAACTTACACCCCTATTTTTAGCTAAATTAAATAAACTTCTCTTCGCATCATAAATCTTAATTATATATACTTTCTTATGTTGTTAATATAAAATCAAGTTGGCTTAGTGAGAGATATTAAGATATCAATGTAAATTATTTTAAAATATTTTTATTAATAATTTTTCTTCAACCTAATTGCCTTACAAAATTAATTGATATGTAATATAATGACATGTAACATATGTTATAATTGAGTAGTTTAATGGGTTTTTTTAATCTCCTCAAATAAGTTCAAGAGCAAAACAAGTCACATTCA
Organism: Mimosa bimucronata; assembly: GCA_037074515.1. Lineage (NCBI taxonomy): Eukaryota > Viridiplantae > Streptophyta > Magnoliopsida > Fabales > Fabaceae > Mimosa > Mimosa bimucronata. The sequence continues at coordinate 2,551,235 of CM073443.1, forward strand.
AAAGTTCAGAGCAAAACAAGTCACATTCAAATTAATCAATTTAATCTTAGATTAGAGAATGGAAGTTGGAAAAAGGGTATTCCCTCCAGTCCTAAATATAAGACCACTTTAACTTTTTTTTGTGGAAGTTAAGGAAAAAAATTAGACCACTAAATTATAACATATGTCACATGAAATTAAATTATAGGTTAGTTTATAAATGGAATAAATTAGTTTTGAGGAAAAAAGATTTTTTTTTACTGAAACTACTTTTTTGTTTTACTAAAAAAAAGTCAAAAAAGTCAAAGTGATCTTATAATTAGGATTAGAGGGAGTAATATCTATTCCACCAAGCTTCTAAAGATGACATAGAATATATCAGTGTAGACTCTGTTTATTATCCATGGGCTGACTGATCATGTAAAAAAACTCAAATACTTCTATCTAACCATTGTAGACAATATCATGCTCGCAGTTAAGAAATGGCCGTTAGAATGGGAACCTAAGGTATTTTCATGATTTTCAATTTTATTATTTTATCTTTAAGCTTACTGCCTAAAAAAATCACATGTTTGCCTCAAAATGTATATATTCAATCTCATTTGTATTCTATCGTTATAAATTTTTTGTAGATTTATGTTATCAAGTAGTCTGTAAACTCTACTTTGTACGTGATACGCCAAACGCTTTTCTGTAATGTCTCGCATCTTAACTTTAACTGCACAAATTGTAATGCAAGTAAAAGCTCCAATAAACATGTGAATAAAAAAAGTAATTAAAAGGCATGCAAACGAAACAAAAAGTATAAGAATATTTATTATCTTATTTAACCTAAAAAACTTGGCTAAAGTTAGAGGAGATAAAAAAAGCCTTGTAACATTTTGACATGTATTCGTCTCAAAAACTATTACCATAAATGTTTGATAATTTTGAATAACTTGTTACCCAGTTATCTCAATACTCAATGCTAAGCGAAATATTATTTAAAAAATGTTTTAAACATTATTTTGTCGAACTGCAATAGATGGGGTTTAGGCCCGTTCCAAGCCCACAACAAAGTAAGTCAACCAACAAACCCATTAAAAAATTAAATGCACCATGTATAAGCATATCATAAATTTTAATAAAAGTACAAAATGGGCCTTATTTGGCAATATATATTTTTACTGATCACTTGTAAGAAGTAAGAGGCATGTGCGTTATTTTGACAATTTGACTACATTTCCAGTCAAGTGTTGCACATAATCCTAAGGATTATTGGTGGGAATAGATCTTTGAAGGGTTCAAGAAGAAAAGATGAAGAAGAAAGAAGTGCACAATGTTTTCAATACGTGGGCAGTACTTTCTTTTAGGCTTAATTCTCCCCACCTATCCTACATAAGGTGTAAGTTGGATTGACGAGCAAATTTACTGCAAGATACAACGAAGACCCCTTGATTGTGGATTGCACTCTCAAGACTCAAGCCAAGACAACAATGACCTTTACAAATTGATAATATGGCTTTATTTATGTGTGCACTCAAAGAGAAATGCATTGAGTTTTTGTGTTGTATTGTATGTATCAAATGGGGTCATGATGGGGCTATTTATAGAACATGAAGTGGTGTCTTGAAAATGTGCTTCTTCAAGTAACATCTTTTCAATAGAAAGTCATAACCATAAATAGATTCATGCAATCATATGATGATTCATGGGCTATATGAATATGTGCATTTTCATACGTGTCTTTAAGAACTAAAGATACATGATTTTTAGAGTTATAACTCCCTACACACCTTTTCATATAAGTAGGTGCCATTTCACATCATGACTTTTAGAATTATGACTCTCTACACATCTCTTCATATAAATAAATTCCTTAATTTATAAGGACATGATTTTACAAAACACACCTCTTTATTATAAAATATTCCAACATTAAGTAGAAGTGTAGAACACACTTATTATTAACAAAATGGAATTAAGTTACCAACATAGTTGGGCCTCACGGAAAAGACTAATCTCTTACAATGTGTTTAACCATGGCTCAAATCCGTATTAAGTGAAGAATCTACAGCTACTATTTGATAATGTTTCGAACAATATTGTCTTAAGGATACTTATGTTTTAAAAAAAGGGGAATTAAGTTAAATTAAATAGATAAACAAAAGAACTCTGTTGAGCATAAGTGAATACACAATCAGGTTAGGTCCCTTGTTGGCTTGTTCCAAACAATCAGAACTTTATTAAATCTGCTCTTTTTGGCTGAACTCAATTTCTAACTTTTGACCGTTTTCCCTAAAACCCATGACAAAGAAAAGAATCCAGTTACCTTTCTTTTAGGAGACATTACATTTAAGAAATAAAAATTAATTTTCGTGTTTTAAAAGATGCACCTGTTTCTATGGCATGAAAACCACTATTAAGTTCTAAGAGCATTATTTTTTAAGCAAGTTAAGAAATAACTTCTCTTAAAACTTTTAGTAGCCTTCTTAACACTAATAAATTAATACCCCAAGTCCATATAACTTAATAGTGATTTTATAGTTATTTGGAATAATTAGAATTCTAAGGATATCTTAATGCAACTTTTAAGAATTATATTGTTAAGCTTTTAGACGTAATTTTTGCTTTAGTGTAAGACACACTCGATAAGTATCAGTTTTCACATGCTCTTCACTCTTCTGTAGGACCAACCTTCTCTGTCATTTCATGTTCTTTATTCCAAAACTGGTTTTGATGGCTCTTTCCCATTCTATTATTATTGGTCCTTATTTATTGAAAATATTAATCTGAATTATTACACTACCTACTGCCATATGATAAAACAAACACTACATATTATACTCACTGACACACATCATGCGCTTAACAGCACTCATGATTTTTTCCACAAATTATGTTCCCATCCAAATTATTGAGGCAATATTTAAAGAGTGAATGACAAGAAAAATCTTCATTTCATAATACATATAAGGACTTGCCAACAAGAAAAATTGATCACTTTAAAGTATAAAGACCTATATATGACTAATTTTTTGTGGAAGTACCTAAGTGCACATAATAAGTGTTAAGTTCAATTTAATAAATAACAGCTTTGACTTTGTGAAATGACAACGATGAACTAAAACAATGATAATTAAATTCACTTGTTAATCGAAATGTTCAATATGTGTGAAATTGGTGGTTATCAAGATTGTTATTTGTTGAGTTAAAGTTGTTGTAGATCATTTTTATTAGGGTTAAAGATCAGATTTACCCTAAAAGTATGAACGGTGGATTACATCTGCCCCGGAAGTTTTTTTTTGTCCAATTTTGCCCCGGAAGTGTGTAAAGTGGATCATATTTGGCCTTTACCTTTTTTTTAGGTCCAATTTTGCCCCGAAAGTGTGTAAAATGGATCATATTCGCCCTTTACCGGTAAAAAATTTTTAACGGTAAAAGGTGAATATGATCCACTTTGCACATTTCCGGGGCAAAATTGGACCCAAAAAAAACTTCCGAGGCAGATGTGATCCACCATGCATACTTCCGGGGTAAATATGACATTTAACCCTTTTTATTAATGTAGTGGCCAATTGTTCATTTAGATGCACAACAAACAAATGAGCCTTATCCCATTAAATGTGATCGCTTACATGGATCACATGACACTTCTACGAAAAACCATATTTTTTAATATATTACTCTATCCGTCCCACAATATAAAGTATTTTTAACCAAATTGTGGTTTTCTTAAAAAATAAGTTTAAGTTAGTTAAAAACAATAAATGTAGAGGAAATATACCCTTATTTATGAATGAATAAGAGAGAGTAATTATGAAAAGAAGATGAAAGAAAATGTGTGGGAGAAATTAATGTATGGGTAAAAGCATAAAATGGGGGAAAACTCATTTATTGCTCAAACAAAGTCAAATAATACCTTATTTTTGGGATAAGGTTATTAAAAAAAATGACCTTATATCGAACGGAAGGAGTATTACTTAAAAGGTCCGGCTCGATAACTTCGCTAAAAGATAAGGGCATTTAGATGATTTCAAGAAAAAAAATAATAATCTCATTAATCTCTCAAGAATTTCAGCGATTACACCATTCCAAAGTCTTGATTTGGGATCCACATATTTTTTTCATGAAACCAAAATAATATTTGAAAACATAAAATGGGGACTAAAACCGTCGGTGGGGAGAGCAGAACTCAAAATTGAAATTGAAATTCTCCTATAAAATATAACAGTGGGCCCATATCAATACTCAATAGTCAAGGTTACTGCCAAGCTAGCAAATTTTGTTCTGTACCCAAACACACATTAAAAAAAGAAAGAAAGGCCATAACCAAACCTCAATCATAAACTCACAATCCCACACTTATAAACACACCATAATCTCTTCTTCTTCCTCCCCTCACACACAACCATGAAGCCCCTCATTTTCCTTCCCTTCACCTTCTTCCTCATATTTCTTCTTCCCTCCATTTCCAATGCCCACAACATCACCACCATCCTTTCCAAACACCCTGAATTCTCCACCTTCAACCACTACCTCACCGCCACCCACCTCGCCGCCGAAATCAACCGCCGCCAGACCATCACCGTCCTCGCCCTCGACAACGCCGCCATGTCATCCCTCCTCTCCAAACATCTCTCCATCCCATCCCTCAAAAATGTCCTCTCCCTTCATGTCCTAGTAGATTACTTCGGCTCCAAGAAACTCCACCAACTCACCAATGGCACCACCGTTTCCTCCTCCATCTTCCAGGCCACCGGCTCCGCCGCCGGCACCTCCGGCTACGTCAACATCACCAACCTTAAGGGCGGTAAAGTCGGTTTCGGGGCTGACGTCACCGACGGCAGCCCCCTCCATTCTTTCTATGTGAAATCTGTGGATGAGCTGCCGTACAACATCTCTGTCCTTCAGATTAGTCAAGGGTTGACTTCTGCTGACGCCGAGGCTCCGGTTGCTGCGCCTAGTCAGGTGAATTTAACATCAATCATGGCTAAACAAGGGTGTAAGGTGTTTTCTGATTTATTGAAGGCTTCAAAGGCGGCACTTTCTACTTTTGAGGAGAATATTGATGGTGGGTTGACTGTGTTTTGCCCGATTGATAATGTTGTCAGAGGGTTCTTACCAAAGTACAAGAATTTGACAGATAGTGATAAGATGGCATTGCTGTTGTATCATGGGATTCCTGTTTATGAATCCTTACAGATGTTGAAATCAAATAATGGGGTTGTCAACACTTTGGCCACTGGAGGGGCTAACAAGTATGATTTCACAGTGCAGAATGATGGGGAGATTGTGAAGTTGGAAACGAAAGTTGTGACAGCAACAATTGTGGGGACATTGATTGATCAAGACCCTATGGTTGTTTATAAGATTAACAAGGTTTTGTTGCCTAGGGAGCTGTTTAAGCCAAGTCTTGCACCAGCTGAATCGCCTAAGCCGGCTAAGAAGGCAAAGAAGGGAGCCGTGTCGGCTGACTCGCCGGAAGCCGACTCGCCGGACGGCGATGTGTCAGCGGATAAGGCCGGTGATAGTAATGGGGCAAGTGGTGGATTGTGTGGAGGGGTCAAGTTCTTTATGGTTCTGTTTAGTTTGGCTATGGGGGTTTTGGCTCTATAATAATAATTTGCATATCCAGCTATAAAAAGTCATGTGAGATCTGATTTAACTTGTGAAGAAAATTTAAAAGAAAAACAATGAGATCCACATGATGTATTGGATTGGAGTTCAAAGGTGGTCTGTCTTTTTCTTTTTTGATTTTTTTAATGGTTTTGTAGTTGTTTGTATATTCATTTGTAAACTTATGGGATTTGTCATTTTCGATGTGGATGAATGGAATCCAGGTTGTTCTAGCAATGCAATGCAGGCACATGTGTACAACCTAAATTTGACAGATATGAATCAATCAATGGTTTAAATCTTGATCGATTCCCCCGACAAAACTACTTTAACTATTCAATGGTTTGATTCCAATCAATTAGTTATTACATTCTTTATTTGAGAAAAAGTGTTCCCTGTCCTTATTTTTCGTACCAAACTTTACTGCTTGAATTTATTATTATGTAATCAAACCCATTATATCACAAAATATCGACGAGGAGAGGAGAACAGATCTAATTCTAACAAATCAATGAGTTAGTGAGGCTTCTTCAATGAAGGGCCTTATAACTGTATAACAAGACAATGGTTAGAAAATGATACAGCATGAACAAAACAAGTCAACGGCAAATTGTCATAGTGGAAGAGTCACCTGCTATTCTTGGATGAGATCCTAACTCAAACCTAATATTGACATGTTGTATGTGTTCATGCGTTTAAATTGTATAAAATTTAAAAATAGAAAATGGTACAGTATAAATGAACTCCTCTATCATATAGCATCTTAAACGTTCACACATATAAAAAGATGCATTACCTTACACATGCAACATGCATCTCAATCCCATAACCCTTAAAAATGGTAGAACTAATAAATTCTTTCAACTCTTGTTTCATTGATTGAATCTAGAATACTTGTACACAATCAAAGCTCAAAGGCTACAGTTTCACCATGAGAGAGCCTATGAATAGGGATCATACCACAATGAAAAAGGAAATTACTTCTTGTGGATTCATGAACAAGTCAACAAGCTTCCATATTAACATTCATAATCAGAATCTCCCCAAAAGATATTGTGCTTTGCGGCAAGATAGTAAACACTGGCTGGCCCTTCACCGCCATATGTGTATAGCTCTGGCACAACCTTCTTCTTTTCCAGTTCAGTCAACAAAGGTGAGATTACTGCCCAAGCAGCATCAAGCTCATCACTTCTAATGAACAATCTTTGCTCTCCTTCTAAGGCATCTAAAAGCAGTCTCTCATACGCATCTGGAATCTCTTTCGAGTGCCTTAGTTAACACAATAGAATGAAATCAGCACCAGCAGATTTCCAAATGAAATGATTTGACCATTTAAATATATTCCATAAGAGAGAGTTTTACCTGGAATTGTTTAGCAAATGAAGATCACTGCGATCAAATCTCATCCCAAGGCCAGGAACCTTGTTGTTCATCTTCAGATAAATAGCATGATCAGGTTTATCTCGAAGAACAAGCTCATTTGTTGTTTTATTCAAGTCAGTTCCAAATCTTTGCTTATACAGGTTTCCTGGGACATGTCTAAATTGCACTCTGATTTCTGCTCTAATATATTAGAAAAGCACATTTAGTAAGTCGTTCAATTGTTTCAGCAAGCTAAAAAGTGCAGGCCAACAATAAATCCTTGTTGATTGAGTGAATCCACTTACCGATTTGAATGAAGACCTTTACCAGCTACCAATAAAATTGGAACTCCTTCCCATCGTGCATTGTCAATGAAAAGTGTTGCAGCAGCAAAAGTGGAAGTGAGACTGTCATTTAAGACAGTTAGCTCATCAGTATATCCTGTACCTCCATTGCTATTAATCTTATATTGTCCAACTACCACATCTTCAAGTTTAATTGGTCTCATGGAGCGCAGAACCTTCACCTGATTTATGTTATGCCCATGAACATAGTCAGTGGAAATAATCATCAAATGTTTTACATCTTCAATATGATTGAAATGTACCTTTTCATTTCTAATGTCTTCAGAACTTAGGGAAAGAGGTGTCTCCATTGCAAATAATGCAGTGATTTGCAGGAGATGACTCTGCATTATGTCACGAATGATGCTATACTTGTCAAAACTTCTGAAAGAAAGCAATCAAGAAAGCAAAACTAGTGTTCTTAGTTCATCCCCAAAGCCAACAGAATGAATTTTAACAGTTAACAAAATTGAGATGCAAGCAAGAAAGCATAACTAGTGTTCTTTATTTTAGTCTAATATTTCAGTGGGGGGAACACAACTATACCAACCTGTTTCGTCCCTCGATGCCAAAATCTTCATAAAAAACTATTTGAATGTTGCGAATGTAGTTCCTGGACCATAGAGGCTCAAAAACCAGATTTGAGAAGCGAAGCACCAAAAGATTTTCCACTAACTCCTCACCTAGATGGTGGTCAATCCTGAAGGGACATATTGAAGGCTTACCTGATGTATATGATGTAAAGCTGCTTTGCTGAATTTGAACTACAGAAGAGCATACCTGAATATTTGATCCTCCGTAAGGTATTGTTTCAAAGCTTTGGCCTGCTTTTTGGATGAGTCTGTATCATGACCAAATGGCTTCTCAACTATGAGCCTAGTCCACCCATATTTGGAAGAAGCACAACGTTTGGTGCATCTTGCAACATCCACATACAGGCTTGAAGGTATTGCCAAGTAGAATAGCCTATTTGAGTTTCTTCCAGCCTGAATTGTCCTTGAAAGAATTCAGTAACTAAACATTGCCCCAGAGAATTCATATCCAAAATAAAAATGCCATGCCATCCATGTAAACATCATCTTCACTCTAAAAAAAGCTTCTATATCCTTTAATCCTATCTCCCTCGCTGACCATGTATTCTTTATACACACACATGCACGCACACAAACATGTCAACATTAGGCTTGAACCCTGACCTCATCCAAGTGAGGCGAGTGGCGTTGCCACTGCCCACTGGGATAACTAGCCATTGACGGCTAAATATTTAGTCAGTTGTACATAGATTTATTTCTATCTTTAACTATATTTCCTTCACTTTGTCATGCAAATCTGTTTACTTAAATATCAAACTAGTTCGACCAACAGTTTGAAGTCAACATGCTCGCTATGAACCCAGTAATGGTTTTAACAAGTGCCTTCTATAATCATGGTCAAGGATGGCAATGAAATCTAAAGGCATGATGAATGAATGTCACTAAAATGACTAAGCATAGGAATAATACCTCCCTCTCTTCCAGCTTCTTGTTCAGTTTCATGAAGTGCTCCTCAGAACTATACTGACCTGAATGATAGAAACAACATTTTAGGAACTCAGCCATCTTGTCATCACAGTTGTCCCTGCAATTCTGAAAAGATCATATTAAGATCGCAAAAGAATTAAATGAAATACTTCACAAAAAATGTGGATGAAAAGGACCTCTCAACAACTCTGCAGGTAAGATTTTCACTGATTAGATTTCTTAGTTCATGGTCAGTCATTGAAGTACGTGCATAGCCCCATATTGTGAAATGCTGCAAAAACCAGAAGTTCATCAGCAGTAGTCGCTAAAATTGGAAATCGGAATACAACTATAAGTTGATTAAGAAGATAACATCCAGGGAAAGCTACCTGAGGCAAACAATCTTCATAAAAGAGTGCAAACAAAGCAGGGAAGATTTTCTCCTTTGCAAGGTTTCCTGTGGCCCCCACAACAATAATGGTGAGTGTAGAATCTGCCTTTTCTACTTTCAACATATTGCATCCTCCTTCGGCTGGAGATTTCGTCTGTTCTGTGTTTAGAATATCTCTAGCTGATGTACCTACGAGACACTACAGCTTTGAGTTCATCAATTGAGAATGTAAAGCAAGATACGCTCTATCTTGGGTTTCCCACAAATTATCATGCTGGCGATTAAATAAATTCATTTTCATTCTGAATCAAATTCGAAAAAAAACTAGCTGCTAAATTAATGAGTGGCATTGTGAAAATGCCAGCAAATGTAGTGATATGGTAAGTGTGGTCCTTGAATAAAACCTGCACATCAGAAATGTTTTGGACTGGTATTAAATCGTGAGGAATGAAAATGAGAAACTGATCCTTCACCAAAACATAGTTTATGAGTTACAAAAATGAAGTAGCTGTATCACAAAAGTCGAAGTAATTTACTAGATTAAAACAACTAGTGGCTTAACATAGAATATGGAAGTGTGAAAAGCTTTCATTAGAAGCCAAGTGATCAATAAGAGCATCCATCTCACGCTTTTAACTACAATGCAGTGAATCCTTATCTGTTCAAAACAAGCCAAAGCTGTACCATAAATTAAGTCTCAAAGAAACATTCTCTCAAATACATGGCTTGCAGAGAATTATACTAACAGGATCATAAGAACCCACCATTCAGCAAATGAACCCCAGCCAAGGGTTGGATATAAGCTTTGATCTCAATATGCCTGTTTCTACATGTTCCAAAGCCACAAAAGCTTGTTCGTGAAGGAGAAGAAAACCCATGAGGGAAACGTGGAGGCATGCAATTTGGCAGTGAAAGAACACCCATTGGAGATTATGGCAAGAGATATCAATAACAATTCTGAGACCCAATTGCATGGGTTTATAACTTGCTTTAGCGATGTAAATATCTGACAAGCTAAGAAGTAAATGAGCCATTAGACGCAGACTAAAATGAATTAAGAATTGTCATCATTTTTCTATGTCGCCAATCCTGGAAAGAACTTGACTTTCAAGTGCATTGGTTGAATCAGGTGCTAAACTAACTCAATTTGGAACTTTGACTTGTAGGTTGATAGGAGTTAAAGCACTTTCAATTGCAGGTATACCCAATTGAAAGAGATGCATATATTAGAATGAACGTGCATTGATTATATTTTATATATGTGACAGAACTAAACAGGTCTTACCTGTGAAATCCATAATTTAAAACTTAACAACTTGATGGTTAACAAGAAGCTTCAAGGAATGCTTAACAATCCCTCTCTGAGTAAAGGTATGCATTATCAAATTGTTTTAACACCACATGTTTCTTCAACTTGTCCATAACTTAAAATAGGCATATTTATTCACGCATGAGTGGATACGGATAATAAATTATAATAATGTCCAGTTAACTATTTAACTATTTCGACAACTTGATAATAACATATGTAACGTTATCTTTCTGAAACATTATAAAATTAAATAAGGTCCATTTGAGATCTCAAAATAAATAATAGATTGCAAGGGACTTGAGGGCAATATAATGCAATTATGAAATTATGTCCTTACCTTAATTTTATTGATGGACAAAGAAAAATATTGAGAAGCAAAGGTGCATCGATTAATAATTAATAAATGCAGCGGTTTTATTAACAGTTAATAGCAACATGCTTAGCAGAGTTGTACTTTGTTAATGACAACTAAAATAAACTACATTAACAGCTATCGTCATATGCATTAGCAACTTATTGGTGATGGTAACTTGCTAATTTTATAATTGTACTCCCTCCGGTCCTAAATATAAGACCATTTTGACTTTTTTTGTGGAAGTTAAGGAAGCAAATTAGACCACTAAATTATAACATATGTCACATGAAATTAGATTATAAGTTAGTTTATAAGTAGAATAAATTATTTTTGAGGAAAAAAGATTATTTTTTTGGAACTAAAACTACTTTTTTTGGACTGGTCAAAAAAGTCAAAGTGATCTTATAATTAGAACCGGAAGGAGTATTATATTACTCAGGTCTCTTGGGACCTATTAGTAAATTTTATATTTTAAGGGACTTTGCCATATTAATTTGTATTCCTTAAGACTTAAATGCAATTTTTTTGAGAATGAATTATAATATCCAGTTAACTAATTTAGAAAGATTTATAAACTAAATAAACTACTTAGTTATAACATAAATTATGTGATATTTAGGAAAAACTTTTAGTCTTATTACATTATATATCGTTTTATAAGTCAGAAAAATTAATTTGAAAAAAAAAATTTGACAAATATTGGGTAGATAAAATGGGAAAAAAATAGACCAAAAGTCTACGTCAACTAGAAACAACAATCTTTAAATTTTACTCAATCAAATAACCCTATAAAAAGGTTTTCAAACTTTCATTTCACCGAAAGGATTTCAAAATTGATTTACCTAAATATCTTTGCTAAAACTTTTGAAGCAACTATGTGCTTTTTGGTTAAATTATACTTGATGAACAGAGAAAAAATAAATAAATGATGAAACACCAACTTTCAACTTAAAAGTCATTTTTCCAACTTCATTTCAACACACAAGCACTCCCACAAGTAGACTCACCATGTCACATCACACACCAAACCTTCCAACCTATAGCATCACTGCTACAAATTATTCACCCACAAAACATTTACACAGTTTTACATTCACCATGAGGTTACTTCTGCCAGAGAGGGGTAAAAAAGTAAATGTCATCAAGCCGATCATTACTTGGTGAATTCCCTCCATACACCAACAATCCCTCTTTTCCATCCCTCTTCCCGCCGGCAAAAGCGCACCAACCCCGAGGTCCCGGATGCCCATCGGAGCCCGGCTTATCATCCAACCGTTTCCACGCCAACGTCTCCGTGTCCAACGCATAAGCCTCGCCGGAAAACTTGCCGGCGCCCAAGTGACCCTGGTCACTAGGATCAATCTCACCACCACATATGAATATGTGTTTCCCAATGGCTACACTTGAGAATACACTACGAGCAGTGGGCTTCTCCCCAGTTGTTTCCACTTGGGCCCAACTCTTTTGGGCCAGATCAAAACAATGCACATCATCAGTTTCATCACCAGTAAACCCATAAACAACCCATATCTTCCCTTGGGCCTCACAAAGCCCAGGCCCACCTCTCCCCTTGCAATTTTCACCAGCTGAGGGAAATTGCACCCACTTGTTCTCAACAACATCAAATCCCCACAAATCATTGAGCCTGCCGGAGACACCACATCCACCAAAGACATAAACATGCCGGTCATCGGCGGCGATCGAGTGGTAACTCCGGTGCGGTGGTCCGGCGTCTCCGGTCGAAATTAAGGCCCATTTGTTAGTGTTTGTGTCAAATGAATACAGCTCATTGAGCTCTTTGTGCTCAGCATCCCTGCCACCAAACACATAGATGGTGTCTCCGATCGCCGCCATGGTGACACCGACCCGTGGCGGTGGGATGTCACCGGAGACTTCGGCGATGGTCCACGTCAGAGTTTGAAGATTGAACACGTGGATGTTGTTATCCACAGGAACACGAGGTGTGAATTCACCACCAAATGCATAGATATTTTGTCCTACTATTGCAATTGCATGTGAACTTCTTGCCCCTGGTCCTGTTCCATTCTGCTCTAGCTGGTGGAAAGTAACAAAAAAAAAAAAAGAATAAAATCATGTAAAATGAATCATGAGTAATTTCTTCTTCTTTCCCCCAAAAAAATTCTGGAGACAAGATATTATAAGGTCATACTTCACCAGGTAATATGAAGAACATAGCAAATCGATTAGATTGATGCTATTGTTGACACAATTGATATAATAAATAATTTCTTTTTTTCCTCCCCAAAAGATGCTGAAGACAATAAATAATACCTAATAAGGTCATAATTGAACGGGTATTATGAAGAAGAGAGCAAATTGATAGATTGATACTAGCTATTGTTAATGATATAGACAAATATCAGAAGAATTTTCAAATAGAGAAAAAAGTTAACAGTGAAATTATCAATAGAGGGGTTTTCATTGAAAGTGAGAACACCTGATTTTGACATGGAAATCTATGTCCTATCTTCTACCCTCAGAAAACTTAGTAGGAGAACAAGAGGGGAAAACTACAAATCAGTCCCAATTTGCATATCCATCAAAATTTTATGTCATATTAAAGGACACAAATTTTCTAGCAAGCAGTCGTTCCAGTATTTAAGCAGTTTAGTACTAAAGTTAGATTTTTTTTTTTCCTAGATGGACAGGAAATCCTAAATTTGCAAGAACAATTGTCGCAGTTAATTAATAGAGAGTGAAATGTTAGATTAACAGTGACCGGAAGTATATTGAATAACAACAGAAAAGCAGATCTTGTTAATTCAAAGAGAATCAAATACGTGCTTGAGATTCCCAAAGATTATTCAACAAATTGAAGCAGAAAGGAACAAGAAAATTCGGCAGAAATGAAGGTCCTAAATCGTAATCGTACACAGAGGAGAATTACATGTCGATGTAGAAGAAAAGATTATACATATACATAAATATATATATATATAGAGAGAGAGAGAGAGAGAGAGAGACCTTAACCCATTTGCCTTCGGCCACAGCCATCTCTAAGGAAAGCTCCAACGAAATGCTTCACAGAGTGGCAGTGACTGGTACGTATGCCTTTATATAGAACTTGATGAGAGTTGAAGAAAAATTTGAAATCAACAATTTACCTTTTTTATTATTTTTGTTATTACCATTAAATACTCCTCCGCACTTAAATATAATAGTAAGATTATTTAGCTAATTTGATTAAATTAAAAAGGTTAGTTATTTTAGTTAGTATATTGTTTTTTTTTTTTTCTAAAACACCCTACTCATCTTTTATTGTTCCCTCCCCTATATCTTACTTGCTTATTGTTGGAGAAATACAAATAGGAATAATTTGGGAAGAAATTGATAGGAATTAGAATTATGTATTATATTTAGAGTAAAGACCAACTCCTTAAATAGGTCATATATTTAGGACACGAGGGAGTAATACATTTGTCAAATATCGTGTAATAATGATGATGATTTTTTATTTGTATTAATCTCTTTCATTTATTCACAACACCAAACATATTCTAGTTCTTTCTTTTTTGCCAAGAAAACATATTCTAGTTCTATACAATGTAAATGTAATATTTTACCAAATGATGCCATTTAAATTATGAAAAAAAATGGTTTTTTGAAAAATGTAAGGGAAAAAATGATCCATGTATGATTAAGACATGAATTTGAATCCGTACCTCCCCACTTCGTACTTAATAAATCTGCTCATTAAATTGATACACACAATATTATCTTTTTTATTAAGAAAAAAGTAAATATCCAACATCAAGATATAATTAATCAAATTTATATTATAAGTGATTATCGTTATTTCTCATCATTAGCCAATTATATTTTTTTAATGCAATTTACGCATCCATTGTACTCAATCTTATGTTTAAAAGAATGTTTTTTATCTACGAAAAGCTTTGTACTACGCTAGTGAAATGATATCTTTTGATAAGTAAGGTTGTGAGTTTAATCCTGATGGGTACCTCATGTTGTTAATCCTATGCCTTTACTTAAAAGATTCTGTTTTTTTTTATTTTAATGTTTTAAGTAAGGTGTTTATTGTCATTTAGACTAAGGTGGTGACCATTTAGACTTGAACGGTAATCACGATTTCAATTACTATTTTGTAATTGATATTGATATCACGGAAAAAGGACAAAAATCCTACAAAGCCACACCACAGCATCCACATGACCCCATCAAATGAATTATAGAATAATTAAATATGTAACCTAACGATAATAAAATATTTATTTGAGTGCGATCTGGGCCAATTCTATGTGGATTGCTTTCCATTTGCAAACGATAAATTTAATTATTACTTACATATTAAATTCAGATTCTCCTTGGATGCCTGCACCATGCCTACTCAAGATGACTTAATTTTACATTATTCAATATAAACATACAATCCATTGGGTTGATTTTACTTTATTGATTGGCCACACATATTCATTTTTATTACTGATATAGTATTATCTTTAACTACTATTTTCCCCCTATCCAATTGATGTTATTGGCGTGATTGAACCTTAACTTCTTACTTATACCAGAGTTTTCATATTATTCAATTATGACTCTCCTCCTCTCTGATATTTTGGGTGGTGGGAGTTCTTCTCTCATTGTTGTACGAATTTTTTCACTGCATTTCCCTCTCCGGTTTTAGTCGGGGAAGCAAATGTATGTATTTTGCATCAATCTACTTTTATTTTCATTTTTTTTCCTTATGCTAGTGTTGCTTGTCTCTACAGAAATAAATTGGTTTAAAGGTTTAGACGACAATGAAAATTTCTTCTATTCAATTTTCATATTTCGTGTTGGTGTTTGTGGTTGTGGGTTCTTTTTTCTGTGAGATTGGCTCATGGAGATTTTTTTAAAAAAAAACCAATTTGGTTGGTTTATCATCTATAAGAGGTGTGGATAATTTGGAATAGTGTTTTGAACAACCACTACTTACAATAACTTTGTTGCCGGTGACAGCGTTTTTCTACCCACAAATTCTGATTAAGGAATGATTAAGACGATTGGTTCTTGGCGGTGACGGCTTCCTCCTACTTATGTTAAGGTTATGTTATTTTTAGGGTTTCTATGCATTGATATTTTGGCTTCCTTTTTGCATACCTTTTGTTTTATGTTTTGTATCTCACTCTTCCTTAGTTTAATGAAATAATATATGTTATTTGATAAAAACAATATATCATTCAATTATGAGACTATGGGCAACTTAACTGTAAGCAATAGGTATTTTTATTTTCATTTTTTAAGAAAATGATGAACAAAAATATTCAACCGTCAAAGTAGAAGACTTACCTGGTCGGAGCCAATTCAAATCTTCCGAACTCGGAATGTCAAGCTAAGGGGGCACCTCCTATTTATAGTGCTCACTGTGAACACAATGTCAACCTATTATTTGCCCCTCAATTAGTTCTTCAAATCAATAGTTATGACAAATTTCTTTCATTTACATAAATGGAAATGTTCAAATTCAATCAACAAGGAATGCTGGGTGAGTCAACAATCAGTATTTAATAGTGATTGACTTCTATGAATATTTGGCTATTCGAATAATACGGCCAATCGAAGGCGGAACGGGACACAAATCCAACAATTTTAAATGAGATGAATTTAGCTTTTAACACCGGATTTTTTTTATGGTTAGGTGCTTATTTACATCATTCATAATGTAAAGAATAAATTATATTATTCCTTATAAAAAAATTATATTATTTGAACTTGATTTATAATCTCATGTTTTTTTTTTTAAATTCCTTTCAAGAAAATTTAGATGAGTAGTTGTCGTGTGTGAATTTGCCGTTTCCGAACTCACGTTATGAGAGATGGAAGTAAATCACTTTTTACCATCAAGCCATGAGCTCCATTAGCAAAATTTAGATGAGTTGACTTCAAAAACACACTATAAAAAGATTTATAAAGATATACATATTATAAGATTAATGGCATGAATCAACCCCACACTTGTATATAAAAAAAATAAGGCACATCCATATAATTCAACCTAGTACGTATCTGATAGATGGGCACTACAAAATAATTAATATAATCACAGCTGAATTTGAAATTTTTTAATTATATTGATTTCTTATTCTCACTTAAACTCTTTTATTTAATGTTTTTGGGTAGCATCAACACCAGTTAATTTGATCTCACAATGAACACCTATAATAAATATTATGTATGTATATATTACAAAAAGTTACATGCTTCATCCCCCTTCGATTGATTTCTTGAGATGATCACTCATACATACCCTTTTTTATTACTCTTTCGCAGGTTTGCACTGCCTCACAGTCCCTTTCAAACCTCGTACTGTCAAAACTGTTTTAAATTATTTATTTCCATTCCGTATTCTATTAAGACAATGTTGATATATTAAGGGTTGATTTTCTTTTTATTTAACACATCAAGATCAGTCATATGCTGATATACGACCAACTCCTGACAATAAACAAATAATCTCAATGAATGAAGTTTTAGATGGTTCATCAATTAACCACGCAAAGCACTGAAAATTAACACTAAACCACTGAGATCAGATAAGCATAAAAATGAAATCACACTTGAGATACTATAAGCTTTAAATGGAACAAATATCAATATATCATACATATGAATAAACAATAAATTGGGTATATTTCTGTATATGGTTAGAGAAAGAAAATGACGCAGAAAGCTTTAAATGGTATAGATGGCTGGCTGTGTGTTGCTATCAACAACCTAAAAGTCCATGTAGGTCTCACAGTCATAGCACTTGTAAATTGTAATTTGGGTTAATACGATCTTTGGTCTTTATAATTTGCCTTCATTTTGATTTTTGTCCCTATAATATCAAACCATAGGTTCTGGTCCCTCAAAGGACAAAATGATCCAGGTTTTTATTAAAATATAGGGACTAGTGTTTTAGATAGAAAGAATTTGTAGGGACCGAAATCAAAATGGGGCAAATTATAAAGACCACACATTGTATTATCGTTCGTAATTTCAAATCAAGCTTGGTGATCTTTGGAATCAAACAAGTGGCCAGCATGCTGCTTGTTGAAATATAGGTATGCTTTCTTGCCAGCAGATGTAATTGTGGGCAGAGGAGGGAAGCCAGTGTAGCTCCCATTCAACTTCTCTAAGCAAATTTTCGCAACCGAGTCGAAGCCTGAGGTTTGTTTCACAAATGGTTGGGCTGCATAATCCTCAATTGGCATCCACTGCATCATTAGAAAGGACAAATACATCAGACTCCAGTTGATTATGTATCAGATGTAATGCCTGTTATGTCCTTGTTAAGTTGTTAACATATTTGTATATCAGAATATGAGTGATACTTCTCATCCATAAATAAAGAGATGAAATGTGTTCTAGAGTATCTGATGATCTCAAGATGAGACTTGATGATTATACTGGCACACATATTTTATTGACTAGAATGAGAATATGAGAAGCATGAGACCAGATAAATGGAAAAAAGTTGAAATCGTGTAGGCATTATCATGAATTTCAAAAAGCAATTGAATGGGAGTTAAAGGATTATTATAGATTAATTGGACCCAGAACATACCTGAGCTGCTGCAATTTCAGAGGTCTGCATCTGAATATTAAAGGAACGTGCTTGCAACATGCAGACAAAGAACATGTCTGATTTCTGGAAGAATGCCTTGTGGCTTTGCCTGATGCAATGCAAGAAAGATAGAACAGAGAAAAATATTTCAATCTCAGTGCCTTGAAAACTAATGATTATCAATCCACATGAAAATAAAAAAAAACTGCTAATTAAGTACATGTCTTAGTCTTACTTGAAAGCTAAAACTTCTACAAATTCGGTCTCTATCTGAAAGAAGAAACAAAGCAGAGAGGTCTTAAGCTTCAAATCAACCAAAAAAGGGATCAAGCTTCTCTCTATGTTTTTTGGTCCTGGTTTACTCACACTTAGATGAACCCGGACCATTTCACCAAGAGAGAACTCAAACCTTAAAAAAGAACATAATTGAAAAACCAATAGATTGGTTAGGCATGCTTACTCCTGTTTCTTCTTTAACTTCTCTAACAGCAGCATCACATATATCCTCACCCTGTAAGTGCAATCCAAATCATGTACGGAAAACAGGTGTTAAGTGAAATAAATATCTCATTAAAATTGGATTTAGGATACCTACCTCCTCAACAGTCCCAGTAGGTAACTTCCAAACACCTTTGCCTTTGAACCAACCACTACTCTCCTGAACCACAAGTACCTAAGAAAAGAACAAAATAACTTCATTAGTATAATACATCAAAGAAACCCAAAAACTAGTTGGATAATCACAGAATGAAGAATGCCACAGGTTCCAGATTGATGAGCAAAGGAAAAAAAATTACTTCAAAAGGTGAAAATTTATTCTTAATCGTGGAAAATAAGATTTTTCTCTATCCGTAAGTACACAAGTTAATTAATATAGAAAACAATAAATCCAGATTTCTCTGCTAGATAAAGTGAATGTACAGTTGTTCATGAATATCCACCAATCCAAAAGTTAAAGCTTAAGCGAGTCCTGGAATTTAACTATTAATATTTACCAACAATGATCATTCTATGTGGACAATTATTAATAAGCCACGACCTCTTACAATTTACTTATTTTTGCGAGAGAACAAGTACAATCAAGGAATTCATAATATTATACATATAATTACAGAAGAGAGGCCCAAAGTATTCACAACAAGTTTCAAAAGAGGGTCAATGTTAAGCTTCTCTAATTTTTTTCCCTTTAATTTTCTTGAAAGCAAAATTTATACTACATCCACAACATGAACAAAAGGTGCTTTGGTTGGATTCTAAACAAGGCAAAAATATTGACCCATTAAAAACTAGAAACACAAAGAGGGATACCTCTTTGTTATCATTCACAACAAATGCACCGATTCCAACACGGTGTGAAGCATTTGCAGGAAAGGTATCAGCACTCTGGGGAATCCAATACACAAGCATCAAGTAGTCTGGTTCAGCATGGTGGTACCTAAATCCAGCCTGCAAAAAAAATTCAGTATAAAATCTCAGCATGACAAAAAGAATTTTCACGTCAGTATATTGAGATTAGACAAGACTTTGATTCAGCAAATGCATTTACCTTCACCACAGTCTCTACAAGATTTGCATGTCCTATGGGCAACTTGATCCACACCCCCTTCTTTCCCTATAAAAGCCAGTGTTATCATTTGTCTAAAGCTTACAGGCAATCATATATATTCAGCCAAAAAGAGGTACTCGCTTCATTCCTTGATATAACATCAAATCAATTAATTTGGGGAGATTAAGAAAGCTAAATAAACTAACGTGACATGTAAGCCACGTAAATTGGTTTAGAGAAAAAAGATAAATATAAATATTTTAAAGTCATTCTGTATCATACTTAAAAATTAGACAACCTACCTGTTCCCGCCAGTTTGACAATGATGATTGTAGCAAGGGAGCAAAGACCGTGGAATCCATAGTTTCCTCCACGTTAACTATAACTCCTTCATAACGATCCTCCTTTGCATTGAGTACATTGGAAGTCGACATGTGTGTGTCCTTGGGATTAAATAATTGTTTATGTTGTCACCTAAAGGAATCACAAAGCAAATATGATTAACTTCAAAGCATACTGATAAACCGTTATGCTGAATTGATAAGTAAAAGAGAGAAAGGGAAAGAGAAACAGAGAAGAGAGAAACCGAATTGATTTTAGGATGATTCAAAAGAGTCAATAAATCTGAATTGTAAGAGTGTTTATGGGCCTTATTTATAACCTATGATCCTTACCTACCCCACCGAGGGTTCAAATTCATATTAATTTCCCATAACAAAAACATAAGACCAAATCATAATGCTGAAAGTTCAAAGCAAAAACAAATCATGCCGGACATAAAGTTGTTTCCTTTACATAGATAAACTCACCTTTGGGGAAGACGGAACCAAGAAGAGTTCTCTTTGGAAGTGAAGAAGGGACTACGAAAGATGAGAGTAATAATTTAGAATTTGCCAAAAGGCAAACTTGAAAATTATGAGACACGCAAAGGCAAAATACTGAAAACATCTCTGAGATACCTCGTCAAGACGGAAATTTCCATGCAAAATTAGAATGAAAATAGACGTATACACCCCAAATTACATTCAAAGTTGTTCACCCAATTAAGGAGAAAACATGAGCTTTCTGGGTAGTTTTCTGAAAAGTCTATGAATACGAGTATTTCCTTTTCCGTTTACTAATACAATTCATATAAGGGAAAATTAATTTGGAGTGATGGAAGATATATAATGAAGGAGACGTTAACAAAATGGTCAAATTAAAGTTGGGTCGTTCGGACCTGATTTGTATAAAGTCTCAAACTCAAGTTACCTTTCTACCCTTTTTAAATTATATTGTAGATATAACAACTTTTGGTTTGTCCGTAACAATATTTTAGCCATACGTAACAATTTTGAGTCTCACTGACAAGGTGTAAAGTTTCTGAGTAGTAACAATTTTTGGCCTGACCGCAACAAGATTTTAGCCATGTGTAACAAGTTAATAAGCACCACACAGGTGTTGAAAATTGTAAATATGTGGTAAATGTAATAGGGGCAAGCACCATATTAAAATTTTAGTGCAAAAATACCTTTAAAAATTTGAAAATAAGGCAAAAATGCTTACGTTAATCTTGTTTTACCCCCTTAATAAGATATTTTCAATCACAAAAGTTGTCTTTTGATTCCTCTCTCCCTCACCATTAGCACTTTCACATTCTTACTCCCTATAATTCTTCTATCTCTTCTTCAATGGCAAATTTTCTTTGGCTTTGATCTAAAATGGAAAAGTAACTAATCTTTGTTACACCCACCATTTGCACTTGCATACTGTGAGCCTATGACCTATCGCTGCTGCCACCAAGTCTGGACCATTATGAACATCGACGTGCATAACATCCACTACCTTTGTCGATAAAGGTATGACTATCATGAATACTGCTACGCCTATCACCCACCAAAATTTTAATATGGTGTCGGACGCATTTTTGACAAATTAACGTGGGTATTTTTGCACCAAAATTTCAATATGGTGTTGGGTACACTTTTGACAAATTAACGTGGATATTTTTGCCCCTTCACCCTTAATTTTAATAAGTCCCTCTGATCCTAAATATAATATCTATTTGGTGAGGTGGGTTTGATCATAAATATAATATCTATTGCTAATTGTTCTCAAATTTCCCCCAAATTATTCCTATCAATACTCCTCAACAATAAATTAGCAAGAGAGGGAAGATGGGGATAAATGTATATAATTATGGTCAATTGGTAATATCATATGATTTTTACTAATTTAATTAACATATTTAATTTAATCAAAAGGTAAACATGTCCCATATTTAGGACAAGAGGAAGTGTGTTTTTAGTCCTTGCACTCTAATATTGCTAGTATCAAATGGTGATTTTTTTGTAACAATCATTGTTATTTTGAAAATTAAACTTAACATTTCAGCATTTTAAAAGGTTTTTTCATATTTAAAATTTCAATATCTACATTTTTGTTAGGTTAAATTATATAAAACCTCCCTGAACTATAAGTTACTTGTATATAACTCCTCTAACCTTTCAAAGTTTAAATTCAACCTCTCTAATCTTTTATTTTTCTAGCATAGAGCCCTTACAATTAATAGACGGTTATCTTCTTAACAGAAATTGACATTGACATACTCCCTCCGGTCCTAATTATAAGACTACTTTGACTTTTTTCTAGTAAAAAAAAAGTAGTTTCAGTCCCAAAATTTTTTTTTCCTCAAAACTAATTTATCCTACTTATAAACTAACCGATATTCTAATTTCATGTGATATATGTTATATTTAATAGTCTAATTTACTTCCTTAACTTTCACAAAAAAAAAAGTCAAAGTGATCTTATATTTAGGACCGGATAGAGTATTAAATAGATTTAAGACACATGGCATCCTATGGGATGCGTGGTTCAAAGGTGATAATTAAAAGATTTCACTGAACCAAATTGGTTTTTGATGTTTTTGATGTTATCCCTAATCGGTGAGAGATTAGTGAATTAGAATATGAAATTGTAGGAGTGTTTTGGTTGTATTTGTTGGAGTTGAGGCTCCTAGCGGCAATCTTAGTGGCAGTAGTGGACCTTGAATCTATCTATTATCTATTATACATATAAAACTTAACCTTCCCGCCTTTCTTCCATAACATATCTATTACACTTCAAGCCGTGTCTTGTGGTCAGCTCCTGACCTGAATCACTGTTCACAAGCTGTGAACTTTGGCCTCGAGCTCCGTGTAGGCAGAGCTCCAATTGACTTAACACAAAACCCGCCATAGTTTGAAGCAATTTCAAATTTCAAATTTCAAAATTTGAAAAATATGCTTCCCTCCGCAAATCACATTAAGGTTGAGTTCTCATGTTTCATATTTCAAAATCCCTAAAACAATAAACTCAAATAAGCAGGCTTATGCTCCAAAAGGTGACACCTTGGCTTCTTCTGTTAGGTGAGACCTGAGCTTCTCTTATATTGCTTTCTGTTTGCATTTATGCAAAGGTCTGAATCGTGTTCATCTTGAAGCATAGGATCGCTCCTCATTAGGTTACAAAAGAAATGTATGACATAGATGATAAAACTACTACTATATTTTTGTGGGCCTATGTCCATTTTTCTCTTTTTGGTGTCTTCATTAGGTTACAAAAGTTGAGGAAATACTAATAATTAGTCAATGCTTAACACCCCATTGCTTTTAACTCAAGCTAAAAAAGGAAAAGAGTTTAAATTAATGAGAATCTGAGCGAGACAACAATAAAGTATTCGAATGACAATTCGGAGTTGATTTTCGTTGACATTTTCAAAGTCAAATTCCACTTTTATTTTTACTCGGTATTCCTCGTATGTGGCCTTTCACAATTATGGAAATCAAATTTAAACACATACTCCCTCCGGCCCTAAATATAAGATCACTTAGACTTTTTTAACTTTTTTTCTAGTAAAAAAAAAAGTAGTTTCAGCAAAAAAAAAATCTTTTTTTCCTCAAAACTAATTTATTCTACTTATAAACTAACATATAATCTAATTTCATATGACATATGTTATAATTTAGATGTCTAATTTGCTTCATTAACTTCCACAAAAAAAAGTCAAAGTGATCTTATATTTAGAACCGGAGGGAGTATTTTCAATTTTTTGTGCCTCTTTTGTTTTGAAGTAGGTACTTATGAAGCACAAATGTAATTCAAAGGACCAAAATGAGTCCCAATTTCAAGACTAGGTACAATATGTGATGTTTGTTTGCATGAACGAGGAAAATCTTATGAAATTTCTTATGATTGAAATCGAAATTTCATTGGTCAAGATATAATTATAACAAACTAGATTTTGTATGCGAGTAATGCTGGGAATGTTTCTTATATTTGAAGAAATGTTTCATATTAACTCAGCAGAATATTCAAACCTGGAAAAAAAATCCATAATATTATTATATTGGATGATTATATTGATTATATTTTATATTAATTATAAAATGGATGAAATTTTAATATTGTTGAAATAGTAAAAAATGATGGTATAAAAAACAAATTTTTATATCATCATTTTTTACTATTTTAATATCTTGTGGGCATAATTATTTAGGTATTCTGTTTGAGCAGTACGAGTATAAAATGATGTATTTTTTAATTTTATATTTTTTTTAAAAAAAATAGCATAGTTATGCATTATTTATTTAATGCTTGGAAAAATAGTAAAAAAAATTCAGAACATCACCGTTTTATGCCCACAAGATATTAAAATTTTATCCATTTTGCTTAGAATCTAACGATCACAAGGAATAAGATTAAAAACATTTGTGAAGCTAACAAATTTTAAGGGCATAAGAGAGCTCATTAGAGACCCCTAACCCCAATTTTATCTAAATAAGGGAATGAGTGAATTTTAGAATTTCTATTCTTCTTTTTGTCATGAGAGACCAGCTTTTTCTTTCTTTTCTTTTCTTTTTTTAACCTGAATGAGAGACCAGCTTCAAACTTTATTTTTTCGAAGCTTTGCACATTAATTGCAACATCCCAAACAACTACCATATATACCATTCAAAGCACATATTTAAAGGCGTGATTGATAGATACATAGTAATAATAGGCTAGGGGCTTGTAATGACCTATAATTATCTTGTAGTATCTACTTTCTTAGATGTCATGATAATATTCCATGCCTACTTTCTTATATTATATAATGAGATTTTATGACTACTTTCTTGTATGTAATAGTATTCCATAACCTTCTTGAAAGTCATGATGATTCCTATCTTTGTCATATAATGACTCCCCAAACTATGAATAACAGAATAAGTAATTAAACATAGACCTTTTTTCAATATTTTATGAAAATTTGTAATTGACATGACTTTTCATGCAGTTGTAACAAGTTACTGTGATTCATTGACACCAGAAATTTAATAAACTTTCTAACAAGATTATAAAAGTATTGCACGAAATGATTTGTTCAATTTCTTTGGATAAAATCAACATCAATTCATTTGATCTCACAATGAGCATGCATAATAAATCTCTCTTCCACACCCTGAAGTTACATCCTCAATTCCATTGCTCAGTAAACTAAATTGATCATGAAAGATCTTTTGTATGGAATATCAAGAGTTCGATCTTATTTATTAACGTAGACCATTTGTGTAAACTACTCTAATAATTTAAAACAAGCTCAATTGATGATGGACATCATGGAAATATAAATATAATAGATGCATCGCGCGCGCACAATTCTATTTTCTGACGTTACTCTTCCTTAGATATGACTCAAGGGCACTTTCAAACGTACAAATAAAATTATTTTCAAGTGGCTTATGCCACAATCACATACAAACTCTTCACAACAAACAACATCAGCCAAGTGAGCATTGCGGACAAAACATCAAGGACATAATAGTGTAATATACTGTTCCAGACAGTTCATCAGCTAACTACCTAGAACACTAAAAATTAACACTAAACCACAGAGATCAGACAGCATCCGATGTTATAGAAAATCAGATGAGTATATAAATGAAATTACATTTAGATACTACAATCAGAAAGCCTTACATGCTACAGAGATCAAATAAATGAATAAAACAATGAATTGAGTCCATTCTTGAATGGTTAGAGAAAGACAATGATGCAGAATCAGGAAACTACGGGAGGTACAGAGAGCTAGACGTGTAATGCTATCAACAACCTAATAGTCCATGAAGATCTCAGTCACAGCCACAGCACTTGTAATTACAAGTCAAGCTTGGTGATCTTTGGAAGCAAATAAACGGCCAGCACGCTGTTTGTTGAAATATAGGTACATTTTGTTGCCAGAGGATGAAATTGTAGGCAGAGGAGTGAAGCCATTGTAGTTCCCATCCCACTTGTCTAAGCATATTTTCGCCACTGAGCTGAAATCCGAGTTTTGTTTCACAAAGGGTTGGGCTACATAATCCTCAATCGGCATCCACTGCATGGATAAAAATGACAATTACATCAGACCCTAATTCATATCTACCAGATGCAATTATGTCCTTATTAAGTTGTTAACATTGTTTGTATATCAGAATATAAGTGAGATTCCTCATCCACAACAACAACACAAAGTCTTATCTGACTAGCTGGGATATGTTCTTGAATATCCGATTATCTCAGGATGAGATATTGAGACAACTAGTCCACTTGTTGATTTTACATGCACAAATATAAGAAGCATGAGACCACATAAATGGATAAAAGTAGAAATCTTCTAGACATTATCAAGAATTCAAAAGAAATTGAATAGGAGTTAAAATTATTCATAGATTAATTGACCCCACAACATACCTGAGCCGCTGCAATTTCAGATGTCTGTGTCTGAATATCAGAGGAATGTGGTTGCAACATGCAAACGATGAACATGTCTGATTTCCGGAAGAAAGACTTGTGGCTTTGTCTGAAGCAACGCAAGAAAGATAGAAAGGGAGAAAAAAATTTCAATCTAATTTCCTTGGCGATTAAAATGTAAGTTTGCTAATCAATAAGATGTAAGGTCAGGTCTTACCTGAAAGCCAAGACTTCTACAAATTCTGTCTCTATCTGAAACAAGAATTAAAGCAGAAAGGTCTTAGGCTTCAAATGAGTCCAAAAACTGGGTCAAGCGTCTCTCTAGGTTTTATGGTCCTGCTTTGTTCACATTTAGACAAGCCAGGACCATTTCACCTAGATAAAATTCAAACCTCCAAAAAGCATAGCTGAAAAGCTAATGGAATGGTTAGGTATGCTTACTCCTGTTTCTTCTTTAACTTCTCTAACGGCAGCAGTGGAAAAATCCTCACCCTGTAAGTGCAATCCAAATTATGTACAGAAAAAGATATTAAACAAAATAAATAACTCATCGAGACTGGATTTAAGACACCTACCTCCTCAACGGTTCCAGTAGGTAACTTCCATATACCTGTACCTTTGAACCAACCATAGCGCTCCTGAACCACAAGCACCTATAAAGTGAAACAAAATAATTTCATCAGCATCATACACCAAATAAATCATAAGAACACACTGTTAAAGCACTAAATGGTAATTTTTGGCCCGAAACTATGGGGATAATCACAGAATGAAGGCTGATACAGGTTCCACTTCCAGGTTGATGAGCAAAGGAAAAGATACTTGAAAAGAGAAAAGTTTGATCCTCATTGTTTTTATTCTTTTGGCCAAAGATTGATCCTCATTGTGGATAATAAGTTTTTGCTCTATCTATCAGTCCTCAAGTAATCAATATAAGAAAACAAAAAACCCAGATTTGTCCACGTAATAAAGTAAATGTTTTGTTTTTCCCCAGTAGATAATGAATCTCTACCAATCCAAAAGCAAAAGCCTCAGTGAATCTCGGAATGTAGCTAATAATATTTTTCACCATGTATCATTATATGCGGACAATTACAGTTGCGTGTGACTTCAGACCAGCCACTCTCAAAGCTTAAAATGTTTAAAAGAACAGGTGTTAAGCCACTACTTTTACAATTCACTTATTTTAGGGAGAAGACGAGTATTATGCAGGATGCCATATCCATTTACAAATAGCAGGCCCAAAGTATTCACTGCAAGTTTAAAAATAAATTTGAGGTCTGATTTCTTCAATTTTCTTAACAGCAAAGTTTATACCATATTCATGACATGAACACTGAAATGGTACTTAAGCTAAAAGGCATAATGTTGACCCAATGAAAAACTAGAAATACAAAAAGGACTACCTCTCTATTATCATTCATAACAAATGCACCAATTCCCACAACATGTGAAGCATTTGCAGGAAGGGTATCAGCGGTGTTGGGTATCCAATGTACAAGCATCAAGTAGTCTGGTTCAGCATGGTGGTACCTAAATCCAGCCTGCAAAAAGAGATCATTACAAAATATCAGCATGACCAAAAAAATTTGCAGGTCAACATCTTAAGATTAGCCAAGACTGTGATTCAGCAAATGCATTTACCTTCACCGCAGCCTCAACAAGATTTGCATTTCCTATGGGCAACTTGATCCACACCCCCTTCTTGCCCTGTAAAAGCCAATTCCATTATCTGTCTACAACTGACAAGCAGTCATATTTATATATATATATATATATATATATTCAGCCAAAAAGGCGTGCTTTAGTTTAAACTTTGACAATCTACCTGTTCCCGCCAACTTGTCATTGATGACTGTAGCAGAGAAGCAAAGACCATGGGATTCATAGGCTCCTCCACATCAACTGTAACTCCCCCATAACTATCATCCTTTGCATTAAGAAACCTAGAGACTCTATCTTCCATTACCTCCATAGCTGTGGAAGCCGGCATGTATCTCATTGGATTCAAACAGTTGCTTATACTGTTGCCTAAATGAATAAGAAAGCAAATAGGATTAACTTCAAAACATAGTGATATGCATAAACCAAATCATAATGCATAAACAATATATGCTTGCACCTAAACTTGTTCCTATGATTTTTATTTCCAAATATTCAAAAGCATTGTCTTAGATCAGTCGTATAAATAGCTGAAAGAAATATAAACCTCACCTTGGGAGACAGAACATGATGGGTAAACTGAACCAAGAAGAATTCTCTTCGGAAGTGAAAAAGGGACTGCGGAAGATAAGAGAAATGATTTAGAATTTGCCAAAAGGCAAGAATAAAGGTTGCGAGCTCTAACCCCAAGCATTAAAAATCAAAACTTGAGACAAGAAAAAAGGTAAAAGACTGAAAATTTCTAAGAGCCAATTTACGGGGTAGAATGATACCTTATCATTCTTATAGGATGGGGTCAGTGTGAAGCTCGGAGATGGAAATTTCCAAGCAAAATTGGACTCTGGGGACTTTGAATTTGAATGGGTCCTTGAACTACTCTATGCTTGAATTTTGGTTTTTATTGCTTTGTCGGACGAATTTGAACCGTGAAAGCAACAAGAAAGTAGAGGGGCAAAACGAGAAACACGAATGGAAAATGGAGGGACAAAATCACATTTTGAAGTGATTCAGCCAATGAGGGAAAATGCATTGACATTTCTTCCCAGTTTTCTGAAAATTTCGTGCCAATCCCCTTAGCTTACACTGCTGTTATAAATGCTATGAGAGGGAGAGATCGGATTTTTTTTGGAGTTACGATGCAAATTTGTCCCAAAAATTTTTGTTAAGTAGCTAGTTTACCTTCAAAAACTTAGTAATTTTACACTATTTTCCTAAAAATATCATCGTTAATGTAGTTAAAAAAATGACATCTTTCATTAATATTTTAATAGGGTAAAATTACTATATTTTGCAGCTTGCAGTGCAATTTTGATTCCAAAAAGAAATTCTGGAGCAAAATAGCTCGTGAAGGAAAACTTGCAGCATAAATTTAAATTTACACCTTGACCTTTTTTTTAAAGAAAAATTTGAAGGGACAAAAGACAAAAATATACTTCCTAAATATAATAATTAATTGATTTTAAAAAAAAACTTAAAAAATTAAATAAGTTATTTATAAATTGATTTATGAATTTTTTTTAAAAAAAATCTTAGACTTATAAGCTAATATATAGTATAATAATATGCCACATATTTTATAACGCTTTACATTATTTACCTTTATTAATCTCTAAAAAAATCAACAAAATCTTATATTAAGAAACAAATTTAGTAATCTCTCATGTCCTAATTATAAGACCACTTTAACTTTTTTGAAGAAATTAAAGATGTAAAATTAATCACTTTAAATTATCTATAGTTATCATTTTTCCTCAAAACTAATTTATTCTACTTATAAACTAACCTATAATCCGATTATATGTGACACATGTTATAATTTAGTGATCTAATTTGCTTCCTTAAATTCCACAAAAAAAAATCAAAGTAATTTTATATTTAGGACTGGAGGGAATATTATTTTTGTTCTTGCTCTTCTTAGTGTTCGAGGCCTTCTTTAAATCCAATGATGTTTTTGTATTGCAAAATAAATAATATTTTTATAAGTTGTTGAGAGAATTTTGTTGTTGTGTTCATATGAACTTTTAAGTCACGTCCGTAATTTGTCTTCGTATTTATGTTATGATTTCTAAATTATTCAGTACTCATTTTAATTTTTCAACAAGGTTATTAGATGATTATTCTCCTTCCGATCCATAATATAAGAGGTAACATTAGGGTTACACAAAAACCGAGTAAGACCAGGCCAGGTATATGCCCTCAGTCCTGCCCTAAAAATTTCGGACCTACTTTTTTGGCCTGATGCCCAGACCGATCATGTGTGACCTAAGACCAAGACTGGGTAGGACATGTCTTTCGGGCTACATGACATGTCCTGTTGATCCTTAAGTCTTTCTATCCTATGAAAAAATAATAGAAATTGAGAAAAAGAATTAATCAAATTTTTTTAGGGTTAAGGATAAAGTTCGTCCAGCACCAAATGTTTTTTTGGACTAAAAGTAACTATGAACTTCTAAATTTGATCAAAAGTCACATTTACAATTATATTCCAAAAGAAAGCGCTTGGTGTTAGACAAACTTTTTTACAAAATCACATGTATATTTTTTTGCCCTAATTTAACGGTAAGTGTGACTTTTGATCCAATTTGGAAGTTCAGAGTTACTTTGGTCCAACAAAAAACATTTGGTGCTGGACGAACTTTTGACAAAATCACATGTGTATTTTTTACCTTTAACCCAATGCTTTTATATAGTGTATTAAATATTAATTATTATATGGTGTATTTTTAAATTAGGAAAAGAAATTATTTTTTTAATAAATAATAATAATATTTTTGGGGTGGACTGGGCCACTAATCCTAAAGCCTATGCCCTTGTCATGTCTTGTCCGGTGGTTGGGTTTAATCGTGTCCTTATTGTTATGGTTCCGGGCCAAACTATCCTAGGGCCATTTTGGCTTCAGGCCGAGTTGGGTCCTGGTGAGCCACCGGGTTTTTGTGCATCCCTATGTAACATGAGACTTATTTGTGTCCATATTATAAGAGTTAACATGTAAGAGTTAAGATAATAAACCTTTGATTTCCATTTT
Organism: Mimosa bimucronata; assembly: GCA_037074515.1. Taxonomy (NCBI): domain Eukaryota; kingdom Viridiplantae; phylum Streptophyta; class Magnoliopsida; order Fabales; family Fabaceae; genus Mimosa; species Mimosa bimucronata. The sequence continues at coordinate 2,582,607 of CM073443.1, forward strand.
TGCCCTTGTATATTAAATGTGAAAAGAAAAGAGAGTGTGAGTGTATAATAAATAATATAAGGGTAAATTGAAAAACCGCATTAATTTTTTTAATAATAAATGACTCAACTATGTTTCTTTAGTTTGTTTGAAATGGTTGACTACCTCTTATAATATTGATTTGAGTGAATGTTACTTTGTTCCCAAATATAATTACTGATTTGTAACACAAATGTGCAATATTAATTAGATCGTCTTACAATAAGGCCTTGAGTAATATATATATATATATATATATATACACACACACATATAAATTATTAAATTAAAAATCATATGATCGTACGTGTTGGCAATATTTTTGAAAAATAATATTAATATTTCAGATTTTTATTTTTGAATTCTTAATATGTCTTTAAGTTCTTCATCCTTTCTTTCTATAATTAGTTTTTTACTAGTGAAGATGAGGTTATAATTAAAAATAATAATCACAAAAAGTTTATGAAATACTAATAATCAGTCAGTGATTAGCACGCAGATTTATATAACTCAAGCCAGAGAAAGAAGAGTTTGAACTTTGAAAATGAGAATCTGAGTGAAACAAAAAACGAAGTATTTGAAGGGCAATTGGGACCTGATCTTCGTTCAAATCTTCAAAGTCAAATGCCACATTTTTTTGCCTTTTCAATATGACGAAAATTAAGATTCATTTTCTGCCCTTTCACAGTGATGAAATTTAAGATTGAACATGTATTTTTAATTTTTGTGCATCATTATTTGATTCAAAGGAAAATCTGCCAATGGATCCCATGTTTTTTTGGCAATAATTTCAACGGAAATATCAAGGCTTGGGGTTGGGTATTTTGTGTGACATTTGTGTGCATGAACAGGGAAAATCTAGTGATATTTCATATGTTTTAGACCGAGACATCATTGGTTACGACAATTATAATAAATCAGTACAGGGCAAACGTGCATATTTAAAGGGACAATCTATTGTGTAAGGTACCACCAAATATTTGGATTAACTGGTTGTGAGTTGTTCCTACTTAATCAGTGGTCTCAAGTTTGAGTTCTATGTATGAAACTACGATAATTACTTAGAGGTAATGAGGTTCCCCTATTGTGGGTTTACATTTCTACGAATTGAATTAGTCAATTGATAGTAGCGTCTGATACTGATATATAAATCCAAAAAAAAAAATTATTGTGCAAGGTGCACGAAACATTATAATCTTTTACGTGGTGCAAATATAGTAACAATGGAATAAAAATGTTGCAAATATAATAAATCCATTAACTTGCCCTAATATCCGTCAAATTTTGACAAAGTGGGGCCCATAAATATGTTAAAAAGGACATTTGGGAAAACTAACAGACCTGCCATATTTGCAACATTATATTGTTATTATATTTGTACCTCATAAAAAAGATTATTATGTATCGTACACTTTACACAATAGTTTGTTCTTAAAATTGCACCTTTACCCGTTAATATATTTTTAAAAAATTAAATTAATTGATCTAAGGTCTAAGCCATATATATACTCTAGTATTGAGGACCAATACACATAAACACATTATATTGGGCAAATTACATAGCTAATATTTGATCTCCTCATTACACAACTCAAAATAAATAGAGTATTTGAATGATTAATTCTTGTTATTAAAGTCACTTCTTAAATAATCCAAATTTGATTTGTTATATATAGCTATCGGGGTAGGTAATAATAAATAGGGCAAATGTGCAACTTTAGTATCATACAATATTGCAAATCGCATCAAATATAAATTACAATTTTTTTTTTGTGTTTTTGGTCATCATGCATTTACGAAAAGAATTCCTGATAACCGATTTCATATCATGAATTTTTACCTTTATTATATATACTACAAAAAAATTTCATGATGACCGTAAACACACACAAAAAAACTGTAGTTTATGTTTGTTACAATTTGCAATATTATAAGATACTAAAATTTGCACATTTATCCTAATAAATAAGCAATTAATTAAATATAAAAACAGTTATCATAATAATACGAATCATTAAACTCCATTAGATCCTAATTATAAGATTAAGTTGACTTTTTTGTAAAGATTAAGGAAGCAAAATAGACCACTAAATTTTAACATATGCGACATATAATTAGATTATATGCTAATTTATAAGTAAAATAAATTAGTTTTGAGGAAAAAATATAAACAATTTAAAGTGTTTTATTTTATATCTTTAATTTTTCTAAAAAAGTCAACTTGATCCTATAATTAGGACTGAAAGGAGTTTTTGTTTTTTGTTTTGCTAAGGACACATATGCTTTTGTTGGAAGCAATCATTTTGATCCTCAGCTCAATCCATCAAATGCAAGCCATTTTACTCTATGATGACACCTTCCAAACCAAGGTTCAAATTCTTGTATAGACACATTCAGTATTTGTATAAAGACACATGTATAGAAAAACTGCCACATTTAGTGTTTGGCCATAGCTTCAATAAAATTGGATAACTATACCATTTTATCTTGACCAATAAAGTAGGCCCTAATATCTTAAATTCAGCATAAAATTAAACATTTTTATATGATATTACTGGTTAGATTTTAGCGTTATTAAACTAGCGAAAGCTCTCCCAGCATACGCACATTTCAACCTCCTTTTCAAACGCAACATGCTTAAAAGAAACCAAAATATTTTACCTAAGAGCCGCATAGAACATGTAATATTTTAACGAAAAATTGAAAAATAAAAAATTTAAAAAGAATGTCTGAAATAGATTGATAAAAAAAATAGCATTATTATCATAATGAATTAGATTTAAGAAAGAATACATCAATTACAGAAGTTACAAAAAAAAAAAAAAGACAAGAATTCAATATCCGTATAAATATGTCTTCTCCTGTTAATTAAACTTTGACATTTTTTCATCATTCCAACGTACTCCTTCAAATCAATACATAAAGAGAGGTTGTAAAGGCATAGCAACAGCACCAACGATTGCCATCTCCAACAGGGAAATAACAGTCCCTGCTTTTTTGCCATGCTGAATATATTAATCCACATGCACTGGTCCCTGTTCCAGATTTATTACAGGATCATAAAGTTTCCCATGTATAACATGACTATAAAACATACTCAAAATTTTTTTTTTTTTTTTGGGGGGGGGGGGGGGGGGGGAATCAGCCAAACTCCATATCTATTATACATAACCCCATTTGTATTAATGTATGTTACATAGATCTAGTGATCTCCTAAGTGATTATAACAGTGCAAAGCCTTGTCATGAGTCAGAAAGAAGGACTTGAAAATATGGGGGGCACAACATGAAGAAAATTTAATTTCAGTATAAAAGTAAATATTAAGGGAAATGCCCAAGAAGAATGACAGTGGCATATCTACTCTTGACTGCAGCAACTAAATACATATAAAGATGAAATATTGGTGATACTAACAGTAAGTCCATCAAGATCTATTCCTTCCAAATGAAGTAAGCTATTAGTCAACAAATTCTCAAACATACCTTCCAGTCAGTACCAATGTTTTTTACTCTACTTTTGTTTTAAACAGCCCTAAAAGAGTCAAGCAAAGAGGTAACAAATGCTAGACTCGCCAAGTGATGCTGCTAATCAGTTATTGAACCTCTTAATGATCACAGTAGAATTTGTAACACAGTTGAAAGTATTATATATATCCTTGGACAAGCAATAAACATAAACAGGCCACTCTGACAAATTTACTGAAGTATATACCTGTGGTTCTTCTAAGCATAACTCCGCCCAATTTATTGAGGAAACTTGTCATTTGCTACAAAGCATCGATAGCTCTCATCTTTACCTGGCTCTTCCAGGTCTATGTAAAGCCAAACAGGATGGATTCATAGCAGTGAGCGAGCAAAAGAATCATCATGTTGGTGGAACAAACATAAATTAGCAACCAAGTCATTTCCCTCAGACAGTTGAAAGTCATTTATATTCTCAGTTTCATACCATCCTTATCCCCAGTAAATGACTCAAACTTGTGGAATTTCAAACCCATGACTGTATTGAGCTCCTTCTCCTTGTACACAAAGCAGAACTCATGATTCGCCTCATTAAGCAAATTGACAGCCTCGCTGTTTTTCAATTTCATGCAACGCTACTGAGACAATTGTTCATATCCATACTCACAGGTATCCCCTTCTTCAACATTTCATCCTTCAAACGCAAGGCTTCTTCATGCTTCCCTTCTTTTATGTGAACATCAATCATCAAGTTATAGATAGCTACGTCTGGCTCAATCCCCATGGCTTGCATCTCTTCAAAAAGAGCAAGAACTTCAGACCTATTTTCTACCAAGTTGTGACCATGCATTAATGATGAGTATGTTACAGCAGTTGGTTTCAGGTCTCTTGCCTGCATCTCAATGAAGAGCTGCTTGGCTTTATCCACATTATGATCCTTACAATGTTGATCAATCATAATTGTGTAAGTGACATGATTACGTGAGATCTTCTTTTCCAGCATCTCTTCCCACAATTGATAGGCTTCCTGCAGCTTGTTGTTTTTGCAAAAACCATCAAGTACTATGTTATAAGAGACAGTGGAGGCCATTCCCTTTTGCAACATTTCGTCAAGTAGATTTCGAGCCCTCTCTAATTGTCCGAATCTGCAGCATCCACTGAGGAGGGAATTGTATATATAGCTATCAGGTTGGATGCCTTTTTGAGTCATATCATTCACCAACCGTAAAACCTCACCCAGATTTCCGGATTTGCAGTATCCATTAATAATTGTGGCATATGTCACATTATTTGGAACCAAACCAGATTCTGATAGGCCATCGAATAAGTTCTTAGCCCTTTCAAGTTCACCAGCCTTACACAGGCCATCAATCAAGGCATTATAAATAACAATTTCAGGTTTTATGCCTTTTTCATTCATTTTTTCAAGAAGTTGAAAAGCTTTCTCCATTTCACCTTTTTTACAGAAGCCATTAATGATAGAACCATAAGTATAAACATCGGGAGCCAACCCCTTGCTATCAAGCTCTGAAAAGAGGTTCATTGCTTCTTGCATTTTTCCATTCCTTGAAAGACAGCTAATGAGCACACTGTATGTTTTCACATCTGGGAAAACACCTCTTGCAAGCATGCTCCTAAATATGGTGAAGGCTTCTGTTATATTCTCCGCTTTGCAGTGGCCATCAATTAAGAGGGTATAAATCACATCATCCGGCATGACACCATCCTCAAGCATGTCATTGAAAATCAAGTCAGCCATCTGCATGTTTCCTGACTTACTGTATGCTTGGATAAAAGCTCCATATGTATATGTATTAGGCTTTAATTGACTTTCCAACATTTCATCTAAATAACCCTTTGCTTCTTCTATCTTCTGGGCCCTACATAACCCCACGATAATGGAATTGTAGCAGAATACATCTAACGGGATCCCCTGTTCTTTCATGCTCTCCAATATTTTTCTCATCTTTTTTACTCTGCCTTCCTTGGCATTAGCTGAAATAAGAGCAGTGAAGGTAACAACATTTGGTTTTACACCACTTCCAATCATTTCCTCCAAGAAATCGTCAGCCTCAGGGAGTTTACCACATCTGCAAAGTCCATTAATAATAATACTGTAAGTTATCTCGGTGGGTTTCAAGCCTTGCTTCTTCATCTCATCAAATAACTTAAAGGCAGTATCCATATCGCCCTTCCTGCAGTATCCCTCTATTAAAGTGGTATAAGTTCGAGAGTTCAACTTTATTCCCAAACTTTTTATCTCACCTAGAATTTCTCCTGCCCTATCCATCCTGCCAGCTTTAGACAAGCCATTAAGAAGCGTGTTATATATGACCACATCTACAATGAAACCATTTTTTAACATTTCATCCTTCATTTTAAAAGCCTCTTCCAGATTACCATGCTTCATAAAAGCATCGATGAGAGTATTATAGCTAAGCATATCAGGCTTCAATCCCACACTAACCATTTCTGATAAAATTAATTTTGCTTCACTGAATTGCCTTTTCATGCAACAACCATTAATAAGAGCTGAATAAGTGAATTTATCCGGGGCCAAGCGATTCTCAACCATATAATTTTTCATTTTCAATGCTTCATCAAGTAACCCCGCTTTACACAGGCCATCAATAATCACATTATAAGTCACTTTAGTTGGCCTGCAACCTTTCTCTGCCATTTCATTGAGGACCGTTTTCACTTCATAAGTGTTACCAGACTTGAAGTGTGCATTAATGATAGACGTGTAAGTGTAAGCATCAAATGACATATTCATAGCTGACATTTTATCACAAACTTTCCAAAACAAATCCAATTTGCGCACCTTTAACAAGTCACTCAACAAAGAGTTGGCAGTCAACAAACGAGGCACAAAATCCATCCTCTCAGATTCCAAAAGCACACGAGAAGCTTCATCCAACAAACCCAATTTCCTGTAACTATCAATTAACATTTCAAAAACCACAAAATCAGACCTTTGACTACTTGCCTCCCTATAACAACTATCAATAGAACCCAAAACATCAAATGGGGGCTTAAAATCTCTTGCCATACGGCCAATTATATCAGAAGCAGGGCCATACAACTTCGAATCACATAGAGCAACAACAAGAATACACAATGTATCTAAATCCCTAACTGTACCCATTTTTTCTTCCGACCAATGGAAGAAGCTGAGAAGACGCCGAGGGTCAATCATACGATTCTGGTGTATGACAGATCGAATCAAGTCTGGATTTAGCTTGGAGACGATGCTTGGGGAATCCATATGAATGTGCCAATTGTCAAGGCTGAGAATGTTGGTGATTTCATGCACTGCATCTTGGGTATGTGCAGTGCTATAGTACACTGCTCTGTGAGAAGAAAGGCGACACCTTGTGGAAAGATCGAGGCTTTTACATAAAAATATCCACATTTTGGTCTTGAATAGATGAATTGATTAAACCCCAGATTAGTTGTGCCCAATGTGAGGGCAAAAGGAATGATCTTTGAGTCTAACGCATGATGTGAGATTGCAAAAACGGAGATGGGTCACGTTGTTCATTGCCGATCCACCGTTAATTCTCCACCAGACGTCGTTTGCATTGACAAAGCCGCCACTTAAACCACCGTCACCGTCGTCTCCGCTTAACTACTTTGGTGCTGGTGTTAGTTTCAATTTTCAACAACCCTACAAGTTCGTGCGTCTCTGAAACGCAGAGGCCAGAAAGGTCATTTGGTTAGGCTTCCATGGAATTCATTCATCGTGGGTCTAGCTGAGGAACTTGACTTGCACAATGACTTGCTATCCCCTTTATGGCTTTATCCTTTCTATCCACTATTTTTTTTTTCATTACTCTCTTACATTAGAATTTAATGATAGGACAGGTGCAGATGATCATGAGTTAGAAACCATATCTTTAAATTGTGGGTGACCCAAACCCTTTTCATAAAATTTGTTCATCAGAAAAATTAGATTACAAAATTATTGCCAAAATCCTTTCAAATAGGTTAAGACCTATTCTATCAGAATTAATCGCCCCAAATCAGAGTGCTTTCTTAAAATGGAGGTTAATCTCTGATAATATCATGCTTGCCTTTGAGCTCATGGATCATATCCACTCTTCAAGATCTGGTAGGAAGAAGGTAGCAGCTGTTAAAGTGGATTTCTTAAAAGCTTTTGATCGATTATCTTGGAACTTTCTGGCTGCAATTCTTTTTAGCATGGGATTTCCAATGAAATGGGTAAATCTAATATCTCAGTGTATTTCAACTGTTGAATACAGCCTTTTCTTTAATGGCCAACTAGCAAGTGTTTTCCGTCCCAACAGAGGTATCCGTCAGGGTGATCCTCTTTCTCTATATTTGTATATATTATCTTCTAATGTTCTCTCTTGTCTTATTGCGCAATGTGAGTTGGCTAACTCTTGGCCGGGCATTAAGATATGTAGATCAGCTTTTCCAATATCACATCTCCTCTATGCTGATGATTCTATGTTTTTCACGGAGGCCACTGATCAAACTTTTCAATCGGTAATGAATGTCCTTAATAAATTATGTGCATTATCGGGTCAGGTGGTCAACAACAAGTATTATTTTTAGCCCGAATATACCTCATCGCATGAAACTTATGTTGTCTGGGAGAATTGGCATTCACTTTTCAAGAAGGTTAGGGAAATATTTGGGCACTTTGATTGACACGGGGAGAAAGAAATCTCAAATTTATCTTAACAGGTACTCCAATCAGTTGAATCTCGTACATCAGTATGGAAGGCAAAGCTTTTATCTCAAGCAAGTCGGCTTACTTTAATCAAGTCAGTTTTGGCAGCTGTAAATGTTCATGTACTCTCATGTGTTAAATTGCCAATCTCTATCTGCAACCAGATTGATGGTAGATGTCAAAAATTTTTCTGGGGAACCAAGGGCAATTCTAACAGAATTCATTTGTCAAGTCAGTCCAATCTCTCTATGCCAACATTTAAAGGAGGACTGGGTATTTGTCTAATCCACCTTGCTCATAAATCTTTATTAGCAAAGCAGATTTGGCGAATCTGCAGATCATTCCTCCCTTCTAGCTATCACCATGCGGAGGAAATATATAGACTGGACTAAGGAGCAATGGCTAAGGAAACCATATAATTATTCTTGGCTTTGGAAGGATCTTCTTGATTGTGGTTCTTTCATTACTGCCAACTTAAAATGGTGAGTTGGGAATGGTTCCATGATTCCTATCAACCACCCTTTGTGGTGGCCCATGCAGCACACAATCGGAGAATTCGATGACATTCAAAGAGTCTCTGATTTGCTTACACATAACCCATTCTCTTCGAACCCTGTCACATGGAATGTCCCCATAGTTAGAGGAATCTACTCTCCTCAGACTGCTGAATTAGTTTTGTCTACTCCAGTATCATTTTTCTCAAATCCAGATTGTATCATATAGTTGGGGAGTACTTCAGGTGCATACTCAGCAAAACTTGGTTTCCAGCAATTGTTTGAAGCTTCTTACCTTGTCACCATCAATACAAGATTCCTTTTGAAAATTCCTATGGTCCATCTTTCTTCCTCACAAACAGCTCCTATTCATGTGGAAATTATTTCATCAAGTCATTCCAGCTATAGACATTCTTAGGAAGCATCACATGGATGTCTCAGGATCTTGTCTTTTTGGGTGCTCAGTGGCTGAAACCATAGCCCACATTTTCTTTGATTGTTCTTTTGCCAAAGCTGTGTGGTTTGGTAGCTTCTAGGTCAGAATACCTTCTTATACATATATTGATGATTTTTTGAACTGGCTAAAGGCTCTGCTGTTATCAATGTCTCCCACGGATCAATTGGTGCTTGGGATTTACTAAATGCTCTTTGGTTCACAAGAAACACACTTCTACATAAGGAGGGTCAGCTGATCCTAAGGAAGTAATTGGGAGAGTATTTTCCAATCTTTCTTTTTGAAAGATGGCTTTTTCTTCATCCTTTTCTACTCAAGTAAATAAGCAACAAATCTCCTTGCCTCTCACCTATCAATGGGAGATTGCAATCAGGAAATGCAAGCAGAATTCGACATCTTTTTGCCATATTCTCATAAGTTGCAATGGAGTCCCTCTTCATCAACTTTTATGCAAGAGGTAATTTCTTCCTCCTCAATTGTTTGTGCTGTCATGTCTCCGTTTGGCTCTGCAGTGGATTTCTTTGACTAGAAGCTCTAGGAATCATTTGCAAATTTGGAACACCAAAAAATGTTATGTGGATTCAACCGTCCTCAATGCTACAAAATACAATGTGGTATCCATGGACATTCAGGAGTTCATAAGATCTTTCTCTCACATTTCATTTGCAATTGTCTCTATTAGTAATTTTGTTTACTTAGCTAGTACTTTTTTAATATTGCCTTTAATTAAGACTATGTAATGTTTATATATTAATATCATTTTGCCTTTATTTCAAAAAACAATTATCATGATTTAAATTTAGCAGGTTAGGTTTACTCATTTATTGTTTAATTATTAGATAGTAATTTGAATCGCTTAAATTTAATTCTAACAGTTGGGATAGATAGTGGGAAAAAACTCGTGTTGTTAATGTTTGCTCCTTTAATTAAAAGAAGAAGAAAAAACAGATAAAAGAAGTCAATTCTCTTCATACATATAGGTTTTGAACAAGTTCCTAGGAACTAATGAAAGGAAACACGCAAAAAAGATAGTAGGTTCTACTCGAGCAAGCAAAATTGCAAGTCTATTAATCTGGACTACAACAATGGTGCTAGAAATTGTAGGCACACATATAGAGCAGAGGAAGAAGTTATTTTCAGTGTACAAAGTTGAGGCAATCACCTTACAGTGTAAATTTAAGTAAAGTAATGAGGAATTTAATCACATACTCTATGTTTCTACTAAGGTCTTAATGTAAGGACACTTATCCAACATAGATGTACTTGTCAATAATATTTTCCTTACTAGTCTAATCAAATCTCATAATTTTTCTGAGTCTCCAAGAATAATAAGCTGCATTTGCTGTTTTTGTTATTTGTCATCATCATATTAACTAAATTACTGGCCTCGGACTCAGAAACAACCGTTTCTAATCCTAAATCCTAAACAAATCCAATCCCTTTAAAAGTAGCCCTTTCTTTTTGCTTCAAATGCACTACATGGTGCGAAACCACTAGGGTTAGACCCTAAGAACCCACAACCAATATGAGATACACTCACCCCAAGAAAACTAAACAAAGGACTGGACTGATCCACTTGAACCCTTGAACACGGAAGGACAAGGACCCGAAGTGTTGGAAGACGCCACAAGGTTGATCAAGCCTTGATAAGTCTGTTAGTTCAATGAAGAACCCTAGAGAGAATCTACTCTCAAGATACAAAGTGCATAGAAGCAACTTTTCATTTCACCAAATTCAAGTCTTCCTCAAAATGAGGCTTACAATGTATTTAAAGACTAAATTCAGAAATCTGACCTAATTTGCATTGAATGCATCCTAGGGAATTCAAAACATCAAATGTTAACCTAGAAAATAGATAACTAAAAACCTAATTAAATAAACTAGGGAACTTAAGAGTCACATCTGCCACCTAACTATTAATTTTCGCATTAATACATTTAACCAAAAGTAATCAGAATTTAAAGCCCCAAATGTGATCATTTAAGCCCAAATGACTCCTCCCATGTGTAGCTCATGGCCCAAACCCTTCAATTTGATGTCTTTAAGCCCAAAATATGATCAGCACCCCCAAATTCAGCCCAAATTAAATTGATGACAAACTCAAAATAATTATTCAGATTTGTTGCTCCAATTTCCATTTGAAGAGATAGCTTGTGTTTTCTGGATCGCATCACTATATCTTCTAATTACTTGTGTAAAAACTAAAACCTACTATCCAACATCTTTTATAGATGACACATGGATGATTGTGAGGTTGGAATTATGATTGGTCTGGTCCATGATGGCTCTGCAGGTCCCTTATTTTAAAGAACAAGATTTTAAGGAATAGCAAACATACTTTATTCTTTTGATAAAAAAATTATGATTGAAACAAACCAAGTGTACTGCATATAACATAATTGAAAATAAAAGTAAAATGCACAAAACATAAAGAACCTAGAGCCATAAAATGGATCATGCTGAAGGCTCACATGCGAGCTAGTCAATGGAGGTGAGGAAGGCCAAAGCCACCCACTTAATGCTAGCCCATAACATGAAGCCAAGTGTGAGATTTTGTCAGCAAGTGATGCATCGACCATTGAGTAGAGACAGATTGATTAAGGTTGACCGGCACAAATAACATATCGGAAGAAAAACATATCGAAAGGCCTGGGAAAATAATAGAAAATCAAGGTAAAAATACCAGAAAGAACAAATGAGACAGGGTTGTGAAGTCACCGAAAAAACACTTAGAAAGGGTGACGTGAAGTGCTATTAAAAGCGCCCTATAGAGAGACAAGAGCTCTCCCCTAGAGAGAAGGGTGGTACTTGAGAAGTGTTAATACTTCAATTTTTTCATAAATTAATCCAACGATTGTGCACTTCCTCCCACCCCTTCCCTCACTCCTATGGTTATTCATGAGACCCAAATGCTTGCAATACCTACCTGAGCATGATAAAAATGCTCCCATCCTGAAATTCATTTGGGCATCTTTGGGCTGGGACAAATATTGAGTAGAGCCAAGCATAATCGATTTCTCCATTTTAGGGAGACTTTTAGGCACGAAAGCCTGCCTTACCCAATCCTGTTTGAAATTATGTAGGCCTTATCAAGCATGGCTGAATAACAAGCTGCAAGATGTAATCCATCCAAATTTTGGACTAGGTATTCGGCTAAGAAGAGGATCCTTAATCACATTTTTCATTTTCTTCTCATAATCACTCTGTTACATTTTAGGGTTAAGGGTTTTAAATGCCCTGAAAGTTTCTTCGAAGGAGCACCTAGTACCCAGAAGTTTTTTTTATCTTAAATGCCTTGAAAGTATTATTTCATAATATTTATGCCTCAAGTTAACAAAGAGGCAAACGGCCATTTGCCACGTTAGATTGAATGCCAGAGTCAATCCTTGTTAAATGGGTGATAATGTGGTTAGGGTTAAGGTTCTTAAATGTCCTGAAAGTTTTCTCGAAAGAGCACCCAGCACCCGAAAATTTTATTTTGGATCTTAAATATCGTGGAAGTATTATTTCCTAGTATTGATACCTCAAGTTAACGGAGAGACAAATGACATTTTCCACCTAAGATTAAACGGCACTTAAGGGTCAAATTCTTATTGAATGCTTGTTAACTTGTATCAAGCTTTATCTCCAAAACGGAAATTTCGTCAACGCACAATCGCATATCATTTTAACAAATTTCTGTTCCGTTGTTATTATGGTCAAATTACAATGGCTTCATGTGTTTAGTTAAACAGCCATTTGAAGAGGGAGATAAAGTTTGGCTGAACTCATCACATATTCAACAAGAATTTAACTCTTAGGTGATGTTTTATCTTAGGTAGTAACCGTTCATTTGTCTCTCTATTAAGTTGATGCATAAATGTTATAAAATAATAATTCTAGGATATTTAAGATCCAAAACAAAACTTCTGGATGCCGGGTGCTCCTTTGAGAAAAATTTTGGGGCATTTAAGAACATTAACTCGAGCCACATCATCACCCATTCAACAAATGTTTGACTTTGATGTGGCGTTCAGTCTAAAGCGGCAAACGTGAAACGTCCGTTGGCCTCTCCATTAATATGGGGTAAAAATGATATGAAATAATACTTTCACGGCATTTAAGATCCAAAAAAAAATCCAGATGCTGGGTGCTCCTTCGAAAAAATTTCCAATACATTTAAGACTCTTAACCCAATGTTTTTAACATCTAAATAAATAATTTCAACTTATTAAATTTTAATCTGGATTGTGTGCACTTGTATTATAAACAAAATTAACGTATAAAAGATTTTAACAGTAGTTTGATAAAATATTACCTATCAACCATTTAGATTTTTAATCCAATAATAGATACAAGATTATGAAAATATGATTATGAATATATATAACGAGAAAAATGGTTACGACTTACGAGAGAAAACCAACCATTGGGCTAAGGTCAAGCGTTGCCGATGAACATCTATACCCCTCCATACCAAACATGTTGTAACCAAATAGGCCCTAGAGGCCTAGATAGCATGAGTAATTGAATAAAGAGAAATTGACTAAAGATGTCAATTTAGAATTTTTATTGGCGATAATGATATAAATTTAAATAATGAAGTTTTTTGTATGCGAAATCCTGCATACTATCAATGCTTTTACACGTAAAGATATATCATGTTCTTTTTACCAATAAACTTTTTAAAGATATCAATAATCAATAACAATATCAATCAATATATATAAATATTCTTCTACCAAATTTCAATAAAGTTTGAAAATAAAAATTAAATTTTAAGATGAAAATATATGAAATGCTCTTAAACAAATCTTAAGGCTTATCTTAAATCTTAAATTTAATAATTCAAAATATAATTAATGATTTTTAATTTGTAATAGTGATTTTAATTTGTATTTTCAATTCTAAAATACATATTTACAACTGAAAAAACCAATTTTATAATTTTAGATTTCAATTTAATTAAAAAAATTAATTAAAATTCCATTAAAATTTGAAAATGAAAATGAAATTTTAGGATGAAAATATGTCATTTGCTCTTAAACAAATCTTAAGGCTTATCTTAAATCTTAAATTTAATAATTCCAAATATAATTAGTTATATATATATATATTATATTTTTCTTAAATATAATTAGTGACAGAGTGACCAATGAGAAGTTGTGGACGTCTTATGAATAGTAACTTGGTGGAAGATTATTCATTAAAAATTGAAAATAAAAATTAAATTTTACAAGACCTTGATATATTAATAGAAATTGATATAATTAGTAATAGATTGACTAATCAGAAGCTGTGGATGTCTTATAAATAGTAACTTGGTGGAAATGTATTCATTAAAAATTGACAATAAAAATTAAATTTTAGGGTGAAAATATGTGATTTCCTCTTAAACAAATCTGAATTTTTTTTACATATAATTAGTAGATATAATTAGTGATATATACATATTTTGGGATTGACCAATCAGAAGCTTCTTACGAACATAATTTTAGGATTTATCTTAAATATTAAATATAATGATTGTTTCAAATATTAGCCTACATTTCCAACATGTATTTCTGATTGTTAATTTGTTGAATAGTATTTCCTACATTCCAACATTTCAATAACAGAATATATCATCTAACACATATATTTTAATAAAATGTATATTAACATAACTGTGATAAAATAAATAGAAAGTAGAAATATGGAGAGAAAGAAGAGAGAACAACAAGATGAGAGAATATGAGAAGAAGATGGAGAGAAAGAAGATATCAATTTCACTTATGATTCAATGGTACAAATGCCTTGTACATGATCTCTATTTATAGAGAGGTTACAAAGTGAATGACATTATTAGAGAAAAGAATCCTAAGAGGGATCCTAAGAGGAATAGGTTATGAAGATAAGATAAGGATAATTAGAGAGAAAAGAATCCTAAGAGGGATCCTAAGAGGAATAGGTTATGGAGATGAGATAAGGATAATTAGAGAGAAAAGAATCCTAAGAGATAATAATATGGACATCCACTAACTATAAATATTTTACAACACTCCCCCTTGGATGTCCATAAACAAATATTATTGTACCTCATTAAGGAAAAGATTACACAATACTATCAAAGCTGCCTCATTAAAAACCTTACCAGGAAAACCCAGTGGGATAAAACCTTGGTTAAGGGAAAAAGAGTACAGCATGACATTTTCTCCCCCTGATGATAGCATCACTTTGAGTGTAACATTACAATATCTCCCCCTGATGATAGCATCACTTTGAGTGTAGCATTACAATATCTCTTCCTGATGATAGCATCATTTTAACTCTTTGAATCTGCGCATTCCAATACTATATACTAGTTTTTCAAATGTTCTTGTTGGAAGTGTCTTGGTAAACATATCTGCAAGATTGTCACATGAGCGAATTTGTTGAACATCTATATCACCGCTCTTTATAAGATCATGAGTGAAAAAGAATTTTGGAGAAATATGTTTTGTTCTGTCTCCTTTAATATATCCTCCTTTCAGTTGAGCTATGCATGCTGTGTTATCTTCATATAATAATGTCGGAACCTTTTGTTCAACATCCATACCACACACTGATTCAATATGTTGAGTCATTGACCTTAACCACACACACTCTCGACTTGCCTCGTGAGCTGCAATTATTTCTGCATGATTTGATGATGTAGCTGACAAAGTTTGTTTCGTTGAACGCCATGAAATAGCTGTACCTCCATAAGTAAACAAATATCCTGTTTTTGATCTACCATTGTGTGGATCTGATAAAAATCCTGCATCTGCATAACCAACCAATTGTGATCCAGATTCATAAAATAATCCCATATCACCTGTCCCTTGAAGATATCGAAATATATGTTTGATTCCATTCCAATGCCTTCTTGTTGGACAAGAACTAAATCTTGCCAATAAATTTACAGCAAATGCTATATCGGGACGTGTTGAATTAGCAAGATACATTAGTGCACCTATAGCACTAAGATATGGTACTTCTGGACCAAGAAGATTTTCCTTTTCCCCTTGAGGACGAAAAGGATCTTTTTCCTTATCAAGTGATCTTATGACCATTGGAGTAGTCAATGGATGAGCTTTATTCATATAAAATCGCTTTAATATTTTCTCAATATAAGTTGATTGATGAAGAAAGATTCCATTTGTGAGATGCTCAATTTGTAATCCAAGACAAAACTTTGTTCTTCCAAGATCCTTCATTTCAAATTCTCTTTTTAAACAATCAACTGCTTTTAGAAGCTCTTCAGGAGTTCCAATTATATTTAAATCATCAACATATACAGCAATTATGACAAACTCTGATCCATTCCTTTTTATAAAAACACATGGGGAAATTGGATCATTTTTATAACCTTCTTTTAACAAATATTCGCTAAGACGGTTATACCACATTCTTCCAGATTGTTTCAATCCATATAAGGATTTATGCAAGCGAATCGCATAATTTTCTCGAGAATTTTTATATGCTTCTGGCAACTTGAATCCTTCAGGGATTTTCATGTAAATTTCAGTGTCTAAAGAGCCATATAAATAGGCTGTGACAACATCCATTAGACGCATGTCAAGTTTATTTCTTACTGCCAGACTAATTAAATATCTTAAAGTGATTGCATCCATCACAGGAGAATATGTCTCTTCATAATCAATGCCAGGCTTTTGTGAAAATCCTTGTGCTACAAGTCGTGCCTTGTATCTAACAATTTCATTTTTCTCATTTCGTTTTCGCACAAAAACCCATCTATATCCAACTGGTTGTACACCATTTGGTATTTGGACGACAGGTCCAAAAACCTCTCGTTTTGAGAGTGAATTTAACTCTACTTGAATTGCGTCTTTCCACTTTGACCAATCACTTCTATGTCTACATTCTTCAACAGATCTAGGTTCAAGATCCTCACTTTGATTAATTATCTCAAGAGCAACATTATATGAAAAAGCGTTGTCGACAACTATATTTTCTCGGTTCCATCTTTTTCCCGTTGTGACATAATTTATCGAGATCTCTTCATAATTTTCAGGTACCTGAACCTCTTCTGGGGTCTTTTGATTAATTATGTCTTGGGTTTCATCTATAAGACCAACCTCTTCAAATTGACCATCTTGATTGTTTGCTCCCTTTTTCTTTCTAGGATTCTTATCTTTGGAACCGATTGGTCTACCACGCTTCAGGCGAGGCTTAGTTTCATTTGCAACTTTTGGTTGTCCTTCAGGGACATCAATTCTAATTGGAGCATTTTCAGCTGGAATGTGAGATTTAGTAATTCTCTTGAGGTCAGTAAATGCATCTGGCAATTGATTAGCAATATTTTGCAAATGAATTATTTTCTGAACTTCATGTTCACATTGCTGTGTACGAGGATCTAGATGAGATAGAGATAACGTTTTCCATGTGATCTCTTTTTCCAGCTGTTTATCATCTCCCCCTAATGTTGGAAAAATTGATTCATCAAAATGGCAATCATCAAAACGTGCTGTGAACAAATCTCCAGTTAATGGTTCTAAATACTTTATTATAGAAGGAGATTCATAACCAACATATATTCCCAACCTTCTTTGAGGTCCCATCTTTGTTCGTTGTGGTGGAGCAATAGGCACAAATACGGCACATCCAAAAGTTCTAAGATGGGAAATATTTGGCTCTTGACCAAAAGCCAATTGTAGTGGGGAGAATTTATGATAACTTGTTGGCCTGATGCGTATAATAGCTGCTGCATGTAA
Source organism: Mimosa bimucronata (assembly GCA_037074515.1). Taxonomy (NCBI): domain Eukaryota; kingdom Viridiplantae; phylum Streptophyta; class Magnoliopsida; order Fabales; family Fabaceae; genus Mimosa; species Mimosa bimucronata. The sequence goes on from CM073443.1 coordinate 2,600,447, forward strand.
TATTGCATGTCCCCAAGCTGAGATGGGAAGTCTTGTTCTTAAAAGCATTGGTCTAGCTATCAGTTGGAGGCATTTAATAAATGATTCTGCCAGACCATTTTGAGTGTGGACATGAGCAACAGATTTTTCTATAGTTATTCCAGTTGCCATGCAATAATCATTAAACTTTTGAGATGAAAATTCACTAGCATTATCAAGACGAATTGTCTTAATTGCATGATCTGGAAATTGTGCTCTTAACTTAATTATTTGAGCAAGTAATCTAGCAAATGCTAAATTACGTGTTGATAACAAACACACATGTGACCATCTTGTAGATGCATCTACTAAAACCATAAAATATCTGAATGGTCCACATGGTGGATGAATAGGTCCACATATGTCCCCTTGAATTCGTTCTAGAAATGTAGGGGATTCAACTCCAACTTTTGTCAAAGAAGGTTTTGTTATTAATTTACCTTGTGAGCAAGCAGCACAAGAAAAGTCTTTAAATTGAAGAATCTTCTGGTTCTTCAATGGATGTCCACGTGAATTTTCAATAATTCTTCGCATCATAGTTGATCCGGGATGGCCTAACCGGTCATGCCAAACAATAAATGTATTTTTATCAGCAAGCTTCTGGCTTACTATGACATTTGTCTCAATTGTTTTAATACTTGTATAGTACAAACCAGAAGACAATGTAGGTAATTTTTCTAGGACACATTTTCCCCCGTATCTAATATTTGTAATATGTAGATATTCAATATTTTTCTCACTGATAGTCTCAATGTGATATCCATTTTGACGGATATCTTTAAAACTTAATAAATTTCTTTGAGACTTGGGGGAATATAGAGCATCATTGATGACAAATTTTGTTCCTCTTGGTAATATTATAATTGCTCTTCCGGAGCCTTCAATTATTCTTGTATTACCCGCTATAGTACTGATGCTTGCCTTTCCTTTACTTATACAAGAAAAATATTTTCTATCCTTAAGTATGGTGTGTGTTGTAGCACTATCTATGAGACATATATCTTCATCCTTGTGTCCAATGAAATCATGGGGAACATCCATATTCTTCATGAAAGGAAAGAGAAGAGGAAAAAAAAATTCATTAAAGCAAATTCGATACATAATAAGCATAGCAAGCAATAATGCTCTTATTACATGATGAAAATGAGGAAGTAAAAAGAGAAAATTAAAGTAAAACGTAACTGAATTAGGAAAACATAACTAAAGTAGTCTTATTATTTTTCCAATAAGGCTTGTCTAATCATGATTATCAAAGAAGTCAGCCACCTCCAAATGTGTCATTGCATCAAGGCCATTAATATCATCTATCTCATTGGCATGGTCATTTTTGTGTGCCTCAACATCATCATCATCGAAAATCATATTTGCTTCCACATTATTCGCATTCCTTTTCATGGAGGCTTGATAAAGTTTTGCTAGATGTTCAGGTGTACGACAAGTACGTGACCAATGCCCCTTCATGCCACATCGAAAACATTTATTTTCAACAACTTTTGAAGGACCACTCTTGTCCTTTTTCTGCCATTCATTGTGTTTCTTTTTCTGATGGGCATTAGGATTAAAATTGTAAATTCCACCACCATGGTTATGATAATATCCGCGTCCCCTGCCACGACCACGGCCACGGCCACGTCCGCGACCGCGGCCGCGGCCTCGACCATTATCATGGTAATTACTACGCACATTCACATTCACTTCAGGGAATGGGGCAGACCCAGTGGGACGAATCTCATGATTTTTCATCAACAGCTCATTATTTTGTTCGGCTACCAGAAGACATGAGATTAATTCTGAATATCTTTTAAAACCTCTCTCACGATATTGCTGCTGCAGGAGCACATTTGAAGCATGAAAAGTGGAGAAGGTTTTCTCTAATAAGTCCTCATCAGTTATTTTTTCACCACATAACTTCAACTGAGAACTTATCTTAAAAACTGCTGAATTATATTCACTTACAGTTTTAAAATCTTGTAGCCTTAGGTGGATCCAATCATAACGGGCTTTTGGTAAAATCACCGTTTTTTGATGATCATATCTTTCTTTCAAATTAGTCCATAATTCTAACGGATCTTTTACCGTTAGGTACTCATTTTTCAGCCCTTCATGGATATGGTGGCGAAGGAAAATCATAGCCTTGGCCTTATCTTGGCCACTCACTTCTTTGCCAGTCAAAATGGTATTTCCTAGACCATTAGCATTCAGGTGGATTTCAGCATCTAACACCCAAGACAGATAATTGTTTCCAGAAATGTCAAGAGCAGTAAACTCGAGTTTGGTAAGATTTGCCATGATACGAACTAAACAATAACAAAATGAAATTAAAATTATGATAAATAAACAAAATAAAATAAAGTAGCATGAATAAAAACTTTAGAATTCACAATATATCATATCATTAAATAAACTTATAAATAAATTTAAATCAATGTAAATGAGCAACAAAATATAAATAACAAAAGTATGATCAACATAATAATAAAATAATAATTAAAATAACAATAAGATAGTAATATATGTGTGCATATGTATATGCATAAGAATGTAAGCATGATAGTAATAAAAGACAATAATATGAAATAGTATCATGATGAAGAAATAAATAAAAGCATAAAAAGATGAGAAAATATATATATGTATATATAATATGTGCATTCATATATATAGTATGTATTATAATGTGATATACATTTATATATATTATTAGAGCATCAAATTAAATATGCAGACGGGGTGTTCCGTAAGAACTAAAGGGCGTATGAGCTAAAGGCGGTAGAACCTGCCAATCTAGTTCATTGTGACAGCCTCTCTAATTCTTTAGAAGAGGTAAGGATATGATGCAATGAAAATTAAAAAAAAAATTATAATATGTAACACAGTATGTTATATATATAACGGTAACACTAAAATATATAAGGAGCATACCTTAATATTTCAGAGCGAACTCGTGCTGATAACGTGTGATAAAATAAATAGAAAGTAGAAATATGGAGAGAAAGAAGAGAGAACAACAAGATGAGAGAATATGAGAAGAAGATGGAGAGAAAGAAGATATCAATTTCACTTATGATTCAATGGTACAAATGCCTTGTACATGATCTCTATTTATAGAGAGGTTACAAAGTGAATGACATTATTAGAGAAAAGAATCCTAAGAGGGATCCTAAGAGGAATAGGTTATGAAGATAAGATAAGGATAATTAGAGAGAAAAGAATCCTAAGAGGGATCCTAAGAGGAATAGGTTATGGAGATGAGATAAGGATAATTAGAGAGAAAAGAATCCTAAGAGATAATAATATGGACATCCACTAACTATAAATATTTTACAACAATAACCATGTTTAAATACCGGATGTTTTGTTGGACCTCTCTGTACTTTCAGCCTAACGTGAATGTGTGCACGTTTGATTGTTGGGAGTTGGGACAGTGTGCATGTGTCTCTTTAATAATGAGTGTAGAACTGAGAATCGCACAAAAACCACTTTATTTAATTGCGTCCCCCCTCATGATTCTCCCACAATAGCCCACTCAATTAATAAACCCATTGCAGCTGCACGACATGTTTGTTGGGTTTAGTTAAAATAAACTAATTGAAATACTCTGTAAGTACTTATCTATCTGCCTATAAAAGATGTATCTATCTATCTATCTATACTTTTAATCCATCTTCTCTTTTTTTTTTTTATAAGGAACAAATTCTAAAATTATATGGTTCAAAGTATAAGTTAAATTTGACTAAAAAATGGATCTATAATATATGTATTTTTTACTGTAGCATTGTTTATAAAGAGAATATATGAAAAATAACGAGTAAAATTTTATATGAAATGTAAAATAAACATTACATTCTTTAATACTCCCTTCAATGGTAAATATAAGATCACTTTGACTCTTTTTGTGAAAGTTAAGGGAGTAAATTAGACCACTAAATTATTACATATTTCACATGTAATTGGATTATAAATTAGTTTATAAGTAGAATACATTAGTTTTGAGGGAAAAAGATAACTATAGACAATTTAAAGTGATTAATTTTAGAAAAAATTAATTATTTAATCTTTATAGTTTAGTCAAATTTGTGATTCAGTCCTTAGTTAACTGCGACTTAGTCATTGTAGTTTCTTTATTTTTACAAAATTTCTGACTCACCCTTAACTCATCTTATGTGTCACTGGGAGGTGCTTATTTGGCAACTTGGTCAGCACCTTCTCAGCAAAAATATCTACTTCTCATCTCTCTTTCTCTCTCCTCCCCCTCACTGTGTGTACTGTTCTACGTCTTCTTCCTCTGGCTCCTAATTTTTTTCTCTTCCCAGCCAAACTCTTCTGCCCTCCTAACTTTTTTTTTTGTTCCTCACAAATGGAGACCCAGTTAGCAGAACTCATGTACAGTTAAGTCCTCGTCCTCTTCATCCCCGACCTCACATCCTCTACCACGACGGCAACTTCCTTCGCATCACAGAGTATAGAGTTTAGACTCTGCTCATCTCTGTTTTTGGAAGGAGAAGCAGATGTGGAATGTCACCTTATCTCCAGTTTCTTTACTACATTGTAGTCAAAGCATTTGATCATGAATGATGCTCTCACTTATTGGTTCGAATTAGACAATATAGGTTCTAACATGGCATCTTCGAAGATTCATTGGCCACAACTTCAAAGCTTTCCTTTCCTGCTCCCCTTTTCTTGACCTTAGATCAGGATCGAAGAGTATGAAGACAAGCTCCTCCTATAAATTTGTTCTTATTTTTCATTTGTACCGTTAAATACTATATAACCTCATATGCATAACATGTAAGCATTTAAGATATTTTTTTAACTGTTCATTCAATGGCATCATAGACATTAAAGTTTTAGTTTAGCAATTTTTTCTATTTCTCAACATTCATTATTCTTATGCTTTTGTATTCTTTTTTCTTTCCTTGATATTTTTTTTTGATATTCGCTTTTTTTTTTGCCCTTGTCGTCGGAACGAGCTACTTCCGCAAAAACTAAGGTGGAGGATTCAATGGAGGTGGCGATCGTTATGAGGCCGCGCTATGCACATTAACGGCGTTCCAATGTTTGAAAGTGAACAATCACCAGAAGTGATTGGTTTGGAAGAGAAAAAAGTTGGGAGCGGAGGAAGAAGACGATGAACAGTACATAGAGGGAGAGGAGAGAGAAAGGGAGACGAGAAGTAGACATTTTTGCTGACAAAGAGTGCTGACCAAGTTGCCAAATAAGCACTTGCCAATGACACATTAGATGAGTTAAGGGTGACTCAGAAATCTTGTAAAAATAAGGAAACTACAAGGAGGACTGAGTCGTGAGGAATCAAACTATAAGGACTGAGTCGCAAACTCGGCCAAACTATAAGGATTAAATGATTAATTTTAACTTAATTTTATATCCTTAATTTCTAAAAAAAATCAAAATGATTTTATAATTAAGATTAGAGGGAGTAAGTTCTACTTTTAGGCAACGAGTTGGCTAGAATTTCACGCTTTGAATGCGTCCATTATTAAAATTTCAGAGCAGGGGGAGAGGCCGCCGCTGTGAGTTGCATAGGGAGGGTTGAGACTCGGAGTGGAGGGGGTGGGGGAACCCATCAGGGAGGGGGGTTGGGCGGTGGGATGTGGTGGTTTTTTTATTAATAAACATGGGACTTATTCCTTCAAAAATAATATTAGTTAAATCATATGAGACCTCAAATTAATTACCACATTTTGTGGGACCAGTTCTTAGTTATGCCCCTTACATGGAACCTCAAATTAATTAAAAAAAAACATATATCTCCTTTATCCATGACCGATGGATAATTCATTACCCTAATAAAAGACAAAAATTGGCAATCTAGAAAAATAGTCAAGTTCAGAAGGTAAAACAGTAGAACATGAGAAAAGATAACAACAACAACAATAATACATGGCATCCTAATTACAATCTTCATATTTATAATTGAATTTGTTTTAAAAAATAAGCTTCACCGTAGTTTTATCTAAACATTTATTACCTTTTTCCCTCATGTTTACTCATTATTTATCTTTTCCCTGTATAATCTCTTTTATCTTTGTTATCTTTTATTTAAGATTCTCTTTCATTTTTAATAATAAGGAAAAAATTAAAAAATAAATTAGATTGCTTATATAATTATTATTTTTAAGTAAATTAAGTAGTTTTCTTAATAAACACATTAATTATTAATTATTTGAAACTTATGGGAGAGCATTATTGACCAAAGAAAGTGCACGTTCATACTTCACCCTGCTTTCTCTCTTATTCACGTGAAAATTCAGTTTTCTTTTCACCCTTTCCCACGCAAATGAAAATTAATGATCAGCTAAAACCTAGAAGCCCCATAATCTGTTGGAAAAAAAAAAAGAAAAAGAAAGAAAGAAAGATAGAAAAGAAAAAAGAAGCCACATAACCTCACCGTTCCCTCAACCCACGCGCTTCTTCTCTCAATCTCGTCATTTGGGATTTATATACGATTTTCTGAAGTTTTTTTTTTTTTTTTTTTCAGACTTTGAACTCTCAGTTACATATTTGTTGGATTTAAATAAAGCGTGTGTGTCTTGATTCAGTTGTGAGCATAGGTTACAATTGCATCTCGCTTTTCTCCATCTACTCGTTTTTTAAAATAAACTCGTTGTAGTTATTCTAAATTAAAGAAGGAACCTTTTTTTTTGGTTTTGGGGGGGGGGGGGGGGGGGTTTGATTAGAAGCTGCATCCCACGATCAATCATGAAGTAGAGTATTTGATAGAGAAATCTTTCTGCGTGTGGGTTTGTCATGTTAAAGTCAAAAATATGAAATCGAATAGCTTGGACGCAAAGAAAAAATCATCTATCACACGGACACAAGTTTGGAACTTAATTTCCATCCATTTCCACTTTATGTTTATTCTTATTTGAGGAAGTTTTTTTGTGGGGAATCCCTTCAATTTTGAGATTTTTGTCCCCAACTTCTTCCATCCTTCACAAAGTTCTATATGCAAAGCTGAGAAACCCATGATAAAATAAAATTTGAGAGTTATTATACATCGTATGGAGCTCTGCTCAATTTGGGGAAGCAAGCAACGCATCAGCTCAAGAGGAGATTCCTGGAATACTTTGGGGGCAAAGCTGGCTAAACCTTGCATAATTCAATAATTACAATATAATACGAATGAAAGCACAGCAACACAATTCTAGTCTCTGGCGAAAAAAAAACACAATTTTAGTCCAACATTTAGTTTAGCACATAATTCGTACAAGTGTAGATATTATAGCCTTGATTGATGATGTAATTTTTATCAACGATTCAAGTGAACGATTAGCTCTAATTGACCTAAGATTTCTACCTAAGAACGAGCAAGACGAGATTTATTCACTGTAAGTTTAATATGAGACAAGAAATAGTGATCTAGGAATAAAAATTAAAGAATAAATCATACCCACATGAAAAAATAGAATAATTAGACTCTTTGTTGGTGGTGGTGGTAAACTGTAATGCCCCGTTTGGTACAATGGAAGAGATTTTTATGAAAGTGGAAGTGGAGTTGGAAATGGAATTGGAAGAGGAAGTGTGTTTAAAAGTCTATTTGGTATGTCCATGAAAGTGTAGTATTATTTTTAATTTTTATATGTATTTATATTGTAGAAAGACCAAAATAACCCTGATTCAAAAAAAATCCCTGCATTCATCGTCTTCTTCATCCTGGTGTCCCAAAAAAATCATCTTCTTCGTCCCACAAAAATCATCTAACAACAACAAAAATTAAATCAACAAAGTATATGCCATCAATCTCATCAAAATCAAAATCAAACTCAAACTCATAATTTAGATTATATGAAGTTCCTTTTTAACTTTGAAATTAAAACTCAATATGAATCTGAGTCCAAGATGCCTAAGAATTGCAAATCGTGCTCACCATCTCATATCTAAGAGGGAAGAGAAGGAGAGGCCGTTGACCGCCGTCATAAATCAAAGTAGGAGAAAGATAGATAAGGAAAAGTTGAGGTCACAGTTGGAGTGGGAGAAAGTGAAGATGGGTGACGCATATTTCATCGTCGCCGTGCGATTTCTAGAATCCGATTCAACATCGACTATTTCCACATGAACTGCGCCATTATCCTCTTCCTCAGCTTCCTTTGGCACCCAATCTCGCTCATCGTCTTTGCCGTTTGAGTGCTTTTTATCGTTCGCCATTTGAGTGTTGTCTACCATTGCTCTCTTCATGGTTGACTTATAGAAAGGATGAGAGGGTAAAATTGTCAGAGGCTCACTTCCATGGGAAGTGGAAGTGGGTTCCCATGGGGGGTAAGGAACTCACTTCCATCATTTTTTAAGGTAGTGGCTTCCACATGGAAGTGGGTTCCAACCCACCAAACACACAAAAACATTGGTTCCACTTCTACTTCTCTGGGCTCAGTTCAAGCGAATCAAACGGGGCATAAGTGACTTAAAATTTAGGATCAGGCTTCTCTCATCTTCCCCTTCCCATCCTCTTCCCTCCTCTTTCTCTCATTTTCCTTCCACACCATTGGATCTTTGATCCAATGGTCCATATTTTAATGTTTTAGAAAAATAAATATAATCATAATAATAGTTAAAAATTATATAAATAAATTTAATTTGTCATTATTTGGTCTGAACAGTTCATAACTGTAATAAAAAAATAAAATCTAAATTTATAATAATAATTTAGAGTTCTTTACTATTCATACCAGATTTTGACAAATTAAATTTATTATGTGATTTTTAAGTATTATTATATTATATTTATTTTTCTAAAACATTAAAATCTGGACCATTGGATTAAAAATCCAATGGTGTGGAGCGAAAATGAAAGGAAGAGGATGGGAAGAGGAAGAGGAGAGAAGCTAGGTCCCAAAAATTTAGGGGGATCTTGTATATTTAATATAAAATTCAGCATATGTGAATCATGGGTTGAAAAGGAAAAAGTCTGCCACTATGTGTCATTGAAATTTGAGCTTGGTCTTTGGTATAGGCTAGGCTTACGTGGCAGCCTTTTAATTTATATTAGATTAATAGTTTAATTTAGAAACTTATTTTGTTTAGAGCCCTGTGCGACTGTGCCATACTGTTTTAGCATTTTCTCTCTCTATAACAGTCATCTTCCTCTTCGTTTTCCCGGCGTCCCAAGTTCTCTCCCCTTTTATGTTCCTTCTTTCTTGTGTGAATGAACGATTTTGAATTTGCATGTTCTAATTACTGCAACTCCTATAGTTCAAAACTAGATGGTGATTGTTGAACCCAGAAAAAAACAAATGGTGATTCAGGTAAAAAAACAAGAAGAAGCAAATGGTGATGTTACAAAAGAAGAACAAAACATCAAATAGCCATATATTAGCCTTGGAACCAACATACTCTTTTCTTTCACATCCATTGAGTGCAATAAACCTTCATCAACACCATTTTCTGCTTCATTTTCATCTAGAAGTCACACAGACATAAGAAGTATATAGTGAATATGCATACAAGAGAAACTTCAAATTGTAGTAGAGCTAATCACTCATGAACATATAAGCCAAGATACTAAGATCAAAGACAACAGCTCGGCTTCCAGACTTCCGTAAGTGCGGACTATTCGTAGGAATTAATGAAGCAAAAGAATGAAGCATCTTCTACAAGCCTATTGAAGGAAATAAGCATGGAATCTTTGATTTCAACCTCACATTGATGTGTCTAGATTCTATAGGAAGACTTCAAAGTAGAATCTCTACTGACAATTTTAGAGGTCTTCAACACTTTTCCTTTTAGTTGGCAATTGTTCATCTTTTGGTTCATTTTCTTCCTCTACCTTATCCTCTCCATTGTCTTCCAAATCCGCTTGGCATCTCTTCCTTTGAGAGATAACTTGGAAGAAAAAAGTTTTCCAATCCTTTGTCTCTAAAAACTTGAGTAATATTTCCAAAACTTGATTCACCGTCAGAACCTGTAAGGTCAAGTGGAAATATCTAGGTTGTAGAATTAAGATGAAAAGAGAACATATGTGATAACCATTTCAATAGTGAACAAAACTAATACCCTTCCAGTAAAAAGCAATCTCAAGAAAAATATTGTAAGCATGCAAAACAAACTGAATCTAAATGACCAACATTTTTGGGGGCCATCTAGTTTTTGCTGCCTTTGATTGAGCTTATGTATGACAAGAGTAAGCAAAGTCAAACCAATGGGCGCTTAGATGAGATGGTAAGGAATCTCTTCTAGCTTAACCAAGGTCTCGGGTTCGAGCATTTGGAATGCAACAGCGTTAAATCCCAAAGGAAGAGCTTGCCGCCCGAAAGGGTCCTACCCTGCTCGTACCGGATTAGTCAGTTGCCAAAGGCGATAGATACCGAGGAGTCAATACTCAAAAAGAGTAAGCAAAGTCAAGAGTAACCAATGGTACAAAACTTAATGAAGAGCCAGAACAACTTAATCTGGTTTTAGGGGATCATCCCAATGGTACAAAACAGAGCTTATGTATGACAAGAGTAACCAACGTTTGACTTACATGTTGGTCATTCAGGCCACGAAATCCGACAAGGGAGAACTAGAAGCACATCGTTTACTCTGAAAGGAACCTTGAAAGCATGAGCAATAGACCAAGATCCAAACCCTTAAAATCCATATAAGAAAAGACCACAGAGGAGGAGGAGACAAAGCAGCCATGAACAATGGATTCTAGTTCCTGTGAGAAAGAAAATAAAGAGAATGAAGGGCAAGTAAGTTGGATTTCAAGTCAGTAAAAAAAAGTCAGATTTTAGGGGCAGAAATAGGTGAGAGATTTGGCCTAGGTAAGGTATAGGTGAAAAAGAGGGAAAAGGGTGTGAGCTGCGGTGAGAGAAACTTTTTGTGGGAGTTGATTTGAAAATGTAGAGAGATATGACAGAAGGCTATAAAAGAGGGGAGATGGTTGGTTAAGGTGAGAGGAAGAAGGAAGAGTAGTGTGAATAGATATGCACCCGTGATTTAGGGGAGGCTGCACATGAGATCAAATGGCTTGCACACAGCCTAATGAAACAAATTGGCTTAGGATGAATAGTAATTCGTGAGAGAAGCCAAAGATAAACCACATAGGGCTTTGGCTACAGGCTTTGATTTAAGATATATAGGGTAACTATAAAGAGTAGCTTGAGTAGCATGAGTAATTTAGATGAAGAGAGACCGACTAAAGACATCAATTTAGAATTTTTATTTGCTAGAATGATATGAATTCAAATAATGAAGTTTTTTGTATGCAAAATTTTGCATACTAACAATGCTGTTACATGGAAAAATATAGTATCATGTTCTTTTCACCAATAAACTTCCTAAATATACTAGATTTTAATACAATGTCAACATAACCATGTTTAAATACTGGACTTTTTGTTGGACCTCTCTGTACTTCTGGCCTAACGTGAATGTGTGCACGTTTGGTTGTTAGGACAGTTGTGCATGTGACTTTAATAATGAGTGTGGAACTGTGAATCGCACAAAAACCACGTTATTTGATTGAGTCCCCCCTCATCATTTACCCACAAAAGGCCACTCAATTAACGTGTTTGGAAGTAGCTTTTAAAACCTAGGATTAGGCACAAATTTAGATTTTAAAGTCAAGGTAAACAAACATCCTCAGCCTTTTCAAAATAGTTTTTAACTATCAAAACCCTATGTTTCAGTTAAACCATAAAACACTCACAGTTTTTCCAAAATAGTTTATTAGCCTGAAAACTTAGGTTTCTTCATAAGCTATTTTTTCTTACAATTTCATAAGCTACTCTTCAGATTCTATTATCCAAAAGCACTTTTTCAACTTTTTATTAAAAGTTATTCCCAAAAAACTAATCAAAATAGGCCATAATAAATCCATTGCAGCTGCAGGGCATGTTTGTTTGGTTATAATGTAAAATTACTTAAAATAAACTAAGTCAACTACTCTGTAAGTCGAGCAAACGAACGTTAATACTCATAAAATCTGTACTATCTATCTATCTATCTATCTATCTATCTATCTTTTTACTCCATCTACAGAAATTATGTAGTTCAAAATGTTAGTTAAATTTAACTAAAAAATGAATATATAATACTCCCTCCGGTCCTAATTATAAGATCACTTTGACTTTTTTGGAGAAAATTAAGGATGCAAAATTAATCACTTTAAATTGTCTATAGTTATCTTTTTTCCTCAAAATTAATTTATTCTACTTATAAACTAACATATAATCTAATTACATGTGACATATGTTATAATTTAGTAATTTAATTTACTTTTTTAACTTCCACAAAAAAAGTCAAAGTGATTTTATATTTAGGACCGAAGGGAGTATATGTATTTTTTTCACTGTAATTAAACCCGGCCCGGAACCCGCCCACCCGGGTGCCAGACCGAGCCGGGTTGGGTGCTAACCCGGGGCAGAACGGCCCGATCAAAACCCGGGAAAACCGTTCTGACCCGGTCAAAACCCGGTCGACCCGGTCCTTTTTTTTTTTAAAAAAAAAATGATATTTTTTTTTGTTTAATATTATTATAATGATGAAAGGTTGAAGGTGAAAATATTTTGTTATCATATATCTATTTTGATATGATAAATAGTTAATACTGGGTACTAATTGGTTGCTAACCATTTTGTGTCATTGGATAGTAGTATAATATGATATGATGATGTCATTTTGTCAAAGAATTTTGTAAACAATATTGATACTTGGATTATTTTTTGGTTAATGATTCAAAATGGTAAGTGAAGTTATTGTTTGGATTTTTGAAAATTATTGTTAGTTGGATAATTTTTTGGTTAATTTTTTATTCTTCATCGGGCTGACTCACGGGTTAGTTACATACTGACCCTCTGACTCTCTGACCCTCTACCTCGACCGGGCTAGTTGCCGATCCGGGTTTAATTACCTTGATTTTTTTTATTTATAGCATTGTTTATAAAGAGAATACGTGAAAAATAACGAGAAAAACTTTATATAAAATTTAAATTAAACATTACATTCTTTAATAAGTTCTAGGCAACGATTTGGCTAGAATTTCACGCTTTGCGCATCTATTATTAAAAATTCAGAGCAGGTCATAATTGTCTTGACAAGAAATTTATATATATATATATATATATATATATATATTTTATAATAAATTGATTGATATAGTTTACAGAATAGTAGAAAATTACAGATTATTTATTTGTCCTAATATCAGAACTGTTTTTAATGTTTTGTATGTTTTTTTACATAATCGCCCCTATTTAATTATGATCCCTAAAAATAATCATTAATTCAATTATAGTTAAATGCTCTATTCAGTCATTATTATAGAACTATTTGAGAAATTGATTTTGTTCTAGATAAAAGATATCATTTTAATTTTTATCAATCTTTTTTGAAATTACCCTTAATAATGATCATCGACAATAATCAAGTACGATATATAGTGGCTGAATTGATGAAGATTGTAAGGGTGTTTTTGGAAAATTATGTCATACCAACATATTAAATTAGTATATTTAATCTAATCAAATTAGATAAATAAATGGTACTCCCTCCGGTCTTAAATATAAGATCACTTTGACGTTTTTTTTAAGTTAAGGAAGCAAATTAGACCACTAAATTATGATATATGTCACATGTAATTAGATTATAAGTTAATTTATAAGTAGAATATAGTAGCTTTGAAGAAAAAATATTACTGTAGACAATTTAAAGTGATTAATTTTGTATCTTTAATTTTTTTTAAAAAATCAAAATGATCTTATAATTAAGACGGAAGGGAGTATATTTAGAATTGGAAGAAGTAAAGCCAAATTCACGCATTAGACAACCTAACTAGACCATATGCTAGGGTTTAAACTTTAAACAAGTTTATGCATCCAAGAGGGATGAATCATTTAATGCCCGTTGCATGGATAAGCGAGCAAGAAGGCATATTTGCTAGTTTGTCTAAACATGTACTCCCCCCTGTGCAGAGGTTATAAGAAGTACTCCATCCTTCCCAATTAAAAATTTGAATGGATTTGTTTATTTTTGTAAAAATTTAATTAAATTTGTTAAAGTATTTAATTAGTTTTTTTTTCCATTTCATCTATCATTATTCTTTCTATTCACATTCATTTATAACACTATTATCACATTTCTTTCTTATATACTCAATCATAAATAAATGTAAACTTGAAAAAATAAAATTATTTCATACATATTTATCTCTCTCAACCACTTCCTTAATTTATGTGATTTTACCTTATTGCTCTTATAATAAAGGACAGAGGGAGTAGCAACTAAATGGGCAAGAAAAAAAGCCAACTAAATCACACAACCTTAAGGAACCAAAATATAAGGTCATATTTAACTTTGTTTGAGTAATAAATATGTATTTTCACATTTTACACATGCATTAATTTCTCACACACATTCTTTTTCATCGTTTTTTCATAGTTACATTCTCCCATACACATTAATAAATAAGGGTATTTTGGAAAAAATGTATATTTCTTACGTATTTATTATTTTTAACTAACTTTAACTTCTTTTTTAGGAAACTACAATTCAGTTTGAAAGGACCGTATATTTTGGGACATGGAGTATTGATTAAGTCATTTAATTATAGATAACAACGATGTAATTTTCTGAATTTACCCTTGTATCATTTTCTACCATGTACTATTCCCCTATTTGCATTTAAAACTCGTTAATAGTAAAAGTAGAAATTGAACAACCAAGCGTGGGTGGTTGAGTGGCTAACTCAGACCATTAAACTCGTCAAGATCGTTAAATGTTCAACACTTTTACCAGCTGAACCCAACGGACCATGGGTGTTAGGTCTGTTTGTCCGTCACATAAGTTTAACCCAACCTGACATAAGCCAAAGCCACCTCAACATGTATACCCTTGATTCGCCACCTCAACCTTACTGTTACTCTTGTGAGACTTATTATCTTAATAAACAGTAGGATAATAACGGAACCCAATGACTAAATTATAATTACAAGAACAATTATAAATCCGTATGTAATAAAACAATAGAGGAAACATCAAAGACGCTAGTTTGTAGGAGGAGCATTAAATTAGAAGATTGTGATGATTTGGTTTGGTAAATTGACGAAGCAGCGTGGCCCTCGTGCCGCACAAGTACTAAAACCGAAGCTGAAATTCCTGCAATTCCTCCTGTACATATAATCTTGCGTCTCTTTCTCACACTCACTTGCATTCGCTTCTTCTGCCTAACCCAAGACAACAATCCTCCTTCCCCTTCCTTCCGCATCCAAGCTCTGCTGGTACCAACTTCAACTTTTCTCTTTCTCTTTCTCTTCTCGATTCGTCTTCAATCTTCCTTCCTCTCTGCGATTTCTGCATGTTCTCGCGTTTTTCTTTTTCCTCTTGGCATTTTGTGGTGTTTCCTCCTTTCTTTTGAACCTCCTTGCATTTAGCTTCTAAACGTTAGCTGAAATTAAGTTAGATTTGTCATTTTTTTTTTCCACTGGCGTTATGTTTGAGGCGTCGATGATTGCATGTTCCGTGATCTTCGTTTCGTGTTAGATCTGTGTATAACTTGTGCGCCTTCTCTCTTCTGTTGTGTTTTCTGTATCTTGTTTGGTTACTCGGAGGAAATGCTGGGAGTTTCTCTCTGAACGACCGTTTCGTCCTTGAGAATTTACTGGTGCCGATTTTCAGCTAATTTTTTTTTTTTTTAAAAATGCATTGTTTTGAATGACTAAATTGATGATGTTGCTGCATTTTTTTTTTCTAAGATCAAGCTTCTTGGACCGAACTAAATTGTTGGTATTAGGACATCAACGGTAATGAACTTTCAATGACTGATAAGTTGATGTATTGAATTATTTGAAGGATTGAAATGATAGATTTCTCTTCCAACAATTACGCGAGCGAGAAGGAAGCAAGAGGGAAATCCACACACGTGCTTTCAATTTTACTTTTGTGACAAGTATTTGGAGGGTCGTTTAATTTTTTAAGCTTTTGGATAAATCTGTTGATTTGCTTAACTGTTTATATGCCTATCTGTTGGCTCGTCACTACAATGATGCACCAGAGTGGAAGAAATAGAAAAAGAAAGCCTTGTTGCTTCAACTTGATCCACACTTTAAAAAAGTTCAGAAATCTCTCTTCTCGTTCCTAACATTTTTTTTTTTTTATGAAAATATTTGACTGCTTAGAAACTAAAATTTAAAATAGTTGACCTACCTTCAATAAACAATCGTGTTTTTTAGGTCCATAAGTTTATGATGCTTGCTACTGGTGTTTTGTATTGGTAGATATCTTTGAAGTTAGTTTTTTAAGATTTGAAATACTATCTTATTTCTTATATCTAAGTTTACTGTGTTTTCTGTTTCAGTCTGTGGGATCTGATTTCTTCTATTGATGGCTCCAATGGCAGCAGCATCTTCAGATTCTATAAAGCCGAGAGGTCTTCATTAAATTTGTCTAAATGGACCAACATATGAATATAAGTAGACTCAATGGCTTAGAAAATAGAAATATTATAAGTCATAACATTTGCTCAAACTTTATGCCATAATGTTAATCTATGTATTATTTGCGTACTTCATTCTACCCTTCATAACTGTTGTCAAGTAAACATTTATTGAAGAAGTTGTAATAATCAAGAGAATAGATGCCATAACTTGATCGTCTTCTAAAGTCTCAACTTTTTTACTTTCGATTTATCCTACTAGTTTATTCGTTTATTTAAACAGATGTCTGCATCGTTGGAGTTGCCCGTACACCAATGGGTGGTTTCCTTGGTACTCTGTCATCTTTATCTGCCACGAAGCTAGGTTCAATAGCTATTGAAGGTACATCACATCGTGTGCACACTTATAGCGTTGTAAAATTTCTTGAAATTATATATTTTTCTTTCTCTTCACATCGTGTTTTATTGATATCTAGCTGCACTTAAAAGGGCCAATGTTGATCCATCACTTGTTCAAGAAGTATATTTTGGGAATGTTCTTAGTGCTAATTTGGGGCAAGCTCCTGCCAGACAAGCTGCTCTAGGGGCAGGAATACCAAATTCGGTTATCTGCACTACTGTGAACAAAGTATGTGCATCAGGGATGAAAGGTCAGTAATTTATTGCAATGGAAATCCTTTTACTACTATTTTTTTGCCCGGTATTATTTTAAGAACGATGATGATAAACTTGTTTCGATAATTTCAGCTACAATGCTTGCGGCACAAAGTATTCAATTAGGAATCAATGATGTTGTTGTAGCTGGTGGCATGGAAAGCATGTCTAATGCACCTAAGTACCTGGCAGAAGCAAGGTTAATATTTCCTTCCATGTGATGGTTGTTCATGTTCTAATCATTCATTGAAATATTCTGAACTGAACCACACTGAAAGTTCAGGAAAGGATCCCGCCTTGGACATGATTCTCTAGTCGATGGGATGCTGAAAGATGGCCTATGGGATGTGTATAATGACTGTGGCATGGGCACATGTGCTGAATTATGTGCAGAGAAGCACGAAGTTACTAGAGATGATCAGGTATTTAACATAATAACTATATGGATTAACACAGAAAGATTGTCATATTAGAGTTTAATTGATGTTTCTGTTGGGTCTGCAGGATAATTTTGCAATTCAGAGCTTTGAGCGTGGTATTGCTGCCCAAGAAAGTGGTGCTTTCACATGGGAAATTGTTCCAGTTGAAGTTTCTGGGGGCAGGGGAAGACCATCCACTATTGTTGACAAGGATGAGGGTCCGGGGAAGGTAGTCATGAGAGTCAAACTTGAACCAGGCTGAAATTCCCTATTACATTCATTGACACAGAATGATGGAAACATACATATTTGTGGACTCTATATAAGCATTATGCTGTACTTTTAGTTTCAACAGGGTTTTGAACTTTTGATGAGAATATTGCATTGCATTCGTGATAAAATGTTTTTATTTTGACATTAATACAAGTAATTAATCTGGAATATTGGATATTGCAATTCACAAGTTTATTTCTGTAAATATACAGGTTTATTTATTATGCTTTAGTTGCAAAAATTTGTTAAGTCACTAGTTAAGGCTGTTGGCTACTTCTTATAATCATTTAAATGTAGATATTTTTTTAACTCTTTTCTTCCCTAAAAGATTTACCTTGTCATTTTGTTATGCTAGTTGGATGCTGCCAAGTTGCGAAAACTAAGGCCAAGTTTCAAGGAGAATGGTGGTACAGTTACTGCTGGCAATGCTTCTAGTATAAGGTTAGCTAACATTAGCGTTTTGGCTGGACCTGTTCTTCAACTTTTACCTGTTCATCGTGTTCTACTTTTGTGTTTGAATTTGGATGGCATGTAGTGTTTGAATTTGGATGGCATGTCTTGCTCTTTCATGCGTAAAATATTTTGTCTTGGCTGTGACATTTTGGGAGTAATGTACCGTTAACTATTATGATTTAAATGAGTGATAGGACTAGTGAGACATATCAGTAATCTAGAAGTGCCTGGTGATACTCATAATTTGCAACCGATAATTTGGGAGACATGGTAGAGTGTAGTGTGAGAGTGGGAATCTGCCACACATGATAGCTAGTATATACCTCAGAAAAAGTTCATCAAGATTTTGTAAGTTTTCCTTAGTAATTGCTATCATTACTTATATAATATATTATGTGGTTTCCTGTCTGGTCGCTTTTAAGAATGCTAAACCTTCAGATGTCTTTAGTCAAGCTTTTCTCTTTTCTATTGAATTGTCCCAACTTCTTGTGAAAATAGTAGGTTTCACTTTGTACTAACAAAAGTATTGCTGACAGTGATGGTGCTGCTGCATTAGTTTTGGTTAGTGGAGATAAGGCACTGAAGCTTGGACTTCAGGTTATTGCAAAATTAACTGGATATGCTGATGCTGCTCAGGTAATAACAAATATTTTAACTACAAACTAAGACTTTAGGACATGGAAGAATTAGAATTAGAAAAAGAAAAAGTTATTGTTCGCTCTCTTTTCCATGGTTGGTGCAGTAGTTTCATTTAATACTAATGATATTGACATGTGCAGGCACCTGAGTTCTTTACAACAGCTCCTGCTCTTGCCATTCCCAAAGCTATTTCTAATGCTGGGTTGGAGCCCACCCAAATTGATTTTTATGAAATTAATGAAGCCTTCGCGGTAGGAATCATGTGAATATTTTAGTTGAAACAGTTTCTTAAATTCCAGTTCTTTTGTCAGTTTTAATAGTTAACATTGCCAATTGTAGGTTGTGGCAGTTGCAAATCAGAAACTTCTCGGACTTAATGCGGTAAGTCCTTTTATCATTAAGTGAAACTTGTAAAGCATATTCATGCTTGTGCATTTCTCTAGTTTGAGGAATTTCAAGACAGTTGATTGGCTTTATCAGGCATTTCCAAAGAACCCCCTTCCTCTCTCAACTATAGCAACATACACTTCTTGCCCAACCATAGATTTCTCTGAGTTGTCATCATCTTTTGATTTTTTACTGATATAACCTTGTGAATTTTCAGGAAAAAGTAAACGTGCATGGTGGAGCTGTGTCATTGGGCCATCCTCTTGGTTGTA
This sequence comes from Mimosa bimucronata, assembly GCA_037074515.1. Taxonomy (NCBI): domain Eukaryota; kingdom Viridiplantae; phylum Streptophyta; class Magnoliopsida; order Fabales; family Fabaceae; genus Mimosa; species Mimosa bimucronata. The sequence continues at coordinate 2,619,931 of CM073443.1, forward strand.
GTGGTGCTCGTATTCTGGTGACTCTTTTGGGGGTATGTTTTAATTTATCAGAAAAAAATCTTGCAAGAAATGCTTCTTTTAAATCCAGTCACATGTAGTTCAACTATTGTACAATAATGCAGGTACTGAAGCAGAAAAATGGCAAATACGGCGTTGCTGGTGTTTGCAACGGAGGTGGTGGGGCATCTGCCCTTGTTTTGGAACTCATGTAAGCCTTTCCCAAATTTGGTGTTTGTCTTGCATTTCATATCACGACCTCTTAGGGCAACGCTTTTTCAACAAATTTTTCCTGCTGATAAGCTTGGGGTTTCAGAATTTGATCACAAGCAAGAAGATATATTTGGACTCATAATTGGTCAGATTTATTTACTTGGTAATGTATTGTGGAATCTGTGAAAGTTAAATTTCTATTAGCACCAATAGTAGAAGGGGAGGTTAGATTTGGTGGGTTATATCTTGTGAAAGTTAGGGGTAAGCATCAAGTTCAATATGGTATTTCTGTTTTATCTGCAATGTTTTCTTCAATAAGTCAGTGGTGTGTCAAGCTTTAGGATTTATTTATCCCAGGCTTCATGCCTGCATTGCAAGTGTTAATTTATTACTTAAAATAATTCTTATGTTTTTGTGTCATCCTAATTTTTACAAATCTTTTCAAGTAGAATGCCGTGAATGTGTGATGTATTCAGTCAACAAAATGTCCAAAGAGGAAAAAGTGATTGTATTTTTCAACTTCGAATAACAACATAAGGACATTTGTTTTTGCCATAACATAAGGACATAAGGACATAACGTAATAAAATATTTTCATTAACGTTAAGCTGAAATGAAATTGTTAACGCTATCTACATCTATAATATCTGATAATACGATTAAACGCCAAATGATTATACATTAATTATGCTTCTTGGGAATCTTTTTCAACTCGTCCATGTGACTCACATTCTTTTAACCTTGTTATCTATCTCTACATTCTACGATGGAAGAAATCTTTTAGAATTAATAGCAAGAGACTGCGACGTTTTGATTGTATATATATGTGATGTCCTTACTTTCGTCACTAAAATAATCAAAACTAGGTTCAACTATAAATGTACTATAGCGGTAAGGTAGATCATTCTCTCAAGGAACAATCTATGAGTTTTTTCTCTATGGTTAAATTGAGATCAAATGCAATAATATGATCTACCTAAATTAAAATGCAAATCTAACTCCTAAAAATGAAACTAACTAATAGAATGCAAAGGTAATTTGGGGGGGAGGGGGTTATGATGAAAAATTAATATCCTAAATAAAGAAACTAATTAATAACTAATAAAGAAAATGAAATATGATTTAGATATAATGAATGGGAACGAATCATATGGAGTTAACTATCTTAACCTAAATAAATTAATTAGACTAAAGGGAGATATAAGATATTGGAATTAGTATATCTAATTAACTATGTATTGCATGGAAAACCCTCACACAACACCTCTTATTCCACTAGAGAACTCATAATGAACTAAGAGTTAGTTAATTAAATCTATTAAAATCAATACAATTGAATTCAAGTAATTGTGGAAATTATATTTTGGATTATCTCATCAAACAATCTAATAATCTTTCACTCAATCAAACAATCAAGTGATTAAAACCCAAATTTGCAATAGAATCGGCACTGATAATTAAATTAATAATGAAAATTCAATTATAAACTTAACTGCAATACAATGGTTTTTAAATATAAAATCTAACAATTAATAAGCATAAATAAGATCCAATTATCAATTCAATTCACAAAATAAATGAGTCTTTAATCTATAACTATATTAATTTCAAAAATTACTTCCTAAAATTATTTAAAACTAAATAATCTTAAGTGTCTGATTAAAAAGATAAAGGACAAATATTCCCCAATAGTTTTCAAGTGTAAACCCTAGGCAGGCTTTAGCTTCCTCCATATTCCTCCCAAATTGCCTTCCAAATTGGTTACACTCCCACAGAAATATATCTACCTTCAAGCTTGACAAAACAAATCAAGGCCATGGGATGGGTTGGAGGGAATTGAATTTGTTTGGCTTATCTCCTTTATGCGTGCAGTGGTGTGTATGAATGAAGTCAAGAAGTTGGTGAATGATAGATGGCTGATGGTGAGAGCTTCGGCGTCATTGAGAGCGTTGCGAGATGGTAGCGTGCTTGTGAGCGTGTTCAGCTTCACCTAATGATGATGGTAGGGAAATCTAAGCCTAGATTTAGGCGTGATAAAATTATATTAACCCACTAAAATTTATCCATTGAATTGGTGTTTAATTTTAGAATTTCATTCTTCATTGTAGGATATTCCAGTCTTCTCTCCTTGATTTACAAGAATAAGATAAAAATGATCTTTTCAAATTTAGAAATATTTATTTAATCACAAAATACCTAAACAAAACTGTATAATTTTTAATCAAATATTTGATAATTAATTCAGATTTAAATTCTTTCCTAATATTGGCTAATAATATAATCATATCTAATAAATTCAAATTAACCTCAAATAATCCCTAAATTATAGGAATAAGGTGGAATAAAATATTAAAAAAATACGGATATATCAATATGCAAGTTTTATAATGACGTTTGAAAAACTGTATACATAACAATCATTATATTTTATTCCAGTATATTATACTCCTTCTAGTCCTAAATATAAGATCTATTTACTTGATTTGATTAGATTAAAGATGTTAGTTAAATTAGTTACAATTACATGATATTACCAATGCATCATAACATTTATCCCCACCCTCAATCTCTTGCTTGTTTATTATAGAGTAGCATTTATAGGTATAATTTGTGAAAAAATTGAGAATAATTAAGAAGATGTCTTATAATTAGGACCAAACTCACCTCCCCAAATAAGTCTTATATTTAAAACTGGATGCTGGCTGAAAAAAATGTAAAAATATTGCCCAAAAACAAGGGAGAGGTGGGCACACTTGTGGCTGAAATGGTCTGGGCCTGCTAATAATTATACCATCTAATGTTAAGCCCAATTTTAGGCCTTATTTACCTCCCTATGTTATTGTCAGTCTTAGAGCTCACATCCAGCCCAATCCGATTTTGTTCCAATAATTCTTACTAATACGTGGGACCTGTCATCCACAGTTCACATGATATCTTTGAAAAAGAAACCATATTGTAAGTTTGTAACTTTGTAATTGTCCAAGACTTGCCAAAAATAATACACTATTTTAACTTGTTTCTTCTCGTGATCCCAACCATGTGCTATTTTGGATAAATATTTTCTAATAATCTTTCTTTCTTGGAGCATTAAATTATGTTGTTGTAATCGATTTTTTAAATTACGTTTTCTTCTCGTAAAACCAACCATGCAGTTTTAAATTGGTTTTATACTCATCTACCCTTTTCGTAACAATTGCCAAGTTTCGAGTCTTGATGAGAGATCATATACTTTTCTTGTAGCACTAACTGTGTTTTTTTAACAATTTTTTAATGAATCAATGGCACTAATATTTATTATTTTATTTTACATATTTCAAAGCATAAAGATTCCACGATACTTTCTTTGTTTCTATTTGTAATAATACTGATTAGTTGAGGATCTGAACAAGTGGGGTTAAGTATTGTTGCTTTCTTTCCATGTCAGATTACCAAAAACTTTTGATCTTATTACTACCATCAATATTATCATAAACCCACGATTTAACATAGAAAAATGTGCTGACGCAGATCCATCAATGAATCCACAGAGGATTACTATATTCCAGTTTCCATTTAATTATTCATATGATCATAGCAGTTTTATAAGTTAATTTTATTTTTATTTAATCAAAAGTATCTAGAGTTTTGTTTGCCTACATATTCAAAGTAAACTAATGACACTTGCTTTTGAGCAGTGCCATGTTTATAGTTCGATATAACAAATGGTAAAAAAAAATTCAGTGGCAGTTCACAAGACTTCAAAGTACTGCATTTTTCAACCTTTATATTAAATTGATTGATTACTCTTCTTTTGTGTTTACTGTTCATCAAAAGGAGTATTATATATACATATATCCCTCCCTCCCTCCAAATTTATTATTAAGAAATCTAAATATAATCCCAATGATAATTGAGTCAAGTAAGAAATATTTTATATACTTGCTAACTAAGGCCCGGAACTTAGTATTTAAGGTGGTTGGAGAAATTAGAAATGACTCTATTTAGAGCCAAATAATGTTTGAATTTACATAAATTAATCCATTAACAGATAACTCTAATCATGGAGATTATGAATCCACATGGATTAATATATTTACAGTACTCTGGATACTTATAACAAAATAACACCCTTTCTATTTTTGGTTTTAAATTGGGTTAATATAACTTTTAGTCCATGAATTTTAGTCAATTTTGGTTTTGATCTCTGAATTTTAAAATTTGTGGTTTTTGTCCCTGAACTTTGGGTCAATTTTGGTTTTGAACCCTGGAACTTTAAAATCAATAGTTTTGGTCCCTGAACTTTCGGTCTCAGGGACCAAGACCAAAATTGATGAAAAGTTCAGGGACCAAAACCAAAATTGACCGAAAGTTCAGGGACCAAAAATCACAAATTTTAAAGTTCAGGGACCAAATTCAAAATTGACTAAAAATTCAGGGATCTAAAGTTATATTAACCATTTTAAATTTTTATAAGTTATAACTACGAGTTAAAGGAAAATGAATCATATGTATTTTCTTATCAGAATATTAAATTATTAAAACCCATTATACTTATACGTGGTCATCCCTCAAAATATCTATATATATAGACATATTCCCAAATTTTTGAAAGATAGCATATGAATGCGTTTTCCTAAGTGCAAGTTGATTCGCTTGCATGGATGGGAATTTTTTTTTTTTTTTTGGGGGGGAGGGGGGCGGTTTAATCCCCCTACAAGAATAATTTATTATTGCCTTATGTGTTCAATGTAAAACTCAACATTTGGAGAGATTACAAGTTAAATAAATTAGCTTAAAAAATGATAAATATAAGAGATGAAATAAAAAACATTATATCTAACATCAATAACCTCATATATTTAGGATAGCATGTAGCAATTGTGGGCGTCAAAAAACAAAAAAAGCCTAAAGTGCATTAGAACTCTCTCTCTTGGGAACTGTGCATAACCTTTAGCAATGGAAACAGGTCACAGGAAGGTCCCGCCGGATCATCCTCAACTAGAAGGCCAGGATGACAGGAAGAAAAAGAAAAAAACAGAGGAAGTTGTTGCTGAAATAATGGATGCTAGAATGAGTGATAAGGAAGTAAAGGTGATCCCAGAAATGGAGAATGTAACTAGTAAAATAAACGAAACCGGGAATCAAGGAAATCCCCCCAAGTTTTCCTCATATCGTGCCTCATTGATGGGGTATAATGGAGTGGCGCATGGCGACATTCCCATGGAGGAGGATGACTTATTTGGGGCTGAAAAAGAGATCTACTAGAAGCTGCCTGAGGAATCGGAGGAGATTAAGAAATTAATGGAAATGTACCCTGTTGTACCAGTAACACAAGAAGAATTTAATGAGTGGTGTGAGCCTTGGAATTACTCCCTAATTCTTACAGTGTTGGGTAGACGCTTTAATCTATATACCCTCAAGGAGCTACTCAGGAATATGTGGGGGTTTGGCGACTTTGAATTGATTGACATTCCCAATAACTATTTTGTGCTGAGGTTTAACAACCATGTGAACCGGAGAAGCCAGTACAAGAAGGTATTATGCGACGGGCCTTGGGTCATCAAACAACATTGCCTCCTGGTGCAGCAATGGTCCCTTTATTTTAACCCATACCAAAACCCGCTAGGAAGGGTCACAACCTGGGTTCGGATTCCAGACATACCTATGCATGGATACAACAACCATTTCATTTCCAGGCTTGGCGACAGAATCGGCCGTACATTAAAGGTGGATATGAACACGTTACAGGACTTCCAGAGCAGTCATGCCAAGGTGGAAAGAGGCAAATATGTAAGAGTGTGTGTAGAACTCAATCTCCAGAAGAAATTAGTCCCTAAGATAATTTCATGTGGCTCGGTGTTTAATGTGGGGTACGAAGGATTAGGACTTATTTGCTTCTCATGCGGGAGATACGGTCACCGGTGTGAATCTTGCCCGTACAAGAGTAGCTCGAACTCCCAGAGCAACGGCACCACCGTCCCACCACCTTCCAATACAATTCCGGTGAAAACAATGGCAAGATCATCGGCTGAGAAAGAGAGTTTCGGCCCCTGGATGCTTATCCAATGGACGAATAAGGCACGGAAACCGATGTGGTCAGATAAAAAAGGGGGTCAAACAGCTGAGGTAATACCTGCCAACCGTACAGAAAAGGGAGCAAAATTTGGCCAGAAGACACGATTTGCTGCGATTGAAGAACTTGAGGGGGAAGAAGCTTTTGAGGGCAACTCGGATATAGCAATGGTTGCAGAGGATAGCGTGCATGACAGAAAAGAAAAGGTAGGAAGCCATCAGGGAAATGGAAAGTCGTCGTAGAGGGCAGCGGCAAGACCTCAAAAAGTGGAGTAGGTAAATTAAAGGGATCTAGACCTAAGGTTGAATATAGACCCATAGGAAAAGAAAATAAGCAACCCCCTATTGGGCTTGGTCTGGAGAATGGGCTTGTAAGAACCCAATTGACAAGACAAAGGGGAACGAACAGCCCAAGTGTGGGCTTGGAGAAGGCCATAGTTCCATGGGCCGAGAACAACTCTCCCAGTGAAGGAGGACCTGACAGGACTAAGGAAGGAGCTGCGATAAGTGGAAATAGAATGGACCAACCGAGCACCCAAGGGATCAAAACCAAGGGACAACGCACCCACCTTGTTGTTCAAGGAAAAATTGAACATGTGGGTAAACAGATAATAGAAGCACCCCCCAGAAAAGTACCACATGTAGACTGGAAGAGCATCTTAATGCTGGGCTTAGCCCTCCACAGCCAGGTGATAATGCACCATATTTGGAATCGGAGCGGAACGAGCAAGGGATCTAGAGGCCGAAACCACCTGATCCTAATGATTCGGACTTCGATGATGCCGCGGAGTTTATGGATGAGCATGAGTCTGTCGTTGGAGAGACGCAGTTTGAAGACCAAGATGGTTATGCCGATGGGGACTATGACGAGTAAGTGCCACCTTGCTCAATCAACTTCTTTGTTAGTATTAATGATTGTAGCATCATGGAATTGTAGGGGGGCCGGAAGCCGAGCCTTTCCTATTCTTATTAAAGATATTGTGAGAAAGTACCAGATTGATGTCTTGTGTCTGCTGGAACCTAGAATAAGTGGGGAGAAAGCAGATAAAGTTAGTAGGAGTTTGGGGTTTGGTAATTGGATAAGATTGGAAGCGAATGGGTTTGCAGGAGGCATTTAGGTGTTCTGGAACGACGCTGACTACAACATTAGCTATTTATCATTGACCTCCCAATCTCTTCATTGCAGTGTTTTTGACATCCAGAAAAAATGTAAATGTGCCATGTCAGTAGTATATGGGGGAACAAATCTGGTTGCACGTATGGCACTTTGGAATGATCTTATGACTATCGCTAGAAGTATGCGTGAACTATGGTTGGTGCTTGGAGACTTTAATGCCTATCTATCTCCAGAAGACAAGGAGGGGGTGCAGAGCCAGCAAGACAAGCCATGTACCAGTTTAAGGAGTGTATTGACGCAACTGGGCTGATTGAGGCAAGTTATAGTGGTGATCAGTTTACATGGGAACGTCTGGGCCTGAAGGAACGTTTGGACTGGGTTTTCCATAACTTTAATTGGATTACTCAGTTCCCTAACTCCCAAACATACCATGAACTTAAATTTAAATCTGATCACAGGATCGTAATCGTCAAGTCTGACTCACTGCCGCAGTAACTAAGACTGACCAAAAGGTTCTCATACCAGGCGGCTTGGTGTCTAGAGGATCAGTTCAAGACCATAGTTAAGGATGCTTGGCAAGATAAATCGTGGGCAGAAGGTCTTCAAGTTTTCTCAGAAAGTGTGACTGAATGGCATACCAACCATGTAGGGAACTTCACTACCAGGAAGCAGCAGATAATCCGGAGATTAGAGGGGATTGATAAGGTTAGAAGATCCGGGTTGAGGTCTGGGCTGTTCAGACTCGAGAAACAGTTGTGGGGGGAATATCAAAAGCTCGCCTCCCAGGAAGAATTGTTTTGGTTCCAAAAATCAAGATCGCAATGGTTACAATGGGGGGATAGGAACACTCGATTTTTTCATGCATCAACGATGATTAGAAGGAAGCAACAGAAAATCCTAGCACTAAAAAATGACTTAGGGGAATGGATAGAAGGCCATGAAGCCCTTAAAGCAATGACGTGTGATTATTTCCAAAAGTTATATACCCAAGATAGATGCGCCAACATCCCTTCTGGCTGGTACTCTAATTTTCCAAATCTTGCACCAGGAGAACTAGGGAATTTGTCCAGAACAGTTGATCGGGTTGAAATCAAGAATGCGGCTTTTGCTGTGGGAGCTTTTAAAGCCCCTGGCCCGGACGGGCTACAAGCCCACTTCTTTCAAAAGCAGTGGGAACTGGTTGGAGACAAAATTTGTGAGTTGATCGAAGATATCTTGAAGAATCCTAGTCAGATGTCCCAAATCAACCAAACCAAGATTGTGCTCATACCAAAAATCGATAAACCGACATCAATCAAGGAGTTGAGACCTATCTCTCTATGCAATGTAAGCTTCAAGATTATCACCAAGTTGATTGCAAGTAGACTTAGGCCTGTGATGAGCAAGATCATTAGTCAGGAGCAATGTAGCTTTGTGGCAAATTGATCAGGCTGCGATAATGTCATAATTTCCCAGGAAATTATCCACTCTATGAGGACGAGTGGCAGGAAACAAGGCTTTGTGGCTGTAAAAGTTGATATGGAGAAAGCCTATGATAGATTGAGTTGGGCTTTCATCAAGGACACCTTGAAATGCCTCAGACTCAATGATCAGTGGGTAGAAATCATCATGAGCTGTATCACGTCATTGTCTATGGCCATCCAGTGGAACGGTGACATTGGCCCTACCTTCTCTCCATCCAGGGGAGTCCGCCAAGGGGATCCCCTTAGCCCGTACATATTCATCTTATGCATGGAGAGGTTGGGGCAGCTAATTAAAGCGGAATGTGAGGCGTCTAGATGGAAACCCTTCCTGATTAAGCAAGGGGGCCCGGCCATTTCGCACCTATTCTTTGCAGATGACCTGTTTTTATTCGCAGAGGCAAGTGTGGACCAGATGGAGGAAATGAAGAGGATAATGAGTAGCTTTTGCGAAGCGTCAGGGCATAGAATTAACTTGGAAAAATCGAAGATGTTTTGTTCCAAGCGAATTCACTTCAACAGGGCTATAGAGCTATGCCAGATTCTCGGGGTTGGCTTAACGGCTGACTTAGGTAAATACTTGGGAGTTCCAATGATTCATTCCAGAGTGACGAACTCCCACTTCTTTCCCATTGTTCAGAAAGCCCATAAGAGACTAGCTACATGGAAAAGCAGGTTCTTGAATATGGCAGGAAGGTCGGTACTGATTCGATCTGTGCTGTCGGCTCTCCCCACTTATCAAATGCAAACTGGTTTGCTTCCCCTTGGAGTTCTGAAGGAAATTGAGAAGATTAGTCGGCGATTCTTATGGTCCCAAGACAACGAAGCAAGGAAAATGCATCTAATTGCTTGGGATAAGATCACCATGAGTAAAAGATACGGAGGTTTAGGGTTTAAGAACCTACGGCGCCATAATGAGGCATTTATGATGAAACTTTGCTGGGGTCTTTTGACAAATCGTGATGCTTTATGGGTTCGATGTTTATGGGCCAAATACAACTGTGGGGAAGGGAGGATTCCTAAGATGGTCAAAAAACAACACTCGTCCCTTACACGGAGGTCTATCCTTGAAGTATGGGAAAAGTTTATTCCGGGTATTGGTAGGAAGGTCAATGATGGGGCAACAACTAATTTCTGGTGGGACTTATGGTCACCACTGGATACACCCCTTATTTCATACACAAAGGAGGTGGAGTCCTTGAATCCTGAGGAGACTGTGCAAGACTACTTGAGACAGGACGAACAATGGAATGTAGAGAAGTGGAAAGAGACCCTCCTGGATTGGGTCATATGCAAGTTACGGATGATGAAACCTCCCACCATGGGGGAAGATGACAGATTCACATGGAGATATGCAAAGGATGATAGCTTCACGGTGAAATCGGCCTATGACTATCTACCCCAACAGGATCATATCTCCAACCACGCGATTTGGGATAATATATGAAAGTGGTAGGTTCCTGAAAAAGTGAAAGTGTTTATGTGGCGGGTTTCCCATGAGAGACTAGTTACAAACGCACTTAGAGCTAAGAGAGGCTTATCACAAACAAATAGATGTCCATATGAGTGCTATAGTGAGGAGAGTGTCATACACAGCATTAGAGATTGTGAGAAGGTCAGAGAGGTATGGAAACATATTTTAAAACCTAACATGCTTTCTAGATTTTTCTTTGGTAATTTGCAGGTGTGGCTGAAATGGAACTCCAACCGATCAGCAGGGCGCGGTGTTTTCAGCAAGTTCACGTGGAGCTGCATCTTCAGTTTGACGTGTTGGCTTCTTTGGACTGCCAGATGCAGATACATCTTTGAAGAAGTCGTCACAACAACCAAAGACCTCATTCACCGGCTGTTATATAATCTTCATGAGGGAGACAAATCACAACAGTCGTCACAGTGAGTTCTCCAGCAGCACTATCTACAAGAACAACGATGGACACCCCCTCCGGATGGGAGTGTGCTCATAGATGTAGATGGGTCTGTTTGGCAGGATCAGAGGGCCACATGCGGGGGAGTTATCAGGAACTCTTCAGGAGCATGGGTCAAAGGTTTTCAAAAATCTATTGGCTTATGTTCGGTTTTAGAAGCAGAGCTAAATGCTATCCTAACAGGATTATCAGTAGGGGAGCAACTGGGACTGCAGAATATGCACATATACTCGGATTCCTTAGATGCTTTCAATCTCATCATACGCGACTTCGCCACAGATCATCCTCTTCACCCCCTAGTAGTGAATATCAGGACCATGCTACTTGAGAGCGAGGGGAGAAGGTTATACCACACACGGAGAGAGTTTATTATGTGTGCTGACTTTATGGCGAGAACAGGTCACAATGACACTGATCAACTCATGCTTTGGTCTCAACCTCCAATGGAATTCTTGGATATGGTGGCTGCAGATACACGGGAACCGACATGATTTCTGTCAACTTGCTCTTGTGAGTTACTTTTGAACATGTAATCTAGGATACTAGCCTAGAAGTCTTTTTCAACCAGGCTTCGGCCTGCCATGTAATCCCAAAAAAAAAAGGATAGCATGTAGCAGTATATTCCATGTAACATGTTGAATCGTATCATATACAAGTACAGTGAATCACAAATAAGTGTTTGGGGTAGGAAAGGGACGGATAGCGATGGGAAAGTCCCTGTACAAAGTTGGGATATACAAGTACAATGAATGACTATTAGTGTTTTAGTTTCGTTACTTTCCCTCCCGACATAAATATTCTTTTTTAGGACTTGAATTCGAGATTTTAAGGGATCTAATGATGCCTTACACCGTTACACTAACTATACGTTGGTAGAGGGGCAACTTTTAATTATTGAAATATTCAGAAATAATGAGGGGCATAATGGAAAAAAAGTCATTAAATATTCTGACAACCCTATACAGACTCTTATAATAAGAGGCAAAATCATTCAAATTTTAGACTTTTATAATAAAGGACGGAGTGAGTATCTAACATCAAAAGCTAACCTCATATTTATTAGGATAGCATTGAGTAGTACATTTCATGTAGGGTGAATGGTAAAAAATGACCCTGTACTTATGTCCAAGGTGCATCTGGCATATTGTACTGTTTTTGGCTCAAAATTGTCTATCAACTTTCAAATTCAGGCCAATAATGACTCATCCGTCAAACTGACCCAATTGACTTTTCAAATTCGGGCCAATAATAACTCCTCTGTCAAATTAGCCCAACAGATGTTTCAAATTCGGGTTAATAATGACTTATCCGTCAAATTGGCCAAACAAAAATTAGGTTCCTGTGAAATTTCAGTGTGGGACTTACCCATAAAAAAGTAACAGAAATTGGTCCAGTTTGACAGGAGTCATTATTGGCCCGAATTTGAAATGTCTGTTGGACTAGTTTGACGAAGGAGTCATTATTTGGCCGAATATGAAACGTCCGTTGGGTCAGTTTGACGGAACAGTTATTATTGACGCGAATTTTAAAATTGATGGACAATTTTGAGTAAAAAAAAGTACAAGGTGCCAGATGTACCTTAGATATAAGTACATGGTCATTTTTGACCTTTTACCTTTCCATGTAACATGTTGAATCGTATCATATACAAGTACACTGAATAACTGATCAGTAAGGTAGAAAAGGGACGGATAGTGGTAGGAAAGTTAGGCGTATAAAGTTGTGAAGAGGATTCTCTCCTCGCTCTACCCTAAAATAATATAGTTTTGGGGTCAAAATTTTTTTTGTTTGATTTCATTATTAGATTCAGTGACATTTTGATATCTTATGGACGAAAAATGATTTAATTTTCTATTTTATATGTTTTTTTAAAGATTCAATGCTTTAACTTTAAAAAAACACATAATTTTAAGCATTAAATCTTTGAAAAATCATATAAAATTTTAAACTGAACCATTTTTCGTCCATAAGATATCAAAATGTTACTAATTTTATGTAGAATATAATGATAAAATCAAACATAAAAAATTTGACCCAAAAACTATATAATTTTATAGTAGAGAAGAGGTAGAAGAGAGAAAAAATAGAGGAGAGAAGCCAAGTCCATAAAGTTAGGATATAAGTTGGCAACTTGAGTACGTCGTTTCAGAAGATTCCACCTTTCCCCAATAAAAACCATACATTTTCAGATATTTTCTGCTCGTTCTTTTCCTACACTTTGATGCAGATTCAAGGCTTGACCTATTCAATGATTTCAATCCACAAAAGAGCCAAAAAATCCCCAACCCTCCAAACCAGTTTTGATTAGTTTGGTGTGTTTTATATCGGTTTATTGATAATGTACAAAGCTGCTATAATTGTATCAGTTTATCAAAATAATTTTTTTTCGGATCTAAAATTTATCGTTTAAAGATATCTATAATTTGTTTTTGCAAGTACAATTCTTTTTCTTATTAGCTGGGTGTATATGATCTTTTACCATATGCAAAACAGAACATATCTGCATGTAATTGAGGATCTGTTATACTTAATTGAAGAAGAGTCACACTTGTTCAAATGCTTTGGTTTTTAGATACCTTTGAATAATTAATTTTGCGAGTGAATCGCAATAAAATTTTCCCAAAATATAGCACTAATAACATACATGAACAAGTAGAAACCATACTAATTAGAATCACTATGTACACACAGTAGCCCAACTGTCTTTTCGAAATTAAAGTCACAATAAGCAAATTATGTTTGATCTATCTCTTATCAAATTACATAAATATGCAAACAGTTATTCGTTACAATTAAAAACGTGCATATATATATATATCAACATGAACTAGCTAGTGATCCTTAATTATATTATATTATATGGCATGCTTCGATCATCAGCATCATTGATCGGTGACTAACTAATTTGGATCTCAGGCTGAGTCACGAGGCTTGCAAACAGGTAAGTCATCTTCAAAAGTTGGTGGCATTCTAAGAATAGGGTTTCTCTCAAAGAAATTGACTGGCTTCAGATCAAAGCTTGATGACACAGTGGGCATGACTGGATAGTCTTCTTGACATGGTATGTGGTGAAACCCCATTGTGTACCACAACACTATGTCCTTATTCTCTATATCTCTATCCCTGCATTTATCATCATCACCATTTCAATTCAGAATTACAATGTCTGACCCACATATTCCTTTCTTTAGAAAAAACATAGAGGGAGCTTTTCAAAAACAAAACACCTAATATACTTTGTCAACGTAACTGCATGATCACTTACTCAACATTTTTTGTTAAATGAAGTTAATGGTATTAAGAGTAAAGGACTAAGAGTCTATAAGTATACTTTCTATAATAATTAAATCGAAAATTGATGCAAATTTATCTGATCAAACATATATTTTAGTTATGAAGTCGACCTATTATTTAGAAGAAATTATTAATCTATATAGGAGTTACTTGATGGACAATTAATGTAATTTTTTTTCAAATATAACAAAACGTGGCTTATATATATAAATATGTACTCATTTGATCCTATTTATAGGTCACATAATTAAATTTTTCATATAAATGTACAATTTAACCTTTCACTTAATATGTGTTAACTTTGTACTCATGTGATATATAGTTGATATTAAGTAAGGATAAAGTTGGAAAATTGTTGGATTTCAAGGCAAAGTTAATGATGTTTAACATTTACCTTAGTCTGTGTAAAACATGTTGGAAGTACCTTATAAATAAGATCAGATGAGTATATTACAATATGGAAAGGTAGTATGCACTCCCTTAGCTTCTTTCAATCCTAAATGTAACATTAAGTTAACTGTTTTTTAGAGATTAATGATGTATATTAAAACAATTTCAAATATCCATATTTATCATTTTTTCTCAAAAAATTAAGTTTCCTTACCTACAAACTAACGTATATTAAAATTAAGTGATGCATATATCTTCTATAATCTGAAAAAATATTAACATAATCTTATATTCAAGACGGAAGGAAGACTGACCTGTTGGCCCAAACTTGGAGAGTGTCATCACCTTGGCTCTGATAAACAAACAAGCCACCAGCCCACTGCTCACTCTCATTATAAGGTGTCACCCATATCTGATTATTTGTGAACGCAGCCCTCTTCTGCGGCGGATCCTCCGAATCCAACAAGCTCGCCGCCGTCCCTCCGGCGACCACCTTATACCCCACCGGATTCCCAACCTTGGTCTTCTTATTCCCATTTATGACATGAAACTCCGATGGCTCATACAACTTCAGCTTTATCTCTGCCTCTTTCTCTGTCTTTGCCACCTTCCTCACCGCCTTCAGGTAGCTCCTCCTCGGAGATTCTTCCTCCGGCGACGTTCGATGTCTCTTTAAGTCGACTTTTACGAAGGAGTTTGATTCGCCGTCGATGTCCATGTCTAGACGGTACGTTATGAAGTGGTCGTGGATTACTCCTATGACATTCTCGGCGATGAGTGTGCCGTATAGATATTCTTGTGGTGGAATGTTGTTGGTGTGATTGTATGGTGTTCCTTTCACCATCAGGATTCCACTTAGCCCAACCTGCTCTCACATCGTCGTCATCACGCCAAGATCCAATTGATCATGACATGCACGAAGAACGAGTTAGAATAATTTTGACATATTATAACATTTTTTTGTATAAATAATAATATTAATAATAATAATAATGACCACTCATTTATAATTTAGGCTTGTAATTTAGATGAATCCCTGTCAGAAGATCTATAGATATTTAGTCTCTGATCAAAGCCTCGAATATATAATTGTCTCCAGTAGGAGAATGCCTATGCTCAACATAAAGTATTTGGCCCCATACTCTATGAAAATGCTATATATGATCAAACTTAAACACTGTAGTTTTAACTTATTACTTTTCTAGTAAAAAAAAAAAAAAAACTTACAATAAGTAGTTTACACGGTAAGAATTATATATGTCCTAGTGAATTAAAATTAAGTTATTGAGTTTCAATTGGGTTTCAACTATATGTATGTTTAAGGCTAATTACAATTCAGCGGATCGATCGATGGGGATCAACATATTATCTTTATCTTATTATATTCTGTTACATCAGCTCTTTGAATATAATGACCTTAGCATGTTTCAATTCCAAAACACAGACACAAGAGTGCAAACAAAATTTAAATGATATGAAAAGTCGTAGGTAGAGTTGAAAACTGGTAGATAATATCACAAACCTTGGGTCTGATTAGTCCATCAGTCTGAAATTCCCAATCCATTATGTAGTCATAATTTGCCACTGATGCTGCCATCCTAACCACTAGCGTCACCTTCGGCCTCACCTCCGTTATCTACACACCAACAACACACACCACTAATTATATATACTCCACTATTATATTTACAAGTTAACTGCTCCATCCTATCCTAAATATAAGACTACTTTGATTTTTTTTTGTGGAAGTTAAGGAAACAAATTAGACCACTAAATTATAACATATGTCACATGAAATTAGATTATATGTTAGTTTATAAGTAGAATAAATTAGTTTTGAAGAAAAAATATTTTTTTAGGACTGAAACTACTTTTTTTTTTACTGAAAAAAAAGTCAAAAAAGTTAAAGTGGTCTTATAATTAGGACCGGAGGGAGTATTAAATTCATCATTCACATAATATAAATTCACCCTTAAAAATATCTAAACAAGAATATTACTCATCATCACTCTCAATGATGACGCATATATATGTTTCAGACCCACACAAGAATACAAGCAACGTCCTGTTCCATACTACTCCTACAACAATAATGATAAGGACGATATCTTCTTCCCAATTTTCTCCCAAGAAGATACAAAATAAGTAACATTACTTCTTATTTGCATCATGCGTACAACAAGACAAAGGGAAAAAAGTTCAAAGCAGATATATATATATATCATGCAGTATATACACACTCACACACACACAATAGAATCTTGAGGAATTTGGACACCTAAGAATCTTACCTTCAAGTCAGTCATAGGACACTCCACGTGTCGCCACGCGATGTCGCCAGCATAGCTCTCAAACACACATATCATGTTGGGCCGGACGTACGGCCTGCCGTCGGCCGCCGCGAAAACGCCATCCATGTAATACGCATTCCGGGGACAATCATTAAGCGGGTCGAGCGGCATGGCCTGCAACCCGAACCCGTACTCGCCCGCGTCCATGTACGTCTTGAAGTACCACGAGTCAGTGGGGTCCATGTACGGAACGAACAGCTCCGACGTGAACCCCTTGTACATAACCTCCCTAAACTTTGAAGTCTCCGGGTCCCTCACCCCGGCCCGGGATATCACCACCCCGGCCCGCGGGTCGGGCTTTAAGTGGAACTCCCAGTTGGCCCACTTGATTAGGTTCCCTTCCACTTTAAAACTGGGCCCCTTGGGCTGCTCCAGCGATATCGGGTTGAGCCCGTTGAACCTCCCGTTCAGCTTCTGAACGGAGTAACGGTAATCGGTGTCGATACCGTTAGGTATTGGAATGATACGTCCCGAGTCTAGGAGTGAAACAACCTCCTGCCGGTCCATGTCGACCAGCACGGTGAGGCCTTCAATAGGCCTCATGTAAAAATTAGCAGTCCCCTCAGAGGAATAGCACTGGACCTTAATGAACCTTGTGTTCTTCTCCTCCTCCTCCTCCTCGCTTCGACTACCGTACCATCCTGGTGATATCGGGAGGCACGTGAGGTCGGACATGCGGACCCCACGCGCCGCGACGGTGCGGTTGAACTCGGGGCTCTTGAGGGGCGCGTGGGTGGCGCCGTTCATGTCCTCGACGGTCATGGTGGGGAATCCGGAGGCAGGCGGGGTGTCGTGTTTGGTCACGCGCCCGGTGGAGAGGTCGACGGTGAGGAGGAGGGTGGAGGCGGCGTCGACGACGCGGGCGATGACGGCGGCTTTCCGGGGGAGGAGGGGGTCGCCGGGGTTCCATTGCTTGACGAGTTTCTTGGGGGGTTCTTCAAGAGTTATGGAGTTAAGTACATAGGAGGAGGATTTTGAGAGGAGGGGGTAGTGGGAGAGGATGGATCGGATTTGGTTGAATTCATGGATGGTTAGGGGGTCGAGTGGGTGGCGGGGGGTGTCGTCCACGTGGCGGTGGCGCGTGGGGGAGGAGGAGGGGGTGTTATGGAGGAAGGAGGGGAGTTTGGGGGGGCGGAGGAGAGGAGGGGAGAGGAGGAGTTGGGTGGAGGAGAGAGAAGGGAAGTGAAGCCAAGTGAGGAGGAGAGCTAAAGCTATGAAGAAGGAGAGGAAGAAGAAGCGAAGCAGGTGTCTGTGTTCCATGGGAGTATGGCTCACTCACTCTTTCATGCTGCTTTGGCTCATGGGGTACTTCATATATAGTCCAAAACGTCCAAGCCAATGGAAGTCACACTTGTGTGAGTTGACGAAGGAACATGCCATAAACAGTAACCATTGATTGTTGATTAATATAATAAAGCCAGGAAATGGAGTGGTAACCAGTGAGTAAGACAAAGCAAAATAAGACTACATGGGAATGATAATATCTTTTTTTTTTAGGGTTAAGGTCTATATTTGCCCTAAAAATATGCACAGTGGATTACATGTACTTCAGAAGTATATTTTAGTTTAATTTTGTTCCGAAAGTGTGCAAAATGTATCATATTAGCCATTTACATGAAAAAACTCATGTTGACGGTTAAATAGTTGATGTTGACGGCTAATATTTTAACGGTAAAAGGCGAATATGATACACTTTACATATTTTTGGGGCAAAATTGGACCAAAGAATACTTTCATGACAAATTTGATCTACCTTACACACTTCCATAGCAAATAATAAATATGTTCTTTAACCCTTTTTTTATGCAAACATTGGAATGATAATATCATCACTCACTAGCTATCTCACTCTTCCATGCTTCACTCGGAATCTCTTCACACACACTCCCTTCAGATACTTCCTTCGTTCTAAAATAATATAATACCCCATAGATTTATTTTGGAAAAATTAAGGAAGTTAAATGAGTCACTTAATTATAATGTATTTTATGTATTATTATATTATATGTTATTTTATAAGTCAAATAAATTGGTTTGAAGAAAAATACAGACAAATCAATTTCTAAGTAACTTATTTAGTCTTCTTAGAATTTTCCAAAACAGTCAACTAGGTCCTATATTTAAAAACGGAGGTAGTATACAATTCGTTTAACTAATTTGATTAAATTAAGAATATTAGTCATGTTAGCTAGTATGTTATGTTTTTCTTAAAACACTCAAATCATCTTCTCTTATTCCTTCCCACATGTCTGTCTTAAGAGCAATTAATAGGGATAATTTGAGAAGAAATTGACAAAAAATAAGAATCAGATCCAATATTGTTTAGGATAAAGATCAAATTCCCAAATAGGTCCCATACTCAGGACAGAGTAGCAAAGTAGTCAAACTCATGAGTTTAAATAAATTCATGATAATGATGTAAAATCAAATTGTAAACTCGTAAAAAATTACATTTATTAATGAATATATATTCAAAGTATATATTTAATTAAGAAATACAAAAATTAACAATAATTTGGCTTAAATATATTTTAAACATGAATAATAGAAGTTATTAACAATGTAAACATTCATACTTTATTAAAGTAAAAAAAAAAATTCTATAAAATTTATATATAAAATCATTGAATATGGTCAAATAAAAATAATTAACATGATATTTAGAGCAAATTAACAAAATTACTTCGTAAGGTAGAAACATAAAAAATGGTAAACTCAATGTATAAACTCATGAATTTAATCAAGTTTACAACTAGCATGAATTTAAGTGACTCGTTATAAGTTTTAGTTAGATAGATCTGTAAAAATGTAAAATCTGGGAGTCAACTCTCGAGTTTAACAAGACCAATACCTAATAGTGTGTGTGTATATATATTCTCAAGTCCAACCAAAAGGAAACAAAGGGAACACACTAATGTGAGCTGATGAAGGATCACATGCAATAAACAATAACCATTAATTAATAAATGCCAGGAAACGGGAAATAAGTAAGATATATCTATATTCTTGTTTTTTTTTTTTCCAGCAAGATATATGATATATCTATATTCAGACCAAAGAGAAAAGGTAAGATATATCTATATATTATGCTTGATCTCTTAAATCACACTTGTGCTTCAACTGAATTATTTATTTTAATATATATTTTTAGATTTCTCGAGATGAGGATCACTTGTCGGGTGATCCGTCAAAATATTATTAACAATAATGCATGTAATAAATGGTGTTATAAGTTAACTAGAATTGTCTGCCATCTACGAAAATAAAACATAAACAAATTAGTGAAGCAAAGATTCCATATACACGACAAAGAAGGGATATAATTACTATAAAATAAAAAATATTCCCATATATGAAAAAAATCACCAAGGTCCATTACGTATTGTTGTGTATGGCATTACAAAAAATTTTATGAAAAGAAAAAAAAGAAGGTTGAAAGTGATGTAGGCACCTCAAATGATGGGATGTTTGATCAGAGGATTTAACATTTTTCCATACTTAAGTGAAGATCGAACCCTCAATCTTGGTTAAGGGAGGAAGAGCCCTTACCACTCTATCACATGCCCCTGGTTGTCCTTGTCATTTTGATATGAATAGCTTGATTTTCTTCTAATCTCTATTTCTTCTTCTTGTACTAAACATTATCCCAAATAGGGATATCACACTTTATAGATGCACTCCATATATGTCAAACAAAACTAGGAAAGAGACATCATCGTTTTGAAATAAACCTCCTTACATCTCCTTCTATCTTATCTTGAAAGATTTTTTGTAAAAAAAATCTAAGAACATACAGTTATATTATGAACCCATAGGGGACATGGAGTTGAAAAAATTGAACTGGACTAATTTGTAGTTCATAAATAACTTAAACTAATTCACAACTCATACTAAAGTTATACTGCATGCTATCAAAGAAGAATTGCACTCATTTAAAGACCATGGTTTTTATGTACTTTGGAGCAATAAATTTTGTAAGGCAATATTTGTCAGCATTTTTTCCATTTTATTAACAATATATGTGTCTATATATAGGGCTAAGGTCTATTTTCGTCCCGAAAGTAACTGCAAAAGAGTGCTGAGTATCCAGAAGTAACCAGAGGAGCATTTTTTCCCTGGAAGTAACCAAATCATAGCAAATTTACCCCCATTAAGTTTGACTGTTAAATCTTCCTTTTTAACCTACCGATGCTGACGTGACTTTAACACCATATACATATCACCATTTGAAGGTTCACTTTTACCCTAAAAATAACCATCAAGGAGCATCTTTGCCCTGAAAGTATCCAATTCGAAACAAATTTGTCCAGACATTATTTGAAGTCCAGTTTAACCATTAAATAACACGTGACACTCTACATTGCACCCAATAATCCATCTCATCACAGCTTATCACCATATGTCATTTAAATAACACGATACTTGATGAGTAATAAGCATTTGTTGGACACTCTTCACCAAGACACAATGAACAATGATTTAAGAAAATTAAATTATGTGATTATACAGAATTGACATTTTTGTTGTTTAAAAAATAATATAAATTAATTAAAGCGTTAAGATTCATTTTTGTCACTTCTAATATAGTGAGAGGGGAAGATGATGATAGTGAAGTTAGTCTGTGTGGAGAGGGTAGAGCTGGTAATCAGGTAGGGCTGGCCTGAAAAACCCGGGTAGTGCAAATATCCCTGTTTTTTAAAGCTCTGCCCTTGAATGGCAGGGCTCAGGGCCGAGCAGGCCCCAATACACTATTTTGTAATCTTTTTCCATAGAAAAAAATTAGAGCAATAAAATCCTTATCATCAACACAAATATCAATTTTAAGTTACAATACAAACACCAACAAGCAACAAACATTAATAAATATTGTCCATATTTTTTAATAGGTCACACAAAATAAACTAAGCAACCATATTAAATACTAAGCAACAACGTTGGGACCACCACCACTAATAGTAATTAACATGATAATATAAAAATTAAGACTACAAAAAATAAAACATGACAAAATTGATATGAAATTTTAAGTGCCACTACTGACAATTTATTTCTCAGTAATTCATATGTACTAACATAACATATTAATTGTAAGACCAAAATAGTATGTGCATGGTAGGCAATAATGTTTAGAACAGTTTAGGTTAAATGTTTAATGAATACCTTAAGTGAAAAAGCAATTGCGTGGGACAATTTTTGGGAAAAATAAAAGGAGCAACGTTAAGTGAAAATGAATAAATCCAATTACTAAATATAGGGTGTGTTTGGATCGACTTATGAAAAAGTGACTTAAATATAAGTCAGATTGAAAATAAGTCAGATTGTGTAATGATTTTTATGTTTGGATGGGTTGTGTGAAAAGTGACTTATTTTTCATAAGTCAGATTGTGTATGTTTGGGCAAGTTGTGATTAGAAGTGAAAAATAAGTCAGAATTTGTGGGCCCCACCTTATAAGTGACTTATAAGTCAGAAATAAGTTGTATTAAATAGCTTATACTTATTTTGACTTATAAGATATAAGTTACTTATAAGTCAGATTGACAATAAGCCGAGACAAACATGCAAAATAAGCTATCAACAAAATAAGTTACTTTTGCCTCAAAATAAGCACTTATTTCCCAGAAATAAGTCTAGCCAAACATAGCCACAGAGTATTCAGTTTGGGTTAACCATGATGAAGACAAAGGACTTAACAATGAGTGGCAGGCGTAAAAGGTGATTAATTGTGATATATAACATGAATTAGGAGATATGAAAAAAAACATGCACTACAAAAATAAGTTTCATCAATAGTGGGCCCAAAAATTGTATTAGATAAGAGCAAAACTTCCACCTTGTAGTTTCAGCCCAACAAATATTCCGTTCTTTAAAAAGACTATTAGGTTAGAAAGTTATAATTCAATTCTAATCATATATTTATATTTAGGGCTCAGGGGAGAAGGGATACGAGTGATATTTATATTTCGGGTTTTTATTATTTTTTTTAAAAGAAAAATATGAGAAGGGCAGACCCTTTGAAGCCCTCGGCCCTACAGAGCCGGCCCAAAAAGTACGATTCCCTTCTGAAACCTCTAAAATCAAAGTCCGGCCCTCAAAGGGCTAGTGTCTAAAAGGACATGCCCGATGAGTTCGACCTGAATTACCAGCTCTAAGAGAAGGGGAGGGAGAGAGTGGGTAATGCTTTTCTTTTTTCTTTTTTGCTTTCTTTTAATTTTTGTAGATATAATTTAAATAACTTTATGATGATGAGGGGTGTGATAAGATTGATTATTAAATGTAATGTGGAATGTCACGTGTTATTTAACATTTAACTTTGAATAATGGTCTGGACAAATTTGCTATGATATGGATACTTCCAGGGTAAAAATGCTACTTGATTGTTACTTCCGGAGCAAAAATGGACCTTTACATGATGACGCGTATATAATGACAGATTTACGACAATATCGATGGGTCAAAATGGAGGATTTAACGGTCAAACTTAATGTTTTTAATGTGGGAGTAAATTTGCTACAATTTGGTTATTTTCGAGGCAAAAATGCTCCTTTAGTTACTTCCGAATATTCAACACTCTTTTGTAGTTACTTCCAGGATAAAAATGACCTTAACCCTACACACACACATATATATATATAATTAGCTCATTCCAACTGTCTTTCCTAAACTCATAACAAGTGATCCACATGATAGCATAAGTAAGTGAAATTTATTATAAAGCTCACTAAAGAAACACAGTCGGGAAAAAATTGATATGCTATAATAATATCACAAGGCCCTAAGAAATGAACAAGATTGTGAATCTAACATTAAACTCTGGTTACAAGCTTCTTCTCAAACAGGCGCCGCAAAAAGTAGACCTGCAATGCGCTCGCTCCTATTAGTGCTGCTGATTCAAAAAGTGCCTTGTGAATCGCCCTTCGACCCATTGCCTCATTCACTGCATTTTCATTCAATTTTGAATCATCAATCAGTGTGATTTATATGATAAAGCTTTTAATTATGAATAGAAAAGGGAAAATCAATCATCTTGCCCTCATAGTCATTTGATTATATGATTATAAGTCAGTCTTAAACTTCAATTCAATCTCTATAATTTTAACTCGGTTGTAGTCAAATCCCTAAACTTTGATTTGATACAACTTAGTCCCCCTATATTTAAAAAATAAAATTATATGTTTCATAAAACTTAAAGTTCAAAGACAAAGTTTCAACTTAATCAAAATTAAAAAGGTTGAGTTGCATAAAGTTAAAGCTACAACAAAGTAAATGATTGATTTTCTCAATACAAAACTAAAGCTTCATTAATGCCTTACATATTGCTTGGCGATCAGTCTGTGCCTCTAGCCAGTGCTGTTCAAACTGAATGCTGTATAGAGCTTGCTCCAACTTCTCTATATGCTCCAGCAAAGGATTCAAATGTTCTGCAAACATTTTGCCAAGTTCAGTTACAGTTCAAGTATCAATTTTCTAAGAGAGTCAATAATGAAAAGCCAAATATAATAGTAACAAGAACTTATATAACCACACAGCTCTCCTTAAAATTCCCCCTTCCCTCCATTTCCCTCATACCAAAATTACCCCAAGAAGGCTTAGTAGTGGTGAGGTGTGTACCGTCTTTTGCGTGTTGCTCGTAGTAAGAAAAGTGATCTTCATGTACATCAAAGTCAATGGTTTCGTGAGTAGGAGACTTGTTGGTGAAGCAGAACTTGTGGACTCCTGAATTCTGAGCCGTAAACTCAAACTTTTCCAATGTCTTGTCGCGAAAATCTTGAATTTGCTCACTTGAAGGTCCTGTTACCTGAAATTCTCACAAAGCGCACCAATCAGACTCCAGCATGGTGACACAAATCATGTAGAGTACCAGAAGGGGGGGGGGGGGATTTGAGGAAAAATAATATCCACAGAAAGCAAGCAGGTACACATATTTCAATAATTTGTGCACATCAACAAATGCAAGTGGTTTTTTTTTTTTTAAATATAGCTACTTGACTGGGTCATATTTGAGTATTGTCAAGTTCAAAAACTCATGCTTAAGCGACCAAAGCTCTTTCCACTAGGACCATGCATCTTGGTACAAATGCAAGAGTTGATTGGCTCTTATATGCAGTTTTGTACAGTAGACCCAGATAAAACCATTGGATCTAACTCATATCTACAAGCTAATAACAAACATAACTTTGGACCTAGAGGTTAGTGATTGATCCAACAATTGGAGTTTTTCCCAAAAGATACTTTCTACAATGAATGTGAAAGTGAGAGTGAGGATAGGTGGTGTAGTCAACAGTCTACTTGGCAAAGACTAGTAAAGAGTCAGAGCCAAATAATGTTTGAATCAGCATTAACATGTACAAATGTTTTCAAGATGCTTGCAGAATGAATGCCAGACAAAGTATGGAAAGTAGGCATATAAATGACAATATATATAATAACAGAATAACAAAAACATTCAATTGTAAATCTAATAGAATTCCCTTGTATCATGCATAACATCTCTGCAAGTCTGCAATACTATCAGGTTGAAACAAATTGAACTTAAAGATCCAGAAACTGCACTATATTAGTCATAATTACCGGAAAAAATGTTTTATTCTTTTATGTTGAATTGAATGCATATTCACATAAATCTCCTCAAACTACCAAGACTAGTCATGAATTCTGATGCCAGTGATGAAGCATATAATAAATTTTAAATTACAACATAATCATGTGGAACTGTGATAGAAACAATGCTTTCTAACAACACACAAAGCAATTTGGTCTTCTTCATAGTCCAAGAGGGACGGCATATAATGAACTTGGAAAGGGAAAAATTGACCACGTGGAATTGCAACTGATGAAGCATATCACGACGTTTAATTATTTTGGATTTTGGAACTGTACAAGGAAAATATTTCAATTATAGGCATTATAACCATATTTGCGTAACTCTTTCTCTTTGACTACATTATCTGCATTATGCAGTCAGTCTGTCATTCCAAAGAATCTGTACTCTTTTATTTCTACTTGTACACAAAACCATCCCTAATGTTCTAAATCTAATATTAACCTTAACATAAAGAGCTAGTTAACTAATTTGTAAATGTTAAGAAAATTAGCTAAGTTAGTTATTTTTAACAAATATGTGTTTGATTTTCTAGCCGACCCCACCTGGATAAGGCTTTATTGTTGTTGATGATGATGGTGATGGTGGTGTGTTTGATTCCCTAGAATACCCATTCTAACCATGTAACTAGCCCTTAGATCGAAACTCTTTGGGGGACAAAATTCTAAATTTGGGAGACAAAGGATAAAGTCTTATATTTAGAACCAAAGTAGGCAGACAAACTCTTACGCTGTGTTTGGTTGGAGATAAAACTTGAGGGAGGAGAAAAGTAGGGGGAAAATAGGAGAGAAAATGAATTTTTATCTATTTAGAATAGGGGAGAAAATAAGGGGGGAGAAAAGTGGGAGGGTAAAAAATCATGTGGGCCCATTTTTTTTTATCAAACAGGGATAAAATGAATTCTCCCCCTCTCTTTTCTCTTCTCCCATTTTCTCCCCATCCAAATACAACGTTATATTTAAGACCAAGGCAGCATCAAATTGTCCATAGATTTATATTTTCAAGCCTCCTAGAACACTGCTAACACAATTCAAAGTTTGAACTCAGAATAAGCCCTTTAATAGCTATTCATAACAAGTACGTATTGGTTTCCAAGAACACTCATTTTAATCATGTGAATTGTAACTATCCTTTGATTTAAACTGCGTGCGATTCACAGGATACTTTGGGAACAGCATTGTAAATCTAGAAGATAAAGTGGATTGAGGTGATCAAAGTAGACACCGCTAGATACAATTAAATTTTTTGTAAGATTGAGATTTTGAAGCCTCCAAGAACAGCTTCAACATGATTCAAAGATTAAACTTAGACAGTCTAAGAAAAAGGCATGTACCCATTAAAGGCTTTTTTAATAAAAGGAGAAGATAAAGAACATACCACAAGATCGACTCCTTCGCCACCAGCACCAAATCGCCAGAGAGAATCAGACTTAATAACAACGAAAGAAACATGGACAGTATCACCTTGATATTTAACATTATGTGAGAAACATTCCTCTCTGTCTATCACAAACCTAACCCCTTCGGACCCTTTAAGGTTCCATAACACCCCGACCATCATTAACACCAAAATATCCCTCCATAATCCCATCTGCACAAATCAATACCCGAAAAATACAAAATTCAAAATCAAATAGCTTGATTTGCAGGGATCAATATAGCGAGACAGAAGAGGGAAAAAAAGAAAAGAAAACAAAACATACCTTGCGTGAGGTACGAGGATGTCGGGAGAACAAAAGGGTAGGTTTGGGTTATTGAGTTTATGGAGAGACTAAGGTTTGAACCAGAGAAAGTCGTAAGTATGACTTGGTAGCTTATCGATCTCGCCGAGGATGTCAGGGATGAAGTGCTGAGAGATGAAACGGCGTCGTTTTATGAATGGGGTTTGCTTATGTGTCAGAGTATGATTGGATGTATTAGATGCGAAGGCCAATAGTGGGATTACAGGTAGGATGTGTTTCGTTGTTTTGGTTTCTCTTTTTGGGGCCATCAATTCAATTCTGTTGATTCCGTTGAAAATTACCATTTCAAGGGAGTGTTGGAAAATTTACAGCTTCATTAGAGGAAGACAGGACTCAGGAGATTTTATTTAAATTAAGTGATGAAGTGAACGAAAATTGCATTGGGCTTTCAACTTTCAAGTAAGATATATGAGATATCAAAAACAAAGGGCGAAGGGGCAAATTTAACCACGAACTTTCAGTTCAGGAGCATCTGGCACCATAAACTTTTTTTTGGAAGCTTAAATGCCCACCAACTTTCAAATTCGGACCATTTTTAACCACTGGTGTCATGGGGGCTGACGGGGTCAAATTTGAGAGTTAAGTAGGACTCAGAAATGAACACATATCCATTGCCCAGTAAGCAAAATTGTACACGTCATTTTTTCTTTAAATAAATACACATCTGCTAAGTTCAATATCAACCTCCAAAATCAACATCCAGATAATCATTCACAGTTTTATTATTATTTACTGTACTTAGCAGATGTGTTTTATTTAAAGAAAAAATGACGTGTACAATTTTGCTGACTGGGCAAGGGACATGTGTGCATTTTTGGGTCCCACTTAACTCTCAAATTTGACCCCGTCAGCCCCCATGGCACCAGTGGTTAAAAATGGTCTGAATTTGAAAGTTGGTGATTAAAAATGGTCCGAATTTGAAAGTTGGTGGGCATTTAAGCTCCCAAAAAAAGTTCGTGGTGCCAGATGCTCCTGAACTGAAAGTTCGTGGTTAAATTTGCCACTTTACCCCAAAAACAAATATGAACGAGATATTAATGATAACATTGACTTTTCCCTGTTGATAATTGAAAAATATCATTGACAATTTTTTAAAAATTATTTAATATTTTTTCCATTTCTAAATATAGGATTTAGTTGATTCTTTTGGAAAATTATAAGACAGCTAAATAAGTTACTTATAAATTGAGTTGTCTGGATTTTTTCTCTAAAGTAATTTATTTGACTTATAAACTAACATATAATCTAATAATTCACAAAATATATTATAATTAAGCAACTCGTTTCGTTTCCTTAATCTCTCAAATGGGGAAAAACAAATGGGTCTCATATAGGAAGTATTAATTTTCTTAGCTTGGGATTGCAATTTAATTGTCCCCTAAAGTTATAGATATTTACAGAAGATTTTATTCAAATTAAGTGATAAAGTTGTACAAATTCTCAATAAACCCCGACTTTAGCCAATCATTTATCATCTTACCAATCACAAACAAATACACAACCTTGGAAAATTAACTTTGGTAAACTTTACATGATTATTATGCATTTCTTTCAAAATAATAAAAAACAGAAAATTAAATTAACTGAGAATTGAACGCAAACTTGTCCTCAAAAGGGAGTGGATATCGTGGCACCACACTATTGGGCAGCTCGACGTGTATAATCCACCTTTCATTAGCATGTTACATGTATAAAATATAAATAACCAAAAATCTTCACACCAAATCCCGAAAGAAAAAAAAAAAGGTCAAAATTTTCATACGTTCACAGATCAAGAACAGAACAGAGAGAGATCGATAGAAAGATCTAAGAATGGACGCCATTGATTCCGTCTTCGATCCTCTCAGAGAATTCGCCAAAGACAGCGTTCGACTTGTAAAGCGCTGTCACAAACCCGATCGCAAAGGTGAAGAATCTCAATCTCCCCGATCCTTTTTTTTTTTTTTTTTTTGGGTTTTTTGATTCGTTCTCTCTTCTGGGTATTTATCGGAAAGTTTTGATTGTGTAGAGTTTTCCAAAGTTGCGGTCCGCACAGCGATTGGTTTTGTAGTGATGGGATTTGTGGGCTTCTTTGTGAAGCTCATCTTCATTCCAATCAACAACATTATCGTCGGATCTACTTAGGTAAAGTTCTTTCTTTATTTTTTTACCGTTTTCGCTCGCATAGTTTTGATTCCCATGATCCTCCTTCATATCCTTTTTCAGTGGCTGCTGCATTTAAAGGGGGATGATTTGACTGTATGAATGTGTATTGATTTGGTTTTAGGGGATTAATCGGAGGGAATCAATTGGTAATGCGATGTTTTGTTGCTTCATTTGGGGGGTTTTTTTTTTTTTTTTTTTTTGTTATCTGGATCTGATCACTATCCATGTCATAACTCATAATAGATTGGTAGTCTATGATTCGTTTGGGACCAAACTTTTGTATGTATGCATTATGTAACATGCAGATTTAGACGAACCTTTTCTCTTACTGTTTTACTGAGTACTGTAGAATTCCTGGAGCCTCTTCTTCCTTGAAATTGAGGCGAGTATTTTCCCTCATTCCTTTTTGAAGTGTTTACTGGTCGTTATTCATGCTCCCTTTTTAGGAATTTCCAGTAATAATTGGTTGTAAATCTTGTATATTATTGTGTTCTTTTAAGTTTTTTTGGGGTAGAATGAATTTCTTTCTTATTTTTGATTGTGCAACTATGAATCCTGTTGTGATGCGCAATCTAAGAAATGCCAGAAATTTGGTCTTTTAGTTGATTGGATTATAATTTCTTGTCTTTTGTTCTTTTGGCCATTTGAGTACAATTTCTTTTTTACAATGTTCAAACAATACAATGCTCGCTGGAAAAAAACATAGGTGATAATTGGTGGTTACTGCCCTTTATTTAGCTTGAGTTTTACGGGGGTGGTGATCATTAATGGCAATTCACAATAAGTAGTGAGTCATTATGTTTTGTAAGACATCAATTAGTGCAGTCACATGGACATGTGATCTTGGCGTATTTACTTTTATTTAATTGCTTAGGCCATTTGCATAAGAGTCCTGGTTTTAAGACTAAGAAAAAAACAAGAATGGTGGAATCAATATTTTACTTTAAGATTGACCTAGGGGTTTTATAGATCAAGGTGCAAGGGGGGATTGGGAGATCCTGACTAGAGAAATAAAATATGGATGGGTGGGTTTGCAATACACATATATACTTCCATGGAAATCCGTTCTTCCACTGCTCAAATTCCCTTTGCTTGAGCTAGAGTTTAGCTTCATTAAGGTCAGAATAATCTCCACCAAATCAAGTTGATGCACAATCTTATCATGTTATATGTTCCATGAAAATGTTACTTGTTCAGGCTTAATCTTGACTGAAGGTATTTTAGTTGAAAGAATTTCGTGAATGCGTTAGATTCTGTGTAACTATTGTATGTTTTGACTTTTGAAATGGAATATGAATTGAACATGCTCAATGGGACTGAATGGTAGTTATTGGTGAATGAAAATCTAATGATTGTTGGTTGTCTTGCAGGTTGAGGGGATTGTTGGCATTCAAGAAATGCAGCTTTTTATCCGGAGCAGAAAGAGATCCTTTTCGTCAGGATGATTTTATGTACTTAATTTGATTAGAGATCTGCTGTATTTTCTTTGTATCATCTATTTTAATCATTAGAAACTTTACGTTCGTAATTTGTAGACCTTGAAAGTTTATGGAGTTCTGATGTTTGATCTTAGGATGAAATTCGAAGGCATTGAGGAGGCCATGTAATTTTGCTTCAACCTCTTGTTTTATATGATCTTCAATTTTCATATTTATATTTTTTATATTGTTACTTGATTAAGTTAAATTTGAGTATTTTTGAGCTTAATTCTCTGGGAAGTATTGTCATGTTCATTTTAGACTCATGGTTTCATCGAGTTTTTTGAGTGTCATTGGGGGGTTCAACCCTAGCATTTTTAATAACAAATGTAGATTGGACCACTAAACTTGCATATGTTCGGTTAATTTAATGGCAAATGATTGTTGTCGATTGGATAATGGCATGATGCCGGATTGTTTCTTGTTTGGGACCTCTCTACTTAATATCTCTATCATTAAATTTGTTTCCAATGGTTGAGCTCTATAACAATATTAAAAGATTATTATCTGTTTATTGTTGATTGTATAATATTTTTATAATTGTAATAGATCTCTAATATTGAAAGCAAATCCAATAATACAGATCTTAAGTGAAGAGGCTATGCAATGGAAAGGCCTTTGACCGATGTTCTTCACATAGGTTCAACAAAAGAAGAAATAGATGGTTATATACCCCCCCCCCCCCCCCCCCCCAAAACAGCAGATTATCTCTTATCAAAAGGAATCATGAACTATCCGTTTTTTGTTGGATCTAATCCTATTGGTTGTTTTACCATATCTATGTTTTAGATGTTTCAACTTTTTTCAAACCTAATTCATTTACTTGGTATTTTTTTTAAGGAAAATGATAGATAAATACATTATGAAATTCAGATATATGATTTGTAATTGTAAATATCCTTACTCAAATAGTGAAAATCACTTATTTAGGATTTTAAAATTTAGAATGCATATAAGTTATTCTCCCTTCTTAATAACACACAAAAAGAAATTGAAACTCTCCAATTGTACAAATACTATGGGGTTGTTATTATTTAAGGAAAATTAATTATTTAATTCTTGTATTTTTACCAAGTTCATAACTCAGTCCATGTAATTTAACTCGTTACAACTCTATCCTTATCATTCTGTTGAGTGTGTAACTCGCCTATATGGGTGCCAACTGCCAAATCATATTCAAGTTGACTCCAAACCAGGGTTCAAAGACCCGGACCGGTTCAACCGTGAACCGGACACAAGCCCGCCCAAAACTGGGCAATCCGCCCAGAACCGGGGGTTGAACCGGTTCTCTCCTTTTCTTTTTCTTTTTTTCAAAAAAAATTTTGATTTTTTTTTATTTTGTTATAATTCACCTAATTACCAACTTTCACTTCACTTAATTTTAGAAACAAGGAAATTATAATATTTTAAATGCTATTATACTTGCATATGTTTAGTATTTAATTGTTATTGCTCTTAGTATTTGTATTTTAGTCTGTGGATTGTAGAATAATATTTATTTTCATGTGTACTCAACTAATATTTTATATTTTTCCCTCTATAGAAACATCAAAATATTCATGTTTGATGAATCATGCATACTTATCTATGTTTACATTTTGATATTAGTGATTATTAATGTTAATATCAATAAAATTTTATTATTTTAATATAACCGGTCCGACCCGATCCGACCATTAACCCTTAAACCAGTGCCTCATCTGGTTCGACGTCCGGTCCAGTTTTTTGGACCTTGCTCCAAACTGGCATTTCTTTTCTTTTTCTTCTTTTATTCCTGTAAAAATCTTCGTTTCACCATCTATGCACTCCCTTCCCACATGTCATCATCGTGTCTCTATAGTGTAATGGAGCACGCCGTTGAGACCTCCGGCCTCCGGCCAGCTTCTCCACTTCTCTCATCCCACATTCTTTCTTTGTTCCTTCCAAATCAGAGATGGATATTAAGATAAATGTGTAGTCATAAAAGAAAGGATTTATTGTTCATGTGATTGTGTATATATGATTCAGTGTTTATAATTATTTTCTAGCCATGTATTAAAAACCACCTATTCATACAAATACTGATTCAGCTCCACCATGTTCAGCATGGGAAATGTTTAATGACATTTAAAGAGATTAAAATTGTAGATGAATAAGTGAAAGTATTTTAAATTAGGGAAAATTGCCCTCACACTCTAAGGAAGGCAAGGTACTACAATAAGGTTCCTTAAAAGTATCAAAATTGGGTAAATGTGCAATTTTAGTAATGAACAATTATGCCAGGTGTAACATTACCTCCAAATTCCACTTTTAACTAATAACAACAATATATTAAAACGTTTATAGTACTAACTATGTTAGGAAAAAGAATTAAATTACCAAAAATTCGCTAACATAGTTAGAAAAAGATCTTTCCATAATATTTATATATATTTCAACCTCAACTCCAATCTCTGTCATCACAATATAACTTCCTTCCCAGTACAATAACAGAGAATTTCATTATGCATGATTAAACTCCACACATCATTCTTAAAATACCATACCATAATAGGTATTATACAATAATTTTTCCCCAGAGTAGGAACAAAGTTCAGCGGAAGCATCATACAAAATATGATCCTAAATGTGGCAATACCTCCTGTCCTTCTGGTCCAGAGTATCTCACGATATCAGTGAGAAGTTCCCGGATCCTTCCCTTGACCTCCTACTTCGCTCCTAGGACCTGCAAAAGTGAGATCAACGGGGGTAGCCCCAAAACGCAACCACTAACTACTCATCTAAGTGCGGTGTGTGCTAGCAAGGTGTCCAGTGGAATACATATATATATACATTATTTCAAACAGCATGCTCAGGTATATAATGCATATCTTGATCCCAAATATCTTTTCTCATCGTTTATAATTATGGAATAACCCATCACAATTCATCCTCAATAATAGTATATATCATGGATAATTACAGACAACCCAAACAAATCTTACTAGAAATGTTGGGAAAACATGTGGAACCAGTCGGGACCTTCCACCCACCCCTGATCACCACGGTACAGTTCACGAGGGACTCTCTACCCTCCCTGAATAGTACCACAGATTAGAAGGATCTCTGTCCTTTCTGAATCCGTAAGGGGCGATATCCCCTCTTTCGTCTTTCTCTCCTTTATTTCTCATAATATATCAATTAGTCCCTGTGGCGCAACAGGGTACCTCATCACGTGATGGCACAATTTCCAATTCACCGGTGTCACATACCCAAATAATTTCTCACATACAACACATAGATATGCAACACCACAATCAGGCACCAGGCCTTCTAGTATTTTCATAATATACATATATTAAATAATTTCCAAAACCACATATATTTCCGTTTCAAATATTTCACATCACAAATTTATGTCATTTCAAAATAATACTCCACAGGACATTTATTATAAAAATATTAATATTCCAAGATCTCATTTCCATATCTCATCAATCATCAATTGATAATCAAATCTCAATTTGTGATTCAAAATCTCATCTCCATATAACATCATAATTTTTAAATAATAATATTTCAAATTTCTTACTAACACTACACACACACACATAAACAAGCAGAAAGCGGTTACCTGATAGCTGGCACCAATCTCACAATAGTGCAGCTCCCCCGTGCTAACTCAGTGCAATTCAAGCACTACACAATCATACATACTACCACAATTAATTATTTATCCAACAATTTTATATGTTGGAAATTAAATTACTAACTACCCTTTCTTTGCCCTTACTTATTTTAAATTTCTATTTAACATTTATTCTCCCTTTTTATCTCTAAAATTTATCTCTACTCCATTTATACATATATCCAAAATTATTTAATCTTTCCAATAACTATTTATAAAATTCCTTAATATCCCATAATCCCTTAATAATTCTTTAGGTGCAAACCCCAATCAAATCAATTAATTAAATCCCCTCATATAACCTTAATAAACATCTAAAAATCATCAATTTACCCATAAGCACATCGAATAATTTAAAAGTCCCAATTTCTAAAACTTCCATAAATCTAAAAATTCCTAATAATTAGGAAAACTTCCACCAATGAAAAATCTACTCAGAAAAACTCATAATCGAGGCCTAAGCTTCAATTTATTAATTTTAGGACTCCCAAAAATTACCAATTTAGACAAGGTCTAATTCTTCAAGTATAACAAATCGAAAAACTAATGACATAGGAATGTAGAGGAGACTTACGGGAATCCAAAAATGTGTTTAGTTGGCCAAAAAGCTTAATATTCCTATATCAACGAGTTCTGATAAGTCTAATAATAGGAATATTGGTGGTGGAAAGAAAGAGCAAAAGAGAGAGAAAGAGAGACAAGAGAAAAGAGAGAGAGAGAGAGAGAGAGTGAGAGAGTGAGGCAGGGAGTGAGACGGAGAGGGAGTATATATATATTTGATAAATAGTAAAATAATAATATAATATAATAATAATATATTATATTAATAATATAATATAATATATATAAATAGTAGTTGAATGTGATTGGTTGAGGAATAATAATTGATGCACAGTGACAAATTATTGACGAGGAACTGAGTGTCGGCAGAGTGGAAAGAGAAAACTACACTACTAGACCCTAAAATTCTCAAATAAGATATTTCTTTTGAACAAAAAATTTTCTTTTCACTTTCAAAATTTTTCCCATAATATCCTTTATTTATTTCCTCCCATATTAACCTCTTTTGAGCCTAAAAATAATCTCTCCCAAAATTATTATTGTCCAAATAAGGGAGAAACTAGGCCTTTAAAATCCTCAAAAATACCTCAAAATCCTTCAAATATTCTCATAATCCATCATTTATCATTAATAAATTCCTATTTACCCTCACAAATCCTCAATTAATTTTTAGGATGTTACACCAGGTGTACTGAGAAAAAATGAATTTCGCGAACACATTTGGTTATGAAGAATAAAACTAGGCCCAAATTCGGTAACGCCGTTAACTTGACCTACGTTGACCGTTAAGTTTGACCACAGAAGCTGATGTGGCAGAACTGAAAAATTTAATTAGGGACTAGTGGTAATTTAAGAAGTGATTTTGTGATTAATTAAAGAGTTTTGAGAGTTTTATAAATAAATTCAGCAAAATGGAAGTTTTTTTTTACTTTTAAAAGCCTAGTTTCTCTCTTAATTTGGGAAAATTAGAGTTAGAGGAATTATTTTTGGACCCAAAAGCAATTATAGTGGGAGGAAATTCTTAGTCTGTAATAAAAAAAATTTTAAGAATTGAAGGGATAATTTTTGGCCCAAAGAATATATCGTATTGCGGATATTTAAGGACCTAATAGAATATTCTTTACCTAATCTATTGTATTTTTCTTTAGGCCAAAAATTATCCCTTCAATTCTTAAAAATTTTATTCATTATTGGCTAAGAATTTTCTCCCACTATAAGCCCTTTTGGGTCCAAAAAAATTCCTCTAACTCTAATTTTCCTAAATTAAGGGAGAAATTAGGCCTTTAAAGGTCCAAAAAAACTTCCATTTTCCTGAATTTATTTATAAAGCTGTCAAAACTCCTTAATTAATCTCAAAATCACTTCTTAAATTACCATTAGTCATTAATTAAATTTTTCAGTTCTGCCACATTAGCTTCTGTGGTCAAACTTAACGGTCCACGTAGGTCAAGTTAACGGCGTTACCGAATTTGCGCCTAGTTTTATTTTTCATAACCAAAATGTGTTCGTAAAATTCATTTTTCTGCACAGTGCACTTGAAGTAATTGTTTATTACTAAAATTGCACATTTACCTTATCAAAATTACTAAAAGGTCCCAAAGAACTTGAGGGTAATATAATGTTAAATTTAAATTACTATCCTCATTAATAGATAAAGATGAATATTGACAACTACATATGAATTGGTTAATAATTTCTAGGGAAAATGACAGAAAAAGACCCTCGAATTACATAAAGGACAGTTCAGTACAACGAATTTCGAAAAGGACAGTTCAGTACAAATGACTGAACTGTCCAAACCCAAATTTAAAGGAAATGTCTAAAATGCCCTTTGCTACAACTAAGTTGGGAATCCCTTAAGCGAAGTTGGGAATTCCTTAAGGGAAGTTGGGAAGGCTTATACGAAGTTGGGAATCCCTTAAGGGAAGTTGGGAATCCCAACTTCCCACAAGGGATTCCCAACTTCCTTTAAGGGATTCCCAACTTCCCTTAAAGAATTCCCAACTTCGCTTAAGGGATTCCCAACTAAGTTGTAGCAAAGGGTATTTTGGACATTTCCTTTAAATTTAGGTTTGGACAGTTCAGTCATTTGTACTGAACTGTCCTTTTCGAAATTCGGTGTACTGAACTGTCCTTTGTGTAATTCGAGGGTCTTTTTCTGTCATTTTCCCTAATTTCTATATGTCTTGATTGACAAGTAGAGCGACTTTACGACTTTATTAACAAGCAAAATCATTATGCTCAACACATTAACAAGCAAAATCATTATGCTCAACACATTTATTATTAACAACTAAAATAAATCACATTAACAACTATTCAGTGGGAATAACTTGATACAAGTGCATTATATCACTCACATGTCTCTTGGGCCTGTTAATAATTATTATCTCAAGGGACTTCCGAGTATTAATTTCTTTTTTTTTTTTTTGACCTCAATGCAATTTTCTCTTTAAATTATACATGTGTGTGTACACGCGCCGTGATGTGGGAATTGGGATGGATGAAAGCACGCGCTATAAACAGTTTTCGTTTACATGATCATAAACAAGCAAATTTTATATATATCTGACTGACAATCTTGACCTCTTGATTTTATCAGTTCGTCTTTCACCAAACCTTTTCTTTGCCTACTTCCTTATGCTCTTAATTTTCACTCCACAACCCACAATGCAATCTTCGTTTTCTCTCAAGCCTACGTTTCAGGTTTCCCCTTCCCTCTCTTACAGAACCCAAAACTGGATTCCGCCGCCACCTCAAGTGAATTCGTGTCCAAGACACTCTTTTTCAGCTTTCTCTCTTCGATCCCAGGTCTATATTTGTTCTTTCCCTGAGTTATATTAGTGATTTTTTTTCCTGGGTTCTCCAGGCTAGTTTATATTAGTCTATGATTATGTAGGTTAGTTAAGTTTATAGGTGTTTGCTGGAAATCTAATTAGAAATGGGATTTTCGACCTCCAATTAAGTGATTTGGTCTGATAATTCTTTTGCCATGTATGGAATAGTTATTGTTATCTACATTGTGGTATGGTTATTGTTCGTTTTTCCAATTTTCTTTACCTAGTTTTGCATCAAGTTGGACACTTTCTTCCACCTAGTTATTGGTTCTGCCAATTTTCATATCTAATTTGCATTAGAGTTTGATGGAATGATACTTTCTTTTTATTCATGTTCGATTTCATTTTTTAGTTTAAAGATGCGATAATTATATAACGAGGAAACCTAGTGGTTACTCTATACTCTTTAAAAGCTCATGTCATGTTCTGGTTCGTTTTTTATAGATGGGGTCAACTGATACTTCTCCTTCAATAGCTACATCTGGTGAATGTTTGGCAGATTCACTTAAAATTAAGGAGTGGGAAGTGGGCATGCTCCAGAATGAAGTTGCTGCCAGCCAAGGTATAAAAATAAGGAGAAGACCACCAACAGGGCCCCCTTTGCATTATGTAGGCCCCTTTGAATTCCGGTTGCAGAATGAAGGAAATACTCCACGTAACATTTTGGAAGAGATTATATGGCACAAGGATACAGAAGTCACACAAGTATAATGACTGATTGATTTTCCTCTTTTAATTTACTTAAAAAATAGATTTATTTCACTAATAGACTCTTAATTGCTGGATTTTCAGAGGAAAGAGAAAATGCCTCTCGGTGTGCTGAAGAAAGGTCTGGACAATGCTCCTGCTACCAGGGATTTCATCGGCTCCTTAAGGGCAGCCAATGAACGAACTGGACTTCCAGGATTGATAGCTGAAGTGAAGAAAGCTTCACCTAGTAGAGGTGTCTTAAGAGAGGACTTTGATCCAGTAAGTGTGTCTTCCTTTTAGCCTTTATCTGTTTTTATCTATGATTACGATTTCTCAACATTTTTATAAAATGTGTGAAGTTGTTATCGGTGCCACTGAATTCTTATATGAACTGGTTGGCACCATTGCTAGTTTGTTTGTTATTTTCTCTTCCTTCCATGATTGCAACTTGTTGGATGGATAGTATTCTATGTTACATTTATATTTGGCTTCCTGTTATTTACATTTTACTGCATACATACTTGATATAAAGTGACGTTTGCATGAATAATTATTGTGTGATTGCTTGTTAAAAGTTGCCTTTACCTTTTTCTGAGCTTCTTAAACTGTTAGTCATGCCTCCTCCCCTTTATTGATTATTCCCTCCTTATGCTCTCCAATGCCCAAGAAAATTAGTTCTTCCTGCCACCATCAGAAAGCTCCCTGTTTACTATCAGTTTAAATAATAAGGCCAATGCTGTAGTTTTTTTGAATGTTCAGCTTCCATTCTCCAATTTTAACTGATTAGTAATCTCTGATTTTCTTTCTGCTGCACCTCTCGGTAATTTCTTTTGTGCTTCCAAATTTTTCATAATATCTAGTTTAGAAGCATACCACTCTCCTGAAGTAAACAACTAGGATATAAAGTATGAAAAGTAAAAGAATTGAGCTTGTTTGTATTACATCTTTTTTCTTGATGACCCAGTTGTTTCTCCTTATCTTAATTTGTTTTTTCTGGGGGACTTTTTGTTTTCTCATTGAAAGGATTAATTTATCTGCCAGTATTTCATTGCTGTCTAAACACTAAGTAATGAGAAATAATCACTACAGTCCTCTAGTTTGTTTGTTATTTTCTCTTCACATTATATGGTACTATTCCAGAGGTTCTTTGTGATAGGTTGAAATTGCTCGAGCTTATGAAAAAGGTGGAGCAGCATGTTTAAGTGTTTTGACAGATGAAAAGTATTTTAAGGTACACTATCTATCTGTATTTTTTTTCTGAATCTCCTTACAGCTTGATTGTTGCTAAGTGATAGTTGGTTGTTGAGATGCTGGCAATATTGCATCTCAATGTTAGCTACCTCTAACATGCTTTCATGCTATCGAAACAGGGGAGCTTTGAAAATCTTGACTTGATAAGGAAGGCTGGAGTAAAGGTTTACTTACTAATTTGTCTTGCTCCTTCATATTGGTTTTATTTTATTACCTAAAGCTTGGTGTATGTCTTGTGTCTTAATTACCTAAAAATATGCAGTGCCCTCTGTTGTGCAAAGAATTTATAGTAGATGCATGGCAACTTTACTATGCTCGAATTAAAGGTGCAGATGCAGTTCTTCTTATTGCTGCTGTTTTGCCGGACCTTGATATTAGTTACATGATTAAGATATGCAAGAAACTTGGACTGACTGCTCTTGTGGAGGTAGAGTTTATGCTTCTTTGTCTGTTCTGTTACTTCTGTTGCGCTTTAATTCTATTTGCTATAATTAAGTGAATGTGTGGTGGAAGTTCATCATTGTGATTCTCAAATCTGAAACCTTTTACTTACCATCTTACACTGACAGTTAGACTCCAACCTATTTATGGATGAGTTCTGTGCTATATGAGACAGAGCTTTCTGCTTCCCTAAGATATTTTACCCTTCATTTAGACTGCTAAGAGGGTACACACATGTTATCATAATGTAAATAACTTCAATTCAGTTTGCCTAAAACCTTGAATGTTCATGGCATGTTTTCTAATTTTGTTACTGCCAACTCAGACTTTTTGGGGTATGGTGTATTGTACGTTCATTCTTTTTATTTTGTGATAATCAGGAGAAAATATTTATTTATTTTGAATCTTTGTGCTGTTTGCCCCTAGGTGCATGATGAGAATGAATTTGATCGTGTTCTTGGAATAGATGGGATTCAGCTTATTGGCATCAACAACCGTAATCTTGGTGTGCCATCTTTCTGTCCCTTAGTAAAGCAGTTGTGCTCTTTCTGTTGCTTCTTTCTTTAAAGATAAAGGTTTCTGTTATTTTTAAGGATGATTCTCCTTTACTCATGTAGAGATTAGTATATTCGTTATTATATCTTTGTATCAGTGTGTGTACATGTTTCGGACATGGCGGTGCTCCTAAGATTTGAATGGTGTGTGATGGTTAGGTCAAAACAAGTTTTTTGTTGATCGTTTTGTTGAATTCGTTGCAAGTGCTGGATTTGTCTTAATTGTACTTACCCTTGTACTTGATCGATTTTACAATTTTAAGTCGATTCATTGAGTGCCTTTCTCAGTAGTCCCATTTAGATTATTACTTTAGTTTTATTATGTTTAAAAGGTACTTTTTTCTTCAAACTTCAACCCATGTTTGACTAAATTATAAACAATCTTCTACTCCATCTTTGGATATTATCATTTTTGTTTTATTTTGAATTTAAGGGCATGACTGACCTATTGTAGCTTTGTTATTTTTGGGTTGCAGGAACATTTGAGGTGGATATCAGTAACACAAAGAAGCTTCTTGAAGGAGAACGAGGCAGAATAATCCGTGAGAAAGACATAATCGTATGTCCTTAATATCTTTACTTAGACTTCCTTGAAAGATCTGTGTTTTTCGTAGTGATTATCGTGCTAATCTAATGATGATCTTGTTCCATATATTGTTTGGTTAGGTGGTTGGGGAATCTGGCTTGTTTACTCCTGATGACATTGCCTATGTACAAGAAGCTGGTTGCAAAGCTGTAAGTATTGGGGTTATTATTTCAGGATCAAACCTGATCTACAGATTAAACGTCGGAGTTGATTTGTTATTCTACTTCGTATTACCAGTACAATCTTAAATCCTCTGTTGTATTCGAATCATAATAAAGCCAACAATGCTTGGCCTAAATGAGTAGAAGTTGGGATTTGAGTTGAGTGGAAGAAACTTGATTCCCCTTAAACAAGGTCAATGATTAAAAAGAGCTTTCCCCATTGGGCCTGACAATGGTTTAACTGATAAAGTTGGCCGCATCGCTCCTATCAAAATCATGACCTCTATTGTGCTTGAGAATACAGTTATTCAAATTCAATAACTGTAATATAATGTTACAAATATGTCGCTTTTTTGCAGGTTTTGGTTGGAGAGTCTATTGTAAAACAAAGTGATCCTGGGAAGGGAATCAGCAATCTTTTTGGCAAAGATATATCTCTTCAAGTCTGAAGTCAGCAATCTTCCTAGCATTTGGGGTTACAAATTTTGTCTGTACCAAAAATAAGTTATTGAGTTCATAAAAAAAGCAAAAAAAAAAAAATATATATATATATATATATAAAGGTTAGTGAAAATGCTTTTGTATCAGATTAGTATGGCATGTTAATTTTCCATGTCTGGTCCTTGAGACATTTAACCCAAGTTTGCAACAATTCTTTTGTTTCCTTCATCTTTCTGGTTATTAATTTAGATTTGGGACATTAATTTGAAATCAGTAATTGAACCTTAAAAAATTAAATGCTAATATGTGATGGCAAATGAGACAGTCATATTCCTCGAGTCATGTATATATCATTTGGCTCTATCATTATTGTTATGCTATTTTAGGTCGTTTAACCAAAATTCTCTGAAGGCTTACTTAACTGCATCAATCCCAAGTATGAGGAATTTGTTCACTGGTGTTTTGGACTATTCTAATTCCAGGATACCCGAGAAAGGATATTGTCTGCTGCTGCAATATTTTACCAGTCATTCTTCCTCTAAAAGTAAAGCTGATGTTTTATTATTCTCCATTTTCTGGACTTTATTATATCAAATTTGGAAAATTAATGTTAGGTCATATGGAAGATAATTAATTAAGAGCGGGTTTCTTGAAATCACCAAATTCAATTGAAATCCTTTAGGACTTATATTATATTAAATTGAAATATCAAATTACATCATGGCAATGATTTCTTTCTTATTCTCCTTCTCTTCGGCCATGGATCTCAACCTTTTCTTCTTCATAGTCGTCTTCTTCTTCTTCAATGTTCAATGCTTTAGTTTTCTTCTGCATTTTGATTTTTTAAATTAATTCAGGGGAGAGCTCATTGCAATAGAGAGAGAGAGAGACTTTTAATGTTATAATTTCATACACAACCCTTCACATAAATTTTTAATGTATGAATATATGAAGATATGACTTTTTAAAAAATATGCTGAATCCCATAAATTTTCAAGCACATCTCTTCATTTTTAAAAAAATATTCCATCAAATTTTAGCAATGTGTGTGTTCTTCATGTTTTCAAGCTGGATAAAGTATTTAAAAAAAAAAAAAGAGCACGAAGACAACTATAAATTTCTTATTGGGAATCAGTGAAGACAAAACCATAAATGACATGATTTTTTTTGGACGAGAGTCACTTGATCTTTTAACTGTTCTTTTCGATTAGAAATTTTAGGAAGTATATAGCAGAGTTTAGTTTAAAGGTTAATGATTCGCTGTAAAATAAAAGAACAAAAAAAAAATGATTAAATTGAAGAACTAAATAAAACAAACAAGGTTAAAATATCCAAGTGATATTATTAGCAAACCAAGAATAATAGGACTCTGTATATACACACACATAAATGAAGTTGACAGCGAATGTTTGTGCATAAGAAAGAAACAAATGCCTAGATTCATGTCATCGTACAAAAAGATTTTAGTTAACCTCCAAGGGAATATCTTAGCATATTCTCTTCTTCTTCCATATTTAGATCACATTCACACCTGTCCCCTCCAAAACAAACCATATATATATAGACACATCTTTTTCTAACTGTGTGTACATGTTCATTGAGCCTAGTGGTTATGGCCGGAGAACAAACAAATCACAATGTCCTTAATGCCCTTGACACGGCCAAGACACAATGGTACCATTTCACGGCCATTGTCGTAGCCGGCATGGGCTTCTTCACTGATGCCTATGATCTCTTCAGCATTGCCAATGTGACCAAATTGTTGGGACGAATTTATTATACCGAAGATGGTGCAAAGAAGCCAGGGACATTGCCGCCACATGTGTCCATGGCGGTTAATGGCGTGGCGCTCTGTGGGACTTTGGCTGGTCAGATATTTTTTGGGTGGCTTGGGGATAAGATGGGGAGGAAGAAAGTGTATGGTATGACACTTGCTCTTATGGTTGTTGCATCCCTTGCTTCTGGTATCTCTTTTGGTGATTCTCCAAAAGGTGTCATTTCAACTCTATGTTTCTTCCGATTTTGGCTTGGTTTTGGTATCGGTGGTGATTATCCTCTCTCTGCCACCATCATGTCGGAATATGCCAATAAAAAGACTCGTGGAGCGTTTATTGCCGCCGTCTTTGCCATGCAAGGTTGGTTTTTCCTTTGAATTTATTGGTTGCCTTATAATTTATGAGAAATTCTAATAGCATGACCTAGAACATCACGTTATTTATCAAAGCACATTTGTGATCATCAATTTGATGAGAAAGATGAGAAAAATGTTTTCATCATCAATATACACTGTTTGATTGATTTTGGATGGTTAAATTTAATTTAATATTATTTTTCTATGCTAAATAAATTTTTACTTTAATCTAAGCATGGAGGAATTCTTAGGTGAAGCCGATGTACCACGTCATTTGTGGTATGACCAATTACAAGTAAATATATTATGCCTGACATGCAATTTGTAACTTGACTTGGCACCTTAAAAAAATTAACTAGCTGATAAAAAAAAAAATATAAATGTCATGTTTTCAATTTTTTATTTTGCAAATTTAGAAAATATTTTTATCAGCTAGTTAATTTTTTAGGTTATTCCACGTCAAACCTGATGTGTTTACTTGTGATTGGTCAAACCATAAATTAAGTGGTACACTGACTGGATTCATCTAAGAATTTCTCGTATGTGTGAAACTTGAAATAAAGATATTCTTATAATTATTATGTCTCATGATAATGAATTAATCATTTCAAAATTCTCAAATTAAGAGTTTTTAATTTGAACCGTCAGATTCAATGGCTTACATCTCATCACTATGATGGACA
Organism: Mimosa bimucronata; assembly: GCA_037074515.1. NCBI lineage: Eukaryota > Viridiplantae > Streptophyta > Magnoliopsida > Fabales > Fabaceae > Mimosa > Mimosa bimucronata. Next base: position 2,664,675 of record CM073443.1, read on the forward strand.
ACAGTTTCTGAGCACTGAATACAAACCTATCATTTATGATCTACCTAATTATAATACTTCAAATTATATCATTTAATATAGCCTTAAAAGTTAAGTAGCATTTTAAGCATTTTACGATTTAAAAGCATAATAAATTAGTCACATCATTTGGTCTTCTTGAAATTACACCCTACTCTCTCTCTCTCTCTCGAATCGATTTGTTTTGTAAGTATGATGATTATATTTCTTTAATTACATGCCTTAATTCTCTAAAAAACTAAACAAAGAATCTATTAATTACTTTAGATACAATTAAAGCATTTTACATAAATGTTATCTATGATTATTCAGGGTTTGGAATTTTGGTGGGAGGGATTGTTTCTCTGGTTGTCTCAACGGCATTTGATCATGTATACAAGGCTCCGGCATATAATGTGGACGCAAAAGCTTCTCTTCCGCCACAAGCAGACTATGTATGGCGTATAATCCTCATGTTTGGAGCAATTCCAGCAGCCATGACCTTCTACTCGCGATCAAAGATGCCAGAGACAGCGAGGTACACTGCTCTTGTGGCCAATAACGCTAAACAAGCCGCCATTGACATGTCAAAGGTTCTCCAAGTCGACCTTGAAGCCAACGAGAAGCCAAAAACATCAGAAAGAGAAAGCAGCAACAACAACAATAACTTGTACAACAAGAAACCAAACACCTTTGGCTTGTTCAGCAAGGAATTTGCCCGCAGACATGGCCTTCACTTGCTAGGAACATGTGCCACATGGTTCTTACTTGACATTGCGTATTACAGTTCTAATCTTTTCCAGAAAGATATTTACACCGCTGTCGGATGGCTTCCTCCTGCGGCTGAAATGAATGCCATTCATGAAGTTTATAGGGTCGCAAGAGCACAAGTGTTCATTGCACTTTGTGGCACCGTGCCGGGATATTGGTTCACGGTTGCATTTATAGACATATTGGGACGGTTCTTTATTCAACTCATGGGTTTCTTCTTCATGACTGTCTTTATGTTTGCCTTAGCAATCCCTTATGATCATTGGACAAAAAAGGAGAACAAAGTTGGGTTTCTTGTTATGTACGCTTTGACCTTTTTCTTTGCCAACTTTGGCCCTAATGCCACCACTTTCATCGTGCCGGCGGAGATATTCCCGGCGAGGCTCCGGTCGACCTGCCACGGGCTGTCGGCGGCGGCCGGGAAGGCCGGGGCGATTGTAGGGGCATTTGGGTTCTTGTATTTGGCGCAGAGTAAGGATCCAAGTAAGGTTGATGCAGGGTATTCAACAGGGATTGGGATGAAGAATGCTTTGATATTGTTGGGTGTGATTAACTTTGTGGGCATGTTGTTTACTTTCTTGGTTCCTGAAGCTAAGGGAAAATCTTTGGAGGAGATAAGCAGAGAGCATGAGGAAGAACCAAATGCTGATCCTGCAACCTTGGATTCACGAACTATTCATAGAGTCTGATTGTAATGTGAATCTTTTTTTTTTTTTTTTTGAATTGGCTGATTGATTATTATGTGAATCCAATCCATGCCATTCATTATAAATATTTTTTTTAGAAGAAAGTGATATTTCTAAAGGTGGACAGTTTTTATTCTAAAAGAATGTTAAAAATAGGGAAATCACCGTAAATAGATGTATTAAAGATAGTATTCATGTCTCCTCGATACCGCTAAGTATTTTTAGTTGTAAAAGTACAGCTGAAGTTTTTGAATTGGTGTAAAAATGACATAACCTTACTTGGACCATTGTGTAGGAACTCTACAGTAATTAATGGACATGAATTGTAAAGTTTATATATACATATATAGTCATATTTTAATAACATATACCAATATTTAACAGGGATTACGTAAATTCATTAGGAAAAAAAGTTAATGACATACTTTATAAATAAAATCAAACAGTTCATTTTGTGTATTACTTTTATAAATAGGATCCTCAGAGTACTTCGTATTACAATCCTACATTCTGTGGTTTTTGAGTCAGCCTTAGCCAATACAGCTAACAATGGCCAGCCAAGACTGGTCGAAGGTCAAGCACAGAAAAAATGTGAGATTTTCCATTTCCCACCTTAAATTTTCACTCTGCCAAAGATGTCCAAGATAGTTTGTTCCATTTCCCTTTACAAGCCCAATTCTCATATCTTGTGATCCATTATTCTCAAGCATAAAGGCCCAGCCCATCTGGCACTGTACAAGAGAATTCTTATATGGATTTAGCGAGATATAGAAACTTGGGAAAGTGTTTGAAGTTTCACTGATATATGTGTGTGTTACTAAAGTGTTGGTCCAAGTGGGAGCCCCTAAACATCTTGTCATGAGTTGATGTATATCACGGTTGGGGGTCCCTGTATCTAGCACGTGCCAATACCCCTAGAGATTAATACTTCAATACTAAAAAATATATCTTTGTTGGTAAAAAATATCCGTCCGATGCTAAATAGGTTGACTCGATATCACAAAGTTGAGTTTAAATCTCATCAACGTGAGAACCTTAATGATGGATGAATCAGTAAATGTTTTTTAAGTCTATAGGCTTACTTAATCTTGATGATCTCCAAACCTAACTCAACTTAAAAAGGAAGGACTTTTCTCTATTAGGTAGGAAAATTGGAAATGGATTATCTCATTTTCCCTTCCTCTCCTTTTCTTTCATTTTCCTTTTTACACCATTGAATCTTTTATAAATGGTCAAGACTAATTGTTTTTGATCCAGTGGTCCACATTAAATGTTTTCATAAAAATGAATATAATTATAAATTAATAATACATATAAATCACATAAATAAATTTAATTTATCAAAATTTGGTGTGAATAGTTCAGAACTACAGATTAGTTTGATTTTATTTTTCAATGTTTTATTACAATTGTGAACTATTCACATTAAATTTTGACATGTTAAATTTATTTAAAAAGAAATTTAAGTATTATTATAATTATATTTATTTTAATAAAAATATTTAATTTGGACCCTCAGATAAAGATTTAATCGTGTAAAATGGAAAAGGAGGGCAATGAGAGGATGTATGTTTAAAAATATTATAATCAGAATGATGGACCATAAGCTATGGAACTTAGAATGGATATTCCGCCCATTTGAGTGAATTTTTTTTTCTTTACAACACATAACTGAAAACATTTGTTACATATATCTTTATTTTGAAAAAGGAAATTAATGAACTAAACATGAAACAGGACCAATTATCTACATCCACCCGCGTCCTTACAGATTATTCTATACGTAACCCTTCGAGGCTTTGCCTGGTATCTTCTTGGAAATGGGAACTTCTTAAAATGAACTAAACATGAAACAGGACCAATATCTACATCCACCCGGGTCCATACAATATTCTATACGTAACCCTTCGAGGCTTTGCCCGGTATCTTCTGGGAAATGGGAACTTCTTAAAAAGATTATGACGTATAATATTTTTTTTATATCTGTATTTCATTATATTCAAGAGTATCAGTTCCTTTCAATTTGTTTTTAAAATTTAATGATAGATATAGAAGATATTTTCATTTATATAAAATAATTTTGCAGCATATTATTTCTCCATGACTCTATCTGATTTGATTTCTTTTCGTCCTAAACTAGGCAATCACACATTGGTAGGGAAGCCGTGACACAAGAGTGAAAAAGACTTAATGCCTTGGACAGTGATTAATTATGGAGAATATAAAAGAGTTTGAGAGTAATATAAACCATTAAAAGAAAGGAACTAACCTAACAGATTGCTTCGTGATTCCTTAAATTTTATTCATGAATAAGAAAATAATTTAATCTTCACCGGATAGAAATTTGATATTCTTTGCTTATTTCAATCAAATGCTTTACAAAGTATAAGAATTGGAGTTTTTTTCTATTCGTTGTTTATGCTATGACTATCTTTTATTTTAGCATGATAAACTTATTTTTAAATTTCGTGTCCATATATCTTTAAATGCTCCTAAAAGAATATATTTAGTATATAAATTTATGTGCTTGTAAGCTATATCTCCTCTTTTAACATGTTTATATGAAATTTTTCATAGAACATTATTTTATAAAAGTTAAAATACGTTGAAAGTAACATATGTAAGGTCTTCATGGTCGCATTTTCTCTATATCAGATATACCATTTAAAAAGATTTGGTTTTATAATTTTTTGACACTTCCTATTAGAAGATATTTTTTAGAAGTAGCAAGTCATCCTTATCATGATTATTTGATAATTCCTATTCATTGTTTTAAATGTGGGTAAATATGAAATTTTTTTATTTCCAAACAAATTCAATGATTTAACTAAACAACTATTTACGATATTCTTGATTCTGATGAAGTAGTTAGAAATGACTGATAGCATGGACCAGCAATTACAATCATAGCATATTGAAGGTGGGTTAATTTCATATCAATGGATGGAGTGAAAATCTTTTACGCTTTTATATATTAATTGATATCTAAAATATTAAAAATGAAAAACACTACACATACACACACTTTGAAATGGGGTTACTGGTGGCCGTGAGACAGTCATATTCCTTGAACTAAAATTAACTGAGGGGTCGAGTCGTATATCATTATATCATTTGGCTCAACCACGAATTTATAAATTTAGATTGTTTTGCTTGCAGAGGATAATTCAGGACCCACGCGGTTTGCTGACAAATTTACAATACCCTCTATCTTTAATGTCACGATCAGATTTTTGGCTTGGGATGTATATATAGAATATCCTTGGTATGTACCATTGTTGATGCTAATTTCGGTAAAGCAATAAATAGATTGAGATTTTATTGATAGTGTGAATGGGGTCACCAACAACCGTGGTGTGAATTACAAAGACCAATAGATGGTACATAAAGTAATGAATATTACAATGAATTCAATAGAAATACATAGAAAAGTATAAAGTAGAGAGAAATAGAAAATTTCAGTGTGAGATAAGAACAAATAATGATACAATAGGTACCCCGTCATCATAGGCTTAGATGAAGAGCTCAGAACTCTTGAGAGTATTGAGTGTTGAGAGTGATTGCTGTAGAAAAAAATCTCCTACTCCTTTGTCTTGACCTTTCCCCTTTAATAGGCTGATAGGGTGTTGACACGTCATGGTTAGTTACGGCGTCAGTTACGCGGTCCTGGTAGTCCATATCTAAAATTCATGGAACCGAGTAGCTGTTTTGATGAGGTTTGACTAAATAAGGCTGATATATTTTTCTTTAGTGGGTCAGCTTCACCTATCATGGATCTGGAACGTGGTTCCACATTTCTAAGGGTGGAAAGGTGGAGAATATGGCTCCTACTATTGTGGAAAGGTTTGACTAAATAATCCAACAGTTTCTTTTTGGAAAAAGGGATCCTGGAGTTAGTCCCTAGTACCTAGGAGGGACAGGGCAATCCAAGATGTATAATCAGTTGTGATGCATATGTTAGACTTTTTGGCTAAGTTTAAAGCCGAGTTGAAGATAACCTCAAAAGAGCTAGTTGAGGCAAAGTGCGAGTTGTGAAACTTGCGTAACAACAGTGTCAAACTTAGATCGCAAGTTTGTCATATTGCCTTTGAGGCGTGTTTAGGACTTGGACCCAGCTAGTAAAAGGGTTTAAGGAAGGTAGCTAAGGGAAACTCGACCAAACCGTCAATATAAGTGCATGTTTGACTATAGGCGGGAAGATGATAGTTCCATCGTAGGAGCTGATGATTAGAGGTAGTGGACGACTTGTACGTCTTACCCATCAAAGTTTGCCTCTTTTTGGCCTCTTATGTAAGGGCCCGTGAATTTCGGCGTTACGTTTCTAGTTCTAATAAGCTCGCTTGACGACCTAAAACTTATGCATGGTGAGTAGTTTAAGTGTTTTGTGGCTTGAGTGGCCAACATTTGTTAAGACCGTATCTGTGTATGACCAAGCTTGGGAGTTTTGGTTAGTCGTTGTGTATGTCACCCTTTCATGGCACCGTATGTGTTGAGCCATTGAACACCTATACCTTGTTGCAGTTATAGTGTTCTTGTGTTAGGTAGGTTGTCGTCGTATAACCTGTCAGCTAGTAATTTCAAGTTACCTAGTGCGTGATATTATCATGTATGATTAAGTGTAAGAGCTTTTGATTGTTGCTGAATACTTCATGGGTTTGTGAATCTGTTCATGCAAGTGCTGTTAGACCAAATATGATTGTTTTGATTGGCTAGGGATATATAGCACCTTCGTGGTACGGCCTGTGGTATGCTTGTAATGTTTGACCAAACATGCGTGCTTGGATTAGTGCAAGTATGTGTTGTTCCTTCGTGGTCCATTTCATGGATCAACATTAGGTGTGTCGGCCAATGTGCTAGCACGTTCTATCGACGAAGCGTGATAGGTTTGCATTTGTAAGTCACACCTTTGTGGTCGTGTTTGTATCACGCCACGAGATTGCATAATCTTACTAGTAAGTCCGTACATCATGTTGCATCAATGCACGGATGTTAGTGCATATTGTAAATCAGTCTGAGAGATTTGGCTTGTTTAATACGTATGTCATGCCATTATGGTCTACTTTGTGTTCTGCCATAGGATGCCCTAGCTAGTTGGTTTTCAACTTTAGGTTCATCAGCTTATGCATGTTAGTATGGGTGTTGCACCTCCGTGGTGCCATTTTTTTCTGTCACAGGACACCTTAGCCAATCAGTATATCTGTTAGGTGCGTCAAACTATGTATGTTATTGAGCCATGTCATGATGGCGTAGAACAGTTTGTGCTATGCCACGAGACACCCTAGTTGGTATGTCGATGTTAAGTGCGTTAGACTCTATAAAGTTGGGTGTCATGATGCATTTTCACGTACAATGTATGTTACATCACATGTTGCTCTAGCTAGATAGCATCTCACTGTTAGGTGCGTCAATCTATAGACTAGCACATCACGTCAAACTATCATAGTACGGTGTGTATTATGCTACAGGATGACCCAGCTAGTTGGTGTATAAAAATTTATACACTTTATATGTACATTATAATGGGATTATACCCTTCATGCCATACTTGCATTTAGTCATATATTTGGTAGAAAGTTATACCATGTTTGAGGATGGGGTACATGTACCTAACTAGGTTAGTATACCTAATAAAGTAAAATGCCTTGGATGCCATTGGTCATTACATGACTCAGGCTTTGTTTCTCCCATCAGTCATATGTGGACCTGGGTATTGATGTTGTCGTTAATCATAGGCAGGCATAGACTTGAATGTGGCATTTGGTCGTGGATAAACTTGGGCTCGAATGGGGTCGTTGGTCTTGAATGGACCTAGGCTTAAATGTCACCATCGGTCGTTGATGGATCTAAGCTTTGATATTTGTGTGCAATCGTCTAAACGAAAAGCATGATGGTATTTTTGTGGCTAGTAACATAGATTTCAAGTAATTGATGGCTAGCCTTTCGGCATGGCTCATCATGTACTACCTCATGTGATTAGTTTCAAACTTTCATGTAAGGATCTTGAATAAAAGATCGAAACTTAGCCAGAAGGAATACCTTATTCAATTCGTCGAATGATAGGGTGAACCTTATCATACGCTAGACTTGTATCTTTTCTAATGAATCAGGTCAGGCTAAGGAGCGATCCTGGGTGCAGATCGCTCACTTTCTTGTTGTTGGGTGTCATGAACCCATGTCGATCTATGTAAGGCGTCGTCAGCCCATGTATGTACATGTGGGGCGTAGCCAGCCTGTGTAAAAGCACGTGGGGCGTCGTCGATCTATGCTAATGTATTGTAGGGCATCACTAACCCATGTCGGGGTATGTAGGAAACTGTCAGCCCAAGTTAGTCTGTGTGAAGCATTATTAGCTCGTGTCAGTGTATAATGGCATCATCAACCTACATCAAGGTATGCAGGCATCATTTGCCCATGTCGATTTCTATAGGGCATCATTAGCCAGTGTCAATATATTTGGGGCGATGTGAGCCTTTGTCAATGCATGTGGGACGTAGTTAGCCCATGTCATGGCACACGGGGCATCAATAACCTATTTTGATGTATTTAGGGCGTTGCTAGCTCAAGTCGATGTATACGGGACGTAGTTAGCCCATGCTAAGGTATGTTGGGTGTCATTTTCCGATGCCTATATAGGTGGGATGTGTAACATCCCAAAATTTACAAAATAGATGCAAGAAATTAATTAGGTTTCTAGGGATATTATTAAAAATATTAAAAAGTATTAAAATAAATAAATTTATGATATTAGGCATTTTTAATAATTTTAAGGTTTATTTTATTTAAGAAATAGAGAAGGATTAATTAGAAGATAAAACCTAATTTAGGAAAAAGAGATAATAAGGATGTAGTTGAAATTTGGAATGGTTGAATTGTTGTTCTCTTTTTCCTCTGTTCTGGCCGAATTTAAATGGCCCTCTGGTTGCTTGATTTCTGTTCTTTCCTTTGGTATATTAATATCCTAAGCATATGGAAAAGATAAGGGAATTGGTAAATCTAGTTGTGGGTGAATTCTTGTTCTTTCTCTTGTCTTTTTGTTCTGTTCTGTATTGGCCGAATTTCACTCCTCTTTAGTGATGTTTGATTCTTGTTCATAATTCCCCCTGCTCTTGTTCTATTTTTATTCCCTGTGCTGTCGATTTTTGAGACATTAAAGGGGTATGCTTTTGGTGATTTGTTGCTTAGCTTCAGCTGAATTTCGCTCTTATTGTTCCTGTTTCTATCCTGCTTGGCCGAGACTGGAGAAAGAAAAAGAATGGAATTTTAGAAACTATAATACTTGACGTTCCATCTCTATGAAATTTAGCAAATGGAGGTTTATGAATTCTTGTTATTTTGCTCCTCTGTTCTGTTGGTCCAGGTCTAGGAGCATAAATCTGAATTGATATTTTGTTTACTCTGAAATGTGAATTGAAGTTGTTTGTTGATAGAGGAATGGCTGTGATATTAAGTGTAGTGTTGTATAGATTGTTAAAGCTTTGATTCAATGAAATTGGGTCTATGAACATGCTAGGAGTTTATTGAAATTGGATTTTAGCATTTTGCATGTTAGAGTATATTTTGGGATAATGATGTTGTTTTATGCTAAAATACAGAACTTTGAGGTTGTTAGTAATCTAGAAATAAACTAGACTAAAGTCTAATGAAGTTATATAACATGATGATAGGTGAAGTGATTTTCTTGAAGGGTATTAGAATTATAATAGTTTTGTACTACTTCTAATGGCTCTGGTTGACTGCTGCAGTGGAAGGAAAAGAAGTAATTTGTGGTGCTTATTTTAGTAAGAACAAGACTAGGTAAATGTGAAGTTGAGTGGGTGATCTTGTTTGTGATTGTTAAACTGGTTTATTGATGTAGTGTGAGATATTGAAGTTAAAATGAATTTAAGCCCTTTGATCAAAGTTGTGTTGCTGTGTGACTTGGTTGAAGCATGAATTGAAGTTCACTGTTTGGAAAGCCACATAACAAATTGTTAAGGTTAATTAAAATATTAGAGTTGATGATTTTCTCTGGTTATAAGTTTTATAATGAAATGTAATAATGTTTAGTTTAATATAGGTGATATATAAGTTAGCTTATAATATAAAGCCTTTAAGATCAATATAAGTATTTTACCTATTAAGGGTATTTAGGATCAATGTTTCTGTTTATTTTAGATTATGCAGTTAATTAGTAACAGAAGTGGAAATGTTTGAATTATAACCACTATTGAAATGAGGATGTTAAATAATTATTAAGGTATGAAAGATTAAGGATATTGTAATTAGGTAACCAGTTAATTATAAATATGGAGTAAGTTTGATTTAAAAAGTAATTAGGATATTTCCTATACTTGCGTAAGCATTGCTTGATAACAGTGTGATTACCCACTAAGAAAATAGAACTTTAAATATAGTATTAGAAATAGGAAGGGGTAGTGTAATAGGACAGTGAGAGGCGTTTAATTATTATGCTAGAGTTTAGACATTGACATATTATTCCGGTATTATAAATATTTATAGGACAAGATAGTGAGATCGAATTTCCAGAGAACGTAGAAGGGAAGGAATACAGTGAAGAATAAGCTCAGGATACAGGTAGCAGTTTATTTCATTACATTAAAAGAATTGCATGTATTATTTTGTAATATCTGTTTCAAGTTTACATTATGCATGAAGGTGATAAGCCTTGTTAATTCCTGCATAGAGTTTATGGGGTACTCCAGGCTTAGGTGGGTCGCTCCCCCTTTGCCAGATCAGTTAGTTATAACTTTAAATGTTATAACGAGAAATCTTGCAGATGAGGCCTCCACTAGTTAACGAATATATTGTTAATAGTGGCTGGTAGAGCATTGAGCGCAGGAAGTATGTATAATTGTTTTATTTGTTCAGATTTATGAAATTAATACATGACAATGCTAGCATGATAATCTAAGTTAATGAAAGAAACTGCTATTGGGATTTCCAATCTCACCCCCTTCCCCAAACATTTTTCAGTAACGCAGGTTTGAAAGAATCTAGCTGGGAGATAGTGAGATGATTAAGATGAGGCAGGAATGCTAGAAGAAGACTAGATGAAGAAATTAAGTTTTATAATTTGAGAAGTAAGATTATTGTATATGATGTAAAATTAAATTAGCAGTAGAAAGTCTGGAAAATGGAATTGGATAAATTTACTAAGAGATTTAAATTTCCCAAGTATTATGAATTAAGACTAGTTACCCTAAAAAGGGTTAGCGTACTTTTAATTGTTTTATTAACCGCTTTATTTTATAAAAAGGTTTGAACTATTCCAATTTGTCCGAAAAGCCCATTCCAACCAACAGAAGGTTGGTCGAATGTTCTAAAAGAAAAAGTTTTAAATTTTCCGTATTTTTTTTGGGCTTATGACATTGGAAAGTGGTTATAATTCAATTAAAATGTTATAGTATAATAAGAAAATTCCAGACGTTACAGGATGTTGTTAGCTTATGTCAGGATATGCATGATGTTAACAACTCATGTTGATGTATTTGGGGCGTTGCTAGCCCGTATTGACGTATAGGGCGTCATTAGGCCATGTCAGGGTATGCTGGGTGTGTGTCCTCATCTCAGTGGAATGCCAAATTTGTCGTTAGTAGTTGTTTTAAGTTAGGCATTAATATTCTTTTGATGTGTAAAGGTCTACAGCTAAGGTGTAACATGGTCCTTTAAAGGGCAGCAACGTCTTTTTACAAATATGTCACATGGATAAATTTTCAATTGAGTAAATGCCCAAGTAATAAGATAGCATAATATTTGAATAAAAAGGATTTATGCAGTCAATAGTATAAATTAAAACCTTAATGTAAGGAATTTGCATAAAGAAATAGAGTGTATTGTCTCGGGATAATTCATACACAGTTGGATCATATAGCTTAGAGCGTTGGTCACTAATAGGGTTATATTTGTAATATGCATCACCATGTCTGACCTATAATGTTAATAAGTATGGAAGAATTTGAGAATGAATTTAAAACTAATGGTCTAGATGTCGCCTACCTCAACTTTCTGGTATGTTGGGAGGTAAGGTTTTATCCTTCAATTGTATGTTTGTTTTCTGAATTTTAGAACCGCGTCGTATGGCACGCTGATTTCTGGTTTCTGCAACCGTGTCATCGGGGCGAGCAAGGTTCTAGTTTCTGGAACTATGTCTGGAACCACATCATCCTGGTTTCTTGGAACCACATCAGGAATCACGTCATGTGGCACCCTGACTTCTGGTTTCTGCAACCACATCGTTGGGACGAGTCCTGGTTTTCTGGAACCACATTTGAAACTGTGGCGGGATGAGTCCTGGTTTCTCGAATCACTTCGGGAACCGCGTCGTATGGCACCCTGACTTTTTATTTCTACAATCGTGTTATCGAGCAGGACGAGTCCTGGTTTCTGAAACCACGTCAGTAACCGCGTCATGTGGCACCCTGACTTCTTGTTTCTACAACCGCGTCGCTGGGTGGGACGAGTCATGGTTTTCTGGAACCACGTCGGGAACCGAGTCGTGTAGCATACTGACTTCTGGTTTCTGGAACCACGTCGGGAACCGCGTCATGTGGAGGGATCAGTCATGGTTTCTCGAACCACGTCTGGAACCGCGTCATGTGGCATCCTTACTTTTCATTTCTGTAATCGCATCGTCGGGCAGGACGAGTCCTGGTTTTTGGAACCATGTCGAGACCCGCGTCGTGTGGCACCTTTACTTCTTGTTTCTGTAACCCCGTTGTCGGGCGGGACGAGTCATGGTTTTCTGAAACCACGTTTTTTGACATTAGAGAGTCAGTTTGTCATGGAGTTTCCAACGATGACATATTTGGGATGTGTGAAACTGAAGATCGATTGGGTAGATGGAAGGCCAGAGCATTTTGCGAAAAAAGAGTGATGATATGTTGTAGCGAATTTGGAGATCTGCTGCAGTCGTGGTGGTTCAGATGAATGATGAGAGCTAATGACCTTTTTGCATAAATTTGTTGTTGGAGTCCCCACGGTCGGCGCCAAAATGTTGATGCTAATTTCGGTAAAGCAATAAATAGATTTAGATTTTATTGATAGTATGAAAGGGGGTCACCAACAACCGTGGTGTGAATTACAAAGACCAATAGATGGTACATAAAGTAATGAAGATTACAATGAATTCAATAGAAATACATAGAAAAGAGTACAGTAGAGAGAAATAGAAAATTTCAATGTGAGATATGAACAAATAATGATACACAGGCTTAGACGAAGAGCCCAGAACTCTTGAGAGTATTGAGTAGTGAGAGTGATTGCTGTAGTAAAAATCTCCTACTCCTTTCTCTTGACCTTTCCCCTTTAATAGGCTGATAGGGTGTTGACATGTCATGGTTAGTTACAGCATCAGTTACTTGGTCCTGGTAGTTGAGATCCGAAATTCATGGAATTGAGTGGTTGTTTGATTAGGTTTGACTGAGTAAAGCTGATATATCATGCTTTAGTGAGTCAACTTCACCGATCATGGATCTGGAACGTGATTCCTCATTTCTAGGGGTGGAAAGGTTGAGAATATGACTCCTACTATCATAGATATTTAGTTAACAAACTTGACTAGGGTGACGTGATTTGGATTGTAGGTATTGGGTCAGCCTTAGTGGACTTGCCCATGAGTAAACTTATATGTGGGCTTCCCTACAACCATAATGATCTGTATTCGTTAATTAGTTTTATTTATTTATATATAATATAATTTATAATATTATTTCAAAACTTAAACTAAAGTTATTTTCTAATTAAAATACTGAGTTCAATATAATTTATTTGTTTTAAAATTCTGATATATAGATAGTATGTTATAGAGTATATATATAGAAGATATTTTACGTTAAAAAAAAAAAAAGGAGTCATCCAATACCATGTATGTGTCATTTAACCGAGGGCCTTTCTAAAAAAAAAAAAATTCCAAATTTATAGGTAGGACCTTATTAATAGGAACGTCAGTGATGCGTATTTTGGACCAAACCCTTGTGTTCTCTTAAATTACTCTAATCCATAATAGTATCCAATAATACCCTAGCTTGTCTCTCCGTTATAGCTTTTTCATCAATCATCTCTTCCATTTTATTAGTTATACCTATCAAATTAAATGATACAGTAGCTTTGAAAAATGGTTGAAGTTTTTTAACATTTAACTAATTTACTAATCTCTTAAAGATGTTGGAATGAATGTGGCAGTTATACAAAAATGATAAAATTCAAAATTATCATAATGGAGGAATGATGAATATGATATATATTAAAGAGAAAAGTGTAGAAAACTATTTGATGTGATTGATACGCGTATAAAGGAAGTCATTATGTTCGTTGTGCCCATTTCTTGTGTAATAAATGCCCATTTCTTGTGTAATAAATGTGCATTTGTTCATTTTATTTATGTATTAATTTTTTTTATAGATTTTTTTATCTTTTTTTTTATAATTACCTTCTCTCTTACTCATTCTTAAATAAAGACACCTTTAAAAAAAAGGTAAATTTCCTACATATTTATTTTTTTAACTAACTTTAACTTTTTTTTTAGGAAATTGCAATTCGGTTAAAAAGACCGTATATTATGGGACGGAGGGAGTATATCCAACGATTTAGTTGATAATAAAGTGTAATACTATTATATAAGTTTCCACCAAACGCTTGAATCAAGAGATAATGCATTACTCAAGTTTAATCAATGGTCTAAACTCTCATGTTCAGGCTCTAGTTATGCAGCCACATTAGTATCATTGAATAAATGTATATTAAAACAATAAATAAATAAATAACATTGTACTCATATAGCTTACTCCACTAGCACAATTGTAACACCTGGTCTTTTACTACTATATTATAGTAATTTAATTGAATTATAACCACTTTTATGAATATTCGAAGCCCAAAAATACGGAAAATTTAAAACTTTTTCTTTTTAAAATATTTATCCAACCTTCTGTCAGTTGGAATGGGCTTTTCGAACAACTTAGAATTTAAAACTTTTTATAAAACCAAGTGGTGCATAAACAATTAAACTACTTAAGTTCCCTTATAATTTTCTCCCCTTGATGATAGTGTGTGGGGAGTGAAAACCCATTCATGGGTTCTCTGTATCTATTTATGGGTTTCTACCTTTCCGATATTAAAACGCTGGGGTTACCTCGGTTGATAACCCTTCTATCAGAATACGCAGCGACATTAAGATAATACCTACATTTCCCTTTTAAATTATATATTCATAATTAGAAATTCTTAGGAAATTTAATTCCCTTAATACATTTATAGTAATTTTATTTCCTGGGCTATCTATTAATAATTTAATAATTTTACTTTTACAACATATACAAATAATCTTATTAAAAATATTTACTACCTCTGACTTTTCAATTTCTACTCCTAATTTCTTCGTCTACTCCTCTCCCCCGCTAGCTTCTTTTAACCTGCTAAACTGGAAATGTTTGGGGAAGGGGGGTGAGATTGGAAATCCCAATAGCAGTTTCTTTCATTAACATATATTATCATGCTAGCAATTGTCATGTATATATTTCATAAAACTGTACAAATGATGATAGTTTTACTCCTATTAATCTGTGTGCTAAAAGCACCTGCCAACCACTAATAACAATATATTCGTTATAGTGGAGGCTTTACCTGCAGGGTTTCTCGTTAAAGCACATAAGGCTAAAACGTAACTAATCTCGCAAAGGTGTAGCTAATCACCTAAGCCTGGAGTACTCCATCTGAGGAATAATAACTTACCAACTAAATGCAACAGTTATTACAAAATAATACATGCAATTTAATTGTTACTGAAATAAACTGCTACCTGGAATCCAAGCTTAATCCTAAGCTCGCTCCTTTCTCTTCCACTGATCACCTCAATTTATGTCATTATCAAAACCTATTTACATATAAATCATAAATTAATACTTTTATTTATATATAATTATTCAGCGCCTCTCACGTTTCTATAAGGTTACCTACATCTCTACCCAACCTTTTTAATATATTTCTTAAATCAATATTTCTAACTTTAAATCAGCAAATAATACATACACAAGCATAGAAATATCCTAATTACTTTAAATTATATATATATAATATATATATATAAAGTTACATTTCAAGTTCCTAAAAATTCTTTATTTAGAATTATAATCATTTGAGGTACCTTAATAATTTACTTACATTAAATCTTCTTATTTTTAATGTTTGATCAATAATTTCTATAAAAATTATTCTTAAAAAGCCTTAGTTATTTACACACAAGCACACACCAATAAATATATATATATATATATTTCCTATTTATTATAAAATTTTCAAGAGTAAATAAATTAATAATGTAAATCAAACCCTAGTAATTCAATTTATTAAAGAATACTACAAATCAATCATAAATCACAATCAAACCCAAATCATATTTCTTTATTTTCTAAATCCTTATTTACCTTAATGCTTCCACCAATAATTATTTTCCTAAATCTCCACTTTAAACATTCCAACTCAATTTGTTTCCCACAAAACTCTATACACATCAACGACATAACTCATTAAAACAACATTATCCATGAATCCAATAAACAGATTTCTTTCCTACAAAACATAAACCAGTCCTTATTTCCTGAAATTCCATTTCAAATTAAGCAATACTTAAATCACCTCAACTCTTACTTCTTTTCGATTATCCCAATAAACATCAATCTAATCATCCATAAACAACTTAATTACAATTGTCAACATTTCTAATTCCATTCTTATTACCATCCTTAATTCTTCCTTACACCGAACCCCCTTTGAACCAACATCACTAGTTCTTCTTTCCTCACCAATAAACAACAACCAGAGCAACAGAAATTAGAATTTCAGCACTACATCTTACAACAACATCACAAGAATTTCCACCCTTCATTCCTTACATTCACCCATTACCAACTTTTCATGTCATTATTGATTTTCCATCATGAGCCCAGCAAACAGAAAATCGAACTATTAGAGGGAGGACATAATTGCCCAATTCAAAACTAATATCCATACTTCTTTTTCTTTGCTG
Source organism: Mimosa bimucronata (assembly GCA_037074515.1). Lineage (NCBI taxonomy): Eukaryota > Viridiplantae > Streptophyta > Magnoliopsida > Fabales > Fabaceae > Mimosa > Mimosa bimucronata. The sequence goes on from CM073443.1 coordinate 2,681,151, forward strand.
CAACAAATCGGACAGAACAGGAAGGACAGGAGAGAACAAGAAAAATTCCATATACCCCATCATACCTTATTCCTATTAAATTAATCATCCAAAATTTCTTCTTCTTCTTGCCACTAAACTGACGAACAGAACCAACAAAACCTATGAATTTACAACCAATTTACATATGCAACTAAACTTCAATTCTACACCAATAACCATTTAAATTCTCCTAATCCAAATTTAGGGACATCCACCACCAATTAAATAGGCAAGAACAGAACAGAAAAGATTCATTGAAATCACAAGAACACCTTCCTTAATTGACCAGAAATCAACGGCACAAGGAAAGCAAGGATTCGGATGAACACAGGGAACCAGAAGAAATAGAAATTAAATAACTTCCTATCCCAGTAACCATCACCCTGAGCAAGCAATAACTATATATTTTTTTCTTTTCAAGTCCGAGCAGAACATCAAGGAAGAACAAGAATTCGACGGCACAGAGGAAGAAAGAACAAGAATCAAACCTCAGAAATCAACATGCAAGACACTCTATAAAGCTTGAACTTACTCTAAATCGTGCTTAATTAAACTTTAGAACAAGGAATATTTGAAAATCAAAGGAAATAGGGTCGGATGAACAGTACCCGAGCCCCAAATCGACGGAAATCAACCACCCAACTTCATCCCCTTACAAAATCACTTTAGGAATACTCTTACCCAAGTCCTAAGCTTCAGTTCCATGGGATTAGAAGCTTGTAAATCTCTCAAAACTCGAATCTCTCTTCCTCCCATTCGAGCTCAAAATCAGATGAGAAAGTGAAGGAATGAAAGAAATAAGGCTTACCCAAGGTTAGCCTTGGTGTCCTGAGCGTTTTCCTCCACCTTTCACCGCCGATCGCCGCCGGACTCGCCGTCGAAGCTGCCGTCCGTTGCTGAAGAACGAGAGACAGGGGAGAGAGCGAGAGAAAGCGTGAGGGAGATCGAGAGAGAGTGAGAGGAACAGGGGACGGAGGGAGTATTATATAAAAGGTGAGGGGAAAAATAGAGTTCTGACCCCTAAAACTTTCTTCTTTTCGTTTTAATCCCTAAAACCAACTTTTTATTATTTTCAGTTTAGTCCCTTCCTGAAAATAATTTTCTAAAATAAATTCTTATATCATATTAGAGATTTTTCTTAGTCATAATTTCTTTAAGCCTTAAAATAAATTCTCCTAAAGTTCCCAAATCAAAATTTATCTTCTAATTATTTTTCTTTATTTTCTAAAGAAAATAATCCTTAAAATTATTAAAAATATCTAAAACATCATAATTTCATTTTTAATGCTTTTTAATATTTTAATAATATTTCCTAAATCTTATTTAATTCCTTATTTCCTATTTTCTAAAATTTGGGGTGTTACAACAATCATCCATTAAGTTTAAAATACTTAATTGAAGTATTTTTTTTAAGTGCATCAAGAGACCTAAATTATTTATGAAAAAGTATTTTTTTTAAGTGTATCAATCGCCGTAAAGTTCTACTTTGTGCAGTTTTACATTCAACTATTAGATAATTTAGGATGTTTGTTACACTTAAATAAGATACTTTAGGGTGACACACTTAAAAAAGTATATCATTGTATTGGACGCACAACAAAATACTTTAACATATTAGATATACCTAATGGATTAAAAGTATTATTTCATAGCACCGGTGTTATGTAAAATACTTGGGGGTGATACACTCAATTTGAATTTTGACTAACGAAGTATGAAATCAAACAACAAAGAATTAAAGTGATGGGAAAAGGTTTGTTCAATTTTCCACACCTCTCTAGGTGAAGTCTCCATAGTCGTCGCATCACAAATTTGGCAGTCCACCAAGAGGACAAAAGCCATGTGACCCAAAAGTCATCGGTAGGGCTTCACAAACAAGACTAACCAGCCATCTATCGGGAACAAAAAAAATAAAAGCAAGACTAACCAGTCATCCATCGTTATACAACATTAATTCTCGTAGACTCCCATCATCAATAATTAATACTCTGTCCATCTTCATTGTAATATATAAGATTTTTTGAATCAAATTGTAGGTTCCTAAAAAAATTTAGTTAAATTTTGTTAAAAACAATAAATGTATATGATATATATATATTTTTTCTAAAAGTATCCTTATTTAAGAATGAGTAAGAGAGAGGTTAATTATGAAAAGAAGATGAAAAAGAATGTATGGGAAAATTAATGCATGGGTAAAATGGAGAAAAACACATTTATCACTCATACAAAGTCAAATATGACCTTATATTTTAGGACAATGTCATTTAAAAAAATAGACCTTATATTATGAGACGGATGGAGTAGTCCTTTGGTCCTTATTATAATGACCATCTATCAATGCTTACAAATTAAATAATGGTAATTAGGTTATCAAATTCAATTAGTTTAAATTGGCCACTTTTTCCAACTTCACCCCTAATTATATAATATGACTTCGAATTCTTAAATTTTGAACCTTTATAAATAACAAGGGTAAAGTGGCGAAAAAACAATTAATATAGGGGGTCATCCATCATTTTATAACATTAATTCTTGTAGACTCCCATCAATAATCAACAATTTATATACTCCTCTGGTCCTATTTTTATGGCATTTCTAGCATATTTCACACAGACCAAGGAAAGCCTTTAAACTCATTAACTTTCCACTAAAATCTAACAAATTTACAACTTTACCCATATTTAATATCTACTATAACACATTAAAATAAAGTCAACACATAATAAATGAAGGGTAAACTTGTACATGCATACTAAATATTTAATGAGATGACTTATATATAGGACCAAATAAAACCTTATCTCTCTACCCTATAAATAGGACCAGATGAGTATTTATATATATTATAATACCCCTCCCATCTTAGATGTCGGGTTTAACTTGGGAAAATTCTAAATAAATATCCCTCGAATATCAAAAGGACGAAAATGTACCTTAAATATACAAAAGGACATAAAAGGGATTGTTCCCAATTTGGGATAAACAATTTTAAGACAAAAAGACCAAAATGCCTCTGTCTCCATTCACTTTTAAAGTAAAATAGTTAATAGTTATACTAGAGGGTTAATCGCTATACTGAAGTGGTTAATTGTTATATTAGAGTAGTTAACGACTTTCACAAATATAATAGTACTTGAGCCCAACTAGTGAATCAGTGAAGTAGTTAATGGCTATACTTAAGTGGTTAATCGCTATACTGAAGTGGTTAATTGCTATACTAGAGTAGTTAACAACTTTCACAAAAACAAGCCTAACTAATAAATCAGCGAAGTAGTTAATGGCTATACTAGAGTGGTTAATTGCTATACGAGAGTGGTTAATGGCCATATCTGAGTGGTTAATGGAGACAGGGACATTTTGGTCTTTTTGCCTTAAAATTGTTTATCCCAACAATCCCTTTTATATCCTTTTGTATATTTGAAGTACTTTTTTGTCCTTTTGATATTCGAGGGGTATTTATTTAGAATTTTCCCCGTTTAACTTTAAGTTATATAGAGATATATTCATTGATACATAATCCAATAATATTAATTATACTCCATTGGGTCCACATTATAAGAAGTAGCTAATAATTTTACACAAACCAATGAAATATAGTGGTAGTCATTTATTATGGGTAAAATTAATGTGATTTTCCAATTTTACCATTATAGATACATACACACTATATCTCCTCTTTACATTTAATGTAATATATAAGGACAAAAATGTTAACTACAAATTTATTATCTTGACTTTAGCATGTTACCACCGCTCCGTTCTTTATTATAAATCCAAGTACCACATATTTTTTATTCATAAATATAAGTCCAGTTTGGGATCAATTAATTCTACTCTGACTATTTTGCCCATATGTTGTAAATAGTGAAAATGAAAGAGAGAATGTTTATAATGCATACAATATTATTTTAACACCTATTCTTAAATAAGGGTAAAGTTCGATTTTTTTTAAATATGACATATTTAATACTATAACTTCCATGTCTTGATATGTGAGAAGTAGTTAAAATTGACTTATAATAAGAAACATAGTGGCGCCTCTTATAATGTGGACCAAAAAAAATTCTCATATTACATGAGGGAGTACGTTGATATTTTATGAAGGATATACCACATACATTTATTATAATTAAATAATTATCTTGCTTTTCTTGATCAGCTTAAAATAGTTAAATAGTTCTTATATTTAGTCATCTTATTGTATCGACAGAGTGAGCTGAAATATTATCTACATAAATATAAGTTATTAACTTGTGTTTCCAAGTTCAAGTTAAAATGATTATATATGAAAGAACTTTTTCTACTAGTTGTTTCACCTGTTGGAAGAGGGGAACCGCCATACTATATTTTTTGTTTGCGTAAAATATTGAGGGTCAAGTAATATGTTAGTATACTATTAGATATTGATATTTAGTTCTCTATTATTGAGCTGTTTTGTTGAACGTAACATTTACGTTTTATTTTATTGGATAGGTACAACTTACAAGTATATATAGTAATATCTTCTTTTCCTTTTCTTTTCTTTTCTTTTCTTTTTTTGAGCAAATAGTATAGTAGCATCTTCTTATTAGAGCTAAAATGTGAGTTGAGTACTTTCTGGTAGTGAGACCCTATCCTCTACTAGTAACAACGGTGTGTTTTATCTGGCAAAAAAAAAAAAAAAAAAACCAACGGTGCGTTTTAAATTCAACGTTTGAGTTTATATTCACGCGTTTTGTATACAAAACAAAACTGTCTGTCGTCTCTTATAACCTAATCCACTGCTTTTTTGTGTTTTTTCTTCTGTTGTTGTCTGTTGACCAAAATGTGAGAGAACTTTTTTTTTTGTTACAATCTTAAAAAAAAAGTTCTTATTTAATAATAGAAATATTTATATTTATGTTAAAATCAATGTTTTAAAAGCCGGACCGGATGTCAAGCCGGAAAAACGAACGGGTCATGGTTCAAAAGGTTGAAACGGTCGGGCCGTTCGGTCGGGCCGGTGACGTAATAATTAAACTAAAAATTAATTATACAAATACAGTTAATATAATTAGTTAAAAAGTTAACAAGGTCAAAAAATGCAAAATACCATTGAAGGTAGTATAATAAGCCAACAGTTAACTTAAGTACATAACACTAACTATAACAACTTAACAATAAAATTAGGGAATTAGTTACTTCTCATTGTATTTGATAATCAAAGTTTGATCACATTTAACTTTGAAATTTTGCTTTTTTTCTATTGTCTCAATGATTGATTTGGGGAGGGATTGAACGTTGAGAATGAGAGGTAGAAAACTCCCATAAAGACAATATTCAGAAGAAGTGACGTATCAGGAACCACCTTCGCCGACGTGCAAACAACAGACGACATTGTCGGAGGAGGAGTGCTGTATCTAAAGAAGGCATAGCAATTTCAATTTTTCATCTAGGGCATAAGCAAAAAGTGAACTAAATGGATGGTGTGGAGTCTAATGGGTGTTTATTTTATTTTGGGCCTTTTTAAAATAATTATGTAATTTTTTTTATAATTTTTTTCTTGAATTTTTATTCATTTTTCCTGACCCGTCCGGTTCTTATATAACCGGTCCGGTTCCCGGCTCAATAGCGGTTCCCGGTCCAATAGCGGATAAAAAGCGGCCTAAAACGGATCAACTATATAAACTGCCCAACGCACACATCCGGCCAGCTTTTGTGACCGGCCGACGGTCCAACCGGTTGAACCGTCCGGCTCGGTCCGGTTCTGAAAACCTTGGTTAAAATATACTTTTAGTCCTTTATATTTGCACCAAGTTTCATTTTAACTATTTATATTTGGAAAATACACTTTTAATCATTTTTTGGCTAACACCGTTAATTTCATTTAACGGAAAATGCTGATTCATCAAATCTAAAAGGTGATTTTATAATTAAATGTATATAAAAATGATTGATTTTTAAAATATAAGAATGATTATACTAAAAAAATTTAAATTTAAGCTTTTTTTGTCCACATTTAATTAAAGAATCACCTTTTAAATTCGACGAGCCAATATTTTCCGTTAAATGAAACTAACAGTGTTAATAAAAAAGGATTAAAAGTGTACTTTTCAAATATAAAATACTAAAATAAAACTTGACGCAAACATAAAGGACAAAAGTATACTTTAACTTTATATTTATTATTTAATAACATAAATATTTATTATTTAATAATTTTCACATTTGATATCCGTATTTTGATTGAGATTTTCTCTCATCTATCTCGTCCAATAATCGGTCAAATAAATCTCCTTTTTTAAAAATGTTAACAAACATCCTAAAATTTCTCCCAAAAAAATGTTTTTTAAAAAGGATTTTTTATAAAAAAAAAAAAAAACTGAAACTGGATGGCCCTAGGCCTAAATTTAAAATTTTTAATTTTTATCAATTTAATCAAAATTTTTTTGAATATTAAATATCAATCATATGAATACGATATGGGAGACGAGATATATTGAAAAATAAAGGAAATAAAGGGTGAAAAGGTTAATTTAATAATTAAATGTGGTATTTTTATTTTGTATGCTGATAAGATAAAATCATAAAAGTCAAGTTTAGGATGCTAATAGAATAAAGAAAAACTATGGAAGGGCTTTGATTATTTGCAATTTGAGCGGAGTATATGATGCATGTAAATGTGAACGTTGAGGGTTTTGATTATAATTAAAGTGGTTGGATCCTGTGTATACTATGTAATTCCAATTAATGGCTTTTTGAGGCCCTCTATGGCACTCTTATAATATTAAATTCGTTAAGTTCTTGGGACCATAAAAGCACCATGTGATTTTGAAATTCATGTGTTGTCATATGCTTGTTTATTCGTCATTTACAGCAACATGCTACCGTTATACTTCTTTTAATTAGGGAGGTTATAAACCTTTTTCTTTAAAGCTTTTGTATTATTTGGCCACAATGCAAGTTACGAACTCCTACACTACTCTACCCTCATTCAATTGTACAAAATGGATTTCAAATATTGAAGAGAATTGTATACCTACTCTTATCTGTGAAAGCAAAGCCTTCCATTTTTCTTATAGCTTTAAAAATGATCTCATTTATGGTCAACTGTTAAGTTCCTTGAACCAGCCGGCAGCTTGGCCATAATTGGCAATTATCATACCCAAAGTCACACACTACTAATAGTCTTTGAATAAAATTTTAAATCTGTCCTTTTAATCAATGAAATAGAAAGCAAAATCATGTAAGTATAAAAACGGAAAGAAAAAGAAAGAATTACAATGATGCCTCTATTGGAAAATCAAGATAAAACAACAAAAAGTAGTACGCTTTGTTACAATAACAGCTTTGAAATCAGATTCTAATTAGAACCAATACATATAACCAAAGTATACCCCAAAAGCCAAAAATAATACTACACTTGTTATATACTTTTTCACACCCCTTTTGATTCTGTAATCTTAGACACACACACACTAGATAAAGAAAACATTTGTGATTCATTGCTAATTGAATGCACATAATAATCAAACTGGATTAACGATTCTTGAAACCGAGGTTGGTGCTGCATCACCTTCTTCTTCCTCATTCTCTCTGCTTATCTCTTCCAATGATTTCCCCTTCGCTTCAGGAACCAAGAAAGTGAACAACATCCCCACAAAATTAATCACACCAAGCATGATCAAAGCATTCTTCATCCCAATCCCAGTTGGGTACCCTGCATCAACCTTCGCTGGATCCTTACTCTGCGCCGCATACAAAAACCCGAACGCCCCGACAATCGCCCCGGCCTTCCCGGCCGCCGCCGACACCCCGTGGCAGGTAGACCGCAACCTCGCCGGGAAGATCTCCGCCGGCACGATGAAAGTGGTGGCATTAGGGCCAAAGTTGGCAAAGAAAAAGGTGAAAGCGTACATAACAAGAAACCCAACTCTGTTCTCCTTCTTACTCCAATGATCATAAGGGATTGCTAAGGCAAACATAAAGACAGTCATGAAGAAAAAACCCATGAGTTGGATAAAGAATCGCCCCAATATGTCTATAAATGCCACGGTGAACCAATATCCTGGCACGGTGCCACAAAGTGCGATGAGTACTTGTGCTCTTGCGACCCTATAAACTTCATGAATCGCGCTCATTTCACCGGCTGAAGGAAGCCATCCAACCGCGGAATAAATATCTTTCTGGAAAAGATTAGAACTATAATACGCAATATCAAGTAAGAACCATGTTGTACATGTTCCAATCAAGTGAAGGCCATGTCGGCGGGCGAATTCCTTGCTGAACAAGCCAAAGGTGTTGCTACTTCTTTCCAATGATTTTGGCTGCTCGTTGGCTTCAAGCTCAACTTGGAGAACCTTTGACATGTCGAGGGCGGCTTGCTTAGCGTTCTTGGCCACAAGGGCTGTGTACCTCGCCGTCTCAGGCATCTTCGCACGTGAGTAGAAAGTCATTGCTGCTGGCACTGCCCCGAACATGAGGATTATACGCCATACGTAGTCCGCGTGATCTGGTAGAGAGGCTTTTGCGTTGTCATTGAATGATGGAGCCTTATTGGCATGATCAAACGCCGTGGACACTATTAGAGAAACAATCCCTCCCACCAAAATTCCAAACCCTGTACAATCATAATTAATTAATTCACTCATTCATTGTTTCCTCTGTTAAATAGAGAAAATTAAGGTTAAGGGAGAATTACAAATAAATAATGAAATCAAGAAATCGAAAGCATATCATGTCAAATATCCTTTTTGTTCAATACCCCTCAAAAGCAAATTTAAGCTATTGATACCAACATATAGTTGGTCTAGCTAGCAGAACCTTCCCTTATGTTCTCGAGTTCAAGTCCCCAGAGAAGTCGAGGGGAAGCCACGGAACCCAAAACTTGAGTAGTTAATTTCTCGGATACCTTATAATATGATCTAGAAAATACGCCGATTGCCAGTTGATGTATTAAAAAAAAACTAAGCTATTGATTATCATAGAGAAGCTTCTGTCATTTATGAAAACATATATCCTCATCATTCTATATGAATATGCAATTTAAAAATGCTACCTGTGGCCTTCTTCTAACCAATTGATTTAGACGGAAAGGATGTATAGATGCTTACGAGGGATATTGAGGAAAATACTACTACTATGAGAGGTCGAACCCCAAATATCAATTCTCAGTTAATTTGTCAAACAACCAAGTAATTAGCGAAATTGAGAACTGACCTTGCATAGCAAAGACGGCGGCGATAAACGCTCCACGAGTCTTCTTATTGGCATACTCCGACATGATGGTGGCGGAGAGAGGGTAGTCGCCACCGATTCCAAAACCGAGCCAGAAACGGAAGAAACATAGAGTTGAAATGACACCTTTTGGACTCTTACCAAAGGAGAGACCAGAAGCAAGGGAAGAAAAAACCATAAGAGCAAGTGTCATCCCATACACTTTCTTCCTCCCCAACTTATCACCCAACCAACCGAAAAATAACTGACCGGCCAAAGTCCCGCAGAGAGCGACCCCATTAACAGCCATGGAGACATTAGGGGGCAAAGTGCCAGGCTTCTTGGGGTTCTCTTCTGTGTAGTAAATACGGCCCAATAATTTTGTGACGTTAGCGATACTGAAGAGATCGTAGGCATCGGTGAAGAATCCCATGCCAGCGATGACGATGGCCGTGAAATGGTACCATTGTGTTTTTGCCACATCAAGGGCGTTCAGCACATTATCTTGCGCCATAGATCCACCAGTCTCTCAACAGTTAGTCCTGATGCACAAAGTCACGAAGTATGAGGTCTCTATTATATGAATATATATATAGAGGGACAAAGGGGTGTGTGTGTGTGTGAATATGTATATATGGGCTTGTTAATTATTCAACAGTGGGAGGGAGGAAGGAGAGAAGAAGAAGCCATTGATGTAGTTGTTGTTAGTTTCAAAGGCAACTTGTGTGTGGCGGGTTTGATAAGTTGAGGCGAAGACTTTGACTTTAACACTAACTATTTGGCCACTTTTTATTCAACAATTTTTTATTGGGTTAATAAAATATTTGCTGCTTCAAATTTCGAAATCGTTGGCTTTTTAAAAATATTTATCCCTATAATTTGATAAAGATATGGACTATTTTACCTATTGAAGAATTGATACCCTGATTTGAAATTTTTTTGATGGATCAAAATTAAGATTAGAGCGAAATTGAGGGATTAATTCACGCCATTTCGTCACGAGATGGGCTATAAATTAGAGACTGTATGAAAACTCATTTTTCTCTTTTTTATATGTGAAAATGAAGTGAGGAAAAAGGAAAAGGGTAAGGTAAAAAAACAGAGAAAGGCAAAAACAGTGATGTGGGGTAGTGAGAGAGGGAGAAATGAAACATAGGGAAGAAAGGAAGAACGGGTCAACATTATCAGCTAGCGAAGGGAAAATAATAATAATAATAATAATAATAATAATAATAATAATAATTTGAGAGACTATATTGGCCACCATACATATTCCTTTCACTGCCTCATCACCTTCTGGATTATCTAGCCCCACACACACACACACATTATTGTATCACTAGCTACCTCTTTCACAGGGAACTATATATAGATCCTATGCATAATTACCGTGTCAGTCCTTCTAAAATCTTATTTCACCCCGTGAGAGAGAGAGAGGGATAATTACCTGGTTCATACAAAGGAGAAGAAGTTGTGAGAGATGATGAGATAGAGAGCAAGAGAGAGAGAGAGAGAAAGTGATGGGTATGATTTTGAATGTGAAGAGGATATATATAGGAGAAGAAGAGGATATGCCAAGATTATTCCCTTTACGAGGTTTGAATTCATTTTATTATTCAAAGTCAATTATCATCCAACGATATTATGCCTCTAGCCAGTTGTATTCTCTCAATCATGTTCACATGATGATCAAATTCATCGCCATATGTATGCATACGTTTTAAATAATTTCATCACTCTTTTACCTATTTGTTTTAATTTCACCATATATACATATAATATATACTAACTCCATCCATTTACAAATCATAATTTCATGCGTGCACAAACACCTTCTAATCAACTTGATTTATGTATATACAGTCCTGTTATTTATAGTTTGTTAATAATATACATGACATAATTATTAAACTTGAATCAAATTTCATTTTTCCCATATGAAGAAAAGATCACTTAAGATATTTGGCCTCATATAGTTTTTCTCTGTGTTCCTATATAGCTCATCATTAACCTTCAAAATTCTGGCATAACCCTCCTATCCTATGCTTACTAAAATTATATATATTTCTAACCAAAAAATAAAAATAAAACCTATCTGCATATTAAGCCAAAACATCAAATGATCCATGGTTTTGTCTTCAATAGTTGCCAATAACAAAAAAAAAAAAAAAGAAATTCCTAATTTTGTAGTCTTCAAGCTCTTTACACTTTGACAACATGAAGCATACACATACACACATTGCTAAAATTCGTAATTCATAATTTTGTCTCCAGCAACCATTGTTTTTTTTTTTTTTCCTTTTCTTAACAATCCCATGGGCTACTTGTGATCAGTAACCTAATTCACCAGAAATTAAAACACTCTCTGCTATGAGAACCAAACCAGAATAGGCTTGGTGATCAGACAAACCACTTCATTAATTAGGTTTCAAACTCAATTCTTTTTTGTAAAATTGGGGGGAAATACCCCCATTAAAAAGTTTATTTGTTAGGGTTTAGGGTTTAGTAATTTTTGTTTAAAAAATCTGGTAATTTGTGTGTACAAATTTTTAAAAGTATTTCTTATTAACAAAATTTTCAATAAACATTTTTTCTGTATTTTCTTTTTTCTACACGTGAGGGATATTGTAATAACTATAATAACCGCTTTTCCGATATCTCATATATAGTATATATTATCTTAATTGGGATATTTTAATTTTTCCAATGACATTCATTCAAAATACAACCTTTTGTAAACCAATTATTGAATTATATTGCTTTAATTTAATTCGCCCTTGATTGCGAGTCAAAATATAATGAGACAATTATACTTAGGTCCCAAGTAAGAGATTTATTATCAGACAGATTCATTGATAACTTCTTTATTTGGTAACCAATGCTACTTCAGTTATCACTAGTTGTCATTGTCTTATTGGCAACTCCTTTAGACTTTTCTGAAATTAATTTTTTTATTAAGGACTTAAGTGTAATTGTCCACAATATAATTGATAATTAATTAGATTGATTATACCTAGCTAACGCGATGTGAGAGAGATCACAGGCGAAAAAAAGTCCTATTCTTGCGCATAGATTTTTTGAAAAGATTTAGCTTCTGTAAAGAGATTTTAACAAGTACGGAAGGGTTATTTCACTATTTGAATGTAGGAGGTTCAATCACGAGATATGAAAGATGAAAAAAAATCATATATATGTATATATGACAATATTTAACCAGAGAATTATATATATATATATATATATATATATATAAAAGAATCTAAATCTAAACACGCGACTATTAGAAAGGGACATTCTCAGTTTAAAATGAAACTAACATTGAATGGTAGATCAAAAGCAATAATCAACGCGTTAAGATTTGTTTACAAATAATAACAAAAATTGGGATTTTCAAGAATTTTGTTTGATGTAGGAAGAGGTTATGGATTGGAAGGAATATAGTTGGACTTTTCTCAATTTTGTGGGTATGTGTAGCTCTTTCACTTGAGGACACACCTTGTTCTCATCTTTAAGCATTCACAGTATACTAATTTTATGGTAGCACTTTTTAATAATATATTTTTATTCATGCTTGCTCCAACCCTAATTAAGCTACTATTCATTGAATAGAAGACATTTATATTTAAGTACTGTTTATTATTATTTACGCAAACTTCTTGTGTCATGTTGTGCTTGGAAAATGATTATGACATGCTTTCGTGTAAAAGCACAGGTTGAAGAATTGTGATTGGAATTTTTTAACAAGAAAAAAGTCATTAAGAATACAATTTAAAGAAAAGGTTGATTTGCAAATATGGTCTAACAATTTTCATTCAAAAGCAATATTATCCCGAAGTTTTTCGGGAAAAAATGTCTTTGAAGTATTGAAATGGATAATTTTTTATTGTTAAAATATTGAATTAATGTTTAACTTTTTGATGAATCATTACAATATTATCATGTTTTGAAACTTATTAGGAAGTAATATGAAAATTCAAAAAAACTTCCAAATAATATAGCATTCAAACGGAAGCTTTTAGGGTAAATTTGTACTTTAACCCTAAAAATATGTTTAGAAATGAGAATTTACATTTGGACGAGAGTGGAAAAATTCAATTTTACCACCAACAGTTTGGATCAATTGGCTATGAGCTGCTCAAGCTTAACTAATGATATTAAGTTCGAGCCCTGCTTATGTAGTCGCGATAATTACTTGAAGGTAGCAAGGTTCTCCCATTATAGGTCTACATTCTAACGAATCAGATTAGTTGGTTGCTAATGGCTCTGGATACCGATGGATAAATAAAAAAATTAATTTTTTAAATATGGTTTTATTTGAGTTATTGTTTTATACATTCTTTAACATGTTTCTGTATATATAGGCAAAAAAAAAAAATGTGTTTGTGCATATTATTTTAAACACTCAAGTTGTGAAAATGGGGGTTTAGTTTTTGGCTGCACACCTTATTGCTCAATTACGTATATTTTGATTACATTTTTAGTCTCATGATTTGCTGGTTATGAGTTATGATCCGTACAGTTGCGATGAGAACAATTATCATTTCAGATTATATACTATTTGACACTGAGGTATTAGTATATGACTAAATCTATATATATATATATATATATATTTTTGCCTGCAAGTATATGACTAAATATATAATAACTAATGCTAATTAACGAATGTAACTTTTCTGATATAAATTTTTTATTTAGAAAGTTTCAACCTTTTACTTTCTATTAATTCGAAGAATATTATCTCAAATGGGACTTGTAATTTGCGCGTTGTAATTTTACCCGCAATCTAACTTTATTTATTTATTTTTTGCCCAAGCAATCTAACTTTGTTATACCTGATGTGATGTTATTATTAGAAAAATACAATAAGAAGCGAAATATGTGCTGAATCATAACATAACAATTCAGCTTATTTATAACTCATTTTAAATAATTCACAATTTATTTTGACTTTAAGAAAATGGCTAAATTCCATAAAACCCCCTTCAACTTTTGGGCAGTTGTATATAACCCCCTCGACATTTCAAAGTTTAAATTTAACCCCTTTGAACTTTTATTTTTTTACTATGGACCCCCGTGCCGTTAACTTACCGTTATCTCTTGACTGAAACTACCACGTCACACTAGCATAAGATACCTCATCAGATCCTATGTGGCATTCTTTTAAGTTTATATTAGCATGAAACTCCCCTGAACTTTAGTCTAATTACATATAACCTCCCTGACATTTCAAAATTTAAATTTTACTTCCTTGAAGTTCTATTTTTTTTAATATTAAGCCCCTCCATTAACTTTTTTTATAATGTCTATCAAATTAGTCACTTTATTTTCAGCATTTTCTTTTAATATTAAAATAACATTTTTACATTCTTTTATATATTTTTACCGGCGTACAATTTATATTTTGGTTGAATTATAGGTTGAGTTTTTATTATTACGTTTTTTGTCAGTGTAAACTTTCAAATATTATTCTTCTATCTTTCTCTATGAAAAAAAATACTATTTTAATTGATAAATAATATATAAAAACTATTTGAGGGGCTTAATATTAAAAAAAATAAAACTTCAAGGAGGTAAAATTTTAATTTTGAAACGTCAGGGAGGTTATATGCAATTAGACTAAAGTTCATAGGAGCTTTATGCTAATATAAACTCAAAAGAATGTCACCTAGGATCTGATGAGGTGTCTTATGCTAGTGTGATGTGGCAGCTTCAGTCAAGTGATAACGGTAAGTTAACGGCAATAGGGTCCATAGTAAAAAAATAAAAGTTTAGGGAGGTTAAATTTAAACTTTGAAATGTCGATGGGGTTATATACAACTGCCCCAAAGTTGAAGGGGGTTTTATGGAATTTAGCCTAAGAAAAATAAGCTTATTATCATTTACAATACTGATGAAATGTTTCTCTTTAATAGGGTTAAGGTCCGAAAAATACACATGTGATTTTCTCAAAAGTTCACCCAGCATTAAGTGTTATTTTTTGAACTAAAAGTAATTCTAAGCTTCCAAATTGGAGGTCAAAAGTCACAACAATTATCCTTCCAAATCCTTATTCTCATCAAATTAGATAAACATGTCTTATATTTACGAACAGAGGGAGTCTATCAGTTTGACTGTACATCGACGTGGCAACTATCATTAAATTAATTTGAATATGCAAGTTTAGTCGTCCAATCTTTATTGATTGTTAATTAAAGATGAAGATTCTTCCGGCTTTCGTGTATCAATAATTATTGTACGTACTTGATTTCTTGATATGAATTACTCATCTGGTCCTATTTATAAGTAACTTCCAGCATATTTCACACAGACCAAGGAAAGGCTTAAAACTCATTAACTTTCCACTAAAATCCAACAAATTTATAACTTTACCCATATTAAATATCCACTATACCACATGAAAATAAAGTCAACACATAATAAATGAAGGGTAAACTTGTACATTCACACTAAATATTTAATGAGGTGACTTATATATAGGACCAAATAAAACCTTCTCTCTCTGCACTATAAATAGGACCAGAGGAGTAAGTAATTATATACAGATTAGAGTTATAATCAAGTACGCGTGGCAAAATAAAATTATCAAGCACATACTCCAAACTGAGAGTAAAATAATAATCCTTCACTAGTAATTTAATAAACAATATATTAGTTTATTTCCATGCAATAAATTAGAAATTTACAATACATTGTCATTTGTCTCTGACTCTCTGGTGATGCGGGCATGATGGACCACATTAACTATACGTATATAATTATAAAATGAAATTTTTTAAAAAAACATCAAAAGGAAATGTTAAATAGGGAAAACGTTTGTATTTTCTGATCATTTCCATGCACTTTCTGTCAAAAAGTGTTAAAATATCGGCTTGACATTTAATTTTACTCTTTTCTTTAATTATTTCTTTAACACAAATTTATATTTATCTGTTCTAATTAGTGAAAGAAAGAGACAACATTGATCCTATCACCATGTGTGTGTGTTTTTTTTTTTTTTCCCTTACTCCTTTCTACGAAACAACGCTGCATATACAAATACATATGCCACCAGAAGTTTGATCAATTTCAAAGATACCTTGCATTGCCTATGGAGAATTGGATATAAAATTACAGTTCAGACTCAATAATATATTATATATTCTCGTATATCCTACATATAAGAATTAGCTTAGTTTATTGACTTTTAATCATAAATTACTGCTTATATATTACTCCCTCCGTTCTTAAATACTCCATCTAGTGCTTATTATAAGGCACCAACTACTATTTCTCACAAGCCAAGAAATTGTAGTTGGGTCATCAAATTTATGCAAAATTTGCAACTTTTTCCAACTTCACCCTTCATCAAATGATGTGATTCACATTTTCAACTTTAAACTTCCATTAATGACAAGGGTAAAGTAAGCAATTAATGCGACAGTTGGTGCCTTATATATGGGACCAAAAAATTTGATTAGTTGGTGACTTATAGTAAGGACCAGAGGGAGTATATGATCTATTTGACTTTTTTTAAGAATCTGAAGAAAGCTAAATAGCTACTTATGAATTAATTTTCTTGAACCTTTTCTCTAAACTTACAATCTATTAACATATAACATAATAATACACAAAATATGTTATCATTAAACGGCTCATTTAACTTCCTTAATTTTTTTTAAAAAAAGTCAACTATGTCTTATATTTAAGAACTGAGGAAGTGTCAATTTTATCCAAACAATAAGTTGATAGTATGATCTAATGATAAGTTTCTCAGGATTATATTATCATGTAAGTTATGCTATATTTAAGTATTTTATTTAGTTTTGTAATAAGCTCTCAAAATTAGTCAACTTAATATTATATATAAAGATCAGAGATAGTATTAACTTCTGTTGTGAAGAATTATTAATTAATTTCCAATTGATAATACATTCAGAATTCAAATTTTTATTTGTAAATATAACTTACAATGAAAATGCATTATATTCATTTAAGGGGTAGATCATTCTGGTAAAGAAACATGAAGAAGACGCTTATAATTGTAATTAAATCTGTAACTATGGGACTCTTTAATTATAACTGGGTCATAAGTATGATAACTATAAGAAACAAAACGGAGGAAATCTTTATTGTCGAACATAAGCAATGTTGTTACAAACTTCGCTATAAATGTGTAATACAAGAGATGCTTATAAAAACGTCCCTTATCGCTCAACTATCCATTTTCTTTGTAAAAGTCAACTTATCCTAACAGCAGCGTTACTTGTATCGCCATACTTGAATGAGGCTTCAGAGTTAAGATTAATGGAATTGGTAGTATAACTTTGTCTTTAAATTTACTGTAATTAAAAAACGATACATTTTCTTTTCTTTTTACATTAAATCTTTTGTACAAAATATTTATCTCCATTGTCCAACGAACTAATCTATAATAAAATACATATTCATATATATTTTCAATTGAATAATGTAATCGGTTCTAAATTTTTTGTATGGCTTATCTAATGATCTTATGGTGAAAATAAGTCAAGTCAGGTAAAACTTTGATAGTAAACATGACTCTAATAACTTAAAACAGGTTCAAGACTTAATCTACCAAAGCTCCTGGCTCGGCTCAAAGTCGTACTTAAGAAAATAGGCATTTTAATAAGGCTTACATACTAGGCTTCAAAGAACTCAAACATACATAATTTGAGTTAAAATCACTGATCATTTATAAATGTATATTGTACATTTTGTGTGTGTATTAATATGACGTTATGTGCATATCTACTACAAAAATTGCCTATAGTAGCACTTATTTTGGCCCTATAGCACCACTTATAAGCGCTGCAATAGGTATACCTATAGCAGCACTTATAATTTAGTAAGCGTTGCTTTAGGGTACCCTAAAGCGACACTTATTTCTGTATAAGCGCTGCTTTAGGTGTACCTAAAGCGGCACTTATTTCTTTATAAGCTCTGCTTTAGGTAATTTATTATTTTTAAAAAAATACCTATAGCAGCGCTTATAACAAAATAAGCGCTGCTATTGATTTTTTTTTTAAATATTTGATTTTATTTTATATATACCCCACCTGCATCAGTGATAAATACCAGCAATTCTATACAGTTCCAGGCAACGAATATACACCAATAACTCATCCAGAGAGCAATGTACAATTAAACCAACCATTGTAATTGGGAAACAAAAAGCACACTACTAGCTATACTACTATCTACATTTGTACTTATTGAAAAAAAGGTAGGACATAAGCGCACCATTCTTCAATTAGCGTATTCATTTTTTCCCTCGACAGCATCGGGCAACGTGAGTCTGGGTAATACTGCATAGACAAATATATTTGAATGGCAATCAAATATACTTGAAACCTAATAACAAGTTCAAATACAATTAGAGTTGGCAAAATATAAAACTTATTGTCAATGGAATGCTACATCGATCATGTGTAACGACATCCCTCATAAACTGCATCACATAGTATCTACAGTCGTTGTTATTGGGTTGGAAGGGGTACTGTAATAAAGAACACCGAATATCATATGAGAAACATTTACGTTATGTTTGACTAGATTATTTAAAAAATTGAATAACTTGTAAATTTTGGACTATGCTCCACCAATAAGCATCTTTCTGGTCAGGGGCTCTGGAATAACTCAAGCTAATGGAGGACCGAAAACTGGTCAATGCGCTAGAAATGAAAAAAATTAAATTAATTTTATTAGCTAGGGTCACAAAATGTCAAATAATACAATGCATTATTCAAATAATGTTGATATTCATGTACTTATTGACGACGCACTTCAAAGCTGGGCAATTGTCTGGTTCAGCACCTAGCACATGATCCAAATAGTAAATCAAGGGTTTCGGTTGTGCTTGCGGATAGATGACAAGCAAAAGCCAATGGTTCCTAAAATTTTTAGAATGTTATGTCAGTATATGTAAATGATGCTTGGAGCTAAGAATACGATGAAACCTATAATGCGTATCGACTTACCCTGTATTAATTGGAGCTAAGAATAAAGTCCTGCCTGTTGCTTTTAAAGAAAAGCGTCTTTTAAGCACCGCGGACTGCTCGTCATATCTCGCGCCCGCAATATGTGCCATGGCATAAGGACTTATGAATTCGAACGAGACACGCTCCGCGGCGATCATGACATGTTCGTACAGGTACCTTTATAGAAACCATACAAACTCCCAATTAGTGTAAAACTTATGACATTAAACGAAACCCCAATGGAAACGCATTTATACCTGATCCATAAATTGATAACCGTAGCACTGAGCCATCCTTCATTAAGCACCTCCATGAGCTGATCCCTAGAAACATGCTCAGTCATACTTGACACGCCAAATATTTGGCTGTTGAATGGAATCGTGACACTAAATTCATGAGATATGGTGGTTGCAAATGTTCGCAATCGAGCACGATTTGGCATCTCGGCACTTGTACGTTCAATAACAGGAAGAGGCGCTTGTACTTTCTTCTTGCCCTTGGTTTTTGTTGCCTACAAACCATGTAAATAGAATGTCTGAAATTTTATTCCAATAAAAAAGAATGCTAGTTTAAATTGATTAGTAAATAATCACCTGTGACAATGGATCAGTACGTGAAATCTTTTTCTTCATCACTTGAGCGGCTGAACCACCGGTACCTTTGACATTAGCTACTTGTGCTTTCTTTCCGGTAAGACGTGTACCCTGAAAAAACAGGTAAATTAAAAAGCGTTCTTCCAACACAATGAATGCTAGTGTAAATGTTATTAGTAAATAATCACCTGTGGTGTTGGCTCAATCAAACCAATGGGCCAAGCAACGAATACACCGACAGCATCTCTGACCCTAGTCATCTCATCAGTAGGGAACGGTAACGGTGCCTCATTGTTGTAAGAGTATTCAATCATGACCCTCAGTGCATTATCAAGCAACGGCGAGTTATGCAGGGTCTTGTTGGAAGTGTTGTAGACCTTGCCGTAGGCAACTACTTCACTGAAAGAGTGACCCTTATATAACCTGCAGTCTGACTCGCCTTTCGAAAGAGTTGACAACATTAGCTCACAATCGACAGTATAACAGTGTCGCTGCAAGTTTGTTAGCAGGATATGTATGATCTACCTGAGGAATTTGGGCCCTAGGCATCGTACAGCTATCCCTGATGCTTGGACTTTCGATGGAAGGAACGTTACCTTGTTGCACGAAGTTCAACGTTTGTGATGCAACATTATATCGCTGGTAAAATTCGAACATCTTCTCGTACTTCTGATGCATTTCCTCATTCTGTCGTTGCATTTCCTCGTCCCGTCGTTGCATCTCCTCCCTCAAAGTTTGAACTTCTTCTTTTAATGCTCTTACTTCGCCTTTTGATACCCTCTTTTGGCGGCCAACGTAAGATGAGAGCGTGACCCCTAGACCTGTGCCCCGAACACGGCCCGAATACTCAGGGCGATCGAGCGCTCTGCTCAGGAAATCACATGGGCCAAATTTGTTGACCTCGTCAAGGTATTCTTGTGACAACATATCCTATAACAAGAAGAAATGATTATTAGCTATTAACTTAGCAAAGTCACTAGTTAAAAAATATTACAAAGTCCAAGAGAATGACTACACATCATTCACGGACTCTTCTGACCTCTTTGTGAACGATGCTACCATCCTTTTTGAAGTGTCCCCTAACCCAGAGGTCATGCCGTGGTGGCCTCCCTTCTAGGTCCTGTTCCTGAATCTGTCAAAGTGAGCCAGGTGAACACATAAATTAATCACGTAAACATTTATTCATAATTTTGTATTTAGAAGCGTTACAAACATACCATATCTTCCTCTAATTCAGGAAAATGTCTTTCGTCCGCCCATATACGGATACTCGCAACTTTTAGCCGCCTGTCTATTTCTTTGACTTATTTCCTCAAACTCCTCTGTCATACGTGATTGCACAAATTCATCCCATTGTTCCTGGGTAATTGACCCTGCGTATGCCTCTGGGGGTGTTAGAATGATTTCCCCGTTTCTATCTATCAGATTGTACTTGGTCAAAGTTGAACGGAAAGCCCGATGCCTTATGGAATCTTTCTTCAGGACATACTCCCTATGAGAATCATCAATATGAAACATGGTCTGTAACAACATAAATCATATTAGATTTGTTAGTTACGATGTTATCATAATAAAACTAAATTGTAAAAAAGCACCTAACCTGAATCTCTGACCAAACCGCGTCATGGCTACTCCTCTCGGTTCTCCAATCTGTAATAGTAATAGGCACTTTCTGCCGAACAGTGCACCCAATAAAACCTGAGAGGTCTTTCACAGTCTCTCCGAGTGCTTGGTCATTCTCGTTCCATTTAAGTTTAGTCTTTTTACCCATGGCTTTGCGTTTGAGGAGTTTACGCATAAGGGTTATGCCATGGTGAACTTCCGCTTCAGCAACTGCTCTACCCGCATCGATATCTACCTGTGCATTCGGTTGTTCTTGTTCCTCCTCGTTTAGGGGGGATACATTATCCTACAAAATAAGTACACAAGACATGATTTTAGTGCATATAAGCAATGAGGACCTATGTTGACCACCACAAAGCTATCATGAGAAATCAGATTTGTATTTGCATATTGAAGTGAAATACAGAGAGAGACAAAGATGGGTCCA
Source organism: Mimosa bimucronata (assembly GCA_037074515.1). NCBI lineage: Eukaryota > Viridiplantae > Streptophyta > Magnoliopsida > Fabales > Fabaceae > Mimosa > Mimosa bimucronata. The sequence continues at coordinate 2,702,969 of CM073443.1, forward strand.
ACCGAAGAATGTGGGAGAAGAGAAGAGAAGAAGAGAAGAGTGGCGGTGTTTGGGGGATTTCGAAAAGGGACTAGAGGGGATGAGCTCAGGGTTAGGAAATAGTAAAGTGTTTTGAGCTGAGGGATTTCGATCTGGAGGGAAATGAAAATAAATTTGCGCCAGCCATAGCTTTGAGCTATTGAGCTGTGAGAAAATAAAAATATAGCATATCCCAACGCTTATTAATTTATAAGCGTTGGGATAGGCCCCATTGCATTTAAAAATTATTTTTTAATTGTTTTGCCATTTTTTAAAATGCCTCAGTTTTTTTTAATTTGAATTAAAAAAAACTTAAACAATTTTTAAATGCCAAGGGGCCTTATCCCAACGCTTATGACCTTATAAGCGTTGGGATAAGCCCCCTTTTTTATTTTTAAATTGTTTTCTTGTTTTAAAAACCCTGATTGAATTTTTAAAATTTATTTGAATTATTTTAAAACAACATTTAAATACTTTGGGGCCTATCCCAACGCTTATAATAAGCGTTGGGATAGGCCCATTTGCATATAAAAAATATTTAGAAATTATTTTTTAATTGTTTTGCCATTTTTTAAAATACCTCATTTTTTTAATTTGAATTAAAAAAACTTAAACAATTTTTAAATGCCAGGGGCCTATCCCAACGCTTATAAGGTCATAAGCGTTCCCAACGCTTATAAAGTCATAAGCGTTGGGATAGGCCCCATTTTTTATTTTTAAATTGTTTTCTTTTTTTAAAAACCCTGATTGAATTTTTAAAATTTGTTTGAATTTTTTTAAAACAACATTTAAATACTTTGGGGCCTATCCCAGCGCTTATTAATTTATAAGCCTTGCGATAGGCCCCGTTGCATTTAAAAATTATTTTAAAAATTATTTTTAAATTGTTTTGCCATTTTTTAAAATGCCTCATTTTTTTCAATTTGAATTAAAAAAACTTAAACAATTTTTAAATGCCAGGGGGCCTATCCCAACGCTTATAAGGTCTTAAACGTTGGGATATGCCCCTTTTTATTTTTAAATTGTTTTCTTTTTTTAAAATCCCTAATTGAATTTTTAAAATTATTTTGAATTTTTTTAAAACAACATTTAAATACTTTGGGGGCTATCCCAACGCTTATTATTTTATAAGCGTTGGGATAGGCCCCGTTGCATTTAAAATTTTTTTTTTGTTGTTTTGCCATTTTTTAAAATACCTCAATTTTTTTTATTTTGAATTAAAAAAAACTTAAACAATTTTTAAATGACAGGGGGCCTATTCCAACGCTTATAAATTATTATCCATTGCCCCCATGTTGGCCGCCAAACACCGAAGCTCTGATTCCAACAACCTCCCCAGCGACTGGTCACCACCAAGGTCACCAGAGATCCAAAGATCGGCGGCGGACGATGGGGTAAAAGATTTTTTTTTAAAAAAAAATGAGAGGCAATTATATCATTTTTAATAAGATCATAAAATCTCAAATTGAGTTGGTACATGGGATCTGATTTAGGATTAACTTATTGGATACCCTAATTTATCCTTTACATATTTGAAAGTTAAATTTTAGGATTTTCCTTCTTAGTAACTCTCTTGCTTGCTTAAATCATGTATGTTTGTTACTAGACGTATGCTTTACATAGGAATTGAACTAATTTTTGTGGAGTATATCTAACCCATGGATAATATTGCTTCCAAAAATTTTTATATTTTATGTGTCTAATTATATCATGGATGGCTTTTTTCCGGCTAAAAGATAGACGTTGACATTCTATACTTTTTTTTAAAAGAGTTGGTCCAAATTATCGTTCAAGCTTTATTTATAATTAAAAAGAAAAGAAAGAAAAAAGGGAAAATTCCAGAAAAAGACTCTCGAATTACCAAAATGACAGTTTGATACAGCGAATTTCGGAAATGACCAGTCATTACAAATCCATATAGTGACTGAATTGTCCTTTAACAAATTTAAAGGAAAAGTCCAAAATGCCCCTGGTTCAATTATTTTTTATTTTTTTAATAATAGGCCGCCGCCGCCCACCACCACTGGCCACCGGAGCTCCGGCAGCCTGCAAGGGCCCACCCCGCCACGTGGCGGCTGGCCCACCCGCCACGTGGCAGCCCAACAAACACGCCATACGCTGCCACGTGGCATGTTGTGGGGGTGTAAAAATAAATGGGGAAGTGGAGGGGTGAGAATCGAACCCGCCCCCTCCACATGTTGGCTAAAACCACCAAGCCAACATGTGTGTATGTTATATATATTGCAAACAATATATATTCCATGTTTCATTCATTCTCAGAACTGTTAAGGGATTCCCAACTTCGCATAAGAGAATCCCAACTTTTGTTAAGGGATTCCCAACATATACAATACCATTTACCAACTTCCAAAATACTTCACCAAATCTTCCTACTTGTTACCAGAAACGTTCAAGGGATTCCCAACTTCTCATAAGGGAATCCCAACTTTTGTTAAGGGATTACCAACTTCCAAAATACTTCACCAAATCTTCCTACTTGTTACCAGAAACGTTCAAGGGATTCCCAACTTCTCATAAGGGAATCCCAACTTTTGTTAAAGGATTACCAACTTCCAAAATACTTCACCAAATCTTCCTACTTGTTACCAGAAACGTTCAAGGGATTCTCAACTTCTCATAAGCGAATCTCAACTTTTGTTAAGGAATTACCAACTTTCAAAATACTTCACCAAATCTTCCTACTTGTTACCAAAAACGTTCAAGGGATTCCCAACTTCTCATAAGCGATTCCCAAATTTTGTTAAGGGATTACCAACTTCCAAAATTCTTCACCAAAAGTTCCTACTTGTTACCAGAAACATTCAAGGGATTCCCAATTTCTCATAAGGGAATCCCAACTTCTGTTAAGGGATTCCCAACATATACATTACCATTTACCAGCTTCTGTTAAGGGATTCCCAACATGTACATTACCATTTACCAACTTCCAAAATACCATTTAACAAAAGTATTTTGGAAGTTGGTAAATGGTAATGTACATGTTGGGAATCCCTTAACAGAAGTTGTGATTCCCTTATGCGAAGTTGGGAATCCCTTGAACGTTTCTGGTAACAAGTAGGAAGATTTGGTGAAGTATTTTGGAAGTTGGTAAATGGTAATGTATATGTTGGGAATCCCTTAACAGAAGTTGAGATTCCCTTATGAGAAGTTGGGAATCCTATGAACGTTTCTGGTAACAAGTAGGAAGATTTGGTGAAGTATTTTGGAAGTTGGTAAATGGTAATGTATATGTTGGGACTTAGGAATCCCTTAACAGAAGTTGGGATTCCCTTATGCGAAGTTGGGAATCCCTTAACAATTCTGAGAACGAATGAAACATGGAATATATATATTGTTTGCAATATATATAACTACACACATGTTAGCTTGGTGGTTGGAGGGGGCGGGTTCGATTCCCACCCCTTCTACTTCCCCATTTATTATTGCCCCCCACGTTGCCACGTGGCATGTTTGTGGGGCTGCCACGTGGCGGGTGGGCCCCGCCGGCGGTGGTGGTGGCCCATTATTTAAAAAAAATAATTGAACCAGGGGCATTTTGGACTTTTCCTTTAAATTTGTTAAAGGACAATTCAGTCACTGTACGGATTTGTACTGACTAGTCATTTTCGAAATTCGCTGTATCAATGTGTCCTTTTGGTAATTCGAGAGTCTTTTTCTAGAATTTTCTCAAGAAAAAATAGCGTCCAATTGCCAAGGGGCCTTGGGTTCAGTGGCGAGGGTCTCGGATCCCATGACTGGTTGTCCACTTTGTCGTGGGTTCGATTCCTGGGAGTGGCATGTGTAGAGCATGTCTCCATTGAGGCACTTGGTAGGCGATCTCGGTGGATGTGAAGTGGGTGTCCGTGTGGAAAGGTGCCACTGGCTTCCTGCCCTGTAAGCAAGAGGGGAGTAACTCTCCACCTGGCCGGCCCCATGTAGCATTCATTCCTTGCCCTGGCCTGGGATGGGTTAAGCCTGGACCCTCCCCCAACTTTTTTTCTTACAAAAAAAAAAAATAGGGTCCAGTTTTATAACTCTGTTTTGGTGTTTTGGATCAGATTTCTTGGATTGGACATGGTTTATTATGTTCTGCCCCAAAAAAATCTTGGTTTATCACGAGGAAAACATTAATTTTGTCAGAAGTACAACTTATGATGTCAACAGCGTAAAGGCTGTTTAACTCAGTTCAATAACTAAGCAATTGAAAATGTGTTAATCATTTAGTATGAGAGCATTTTGTTTGACTTTCAAAATAAAATTTGAAGTTTTGTTATTATTAATATTATATTGTTTTACCAAGAAAATTATCAATTATGCTTTTCATTGAGGAACACTCAAACCTCAAAGCATGAGGTTGATTAATTTTATAGGATAAAAAAAGGGTTAATATAACTTTTGGTCCCTGAACTTTCACTCAATTTTGGTTTTGGTCCCTGAACTTTAAAATTTTTTGTTTTGGTCCCTGAACTTTTGGTCAATTTTGGTTTTGGTCCCTGAACTTTGAAAGTTTTGGTTTTGGTCCCTGAACTTTGGGTCAATTTTGGTCTTAGTCCCTGAACTTTCAGTAATTTTGGTTTTGGTCCCTCAACTTTAATTTTTTTTTTTTGAAGTTTTTTTTAAACTGAGGGACCAAAACCAAAATTATTGAAAGTTCAGGGACCAAGACCAAAATTGACCCAAAGTTCAGGGACCAATACCAAAAATTTCAAAGTTCAGGGACCAAAACCAAATTTGACCGAAAGTTTAGGGACCAAAACCAAAAATTTTAAAGTTCAGGGACTAAAACCAAAATTGAGTGAAAGTTCAGGGACCAAAAGTTATATTAACCCATAAAAAAATATAACAGATAAGATCCGAAATATTATATTCAAGTCAATTAGGTGAACATATGTATGACATATTTGCTTGGAAAACCAATTTTGCTTGCCCCCTTAATGGTTACATACAGCATGCCATTAATTTTAAATAGTAAATTTAAAAAGAAGTGGGCATTTCTACAGGTTGACTTTTTTTATGAGTTAAAAATATTAACGAAATTATCTTTAAAATAAGATGTAGAATAAAAAAAAATAATTGAAGTCCAAGTATGGATAAATTATATTAGAAAAAAAATTCTGTTATCAGAATATCTATGGCCCAGTGTGGGAAAATTACTGAAAAATTCCCCAGTGTAAAATTTATTACCTGATTGCACTTAGATTATCTCTCCTATATAAGTACATCTCTTTTTAGTTGAGTGTAATTAAACTTTTTTTTTACCCTAGTGTAATAAAACTTTGCTTTATTAATCATTAATTGAAGATATATTAGGATCATGAACGCTTAAAGATTTTTAAGCCTGCCAATTTATTTTACAATTTTAAAAACAACTCAAGATAGTTGGTTAGTGAACAAACTAAATCATAAATCATAAAGCAGATTGAGGTTCAATTCCCACCCTGTTTTACAAATTCATGATGAAAGATATGTTGATCACAAAACATATATACAGACTAATCAATTATTTGGATATGTAATAATAGGTTTAAATTAAGTGTTGGATACGGAGTAACTCAAAACATTATAAAAAATAGACAAACAAAAGAAAGGACTACCACTTAAGTCCTTAACATAAGTTAAATTAACTAATTCTCACATACTAACAATAATAGTAAGTCATTAAATATGTTTTTAAATTGATAACAATTTTCAAGTTTATCCTTAAAAAAAATTGTTTTTACATTGCAAATTACCCTCACCTCTCTCTTCCTTTTCTCCTTCCAACAAAAATTAAACAACAAAAAATCAGAAAACAGTCATTAAATACTTTTAAGTAGACAAATATCGTTTCTGCAAGGAAACTTATGATAATGACTACAACGGTACTTCATGGGAGGTGTCTGGCACCATCCTCGAAATTATTTTTACGTTCTAATGGACAAAAAGGTTCTCGTGTGTTTATTTTATATTGTGCAAAATAAACTAATTCAAAAACTTCAACCCCACGCACTTAGAAGTACAGTTAGGGCTTGCCAGGGGCCTACGGCTTAACTTACGATAAATCTAATCTAACATATTTAGCAAATAGTCTTGTTCATATCCAGACCTATTATTAGGCCTATCTATTTAAACAGGCCAGCTATTTTACGTAAGATTTAGCCTACAGGCCTGGGTATTTAGTTTTTTTATGTAATTTATTATGATATATGTTATATAGTATAAAATAAATAAATTATATAAATTAATTATAACATTATCAACTTATTTTTTGCTTCAAGCTTCACGTCTCATTATTTGTTCACAAAGTTCAACAATTTCATTTATTAGTCGAACAACTCTTTTTGATCCATTTCCTTCACATAAGATGCCTTGCTAATTAACTACTCTTCTATAATTTGTATGATTTCTTCAAGCATAATAATTGTTGCAACTAATAAGTTTATTTCAATTATACCTATATGATATATAACTATCTCTAAAGGAATAGTTTATCGTAATTAATATGATAAAAGTAACAGAGAAAATCTAGTTTTATTGCCATAACATCTTTTGAGACATATAGAGGCATTTTAATAGGTTTAAATGATAATATATGGAATTAGAGGTATATGCATTTTAAGTAAATTTTTAAATAGGCTTTCAGGGTTTGTCAGACCTTTTGAAGACCCAAATTCAAACCTAAAAAAAAGTTAGACCTTTTAAAGGCTAACCAACCTAACTTATTTCCACCCTACGTAGCATCATAGACTGTTGCAGAAAAATAAAATGTAGTGCAGCCACAACAAACGGATAATATGAAGGAAAACAATATATACAGGATATAAAACAATCATGGGACTATATATATGTATTAGGCTAATTAAAGCCCATTATGATCTCATCTTCCCTGCCACAAATTTTTTTTTTTGGGTCAAAATCTTCCTTGCTACAATGAATACATGTGCATTGTGTGTTTCCTTGAAACTGCACTGCGTCTTACCTTTGATCTTTTGTGCCCATAATTATTTTGTTGACCAATTTGACCCAAATAGAACTTTGCTTATCTTGATTCTTGAGAAAATGCTTTGGTTACACCAAAAAAAATTGCATGAAATGAGTAACCTGATGGGAAAACATATTGAATTATTGATAATTACAATGACAAACAAAAAAGCATGATAATCAACCGTATGAACACAACGCTAACACATTTCTTCAGATCCACCGTTGGATGTCGCAGACGACCGAGATGAAAATTAAAGAAAAATGTGAGATGTCGCAACACTCAATTATCAGTCTAAGCTGATAATTTGAAAGACACCCTATTATTTAATCACATCCACCTATTATATATGTTACAGTCATAGCTGGCTGATCATAATGGATTTGGATCATCTCCTTAATATTCTCTCCTCAACCCATCTCTCCATCCTATATAATGAATCCAATTGCTTAATTAGCCTCCAACTCAATCCCAAGTATAGTATCATATCAAAATTAATTCAACTGTTGAAAGCAACTTTAAACCATTGGATTTTTATCTTACTATCAATAGACAACTTAAGAGAACTTATGATCAAACAGAATTGTACATGTCACACCCTCATCATACTGGAACTGTTCTGATAGAAGATGGCTCAGTTCCATTATTATGATCACTATTTTCTTCTTCATTTTCTCTACTCAATTCCTCCAAAGATTTCCCCATAGATTCAGGAACCAAGAAAGTGAACAACATCCCCACAAAATTAATCACACCCAACATAATCAAAGCATTCTTCATCCCAATCCCAGTTGGATACCCTGCATCAACCTTCTTCGGATCCTTGCTCTGCGCTGCATACAAGAATCCAAACGCCCCGACAATCGCACCGGCCTTCCCGGCCGCCGACGACATCCCATGGCAAGTCGACCGGAATCTCGCCGGAAAGATCTCAGCCGGCACAACAAAAGTGGTGGCATTTGGACCAAAATTAGCAAAGAAAAATGTCAAAGCATACATAACAAGGAACCCAATCCTATTCTCCTTCTTAGTCCAATGATCATATGGGATTGCTAGTGCAAACATAAACACTGTCATGAAGAAGAAACCCATGAGTTGAATAAAGAATCGTCCCAATATGTCTATAAATGCCACGGTGAACCAATAACCCGGCACGGTACCACAAAGTGCAATGAGTACTTGTGCTTTTGCAACCTTATAAATTTCTTGAATCGCGCTCATTTTTTCTGCAGAAGGGAGCCATCCAACCGCGGAATAAATATCTTTCTGAAAAAGATTAGAACTGTAATACGCAATATCAAGTAAGAACCATGTGGTACATGTTCCTAACAAGTGAAGCCCGTGTCTATGGGCGAATTCCTTGCTGAACAAGGCAAAGGTATTTGTTGTGTCTCTCTCATCTATTTTATTCACTTCTTTATTATTTGGTTGCTCAGCTTCGAGTTGGACTTCAAGCACCTTGGCCATGTCAAGGGCGGCTTGTTTCTCATTCTTGGCGACAAGGGCGGTGTACCTCGCCGTCTCCGGCATCTTTGCTCGTGAGTAAAAGGTTAATGCGGCGGGTACGGCTCCAAACATGAGGATTATGCGCCATACGTAGTCGGCTTGTGGCGGAAGAGAAGCTGCCGGGTTTACATCGTACGGTGGGGCCTTGTATGCGTGGTCGAATGCCGCCGCGACTATTAGAGAAACTATGCCTCCGGCCAATATTCCAAATCCTGATTAGAAAAATTATGAGTGTAGAAGGGGAAAGAGTCTCTTAATATGTGTCTGTGGGTCAATTGAAATACGATGATTTAGATTTGATGATAATAATAGTTCGAACGTTTTAAAAAACATGCACATCAATAATTTTGCGTACAAATACAAGACTTTATTAATTAAATAACCATCTGATCAGATATATAATTATGTATTACAGATTATATCAAGCACTCTTTCAAGGGTGACTGCTTCTAGGCAAACCTCCTGGCTGTCTCTGCACCCGAAACTCGGGACGTGTCTATTTGGGTCAAGGGTCTTGGATATGTAGTTAGTGTGGATTAGTACTTCAGTACTAAGTATAGTACCCCTTCCTCTTGTTAATATCAGGGAGTTAATTTTGGTTCTAAATATATGACATATTTATAACTTTTGTTAGCTTTTTCTAGCATACCTTTAATTAATGATACTCCATCAACAATAATTAGAAGGGCACAAAATTAAGGAAGGATGATTAAGTTTTTTTTTATTGGAAATAAACATGACATATTAACTAACTCAACTGATATTCTTAATATTATCGAATTAGGCAAATATGTATTACATTTAGGACCGAAGGGAGTACTACTTCTCGTTTTAAATATGGGACATATTTACATAATTTGATTATATTAAGTATGTCAGTTAAATTAGTTAATATGACATGACCATAATTTCTTATCTCTTTCCCTTAATTATTGCTGAGGCAGTGAGATAGCATCAATAGGTCCAAAACCTCTCCAGGTAATTTTCAGCCCACTAATTACCTCCACTCTTAGTTAAAAATACGTCGTTTTATTAAACTTATTTCTAAACCAAGTCTTGCATCTAAAACTATATAATATATCACTAGTAAAGCAAAATTTTGAAATGAGTGCCAAATTATTTGACTTGGTCAACAAACCTTGCATGGCGAAGACGGCGGCGATAAACGCTCCACGTGTCTTCTTATTGGCATATTCCGACATGATGGTGGCAGAGAGAGGATAATCGCCACCAATACCAAAACCAAGCCAGAATCGAAAAAAACATAAAGTAGTAACAACACCTTTTGCAGTGTGACCAAAAGAAAGACCAGAAGCAAGAGAAGAAACAACCATAAGAGCAAGTGTCATCCCATACACTTTCTTCCTCCCCATCTTATCACCCAACCACCCAAAGAAAAGTTGACCGACCAATGTCCCGCAGAGCGCCACGCCGTTCACGGCGGCTGACACGTTCGGCGGCAAGCTCCCCGGCTTCGCCGCCCCTTGTTCGGTGTAATATATCCTCCCTAGCAACTTTGTAACGTTGGGAATACTAAATAGATCGTATGCATCGGTGAAAAATCCCATGCCGGCGACTACTATGGCCGTGAAGTGATACCATTGTGTCTTTGCCACATCAAGTGCATTAAGCACATCACGTTGATCACCGGCCATAGCCACAAATTCAATGTGATTTTTAAGGTTTTGGACACACACAAGAATGACAAGCTCTATGTGTGGGTGTATATATATGTGGCAGAGACAATAGTTTTTGGTGGCTTGAATTTGTGCATATTTTTCAAGCGTGTGTGGACTGTACACTTTGACGAATAAGATGGTTTTGTGTAATTTTCTACCTAGCTTCTGGTTTGAATATTATTATTAGAAAATGTGTGTATGATTTGATGGAACGACACGCCGTAGGATTTTACAGGGTTATTTCTTTTATATGTAGAAATGAATGAGAATATATTGTGTGTGAAGTATGAAAATGCATACTTCCTTGTCAAAATTTGCATTTAAAATAAATGTATGGGTTGATTCTTAGTGCGGTTTTATGACTAGTGAAAAGGAAAGAAGAAGGTGGAACAAAAAAAAAAAACGGAAAGGAAAGAAGAAGAAAAGTTATATTATTGTCATATCATACGTATGTATCTTCTAGAAGAATAATTTAATCAAGTGTAACTTTTAAAGATTTGCCAATTATGATGATAATTTGTTCACAAGAAAAGTATGATGATATAATAACACTCCATTCGGCACTAAAAATATAAGTTAGATAATTAATTTATAGAGTTAAGAAAATATCTAGTTAAGTCAGTTGTTTAAAAAAAATATACTTAAAATATATAACCTTGATCATTTGCATTGCAAATTACTCTTTTGATTAGAAGAAGTTCCTTGATATTACACATGATACAGAGAATTTTTTTTAGGGGATTATTTGAAAGATTAAAAAATAGAAATCTCTCTGTTAATTATTCTATATATCTAAGACCGGAATACAAATTAAAGGAAATAGTTGATAGTTGATATGGAACCGGCCGTTTTGGGACCATGAAGCATGCACCACACCTAGCTAGCTTTCGGTCACTTGATGAAGCAAAGGGGAATATGTGATTTTGTGTGCTTGAGATTAGAAGTAAGGTTATTTACTCATCTTTTGAGTGGTAACTATCACAGCAACTTCATATAGGGGAATCAAATATTCCTAAATTAAGTATGGTAAGAAGCTCTCTCTAGCACCACATAATATATACTCCACTTACAAAAAATAATGTGATAACTGATAATGTAATATTCTCTCTTAGAAAATACTCTAATATATGATATATTTACTTAATTTGATAAGATTAATTATGTTAGTTGACATATGTTTTTTCTAAAACATTCTAATCATTTTTCCTAATCCCCTCCCTCCCTCCATGTCTTACTTACTTATTGTTGAGGAAATATCAATAAAAGTAATGTGGGCAAAAATTAGACATAGTAAAAACGAGTCATATATATTATCAAGATCAAGTCCTTAAATAAATCATATGTTAAGGAAAGGGAGGGAGTACTACTTTTACATTATTACACCCGTTATTATTTAATATTATATAACATTTTAAGTCAGCTTTATTTCTTGCACCCACACACACATACACAAAAATATATTCGGTATTTTTTTTAGTCATGTTTTAAATTGTAACTTAAATGACTCAATTTTTTGTAGGCATATTTCTCCCTTCCGTGTTCATAAGGAAGAAATGACAACATGAATATAAAATGGGATAGTCGAGATGAGGATGTTGAGATGGACGTGTAGTCATACAAAAAATAATAAGATTCAGAATGATCATATACCCGAGTGAGTTGGAGTGTCACCAATTAGTGAGAAAATCGTCTGAGGTTGTTTGAACATGTCCAAAGAAGATCATTGGATGCGCCAGTGAGGAGGCTAGATGAAATAGTCTGAAGTTCTATTAAAAAAGGTATATGGTTGATTCAATAACAAATCAGTACGAATTTATTGTTATACCTCAGAAAGAGGGAGACCGAAACGAAGACTCAATGAAGTAGTAAAGTAAGATCTTTTAGTTAACAGTAAATCTAAAGATTGGTTGTTGATAGAGTATAATAGCGTCGTACAATCCATGTAGCCGACCCCATCTAGTGAGATAAGGCTTTGTTGTTGTAGTGGTTGTTGATTTCATTCTTCCATCCTTTTTAATAAAGAGGTGGCAGCTGGAGCACGAAACAGTGTGGTTGTATTGGATCTTTTTTTTTTTTTTAGGAAATGCTGATAAGTTTGTTGTTTACCTTATCATTCCCATTTTGGTGATGATTGTTTTTAAGCTTTAACGGTTTGATATTGTTTACAGGCTAAGTAAAACTTGAAATTTTAAAAAATTTCCATCCGACGAGCTCCTTCCTTTCTCTTTGTATCAACAACTAAAAGGCTTTCAAAATGATCAGGGTCTCTGATTTTTATAGTGATAAAAGATTGTGTATGATATTTTTTTTGGTAGCTGCTCTTTTTTAGAGTTGCTTTCTCACAAGTAGTTGTTGTGGAAGCATTCTAATTAAGGTTTGTTTAAAAGTAAAAATAAGCCGGTTGAAATTTGATTTGTGATAATAAACTATGACTAGAGTGTGAAAAATATCATATGTTGCACCCTCATGTACGTAATTGTTTCATTGGATGTTGACCAAAATTATTGTATCATCTGGAAGGTTGATTGATGTTTATCATCTTTAGACAATCATGGTTGCCACTTTGAAATTTTGCATAGCTGATCGAAGTATTGGTCAAACTATCAATTATTGTCATTGTTACTTGACAGTGCAAATGTAATTTAAAATTAATCTATAAAAGTTTATTAAAGTTTGATTTTCGTTCTTCAAGTTATAAACCAAAGTGACTGATATTTGAAACCGGAATATTAGTTTAACTGCATCATGTAGAGCACTGTGCGTATGCTAGCTCTTAGTTAGCAAAATAGTTATACTAAATTAAAATGTTAAAATATTAAGAAAACAACTTACCACTCCGTTTCTTATTATAAGTCCACCTTAACTACTTCTCACATGCCAAGGAATGGAAGTTATAGCATTAAATATATCATATTTTTTCAACTTTACCCTTATTTAAGAATATGTATTAAAATAATATTTTATACATTATAACCATTCTCTCTCATCTTCCCTACTTCCAATACAGGGGTAAATTAGTCACAATATCATTAATTGATCCCAAAGTGGACTTATATTTAGGAACAAAAAAATTGTGATAGTTGGACTTATAATAAGGAACAGAGTGGTATAAAATAAAATATTCCATAACTCGTTGATTTAAATAAAGCTAGTCGTGCGAGCAGAGGAAAATCTAAAATTACGATCGAGGAAAAGATGGAAGAAATTAAAAGCAAATGATATTTGCACTACACAATTAAATTTAAATGTTGAAGCATGCATGGAGTTAATACGCACACAAAAAGAACACATGTTCATGTGAAAGGAAGAAAAGCATGCAATTAAAGTTCTACTGGCTTTCATATATTATAATTAGTCAAGTCAAAATTAACGCAAGCTTTTAAGAATGAAGAGGGTCAATTGTATGTAAAAATTATATTTGTCTGTTTCACATTGAATGCTACCAAATAAAATTGATTAGACCATGAATTTTCAAGTGTTTGTTTCATGAAAGAGCGTGAATAGTTAGAGTGTTAGGCAGTTAGACTTTTTCCTTATATTGTGGGCAATTAACTTCAAGTGTGATTTATGTAGTTATTTTATGTATGTAGTACATATATATATATATACATGTGAAAGTAAAAAAAAAAAAAAAAAAAGCAATGCAGCTAACGTTCTACAATGGCATTCAAAAATTATAATTTGTCAAAGTCAAAAATAACACAAGCTTTATACGAATGAAGTGTTGTCAATTATTTATAGCCAAAAATTATATTTGCCTGCTTTCCACGTTTAATGCCGCCAAATAAAATTGATCATTAGACCAAGAATCTTCAAGTGTTTGTTTAAAAGAGTGTATGCTAGACTTTTGCCTTATATTGTGGACCTCACAGCTAGATAACTAGCTACGTGGATGTCTTACTAATGGTAGGCATATGTGCTTTCTAATGTATAATATTTTATATGAATTTATTAAATCACGATGACATGACTCTTTTACTTGGTTAAATGGATGAAGAAATACTTTTGATTGAGACCTAATTAATTTTTAATCCTCATATATACCCTTTTTTCAATTTATAATTAAATCTCCATCTGCTTAATTTAATCTCACATATAAGGTTGTTTTTATTTTGTCCTTACAAGTAGAATTAGTTATCGCCAATAGCATCTTTTTATGTACCAATATACTGAAAATGAACTTAATTACTCCATTCAGTCCTAAAAATTTGATTAAATTTATGATGTTAATTATGTTAGTTAGTATGCTATATTTTTTCTAAAATACCCCAATCATCTTCCATTATTCCCTCTCACATCTCTTATTTATTTAATGTTTGAGGTGCATTTTTAATAGAGACAATTTGAAAAGAAGTTGACAAAACTTAGAATTATGTCCTATATTTGGTAGTCATTGAGGGAGAATGCCTAATATTTGTTACTCCTTCCAGCCCTAAATATAGAGCATATTTAGGGAATTCAAAGTGACCCCCTAATTTATGCAAAAAAAAAAAAATACAAAGTGACCCCCTAATGATTGTTTACTCTAATTTTAATATTTTATACGCTTGATATTGTAGATATATATACATACACACTACAATTTCAAACATTTATGTTATATGAAGGGAAAATGACAAAAAAATCCCCTCCAATATAACAAAGGACAAATCACTCCCCAACGATTTTCAAATCCCATGTCAGTCCCTAGGGAGCAATTTGGGATTTTTAATTGTCGGAAAATGACTAATATGACCCTGAAAACTTAAATGAAATAAAGGGCAAAGAGAATAAAAAGGTGATGAAGCTCCCTTGGCAGCAAAAATGCAGTTCACCCCCTCATTATTCAAGTAAAACACAGCTGGGGTTTAGAGCAAAACAGAGGTGACAACAAACTGCGTCTACGGCAAACGGTGTTAACGGGTAAGAGTGGCTTGTATATATGAGTATATTACATCATCCATTGTTTACTCCAAATCTTATTCTTTGCCTTAAGTTGCATTTAAAGGTTTTTTTTACTGTTTTAGTGTAATGGTACTGGTTTTTGTTGCTGATTTAGTGCAAATGAACTTCATTTCCATTGTTTCAATTATTTGAAGAGTTGAAAGGTGTTTCTTTTCATGGGTTTTTCAATGGGTGTGTAGTTTTTAGATTGAGATGGAATTAAGGTTATGTCTTCAAGCTAAAGAGAGGAACATAATTCATTTTGGGATGCTTATGGAGTTAAGCTTGGGTTTGTCATAAAAACTAGTTTAACAGCAAATTTGTTGTCACGAGTTGTTAATACCTATGATGCAAATGTTAAAACCAAATATGAAGTTGTTAACAGAGTGGTTCAGGTATTGTTCTGCACAAACTATGTAATGACATTAAATATGGGATTGAAAGTTGCATTGAAAAATTAATCGTTTTTTGCAGGGAGGAATGAAAAATGGCACTTGATGGTGGCTCAAAAGAACTAAAAGTATTATGTTGTTATTTTCATGTTGGAGGCAAGTTTGTATATAATTCTAAAGGTAAAATTGAATATAATGGAGGTGGTGTGAAGATGAAAACCATGAAAGAGGGGATAACATTTGAAGCTTTGAGATTGATGATATCATCATGACTTGAGATGGATTCTAATATGTGTGATATGAAATATACTGCAAGCTTTGATGAGAATATGTTGATAAATCTAAATGATGATGGTGAGGTTAGGAACTTGTTTGATTATAATGATAAGATTGGGCATATCTATGTATAATTGTACAAGATGCCATCAAGCTGGTCACACAAGAAGGACCTGCAAAAATCCCAGCCCAAGTTAAAGTTTGTCACAAAGTAGTGAAGTATTTTGTTTTTGAAGAACTGACTCATATTTTTGGGAGTTCGTTTTGGCACTGTGGTGCCCATTTTGTGAATACTATGGCAGCAAATTGTAAATGACGTTTTTCGTTTAGTGACAAGGGAACATTAAGTGGCATGATGATGTTAATGTTAACTTGTTATTGAATATGTGAAAAAACTCTATGTCAATGAAGAATGTGGTTTAATGTTGTTACTTTAGTGTGTTATCAAGAATGAAGTTTAGTTTCAGTTGGACGTTGGCAACTGCAAACATGACAGTTGTTAACCGTTACACAAAACTTGTTAATATGTATGATAACGTTGTTAATGCCTACGATGAAGTTGTTAATGCTTGGGATGACGTTCTTAACTCTTGGAGTATTAATCTCATTGACATTGCAAGCAATAAAGGTCTAAGTTGTTAATTCCTATGATGAAGTTATTAATGTTAAAGAGGAAGTTGTTAATGCCTGGGGCAAAAATCTCGTTGACATTGCAAGCAACAAAGGTCTAAGTTGTTAATCGCTATTCAAACGTTGTTAATTCCTACAACCAATTTGTTAATGCTGAAGAGGAAGTTGTTAATGCCTGGGGCAAAAATCTTATTGACATTGCAAGCAACAAAGGTCTAAGTTGTTAATCGTTATTCAATCGTTGTTAATGCTGAAGAGGAGTTGTTAATGCGTAGGGCCAAAATCTCATTGACATTGCAAGCAACAAATGTCTAAGTTGTTACTCACTATTCAATCGTTGTTAATTCCTATGATGAAGTTGTTAATGTTGAAGGGGAGTTGTTAATGCCTAGGGCCAAAATCTCATTGACATTGCAAATAGGCCTGTGAATAGGCCACCAAGAAACATAGAGAAACGGGAACTTTGTCCCATACTCCAAGAAACATACATATTCAATGTTTCATACAGCATATCAAAAGGGAACTCTGTCTCATGCTCCACGAAACATACAAAAAGTAGAACGATTACAACTTGTCAATTTGCCTAAAACATGTTAACTTTACATTAACACAAGTCCTAGAGTAACATTGATGGCAATGCATCTACATTGGTAGATCGTATGCTCGAAGGATACGATCAAGCGAGTCATGAGGAAGACTCGTGCATTTCACGTTTAGGAGATTGGAAAATTCTAATTTCCTCACATGCTCCTTTAAACTCTCATATTTACCTATAAAGTCAGCCAATTCCTTGAGTTTTCAGGGTGAGCACCGAGTGTAGAAAAATATTGTATCCGGCCACACTTTCTTCGCCTTTTCACGGTATTTCCTCCTCTTACACTCAGGAAGTGCTTTTCATTCTCTTAAGACCTCTTCATTATTAGCTAACAATGATTCTGCTTTGTTCACACCATGCTTCTTTCTATACAAATCCAGCCCTGTTTGACGAGGATTTTGACTGATATCTTCATTTGTAGAAGAACTAGTTTCTTCTTCAACCAGTACTCTTTTTGAACAATCCCCTTTTTCCACGACCCATGATTCAACAATTGGTAGATCCTGGAATGAAATATCAAATCACAACAAATTACTTTATCTCAAATCCATAAAAACAAAATAAACAATTAACCACTATAACTAACAAAATTGGTGGAGTATATCTCAAAAGTATTAACATCAGATCCAGCTAAGAGCTACACAGGCTCTTTCAATCAAACAGACAGCATTAACATCTGAAATCAATATTTGGAACGAAATCAACCTACAAAAATGGTTAAATAAGAGCAGTGACATTAAATGTACTCAAGTTATTGATGATACATTGAGCAGCAGCATTAACTGACCTTTTTTTGTTCTAGATCTGACAACAACATTGCTTCAGTGAGAGCTTAAAGATTCAAGCCAGGACATAAAAATTACCCACAAATGGTGAAAACACCAAATTAAGACACTTGACATGGATGACAATAGGAGCCTTCTGGATCACTACAGGAACAAAAATAATCCCTTAAAGCCAGATCCTAAAGGACATGGAATAATTATTACTACCTCTAGTCATTTTTATATAAATTATGCAAATTGAATTGATGGTTAAAATTAGTCAAAAAGCAATAAATATGCAAGGGATTTAATTTTTTTCCCAAAAAAACCCTTATTTATGAAGATGATAAGTGTGAGAGAGATAAAGTAGGGAAAGAGATAAGAGACATACAATAATTGGGGGTTAAAAGTAAAAAAGTGTATTATTTTTTTAAACAAAACCAAATTGTTGTTTTTATATAAGACCAACCCGATGTGAGAGAAAGTTGCTTTTGAAGAGGATCAGAGGAAGTGTTATATTAAAACTCCATCCCACAGCTTGTGCAACATGATTACATTTATAATGTCTTATATTTGGTTTAATGGTTTAAAAAAAAACTAAAACACAAATTGTCAAATGGATTGCAAAAGACATAAACAAGACGCCTTCAATCAAAATCACTTATTGCCACCAAGGACCTTTATATAAGACATTAATTAATACGTAACTCCTTCCATGTTTGAGCATTACAACTGCTAAGTGAAAAACCAGAACTCAGGAACTGAAACATACTCCTACTTCATACATCACTATAGCTAAGAAGCACCAAAACAGATACATATATTGGATATGATATAGCATGATACATCAGATATAGAAATGTCCAAAACTTTAGGATACAAATATGGAAATATATTTACAAGTATTTTTCCAGGAATGCAAATCCAACTGTTCTTTACAGCCACAAAAAAAATAAAACAATAGTTTTCCTTCTGAATTTACACTTTCAGACATATTAAGCACAAAACCTCATGGATACAAACAATAACTTGAACATGGTAACTTAGAACAAATTCCTACTGACCACATCACAATGGGGGAATTGGCATGACATAAATTCTCTATCCATAAATGAGATAGACAAACAAAGCTTGAAGAAACCATAGTCTTACATCTTAGCTTTTTATCAAAAGATAAAGTACACATAATGATCGAAACAGAAATCAACTTTAAAGAATTCAACTATCAAATCAACACATTACGAGCCAAATAGATATCATGTAAAAAAACAGATAAGTTGTTTGAAACATACATCCATTCTACACTCTATGTAATGCATGGCAGCTGGAGGGTCTGCATCAATTTTGACCATTCACCCTCTTTAGCATCTGTAAACTCTGGGAGAACATTCCCATGTTCCTCAGTTTTCTTCCTAAACCCAGTGAACCTTAAATCTGAGAGCAAATATGTTCCTGAATCTCTCAAAAAGAAGGCTCAACAAAAAAAACTTCATGACGAAGAAGAAAAACTGAACAGTGAGCTACCGACTTCCCTCCATCTAAACATAAATCTTAGGAAAGAAAACAAACAAGAAGATTCAACATTAGGTAAGAATCCAACGTACTGAATCAAGGAATTCGAAGGAAAACAAAGGTTTTGATGATGGTGTCGCCAACAAATCTGGACCTCTACTCTACCGGTGACAATCACAATTCCGTGATTTGAATGTGTGAGAGTGAGAGGCAGAAATTGGCAGAAACCTTCAAATGAAACCCCAACATTTTTCCTTACCTTTCAGGGGCATAAACGTCCTTTACCAACATTTTGAAATCCCATATTGATCCCTAGGGTCTGATATGGGATTTCCAAGTATTGAGGGACTGAATTGTCCTTTATAATATTCAGAGGTATTTTAGTGTCTTTTTCCCTTATATGAATTGCAATATTATACCTAATAGTTGGCCAAAAATAGTAGGGTTAAAGGTCATATTTGCCCCTGAAGTATGCAAGGTGTATCATATCTTCCCCTGAAATATTTTTGGGTCCAAACGTGTCCTTAAAGTATGAAAATGGATCAATTTCGCCTTTTAACCGTTAAAATATTAACGGTCAACGTTCAATATTTAACGGTCAACGTGAGTTTTTTAATGGTTAAATGGCGAAATTGATCCATTTTCATACTTCAAGGGCAAAATTGATATATTTGCATACTTCGAGGGCACATTTGAACCCAAAAATACTTCAGAGGCAGATATGATATAACTTACACACCTCAGAAGTAAATATGACATTTAACCCAAAATAGTATTATATTATGCCTATTTGTTAAGAGAATCATTCAAGTTATTTTCTGGAAATCACTCTCTAATTTCCGTTCCGTTAGGAGATTCCCTCAATCAAAACAAATACACACACATGTTCCCCTTTTAGGGAAAATTTAACTTCGTATTATTTATTATATTATTTTATTGTAAAATCATAGCAAATAGAGGTAATTAATTACAAGTCCCGTGTAAAGAATTTAATTAAGATAAGGTCCCACGAGATCGCGTAATTAATTTCAGGTCCTTGACATGAAGTTGTTACCGCATGCTCATTAAGTTGTTATTGTAGGCCAAACAATTGTTATCGTCTAGTCAAAAGTTGTTACCGAATTCTCAGTCACTAACAACTAAATAAGCCGGCGATAACAACTTTTTGGCTTACGATAACAACTTAATGAGCATGTGTAATAACTTGTGGCTTACGATAATAACTAAATGAGCATGTATAACAACTCTTGTTCAGTAACAACTTTTGAGCTGCCAATAACAACTAAATGAGCATGCGATAACAACTTCGTGGAACTTGAGAATAATTACGTGACTTCGCATGGGACATGAGATTAATTACGCAATATCGTGGGATCTCACGATAATTAAATTCCTTACAAGGGATTTATAATTAACTTTCCCAATTATCTATATT
The DNA here is from genome assembly GCA_037074515.1 of Mimosa bimucronata. NCBI lineage: Eukaryota > Viridiplantae > Streptophyta > Magnoliopsida > Fabales > Fabaceae > Mimosa > Mimosa bimucronata. The sequence continues at coordinate 2,723,660 of CM073443.1, forward strand.
TATATATTTCTTGAAAGCTCCTAGCAACAATCCTATTGGTCCACATGTCCAATGACATCATCTTCACTTAACTCAATTATTGGTCCACATGTTGATATAATCAAAGTCATAATGGAAAGTTTTATTCTTAATTTCAAATTTCATTTCCAATAATTAATCATTACTAATCATATATTTCTACCTTTGGGAAGGTATTTTTTTTAATTTTTAAAGCTATTTAAAATTGAGCAAAGCAATGATTAAATATATAAATGTATGAAAGTCATTTAATATTGAGCAATGATTAAATACATATATATCTACTTTAAGAAGGTATTCTATATTAATTTTCTTTTTTATCATGTACATACCTTTTAGTGTAATATTGTTTATAGAAAAATCAATCCATATGTATTTGTTTTTAATTTGCAATATTTGACTTTTCAAATATACAAATTAATTATTGTCTTCAAATAAGTCACTATTTTATGCAACAATTAAAACATATATATATATATATGATTTACAATCAACACTTTTATTGTGTTCAAGTAACATTTTTAATCATGAAATAGTTACTCAAAAAAATTTTGTTCTTTAGTTTATTTCATTTTTATTTTTAACTTCTGTGCATCGTAGTTAATAAGAAAATCAATAACTTTCAACACCACACTACGTTATCAAACCATATTAATATGTTATCGTTCTGTCATCAAGAGTGAACAGCTCCAGTTCAAAAAAATAATAATGATGATGATTACAGCTTGCTCAAGTTAATTTTAATAATTAAGCAAACTGAATTAATTAATGTGTTAATATGTCAGCTAGCACATAGCTTTTAATTCATAAATTCAAATTTGAGGGTTGACAATCATGCTTCTCTCTTTCCTTTTTTATCATCACAAACGTCCCCATGTATGACTCTCTCTTCTTTAACCAAGAGTCATACATTAATTATGAATAAAAGGAAAAAAAAAAAAAAACAAGAGTACGCTTTTCCTTCTTCCGGTAAACTAAAAGCCACACCACAAGTTCCATTTTCTCACACAAGGAAGACATAAAGAGAGATCGATGTATCGTAGATCGCCTTTATCTAAAATATAGTAAAAAGAAAACAAAGAGAAATTAAGAAGCATGGAGAGAGAAATGGCCTATTTTTCCCTTCTTCGCAGTATGGCCTTCACACATAGATAGCTGCAAGTCCAACTTGTGACGACCTCCTCATTACTGAGGATTCTGAAATGGCAAGGGTGTTTGGATTGGCTCATCTTTAAATAATTTTGAACTGTGTGAGTTTGATACATGAGAAAGATTTTGTGTCGGGTCTAGGATTTCTCAAACAAGCAACCGGGCTTTGGCCAGGTTTCTCTTCTTGAGAGTTTTTTTTTTTTTTTTAATTAATGTTTATTTTGATATCACAATGGACGAGGAGCCAACAAAAGTTAGTTCAATTTATAAAGAGTTGAATCATAATCAAAAGATTGTTAATTATATTCAAATCTCGGAATCTTTGTAGACTCTTTTTAAAGCGGATAGTATGTCCTGTATATGTCTTAGGTAAACCCCCAGCTGGACCAACTTACCTAAATTTTTTACAATAAAAAACTAATAGAAGATCAAAAACAAATTGAAGGACTTGTCTGAATAATACTTTGTTGATATATTATTGTTTAACATATGACAGTTAGCGTTTAATGTAAATTTTTATATATATATATATATATTTAGATTCTTTATACACTATTCACAAATCAAAATAGTGCAGCTAGCTACGGGTGATTTTTTTCCCATCATCATCCGATGGGAAGAGTTCACGTACTCATCATTCTTACGGAAGCTACTAGTTCGAACTCATAATTTTTTGCTTCAATCAAAACTTAAAAAGGTACTTATGTTAAAATTGATCATGAGAAAGTGCGTCAGCCGGTAGGCGTAATGATGATAGCAATATTCACAGTATTCTGATATCTGAATTCAACATGTGTCATTTCGATTGGCCAAATAAAAAATGTGTCATTTCGAATAGCTAGAATAATCCTTACGATTGTGAAAGAGAAAATCAATTAAAATCTGGTTGTGCATATTTTTAGACGAGTGGTGACTGAGAATACAAATGGCTATTCTTTCCTTTCAAGCAAACTGGTTTCTAGTTTTACTTGTCATCGGCTAAAAATCAATCTTCTCCTTGTTTTTGTTAGAAAAATATCAGAAAAATACCTTAACTATATTTATAAATCACATTCAACATGTTTTTTTAGTAACCGTTAATATTGTAAATATGACGCGAAAAAATTTCTTTCTCTTCCTTACAAACAATATATGACCAAATGAGCGTAATAAATGATTAATTAGTTCCCACAAGAATCTCCACTTTGCCTTATAAATTAACCGTATGCAATTCGGGCACGCGTGCGATGTCTGATTAGTTTATTAATTACGTCGTCAGGAATAGCCTTTTTTTTTTTTTTTTTACCTCGATTTGTATATCGTTGTCCTTTTTCTCGCTTGTGTGTTTTATAATCTGTAATTAGTTAAGCTAACGTCGTTTTCTTCTTAACGATGACGAAGGAATGATGCGTGGAATGACGCAAAGAGAACATGTTGAGGACGTGAAGTGGGATTTTAAAGATTATCTTCAAAACCGTAATACATGTCCAAATTGTACATGAAGTCAAATCTTTACTTGCCCCACTTAAACAACAACAAACGTATTCCAAGTTCCGACATTGACTTGTTCTTTCGAATATTTTTTTTACTTGTTTAAGATTACTTTAATTTTTTTTTTTTTAATAAGGGAGCCAAATAGATTGATTAATTTTAACGTATCTTACATGTAATTGTATTATACGAAATAGTTTATAAATAAGGTAAATTAGTTTTGTGGAAAAAAGATAACTATAAATTTTTTAAAGTGATTAATTTTAATTTGAATCTTTAATTTCTCTAAAAAAGTTAAAGTGATCTTATAATTAGGATCGGAGGGAGTACCAGCTGTACCATGACATCTATATTCCTCGACTCTCTAATAATTGGGATGTAACCCGCAAACTCCTACTTATAAAAAAACTCTAAATAAACTGGACCACAAATATCATGATTAGAATTTACGTTATAAATCAGATGGCTTAATAACATCGCCAAAGTTGGTTCTTACAGCTTTTGAAACTTGCTTTTGATCCAAACAAGTTTCTATCAAATTATTTTTTTATAAGAGTATATCCAAATATAGATCATATTATAATGATTGGCTTTTACTCCAACTTTAGTTTCCAAAATATTATTAGGATGAAAGTCACTTTTGTGTATATCTAAAAAAAGTCACTTCTGTGTAGAAATTTGTGATGTTTTTTTTTTTTTCAAAACCCAAATGTAATGGTTTTCAGTTTTCACGTAGGTCCGGTTTGGCTGGGTTCACTACTGAGCTTGAAATGCTCCTTAGTCCATCATTTTGGACCCATGGCCTGGCCTTTTGGGATGGTCCAATGCAGATCAAGCCGGCATTTGAAACTGAACCGGCCTGGGGTAATAAAATCTTGTGTGGACAAAGCCAGTTTTCATAAATACCTTTCTGAGCTTCCCAGCAAGGTCAAGTATTGACTTTGTTTACCCAAACTGGTCGTTTGAGTCTCTGTGGCCCACTATTGAAACCCAATTAATAAGTCCAATAACTGTGTATTTTATACACAGAATAACTGTTTTTATTCACTTGCAAGCTTCTACTGTATAATTTTTTTTTAAAAAAAAAAAATTTAGAGACCCAACTCACTAAATTTTTTTATACCAAAAAAAAAAATCAACGGAACTTCTTCTTGTAATCACAAGTTAAAAAAAAAAGGAGCCGATTCCAAAAGAGTAGCATATTGGAATCGGTGTGGGATGGATCTACACCATGACACTTCACACTTCACACTTCACACTTCACACTTCACTTGTCATGATATATGATATGAGACCCCGTTGAACTTGTTAAGCATTGTTCCAAGTTCATGAATTTGATTACTTCTCCAAATTCACACGTCCTTCTTACCAAAAAGAAAGAAATCATACTAACAAAATCAATGGCTATATGTTGTAAATCTAAAACAAGATACGAAGCTCATGCTGCAATAACTACTTTCCTCATCTTTCCAACATTTCTTCCCTTGTATCTTTCTCTGTCAATACACATTACAATTATACACAACCTCGACCATATTAGAAAGAAGACAAAGGCCAAAGGCCCATTTTCGTGATGTTAACAAAGTGACAAAATACCCTCTGTTAGAAACAGCGGGGCAATATAGCACTAAGAATTGGTTTCATTGGAAAAAATTCCTAAACCCATCGAAAATTTGTAGGGCTCTTAATCCCCCAGTCCTCATATTCCTCAGTCTGCTTCGCAGTATCTGCATATGACAATAATAGCCATCAGCAATCAATTAGTTGCCATTTCTTATAAAATTTAAATTTTATATAGATGTTAAAAGATATGTAAAATGAACACTTTTGTATTAGTTTAGGCCTTCAGGGGTTAAATGTTATGTTTTGCCGTTAGTGAGCCAGAATTGTGATTAGACTCTGGTGTAATGATACCCACTTTCTGCTTCTTACATCTAGCTATTAGTTTTTTCCCCCTTTATTATCATTTGACTGCACTTTAGGCAGCCATTTTTGTAGCAGTAACGAATTCAGATTGACGAAATTATGGATTAAAATCAGTGCTGAAAAAACAACAAATGCATGCACCGTGTCAATCTTTTTTTTTTTTTTCTTTCTTTTTTCTTTTTTTTTTTTTGTGCCTAAGTTAGCATAATGTGCCTTAGACTCTTACATATTGAGCGCGAAATAGTATTCTTTGCTCGCTAGTGCACAAGTCCACAGCTAGTTGTTTCAAAAAGAGTCTTCGGTTGAGTTGTTTTGGAGAAGTCACGTCCAAATCAAGTGATCCACTTTCCTGAGAATCACATATACAAACATTGGATGAGATATTTTGATAAGCAGAGAAGGCTAAACTTAACACAGACACTGATGAATGGTCTTTCAAAGCTATATGGTAAGAAAATTAAATAGAAGTTACTGATATATATATATATATATAAATAGTTTTCTTGCCTGTAAAAATCTTTTGTACTTTGATATGCTGGTTTCACAACTGTCTAGTATAAATTGCAATGCTTGCTCTTCTATTTCAGCATATCTCAAGTCCTTCTTTACAGTTGTTTTATTCGATGCTGCAGCAGCCATCTGTTCCAAAGAATCACCCACTAAGTTAAATGACAGTTGCAGATTCTTCGTTCAGAAATTTAGCGGGTGCCAGAGACAAACCTCTTCAAATTGACCTCTCATGCTTGAAGGGCTCACAGCTAAATAGGCATATGCCATTAACTCCAATGGCCAACCAGTAACTTTTACAGGGAAGCACTGCGATCTGTTAAAATTGAACATAGTTAGCTAGTAAAAAGTTCAATCAAAAGTGAGTATTTATAAGTAGAACACTCTAGAAATTAAAAGATCCCTTATCTTACTGAAATGAAACTGAAATAAAATTTGTGCGCAATTTTACAGTGTAGAACAAAAGATGATTTGGAGATGTATCTTGAAGTACTCGTCAAAACTATCATAAAATGGCAGTGTGTGGGTGCACTTTGAAGGGCTTATGCATACACTGAATTGGTTATAATCAAGACAGAATGAAAAAGAAATTTCATTCTTTAAAGAATACTCATGAAATATTATTTTGGGGACTCACGCTGACAGTCCATTTTTCTTCAAGAGTTGTAACTTCTCTTCGTAGCATTTATCAGATTTCCTGAGTGACAATAATAATTCAGCCGAATCACTAGGATTAGTGCCTTCCTTTGGAACGAATCCATAAGATAGCAAAAGCTCTCCGTTAGATTTCTTGCCATACGATATAAACACCTGGGTAGAGTAAGAGTAATGCAAGTAATAAGTCACAAGACCTCTACAAAACCAAGCTTCAGTTTACTATTAATTGATTATTCTGAGGTTGAATTAAAATTTGAAAGAGATCAATCTATTAAACAATAATTATGACATAATGCTTTTTGGCAAAGCCCTGGGACTAGTTTAGAACTTGTCTACTTTCGTTGAATGAATCTTATCAAGGATATTGATTCAAACCTAATTCATCACTAATACAACAAATTTCCATCTGTCAGTTTATATTTACCTGCTCACCTGGTTGGTAGGGACGATCTGTGGTGAAGACAACTCCCTTTGATGATTTATCATAATCCAAAAACGTTTCCACCTAAACCAGAGAATTTGTAGCTATTTAGTGTTAACAGTGCAGAGGCAAAATAAATTAGGCATCATCTTTGAAACAGACCACATCATACATCACAACTATGGTTCAGCATATCTGCCCAGGGAACCAAGGCAAACTTATCATCCATCGAGGGTAATCGAACCTGCATGGTACCAAGAGAGAATTTAACATTCTTACAAATAATCAGATGTATTCAATAAAAATAGCAAAAGCAAGCCTCAACAAAATATATGATTGGTTGTAGCCTTACACACACAAAAACACACACACATATAAATATGATTGGTTAAATTACAGACATCTACCAGTCAAGTATGGACCAGATTTTGCAATTGTAGTCATTAACACCCCCCCCCCCCCAAAAAAAAAAAAACTATAAACTTACAGTTTCAGGAAGTAATATATTTGGTCCTGTAATTATTTCAGAATTTATTAAGTTCTGGAGCCAAAATCTGTTTCAAATTCATCTAAGCAGCTCGTCTGTTGAAAAAATATAGACAAGATGTAAAACCCTCTCACTTAGTATTTAGCCTTCATAGATGCAAAAGAAGGAGAAGACAATCTGTTTATGGTACTACAGCTGCATCAACTCACCAAGCGAGAGAAAAGAATACCAAATGACCACTTGAAGGTCTCAATGTTGAACACCTGTGAGTTGGACAAATAATAAACTAAATAAGCACTATGTCGTAAAAGTTAATCATTTCGACTAACATAATAGCTTCCTACAATTATTTATTCCCGAAAATGGTGAACATTTTGCCTTTGGGAATATCAAGAGCTCAATAAGCTAGTTAGATTAAGTCTAGTTTATTATTTTCATACGACTTGATCCTCATTATTAATACCAACTCAGATATGCAGGCTAACTGAAATGTATTAAAGAAGAAGCAGATGGACAAAAAATTTTAATGATCAAGATGCAATATCAAATTTATATCAATTAATGATAGCTGCCAAATGTAAGGTCAACATTATACTAACTAGCAAGGATCAGTACAATTAGGATGGAAATTATCTCAACATTGTGAAAAGAAGAGCCTTTGGAAATCATGAAAGTCACTGTTCCACTCACTAAAACCCGAACAGAGCAGTTACGCCTGTCAGTTCATATTATATTCCCCAAAAAAGTAAGAGTTTGTCACGGTCTAATAGCCCTAACCAGGTCCAATGACAAATAATTACCTCTTCTGGGAATAAACTCGGATGCTTGGAAAATATTCTGAGCCTCAAATCGTTGTATCTGTAGAAGAAGGAGAAGCACTTAGATCACAGAGTGAATCATCCAAGATACAGTATACATTAAGAATGGAAAAGATGAATGTAAAGGAAACAAAAAAAATTTAGTTTTGAGGAACGCAAGGTACAGCAATGCATCATACGTTCCAATAACATTATTAATCCTTTCAGTTGCCCTCTCCCGAATCTGTGAAGCTTCCAAATAACGATCTAGTTCGGCTTGTGACCTAGAATTAGGATGGAAATATTAGGGGAAGGATTCCAAATATATGAGAAGACTGAAATAAGAAAAAAAAATGTAAATGAATTTCTATTCTGCTTGTCAGTGGGATTATGGTAAATGAGTCTCCCATATACTCAAGTTTCTATTCACAGCTAAGAATTTATCCCATGAAGATTTCTCGCTCATTTTTAGAGAGTTTTCTACCTCACTCATCAATTTTGAATTCTCATCATTTCCTGACAAGCACTGAAAATAATTCAAGTGAAGCATTCTTAGAGAACATAATTTACCAGTAAAGAAGTGAATAGGGTTGCCGAGGTAAGGCTGAAACATAACTGCTCCATCTTGAAGATTTCATGAGGCTTGCTTCACTAATGAGATAGGTTGCAAGCAGTGGCCAATCTGGCACCGAATTCCTTTTCAAAATCTCACCAGCTTCAGGGCAGCTCCATGCCTTGTAACCAAAAACACATACAAACAGATTCATAAGCACTAGATGCAGATGCAGACCACATGCCTAAAATTTTTTAGCAAGTTAAGAGTACCATTTCACGGCCAAGAAAACAGCATTGTAGAGACTTCAAATAACAAAATGACATATAACGGGAACTGATCATGATTAAATTTAATGTAGAATGGATGATGCCACCTTCAATTTAATCAATAAATTATTTAAAAACTCCATGAATTAATACATAAATACCAAACAAACAAATGTAATTCAGCTTTAACAAAACACTGAAAGGCAAATCCAAATAACTACAACTATAAGATAAGGCTGCTACATAATAACAAACTAACCATAAAATTCAAAACTACCCACATAAATTTGAAACCCCAAAAGGGTAATCACATCAATGTCAAATAAATAACCAAACAAACCGAAATTCTATCTTCTCATCCATCTCAATTTTAAGTTTAAAAATCTCATCTTTTCACTTCAGGCATAAGCAGGAAAACAAGTGAGGCAATACAACAAAAGACATACAGAATCTGCGGTGATGACAAGTGAAGGAGGCACAAAGAGCAACTTCTCTCCCTTCCTGATATTCTTCAAGGCAACGAGACCTCTCTCACCAACATCAACCCTTTCAATGGCCATCTTCTGAGGAGGTAGGCCAGAATCAGACAACCATCTCTGAAGAGCCGATGCGTTTTCCAGAGAGTCGATTTCGCAGCCCCAAGGGATGGTTTCTGTGGCGGCGATTTTGGTGGCATTATCGCTCGCAGAAATTGAACAATGAAATTGGGGCTTTCTTCGAGGGAAATGTAGATGACGAAGAATCGCTTGAGATTTGTGGTTGGTGGTGTGAGTGAAAGTGGGAATGAGGGTTGTTGTGTGAAGGGTTGTTGTTGAAGCTTCAGCCATGGCTGTTGTGACTGTGAATTTCCTTCAGAACCTTATCTGCAAAAAATGATATCAAGAGAATCAAGATCGTTAAAAACAGTTGTGTCACGCGCCATGATGAAACGACGTCGTAATCTCGAATTTATTTTAAATAGTATCATAATTTAAAAATTATTTTATTTTTTATATTAAATTAATCACCTTAAAACAATTCTTTCTTGAAAAGACAATAAAAGACAATCGAAATAGATGTAGGATAGAAAGGTTTTGTAGCATATCACCTAGGTAAGCAAGCGATTGGTACGATACCAGGATATCACTCAGTGGTTTAACCTCCAAAGAAGGATATGATCCATTTTAATCCATGTGGACTATATCTGGTCCCGAGTTATTGCCTGGGACTAGTGTGACTCTCTTTCTTTATAAAAAAGAAAGAAAGAAAGAAAGGTGCTCCCAACTTCCATAATGAGAGAGAGGTGATATGAGCTAAATTGTCCTTTCATTAAGTTCAAAGGAAATTACACAAATGCACTTCAATTAATTTTTTTGAATATCAACTCCTAAGTGGCAGTTCGGGATGTGTACTCAAAGAAGTCGGAGCTCAGGCTATCGGCAGCTGATGATCGGCAGATCCTTGTTTTTTTTTTTAACAATATTGATGGCAAAGTGGTTGTCCCATTTAGTTTATCAAAAGTATCGGTGACCATCGTAAGAGATTAAAAAAAATGTACAAGTCGGCTCTTTAGTTTTGTACTTAATTTCTTTCTAAGTTTTGATAAGGTGTTATCAACTTTTATTTACTTTTATTTACCAAGTACCAAGTGCAAACTTTCAATTCATTTACAACTTTTGTTGGGGCATTATTAATTTATTACACTTCATTATGTGTTATTAACTTCCATTTACTAGGTAATAAATTCATACTTTTAACTCATTTTCAAGTATTGTTTAGACATTATCAACGAGCGATCATCACCAGAAACCTACGGGCGTTAAGAGGTTGGTATTTTAAAAAAGAAAAATTTGATTGCAAAGCAAGCATTTATGCAATTTCTTTTTAACTTCAAAAAATGATATTTTGGGCCTTGACACCTCTTTATCGTTATGTGAGAGGAGAGAACCATTATGTACTTCACCTATTCTAGTAGGCAGTAGTATACTAGTGGCTTTTTCCCAACATTTTTTTACCAAAACAAAAGTTCAAGGGTTAAGGTCTAATTTCGCCCTTGAAGAAACCCCAAAAGAACGTTTAGTGTTCGGAAGTAACAAGTAGAGCGTATTTACCCAGGAAGTAACCAAAGCATAGCGTTTTTGACCTTGGCAAACGGAATCATAACATTGACCATTAACATGTGATGTTGGCAAAGAAGTTTAAATGGTGGCATGAGACGTGGCAGATATGTTGTGTGTGTGGCACTAACATGAGAATATGAGGTGGCAAGGGCTTTAAAGGGTTTTAGAAGAAAGGATTGGGGTAAATCAGTCTCGATAAACCAGAGAGGAAAAGTGGATTCCCATGCTCTAAGTGAAAGACAACAAAAGCGAAATGGGGTGCATGTGGATTCTAACTCTATAAACCAGAGATTCGTCCTCGAAATTCAGGTATGGAATCTCTCGATTGTCCATAATTTCTTGGCTTTAAGTTATTGCCCTTATTTGAGGAGTAATTTTGCGTTATCGCCCTTTGTCCGTTTGTGCTTGATGTTAATTTTTTGTGCTTTTTGGTTAGGTTTATTTGGGAAATGGCAAGTAAGGATGAGAGTAGTGGTCAGTAAGGTGGGTCGAAGGGTGGTCCAAATGGTGATCCAAGGGGTGGTGTCGATGAAGTGATGGAAGTGGAAAATGAATTTAGTATGGGTGATAATGATAAGGATGGGGAAGCGATAGTGATGGGAGTGTTAGTGAGGATTAGATAGGCGCTAGAGTTCCTTATTTACAAACTATTATCGACCAAATTGCTGAAACTAGGAAGAAGTTGCAAGAAGGGCGTACTCAACGTTCAGAAGAGGTTGTGCCTGAAGTAGGACACGACAATGGAGAGAATGATGGTGCAATAGCTAGTGAAGGTGAGGAAGAGTGTGATGGTTATGATAATGATGATAATAGTGACGACAGTGAAGATGATAGTGGGGAAGAGTTGCAAGCAGATGATGGTGATGGAGGCAATGAGTTAGAAGATGAGGAGGATGGGAATGAATTGGGCCATGTTAATAATGGTGGGCCTTTAGAAGAAGTTAGAGTCCAAGATGAGTCTATTCGGCCAGCAGGCAAAGAATTTTTTATGGTGGGTAAGTGTTATGCAACCAAAAAGGAGTTGATGGATGACATAAATAGTTATGCAATATTTCTTGGGGTGAACATGAAGCTCATTAAAAGCGAGCCATGAAGAGTTAAGGCAATATATGAGGAGGCCTGCCCATTTGTACTATATGCATTAAAGGATGGTTCAACCCTAGGATTAGTGGTGAAGCCTCTACACTTAGAACACAGATGTGGTAGGGTTTTTAAGAACCTCAGGGCATCAGTGAAGTGGCTGGCTCAATCTTTAAGAGAAAGGTGCAAGAAAGGCCGAAGTATAAAGTCCCAGATATGAAGAAGGATCTTGAAGCTTATTTGAAGTTAAGTGTAAGCAAATACAAGTGCAAAAGAGCTAAAATGTTGATTGTGCAAGATGGAGGGGAGTTATAAGGATGAGTTCAACAATATGGAGGCATACTGTAATGAGCTGAGGAAGTCTCATAGAGGCTCAAATGTGTGTTCCACTTAGTAAAGAGGCGCTTGAAAGTGGCAAAAGAGTATTCAGTCATATGTACATATGCTTTTAAGTAACAAAGGTAACAAGGAGCCTAATGACTAACCTAGGAAACTAAATGTTATGCAAATGAGGTATAAAAAAGGGGTTTTGTTGGTTTTTAGAATGCAACATTTAAAATGAGCCTAACTACAATATTTTTTATCTTTCTCTCAATGTGATAGAATGGTTGGATGGATGAAGTGATGAATGCAATGGTATGGAATCTCTTGAGTCTAGGTGAGGTGGCAAACATTTGTTCAAATCATTTGGGGGTTCAATTCATCAAGTCTAATGAAGTAATCCCCAAGCAATCACTATAGGTCCACTTGATGTGTGAAATACTTTAAGTCAAAACACTTATAGCTCTCATAAAAGTGCAATCACAATAATTATGAACAGAAGCAATCAATTAAGCCCACTAGCAACCACTAAAAGGATATTAACTTCATGCAACCATAATGTAGATAAAAATTCATAACTCAAGTATTCAAAGCCCAAACTAAACACAAAAAAGTTCATACATGATGTGATTAGCTAATTTAGATTGGATTAATGTTTCTTTCCCTTACCAAGCTCAATCTAATTAAAGAATGTCCCACAAAAGAGAGTTCATACAATTATACACATATCCTAACTAAATTAACTTGATAGAATCATTAACACAAAGCCAAAAAACTCAATACCAAGAGTAATTAATCAAACATACATATATAATCAATAAAGTACTCAATACATACCCAATCCAAATTAGTAAAATCAAACATCAAACATACATATCTAAAATCTCAATCAAATACATAAATTTAAACATCTCTAAGAGAAGTTCAAATAAACATAGAAGAAATCCAAAATACATATGAACAACTAATAAGAACTCCCTTAATGAAGAACCCATGCTTGAGCCACCATCAACATATCCTCAAGAGATGTAGAACTTCTCAATCCAACATAAAAACTCCAAGAGAATCACCAAGAAGAAGCTCAATCCAAAATCCATGGAGAAAAGAGAGTGGAAGAAGGTGGAAGATGAATGAAATGGAAGGATGAGAGAAATGAGAAGATTTTAAGGTTTGGGAGTGAATGAGAATGGAAAAAATGAGTGAAATGAAGGGCTAGGTCGATTTTAATGTTAGGGAGTTGGGTCATGAAGTTCTTAGGTCGGGTTATACCAATTGGACCATAAAAACCCCAAAAAACCAGCAAAATTGCGCACTAGAATCGCATGTTCGCCGCGAAAGACTAAATAGATTGGGCACTAACATGTTCGCCGCGGCGAACAAGACAGTGAGGCCCCTCACTGTCTTGTTGCCTCCATTCTTCTGTTGCTTGAATGCTCTTCCGATTTTGGCCCATTCTTCATGTGATCTGCAAAATAAATCTAATGCAAGGTAGAATCAATTGTCTTTGAGAAATTCTAATAAAAATAAATCACTAATTATGCCCATTTTATCCCTCGTTATTACAAATCCCAACCAAGTGTCCAAGAATCGGAATTTGCTCTAATTTGGTGTAAAAATCCCTAAAACATGCAATAATCCAATGATTTTAACCACGAAAAGTGTATAAAAATATGGTGCAATCAGGGACAGATCAGATTACACGGAGAGGTGGAGAAAGGCTAGACAGGGTGCTCAATAGAATAATGTCGAGCCATCTTCAGATTTACCCTCTAATCCACTCGAAAAATTATCAAGAAAACATTGTACATTAAAGCGCTCAATCTATCATCAAGAGGGGTCACAACAGGTCTAAATGCAAACAGGTGAGTTTTCTAATTTAATGTCATGGTCTCATTATAGTATAATCACAAGTGTTTAACCTGTAACTCATGAATGCAGGCCACAATATCAAACACCGCAAGTACAAGTAAAGTTGGGACAAGTATGTCACCATCATCCCAAGTGAGTACTCAATAATCTAAAGCCCCAAAAAGACCTCGTGGTGGAAGAGTATTCTATAGAAGCCAAATTGTGACTAGGATGGGAATCCAGATTTGTTAGTGCTGGCTGTCACCCAAGAGGGGGGTGAATTGGGTGATAGGGTAAAATTCAAAACTTCTCTTTCTTTGAAATACAATGAAGGTAATCTTTAAAATCTTTTTCTGTTTATCACAGAGTATTTCAAAACTTGTTAAATGCACTAAGAGATATATAATGTTAGATATGCTGGAAACTAAGAGAGTTAAGGGAAGAGATAATGCAAACAGAATTTATCCTGGTTCGGTCTACTCTGACCTACATCCAGTCCTTAGGCTCCACCTGAGATTTTCACTACCCTCTTGTTTAAACCGGGCACAAGAGAAGCCTTTACAACCCACAAGTTTAGCTGGGCATTTGTGAAGCCTTTACCACAGGTTTTACAACACGGGATTATCTGCCAACCTTAACAGAGGCTTAGACTCTCTCTAAACGCTCCCCCTTACAACCTGTAAGGTTACAACCCTGTTCTTAAAGCACCAAACTTTAGAACAACCTCAAACAATAGAGGATTTTAGATAATAGGTTCACTTAATGAACGGATTGTGATAATCACTTAAGTACAGAGGAATATATGATGAAATTACAATTCTAGAGCTTAACAGATTGAACAATGAGTGCTCTAACTCTCTTTTTCTAATTTACTTGACTCAACATTCTTTCCTCATTTCTGGGTCACTAGGTTTTGCTCTCAATCAGTGTAATCAACAATCTGCATAAAGCCCTGTTCCATCCTTTTTGTTATAGAAGCAAGTCTTGATCTATTTATATCTTCACAGCTTGCCATTTTTTTCAGCTTCATGTGGCCGTTTGAATATAGTCGTTGGAGGTTCATAGCCGTTGGCAATAAATGATTTTCTTCATCTAATTCAAACTTCTGTTCTAGTTTCAACTGTTCATGCATAGAGTGAGCTAGGAGAGAGATAGACTGCGCGTTCTGAACGTCTACAACAACTGTACTTACACAGCAGCTTTTTCAGTAGCGCTAGCATGCTTTGCTATCTCTAACTGCATAGTATAATTCCTACACTTAAGCTGTTAGCTAAAACAAGTAATCATGTAATGCACAGTAGATGTTATCGCAAGCTTAGTCCATTAGCTCAATGTATCAGCTTATTAGTTTGTCTAAGTTATCACAATGAGCATTCTCCTATCGATAGCTAGATGCGTTATCGCTAGTGACCTTTGTTATTGCAAGTTTGTTTAGCTATCTGATTATTTAAGATATTTCAATAAGTATACAGATATCGATAGCTAGACTTGTTATCGATAGCATCATTTGTTATCGCTAGCTGATTCCATTAGTTCAAAAACTTAGTTCATTTTTCTGCTAGTTGTTTTTCCTTTCATTTATCCATGTTATCAATGAACTTCTAGCGATAGAATATTTCTTAGCGATAGTGAAGGACTTAGCGATAGATATTAACTTTGTTATTTCTAAGTCTTCATATGCTATGGCTCTTTGTCTATTAGAGATAGGGATACACTTAGCTATAGAAATATTTACTTTAGATTTCAGCTAAGTTTCCATCAGCTATTGTTCTTTGTCTATTTGCGATAGGCTCTAGCTCTAGCGATAATAATATGTTACCTATCAGATTTTACTTGTTTAAATTCAAAGGTAACTTACACTCTATTTACTTATGTTTTCTGTGGGGCCAGTCCTCATCAAAACTTAAGATTCTAACATAGATTGACCAAGAAAGTGGAAGGACCGTTTATAATGTAAGTAACTTGTCCTACTTTAATTTTTGGTTATGACAAACATTTATTAAAGTTACACATCTTGTTTTGAAGACTGGATTGAAATCACAAGTTTTCCTATATGAGGGAACTGCTGAAGAGTACTTGCAGCAACATGCTAATGTAGAGACAAGATTTGCTATCCCAAATGAGAGGCAAATTAGGACAAGGAGCATGTCTGGTAGTTGCAACAACACTGGTTCTTGGGTAATCCAATTTAAAGGTGATGGGGCAGCTGCTATTGAACCTTCGGATCTGCCGTTCACTCCTCCAGGCCTCAGGTGGAAAGGATCACATGTAATGTCTAGATCACGCATTCAAGCATATAAAGACAGCTTGATTTTTTGATCAACCAGTCGCCAAAAAATCCTTGCAACCACAGGAAAGGGCATAGTAAGGGCGAGTGGATCTGGAAGGGGAAGAGGAAGAGGAAGGGGAAGGATAGGTGATTAGTTCACATTTAGGACATATGCTTTTGTACATGTGGCTGTTCTTAATTAAGCTACAACTTGGGATCTTAATTATGTTATGTTAGGTGAATCACTTGTATTTTTGGCTTAAACTTTCTAATTTTACATTTGAACATGTTATGCTACAAACTTGTAATGCTATAAGTTATTTATGTTAAGTTATGTTAAGTTTTGCTCTAAATTTGTACTTGAACAATCTAGGTCTAACCTTTAAATTGCACATGTTTGAAGCTAATCATGTAGTACAAAGTTTACACTTGTCTCTGAATATGGATTCAATAAACTCAAAGCCTTTTTTTTGGCTTTAACAACACGTAATGCGTGTGAAATGGGATTAAGCTCAATCAAACACCCTTTACTATATGCCTCCTTAAGAACCACATTTTGAATTTTCTCTATAGTAGATATGTAAAATATCCCTGGGTAACTTCAATAATAACAGCATCACAATCACATGTGGCCTCACTAATTCTACATTCTACGTTTACACATACTAGTTCAACTTTGTTTTTGCCACTTACACACTATTTCAACTTAAATCCATGTCAAAGTTCAAAAAAGAGAGTTACACACACTTGCCCACGGAAAGCAAAAGAGAAAAATAAGTACAAACATGTTCTTTGAAAAGTTTCTGAGCAAAGGTATTTTTGGCACAACATAAAACATGTATCTGAACAAGTTTCCAACTTCCATTCCGATTACAAAATTACATCCACCAATTCAACCTAAAGCAACTACATTTAGTCTTCCATAAGGTTAATTCATACAAAACAAACACATAAAGTAGCCAACACATTGTCTTCCCCCTCCATTTCCACGCTATCCTACCACTTAACTCCAAATCAAAGCTACAAATAAAACCCAAGTCAACACCAACGCACCAAATGCAACCCTCATTTTGCCTTGGATGTTCTTTATTTCAACATATAGCTTGTCAAGCTCTGGTTCAACATCACCATTTCTTTCTTGCTGTCTCCTCTTCTATGCATCATATTTGCATCATCAAATCTGTCCACTTCGGCAAGGAGATCATTGATAACCTCCATCTCATTCACACCCATTTCATCATCATACCATTCGAAAAAACCACAACCATGTCCCTGAAAAATTTTCACAAAATTAAATCAAAACTAATCATGGTTGATAAACTTCAGTTGTAATTCGTTAATGAGCTCTATTGAATCACTAGGAAGAGCTACCAGAAAATTAATCAAAATTTGGGCATACCTGTTGATAATTTCGGCAACCAAAGAATCTTCGACCAGGGTTTGCCTCCGTCCAAGAAGTACAAAGAAGAGCAAGATCGCCGCACTTGCATCTCTTAGTAGGACCATCGACCTCTTGAACTCTTCGCCTAATGTTTGGAACTCTCCTTCTATTGCCCGCTGTTGAAGACGCCGTCGAGTCCCCCATCCTCTCTTCTTTCCACAAATCTCGCTTGCAAAACGTGAACAAAGAGAAGGAAGCTTAAGAGGAAAACAATGAAGGCGATCGGCAGCACAAAGGATTGTGAAGGATGAGAGGAAAAAATGGGCGACGGGAAAAAATAAAAGGGAAGAGAGGGAAGGGGATAGGGAGCCACGAAGGTTGCCCTTAAAATCTCATGTGGACACTTGCGTGGCCTTCAATTACACATGGCAAACGCCAGTTCCAACCTCCATTTGCCAAGGTAAAAAACGTTGTGCTTTGGTTACTTCCTGGGCAAATACACTCTACTTGTTACTTCCGGATACTGAACGCTCATTTGGGATTATTTCCGGAGAGAAATTGGACCTTAACCCAAAGTTCAATGCTAAAAGCCCAAAAAAATTTACACAATTGTTTTTGAAAGAATAAACAAATTTATACAATTGATTACAGTTAACCAATTGATAGTTAAATTCTTTTCGGAAAAATAAACAAATTAAAATAACGATGGTGTCTGTTTCTTTGTTTTTGAAATATGGTACTACCTATAGTAGAAAAAGAAAAAGAAATTAGACTTTAGTGAGTACTGAATGATTATGGACAGGAGATTCTGTCTTATATTAATCTCAAGGTTTTTAAATGTAGCAACTATTTGTCTAAATTTTGTTAATATTAAATATGTTAATTAAATTAGTTAATATGTTATATTTTTTTAAACAAACATCATAATAGGATCACCACTTACGTATTTGATTATTATTGATTGGCATCAAAATACAGGTGATTTTGGGAGAAAAAGACAAAAATTAGAAATAGATAGCACATTTATGACCAAAATGAACTCTTAAATATGTCCTAATTAAGGACCCAATGACTGGTATTAATTTTATATAATATGTTTATTTTGATTTGATTTTTCACGAGATTAAAATCAAGTAGTGTGAGCGCATGATTGCATGAATTAACACAGCTCTGATTTTTTATTCATATTTGATGATGATCAGAATAAAGTAAAAGGGCCTAGAAATGAAATGATAATGCCCCTTGTATCTTCATTGAAAGACAGGAACGACAGACAATGAAAGCCAAGTCAAAATAAGCAAAACTTGGGATGCTTGTTCGAATATACTGTCATTACTTTCGTGGAAATATGCAAAATGAATGGCCTATGCGTTATTTGGTTTTTCTCGTGTCAAGTAAAAACAACTTTCATTAACATAAACGTATCATGATTCGACCAAAAAAACGACAAGAACAAGAATCGATGAAATCCTATATTTCTCAAGTTCACAAAGAGGTAACTTTAAAAGCTCAAAAGTAACACATTTTTAATGAAACGTTAATGACATGTTTTCAGAAAATGTTCTTATTTCTTTTATTTTTAACTTAAACTTAATGACCTTGGACTGATCAAGACTCAAGAGTGATTTAGACTTTGAAGTATAGTAAAAATAAATTGACATTCAACTGCTTTTAATTTTCTTAATTAAATTTAAAAATACAACTAAAAATCTTAGGAAAGGACCAAAGTATCGTGTTAAGCTGAAACTTTGGGCCCCAGAATTATTGGCATATGTCTCAGAGGTTTATTGACAATAAGTTCATGAGGATGTAACTTTGAAGTTCATCAACACACACATGTGAGTGCATATATAACATAAGAGGTTGGCAATATATATACATATATGATGTAGGTGTATGTGTAAAATGTCCACGAAGCTCAATTAATATTACAATGTTATCATAAATTTCGTACAAATAAATAGATCGTCTTTTTTTTCCAACAATAAATAGAATCTATCACATTCTATATTTCTGCCAACAAGAGTGGTTTATTCCATTGCATTATATTGATGTACTATTATTCTTTATTAAAATATATTTTGCCAATGAAATTTTATGTGAGCGATTATTAATTATTACTACCATATTCCATGGATGTGAAACGCAATTTATTGCTATATAGAAAATTATAAATTTTAAAGTTCTATAACCACTCTCATCTCGTCTCATACTCAAGTCAAACAACTGTGAAATGCAAGTTCATTATCGTCGTTAATAAAAAATAATAATAATGCTTGATTTGAATTGTCTTTTTTCTTTAAAATAAGAGGTGGTCAAAGTACATATAGTTCATATATCTGACCATAAGAACGGTAAAAAATTCCAAATTTTTATAGGAACGACGGGAATAGATGATTACTGATGCTCAACACAATTGTAAATTAAACTACTAATATTCTTTATCTGCCAGTGGTTTTTTTAATCAAAGTTATTAGGAGTAATTAACAAATTTCGGGTACCAGTGTGACATTGAAATAACATGCTTTAACTTTCAATTGCACAAGTAGATTAAGTGTATCGCTTAGTTGCTTTTATTATTTTATAAATGAACCTAATGAGAGAGTTTAACTTTAATTTAAAATTTTTTTATCAGACTTGTAAATTTCATAGTAGTGTCTGAGTTATATGTATATATAAGAAAAAAAGATTTTTTGCATAATGATATAATCATGGGACTTGTCTTAAATTGTACTCCTTATTGTGACTAACAAAGAAGCATTTAGTGGTCGTGTTGACTCTTGTTATAGGCAACGCATTGATTAATGATTATCACACTTTTGGACATAGGAAGGAAAAAATATCATGGGTATACTCTTCACATGATTATGGGGAATAAAAAAAAACAATCATAAGCAACAATAATAATGGCGACTTTCATGAACGTTTGTCCAAATTATAAGAAAGAATTCACACATGGGCAATCATAAAAACTATGGCCAAATAATATCCCCACAAAACTTATTGACAAATCAAAGAAAACAAAATTTGCGTACATTTTCACATATAATGGTTATTACTTATTACATTAATATTCAATAATTTTGGCACTCCTTTCTATTGTGAATATGAGAGAGTTAGTAATGTGGATTGTTTCAACTCAAAATGAAAGATATCAATCCACTTTATTTTTTAAATTTATACTATTTTCCTAACTCTCTCTATTAATTGCAAATGTATTAAGATACTTTATTTATTTAGAAAGTATTCCCTTTATTCTTAATTTCTTAATATATGCGGTACATTGATGATTTATTTTGTTTCTAACTCATTATAATAAACCCTGTCATTCAAATTTATAATTTTATAATTTATTTAAATATCCATATATTTTATCTAACTTAAAAAATATCCTTTTATTTTATCTAGCTTAATATCCTTATTGATTACACTTCCATAAAATGATATTTTCAATACACATGATTTAAAAGGGTATTTTAAAAAATTATCACATAATATTTCAAATAACTCACTTAATTAATGTCTTGATATCCATAAATTAATTACAATCTTTAAATTAACAGTCGGGAGGTGTGGTTTTTTATGTAAGTGATTAAAATGGATGCTTTGGGTAACCCAACACACATTTTATTTTACAAATAGTTAATTTAGACAGTTTTTAATATAAGTTAGTTATCTACCCTTTAACTTTATCATTCAAAGAGTATAATTTTCTAGATAAAAACGATGATAATTTTTTTTATAAAATGGTATTTTATTTTGCCATGTGTATATATGGATTAAATGTCCTCTAATCAAGTCAGTCATAACTACATAAGAACATTGCGCGTTTGATACAAATTTTATTGTATGTTTATTAATTTTAATTAAATTTTATATTTTTTTATAGCATAAGTGATGGGTTTACCTTTCTAAAGAAATGAAAGGAAATTACAATATTTTCAGTCACGTTGCATTTAATTTAAGAAACAGATTTTTATTTTAAATATTCGTTTTAAATATTTTTTTACTGAACATTCTTTTTAAAGCTTCATTAACTAGCTTTTATTAAACTAACTACTGTACATAAAATTAGATAGGTGTGGATTTTGATCAATGAGACAAATTGTTGTATCAGGGCTTACCGTCCAAGTAACAAATATCACCTCCTTTAGAATGTTTTTAATTAAGCGGCGATTGTGAGTTCAAAATTTATCTGAAAAATAAAATGAATGATAAAAAATATAAATGGTGATGGCATAGCAACTGTATAATTTGTTGCAGATTTTTTAATGTCCATATTCATAGTATATTGTTAACAATTTTATCGGAGCAAATAATAAATACTCCAATATTATTATTAACATCAACAAGACTCTTAATACATACCCCAGCTCAGGTAAAAAAAAAAAAAAAAAATACATACTCGAACATTTTCATCTTGTTCTCTATCAATTTAAAGTATTGAAAGAGTTGGGATGGGATCCTTTCATGCATTATAAAAGAATATCGGATCTATGATTGAATTTAGGACATATATCCATAGTTAATATAACATATTTTTTTCTAAAACACATTAATTATGTTCTACAATTCTCTCCATCCTAATCTCTTATGCCCCGTTTGGTTCGATAGAAGAGTTTTTTATGGAAGTGGAAGTGAAAATAGGAGTAGAATTGGAAGTTGAAGTGGAAGTAGAATCAAGGTTTATAAGTTTGTTTGGTGTACCCATGGAACTATGAAATTTTTTTAATTAATATATTAATTTCAAACATGGAATGACCATTATGCCCCTCCAGAATAACACAAGCCTTCACGGGTTCCTCCATGTCACTCATTTCCAACCTTTGAACCACCATCAACCTCCGCATAGATGATCGCCGACCACCATCAACAATATAAGAGAAAGGAGAGGGGAAAATATCAAGATAAAGAACCCATAACCAAGTCAGATGGCAGCATGAAAAACAATGGAAGAATCAAATCCTGATTCTCAAAGATGAGAAAGCACTTCTTGTGACGGTAAGATCTGAGCGACAACGACGGCGAGATATGAAACAAAGTGACAAGATCTGAACCAAGACGATTGCTTTCTGATCCAAAACCAAGTAACATGATACGAACCACGACGGCGGTCAAATTTGAAGCATGACGACAGCCAGATCTCTGAACTACGGTGGCCTGATTAATCGAGATCAGAGCTTTCAGAGCAAAGCGATAAGTGTGGAGATGGCAGCTTACATAGATCGAAGCTTACCATCGTACTTTGCATAATCTGGTTTAACATATGCCGTCGTTGGAGGGATCGAGCTTGCCGTCATTGGAGGAGGTCGAGCTTGCTGTCATTGGAGGAGATCACTGTCGTCTTCCGCCGCCGTCATCCACCTTCGCCGTCGGTTTAGATGGTGTTGCCGTTGCCTAGTGGAGGTTAAGAGGATGTGGGCTGACATGGGGACAAGGAGAAGAAAGGGGCAAAATGGTTAGAATCCAGTTCTCAGGGAAGTGGAATTCAGTTCCTAAGGGGGGCTGATGGAACCCACTTCCATCAATTTTGATGGAACCCATTTCCATGTAGAAGCTGGTTCCCTTGTACCAATCAAACAAAATGTGGGAACCCAGTTCTACTTCCACTTCTCTAGCTCCAATTCACTCCAACCAAATGGGGCATTACTTGATTATTGTTGATGGAGTGTAAATATGGGGGATTTTGGGAAAATATTGACAAACACTAGAAAAAGGTACTATGATTAAAACCAAAATCAATTTCTCAAATAAATCTTATATTAAGGATAAGAAGGAGTGATACATATATGTATCAAGATTCAAAAAAGCATACCAAACACAGAATCAGCTGAGGTGCTGGTTCAATGGTCAATAGTTGAACCGAATGTCAAAGTGGCTATATTAAATTAATATAATTTTATTGATTATAAAAAATATAATAACATTAACCATCACTGATATCAAAATATTAATATAGACGTATTTGTACCATTCATTAAACATGAATATTCTAATTATTTTTAAATAGGGGAAGTGATTACACATAAAAAGTATTCTTCGACAATCTATACACCAAAATATAAATACAAGAAAGAAATAACAATTAAATATTAAACATATGTAAGAAAAATAATAACTACATTATAGTCTTTTATGTGAAGTTCTTGAAATTAAGTGAATGCGAAAGTGAATAATTAGAGGAATTATAACAAAATAAAAAAAAACGCATTTCTTTTAAAAAAGAGATAGTGCCCCTTCAACCAACTCAGTTTTGACCGGGGTTTTTGAACTATGATATGTATATAAATATCAGGAAAATTAATTACATGTCCCATAAAATAAACTTAATAGAGATAAGATTCTACAAAATTCTCTAATTAAATTGAGATCCCAAGAAATCACCTAATTAAACTGGGGTCCTTAATTTTAGCTAGAAAGTAGCCATCATCTTGCCAAAAGTTGTTCACGTCTAGCTAAAAGTTGTTAGTGACTAAGAATTTTAAAAGTTGTGATTGATACTCATAATGTTTTTATCAAGACCCAAAAAGTTGTTACCGTTTGGATAAATATTGTTAGTTACTAATAATTTATAATAGTTGTGAGTGATGTTGACCCAAAAAGTTGTTGACCTCAATTTAAGTAGGGGACTCTTTGGAACCTCAATTTAATCAGGGATTTCGTGAGACCTCATATTAATTAAATTTCTTCTATAGGACATATAATTAATTTCCCTTATATAGTATACAAGAATACACGACTAGGGGCCGATTCGTTGCATAACCTCTTCACTTCCTATCAACTTAGAATCTTCACTATTGAATTTGCTTTTAATGGCCAAGATGTAGTACAATATTAAAATATCATTGCCTATTTATTGTTGATTGTATAATAGTTTTATAATTGTAATAGATGTCAACTATTGAAAGCAAATCCAATAGTAAATAAGATACTAATTAAAGAGGAAGTGGAGAAACTAGACATAGGGACCAAGAATACATTCATTACATCATTGGGCACTTACCCAAGAATACACTCATTACATTGAGATAATTTAGGCATTTAGATAGTAAGAGTGACTTGAGCTCCTATATGTCTCTAACCATATATTCCCTCCGTCCCTATATATAAGAGCAAAAAATATGAATAGTTTTGTCCCTTTTTATAAGAGCCTGGTTAAATTTATCAAAGCATTTAATAATCTTTTTCTCACTTTATCCATCATTATTCTCTCTATTCACATTTTCTTTCATACTCATTTATAACACTATTATTACATTTCTCTCTCTTATATACTCAATCATAAATAAAGGCTAATTTGAGAAAACAAAATTATTTCAGACATATTTATCTCTCTCAATCACTTTCTTAATCTGTGAGATTTTACCTCTTTGGCTCTTATAATAAGGAACGGTGGGAGTATATGGTAAATATCTATTACTATTTGAAGTAAAATAATTCAGACTTTATTAAATTTTAATTTAACAGAAAAAAGCATGTTCTAGTTGATCCTTCTGGGCCTATATCATTAGGGCTGAACATTGTTAGCAACATGTAACCATAGTACCACCACTATCATCTTGCAGGGGAAAAGGGGTGGAAATGAAAAGGCAAGAGCAAGAGGAATGAAAGGAAAAAGCAAGGAAAAGAAGGAAGAAAAAAAGAAAAGAAATTTTAAAAAAGAATGAGAGAGCAATAGAAATCGAAAAGCCCTACACTGTAATAACACACACTTAATTTTGCTCTCCTCCTCCTCCTCCTCCTCCTCCTCTCTATTGTTTCCTTCCCTTCATCTTCTTCTTCTTCCTCTTCATACAGATCAATCTGAGAACCATTTGAAGTAGATCATGCTTTCTGTTTATTAATGAAGTATATGGTTCTTTAGTGCCTTCTATCACCAATTTCTGACCCCCCTCTCCATCATCATCTATTTCGCTCTTTTCCCTTTACCCCATCATTTTTTGTCCCCAAAGTTCGTGCCTTTTTGGGTTGTATTGTGAAGATGAGCGGTGGTGGTATTAGGGTTCCGATTCCAAGCGGTGCGAGGAAGATGGTCCAGAACATTAAGGAGATCGCAGGTCACCATACTGAAGATGAGATTTATGCAATGCTTCAGGAATGTTCTATGGATCCCGATGAGACTTTCCAGAAGCTCCTCCTTCAGGGTATGATTTGCCTCATTCACTTTTCATGTTCTTCAGTTTAGGTGATTCGATCTTGATCTTAATTTTTTGTCTTCTTATTCTTATGATCCTTTTGTCTTTATCACCTGGCTTTGTTTGCTTTGGGAGGTGTTTGTTGGGATTTCGTTTTAAATTGGCTTTTTTTGCAGTGTGGAGTGGGACGTTGTGGGACTGAGTTTTGCTATGATGACCATTTACTGTTGAGATGCTTTTTTTTTTTTAGGATAAGTTAGAATTTGTGGAACACTGGCACCTTTGGATTTTTGAAATAGCTCGTGTAGTGTTGTCTGAAGAAAGCTGTCGGCTTATACTCTCAAATGCGTGTGTTGCTTTGTATAATAATCGTAGTTAGGACTTCGGCCATCAGTACCTGCTTTTCTTATGGTAATAATTTGGGATGCTTTTGTCTTTTAAAGTTCCACTGCGGGACAGATTTTCGCTTCAGCTCATGTGAAATTTTGATTGCTATGAAGATTCAAGTGTTAGTCATTTGGCTTACACCAGCATCGGTAACTTGATAGTGGTTGCTTTTTCCTGCTCAAGTTCTTACAGAAGCCTTTTAAGTTGGGTCCTTATGAGGATAGGGGACATTCCATGTTTGGATGATCATAATTGTATATTCAGGGATGATAGCATTCGGAATTTTAATGAGGGGGTTATTGGTTTGATACTGTACAATGGTGGTGGAATTATGGTATGCTTCATCTTCATCAATCCTAGAGGTTGTTTAAAATGACTGCAGTGCTGTGCAGACTTCTTAGCTCTGTATGTTGGATAGTTCCCTTTCTCATTACTCATGCCTGTTGTCACGTGAGAGGAAATTGCAGCTTCACATTTATGTTGTCTCACTGGGAAACGAATAATTTTTAATACACTCAACGATCGCTTCCAGTTTTTTCTGGAATAAAAATACAGTGAGGGTCCCAAATATAGTGAGCATTCTGAATTCCCTCGTTCCTAAATATAAGACCTATTTAGGGAGGCAAGCTTGTTCCTAAATATAAGACCTCTATCTAATTTTTCTCCACTTTTCCCCAAACTATTTTTATTGATGCTCCTCAATGATAAACAAGTAAGAGATGGAGGGTGGGAGTAAAGGTATATGGTTAGGGTGTTTTGATAATATCATGTGATTCTAACTAACTTAACTAACATCCTTAATCTAATCAAATTAGGTAAGTAGGTCTTACATTTAAGAATGGAGGGAGTAGTTTGTTTTTTTACTCATACTCTTTATTTAATGCTTTAACATATCATTCAAATTTGGTTACATTTTAGTTTAGTAGATCAGTCTCAGTGTCACATGTATGGTCCATTATATTTCAGCCCCTCATTCACGAGTCATATTTCTTCTCGTTAGTCCTCTTGTCAATGCTATTCAATTTGTCACTTTTTCGCTGTTCTACGTTCATTATTTTTTTCATATGTATCAGCAAAGAAAGTAACGATGGTATCTCTTTTTCACAGACACTTTTCATGAGGTGAAAAGAAAAAAGGACAGAAGGAAGGAGGTAAGATATTTATTAATTAAGGAAGTTTTGGACTCAAATTAACAACCAATTGATTCTATTGGTTGATTATCTTTTGTTTCTTTTGTCCTTATTGCTGACTAAACTGTAGCAATCATGTTGTTCATGATTCTATTTACCATCATGCAAACTGTCTTGTTTTGTCCAAAACAGAACTATATTGTTAAGATAATTTATCCTATCCAAGTTTTTGACTGTAGCAATCATGTTGTGCATGTTTCTATCCACCATCATGCAAAATGTCTTGTTTTGTCCAAAACAGAACTATAGTGTTAAGATAATTTATCCTATTCAAGTTTTTGACTGCTATCAGTTGAACTGTGACATTTATATCTCTTTCCTGTTTATTATATAATGAAATCTTGTCCATCAAATTAGCAGGGTACTTCTTTTTTTATTTTGTACTGAGATAGATGGGGTTCTAGGGATTTTCAGAAGTTGCATGCTGCTGTTTTTCCTTGAAAAGTTGTCTGTACTTTTGTTCCTGTTGACTAATTTTCTTCTTGTTTCTTCGTCTTTTTGTTTATAATTTTGCAGAATGTTAACAACAGAGAGCCTGGGGAGTCACGTTGGAAGCCTGGCACCCAAGGTCGGGTTAGGGGTGGTCGAGCAAGTTTTTCATCTCATCATGTGTCACATGGTGAACCATCTTTCTTGATTTTAACTTGTTCAAATTTCGTTGTTATTATCCTGTTATACTTTCTTTTTGCATCTTATTGCCTACATCTCCTTTCTCAGTTCCTTCATCTTTGCGATGAGTTAAATAAATCTGCTTTTGTGCCATCTCTAATAGTATTTGCCTTTGATTACTTAGTTTCTGTATGTTAAGCGATGAAATGAGAAATCGGTAGATGAGTCTGAGCAAGATGTTACATTTGGCTCTTTTATGACATTTTATCTTCATAACATTGATCATGTGTGTTGGACGTTATTTCCTGGCCCTTCATCCATAACTTTTAGCTTATGTTATTGTAATGGCTGATGTTTCTGCTTTCCTTTTTATTGGCTCAAATGTAAATACTATGATGGCCAAGAATAACTAAATAGAAAGTGTCTTTCATGGACCTTCTCCCAGATGCTGTTAGAAGCAAGAATTCTGATGCAGGCAAAGATAATGGAATTAATCAAGTCACTGAGAAAAGTGCACCAATATTGCCAGCCTCTCAAGAGACAAAGTACAAAGAAAGAAGTTCTGAAGCTAAGTAAGTAGATTAAATAATTTTCATTGTTTCCATAACTGGTAGCTGTTTCCTTAGATTGCCAATTATCTTTCTGCAATTTGGATTAATGTTTTAGGATAGCGTGTTCAAAATTTGATGTTGAGTTATCACTGCAGCTCTGCTCCTGTTATTGCTAATGGTCCCACAATTGTTGCTTCTGGAACTACTAGCAGTGTGAATCCTTCCTCCTCATCCGGTGGAAGTGTAGGAGCAGGTGCATTTTTGGGTGGAAAAAATGGTTTGGGCATTAATTTACCTTCTGATACTTCAAACAAAGGTACTGCAATTGCTTTTGGAAGTTGATCAATGCATTCCTCCAGTAACTGCTCTCCTCACACTTTACTTGTGCATCACCTTTGGGTTTTTGTTTTCTCCTCCTTAGATAAAGTGCTGGCACCTCCCAATGATTTGCGGTCTTCTGGTGCTGTTGGTGCCATTAGACATGAAGTGGGAAATCAACGTGCCCCTGGTGACTTTTATGCTGCTAACTTGACTGATCACAAGGCAACTGCTGGTAACGATATTTTACATCTTCCTACTTCATAATTATTGGTTTAAAGTTTTCTGATGGAATTAAATCTTTCATTTTCCTTACCCAATAACTGTATGCCAGCTTCTGAGATCGTTAGCTCTTCCATGCAAGGAAAAATTATTGGCAAGTCTCCAGGGGCGACAAAAAATCACCTTTCTGAGTCAGCCTCTTCAACGACAACAACACATGCAAACACTTCAAATAGTCGTCCATCATCTAATAATAGCAATCGCTCACAACAATTACTTGGCTCTCAGAAGGGTATATATCTGCAGTCTAGCTTGCTTTGATCTGCTGCATGTTCTTTGTTTATCCTTATTTCTGTTCCTTTATTTCCTTGTTCCTGTCATTCATGTAAACTGATTTTTTTTTGGTCTTATTTGGCACTCATTTTTATCCTTGTTTTTGTGGGGAAGATGGGGCTTGCTTATACTTATTTTGCATTAAAGGTTGCCCATTTTTGTATTTCAAATTTCCAATGCCTTGTAATTATTTTGTTATGCTTACTTTGTATTTTATTTTCCGGTTATAACATGATAGTAATGATTATCGCTGCCTGGTTAATGATTGTATCCTGATACTGGTAACTGGATTAATGGGTATGTTGAAACTGAAAATATTTCTGGGAGCATGCTTTTATTTATGCACATATGCATATTGCTTTGCTGAGTGCTGCGACCATTTGTGATGATTGAGGTTTGCAAGATTTGTTATTGTCTTCTACAGCTGGTTCTAACAAGGAGTGGAAGCCGAAGCCAACAAATACAATTAATCAGGGTTCTGGACCAGCCATTTCATCTGAGGCTACCCCCGTCTTGTCTGAGGAAACTGGGAAATTGCAGCCAGCGCCTTGTGTTCTTGACTCTGAAGAAGCTTCTTCTAAACTGCGAAAGAAGCTGGAGGATTTACGTCTTCCACAACCTCATGTTATACTTCCCAATCACATCTTTGTCCCTGATTCTGAGAAGACAAAATTTACTTTTGGGAGTTTGGGAATGACTTTTGGAGCTCATACAAGCCATGCCAGCACCCCAAATAGTGACAAGAGTTCTACACCTCTTTCAGAAACATCACAGGCTATTGAAGAAAACACGGATGAGCAGCCCTCAAGGTTTTAATGCTAATAGCGTTATTTAATATGTAGTTTGTCTAAAACTTGGAATCTAATTTTTATGATTTTTTGGTTCTGTTTATATTTATTTTATAATTAATTGGTGACTTGAAATGAGAACTTAAAGAATGTGTAGCATGGCTTTAATAGCAAGTTCATGAAAGGTTTTTAAGGGTGAAAGTAACAATGCTTTTTAACTGCTAAGCTTTATATCATGGACTGTCGCTAGATAGCATTTTCTAACTATTGAATTTTTTTTTTTTTAAATAATCTGTTATTCTCTACTGGTTGCTGGTGGAACAAATAACTTATCTTTCCCTGTGCATTCCCAGCTGCATATACATTCTTTATTCTGTAAACTGCTGCAGTGGAAATTGTTTTATTTGAATTTTTCATGAATTTCCTATCTTGAGCTTTTAAAAGGCAAACACTTTACCTCTGCAGTCAAAAAGCTGCAGCTACTTCTGAGGTGGGAGATTATCCTGACCATCCACAATCACCCACTAATGCATCCGAGAACTTGCCATCTAGTGAGGTGGATGCGTCATCCAGTGCTCTTCAAGAGTACAATGAAGCCAAGCAAGTTGCTGCTTTCCCATCTGGAGGACATCAACAATCAGCGATGCAGACTTCTTCAAACTACAGTTTTGGTTTTGTGCCCCCGATGTTGGGAACTCAACTTCCACAATTTGATAATTCTGAGTCTCAAACACTTGATGTTTCTCGGCTTCCAAGCTTTGTTGTGAGCTCTTAGATCTGTTTATTAGATTTTCTACATTATTTACATCTTACACTTTGCATCTTCTTGATTGATTAAAGGAACTATATTTATTTGTTGTCTTGCTCTAGGTCCATCAACCATTTGATCCAACTAGTTATTATGCCCAGTTTTACCGCTCAGGTGCTGATGGCGATGGCCGGCTTTCTCCTTTTCAATCTGCTGGTGTCTCTGCCAAGTATGGTGGCAATGTTACGGTTCTTCCTGCACCAAACTCTCAATCTCCTCAAGAGGTTTGTATATGATAGAGAGATACATGTTTATTTTCTTTTCGTTGGATTAGAATTGAAAATGGTATTAGTGAGGAAGCAGGAGGGAAGATTGACAAATTGCAAAATGTTTGATGTGCCTAGATGGTTTCTCTTGTTTACATTCTTAGTAAGCACATCCATAGTGTACTTAGACTTTATAATTCTTGAGTTAATCTGATCATGTTTAATTCTCTGTGCCATGTTCTGATTATAAATGCATCTTGAAATAGTATGAAATGCTTCATTCCAGAGTGGATTTTATGTGCGTATGATATTTCCAACATTGAGTATGTTATGAACACTGAGGCTGAGCAATGAGAATTGACAATTTTTATAGGTTTTATATAAATAATTTATCGGGACAATGGGCGCTCAATATTATTCCATGATTAATTTACTTTTATCTGAAAAGTCAGAAATGACTACAATCAAGCAGACCATACTTATTAGAAAGTTATCAATTATTCAAGGATAGTGCTAATCAAGTGTGAATGTTATAGGTTTAGAAGTTTATTGATATCTAGGACTCTTGCAGATATTTTGTATCTTCATTTCTAATTTATTTCTCAGGTTAAGTTCTTCTCAGAATATTTAAAGTTATGGGCATAGAAAGATGATTTTTTTTCCAGCCCCTAGTTCTTCCAACCATACCTGTTTTTACTTTAAATTTCATCATGGTATCAAAACAGTTTCAAGCATCATGTCTAGTTTTTCCTCATTTTGTCCAGATACTAATACGTTGGTGTTCCTGGCTATTCATATTCTTCATTTATTATCATTCTGTTCATAAAAATAGAGGATTTGTCTCTGGCATCAAAAGCTCAGTGCCCTATCAGACTAACTGAAAAGTATTGCTTAGTTTTCAATGTACTCTTATACGCTATTGTTGCCTTGCTGTCCCATCATCCCTGTGGATGTGGTGGGTGTTTTGATGTCATCTTGTTTGAATGTCT
Source organism: Mimosa bimucronata (assembly GCA_037074515.1). Lineage (NCBI taxonomy): Eukaryota > Viridiplantae > Streptophyta > Magnoliopsida > Fabales > Fabaceae > Mimosa > Mimosa bimucronata. Next base: position 2,755,448 of record CM073443.1, read on the forward strand.
TTGTTTTAAGTTTCTTTAGTTTTTTCTCTGTCTTCTGTGTTGCTTGAGATGTGATTGCTTCTGTTCACATATGCTGATAGTGCTATTTCTGAAGTGCAAGTTTTCTGAATGTGATGGTGAGCTTTTGCTGCCCAGGGGAGTAAGGGAACTATTTGGCTGAGTTAAAAAAGGGATAACATTTATTACTCACTAAATCCATTTTATTTGTACTTATTACTCGCTAAATCCATTTTATTTGTACAAGTCTGTGTAATCATCATAATTTTGGAGGGAGTGTTTGAAAAAATATCAACTGTGCAGGATGAGTCTATGTCCAGGAGGTTATCTTGTAGTTAAAACTCGTATTTTGATTACATGCAGTGCTTAGGGAAGACGTGTGTTTTTATTCAGTGCACAAGTTCTTCCAAGTTCCAACTTCTGTTTTAATTTACATTTCAACATATACATGAGTCCATCGAATTGTTGGATTGCGATAAATACTCTCTCATAACTTAAATCTAGTAGGCAATGCTCTGGATCAATGGATGCATCCCTATATGAGAAATGGAGCACCAAATAAGGAAGACCTGTTCCATGGCTGACAATTAGAAGGTCATCACTTGTTGTGGGTGTTAAGATGCAAGCACTCTCTTTCTGTGTTGGCCATGTTTTCCTGAAACATCTGGTTTCATATGCTTGTTCTCTCTGTGATGGCTATGACATGTTTTATGCATTTTTGTCCATCAGTCGGATTTCCTGAAAATTTACGCTATTTTATGTTTGTAGGGTGGTGTCCTTACCACAGCAGGACCGAGCCCACTTGTTACTCAAGCTGCTGGGCTGATGCAAAGCTCCATAGCGGTGACTCAGCAGCCTGTCCCTGTCTTTCGACAACCAAGTGGGGTTCATATATCCCATTATCCACCAAATTACATTCCTTATGGCCACTATTTTCCCCCATTTTATGTTGCTCCTCCAGCAATCCACCAGTTTGTGGGTAATGGCACATTTCCTCCACAACCCCAGGCTAGCCCTGTATATCCATCTCCCCCAGCAGCTGCAGCAGCAGGAATGAAATATCCACTTCCTCAACAATACAAACCCGGAAATAATGCCACAAACCCAGCTCACATTGTATTGCCAAGTGCGTATGGAGCCTATGGCTCCTCTCCAGTTGGTTATAATCCTAGCTCCACACCACCTGCAGGAAATTCAAACTCTAATGAAGATTTAGGTCCCTCCCAGTTCAAGGAAAGTAATGTATACATCAGTGGGCAGCAGGTTGACTCCTTTTTGACTTTGGCATTTATCTTGGGAACTTAATTAGCATCAGTTAATGTGTTATACTTTTATGTCCTTTTACTTCACTTAAAAATAGCTATGAGATAATGACCTTTTAACGCTTTAGAGATCCCTTTAGCTTAGCATAATGATCTAGAAAAACAGGCAAAGTAAGATTTGCTGTGATACTTATCTATATTCTTGTTCATTGCAGAGTGAAGGTTCAGCAGTTTGGGTGGCTGCACCTGGCAGAGAAATGTCCAGTTTGCCTACTAGCTCATTCTACAGCCTTCCACCTCAAGGTCAGCATGTGACTTTTGCCCCAACGCAAGCTGGCCATGGCACTTTTCCCGGCATCTATCACCCTGCACAAGCAGTAACAGCCGCAACGGTTCATCCACTGCTGCAACAGCCGCAGACAATGGCCGGAGCAGTTGACATGGTGGGACCTGGAGGCAGTGTTTATCAGCAGCCTCAGCATTCACAAATGAATTGGCCGAGTAACTACTGAAGACAAATTGGACATCACATTTTCCTAACTGCTAGATATTTTGAATCCTATCTGGGGGAAATTTTTTTGGGAAACTCCAAAATATAGTTGGAGTTTCATGAGGAAGACATGGCAACTGGATGATGCAATTTGAGTGTAAGAAGCTGGAAAATTTGCCAATAATCTTCTGATTGCTTGGGTTGAGGACATGAAAGGTACAATCCACCTGTAACCATTGAAAAGTTAGATGATGAGGTAGAAAACATATGCAGGCCTTCTCTTTCTTGCTCCTGCTATTTTGTGTTACCATATGGACCCTCTTCTTTTCTTTCATAGCTTTCCCCCTCTCTTTTATTGAGGGCCTCGAAAACTCTATCTAGGAGCAGTGTTGGGTGGCGAGAAATGTTGTTCATTCTTTGTTTTTTGTTTGAGTATATTAGGGTTGGGAAGGTATAGTTTGGTGGGGAAAGTTTTTGATGGGGAATGTCTTTTACCTGTAAAGTGAATTTTGATAGCAAGAAAATTATTTACTGAAGCAAATATTATTACTGTGGCACACATTGACACACGAGACATATGGGGGAATAGGAATGGGTTTATGAAATCATTTCATATATTATATCCACTTAATCTCCTTCATTGATTGGCTAAGTGTTTGTGGGGTGTTTTTCCTGCTAGCTTTAAGGAATGGATTTGTTTAGGATTAATTGCTTTGATCTTTCCTCACACTTGGCTTCTCTGACTTGTGAGCAAATCCTTACTTTGAAGATGAGCGAGACAGTGCTTATCCAAATTTAGGCTGTTTAGATTACATTGGAATGATGTGGATTCTATGTTATGTACATGTTTTTTTTCATATATTTTCAAAAAAACCTTTAAAAGAGTATAACGTAAAGAACTTAAAAAAATAATTTGGATAATTGAAATTTAATATATATAGATGAATGCTATTTGTTTTAGGATAATTAGAGTTAACCTCCATTTGGTTTAGATTATATGGCTTAACGTGGAAATCAATCAGTAGTAGTTTTTCAAGAAAATTAATCACGGAGAGCTCAAATTATGCTTAATAGTTTGTTATTATCTTTAATAAAGACTAGAGTGCTTGCAATCTAAATTCTCCAAATCTAAAATTCCTTCAATGCATGCACAGTAATAGGTTATGAACATTATATTCCATCTGGTTTTTAAGAGGACAGAAATGAAATAAATTGGTTAATTTGATTAAATATTACATGATCTTATATCACTTCAATTTTAATTTAATATTGGCTGATAAGTTTGGTAAATTATTTTGAAGAAACTGATAAATCTAAGAGGTCATGAATTCAGATTTTAGAAGTAAAATTTAAATTAAGATTTGGCATAATACTAGTACAACTTTGTGTTATATGGATGACATTCCTCCGTTTCTAAATATAAAATCTATTTACTTAATTTGATTATATTGAGAATGTAAGTTAAGTTAGTTAAAATCATATAATATTATCAAAGCATCCTAATCATCTTCCTTTGTCCCCCACCCTCAATCTCTTACTTGTTTATTATAGAAGAGCATCAATAAGAATAATTTAGGGGAAATTTGAGAAAAATTAGAAAGGTACCTTATATTTAAGACTAAACTCACCTCCCAAATAGTACCTATATTTACAACATATATATATATATATATATATATATATATATATATTACTTGAGTTATATGCATGATATTAAAGCACCACAAAAGATGAATTTGAACAAAATCACGTGTAAATCCAAAGATGTCACCGGGAAATGTGATAGGGCAAGTTCTTAAGGATTTTAGACAAATTTAGGGTGAACAATGCAAAAGAACCACTAGAATAACGAAATGACATTTAAGCAGTACAAATTTATGTAATGATAGAAAATGACTAAAGATATTTGAGAATAAATAAATAAATGCCTTTACACGTTCAACTTCACCAATCAATTGTAAATTGTAAAACTTTAAATCATAAATTTTATGTTTCAATTTATATGATGAAAAATTAAATTATTATTATTTGGGAGAATTGGGAATTGACAAATTAATGAGAAAATGTAAGCCAACACTCACACATGTTAGGCCTTATTTCTCAATATATTTGTCAAACAACAACGATTTTTCCCAAAATTTTCCATATTGTTTTTATTACTCCCTCTAGTCTTAATTATAATATTAAATTGACTTTCTTGGATAAATTAATGATGAAAAATAAGTCACTTTAAATTGTTTGTATTTATCTTTTTTTCTCAAAACGAATTTATTTTACTTCTAAACTAACCTATAATCTAATTATATGTAGCATATATTGTAATTTAATGGTATAATTTGCAACCTTAATTTTAAAAAAAAAAGTAAACTTGATTTTATAATTAGGTTTGAGGAGTATGTTTTATGTAATTAATTCAGATTTGAAACAATCAAATTTAATAAAGTAGATTATGTATAATAAAAATTTCCTTCTTCTAACATCTTACGAACACCCCATAAAATGGGAACAAACCATCTTCATTGATTTTTCATTTTTCCCCCTTTCATAAAAAGAAAAATTCATTTCAACGATTGAATTCTATGGCAACAAGGGCTCATTACACCACCGCTTCAGCTTCATATATCGTCGTGTACGTACGTCGTTGTCAAATTTCTACTCTGCGTGCGCATTGCGCCCACCGCTTACTTTAACATTTACATATTTACAAATAGTAATAATCATTTTCATTGCCCACGATAGATCCATTTTCGATTTTCGTTTTTTCTTCACTTGCTGACTTTTTTTTAAGTATAAAATTACAAACTTTCCGACACTTACTGTTTGGGCTTTAGGTACAGAGACAAGGAAGCTGCTGGTGGCAGTGACGCTAAAGGCTGCATTTTTGGCAAGTTAAGAGGTTTGTGAATTATCATTCTTTAAATTTGCATCCAGATCAAAGCTAGTCTTGTAATTTATATAAGTGGGGTTCTTGGGCGATCTTTGTTTTTTTTTTTTCTTGATATTGAATGATGGGGTTGCAGATCTAATATTATCTTCTTCGTTTTCCATGCTAAATTTGAAATGGGAGATGGAAATTTTGTACCTTTGATAATTTCTTTCCTTTTTTTTTTATTTTCTGAAGCTCCACTTGCTATATTGTCATTTTAATTTGCTGGGTATTTTTCCATTTTTCCTGTTTATGTAGGGAAGTTATATTGGCTGTAATCTGATAGAGGATAGGAATGTGGGGTCGCTCTGCGGTGTTAAGAACCGGAAATTTCCGGCCGGAAAATTTGGGTCAAAATGCCTTGGCTGTGATTGGGAATGTATGCTTCTCCATGTTTGTTATTGGAGTGTTGGTCTTCACAATTATTGCTGCCACTTATGAACCTGAGGATCCCTTGTTTCATCCTTCCACCAAGATCACCAACTTCCTCACTTCCAAATCCAATGCCACTTTCAAATCTGATGACACAGTTGTTAAAACCGGAGAGGATTTTATGGTTACCAATGAGACTGCATTTGGTGCTGCTCTTAATATAACGGATGTTAACAACTCAGTTGAATTCGAAACTAAAGAGGCCGTCTCATCTGAGTGTGATGTCAATGCTCCTATTGATTGTACGGACCCTGAGGTGTTCCATTTGATGATGGCAACCACTATTGAAAAGTTTAAGGATATTCACTTTTACCGATTTGGTAAGGCTGTGCGAGGATCGGATGATCGTAGTTGTGATATGGCATGGCGGTTCAGGCCAAAGGAAGGGAAAGCTGCTGCATTTTATAAGGATTATAGGAGGTTTGAGATTTCTAGGTCCGAGAATTGTACACTTAGTGTTGTTAGCATTGGGGAATACCATACAGGCGTAAATGCTAGGAAGAAGAAGAAGAATAAGAAATCTGGGTCAAAGCGGGAGGAGATGACCTCGATGCCCGTAGTTGGAGAGACTGTCAATGATAACCTTCCTGTAGTTGAGTCTGAAAGTTCGTTCAGTCATCAAAGGTACTTGATCTATGTGGGTGGTGGTGATAGGTGCAAGAGTATGAATCATTATCTCTGGAGCTTCTTGTGTGCTCTTGGTGAAGCCCAATACCTTAATCGAACATTGGTTATGGATTTGAGCATATGTCTTTCTTCAATTTATTCTTCATCAATGCAGAATGAGGAAGGCAAGGATTTCAGGTTTTACTTTGATTTTGAGCACTTGAAGGAGGCAGCCTCTGTATTGGACCAGGATCAGTTTTGGTCAGATTGGAATAAATGGCAAAAGAAAGATGGATTAAATCTTCATCTTGTGGAAGATTTCAGGATCACCCCCATGAAACTTGCAGAAGTAAAAGATGCTTTGATTATGAGAAAGTTTGGATCTGTAGAGCCTGATAACTACTGGTATAGGGTCTGTGAAGGAGAGACCGAATCTGTTGTTCAAAGGCCATGGCATTTGATATGGAAATCAAAGCGGTTGATGGAAATAGTGTCGGCAATAGCAGCAAGGTTGAATTGGGATTACGACTCTGTTCATATTGTGAGAGGGGAAAAGGCAAGGAACAAGGAGCTTTGGCCTAACCTAGATGCAGATACCTCTCCTGACGCACTTCTATCAACCTTGCGTGACAAGGTTGACGATGGAAGGAACCTTTACATAGCAACAAATGAACCGGATGCAACTTTCTTTGACCCTCTGAAAGATAAGTATAGCACTCATTTTCTTGATGAATATAAGGATCTTTGGGATGCAAATAGCGAATGGTACTCTGAGACAGCACAGCTTAATAAGGGGGTTCCTGTAGAATTTGATGGTTACATGAGAGTCTCTGTTGACACGGAAGTGTTCTTGAGGGGGAAAAAGCAGGTCGAAACTTTCAATGATTTGACCAATGATTGCAAGGACGGAATCAATACCTGTAGCGTTGCAACCAACTGATTTCTGTGACATTTGAGATTTTACTTGTTTCTCATAGTATAATACCCTGCATCTGTACTTCTAGCTGTTATCTGTGTTGCATTAGATATATCGTAGCCTGTCTGTTCAAGTCCTTGTATTAAGGAGTAAAACCATTCAGTTTTGTGTTGTATGAATAGTCTTTCTCATAAGTAATGAACACCCTTGATTAAAATTTGTTCTGTGCTTGAATCTCATCTGTCAGCTGCTCATGATTGAAAATATTCAACTTCTGTAACTTTATTTAGGGTTAATACAATGTTCAGTCCTTATAGTTTGTCCTCTTTTTGGTTTTGGTCTCTCAAGTTTCTTTTTATTTAAAACATTAGTCTCCAGATTTTAATAAAAATTTGGACAATTTTGTCTCTTAAGGACCAAAATCTATGGTTTACAATTATAGGGACCAAATCCAAAATGAAGGCAAATTTATAAGGACCAAGCACTAATTAACCATTTTATTTATGTTCATACAACTCACTCAAAAACCTTACATTGGGCATAATTCCAGTTATGGAAAAGCTTTGTTAGTGGATAAAACTAGCTGGACCAAGTTGAAGATATATGTTGACCCTATCAGGATTTTTGAGTTTGCTTCTTCTACTATGTATTTATTTATATTGTAATGCTAGTTAAGTAATGTTGCTCATGTTCTTGATGTCTCTCTAATTTGGGCTGTATTAAGGTGTATTGCTTCTTTTGTTCTCACTGTGTCGGTTTTCTATATTCATAGTTTATTCCTTATTTTGTTCTGGTGGGAGCCCATGCTATATAAAGATTAGATTAGTGGCTCTTCTATGTCTCCTTTTATAGTGTTTTTGCTTTTGTTTCTTTTTATGTGTAATGAAGGCCATCTACATTGATATGAAAGGGCTCATGCACACGAGGTGGGTTGGTGGAGATATTCTGATACTTAAAAAGGGAAAAGATCAAATACGCGCTGGTGGGATTGACCTCCTTTTGTTAAACTGCTTTCTCCTAATTCAAAGGAAATTATTCGGTCCCAAAAAAAAAAATAAAATCAAAGGGGATTGCAATTGCAAAGAGTCTGCTAAGAATTAGATTTAACCCCGTATAACACTGAAGATCTGTGTGGATAATTAGATTTCTATGTTTTTGCGTTATAGAAGATAAAACTCTTCCCATATGGTTACCTCGTACAACACAAAATTATTAAAAATTTTGTACGAATAAGTATGGTTTTTTATAGCAGCCAATAAGTAGCATTGTGTGGCCTGTGCATAATGTTAAGAATATGAAGAAAATAACTAATTTTGCAGATAAAATATAAACTTTGCATGTGGGAATAAAAGCACTTACTATTAGTATGTCAGTAATATGTTTAAAATATAAGAGGGAATTCTTTGTCTTGCTATCAATTGGGCCATTTTATTTTTTCTATTTTATGCAGAAAGGACAATGTTATCTTCCGTTTGATGCATAACAAAGTTACAGTATATCATGAGAAGGTAAATGATTTAATGATTTGATATGTGAAAAAAGAGATAATGTGAGACTTTTTTATCATTGAAAAAAGTATGGTACTACCATGGACTTTTAATTTTCTTAAAAAAAGTATAATTTGCCTTATTAATTATTTTAAGATGAAAGGGATAGGTGCTACTTAATATTTTTGCTTTAGATAACTTTTAATTCTTTTTTTTTAATTTACCAAACACCATAAAGTAAAGTTTGATTATTTTTTTTAATTTACCAAACACCATAAAGTAAAGTATTTATTTCTATTCCGGTGCATACCTAACATTTATGCCTGTTTTCATCTATATCTATATTTTATATAAAAAAAAAAAATAATCCCTCTCAACTGAATCAAAAGAGGTCCTGGGCTTATTTTGATGGATATGGCTATATGTGCTAACTTTGATTAACATTGAAAAGGTAAATAAGTTAAGCATTTTTAAAGTTACTTCATATCAACTCCACAAATAAAAATTATAAATATTGTTTTTGTTATTCAATACATTTATGACTGGATAATTCAATTCAAAAGTTTCCTCTAAATGTCACAACTTCATTTGAAAAATATAGCAAACACCCATGTCAAACCTTAAATACAGTACATTGCAAAAATGAAATCCAAAACAAGAACTTTGGGGCTCTGGTAATATTTTCAGCCGAAAAATTTTTATACAAAAGGTTGTCCTAAGGCCTCTCAAAGTGAAACCTCATGACTTTTGCTCTTCCGGAATACCATACTTTCTCTCACTTACCTATGTATACCATCCAAAACTATCCTAACTAGAACACAAAATAGGGAAGGAGGGCTATTTCATTTCAATTTCAAGAAAGAACTATTCTACAGATCACAGGTGACTCTAATTTATTTCCTGTTATTTCAAAGAAAGAACTTTTGTACATATCACGGTGACTGATTTATTTCCTCCTAGTCTTCAATTTCTTGACAGGAACAAGGGTCACGTTTTGGCCAGGTTTTTTGGTTCTGGCCTCTGAAGAAGATCTCAACATTGAAATGGCCACTTGATGTTGATGCTGATTTTTCTCCAATTTGTCATCTGTAAATGGTTTCACCTCAAATGTTCCTCTGGTGAAACCTCTAGCAACCTGAACCAATTTAAAACATTCACTTGTTAGTTGATAAATAATTGACGTGTCAATTATTTTTGAAGCAATGATTAATTTAACTAAAAGCATATTCATCTTAGACTTTGCTCCTTCAATCTAAGAACACAAAAAAACCTTATCATATAAATCACAGCCCAGTATTGGTATATGGTGGTGCATCGATCGTTCATATGCAACTATGTATTATGCACAAGAGTAAAATATAGGGAGCTATTCTAAGAAGCAGTCTTGATTAACGGAGGGCACATTAGAGTGCAGTGCAGTGTTAACAAAGACCCCATTTTGATTTTTCACAAAACTATTTATCAATTAGGTCCCTGACAAACAATAGCATTTTTAATAGTGTTATGTTAATCTACTGTAAATGAAATCAACAGACATACAGTATTCCTTGATATGTTATAACTAGTCATTATTATATGCTATTACATATTCAGATGCTTTTTATAACTCTTGTTTGTAAGGGATCAAATTGGAAAATATCTGTATGTGAATGACAATTTAAAAGGCAATTCTATGAGCTTGTTGGATTAAAAAGTTTGAACTTGGCTTGGATCATTGAAAGTTCAAATTTAGAAATTGTCCACTTGAAAGATGATACGTTTTATTCATATTTATGAGGTTTTCTATAAGGCTAAAGATGTCGCCAACCCACTTAGATACTTTATTGAGTATCCCATACTAAATGTGGGGCTTAGAGATATTACAAGTCTCCATCAGTATGCCTCATTGTTAGCCATTAAATTCAGCACAGGCATAATATGTTCAAAGAAATCAGTTTTACCTTTAAGAGAATCCAGACTTTAAGAGAGCTGCTCAATATTGCAAGTCTCGTCTTTTTCCCAGAAGTCATATACTCACACATATGATGGTCAACTCTCAGAATAAATTTTGGCCAGGACTTCGGGTTTTCTGGGTCCGGTTTCCTGTCCATTGTTGCCTAGGAAAAAGGTGGGAGGAAACAAGATTCACAAATCACTACAGCATGTAGAAAGGAAGGATGGGGAGATAACAATAACAGAGAGGGGGGGAGGGGGTGGTAATAGCTGGAAGAAGAAATAGATAGCAAGTAATATGCACTACATCAAATTCATCGGAAAAACTTTAAGAATAGCATACTGAATAGTAAGACATAAATTTTTCATTTTACAAAATATCACCTTCATAAATATAAGAATATTTTTTCTTTTTTTTTTGGTTATTAGTATATTTCTTAAGACCATTAATTTTTTAAATCCCACGTGTTGCGTGGGTTCCTTTAATTATCAAATTAAATTATTTATCAGCAATGTTTTTAGCTCAATACCGTGGCTTATCTTTATAAAGATCTTTGACATTTATATTGCTATTTTTCATGATTAAATAAGTATGAAATAGAACTGCAAAAGATGCAATTTTGAACTTACAAGAAGCCGGCAGATTTGTTGTTCAATTTTTGAGAAGGATGTCTCTAAAGCTTCAACCCTGCCAGTCCCATGGCAACAGGAACATGGTTCACTAACCATGAAAGTTACACTAGGTCGAACCTGTTGAATATTAGTAACCATGTGTTAGATTGTTTAACTGATCTTGATTTATTTTAACTGGAAGCTGTACAAACAATCAACAGAAGAAACTTTGCTATAGCTGAGGAATATACCCTCTTTCGCGTTATTTCCATTAGTCCATGCCTGGACAATTCAGAGACTTTAACCATGGATCTGTCTCTCTCAACGGCCTTCTTGACTTCTTCATACACCAACCTTTTATTCGCTGATCATAAAGAATCCAGATTCAATAAACAAACATATTGATAAAAATTTTCAAGACTAATCACCACAGGACAGATGCCATTTCAAAGTCTCAGAATATTTGAGGCTTGACTAAGGCAATTGACCATTCAGCCTTGTCCATGATTTATCCACAGGTTTAGACTCGATGGACCAAGTTAACAGTTACAAAATCATTCTTGGGACTTGGTAAGGAGCTAAATCTTTTAAGTCGAGTGTTTCTTAGAAACAGGATTTGGCAACTAAAATGGGCATAAAAGGATAAATAATCTTAGGTAACTAAAAATTACATAGTAAAATATAATATTGATAGATGAACTTGAAAGGCTAAGGCAACAACAAGCAATGAGCTCTCGTATTCAGGAAATATCTCTTACTAATTATAGCCATTAAACCGTTTCATAGGACTGTATAGATCATTTGAAAACATGTACTTTAATTGCAGAAACAAGAGAAACTTTTCTCCTTACCCTCATCAGTCATATCAATGAAATCAACTACAATAATGCCACCAATATCCCGTACCCTCAACTCCCTAGCAATCTGCAACACAATGTTTCTATTAAATAAACAACTTGTAATGGATAAAAGTCTCAACAAATATGTACATTTAAGAGTGAAAGGACATTAGAATCAATACTGTAGATGAAAGATAACATGATTATCCAACACACAAAATGATAAGAGTAAATATAAATTTCTCTAAATTGTACCATGTCCATAACCAAAGTATTAATCTTGTCTCTCCTTTGACATTTTATTTTTATAACTTATATACTCCCTCCGGTCCTAATTATAAGAGCCAGTTGACTTTTTTGGAAAAATTAAGGATGCAAAATACACCACTTTAAATTGTTTATATTTATCTTTTTTCCTCAAAACTAAGTTATTTTATTTATAAACTATCATATAATCTAATTACATTTAGCATATATTAAGATTTAAGGGTCTAATTTGCTTCCTTAATCTCTCCAAAAAAAGTCAACTAGCTCTTATAATTAGGACCGGAGGTAGTAGTATTTATTTGCACTCTTCAGAGGAGATTTAGAGGATTAAATGATCAGATACAAGGCAATATAGTTTTGCAAGCTCAATGGTTCAGTTTTTCTCCTTGAGAAACACCACCTTCTAACTACTTTAAATACCATCATCACGGTTGAAATTCAACAAAAAGTCGCCAACTCTGAAGACGAAGTCCCAAATTTAAGGATAATATCAACATGGGTAACGCTTCAAGTGATATTCTCAGAAAAGTTACTGGCTTAGCTGAGTTATGTTATTGAAGAGGCATGATGTAAGTAAATTACTTTTCACTTATGTTGGTGATCTGATACCTTTTGGGATATATCCAAGAGAAATCACACGACTTTACCTGTTGTTTCTTTTGTATTTCTTTTATCGTAAGGTTTTCATACATGCATATATTCCAAAAGGTATCAGATCACCAACATAAAAAAGGGTCAAGGGACTCGAACTGGGTTGACCCTTTTTTATGTTGGTGATCTGATACCTTTTGGAATATATGCATGTATGAAAACCTTACGATAAAAGAAATACAAGAGAAACAACAGGTAAAGTCGTGTGATTTCTCTTGGAAAGTCTTTTTTAACAGAACTTCCCTATCAGACAGGCTTCGGGGATTGGACTTGGAGACCTTTTACTAATATTCATCCTTGTCTTCCCAGGAGAGAATAATGCCAATATTTATCTTACCAAAGTCTATGAAATCAGCAAATAGACAATGATATAGAGCTCAGAACCCAACATACTTGTTTAGCAGCAGCAAGATTGACATCTAGTATGGCCTTCTGCTGTGAGGTTCCATGACCAAACATCCCGTGCCCACCATTTACATCAATAGAAACTAACGCCTCAGTTTGTTCAATGACTAGTGAACCCCCATTAGAAAGCGGAACCCTACAAAATAAAAAAGTAAAGAAAGCAGGCAAGTCATTCAAGTTATCATGTCAGCAAGGAAGGCCACAACAATTCACATTTCATGAAAGAGTTGGCAAAGAGACTGTCAGTTACAGTTGTATCATGTGACTTTTTTAACATTTTAATTTTTTCTAAAACCACAGTTTTTAAAACTTATATGCAGATGATGAATATTGTAACTTTACCTTTTGCTGAGGATATTGTCAATCTCTCCTTCAATGTTAAATTCATCAAAAAGTGGAACTCTTTTATCATATAGTTCAACTCGATCGCAAAGATCAGGGGCAATTTCCTGAAGGTAACTGGTTACCTGAAGAGTAAATGAAGAGGATAAGAACAGAAACAAAAGTTCAACTGTGCAAGCTTTTACAATGCTTATTAAGGGCCTGTTTGGGTTTACACCCAAACCTAGGTTTTGTTACCAAACCTAGGTTTTAAAACCTAGGTTTGGAATGGTAGCCAAACACTTTTTTCTGATAAACCTAGGTTTGGACTCAAAACCTAGGTTTTAAAACCTAGGTTTTGAGTCAAAACCTAGGTTTTAAAAAAGGTAACCCAAACACTTGAAAAAATATGAAAAGCTATTTTGGATTGGAAACCTAGGTTTTGGCCACCCAAACCTAGGTTTTGAATAAGCTACAATTTTCTCCTTCTGCACAAATTACAAGGTAAAAAAAAGCCATCATTACACATGTCATATTGAAATACCTTAAATGCCCTTATTCTCTCTCTTTCCCAACACATTAAACTTATGTCCTTTTTAGTAATTTACACAGAAAAAGCTATTCTCACAACAACTATCCAAACACTCTCATTTTTACAAAAGCTACTTTTTCTAAACATCAGCTTTTTTCCCAGAAGCTATTCTCTAAAAGCTAATCCAAACATACAACTACTTTTTTCAGCTTTTACGCGAATTACGAGACAAAAAACACCATCATTACACATATCATATTGAAATACCTAAAATGCCCTTATTCTCTCTCTTTCCCAACACATTAAATTTATATCCTTTTTAGTAATTTACACATAAAAAAAGCTATTCTCACAACAACCATCCAAACACTCTCTTTTATCAAAAGCTATTTTTTCAGCTTTTTTTCAGCTTTTTCAAAATCAGCTTTTTTTTCAGAAGCTATTCTCCAGAACCTAGGTTTTGGTTATCCAAACAGGCCCTAAATAAGCTACTGATCTAAGTGCTGCAACTACATCAGAAATATTCCATTGATATAGCTACCTTAGATTATATAAAATAAGCATGCCTATGACCATCAGCAAAAATTGTACACTAGTTATCATGATAATGTAAACACAGTTCTTAATATCTTTGATCCGACCAAGATCTGACAGAAATTAACTGAGACTATAGTAGACCAAAATTTGAGAACCGAATCTCCAGCTGGGTGAGGCAAGCTCATAGTCAAAGAAAATTATCCTCTTAGTAATAAAAACTCTAGGGGGAACAAAAGTTGAAATAGTTCGCACGCACACACACACACACAAATGGTCGAGTCCTATTTTGGCAACATATTCATTTACAGAAAAAAGTTTGTAGATTACCTCATGATATGTCCTTGGGGAGTCAACCACCATTTTCTTAACCTGAAGATAACGTCATAGAAACAAGTAATTAGGAGACATACCGTAAATTGCGTTTTATATGAGTGATATTACAGAGATGAATGAAGAGAGGGAGTTCAAATGAGCAACGGAATTAACTGTTTCACTGAAATAGTCCTGAACTACGGAGAGAGTTTGACCCATTGCTGTGTGCAGAATGACAGGAACAGCTCCTTCTATGCCTTCATCTGCAGCGAGTGCTGCCGATTTGGCATGTTCCATTATATTTTTCCAAGTTGAAAGCAAACCTTCCAAGTCTTTCTGCAGTTCCTCTAATGAATGGCAGGCAGCAACAGTTCGTACAGTGAGGCCAAAACCTTGAGGCTGCAATGTCTTGGCGATAACTTTCAGTCTTGTGCGCTCAACACCAGAAATTTTTTTGGAGACTCCAATTCTATCACAACGAGTCATTAAGATCTGCAAGACAGAAACTCTAGTTTAGACAAGTACTATTTGAAAACTAATCCAGGGTAAAAACCATGATAACACTGCAATGTTGAAGGGCAGGTGCATGCATAAAAGCGTACCCAGAATCTACTTCTTAATTTTGGATAAGCAGTAAGGGTGGGACCTTTAGTACCAAGACCCTCTTTGACAACTTGTACAATAATTTTGGTGCCCTTGCGAACTCGAGTCCATTTGCTTTCTTCAGGTGGTACTTGGTTTCCCTTCGTATCTTTGTCTTGTAAAATTTGATAACTGGAAGACCCATTTATGCTGGTAGTAAAGGAAGTGCTGTTGGTTTCTTCTTCTATATGGACTTCATTTCCATCAATGTCATCCTCAAAGTCAGCTTCTACTTCACCATCATCAACCAAGCTGCCATTCACATTTTCCTTAAGAGCTTCTGAAATATCAAAATCATCTTCACCTTCCTGTTCATCATAGTCATTGTCCGGTGATTGTAAAGAGCCACCCTCGGAGTGCATGTCTGACATTCCATCAGTGACTTCAACATCATATGATATGAAATCATTTTTACTGGGAGTGGATGAAGCCTGCAGATCTTTCTTTGTTCTTCGACGAAAAGGAGGGAATATAAATGGTTCCCTGTTATGCCTTACGTCCATTAGAGAAGGCCTAGAGCTACCAATATTTACAAAAGCCCCACCCATGTGGGGAACAAGCTTTGTGACTATCCCTATATATACACTATCACATTGCACATTGTTCTTCACTGGTTCCAGTAATAATTCAACCAATTTCTCATCTTCCAGCACAGCAATCCTTTGCATGGTACATATTGAAGAGTTAATCAGTATAATGGTAGATACAGGGTCCTTATGAATAATATCATTACTTTCTTCATGCAACAACTTCTCTGTGTCCACTAACTTCACTTGATTTTCTACCGCGGCATCGGTTCTTGCTTCATCAGTTTCTAATCTATCCTTGGTGACAATGAAAGAAGGCGGATAGAGCAACCAGGGTTCCTCAATAGGTTGGAAGTTATCAGAACAGAAGCTACTGGAATTTGATACCGTATGGATCCCATTTACCATATCCTCACTGTCATAATAGAATTGATCTCCTAACCCAAGTGCCTTCAACTTTATTATGTCAGTTTCAAGCTGATTCATAATCTTTGCTTCATCTGTCAAACCACTGTAAACATTTGAGAATTCAGAAAAATATTATGCAAAGAAGTTAATTATAAATTGGTAAGAATAGGGAAAAACACCTTTGACTGGTGAAGATGTAAGGGTGTGCTCTAGAGGATACATTTCTTCTATGTAGTGAGCACTTTCATGAGCAGCAGATATCTGGGAATCAGATCTAATCCATGAATCCCTTACTAGAATTTGACCATCTCCGTGAACAGTAGGAGGTACTAACAGAAAAAACTCTGGTCCAGGCTTCCAAAGGATGGAACCTGAAGAGCCTGATTTCTCCTTAATGAAATAATTATATTTGAAATTCAAGCCACATGCAATCTGCAACAATAAACAGTTTCGGTAATCATGAATGTTTACCGATTTGTAACTTGATACTCACATCGTATTCCAACATAACAGCTTCTTAATCATAATATTTGACATGTCAAACTTCAAAAATTATAAAACACTACAAAAAACTACACACACATATTTTTGTGTGCAACTGATGTTATCCTATGTCTTAAGTGTCTTAAAAAATTATTTTATAGAAGAAATTAGTAAATACTAAGATGTTAAACGATATTATTGAAATTATCAATGTCAATTCTTACAAAAAAATCATGTGCAACAAAAGAACACCAAGAAATAACTAAATTATCTTTGAAAACGAACAAAAGCATTATGAATGAGCTTTAAGGAATAACCTAGTCAAATTACCTGGAACTCAGCCTTCCATATGTTTGTATGCTCTGTAGGAGACATCAGTAAAGCCGTGTCTGACTTCCAGCAACCTAATACGGCGGGATCACCAGTAATGTAAAGAAGCTGGCCATTTTCTAAATCAGCTTCTATGGTCCAGATTATGTTGCATAATTTATCAACACTGGTGCTTGGCTTTCCTGAAAAATTTTCTTGCCCGATTCATAAAGTCTAAAACACTGGTGTTTGCATCATTTAGGCTAAGTACAATTGAGCACATATGTCTATATCTCACTGTTTAACAGATGAAGATTTTGCTGATAAACATAGTTCACATAATCATCTTAACTATGATTTATTCACAAAGGAATCTGTCAAACTGAATCTTTTCTTCATTGCAACTTGCAGGAAGAGGATGCACAATGGCAATTATATCAGTACAAGGATAGAATATATATATATATATATATAACATCAAGCATGAAATCTAACTCCCGACCTTTGGATTTTATTCAAGCATTGTGATCAAACTTGTAAGTCAAAGTAAACTTGGCTCATGAGAGGCTGGTTACTTGTGAACTTGATTACTTGCGAATTTGACCTTCAATAAATAGCTAAGGAAATATGTATACCCATTTTTTTGGACATCATATATACTCAATAGAAACTTTAACTGCATCAAAATGTAGGAAAAAGTAATTAAAAATTAATGGCAACAACATCCATTATCCATAAATCAAAATCTAAAAACAGTCTGGAAAGAAAAAAATAAACATTAAATGACCTATCAGTTCAAGGAAAGAAATGAGAAAGAAGGGAAGATTTTTATTGTTAATTAATGAAGAGCTTTTTCCAAATGGTGAGATTGGGAGCTTGTTGAGAGAGTTACTGCAGGGGGGTTGACTGAATTGGTGATGACAGTTGCATAAAGGGATTCAATGATTGAACTTCAAAAAATTTAGGCAGCATTTTGAGGTTTATTACATTAATGTTTCACTTATGAGCTGTGTTAAACACCAGAGAAATGGAGGATTAAGAAAGCAAGGTGAATGAACCAATGAAGACATGAAAAGCCAAGCTTAAGGTGGAGCAGAAGATGGGTTCATAACTGGGGTGTCTTGATTCCCGGGTGGTCCAGCCACTTAAACACCCCATGTACCCAAAGAGTGAGTACGTAAAGCCGATTAAAGGAAGAAAGCAAATCAAACAAGCATTTGATTCCTAAGCTATTGATTGTTGGTAAGATATACTAAAGGAAATTTTAATAATGACATTCAATTAGAGATGTTGCAGAGAAAATTAAAGACAGATGAACAGAACAGTTGAGATGGGGATGCAGTAGCAGTGAAAAATAATGCAGAAAATTTCTAGCCTAAAGGAGTTTTATCTGATATCTGAAAGAAAAAGAAAACATGTGCACAGGTGCATGCATATGCACAAAGAGAAGTGCAGAAAATAAAGTAATCAGGAAGAGCTAGGCTAACAGCGCAAAAATTAAAGTTACCTGCTGATAATGTAGCAAGTCTTCTGACAGATTTACGACTCTTCACAGAACACGTGAATCTGGAAATATTTTGAGGAAATACTTGATGGTATATGTGCCTGTCTTAACATTATCATACACTAGAATTTCTAAGAGTCCAAAAATGAACAATGCAAAGAACAAGAAGCCTTCCTAGATGTATTGAGCTACATGCTAAATCAACCAGTAAATGTCCTATCTTTCAAAGGTGAAACCATCAATAAACCTGGATTTTTGAAATCTGCCCATACAATTTTTTTTACTATCAACATATATCAAACCGGGTATAAGAAAAGGAATTTTCCCTCTTGAGCTGAACTTCGTAACATGACAGTAAATAAATACAAAAAAATACCCCCAGAATGAAATGGGTAAGCAATAAGCACTCAATTATTCAAAAAACAATAAAATCAATCTACCACACAAGATTAAGCTGAAATGCAACATAACTTATCACATATCAAACAAAGTGAGCGAGTGAGCCATGCGAACTTACAGCGAGAGAGACCTCTTAGAAGGGGCCAGCGAAGAGCAAGAGAAGGGAATAATATCCCGACGAAGAAGCTGAAAGTGGTTCATAAGAGGAACTTCAGAAATGGCCACCTCCATGAGCCCCACGAGTGGAATTGCTAAAGTGGGCATGAGAAGAAGTTCAAATTCCTCATTAAAAATTGAAACTTTAACTGGGAGAAGCTAAGAAATCAGAAAGAAAGTGAGAAAAGAATGCTTCAGTGAACAAAATTAAAGGAAATGGAAGTTCAATATGGTTATGGTAAAGAGCCCAGAGAGAAAAAAAGGTGAGTGCTTTGGAATTGGATAGAGTATAGAAGATAGATAGGTACTGTTATGAGTTTAGGGGGAGAAGATAAGCAGCGTAATTACTGCAATACACAAAATGGGTTACTTGGCGCCTTCTGTGGTAGGCTTCCCAGTAGGAAGTATGTGCCTTTGGGTTCTGTTTTTCTCATAGCTATAAGGGAACTAATTCTTATAAATAGTTTCAAAGAATGAGATTAATTATTTTTTAATTATGTTTATAAGTCCAACCTTTTTTTATTTTTTCTACAAATGTCAAATTTATTTTGGAGAAAACTGCTAAAAGAATAACGGGCTACAAAATTTAATGTCTAAAGCTACTTAAAGTGGATGCAGCTTATATTTAGCGAGTACAACTCTTCTCCGGTTTTGATTAGATTATTATGCTTAATTGAAAATTGGTGTCACACAATAATTTTTCCATTTACATATTTACAAAGGTACGTAAGCAATTATTTTTGTTTATTTGAGGATTATTTGTGATTTTTTTGTTGTTGCGTTTATTCAAATAAATAACCTTGAATTTTTGCTAATATACAAATTTTGTGGATACAGAATACAGGTATTTTAATTTTGATTCTTTCCACCAATAAAATTTTAAATGGAAATTTTTTCCAATTTCCTAATTTTTTTTTTTTTTTTTTTTACATATTGTTTGGTACCAAATGTATGAGAAGATGCGGAGGACTAAACAGCAAGTTCAAGTGAGCTATATTTTTCAAGTACACTTATTAGGATATATGGGTAACATGATGCAACAAAAGATTTCTCAAATGCTCATTCAAGCCTATTTAGAGCACGCATGGATCGAGAAGTAAAAACCACCAACTGTGCATTCTATATTGCAGAGCATACAAAAGAAGGAGTGACATGCACTAGTGGCACATGCGTGATTCCTCATACTAGAAGCGGATGAGTTGGTTCTTAGTCTAGAAAGAAGAGGCTATGCAGGTGTCCTTCGGGAAAAAGATGGTAGTTGGATTTTTGGATACATGTGTAGGCTTAATTCAGTTCCTTTTACCTTTGTTGAAATGATCGTGAACGTGATCATTCATGGTTTGCATCTATGTTGGAGTTTAGGGTACAAAAAGATTGCAATACTCTTGGATTGTATTGAAGATATTAGTTTGATTACATGGGGATCTGATCCTAATCACTCACATAAAGATGTTGTTGATGAAGCCTGATTCTTGATATTCACGGATTGTGAAGTTGTGATCAATCATTTTCATGGGGAAAGGAATCTTGTAGCTGACCATCTAGTTAGACTTGCTCATGACCTCGTAGAGAATTATTCCATGATCACCCACCTCAAATTAATAAAGTAGTTATTGATGAAGGAGGCTAGTTTACTTAGGCCTTTTGTCTTTGTAAGGCTTTGTTGAGTTAATCCTCCTCAGTAAAAAAAGAAAGTTATGGAACCTAGCAAGAGTGTGATCTATGGTTCCTCACTTGGTTTCTTAATAAAGTGGTGTGGGTTCGAATCCTACCTTTAGGCTTGGAGGGAATTTCGTAACCACTGCTATTGACGAGAACTCACAGTACGAGGACTAGTTAAAGCTACCGGCGGTAGAGACTTTGTATTTACTATAAAAAAGTTGGAGAGAATTAGTCATAGGATCTGCTAATTGTGAAATGATGGCAGTAAAAGTGCTGGGTTGTGATGGAGGCCAACTACTAAAAATGGATCTTTTGACCGAGCTTCTTCATTTCGTTGCTTTTGTAAAGGTCCATTTGCTTCTCGGATTTGAAGGTGGGAAAGGGAAAATGAAGCAATTCTGACGGATGAAGCACGTTTGGTTGCTAGAATCAGTCTGAAATTGATTTCCCACCTCTCTTGAAATTCTTTTAAAGAGTTGAAAATAGGTTCCCACTAAAAATGATAGGAACTAATTTTCCGGCATTCGAAGAAAGTCGTGTAAGACCAAAATACTCTCAGCCATTTAAACCCCATCTTCTTCAACCTTTTGTAGTATGAGTCTTCATCGTGGAGTTTGGGTCTTTATCATGGAGTCTGGGTCTTCATCTTGGAAGCATTATCAGTGTGGGGGGGGGGGGGGAGAGCAATAGCGACAGACTGTCGCTTCTTCTTCATCAATGGAAAATCAAATTGTGAGAGAAAAGGCAGAGATTTTCTTGTTCATTGCTTTAGATCTGGTCTCTCCTTTTTCTTTGAATTTTTCGTGGGTTAGGTTTGTTTTAGGTGTCTGAATTAAATTTGAGCTGGATTTGCTGACTTGCTATTATTTCATCGTTAATCTGGGTAATGGAGATTTAATTGAGATTCTATAGAATTTTATGTAGGTAAATTCGAATGTGTGCAATCAAATTTGAACTTGACACACTCATTTGCTGGGAAATTGAGCAGATAAATTCACATTTGATTTATCAAATTCGAATTTGAAACTTTAAAATGGATTTTTGAAACTAAAATCAAATTTCGATACGTTAAATTTAAATGTTATGTAAATATAAAATTTTCATTTTCGTTTTCATATTTGTTTATTGTGATTATTTAAAATATATGAGAAGTAGTTGAGACTTGAATCGTAGGTGTAAAAATTTGAATGTGAGAGTTTGTGTAAGAAAATATAGGAGGTAATTTTTTTTGGATAAATTGAAGCCATTAATGCTTCAAGAGAATATAAGTGAAAAAATTTTGGGATACACCTGATTAGTTGATATTATGTAGTTATTTTTTAATCATTTGATATCTATATATATATGTTTTTGAAATTAAAATACATAATTCTTATTGTCACCCAAAATATTTTTACTTATTTATGTATATTATAATTTTCTTTTATCAACATTTAATATTTATTGAAATTGTTGTAAGTAAAAAAAAATTCATTTATTTTAAATTATTTTAAAAGTTTATATTTGTGAGTTTAATTAAAAAAAAAATACCCATTATGAGTAATATGATCATTTACATATATTTCTGATTTTCCTTACTATCATTTTCAACCAAACAAATATAAAATTTTCCACTTAATCCATTTATTTTCATATACCTACTAAACATATCTACATTTTTTCCATTCCTTTCCACTCCGTCTGAATAATTTTTGTGAACCAAACGGACGCTAAATATGGAAAGATAAGAGAGGCGGCCTTCCTCTTCCCCAAAATAAGAGGTGTGGCCTTTCATGGAAAGAATAATCTCCTGCCAAAATTATCCTCATTGAATTTGTCATATTCCAATCATACCCTTCCCCTAATTAATTAATAACACTCAAAATATGAAAGAGACATTGATAATGTGATAAGCAAGCCACAATACTTGTGTTCCAATGCCGTCGTTTTTTTTTTCCCCATCTCCAGTTTATCTGCATTCGCCTTCTATCATAAATTGCTCCACAATCTCTTCGAAGAAAATATTAATTGAAGAACTAGGAAAAGGATTGAGCAAATCAGCACATATCAATTATTTATGATTTCACAAACTTTGTTTAAACTATTTTATGCTTATTATTTATCTAAATATAACAAACATTCATTTCTGTTTGACAGATATAATTTTTTATTAAAATTTAGATTAAAATATATTTTTGATCTTTGTGTTTGCATCATGTATCATTTTAGTCATTCAACTTTAAAAATTTTACTTTTAGTCTTTTTTTTCTGTTAACAACATTAGTTTCACTTAACAGAAAATAGTGACTAACAAATCTTAATGGTGATTATATAATTAATTATAGATAAAAATAACTAATTTTTAAAACTAAACATGATTATACTAAAGAAATTAAATTTTAAACATGTTTTGTGAACATTTAACATCAAAATCTTGTTAAAAAACAACACTCACAATTTAACTTTGTTGATTCAACGTTTTTACTTAAAGTGATATTAACTGTATTAATAAAAAAAAAGACTGAAAGTACATTATTTAAAGTTAAGAGATGATAATAATGCTTAATACAAACATAAAATACTAAAAGTGTATTTTAGCCCATAATGTGTATATATATGTACTAGTTAGTTTCATAATGTCTTTAATAATAGGGAAAATCTAATAAAAAATCACTTGAATTTTAAAATCTAATATACACGAGTTTTTTTCTATTCTAATAATAATGATGATTTTGATTAAATGAATAACACAATGCGATTTTAAAATTCAAATGGCATTTATTTTTTATTTTCCTTGATAAAATTTTTTCATTTATTTTTAAATTAGATAATGCCTTTCGATCACTGTTATATATATATCTGCCTCTTTCCTTTTATTGTGGGATAGATAAGACCTTTTTCCTTTGATTCTTCGACCTTTTTATTCGTTCTTCTACTCTGAGCAGCTCAGTCACAGAGCGACGGCGCAGCCTCACTCTCTCTCACTAGTTACTCCACTGTTGACTCAGCTGATCTTTGTTCTTTTCATAATCATCGTGGTGAGTAGCGATTTCTTCGTTTAATAATACTTTTTTTAAAATTTCAGAGTCTGTGGATATTTCTTTTGTGATTGATCAGTCAAGTAATGCCGGCAATTGTGTTTGTCACAGAAAGGCTCATTTGAAAGCAGGAGCTTGATTCTGCGCTAATGGCTCAGTTGAAGGCAGTTTCTCCTTATTCATGCTCCAGTCTATCTTCTTTGGGACATACAACAGGTGCGTTTGGTAAAGCTTTAATATTTTCTATCTTCCTTTCTGAAATTTTGGAGCATGTTTCAATTCTTCTTCTTTCCCATGTCATATGTTCCGGTTTTGATAATGTTTAATCATCCAAAGATTTGATTTTTGATAGAGCACAATGCCATCCACCCAGTGGATAAGTCTTTGTTGTTGTTGTTGCGTGTCATATCTTTTGTTTGAAAATTGTGGGGTCTTCTTGCTTTTACTTCCTTTCACTGGAAATGAAGAATCCACAAGTTTTTGCTATTAAATGATCTTTTCAATGGACTATTGAAGGTCTTTTTTGGAACAAATTTTATTTTATTTTTGTCCAATGGGCTATTAAAGTTTTGATGATTCATATAAGGTCGAAATTCTGGAGCTTTGAATGAGGTGGTTTGTTTTAATTGTGTTTGCTCTTGGTGATTTCCTTATTGCTTGTAATTAATTTTATTCACAGAGCATCTACTGCTTCCCCAAACATGGAACATGAAGCCATCATCATCTAAAGAGGTGGGCTGAAAGCTTTATTCTTAAACTTCTATACAACTTTTCTTGTGTCAGCCTATCTCTTTGTTTTGGTGTGTGCATTGATAGTTTTATTTTGGACTTTTATATACAGTTACCAAGAACAAACATTGGTACCACCAAACTACCGGGTGAGGTTTATTGCTCTTCTGCTCATTGTAACTGTAAATAATTCCTGCGTTGACATAGGTTTTTACACTCCACGTCAAGTATTATCCTTTTGTTAATCTTTTATCTTAGTGAAGTGTATAATATGTGTTAATGTTTCTTAGCAACAAATGAAGTAAACACAATGCTGCACTCTTACCCAAATCTACCTGGTTATTTGCATTTCCATATGGGTAAAATATTATCATAGTGTTACCCTTTGGTTTATCTTCTATCTTGCTGAAGTGCCTAATATGCGTTCATATATCTTAATAATAAGTAAAGTAAATGCAATGCTGCTTTCTTACTAATAGTCAGCTGTTTATTTCCGTTTCCTTGATTCTCAGTGGTAAAGCTTTCAATTATTTCCTTATTTAGCCCATTGGTTATTGGCAAAGAAGATGGTAAAATCATTCATATCCTTTTCCTAGTAACATGTGCTTTTGGGATAAGAAGATATCTGTCTGTCATAAAATCAAAGTATGACAGCCATACAATTTAACTTATGATAGAATATATTAAATAATGCAAAGTAAAATATTTGATGCTGTTCAAGATTGGCGTACCATGTTTGTAAGTCTCACCGAGTATTTTTGACATGCAGTAATAAAGGCAGTTTTACGCAGTGATACAGAGAATGAAGTTTCTTATGCCAAGGGTGGTGGGCTTCGTGGAAAATTAAATAAGGTTGTGCTAGCTTATAGTGGTGGCTTAGACACATCAGTCATTGTCCCATGGTTAAGGTACATATCCCTCTCCCCTCCTGCCCTCCATTGTTAGATTTTCATTGCAAGTATGCAAAATTTGATTTCCCTATCTCATGATATGTATCTTGAAAAACAATGAGTGTACTGGAGGAATTTTGCATTGATTCATCTTTACAATAGAATATATTGACTTGGTTAAAAAACACTTGGCGCATTTTCTTTTGTATCACACGAATCTGAGGAATGAGTCATATTTGTGAATAATATGGTTTGCTATAGGTTTTATTATGCATGTAATGATCTGGAAAGAGTCATTAGGATATCTAAACTACAAACTTATAGTTTCACAGGAAAAAGCATGGGATGATTAAGTGGGGGGTTCTTACTTTTTGAGGACTTTTGGATGTAATGAACAGTAGATTATAATATCAATTCAAAGATTTTATATTTTTGTTTTATTCAGATTTTTTTTTTTTTTGATATAGTATTCAGATATTGTTTTTGCTGATGGTTTTACTATTAAAATCCTGTTTATTATATGATCTATGTTTGGTCATTCTTAATACATCTCTCATCGACATTTCTTTCTTTGATGGCCTTTGAATTGCAGAGAGAATTATGGCTGCAATGTTGTTTGCTTCACAGCTGATGTCGGTCAGGTATGTTATAACCTCAGTTTCTGGATTCAAGATTAATCTTGCATTGTTGGAAATGATGCTTTGGTATTGTAACGTTATGACTAATGGAGTGTGCTTCACCTATATTTTTTTATTTGCTATATGTTTAATGTTTAATATTGAACGCTAAACTATGTAGGGTTTACAAGAATTGGAAGGCTTAGAACAGAAGGCCAAAGCCAGTGGAGCCTCTCAATTAGTGGTGAAGAATTTGAAGGAGGAGTTTGTAAAGGATTACATCTTCCCCTGCTTGCGTGCTGGTGCAATATATGAGAGAAAGTATCTCTTGGGGACCTCAATGGCTCGCCCTGTTATCGCAAAAGTATGTTTCTCATTTTTCCAGTTATTGCAAAGTATGTTTTTCGTTTCTTCTAAGTTTGATCTAGATGGGAAGTTCCCATGTTAGAAATAAATAATGGTACTGATTGTAATCACATTTCTTCAGTTAATAGTCAAAAAATTTAGCCCCAGCGTTAAATATTGACCTTGTAATTTCAATTTTCTTCTCTAGTGTCTCATTTTAGTAGCTTTTAATGCTATATTGATGGTTTTTTTAGTCTTAAGGCAAAAAGGAGAAAAAAAAAGGTCATGAAGCATCATCTAAGAGACTTAATTTGTAATAAACATGATCTAATGCTTATATTGCTGATAGGCTATGGTAGATGTTGCGAAAGAAGTTGGAGCAGATGCTGTCTCTCATGGTTGTACTGGGAAAGGAAATGATCAGGCATGTTTATTGCTACACTCAGATTTAGCTGAGCCATGATTTTGCCTTCTGACATGAGTTTGTATCATATAGGTTCGGTTTGAGCTCACATTCTTTGCTCTGAATCCCAAGTTAAATGTTGTGGCTCCATGGAGGGAGTGGGACATTACAGGGAGGGAAGATGCAATTGAGTATGCAAAGAAGCATAATGTACCAGTTCCTGTGACCAAGAAATCCATATACAGCAGAGACAGAAACCTTTGGCACCTTAGCCATGAGGTAAAGTTTAGTGTGAAAATTAGCTGCATCAAATGATATGTCATGGCTTTTCTTCCCCCATTATTGTAGAGTATTCTAATCTGTTGTGTTTTCTAGTTAAATTACACAACATACTATGAATTTCGTTTTTAATTCATCTCTTTCTAGAAGGATGGCATGAGGCCTTTTGACACAAGAGCCCAATAGTTTGATGGATTATGAATGTCTGCTGTGACCTTTTGTGCCTCTTCTCACGTACAATGCTTTACACATTTTTTTTTAAAACAAAGGTTAAAGACTGACCCACTGATTATGACCTTATTGTGAGAAGATGTGAAGGGGAATTATCAAATTGAATGCACAACTTGGTTCTTAGTTCAAAACTAGAAATTATGATTGACATCGGGATATTGACATTTCTGTCTCTCCCTTTTGCATTCTATGACGCCAAAGGGTGATATTTTGGAAGATCCTGCAAACGAACCGAAAAAAGATATGTACATGATGTCCGTGGATCCAGAGGATGCTCCAAATCAACCAGAGTAAATATATCCTTGCCCTTATCTTATGTTATGAAGCACCAAAACTTCAAAAACTATATCGGATTATGTTTGATGTGCATCCCACACAAGAATCATATGCAACGTGACACTTGAAATTGCAATCAAACTGAATATTTTGTCATGTGGCTTTTTGTTTTTAAAATGTTGGTGCTTCATAGTGTTCATGTTTCTGCTAGCCATGACTTTTTATAACACATGTTCTTCTATCTCGCAGATACGTGGAGATTGGTATAGAATCTGGATTACCTGTTGCAATCAATGGAAAGAGGCTTTCACCAGCATCTTTACTCTCTGAACTCAATGAGATTGGTGGAAGGCATGGAATTGGTCGGATAGACTTGGTTGAAAACCGGCTTGTCGGTATGAAAAGCCGAGGAGTTTATGAAACTCCTGGGGGAACTATTCTTTTCGCAGCAGTACGGGAGTTGGAGTCATTGACACTTGACCAAAAAACAATACAGGTGAAAGATAAATTAGCCCTTGATTACGCAGAATTGGTGTATGCTGGAAGGTGGTTTGATCCTCTCCGAGAGGCCATGGATGCCTTCATGGAGCAGATCACAGCAACCACAACAGGTTCTGTGACATTGAAACTATACAAGGGCTCTGTTACCGTAGCTGGCCGGAAGAGCCCTTATAGCTTATATAGGCAGGACATTTCATCATTTGAGAGTGGTCAGATTTATGATCAAGCTGATGCTGCTGGGTTCATTCGGCTTTATGGCCTTCCAATGAGGGTGCGAGCAATGCTTGAGCAAGGTATCTAAGAGTTCAATCTAAGCTTGGTGGTTAACATGCTTGTTTTGTTGCACTCAACTTTTGTGTAACTTTTGTGGGGAATTTAACAAACTTCATTATCAATTAGCTTAAACTGCAATAATGCTTTTAGGCATCACATAGTTTCCTTATCTCACTTGTCAATTAACAGTTTAGTGTAGAAAATGTAGGATTTATCTTGTGGGTCTAGTTTAGTTACAGAACTGAGTGAAAGAAACAAAAAACTACCATGCATGAGTTTCATAAACCAAGTACTTTGTTTCAAAGTAAACATTCGAATAGTTTGCCTGTTTTTGATAATACGTTATGCATATTGTGAAATTAAAATAATTTCAAAAATATTAAACAATTGTGTTGCAAAACTTTGACTGTGCAGATTTAATATCGAATCCCAATCTACTATCAAAACAATAGAGGACCTGTTTCGATAGTTTATTAATATGGTCATATGGCCCATTAAATTGACTGCTCTGGTCTTATTTATAAGGGTAAGAGTCTTTTGTCGGTGAATCACTTTTTTTTTTGAACTGAATAGTAAATCACTTCTTAAATTATAACAGAACAGTATAATTTCAACTCAAATTTATTGTTCTTTAAACGGTTATTTTCATGAACTTCTCATTTAATGTATATAGTAGATAGGGGTAAAATTGGAGAGTTATTAAATTTTAAAATCAAATTGAGGGTTAAGATTTTTTTAATTCCTTCATAAACAAGATTAGAAGAGTTAGTATTATACACTAACATGTTACAGTAAATATGAATATGAAGTGTTGGGATGGAGGCCCGTTAACAAAAATGAAAATGGGCCTTTTGAAGTGCGAAGCCTAAGGCCCAAATAATGGTTTATGCCAGATTAGCCTTTGTGGCTTCTAAGTGCAAAACATTTTTCACTTTCTCCATTCATAAATATAGAATATATTTTGAGATGTGAGTTTATTTCTAAATATTAGATATTTTTAAAAAAATTTCTTAAAATTTCCCCAAATTATCATTATTGATGCTCCTCAATGATAAACAAGTAAGAGAGGGAGGGTGAGAATAAAGATAGAAGATTACGGTGTTTTGATAATATCATATGATTTTAACTAATTTAACTAACACTCTTAACGTAATCAAATCAGGTAAATTTGTTTTATATTTAGGAATGAAGAAAGTAACAATATTTCTGTCTTAAAAAATGTTATTTGGATTATGAAAAGAGATTGTCTAAACTTACTAAATTTTAAGGCCGAAAAATTCCTAAATTGAAATAATTTTTAAGCTAATTTTGAATATTTCAGAGGCAGTGGCAAATAAGAATCACATAATAAAAGTAATGCAAAATGAGGACTTTCAAATTATAAATTAAAAATTTGATTTATAAATTTTGAAGTTTTAAACAGGCTTTTATTTTGTATTTATTTCTTCTCTAAATGGTTCCTACTTGTCATTCTTCCTATTTTATATTTTCCCTTTTAAAAGGGGAAATGACAAAAAAATCCCTTTCAATTTGTAAAATCTCAAATAAGAAATTTTGAGTTGTTAATGGTTGTTAATACTTATTATGAAGTTGTTATTGAGATTTTACAAATTGAAAAGGATTTTTTTTGTCATTTTCCCCTTTTAAAATGTGATGACAGAAGATCCTTAATCATTATTATCAACGGATAATTCTATCTATCTTTTATGACTTGTTTTTAATAAAGGCACATAATCATTTTTTTATTCACAAGCTGTTTTATTTTCCTATACCTAAGGTTCTACAAACTAGAGTCCACTTTGCTCTCTGGAATTGGACGATCCACCATTAAAAGATGTGAATGCAATAGTTATAAACTTATAATAATAATAATTGTTTCTTAGGAGAGTTGTAGACTTGTAGGACTAACCTCTCTAGAGGGTGACCATCCTTAGATAAAATGTTGTCCATTAAAGGAACAACTTACATTTAATATATTTCTATAACCCCACTTTGTCAAATCTCTTTATTAAAAAGGTAATACAATAATATCTGTGTCCCTTACTTTCAAGAGTATATAAATGATCTGGCCCTAACAAATTATAAATAAAAATTTCAAAATATTTTAGTAAAGAGTCTGTATGCCATGCTCAACAACAACATCAAACATTATGTTATTAGTGGAATCAATTATATAAATTGCACTATGTAATTGTCTTCTATCACACACCAATTGTCAGATATGCAATTCACTGAAATATTTTTTTATCCATATAAATAATAGAGATTTGAATGATCTGTCAAAAGTCTAACATAACCCTCTTCATTTAACCAAACTTAAGACTAGCAATGAGTTATAATGATGTTATCCCTATCCTGTCTTCAATGGGATACTTGTGAGCAGTAAAAACAAATATGTAAAAACAAGTTGGCTGCTTAGCCACAATAAACATTATGCCTATACCTTTTTTTTTTGGTGTGCAATCCAATACGTTTTTTTTTAATATAGTCATTTGAAATTTAGTATTAGCAGGCCAAATTCAAATAATGGCAGATCTTGCCCAATATAATAAATATGAAATTCCATACATCAATAGAGGTTCTAATTAAAAGGTTGAGTTTACATAAAATAAGAAGTTGAGTTTAGATTTATACTGACGTAGAAAGACGTCTTTGGGATTAGCCACGTGTTCTCGAATCTAAACTAAAATATTAAATTTTTACAGTGTAAAACTATATTATGAAGAAAATCATGTGTGAACCTTTGAAGAAAAGACAATACAAATTAATTTTAGTTACATATAAATTTTTTCCCTTTAAATAGTTATATAGAAATGATAAGGTAGCAAGCTGCCTTATAAGAAGTAGCCAAGTGGAGGCAGTGTCCATTTCAAGTTTTCAATCCCTCTTATTTACTTTGCTTTGCTTCAGTGAGATCCATTATGCTGGCCTACTCATTGACACCTTTCTATATATTTATTATTACTTTCATATTGATTCAACTACTTAATGACTAATCACTTAATTAGTTGTTCACAGAATCATCAATTTCTTTATTGGGATTTGTAAATATAGTTGGCAACCTTCAATTAGTGATTGACATTTGTGGAAGTGGTTGGTATTATGTAACCCTTTTTAGCCTACATGTACTACAATATATATCTACCTTCATTTGATTTCCCATGAGATAGTAGTTCTTTAGAAAAGTGTGCAAGATGGATTTGGAACTTTTAATTTATTGTATCCATATCAAAATATTATAAACACATTATGAACATGGAAAATTATTATAAAGTGCCAATGGAAGAATATAATCACACACAAAATATTATGGTAATTGAGCATAATGCAATGAAAAATTTAAATGTGAAAAATCACAACAAATTCATATTTTAGGTCCTTATAACAATTCTCCCTAATAGGTATTATTTGAATGCTCCGTATTTTTCTCTCTATGTGTGAATCATATTTTAAAATATTTTATATCTCCAAAATGTGAATTATTTTAACAAAATCTAAACAATAGTAAACATTGTCTCATACTTGTCCCTCATTGAAAAAATTATGGTTGGAAGTACTCTCTCCGTTATTAATTATAAGGTCATTTTTTAAAAATTGATTTATCCCTTTTTATAAGATCTTATTTAACTTTAAGTAATAAATGTATTTTACCCATTGATTAATTTCTTCTATGCATTCCCTTCCATCATCATTACCCCCCTTCTCTCTCTTAAAAAAGAGTACTTTTAAAAAAAAATATTTCCTCCACATTTAATACTTTTAACAATTTTTAATTATTTTTTAAGGAAACCACAATCATAAATTCGAAACTCGTGGCATATTTGGCTAAACTAAAAAGAGAGGCCAATTATTCAAGCAACTAAAAGCTGTCATTTTTATTTTTGAGGATGGCTTGTAGAGAGCTGACCTATGACAAAGATAATGCAACTTAATTAAAATATTGATTAAGCTGTCAAATTTAGTCCCCTAACACTCATAAAACAATATATAGGGCCCCATGACTAGTTTTTAGCCACCTTAATGACATATTTTACTTTTTGAAAAATAAATACATTAATTAATACATAACCAATTACATATCCATTATTCAAAACGTCTTCCATAGGTTCATTTCATGGTTTTGCTGTCTTAAAGAGTAATATCTTGCATGAGATTTTTCACACAAGGAAGAAAAAAAGGTTGTCAAGAACAACCACAACACTTAAATGCTGATATCCAATGATATATGAATAAGGGGAAGATTCCATTTTCCATGAACAAGATTATGTATTTAAACTTCCCTATGCTTTTAACAACTTTAGATTATATATATGTTTTCAGTGCTTTTTCATTCACACCATTTCATATTTAACGGCGTCAACTTAGTTGATGTGGCCTTAACGGGCTGCTAATTAGAACTATACAGCTTAAGTGTCTATTTGGCAGTAACTTTTTTAACCTAAGATTGGGCTCAAACCTAGGTTTCAAATCAGATCAAACAAATACTCTCAACTTTTTCAAAATAGCTTTTAACTATAAAAAACTAGTTTTAGTTAAATCAGACAAACACTGCTAGCTTTTTCATAATAATTTTTTTTTTTTGCCTGAAAACATAGGTTTTACCCAAAGCTTTATTTTTTTTTTTATAATTTATGAAATTATTCTACAGAAGGACTTTTTCAGCTATTTTCTTTTTCTCAAACTATTCTTAATCCAAATAAGCCCATATCCTTAAAACCAGGTAATTTCATCTCTTCTTTGAGGATCCATATCCTCACCTCACAAAAGAAGGACAGATATCCTCACAAGAGAGAGACATATGCCAACGTGATATTTAGGTTTATGCCTCAGAAATAGAAATGGACAAAGAAAGAATATAAACACAACTTACAAGGAAAAGTATATCCCTTAATTGATGTAAAAGACCATAAACAAAGAAACAAAAGAAAAGAAAGGAGCCTCCACCACTTCATGATTATAGATGGTTAAAAGATTGAAAATGGTCAGATGACTCATAGTAACAGCAAAAACCTCACAATATATACACACTCTATATATATAAACTGTACAAGGAAACTTGCTCTTCTTTCTTATATGCACGCGTGGTGCTCTCACTCCATGACTCTTACCAAAAGCAAGAAGAAACCTCTTCTTCAGGCAACAATGGGGTCCTACAAAGTGGGCATGTAATGTTCCAGTAGCCCAGCCACTTCTCCAAGCAATCTTTGTGGAAGATATGGCCACAGGTCAAGCGGTTGATCTCAGATTCTGGCTCAAATTGACTCAGACACACAGAACAGTCATGTTCCACAGCTTGTTTACAGCCACACACACTGTCAAACCGGATTGTTGGCGTCCGGCTTCTGAACTCGTCGATGTAATTCTCCGGCGAACAGAGGTCGAATTGAAATGAGTCAGGCATGTCTTGAGGGATATCTGGATAAGTGGAAGATTCTGATGATGGTGGAGATGGTGATGGATTGGTGGGTGATGATGAAAGAGTGATACCAACAATGTGAAGGATTGTTCTAACAATGCCTTTAACTAATGATATGGAAAATGCAGTGTTAACCAGAAGCACACACAGTACTCCTTCAGATGGAGCTGGCAGACTTGAGAGGCCCATTATGAACAGAGAGATAATGAAATTTTCTGATATAAATGTGATCCAACAGGAGAAACTTAAAAACTTGACAGATTTGGGTAAAGGATTATGTGAGCCAAGCAGGATCAGCAAACATGGAAATGTAAGGAGACTAGAGTCTATTAAGTCTCTATTTCCTGTGACCTGAAAATACATTAGGAGGAAGATTATTAGTCAAAATTATGATAACTCATACCAATACTAAAAATAGAAAGATACCAGAAGTGGAATAATCAAATCAAGCTTAAAATTAACAAACAGAATAGGGTTAAATAATGACCAAATAGCTAAGGCATCTGACCGAACAAGTTAACTGCATAGACAATGATGGAAAGGACGTGAAATTCTTCAAAGAGACTCAGAATTTGGATGATCAAGAGGAACATGATCTCACCCCAAAATCCAAAAAGAGTATCTAAATCGATATCCAGAATACGATAGTTTCTTTCCTCCAGGGAAAAAACCAAATATTCAGAAAAAATATCCAGACAACCAATTAGATTAGAGCAACAAATATCATAATCCCAGAAAAACGAAAACAAGAACAAGCAAGCTATAACAGAACGAAATCCACAAGAAAGAAAGCACAAGTACCATCCAATTTTACACCCAAGGTTCTAAAATTTCAAGATGAAGAACACAAATCAAATGATAAGAACTGGCTTAGCTTCTTCATCATCGAGATCTACCACAGACCAAAAGTTTATGAAGCAAAACAGGAACCAGAAACTAACCATCAATTACATCAAATCCCGAAAACATTGTAGAAACAAAGAAATGACACACTCAAAACAATAAAAATCCTAATTTGACACCAGAAGTCAAAGAAGAGATCTAGCATTTGAGAGAACAATTTATGGTTGATGGAAAAAAAAAACGCAGTCTTTTCAACCTTAATGAGAAGAAGGAATACATTATGAGACTTACAAGAGAAGGATTTGAAGATTGCGATTCTGGGTATGCAGGAAGAGAAGCTAAAGATTAGGCTTTTCCCTCAATGAAGTAGAAAACTCACAAGAGAGGTTGATAGTTGATGATGATATTGATAATGGGGCATTTGGGTAAAGCTTTACTGAAGTGAAGAACCCCACAAAGGGAGAGAGGGATTGATATAATCCCTGGGTTTAACCATGGTTAGAACTTGCTTCTATTCATGGCATGGTGGTATCTAACCATGGTTAAAGCTGAAACCTTTTTTTTAAGAAAAGAACCAATGCCTCCTTTATGACGTCATCCGTCTGTACCTTTTGCTTCTTCTAGTTCCTAACCGTTTCTTCATCTTCTTAGAATTTGTCATTTTTCCAAGAGGGGGAAAAATGCATGCTAGTTTCAAATATTTTTATTTATATTAAAATATTGATTTATCATATCGTCAAAAATGTTAAAAATTTGTGGTGTTATGGTGTCACCCATATAGCTAAACTCTATCATATCAAATTGTGAAAGACTACCAATGAACAATTGGTTGAGTTGATAAAATTGTGAACCTGTGTTCGAATCTGGATTAATCAGTTGTCAATAGGCACTGGATTATCGGACGGTGTTCAACAAAAAATAACTGTAAAAGATTATTTTGGATAAATTTATTAAAGATTTTGACATAGAATGCATAATCAAATTCATCATATTTGTGGAATATGGATGAAATCTCCACTGATTAAATTATGAAAAAATTTGGGTAAATTTCAAATTTTGAATTCAAATAATTAGAATGAAGTGAAAAGATTCATATAATATATATATATGATCATGTGCAAATAGAGAGAAATTTTTAGTGACTTTAGTCAATACAAAATACTATATCGTTCATAGTTTATTGATAACACGATGTGTACATAATTTCAATTAATATGGATTCTTGGTATTATTCTTTCTGTCTCAGACTTCTAACTTAACTTCAAAAAATGAGCTTGCATTATAAATTCATTTTTCTTCTCATTATCATTATTATTATTGCTATATATATGTGTGTGTCTCCCTTAGTGCCTTTTGTACTTAAGTTTTCTAAACGAGGGGTGGTTTAGTTCTAAATTTGGACTATTTCGCTATTTTCTATACTCACAATATTATTTTAATAACGGTTGGTCGGTAAGTAAAAAGAAGTGAAAAGAAAGGATTATATCTATATGTATATAGAAAGGGGGTTTGGTAGGAAAGAAAAGCCTTCCCCTAGAGGAAGGCTACACAATTATGTGAACGAATAGCAATAATGAGTTCATTCAATGGGTCTTTGGAGGAAAAAAATGCCTATGGGGTTCATGAATTAATTTTATGAGCCATATATATTTATGACATGTAATTAGTATAGTTATATCTCGAGGAAGCACAAAAATAATTAGAAATTATGACTACATTTTGAAGTATAATTAAATTGTACACACATACACATATTCATATTCAATAAATTTTGATATCAATACGATAGAATAGGAAATGGAATAAATAACATATAAAAGAAAAATATATTTATACAAGTACTATTATACTAACAGTTATTCAAATAAAAATACTGAACAAAGAGGAGTACAATACTGCCCTAAAACACAATGACAACTTGAAAAGGTGTTGAACAAAAACTATACTTCATATTATTCTTGAAAACTTGTGAAAAAAATTGGTTTCTGAGAAAAAAATTGTGAAAAATTGTCATTTTTCAGAACCTTTTTATCGATGACATGGATTCTACTAAACCATGAAAGAGATGTAATGTATTGAAGACGGTAATGATAATTGATAATCAGACAATGACAATTGTGGCATAAATTAAATTAACGTCATCTTTATATCTCATTTTTAAAAATGTTTAGGGAAAATGATAAAAAAATCCCTTCCAATTTGCAAAATCTCAAATAAGAAATTTTGAGTTGTTAATTATTGTTAATACCTATCATGAAGTTGTTATTGGGATTTTACAAATTAGAAGGGATTTTTTTATCATTTTCCCAAACATTTATAAATTAAATGTTGAACTAGATACATATCTAAGAAATACAGAGACTCACGTTGTTTCCAACTTTGAATCTTTTTCTGTTGGCAAAAAAAAAAAAAAAAAAACTTTGAATCTTTTTCTTAATTCTACAAACAACTTTGACTCTTTGACTCAATGTTGTAACTTCATGTTTGTTTTTTCTTTTGAAATTAAGGATATACTCCCTCCGTCCCATAATATAAGGTTTATTTTTTTTATGACTTTGTCCCATAATATAAGATTTTATTTGACTTTATTTGAGTAATAAATGCGTTTTTCCCATTTTACCCATGCATTAATTTTTCTCCACATTCTCTTTCATCTTCTTTTTATAATTACCCTCTCTCTTACTCATTCATAAGTAAAGGCATTTTTGGAAAAAAATCGTATATTTCCTATACATTTATTGTTTTTAACTAACTTTAACTAATCTTTTAGGAACCCATAATTCAGTTAAAAATACCTTATATATTGGGATGGAAGGAGTATTCTTCTTGTTGTATTTTTACGTTTTACTTAGATATATTTTTTTTTAATAAACCTAGATAGATTATTTTAGGGGTGAACAATTATTCATGAATTTAAAACACACATTTAACATAAAGTAAACAAAGTTAACAACTTAATAGATTATATATATATATATATATTTTTGTTTCCATGAAATAACACAGATATTTTTTTCTATTTTAAAATCAGTATATATTAAATTAATTATCAAACTTATTAAATATAGAGAACTTCCACTCTTCCCCCATACATTACTTGATTATTTCAATTTTTTTTTGAAAACATACAACTCCAGAAATAAAGTCTGATTTTTATCTATAATCTATAACTAATACAACAACAAAAAAAAGTCTTCCTATCATATATATATATATATAACTCTAACAAAATGTTCAATAGACAGGTGTCCCGTTTTCTGGTGGAACACTTGGATGACTTGTCACGGTGGTGTGTCTAGGAAAAAAGCAACAAGCTTTGGAAAATTAAAATTTAAAAAAGGAACGATAATATTTAAACACTTGTAGACATTTAAAATCATCAAATGTATCAATAAAATGCAATTTTCTGGAATTAAATCATTGAAATAAAAATCAGCTTGCTATAAAAAAAAATCCCTTTCACTAGATTTTATGACTAAAAAGCATTAATATTAAAAAAAGATATAATTTAAAAGCAAATGAAAAATCCTTAAAGGCTGTTAATATAATTTTGGAGACAGCCCATATTTATGTTCAATTTTTTATATAAAGAAAATGGGTTAACATACAATTTTGTCTAAAAAGTTAACAACTCCGTAATGCTAGGTATCTAAAAGTTTTTTAGTGATAATTTTACCCTAAAAGTATCTAAAACTTAGCGATTTTGTCTTACCATTAAAAATGTTATATTCCATGTCAATTTTTAACGGTTTGTGTGAATTTGCTTCTATTGTGACATATTAGGGACAGAATTAAGTAACTTATTTCATGGTTCTTATGAAGCGATAGCTATCCTTAAACATATAAAAATTTTGGAATTTTCATTTTTTTCATTCACTTAAAATCAAATGACCACAATAAAATGCTATCTAATAATTAAAGACTAATAAACCTAGTTGAATATAGTTAGAAACCTTAATTTATTTAAAATGAAGCATAAGCTTCACAAAATGCTGTCCATTTAACTCATACACCATATTAACTCACATTTATTTAATTAATGAAGAGAAGTTTAGAATAAGGTTATCAACAATTCGTTTTTCTTTAAAATTATTTATATTATGAAATATTAAACTACCCCATAACAAATACTCTTAATCTCCTGACAAATTTAAATGCAGTGATGGTTACTCTGTAGTCTAAATATATCAAGTATCTTCCTTAAGATTTTATTAAACATGGGTTGTGAGTTGTGACTTTAAACCACGTGTCAATGGTATAATAAGTGTGTGAGTTATGAGGAAAAAGATAATTTAAGAAAAAGTCCCTCGAAAAATGGCTTAGATTTTTTTTTTTTGAACTAAAAAAAAAATGGCTTAGATTAGAGCATCAGTATTCTATATATACAAAATTTGTATAATACCAATGTTTTGTGTACACTTAGGAGATTTCATAGACCACTTCTTAATTAAGTTACTTGCAGGACTAATAATCAATTTTCCCACAATAATTAAAGGGAGTGGTGAATTAATTACATGGAGTGAATCAATGTACCATGAAAGTTAATGAAGAGGGAACCTGACATGTGAAGTGGTATAAATTATGATATGAAAAGGGTGTAGGGATCAGATAGAGAGATGAGCAGAGTCTGACAAGTGCAGAAGATCTGAATCGTTGATTGGGGATTTGAAAAGCGATCCCCACAACTATTATGAATAAATCATAAAACCCACACACATGACACATCCATACGTGTCACTTTTATACCATATGCCTTCTTCATATTCCAAGCCAAACTCGTGACACCTGTTTCCCTCCTCCTCACTCCTTTCAAGTCACGTCCCTTTCCCTATTTTTTTCCCTCACCCTATCCAAATTTTTATCCTTTTTTATTGATTATATTTATTGAAAAAAAGAAATAGTTATTTAGCCTTCCAAAAGTAACTGGTAGTAGGCATGAGAAGTTAAGATGGGTGTATGATTATATTAAAAAAAAAAAAAACTCACAATGCATAAATGTGTAGAAAAGTTGGAATAACAACAGTTGAAAAAAAGAGAGGAGAAAATGATACAAAATTGTTTTAAATAATTTGGACAAGTTCAAGTTCAAACATAACCTTTAAACACCTAAAAAGAAAGATTTATTAAATAATTTAGAGTTTTGAAAAAAAAGGTGAGGGACCAGAATACCTGACGAAGTTATTGAGACCACTTATCAATAACTTATACAAAGATTTAGTTTTTAATGTAGTACAATAGCGATGTATGAGCAATATAACCAACCTCATTTAATTAAATAAAGTTTTGTTATTGTTGTTATGGTATCAAACTTTTAATCTTGACTAGTGGCCACTCAAAAATTCACCTATAACCTATTTGATTAGAATAAAACTTGGAATGAACCAAAAAAATTCGGATAAAGAGAGGCTCATTTGGTCTGCATGTTTGTTTTCCTGCAATTTCTTGTTATATTTAGGGGTATTTAGGGATATAGGGGATTTACATTTTATAGTTTATATAAAGTTATAAATATACTGGGATATTTAAGCAATAGTTTTAGCACAATTGACACTTAATTGAGTTCCTTAAGTATACAGTTAGGGGTTTAATCGCTAGCAGTGTGTGAAAAAGTCTCATGGCCAGCACTAAGGTCCTCTCAAAAAGTCTAGTGTGAGGGAATTGGTCATTATTTTTAGCATTGAATAACATGGGCTCGTCTAAGAAAATGAGTTAATCTAATTTTCAATAACAAATGTGCATTTGATTTTTCTAAAATATCATTTTTAATCATGTGCATTGTAACTATTTGTCAATAAAAAAACACTTACTATGTGCAATCACATATAGATACTTTTAAAAAAATTGCAAATTTAAAAGATAAAGAAAAATGAGATTTTATACACTATTTAATTTGTATATTAAGGAGAGGAGGTAATAGTTATTATTCAAATATCTTTTGTCACATCAAGGTTTGATCATTTCTTCACTTCATCCTATACGTAGCTTATTATTTGGATTTTTTTATCAAATTTATAACCACTTTCAAATAGAAGAGAGAATTTAAAAAATGGGTAAAGAAGATGAAATGTCGGGGAAAGAAACACATGTTATGATTGCCACTCGTCATTGGAAATTAAATTTCAAAACAAGGAGTGCCACATAAACATATACATGCAATAAAGTGTCACGCGGATGTTATCACTTGGTGAGACAATGATCCATTATTGATTCCTTTTGTTTTTGTTTTTTTTCAAACTTAAGTCGTAACTTATTCCACTTCAACACCCTAATTTCCCATCGATCCCTCCATGATGTAGGCCTTTCTGTTCACACCCTCCATGTGTTTTTGTGTACCTAAATTAGGGCTCAACAAATCACTTGCTAACTAGTGTACCCTCCCGTACCCAATTCAAATGGGCCAGTCTGTGCCCATAAAAAAAGCGAGACAAACTGGGTGGACTAAAATGGACAAGTCATATATTAATCTCTCCTATCCTAATTATAAGATCATTTTAATTTTTTTGGAAAAATTAAGGATAGAAAATTAATCACTTTAAATTGTTTATATTCATCTTTTTTTCCTCAAAATTAATTTATTCTACTTATAAACTAACATATAATCTAATTACATGTGACATATGTTATAATTTAGTGGTCTAATTTGCTTCCTTAACTTTCACAAAAAAAGTCAAAGTTATCTTATATTTAGGATCGAAGGGAGTAACAAGGTTTAATCTAAATTAATTCCTTACAATGTAACGGGCTAAAGTATAAATTTTTGTTGAAAGGGGTTTTCACATTTAGTGTTGCGGATAGTACCTTAAATACATCTTATCGGTGAGTTATGGCAAGCCTAAGGAGCTACCAAAGAAATTGGGAGTAGAGTATGGAGAACTTTATAGTATTTGAAAATATGGGCATTTTGGGATCATTGGGGAATCTCTTTGTCAAATAGTGAAGGATGTTTTTGAAGATCCTAGACAGATAGAGAGGCTAAACAACACCAACCTGGTTCTCATCCAAAAGTAGAGAACTCATAGAATATGAAGGATTTTTGACCCATATCTTTATGTAGTGTTAGCTATAAAGTAATCACAAATATCATAAGTTGAAGACTGAAGAACATAATTGGGAAGATAATGGTAATGCAACTTCATAGCAGGGAGGCAAAGTAGTGACAACATAATTATAGTCCACTCCATGAGGAGAAAGAAAGGGGAAGTAGGTTAGCTAGCTGTTAATGTTGACTTGAAAAATGCTTATGATTGTCTTGAGTGGCATTTTATTCAAGATACTCTTAGAGTTATGGGTGTTGGTGAAAGAATGTGCTCTCTAATCATGGCTTACACATCCACATCTTCCTTTCAAGTTCTTTAGAAAGGGGAAGCAACAGAGAGCTTCAAACCAACTAGGGGAATAAGGCAATGGGATGCTATCTCTCCATATATATTCACTTTATGTATGGAAAGATTGCACCACATCATTCAAGATGCTATTAGTGAAGGGGCCTGATCATTGATTTCCTTATATATGGAGGGACCAAATATCTCCCACCTCTTCTTTGTGAATGACTTGATGCTATTTGGGGAGGCAAACACACTTCAAGTGGATACAATGCTTGAGTGTATAAATCGCTTATGTGAAGCTTCTGGGAAGAGGATGAATGCGGAGAGGATAAAAATATGCTTCTTCAAGAATGTTCATTTCAATAGAGAAGTGGAGATGAGCAATCGGATGGGGGTTACCCTTACTAGTGACCTAGGAAAGTACTTGGGTGCCTCTTATTAATAAGAAAGATAATGTGAATCTCTTTTCTCCGATCACTAAAAGAACAAGGCAAAAGTTAGCAAGTTGGAAGAGAAACTCTTTGAACATGGCAACAAGAATCATTTTGATCCAAACAGTGCTCTTTGTTATTCCCACCTACCACATGCAGACAATGTTGCTTCCTAAAATACTGTTACAAGAAGTGAAGAAACAAAGCCAAAATTCCTTTGGAGTGAAAATAAGGAGTAGAGAAAACTTCACCTTACTGGGTGGGATAAAGTATCCCAAGAGAAGAGAATTGGTGGTCTTGGCATCAAGAACCTAAGGAAACAAAACGAGGCATTCATGCTGAAACTTTGTTGGAAACTTATGACGGAGGAAGACTCCCTCTAGATGAAAGTAATGAAGACAAAGTATAAATGGCCAAAGACTCCGCCTTATGAAATTAAGAAGGCAAATAACTCATCTCTAACTTGGAAAGGAATTTATGCTGTATGGAAAATCTTTATTGCTAGCTTGGGAAGGAAAATTGGCAATGGAAAAAAGGCTAGGTTTTGGTACGATAACTGGTCCCCTTAAATGTGCCTATGATAGAAGTGATTCCAGGATTTGAAGTATATGTGGATAAGGAGGACAAAGTTTCAGATTTTGTGAATCTAAGTGGTGAATGGGATAGACAGAAGCTTCTCCTTTGGTTTCCAAGTGACATTGTTGAGAGAATCTTAAGTGTGCACCCACCCTTTGGGAGAGAGGAGAGGACAAATATTTCTGAAAACCTTTATCTGACGGTT
Organism: Mimosa bimucronata; assembly: GCA_037074515.1. NCBI lineage: Eukaryota > Viridiplantae > Streptophyta > Magnoliopsida > Fabales > Fabaceae > Mimosa > Mimosa bimucronata. The sequence continues at coordinate 2,798,419 of CM073443.1, forward strand.
ATTTTTCTGTTAAATTTGCATGTCAGTTTCTTTTTACAGGTACCCAGCATCGGGAGCAAAGCATCTGGAGACTAATATGGAGATGGCATGTTCTAGAGAAGATTAAGTCTTTTATGTTGCTTTTTTCCAATGGAAAGACATATTGTCGAGCTGAGAAGAAGGAGAAGACTCGATGTGGAGCCGCTTGTGCTTTTCAAAGTGAAGCTGATGAAGATGCGATGCACCTTATGAGAGATTGTGTGAATGTGGTCCATCGATGGAGATCTATTGTCTCACCAAACAAGTGGGGCACCTTTTCATCTCTTCAAGGAATGAATTAGCTTAGATGGAATTCGGAACATGAAGCGAGTCAGGGTTTTATGAAAAGAATCAAACGGTCTAATCTTGTTTGGCTATATTTTTTGGGATATCTAGACTGCCCATTATAGCAAAGTTTTTTATTCTAATGTTCTGGGTAACCACCTTAACTCCCATAATAGTTTCGATGATGAGTTATTTAAAACTAGTAGATTTCTCGATAAAAGTGCTAGAGTTCCTTTAGAATTGGCTAGCCCACCTCATGCAATATACCTTGAGGTGGATGGTTTAGTTTTAGAGAACGGTGCTAGTGGGTGTGGTGGTGTTATTCGAGACGAAAATGGCCTTTGGATATGTGGATTTAGCTGCAAACTTGTCCAGGTACCTCCAATGATTATAGAGATTATGGGAATCATAAATGGCCTACATCTGTGTTGAAGAAGAGGGTATAGAGTTATTGTAGTTTCAACTGATTGTATAGAGTCAATTAATTTGCTACAGAGGGGATGTTCGTATAACCACCTGTTCATAGACATCATAGAGGCAATTCGTCAGTTCATGCATAGAGATTGGACAGTAGAAGTTAGACATAGAGATAGGGAGAGCCTTAAGCTTGCTGATTTCTTGCTAAGGCTGCTTGTAACACCCAAATTTGGTACTTACATACTTAGTATCATTTAGTAACTCATAAGTGTTTACAGACCTTCATAATCCTCTAAATTCATCAAAACAATTATATTCAAAATAATTTTAAAGTTTGTCTTCAAAATAAATATCCTAGAGTCATGATAATTAAATATAATTGTAAGGTGCACACAAGAGCACAATAGAGTCTTTACAACTCATATCTTTGGTGTATTTCCTTGAATCCTACTTAATCTTTCATATGGAAAAATGTTGATATAGGGGGTAAGCGTCACGTCTCAGTAACTCAGAATTTAACAATTCACATACAAACCAACAAACACAAGCATTTACACTATACATATTCATATAATTATCATTTCTTATAATTAAAATGCGACCTCCCTTATTTCAATACGTTAATATGTAGTGCATACAACCTCCCTTATTTCACCGTCCATCCTTATTCAGCTGATAAGAGCCATAGGTTAACACATAGTCCAACAGAATAAATCCATACAACTGGATTACTTCAAGCTCACCAGTACTGAAGATATACCAGCTAAAGGTAAAGAGTTCAAGCCCGAACTATGGCTCCCTTCCTTAAAAGAACAATACTAAGAAGATGTCACGTGTCCCACATCTCCAATGCAATCTCGGTCAAAAGAAAGCATGGAAGAAGGGCCCCTGACAAGTGTCATCAACTGTGCACCGAGTGATGACATATCACGTGGTAAAAGAACTCATCATACAATTTCTCCTCTATACCCTATCCCATTACAGATGCAAATGCTATGACAGACACATAAAATCAATAGCAAATAGATTATCATTTGATTCAATTCAGGATAACCAAATTCCCAAATATATCACACCGTTTCAACTCCTTCAAATTTCTCACATTCCATTCTTTTCTTTTATGGGTACTTTAATTTACAAGTTACATCATAATAATTTTTTTTTCTTACATTGCATAATAAATTTATCTACAATAACTCAACTAATGCCAGGACACCCTCACTTTACACCATCTTATACTTTTTTTTTAACTGTTAACTTTATTCACAATAATATTTTTTCATATCCTTTGAACTCATTAAAATTACACTCATTACCAATACAGTTTTATTTTTCATTCCTAACTTACCCAATTATTCATTGTTTCAAAATTCTTTTTACTCACTTCATCTCATTTGCTAACTCTTTTGTCCTCCATTCTTAATTTTTATTTCATCCTCTGAAGGTTTAAAATCACATCACTCCTTTAATCTAAAATTGAATTGTCGAGGCGTATTAACCCATTACTCATAAGTTTAATCTTTGGGGTTAACACCCCTTAGCTTCTCCCCTCATATGTAAAATACCACAAGCACACTGAAAATATTAAGTTACTAGTTACTTTCTATCTAATAATGATTTAAACTACCAAGGGAAGAGCACAAATAAAATTATATTTAAATTGTCATGAATTCTAATAATTAAGAAGATTAAAGCTTTTTGGAATTGGTTTTCAAAACAATCAAATAAATGTCCAATGAACGTTGTGGCTCTGATACCAAGTTGTAAAGTCCTTCAAAAACCACCTTAAAATTATTTTACATTTTACCATGGTATTAGAGAGGTTAAACCCAAATAATAAAATTCACAATGGTAAAAAGTTTAAAAGGCAATGCAAAGTGATTGATCAAATGAATGTGTTCTACTATGGTAGAAAAAGAATGGGTTTTTTTTTTTTAAAAAATAAACTAACATATTAGAAAGAATTAAACTTGAATTCTCAAGAGCTAACAATGTTAGGAAATAATAAACTACATGTGGAAGGTCTACCATGGTTGTTTAGAAAATGACTATATTCTTCTAAACTTTTAATACATTACCATAGTAGAAAATGATTTTCCATTGTAAAATAGTTCTAATAGAAATTTTAGAAAGCTAGTTAGGGTAAAAAAAAAAAAAAGACAAACACAATAAATGAGCAGCTACCCCAATTAATAGAAAACAAACAGAATAGTTTATTAAATCATTTACTGACTGAAAGATTTTATAATGTAAAAATAATCCTATTGTCATGACAATTTAATATAAAGTGGCATAAATGTGCTCAATAAGCACAACATAGCCTTTAAAACTCGCTCATTGGCATCTTTCCTTATTAGTTATTTAGTTATATTTATTATTTCATAGAAAATAAATTGTTGCTTAACATATAATTTCGTGTTAGCTTGTGGCCTTCTATAAAGTAGGGGAGAAAGGGCGTTGGCCCAAAATATGTAATTTGTATCAGAAACATGCACTAAGATGTTACAACTTTTAGGTAAATAAGATATATAATGTTAAATCCCAATTACATGATTTAAAGCTAAAACAATGATTTACTAGGATGAATGGTTAATGATTTTACAAAAGAGAATAATTGATAATATGTGCTTGAGGCAATAAATGATTTTAGTTAAGTAGGATGGTTAAAACGAAGAAGGGTTGTTTCAGAAACAAGACGGTGATGTTGCGATGTGAGATGTGCTATATGACAAAAAAGAAAAAGAAAAAAGAATATTAGTTTTGTTTTTATAGGGTTTGTGCACCGGATTACACAAAGAATTTAAGTTAGGATTTTCTACGGTTAGATTTTTTTAAGAAAAAATAAAAATAAAATAGAATTTTAATCTCACATCATGAGTTTATTGTGATATCAAATATGAATAGAAGTATGTAGAGATTTTTAGTATTATTATCCTGCGATTAATTATCAGTATTATTAGGGTGATTAACGATGATATGATTTATACTAGTAAACATGTTTTATAATGTAAATGTGTAAGCCTATGAATAACAAAATATATCTATATATATACAGGTTTGTCCAAATTGTAGGCTTGAAATTTGGGAGTTAAACATGACTATATACGGGTTGCTTGAACTTTTATGCCTAGATTTCGAAGGTGTCTGAGACTGATGATTAAATACATGTTACAAATAGAAGTAGAAGGTTATGAGGTCAAATAAGGAATTTACAAGGTTGGAGACATTATGCTAAACAAAAGTTTAATTTCACTTTATAGGTCGTTACTGTGACACCCAATAATCTCTATATTAATTCCATATTTTTAGGGTGATGATAAGGTTTATAGAAGCAAACATTTCTTCCTTTTTAATGTAACGAGTGATTTCATAAAGACTGTATAAGTTTTTTCGAAAATTTAGGCTTGGATTTGGGAGTTATGAGGAAGTACATACTCCCTGCGTCCCATAATATAAGGTCTTATTTTTGGAATGATCCTGTCCTAAAATATAAGGTCCTATTTGATTTTATTTGAGTAATAAATGCATTTTTGTCCATTTTACCCATACATTAATTTCTCTTACACATTCTCTTTCATCTTCTTTTCATAATTACCCCATCTCTTACTTATTCATAAATAAAAGCATTTTTTTAAAAAATGGGTATATTTCCTACACATTTATTGTTTTTAACTAACTTTAACTTATTTTTTAGGAAACCGCAATTTGGTTAAAAAGACCTTATATATTGAGACGGATGGAGTACAAATTTGTCAAAGGCTTAAGCTAAGATCTAGAAATGCTAAGGACTACGGATGGTTTTGTTGGAATTTTGGGCTTGAACTTGAATGTTGTATGGAACTACTTAATAAGTTATAAGTGTAGCTATTACTAAGAGGGGTATAAGATTTTGAGCAGGAACTTGTTATTGTCAAGCTAGGCATTTTTTTTAATAAAAAAGGGATGGTAAAATATACTCTAACAAGATGAACACCAATAATGGTTTAGCTAAATAATTTTGAGCGCTTTATTTTCTTGTGGAGCAAAAATTAAGGATTGTGTAATGACCCAATGAAAGAGGTGGGTGGATATCATATGGACTTTGGACTATTGACAAATCAAATTTTGATCAAGCATTGCATGGAGTTTTGGTTAAATGAGAGTATGTTAAAGTTACGAGTAGTTAGTTAGAACATTGTGTGGGTGTTATGTATTATAGGGAGGATATAACATTTCAATACACAAGTAATAAAGAAAGGGTTAAGGTGCATTTTGGCCAATGAATTATTGGTCCAGGAGCGTCTGGTACAATTATCAATGGAAAGGTTCTTGTATGCCAATCAACTTTTAAAACGGACCAAATTGGCCAATGCCGTTAAGGCCCAGTTAACGGCTGCCGTTTGTGCTGACGTAGCGTGACACGTGTCAGCTGGCGTGCTGACGTGGCGAGACACGTGTTAAAAATGGGTTAAGGTGCATTTTAGCCATGAACTATTGGCCCAAGAGCGTCTGGCACAATTATTAATTTACATTGGCCAAAATGCATCTTAACCCATTTTTAACATATATTAATTTACATAATTTCCTAAAATTAGTGAACGGGCTAGGCATATTTGCGGACGGGCTGGGCATCAGGTAGAGTATTCGTCCTTACCCGTAAAATAAATAACATTATATATTTTTTAATACATAATTAATATTATATCTTTATATTGCATGTTAATATGTTAGTATAATTATAATATTTTGATATATATATATAGTATATTATATATTTATATATACATATTTATAATCTTATATTTTTGGGTCAGCAAATAACAATCAATCTTTATTCACCCATTCTTGAAGCCCTAACCTCTCGCGTTCAACATTCAGCTCCTCCATTCTTGCTCGCATCTGCAACCACAAACACGCTTGTCAACTCGTCATCATCAATGCTCTGCAAGTTAGATGTATGGACGTTGTTTAATTTTTGAATTAGTATGGATATTTGCTAAGATATGTGATAATAAAACGCATAGTTCATTAATTTAAAGAGATTATGTAAATTAATATATGTTAAAAACGGGTTAAGGTGCATTTTGACCAATGTAAATTAATAATTGTGCTAGACGCTCTTGGGCCAATAGTTCATTGGCCAAAATACACATTAACTCACGAGCCTCGCCATGTCAGCACGCTAGCTGACACGTGTTTTGCCACATCAGCACGCTTGCTGACACGTATCACGACACGTCAGCATAAACGGCAGCCGTTAACTTGGCCCTAACGGCGTTGGCCAATTTGGTCCATTTTAAAAGTTTGTTGGCATATATAAGAACCCTTCAATTGATAATTGTGCCAGATGCTCCTTGGCCAATAATTCATTGGCCAAAATACACCTTAACCCATAAAAAAATATAGAACACAAGAAGTTATGAGGTTTTAATTATGATCGAAATGACTAGTGAGCTGGAAAATGGTAGGCTAACTAGATTATATTGTGGTAATAATGAAGTTGGGAACTTTAGGGCTAAGTTTGGTGTAATGATAGTTAAAATGTGATAAAGGGCATATTTTTCAGTTATACTATGAAGAGTATATTTGTGAAAAGGAAAGCAATTAAATTTGTTAGGTGTACTCCCCTCACACTTGATGATGACATGCAAAAGCCTAGGGATACGATTATATCTTTAAGGATAAGTTACAAAATTAAATTCTTTAGAACCAGCATATGGTTGCAAGTAATAGCTTATTGTATATGGATAGAAGTGTATATGAGTGTATATGTTATTATTTTCCATATGTCTCTGTTTCTTTGTTTCTTTGTTCATGTAAGTGCTTCTTAATAATTGTGGTGCTTGTTTTGATTAAAAAAAAAATAAACTTCAATTTTAGTTTTCATCATTATTACAAGGAATATTCATTATTGGAAAGTGGAAAAAATTATTATGAATATTATAAGCTGCTAAAGATTTTTGTTATTTTGTTGCTAGTTGTTCGATTGTAAAATTTTGAGTGATACGTAGTCATTTGGGATATGCCAAAGAAAAAAGAACAAGAAGAAAATCATGATTGAAATAACTGGTTGAATACACTGTTGAGTATTTTATTCTTTGATGAAAAATAAGTTTTAAAAGGAGTTATATTGTAACTGTTGTCATTAAATTGGGGAAACTTAATTAATTTATTAAGTGAGCTAGAAAAAAATATAATAATCCTCTAAGAAATTGAGTGATCTTAACATGATTCTTAGTAATAGAAATGACAAATAAAGATAAATGTGATTTAAAAAAATATGATAAATGCCTATGTGTAAGGTGAAATAGCTGATGTAAATAGAATAGTGTGTAGAGCATATGAGGTATAAGTTGTGATCATGCCAGCAAATGGTAGATCATAGTAGCCTAAATTAAAATCGTCTAGATAAACTGATGGTTAAACCTGATAAATGGCATAAGGTGAATAGGGGTAGCAATTGGAATATTTACTATCAATATCAGTATATATAATGGGAAAATCCTTTGATAAAGATTAATAGTGAGGAACAAAATATGACAACAACAGAATGTATTTATATAAATAAATAAACGTGCGACCTTACCATGATGGATTATGTACGAAGTGTAAGGCAATAGTTCTCACCTGATGACTCCCTTAGGATAAGATAAAGATGAGGGGGAAATGATAAAGATGAGGGGAAAAATGAGGTAAAGATTAGGTTTCATGAGGTTAAAAATAAAACAAAGTTTTCAATCTATTGTTGTGACTTTCAAATATATGGTTATAATTTTGAAAAAAAAAAGGTTCCCTTTTGAATTATGTTTATACTGAATGGTGTTTTACCAACCATGCATCTACTTCACGAGTATAAATCTTTTGTGTGAATACTGAGTTCAGTGTGGAGTTTTGAAACTCAACAATTTTGTTGGGAGATTATTTACATTTGAGTCAAATATGGATTGTTGACCAAAAAAAAAGTTATGTTTTTTAATTTTTTTGTAAAGTTGTGAACAAAGTTCTTCTGTGGCATGGAAAGATAAGATTTTCACCAATGGTTTAGCAAACAGAATTAAAAAAGAAAAAGAAAATCATTTTTATCTGTCTTCACCATACATATTTAAGTTAAATGATAATCATATAAATTATAATCTTACACAATTTACAAGTATACGAAAGAATTTTTTAGAGTTACCTAACACTCATCAACTTAAGATAATAATTACCAAAAATTACTCCAAATTTCTCAATGAGTAAGGATCACACAATTAAACATTTGATCATGTTTTACTCCAAAACTACTTGAGTGACTAAAAAATCAGCCACCTCAGTTTTGACTTTTGAGTTAACTCCTAAAAAGATCAATAGTATACACACATATTTACAATATATCGGATATTTCATGTTCAACTTAATATTAAAAGAAAGTATGGAAATTGTCTTCAGAAAAAATATTTAGAGGAGAGGTTAATGCATATAAATATATGGAGCTTGCATGAGTTTTTGTAGACAAGTGTGCGTAGAATTGAAAAATGCATGTGTGCGTTATTGTAGGAAAAGAGAAAAACAAGGAATAAGGTATGGAGGCTGATAAAGGTGAGAAATGAACGAATTAATATAACATGTAATACACATAGGAAAAGAACAGCAAAAGGAAAAATATGGATATGAAGGGAATAATGTGCCACACACATATATACACCTACCCATACCAAGGATAGATACACACACGGACAAGCTGAAAAATAAGGAATGGGTTATGAGGTATAAATATATTTTCACACATGCATATAGTGACACACCAGGCGTAGCAACAGTGCAAAGAAAAGGAGTAGATATGGAGATTGGAAATATATATAGATATATATAGACACACACACACGCCTCCTCCCAATAAAGTAATGAATAAAAGAAGTTGGTTTTGAGAAGACAAACTAGGAGAAGAAAAGGAAAATATTGACAAGACATTGTTTGAAGGAAGAAAGCACAGGTGTTAGTGAAGCGGCATGGACAATGAAAATGAGAAGAGAAACATGGACAATGAAAATGAGAAGAGAAAGAATTTTCAAATAAAATGAGGTAGGCTTTTTTTTTTCAAGTGGGTTTTTGAAATTGGACCTTTTAAAGATCTATATTCTTTAGCTTTTTCATTATAATAAATAAATGAATATTATACACTTTATTTTATAAGTTATCCATATATTCAGACCTTTATTAATTATAGATGCTTTCTATATAGTTTTAATGAAATTAATCTCAAGCTTTTTAAACTAACTATCTAGTTATAAACATTTTATTTAATTATTAGTATCTCAATAACTCAAAATCTAAAATCAATAATAATGTTTTTTCTTACTTTAACATTTTTTAGTTCATTTTCAATTGATAATTGTTAAATAATGGGAAAATTGCACCCTGGTCTCAAGTAAGGCAAATTATTACTCTAAGGTCCCTTGAAATCTCAAAATTATTACCAAGTCCCTAGGGACTTGAATGAAATAAAATGGAATTACTCACCAAATTCAATTGTTAATGAAGGCTTATACAGTTGTCAACGAAGGCACATTTAGTTGTCAATGAAATCTTGTTGAGTTGTTAATGGGGTTTATCACATTTTGCATCAAACCCCATTAACAACTCAACAAGACTTCACTACGTATTTAATTGTTAACGAATGCTTATTCAGTTGTTAGTGAAGTCTTTTTGAGTTGTTAATGGAGTCTGATGTGAAATGTGATAAACCCCATTAACAACTCAATAAGACTTCGTTGACAACTGAATATGCCTTAGTTGACAACTGAATAGGCCTTTGTTAACAACTGAATTTGGTGAGTAATTCCATTTTATTGTATTCAAGTCCTTAGGGACTTGCTAATAATTTTGAGATTTTAAGGGACCTTAGAGTAATAATTTACCTTACTTGGGACCCTACTGCAATTTTCCCTTAAACAATCGATGGGACCAAAATAGATACCCTAATAGGATATTTTATTTGTCGTTTGTATTTTTTTTTTCATATATTGTAATAAATTCTCGTTAGAATCTTGGCTCTACCTATTTTGTATTTCAAAATTTCGGATGTTACATTGCTCATAGCTTAGAGAAAACTTTTTGTATCATTGAGCATCCTCCATCCCTTCCCCAAGAGATGGAGAATGATGAAGGAGATTAGGAGTTGTTAGCCTTTGTCTCTTGATTTGATGTTGTAAGCATGTTTCCAGTATGTATTTAAAAAATATGGACAAGGTTAAAGATGTATCGGTTAAAAAGTCATATTATATAAGTTGGATTGGAAAATGTTGTCAAATGACTGATAGTGCAAGTGGTTTGACATTTATTATCCTTCAACAAGATCTCAAATTCATATCTTGTGTATGGAGAAGATTGTGGTTAAAAAGTGCTATTTGAAAAACCCCCTACAAGACCTTAAAAAAGTGATTCTCTATAAATCAATCGAGACAAAATTCTTCTTATATACTTATCTCATATAGTGCACAATCACTTTTAAAAGGTTAAATTCAAATATGCACAAATTAATGGGGTTCAACTTAACGTGACCTCCATTAAATGGAATATGTTAAGAATTTTAAAAGTCTATGTGTTTGTGTGAGGAGCAAAATCAAATAATCAAAGTATACAAGAATAAATCAACGTATTCACACGAGAATGTGAATGCTCACATTTTTTTAAAAAAAAAAACATTCGACCTATCAATTCATAATGATAAATACAATATAGAACACACACACCCAAAAACACACACTACTCTTTTTGTTTATATCACAGAAGTTCTTTTTTTTGTAGATTTTTAAGATCAATTGTCAATTTCTTAAAGAATGAAAATAAGAATCTCATTATGTGATTTTCTAAACAAAAAAAAAAGTAAGTGGATTGGTGAAGGATTTGGAATTGGACACGTGTTGAAGCCAACAATCACATGGATTTTTTGCCATTTTGGAAACATGTGTATGCTGTTACCTTGAATCAGGACTTGATAAAAAAAAAAGCAGGACCCCTCTTGTCCCAAACCCAAAACCAAAACCAGACAAAATCTTATCCAAATCATATCGAATAATGCTCTCTCACCTCAAACTCCAATAATACATGGCCATATTACCATTGCATTTAATTTTATTATTCATATTCATATGACCAAATATCTTATATATCTCAGTTTCATTCCTAAAGGCCTTAGCTGGTTTCAATTTTTTTTTACATAGTTTTTAACTTTTAAATTTGTGTTAAAAAAGAACTCTTAATGTGAATTTTGTGTTTGAACTTGTCTAATGTCTATTTACATGGTTGATATTGGAAATTAAGCATATTTAGTATTATAATAAGTGAAAAAATGATTCAGCTATGAATTACTGACTTAGTTTAATCAATTTAATCAAGTCCAGTCAAATTCCAAAAAACATCGTCAAGACAATAATAAAATAAAAAAACAAATTGTTGAAAGAGATCTAATGAATTATACTACCTTGATCATTATCATAAGAGGGTCTTCACTAATCATATGTATTGGAACTACATGAAAATCTACTTAATGTGTAATCAACAAGGATGTACTAGATAAATAACTAACAACTTAATGATGAGTATTGCTCCCTCTATTCCTAAATATAAGACACATTTACCTAATTTAATTTAATTAAAGATGTTAATAATATTAGTTAAAATCACATCATATTACCATAATACCCTAATCTTTTGCCTTTACCCCCATTCTCCCTTTATTATTTGATTATTATTGAGGAGTATCATTAGGGATAATATAGAGAAATGATGAGAAAAATTAAAAAAAGATCTTATATTTATGAATAAATACACCTCCCCTTTGGGTCCTATATTTAAGAATAGAGAAAGTATTATATTAGAGGCAAAGTAAACCCCATATACAACTCTTATATTAGTAACTGGTGGGAGTACTATTATATTATGCTACGGACAAGTCTTTATCCACCCAATATAATCTATCATCACAAAAAGTGCAATCACTCTTAGGGACGTCGCTAGCAATTTATAAAATATAGATAATTTAAGAGATAGTCTCTGTTCAAACATGCAATTTAAGCGCATTAATAAACAAACAAACAAATGAAAATACAAAAATACACATTGACTATTACTCCTTTATATTTAAGAAGCCGCACTATTTAAAAGTCATGAACAAGTACGGCTTATTTTGTTTAGATTTAATGTAATACACAAAACCCATATTGGTTATTGATGAGTACATGTCTTCTGTAGACTGTTCCAATGTTCCATGTTATAAGAGCATATGTAGAAGTATCATCATCCTACTCTATACATGTCCGTTGAATTTACAGTTTTCTCCCACCTCAGCCCTGTTCTGCAATTTCATACCCTCAACTGCATAATCTGCTGTACAGAACATCAAACCAAAAAAAGGGCCCAAAAAGAACGTTATAACTTACAACCTTGTAGCTTGTCTAACACTATGAAGTAGATCATCTACTTATAATGCCATAGTCAGGCCTTTTCTAACATTATGACTACTTATGCCAGAGAGGAATAGACATAGAATGTGTTGATAAACCCAGTGGGTAGTTTAAGGCTGAAGGAGGAGGATTCTTTTGATTTTTTTTCCGGGGTCATAGTGACGAATTAAGCGGCGTCATTTGTTGAGTTAAACAGAGAGGCAATAAAAACCTATTGCCTGTAAGTTGTGCAGTGCATGTGATATTTGTGAGTTCATTAACATTACATCTTGTTTGCATACCCTTCAAAGTGAAGGACACCGAGCCGGCTCCTGAGCTTACACAGTTGGAAGCATTGGACCACCTCGTTTGTGCTCTTCTTTTTCCCTCGAAGACATATCTAGGTCCTGTGATCAAACCAGATAGCTTGTCATCGGAAGGTGTAAGAAGAATGCATCAAATATTGTTTGTGATTTCAAGGTAAAGATAACATTTTGTTTTGCAGCTATTCAGAATGTTTCTTTCCTTTTTAGAGAGGATGGTTAAAAAACTGTACACTCAGTAACTTCTGGTTGGGCTCAAAGGGTCATAATCATAAGCTTCCCCAGCTTTGACAAACCGGCCCTTCACGCGCTTTCGGACATCGGCTCTTGCCTTACGAGAGGCATATCTCACTTTTTTCTCAAACCTGCAAGTAGAATCACAATTCACTTCAATCATCTATCGAGCATACAGCTTAAAAGCAAAAGTTTCAAGGTGAGTAAACTAAATAATTTATAGTATCACAACTTGCGAGGTTCTTTTGTAAATGGTTAAGTTACACTTGTACTATCATATCAGATTTTTATTGAACTAAATATATATTAGGTTTGTCTTTCTATTAAATTAACTTAAACCAATTTTATAGAAGTAGGACTGACAACATGATATACCCTCAATTTTTTCACCGATTAGTTGATGTGGGGGTTTTCTAATATTCAAATAGATTGCACTAAAATTTGAGCAAGGAACACTGTTTGCCTTATTAATGATCTTGCTAAACACACCATAGGTGCTAAGAAAGAAGTTCTGATCAGAAAACTTATTTCTGTTCCTTTTTTTCAAAGTCACATCATCACGTTGGTCTCCAACACTTCGCTCAATTTTAGGTTTGATGTTTACAGTATATAAACAGTATCTACAAAACCTGATTATGGATTAATGACCATTGTAATTTGTTCTCAACCATCAATAAAATTGCACCAGCATCATTGTATACAGATTTTCATAGGACTATAGTACTTACTTGCGAGTCTTCTTCTTTTCCTTATAACGCATGACAGCGTTGCTGCGGTTGGCGGATTGTATTGAATTCTCAGGACAAGGAGAACACCAGGGAGGCTCTCCCATGAGAAGCATTGAAGAAGCATCACAATCTTGATAATCTCCAGCATTACCATCTCCAGTGACTCCAGAAAAAGAAAGATTTGACTGCGCTTGCTTCCCCGCAAAACAAAGAATCGGTTCAGTTTTAGTGCTCATAATTGAATCAGCAGAGGCTGCATTGCTGTATGCTGGTTGCACTGCATTGGCCACTCCAGCCGATGAACCCTGGTCACACTTAGACTATAAGTACAACAACAAAACAAGCCTTATCCCACTAGGTGGGGTTGGCTACAAGAATCGCAAGACATTATGAGCTCTATTAATAACCAAATCTTTAGAAAAATATTGAAAAACAAAAATTATGCACTGTTTATCACCTCCCACACAAATATGTTCTTTCCAGCATGAATTTTTCCAGACAAGGATGAGACCGAACTTAACACTGAATAGTGAACAACTGAACATCTTATTGCTCAAACTGATTTGCATGCCATTAAAAGCAAATGAAAGGAAAAAACATATAGTGAATCCTGCTTTATTTATTTATTTTTAGATTCCTGGCCAATCGGGCTTCTCCATCAGCCATTTATTTATTTATTACTACATAGTCATAAAAATGCCTGGTGCAAAATTAAATTAGAAAGATGACCACAACATTTAAGCGTATCCAATCCTACACCTTATCACAAGATCAATTATCCAACAGGGACTTACCAGTTGTACACTAAGAGGAATCAGTTCAATTTTATTACTCTTTTCAGTTTCACCAATCACCACAATAATAGGCATTTGTTCCATCAACATTCTCTCTAAAAGATCAGACATGAATGCAGAGTTCTAGTATGCCTTATCATCTATATAACTCAATTTCACAGGAGTTTCACACACAAAGCCTAGACACAAAAGTGAAGAACGAGATTTTTTTCTTCTCATGTCACCGTCAATGTCTCTCCCCACAATCACTACAATTACGCAGGGCAGAGACAAAAGCAAAAAGGAAGAGAGACAAAGGAGACAAAGTACAGGGGTAGAATGTAGATAGACTCAGCCACAAACTCAGAGATAAGGCACACCACAGTTCAAATCTCCACATAATATTTTTCTTTCATGTTACAATAGTGATTTTCAGAAGATAGAAAATACAGTACAGTTTTAAAATGCTCTTCAATGACTTCAATTTTGTTCACATGCATATCTATCACACATTCAGCATAGATTAAAATGAAATTACGGTGCTAAAACCTCAAAACCAAAATATATGAGAAAGAGAAACGTGCAGATTCGCCTCAGTCATTTGTCAAATGAAAGCAGAGCCAACTAGAATCAATTTAAGGACCACACTGTATGCAATTAGCTTGAGAAGTTCCGGCTCGAATCGATTATATGCCTATTTTAAATCATGAATAAAGACAAACAATAACTTAGACAAGTGAATACACCAGAACATTTTATGTATAAAATACTAAGCCCATTAAGATTTTAGATTTGAAGCTTGAATCTGCAAATCAAAATCTATGTTCGGTATCTTTAGTATTGGGAATATGGACTAGTTCAGGTTTCTCATATTATTTAAAGAAAACACTTCACAGTAGTATAGATCAAAGTTAAATGGAAATCAACTGAAGAAGCTTTATTGATAAAGAAAACAAAAGGTCAGCGCAGACAAAGGGGAAAATAAAATGGATTACTACCTCAGCAGCAACAGATCCCTGACCATTGGAATCACCACCAGCAGACACGTCCTTTGTCCCAAACAAGCTATCAATTCCACCATTTTCAAAGAGTTCTTCAGAATGAGTAAGAGTCATACCAAAGAGTTCCTCATAGTTCTCAAGATCCAGATCCACTTCATCCATGTCAAAATCCCCATACAGGTCATCATCTTCATCATTTTCACATGGCACAGGACCTTTTGTACTGGGACAGTATAACTACATATCAATTACAAAAGATTAGTGAAGTGCATAAATGAAACAACAAGAATTATAGCATACAAAGCTATAAAACATGTATCTCATTTCAGTCAATCATATAAACAATTGGCAATAATTCAAAGGCATACTAGGTAAGGTGCAGTTATCATGCTCATAAGCTCCGCAGGTTACATACAAATATATCTTCCACAGAATTATAAGTCACCCATTATCATTGAAATCCATGAGTAAAAATCTGGGAAACAGTTTGGACCCATGGAAAGAGAACATCCTGCAACCCTAAAATGGATCATTCAACTTTACTCAGCAAGACTTGATACGCTCCTATGCTACTGCAGTAGCCTAAAATGGATTCATCTCAAAAGTACAGGCAAATTAACCTGCACTCACCTTCAACACTACGCAGAATAAAGACAATATGATATTAGCTCACGTCTAGGAACAATACTGTGATATCCTTCCTTGGCAAGTTGGTCCTTAGATGCACAGTTTGCTTTTCCAACAAAAATGGGTTCTAGCATGCACTAACTATGTTAAAATTTGATCAAGTGTTCCCAGTACAGTTCATGTCACCAACATAACAGGAGAGCTGAAAATTTTTGTTAACTCCATGTATATCTTTGATGAAAGAGTTGGTAGAAATAAGCGAAATAACCAAAGCAATGCAATGTATAATACTGCAATAGTTGTTTAGAAAATGAAACCACGGTGATCCTGAACCTTGAAATTCAACAAAGGGGTTAGCACTTGATCGGATGAGATTGTGAACCAGGAATCCACTTAGAAAAATACTTCCCCAACAGTTTTAGAATTACTCTTATCGCTTCAATGCAGGAACAAAAAAATAAAACCACAAACAAATGGACAAAGAACTGATTTCCCTGAAGGCTCACGAAGAAAGCAACAGCTGGCTATGATGCTTGTACTTAAATTGATACTATGGTCATGGGTTAATACCTTGGGTAAACGTTCGTCGGTAGGTCCAGTTGATGGGTCTAGAATATGAGGTTCTGAGCTTGACTCAGGTATTGCAGAGGCCCCAGCCCAAGTCTTATGGAAGCTGCGTAAATCAGTTACTTGAGCTGAACCAGATACATTCTGGCTTTCTAAAGGAACACTAGAACTTTTGTTGCTGTTCTCATTAATGGACATCAAACCTAGTTCCTGCTCGCAGGTAGTTTCACCCATGGAAGGGATATCCAAGACAAATGACCATATTGAAGAAAATTCTTCTGCTGAGGGGCAGCCAGAGTAGCAATTGACGGCTTGCCTCTTATGTGTTGAAGAAGATGTAGTAGGACCATGACCTAACCAATCACAGTTCTGACATAGTGTAATCTTCTCTTCAGAACACCTTACAAGAGCAGGTTGTGAATTACATCTCTCACATAAAAGGGTTCTCTGATGACGCTTAGAAAGAGCATTTGCAGAATGAACATTTCGATCACATGACAAGCATAAACATGCAGCATCAGAACGGCAGTACACCATGGACCTCTGATCTCCGCAAAAGTCACATATATAACCCATCTTTAAGCTGTGACTCTTAAGTTGGTTGCTATTCAAAGAAAGAATTCTTCAATTAGCAAACCTCTATCCAACAGCAATATCTGCTGACCAAACAAAGTTGCCTTTGTTTTCTGACTTGATGAAGCAGAATTGAGTTGTGTCTCTTACAACTCAAAAGAACTCCAACAATGCGCCAAAAATTTGAAGCTTCAAATTCTACCACTGCCAAGAAACAATTTAGTTAGTTGACAAATGAAAAGAGGAAAAAATGTATTATTTCAAACTTAAAGTCTTAAACATAAGAACAATGTCATGGTCTAACATACAAAATGAGCTCCAACATAAAAATTGCAGCCCATACTCAGAGAGAGGGGAGAGAATGAAAAATTTGTGTGTTTGTGAGTATAAAAGAAATTAAGGATACCAGAATGATTTTTAAAAAGGTGAAGGACTTGAACAGAAAACCACAAAAACTACTTTCCCAGAGACTGCCTGTGGAAAGAGAGAATGATACTTTCTACTTTCTTGACAATCGATTGTAAATCATATTTAAGAAAACAATTACTTGTACTAATTCCTTAGAAGAACTTTCACAGACAATATGACTTCAGATTTAGAGCCAAAAAAAAAAAAAAAAAAAACTTTTTACACTTCAACCGAATTTTATATAGCCGAATTATCACTTTGAAGCAAAGGAATAAAATATCTTTCACCTCAAAACAAGACTCTTTCATCACCATCAACAATTCAAGCTGGAATTTCACTGAATTAAAAAACTCAACTTGATCTTTCAACTAAGCTTCCCATATATAATCAGCTAAGGGATGAGTTGCAAGAAGCAGATCAATTCTAAATGACCAGAAAATCAGAAACATCACAAACACGGCATCAGATACCACCAAATCTAATCCAATAACCAGAGAAATCATAAATTCTTACCCCAAAAAAAAAAAAAAAACAACAGTGACAAGGAATACACAGAACAGAAGAAAGATAGAAGCAAAAAGGTAAAGAACAGAGAGAAAGAGAGAGAGGGAATTTACCTCAAGACAAGAAAAGCAGGGAGAAGACAGGATCGGTAAAGGGTATACCTCTTTTTCAGAGATTTAATATATAAAATATCAGCAGAAGTGAAAAAGCAAGAGGAACCCTAGAAGCTACAAGTAAAAGCAGGACTTTTCGGACAAAACACACAGCTGATTCTTCTCTCTCTCTCTCACAAAACACAAACTTTATCTCTCCTCTGGTCTGTGCAGATAGATATGAAATGGAGGTGGATTGTGAAGATTAGATTATGGGGAAGTGGGTGTGCAGGTGTGAGATATGAGAATAATGGGATTGGGGCTTTTTGTGATGATGTGTATGTTTGTAATTTGCATATAGGTAACATCACAGAAGCAAAGCTGATAAAAAATTAAAAAGTGCACAGCAGAGAGATATAATATATATATAATATATAAATGTAAATGCAAGTGGGACCATATGTCCTTTTCTATGTGAAAGAGAAAAGGTTAGGCCTTTCCTTTTTATCGGTCCCTCACTGGCTCACTCACATGAGGAAGAAGAAGATGGGATGAGAAGAAGGAAAAAGGGAAAATTCTAGAAAAAAAAGACCATTGAATTATTAAATAGACACTTCAGTACAACGAATTTCGAAAATGATGAGTTAGTACATATCCGTACAGTGACTGAATTGTCCTTTATCAAATTTAAAGGAAAAGTCCAAAAAAAAAAAATGTTATTCCTTTTTGGGGTTGCTACGTAGCATGTGTCCCTTGGACTTTTTTTTTTATAATTCAAGGGTCTTTTCTGAAATTTTTTCAAGAAAAAAATGTTTTTTTTTACTGCTCACCTGCAGACACGACACAACACACAGGACTCACTCACACACATAACACATTCATTGTTTTTTTAATTATTAAAAAAATGAATTATTAATTGTCCTACTATGATTGAACTTTGCCCAAAAAGTGCAAAAGTCTCTGTGTGAGCTGGACAAATTGATTTAATTTCTTTCTTTCTTTTTTATTTCTTTCTCTTCAGATCGGGTTTCCACTTTGCACGCTTTGGCTTTGGCGGCAAACCTTACACCCAGTCTACTCAATCTATGGGTGTTTGGTATGGTCTTGAAAATATATTATATAATATAAAGATTCATACTTTGTAAAATTTGACACTTTTGAATAATAAAAAATATTTTTTTAGATCGCAGTATTAAACTATTATAATTATTATTTTCTAAATTATTATTTAGTTTCATCATGAAAGTATGTTAATATGTTAAGTTAATTATAATTTCATGATGACTTAAAAAAAGATAAATAAAATAGATATTTGAAACACCTTCTGTATTGATTTATCTATTTTTATCCTTCTAGATAATAATATTATTTCTAAAATTCTTTAATATTGCTTTTTTTTTCTAAGTCTTAACTATTACTTTTATAGAGCTTGCTTAAATATCACCCTGCTCTTTTCTTCTTCTTTCGTTCTGAGGTCACGATGGGATATCATATTACATCACTCTTTTTAAGTTTTGTTTAAATGCATGGGATGATGTCATTAAGAAAATTTTGATTGATTTTTATCAATTATTGGTTCTTATCTTTTCTTTTTTGGCCATCATTGCTTCTTTTTTTTTTTTTTTTGCCAGCGGGCATCATTGCTTCTTATCTCTTCAGTATGCATGAGATATTTTCTTGTTAAATTTTTTGACCATAAGCAGAAGGTGTTTCATTAGTCAATTCATCTTATTACATTTAAAGCTTCGTTTTCTTGTATCAAGCAAAGTTTGTAGATGAAGATATACATATTTTAACAACTAATAATAATATAACAATTACCATATTTCATAGGTGAACTTATAAATTTGTTGAAATATTTGTTTTTGTCAACACACATTTTAATAACTAACAAAAACAAGATAATAATTACCCATGCAAAATTTTTCAAATCCTAATTTATATTAAAAGATTACAGACAAAAAATTATAAGTTTTTATAATCGGATTTATAAGTGCACATAATTATTTTAAAAAGTAATAATAGCAAAATAATAAGTGTAATTAGAGCATTTAACTTATAAATATAAAAAATGACATAAGTTTTGTCCATAAATTAAATAAGGTGGTACACGGAACATAATTTAATAGGATAGCATTAGTAATGCATTAACTGCTGTCCCCTCTTACAATGACTCATCAATATCACTGCCTATCTATTGCTTATGCGATGTTGACTCATGTAACTTTGTTTCATCAAACTAACTAAATCGGATTAGGTTGTGGTAATTGATAAAGGGTTAAGTAATAAATCCGCCCCAAAAGTGTATCACGGTCTCAATTTCGCTTTAGAAGTTCTTTTTTTGTTCAAAAGTGTCTCAAAAGTTTCAAAATGTAGTAATTTTGCCATTTTCCATCAATATATCAACGGTCAATGGCAATTTTGAACAAAAAAAAAACTTCTGAGGCAAAATTGAAACTGGGAGCACACTTTCAGGGCGGATTTACTACTTAACCAATTGATAAATTATCCGGACTACCCAATTAAAATCAATTTTATCATCATTAATATCATTAATTGTACTCCATACGATCGTGAATATAAGATTATTATTTACCTAATTTATTGATATTAATTATGTTGGTTAAGTTGGTTTATATGTCATGTTCTTACTAAAACACCCTAACTTTAATTCTTTTCCCTACTCTTACTTGATTATTATCAAAGGATCATCATTAGCGCCTAGCGGTACCAAAAAAATTGATAAAAATTAGGAATAAATCATATTTTTAGGAATATGATCAACTATATCCAAATAGATCATATATTAAAGACCGCAATGAGTAATCATTCATAATAATATTAATATTAAGTCTATCAATATATATAGAATACATAAACTGCAACAATTACCATTATTATCAATCAGTGAACAACATAATTCCTTCTTTTAAACTCCATAATACTGTCTATGCTCTTAAGTTAAACTCCATAATACTCTCTATGCTCTTAAGTGCAGGAGTTACCGAGTTAGTAAAGAAATATAATTCACTTTAATTCTAAATATAAGTTTTAAATTTCTTTTATCTCTTAAATTTATAACTTTTTAAACTTTTATTGTTGATTGCAAATAGTAAAGAATTTTTCCATAAAAAGGTAACATCTCATTCGACTGATTAAAAAAGATATTTTAAAAAATTTACACGTGTTTTTATATAAATGATAATTAATTTTGTTTCTATCTGCTAATTAATTATTTAATTCTTATATTTAGTACTAGTTAAAGAATATAGTAAGTCCAGCCTGTAAAAAGTTGCGATTATTGAGATGGTGATTTTTTTCTTTTTGTTAAACTCTTCCCTTTTTTCCTTAAACAGTTTAGTATAAGTCAAAACTGAGTAGTATTATCGATCCAATGTGGTGGCTATTCAATATGACTTTTTCTTCATCTTCATTCAACCCTTTTTTAACTCAGGTGAAAATGGTGTTACCCAGATGTAATATGTAGATTAATGTTATTATAATTCTTTGCTTTTAATTAAAAAGAAAGTCAATAGGGTGGCCCATAGGGGCCATCCTTCATTAATCATGGGAAACTTCCCTTTCTGTTGAACGCTTTAGTTTCATATACTTACCCACCTGACCAATCATCCTTTTTTCAGTTTTTGTATTTTCAGTCAACAACAATTTACATATTTATCAAAAAAAAAATAATGATGGCGAATAAAGGTAATATTATAATATTCTCATTAGATTCCATCTCCCCCTTTATCATAAAACATCCAAATTGTGAAATCATTATCGCAGGAAAAATTTATCCATGTGCAGTTCTTAATATCTCCATTGATGATTACTTCATTTATTTAATTAAGAGACAACAATATAAATATATTTTTGTAATCATATGGCCCAAATTAAATCGTATGCTTGTTATACTATTACGTAAATTATATGGTCAATACATTTGAATTAATTGAAAATTTGATATTTATTTTCTTACATGCAATTGGAAAGAGACAATAATGCAAGAGCATGCATGTAAAATATGATAGATAATCTCTTGAGCTATTTATCTCACCCTTGAGGTGCCTACAAATCAGCGAAGGATTAATCTTCCACCTGTTGGGTGAGGGAATACCTTGATCATTGATAAAAAAAATGATAGATCTACATCTCAGGACCTTATGCAGATTTTTATAACTGCAATATCTTTGCATTGATTCTTTTTTTTTAATTTTATTTTTAAAAATTAAAATTTGTTGAGAATATATCCACAGTTCCTCACACATGCACAAGTAAGGGCGTGAATAGAGGGAGAAGTGAAGGGTATTTTGGTAAAACGACAAAAAGATTGGGACACAATTGTTGTTGGGTCAAAGAGATGTTCCCTTTTTCGTGGAGGATAGATCATAGATCGGATCTCCCAAGTCTTTTCATTACTTCTTCATTACGGCATCTCATCTGTATGTTAAGAAATTCTCGTTTGAATCTGTTTGTGAGTTTGTCACTTTATGGCCAATTACAAACAGATATATCAAAAATATTATATTATAATCTAATATGATACTATAGAGCCTTGAGCTTTTCTCCTACGGAGGAAAATAGATACATACATATAGCATCAACCATTTTCCTTATCCATGTGCAAATCACATAAAATTATACAAATTGTATTAAAATCATGGTAATTAAACTCAAACCGACAACTAGTCCTGTCGAGGCAGAGGGTAAGAGGGTCAGTACATAACTAACCCGTGAGTCAGCCCGATGAAGAATAAAAAATTAACCAAAAAATCATCCAACTAACAATAACTTCCAAAAATCCAAACAATAACTTTACTTATCATTTTGAATCAACAACAACAACAACAACAAAGCCTTATCCCACTAAGTGGGGTCGGCTACATGGATCGCACGACTCCATTGTGCTCTATCAGTAACCAGATCTTTAGATCTTTTAATAATCATTAACCAAAAAATAATCCAAGTATCAACATTGTTTACAAAATTCTTTGACAAAATGACATCATCATATCATATCATACTACTATCCAATGACACAAAATAGTTAGCAACCAACTAGTACTTAGAATTAACTATTTATCATATCAAAATAGATATATGGTAACAAAATATTTTCACCTTCAACCCTATCATCACTATAATAATAATAATACTAAACACAAAAAATATCATTAACTTTTTTTTTAAAAAAAAAAGAGGACCGGGTTGACCCACTGGACCGCCGAGTTGGCCGAGTTTTGCCCGGGTCAGAACGCGTTTTTCGGGTCGCTCTGCCCCCGAGTTAGTAACCAACCTGGTTCGGTCTGACGCCCGAGTGGGCGGGTTCCGATCTGGGTCAGCCAGGTTTAATTACTATGATTAAAATATATTTGTAAGATGTCTGCTTAAGATTGGTCATACTAAAAATGGGTGACAAACCAAGTTCATCTAAGAATTAAAAAGTTACACAAATCCTCCAATTTTAAGAGGACAAGTTAATTGGTAAGGAGGGTAAGTGATTTGGCCACTCTTCCTATTTGGATTCTCCTTATCTCCACCTCTCATCCCAATCATCTCGGCCCTACATTAAAACATGAGTGATACAAATTTAATATTTTAAAAAATAAGTTTCACTTATTTCCTTATTATAAGTTTGAATTGTAGTGTGGCCTTGTTTGCATTCATTTATTTATCCTAATGAGTTAATATTTTATTATTAACA
This sequence comes from Mimosa bimucronata, assembly GCA_037074515.1. NCBI lineage: Eukaryota > Viridiplantae > Streptophyta > Magnoliopsida > Fabales > Fabaceae > Mimosa > Mimosa bimucronata. Next base: position 2,822,075 of record CM073443.1, read on the forward strand.
CTTTTCAAAAGATAATTTGAACTATTTTTTATTTGTAGAAGTTAATATGGGAAGTTGAGAGGATCTAAGTCCGTTCTCATCACATTTGCATTCAGCATTGACATTAACATATTTGATTGTGCGAGCTTTAATAAAGAGAATATATTACAATAATTTAAGAATTTATTCTTTAGGATCTTATATTTTATAATCCCTTAAAAAAATCAGAATACTTCACATTTAAAATTTTGAGATTTGAGATGTGTGGAGCAACCTCCAGCAAATCTCTAGCCTAATATAGCCCCAGATAGTTTGGGGCTAGATAAAATATATCCATGTTTAAGGAATTAGCTTTTTTTTTAATACCAAAGTGTATCTTTGGTTCCGTTTATACAGTGTCTTACTTCATTTCATAATTCTATAAACTATTGTGCCTTTTCAGTTCTTTATCTGGTCTCAAATGAAGATTTTTTTACATCGATCATTATTATTTTTAAAATATTAAATTTAATAGTCAGTATGTGATAATATTTTTGTCAACACTTCAAAATTTTAATGCCTGTATCTTTTGTTAACAATATTAGAGTTTTGGGATAAAAAAAGACTAAGAGACCCAAAAAAAAAAAAACTCACATAAAGTAGGCCTTATTGGTATTTTGCTCCTTCCCTGAATGAACTCATCACAAAGTTCTGGGTTGTAGGTTTCAACGTTGTTTTGAGATGGGCTTGGAGACTTTGGGTGTGGGTTTGAGTTTTGTGGTTAGATCTTAAATTGTCTTCTTTCTAGAAGGCCACATTCATTTGAGTTTGTGGGCAGTTCTTTTCGGACCTTTTTCTTTGTTTTTTTTTTGAATTAAAGTACAAAAATATCTTCGATTTTTTTTGTTAAGATTGCATCTGACACTATTAATTTGGGATTCTAAACAATTGGTAATCAATCTTGATTAATGATGAGTTCAAGTTGTTTAGATAAGATATAGAGATTATTAAAAATAAGAGGTTAAAGTATACTTTTGGTAATTTATATTCAAGTTTTATTTTAATCTTTGATGTTTGAAAAATACACTTTTAGTACTTTTTGGCTAACACAATTAGTTTTATTTAACGGAAAATGTTAACTCATCAAATTAAAAGGTTAATCTATAATTAAATGTGGACAAAAATGCTTAAATTTAAATTTTTTAGTATAAACATTCTTATATTTTAAAAATTATTTATTTTTATCCACATTTAATTGTAGAATCATTTTTTAAACTTGATGAATCACCATTTTCCTTTCAATAAAACTAACAGCGTTATAAAAAAATGACTAAAAGTGTACTTTCCAAACATAACGTACTAAAACAAAACTTGGTGTAAACATAAAGGGTTAAGGGTAAAAAATACACATGTGATTTTGTCAAAAGTTCATCCAGTACCATATGTTTTTTTTTGGACAAAAAATATACATGAACTTTCAAATTGGATCAAAAGTCATATTTATAGTTATATTCCAAAAGGAAGCACTTGATGCTGAACGAACCTTTTTACGAAATCACATGTGTAGTTTTTACCTTAATTTAACTGTAAATGTGTATTTTTAAAAAAGAATATTTAGTGCTGAATGAACTTTTGACTAAATCACATGTGTATTTTTGACCCTTAACCCCAAATATAAATGATTAAAAGTATACTTTAGCCAAAATAATAATAATGGTTAAAAAATAGTATAGGCAAAGCAAAACAAAAGAGATGGGGAATTGCGGGCACACACACATATATAGATACATTATAAAAACAGAGAGGAAGAAGCACATGGGTGGCGTGGTCCCATTTTTTTTCATTATTTCACACACATGAGATCTATGCTGCCCCCGTGGGAATATTTCATTAACCTTTGCTTCTTCAACCAATGGTGAGGGTATTAAATAATAGCCCACATGCCGGTGCTTTTTCTTTTTCAATTCCGGGGCACAGAGAGACAGAGGCGGAGCCATGTAAGGTGATTCTTCCACCATTTTCATGGAAGCTTATTTAAGTCAGCTAGAAGATAATTTTGGTAAGTGAAATCACTTCTATTCATAAAATTCTCTTTACAAGAATTATTCCACCCAACTATATCTTTCTGATGAATTTATTTTTAGGTGATTGGAGGAAATTTTTGTGATTGGTTTTGGAGTAAGTGTTGAGTTTTGACAATATGTAAACATAGAATTGTTGAAAAAATTAGTAGTTAGATTTTATCATTTCAAATTTGTTTATTTGTTGACTTGAGGATTTATAAATAATTTCCTACTACAGAGTTTATGATTTGTTATGTGTGTGTGTATATATATATATATATGATATTTATACCAATTAAATGTTAGTTGAATGATCAATTTGAGTTCGTTGGAGGTATCATTGGAATCATGATGGTTTAATTTTGAGATTTAAGTTTGAAATTGAAGGTTGAAATTTTAAAATGAAGCTTTAGGTCGGAGAAACTTGAGATTTTTGTTAAAATAATCACACGAGGAGTTATTGAAGAATTATTTGAGTTATTTGGAATTTTAGATAAGATAGAAAGTGATATAGGAAAGATTATTTATTATTTATGGAGATTTAAGAATTTCGAAATAAACATTTGAAATTTTAACTATATATATAGTTAAAGTGGTGTGCTAATTATATATATATATATTATCAATTATGTGTATATATTATTATCATCATTAATACATTACCAAATAATTCATTTTTATTAATATGTGGCTATATAATCGTGTAGATTTAACTGTGTTTTGCTGACTTGAACATGGGGCTATCTCCTTATTTTATGATAGGTATCAACTTTCCACTTATCTTATATACATATGTCTTGTATGCAAGATTTTGCTAATATAAATGAATCGATTTAATTGTTATTGACATGAGATAAGGAAATGATTATATAATATGCTATTTGAGGAAAAACTGTCTTGTGGAATTTATATTCGAAGAAGTAAAGTTTATTTGAGAAAGTAGTGTAAAAACAGATTTACTTTCATATGAGTAACACCATGATTTGATCATGAGATAACCAATCTTGTTATTATTTATTAATTGTTGTGATTGATTGTGTTTGTGGATGGAGAATGAGAATAGCACTATTATCATGTGATAAGACCCCAATTGACTCTGGCACAAAAAAAAAAAAAAACCCCAATTGACACATTGGGTAGGTTATTATTTCTAGATGGAAGGTCTTTTCAGCTTTATTGTCCTTTGGTAAGGATATATTCTTGTGGCTTTTTGTCGTTCCCTTTGATAAGAAATATGTCTATATGGCTTGTGGGTGCAAATCTCCTTAATATGGGAGATAAAACCTTGGTAAAATTTTATTGTATGATCATTATAGCAATTTAATGTCAGATGAGGACCAAAAAAATCTGAAATTTCACTGCAGGACCAAGGTCCTTAAATGAAAAAAAATTGTTGTGTGAAAAGACCTAAAAGCCCTTGTGAATTAATTTCAGATAGGGACCTATGCAAAAGTCTTCTGACGCTGACGCGCTGACGCTGACAACGTACTTCCTCGTGCATATGGTCATTTCCTTGTGCGTGGCCTGGACATAGCACGTTATAAGGCCAATTAATTACTCCTTGTGCATATGGCGATTTCCTTGTGCATATGGTCATTTCCTTGTGCGTGGCCTGGACATAGCACGTTATAAGGCCAATTAATTACTCCTTGTGCATATGGTCATTTCCTTGTGCGTGGCCTGGACATAGCACGTTATAAGGCCAATTAATTACTCCTTGTGCATATGGCCATTTCCTTGTGCATATGGTCATTTCCAGGCCACGCACAAGGAAATGACCATATGCACAAGGAAATCGCCATATGCACAAGGAGTAATTAATTGGCCTTATAACGTGCTATGTCCAGGCCACGCACAAGGAAATGGCCATATGCACAAGGAAATCGCAATATGCACAAGGAGTAATTAATTGGCCTTATAACGTGCTATGTCCAGCCCACGCACAATGAAATGACCATATGCACAAGGAAATGGCCATATGCACAAGGAGTAATTAATTGGCCTTATAACGTGCTATGTCCAAGCCACGCACAAGGAAATGCCCATATGCACAATGAAATGGCCATATGCACAAGGAATAATTAATTGGCCTTATAACGTGCTATGTCCAGGCCACGCACAAGGAAATGCCCATATGCACAAGGAATAATTAATTGGCCTTATAATGTGTTATGTCCAGGCCACGCACAAGGACATGACCATATGCACAAGAAAATCGTCATATGCACAAGGAAATTGCCATATGCACGAGGAAGTACGTTGTCAGCGTCAGCTGGTCAGCGTGTTAGCGTCAGAAGACTTTTGCACAGGTCCCTATCTGAAATTAATTCACAAGGGCTTTTAGGTCTTTTCACACAACAAATTTTTTTTCATTTAAGGACCTTGGTCCTGCAGTGAAATTTCAGATTTTTTTTGTCCTTCTTTTACATTAATTGTCTACAGTGGTCGTTTAATGAAATTTTCCCTAAAACCTTTGAGTTTTAGTTGGTTGGCATTTTTCATAAAGGAGAGATTTGATAAAGTTATGCCACATATGAGTTTAAATGTTAAATTGATATGATATGCATAATTATCCCACTTGACACTTTACTAACACACATTTGCATGTATGATAAGTAGGATTATGTGTTGCTGAAACTTTTACATCAATGATAGGTGTATATTACTATTATAGCATGTAGGACTCATTCTTACATACTCGAATATTTTGCTTATAGTTGAGAATTCACACATCAACATCATCATATTTTGATTTTGATTATATCATTGGTGAAAAAACGATTTTGATCATATGAAATGAATGTTTTTCAGGAATTTTTTTTTATGATTGGGATTATGGTTAAAAAAAATATTCTAAACTTCGAGAAACTCAAAGCCTAAGAGTTACTTAAAGATGATGTCTTATATCAAAAAGCATGTTATGGGGGTTTACTTATATTATAATATAGTTAGCTTGTGTAAATGCTCAGAATAGATTTATTCTTCATGATAACCTTCAAATGTTAGGAATTCGTTTTATGTCACGAATAACATTTTCTATCATGGTTAGTTAAATGGTTGTTTAAGTAAATAAAATATGTTATTAGCAGATGATTTTACACATATGAACATTCAAAATGAAAGTTAGAAAAAAAAACCTAAAATGGGAGTGGCTTAATGGAATGGGTTAATCCATCACAACGCAAAACCATAGTTGAAATCTCTATTATAAGATTTGTTCACATTTAATGATTGAAGCGCGTTAAATTAAAAGTATTTTAAACAAAGGAGCGAGGGTATATATTTTAAAGTGTTAGGTTATGAGTTGAGTCACATTTGAATATATTATGTTTGGAGTGTGAGTTATGAAATACTAAATAGGCTTATATATCATTCGGGTAAAGAAGAAGCAGGCTCGTGTCTATATATAATACAATAAGGATGGAAAATATATATATATGTATATATATATAATAGATAGGTGGGTAAAGTGTTTTGGTGACAATAAGTGATTTTAAATAATTCAACCAACATTTTTAATCAAATTAAATTATATAAATATTTTATATTTAATAATGATGGGAGAGTGTAAATAAAGGTAGTCAAGCATTGGTAAATACTATAACTTTGTTTAGAGCTGGGATGGAGGGCCATGCTTTTATTTTAGTACATTCAGAAGGATCGGGCTGTGGACTTAGACGGGCTAACCTGTAGGACGGCCCATTTAGGCCTGCCTGTTTTTTCCTCTTTTCTTTTATAATTATGTTGTTATTTAATACTTATGAAAAAGATCAAAAAATAGGAAAAAGATTTGGTATTTTCACTATATAAAAAGAGGAGCATACCCATAGTGAATCACAATCAAATTATGATAGAGATATGAAAAAGAAAATGATAATGACGCTAATTCCTAATGTTTAGTGTAGTTTGTAGAGTTCACTTTTCTTCTTTATGACTTTATATAGTAATTTATCTAATTGTGATATGTGGACTTTATGTAATTGTTTATTTAATTGTTGTGTGCGGACCTTACGGAACAATTTATTTAATTGTAGTGTGTGAACAATGGACAACTAGACTTATTATTAAATTATTTGTGATTTGGTGTTTTTAATTATCTTTGTATGTGTGTTAAATATTGAATTGTTGAGTTGATAATATTTGGTATTTAAACGTAATTTGGATCATATTTATGTTTTTTTATCCGGTGTTTCATTGTCTTAGTTAGAAATAAAGGTTTGAAAGTGGAAAAAATATTTTTTAAAAAAGAGGCTCATCCTCAAGGGCTGGGCTTTGTAAAATGCCCTATTTTTAGAAGCGGGCTTATATGGGCTTGGCCTGTTTAGACCCGGCCCATGACTTCCTAGCTCTAACTTTGTTTTTATTTATATGTCTATTTTATCTTATTCTCACATACCAAAGATAAAAAGTTACCATTCCATTTCTATTTATAAATCCATTTTATTTGTACTCCAATACTAAGGGAAAGGGAATTATGTTATTAAAAATGTCCACAATTGATCGGTTTTTCTAATTTTACTCTCATTTAAGAATCATTATTACATTCTTACTAAATTTATTAACATTCTCTCTCACATTAATAAGGTAAAATTGTATTACTTACATTAACTGCTCTGAGAGTGGACTTACAATAAAGAATAATTTTTTTTTTCACAAAATGGACTTATAAATATGAACGAAGTTGTATGTCAATAAAAATGTTTACTATTTATGAATTTTTCCAATTTTACCTCATTTAAATATAAGCATTACATTCTTTTTCTACATTTATAAACCTTCTCTCTCATTAATAGGGGTAAAATTGTACTACTCACGTTAATTACTCATTTGCTCTTCAAATAGACTTACAATAAACAACAATTTTCTTTCCAAAATTACCTTTTAAATAGAAACAGATTGGTATAAATAAATAGCATGCCCGCACCGTTTCGAGGTGATTAATGAGGTAGATAATTTGATCAAAATTAAAAATTCAATAATATCTTAAGAGTCAAATCTACTTATAAAATTTGGCAAAAAAATCTACTTATAGAATATTCGCTGAGGCAGAATAATGGGGCCTCACCCCAAGAGTAATTTCATGGCAGAGTGCTTGGCCAGTTGGCCTTAAAGGAAGGATTGAAAGATGTAAACATGTTTGGACAATAATTTCGGCTTTGAGACTGATTGTGAGGAGTTGTATAAATTGATGACTGGTAAGAATTAGGTGGTTTGTGAATGGCAATGTGTAGATTTGGTCAGAGAACTTCTGGATTTTAAAATTTCAGCAGGTGGTTCTGTGTTTTCTTTGGTGTGTCTTCAAGGTAGCAAGGCTGTAAATTATTTGGCAGCTTTGGGAGCTAAGGGAATGTGTTGAGGGATGGCTTGAAGAAGCATCATCACCTTTATCTGATATTTTACTTGCTGATATTTCTGTTTTTAAGGGTCGGGTCAAGATTTTCATAGCACTTCTAATGTGAAAAGGGGGTATTGGTTGATTAGTACTGTTTCTCTTTCTCTGTAAGACTACATTAATGTTTGTATTTATATATATACATATATATTAATAAAACTGATCCATTTTGACCAAAAAATAAAACCCAGGACTAATGGATGTTTGGCTAAATTAACTGAGTGACATTTTTATGATTTTTGGAAAAGTTTATATGTAGTTTGGTTAATACAACTTTTGGTTCTTAAAATTTCGCTCATTTTTTTATTTTGGTCCCTGAACTTTAAAATCGGTGGTATTGGTCTTTAAACTTTCACTCAATTTTGGTTTTGGTCCCTGAAGTTTAGAACCCTAGTTTTGGTCCTTCAACTTTCACTTAATTTTGGTTTTAATCCTTAAACTTAAAAAAAAAACTTGGAAAATTAGGGACTAATGGTTATAAATGGCATAAAATTGAGAGACCAAAACTAAAATTGAGTGAAAGTTGAAAGACAAAAACCACCGTTCTAAAATTCAAGGATCAAAACCAAAATTGAATGAAAGTTCAAGAACCAATACTACCGATTTTAAAGTTCAGGGACAAAAAAAAAATTGAGCGGAAGTTTAAAAATCAAAAGTTGTATTACCCTTATGTAGCTTTATACAAGTTTAGGGGCACACTTACAAAAGCTTTGAGTAAACTTACATATTAACCCTTTGGTAATTAACCATATTTTTGTAGATTTATAGAAGCTGTAAAGTTGTATGAGTTTTTGGTTATAAAAATGTTCCCAATGAATACAGTATTCATTTTGGCCCTGTTAATAAGTTTTAATATTTTATATAAGCTACATTTAAAAACATATGAATATTCATTAATTTTTTAAAAAGAAAATCAATCTTTTTTGTACTGTAGTTTTGATTCAATTGTAACTCAGTAGTTTTACTTTGACACGTTGCAACTCAGTATTTATAGTTTTGACTAGATTTTAACTTAATTCTTAAACTTTGATTGATGCAATTTAGTCCCCTGCATTTTAGTAACAAATGAGAAAATTAATTTCCATGTCCCTGTATTTTTTTAGGTGTTTTCAATCAGGTATGTGGGATTTTTTTTAAATGGCAACTTGTTTTTAAATAAAAAGTCAGACTTTCCATGCCTTTATGACATCCTCTCCTCCGATTGAGAGTTTATTATGTCTTCTCCATAACTCCATTGCCTCGATCTCCCTACTTTTCTAGTTTTCTTGTGGGCCATCCTCTTCTCGGTTTTATAGGGTTGTGAACAGAGCGTTTTTTTCAGCACATGGTTGGTCATTGATCCAGATTTAATGGAAAGGATTTCATTAATGAAAAGTTAGGTTTTTCATTGTTCACATGGACAAAATTGATTGCAAGTATTTCATTAATGAAAAGTTAGGTTTTCATTGTTCACATGGATAAAATTGATAGCAAGGATTTCATTAATGAAAACTTATGTTTTTCATTGTTCACATGGATAAAATTGATTGCATGTATAAAATTCATAAACAAGTACTCCCTCCCTGCATTTTAGTAAAAAATGAGAAAATTAATTTCCGTGTCCCTTTATTTATATTAGGTGTTTTCAATCAAGTATGTAGGATTTTTTTTAAATGGCAACTTGTTCTAAAATCAAAGCCAGACTTTCCATGCCTTTATGGCAGCCTCTCCGCTGATTGAGAGTTTCTATTATGCCTTCTCCATAACTCCATTGCCTCAATCTCCCTACTTTTCTGGTTTTCTTGTGGGCCATCCTCTTTTTTGTTTTATAGGGTTGTGAACAGAGCATTTTTTTAGCACATGGTTGGTCATTGATGATATGGATTTAATGGAAAGGATTTCATTAATGAATAGTTAGGTTTTTCATGGCTCACATGGATAAAATTGATTGCAAGGTTTTCATTAATGAAAAGTTGGGTTTTTCATTGCTCACATGAATAAAATTGATTGCAAGGATTTCATTAATGAAAAGTTAGGTTTTTCATTGTTCACATGGATAAAATTGATTGCTTGTATAAAATTCATAGACAAATACTTCCTCCGGTCCTAATTATAAGATTACTTTGATTTTTTTGAAAAATTTATGATACAAAATTTATCACTTTAAAATGTTTATAGCTATTTTTTTTCTTAAAGCTAATTTACCTTACTTATAAACTATCGTATAATACAATTATATGTATGATATGTTAAAATTAAGTGGTCTATTTGGCTTTTTTAATCTCCACAAAAAAAAGTCAAAGTGATCTTATATTTAGGATCGGAGGGAGTATTAATTGCCCTTCACGGTGCTTCAAATGTGGACCAAGTCATTCTCCTACAAGCAATTTTTTTGGGAAGTAGATCTCGTGTTCTTCTTCTTGTTTTTTTAGTACCCAAAAAATTAGAACCATTTATTATAGGAAAAATGATAAAAAAAATGCCTTCTAAATTTTAAAATTATATATAGGAGATTTTAATTAATTGAGTAACAGTATTGACTAGTTGAATATATGTAGTAACAACTGCGAATCACTTGTCTAGGATATTAAAATTCAGAAGATACTTTTCTGTTATTTCTCATTTATTATATTAACGAAGTTTTTGTTTTTTTGTTTTTATAATAATGGCTTTAGGATTTTTCTGTGGATATGTAATTTAAACAAGTTATATGAAGTATTTTTTTTTACCATTCGGATTGATTTGTCGAATAGGAAGAATGCTTCTGAGGACCGGAAAAAATGCTGTTAAGAGAAGTCAAACCCATTTTTTTGTAGACAAAAGTGATTCCATGTCTTTCTCATCTCCTTTTTATTTTTATTAAAAAATATTCTCTCTTATCAATTTTTTACATCTCACTCTGACTCCCCTTAAAACTTATGGTATCTTTAGAAAAAAGTTGTGTTTTTTATATATATTTATAAATTTTAACTAGTTTTCACCAACTTTTTAAATTGTGTAATATAATTATTTGAATATTGCAAATAAGGTCTAGAGGAAGTCGTGGTAAATATATATCTAACTATTATGTATTTAATCTTGTTGAGAGATATTAGGTACTAGGTATCAGGAGAGATCAAGTTTCTAGTCCTAGATATTAGGAAGGCCAAACAACTAGCCTATAGTTTAGGCTGTTAGAGAATACCATGGAATTTATGTTTCGTAATTTCTGCTCTATAATCTATTTAATTATCGGTACATCCAACAATAATTATTAGATTCCCTACATTGAATTCTGCATGGTATTAGAGCTAGGTTTGGTAGGTTTGGAATTCTACATCTGATTTTATGTTTCGATTTGTACCAGTCGTGAAGTTTCAATGGACGTTACGCTTGATGGGTCCTCACTTATCGATCTCAAGAATGTTGGAGGTTCCTATGTGCAATCTCTGACTTTGAAGAAGGATCATCTATATTACGATGGGACGGTTAATTCCTATGTTTGTGTATATTAAGATGGGATGGTTAATTCCTACGTATGAGTATATTACGATGGGACGGTTAACTCTTCACGTATTAGTATATTACGATAGGACGGTACACGTATGAGTATATTACGATGGGACAATAATTCCCTACTTATGAATATATAACGATGGGACGGTAATTTCCCACGTATGAGTATGTTACAATTGGACAGTTAATACCCCACGTATGAGTATGTTACAATTGGACAGTTAATACCCTGCGTATGAGTATATATATTACGATTGGATGGTTAATACCCCACATATGAGTATATTCTCACCATTGAATAACTAAGAATTTGTGCTCTTTATCTGGGAGCAAGTAGAGGATGGGATCATTTGCCTTTCTTATGTGCCTACACGTCAGCAGCCGGCTAATATTCTCACCAATTGTTTATCAGAAGATGTATTTGAGAATTTTGTACGTAAGTTGAACATGATAAATATCTATGATCCAATTTGGGGGGAGTGTGGTAAATATGTATTTAATTATTATGTATTTAATCACTATGCATTTGAATTATTGTTGAAAGATACTATGTACTAGATATTTGGAGGGATCAAGTTTCTAGTCTTTTTTTTTACGGAAAATTAATTACATATCCCTTGTAAGGAACTTAATTAATTATCATGAGGTCCCACGAAATCGCTTAATTAATCTCAGGTTCCACGAGAAATCGCATAATTAATCTCAAGTACCACAAAGTTGTTATCGCCTGTTTATTTAGTTGTTATCGGCAGCTCAAAAGTTGTTACTGAATAAGAGTTATTACACATGCTCATTTAGTTGTTATGGTTAGTCACAAGTTGTTATACATACTCATTATCATAGGCCAAAAAGTTATTATCGCCTGCTCATTCAGTTGTTAGTGACTGAAAATTCAATAATAACTTTTGACTAGACGATAACAACTGTTTGGCTTACGATAACAACTTAATGAGCATGCGATAACAACTTCGTGTCAGGGACCTGAAATTAATTACGCGATTTCGTGGGACCTCATCTTAATTAAGTTTTTTACACGGGATCTGTAATTAATTACCCTTTTTTTATACAATCAAGTTTCTAGTCTTAGATAATAGGGAGAATTGCACATAGGTCCCAAGCAAGAGAATTAATTTCAGACAGGTCCATTAACAACTTCTTCACTTGTTAACCAAGGCCATTGCGGTTGTTAATAGCTATCATTAACAACTCCTTGGGACCTCTCTGAAATTAATTCTCTTACTTAGGACCTATGTGCAATTGTCCCTAGATAATACAAATGCCGAATCACTAACCTATAGTTTGGGTTGAAAGAGAATATCATAGAATTTAAATTCCATAATTTCTGCTCTGTAATTTATTTAATTGCTGATAAATCCAGCAATAACAATTATGGGATTCCCTACTTAGAATTTCACAGAAGTAATTGGAGGAGAGTCAAAGAAGTTAATACAAGTAGCATGGCATTACTCACAGTTTTTGTACATAGTCAAATATTTTGAACTTGAATCCAAAACAACTACTATAAATCATAAAAATGACTAAATTAGAATTCAATAATTAATTATATTCCTCATTGGATGGGTTGTAAGATTCTTAAAATTATTCCGATGAACAAGAACAAATAGTAACATGGAAACTACTCTTCAACAATTATACAGCACCAACAAATTAAGAAAAAAAAAAGAAAATTAATTTTTTAAACTATGACTATAAAGATTGAAAATTAGTAAAATTCAAGATTAAGTCAAGACTTTCATGGCTACCATCGAATCAAAGTATAAGAACATAGTCACAACCACACAAACTAAGATATTAATTTTTTAAAAGGATACATCGAGTTCTTTTAAAATTTTCCAATTACACATGATCATATGTTCTATTTCTGAAATATTAACAATTAATTATAAACATACCTGCGGAAAAAAAGACATAGGATCATGTGGTAATTTATGTTCCATGTCTATCTATAAAATTTATTTTATTGTAATTTCAATATTTCATATGTAGTAGTAATTTGACTAATTTCTGCCCTATATCTATCTGTAACTTGTAGAACTTGTTATTCTATTCAATATCATTTTATATTTTATAAAAAGAAACATTTATAGAGAGAGAGAGGGGTTGATTCAGAATGATCATTATTCTGAGCCCCGCGTGCTCCACGTTAAGAACAGAGCAATATCCACACCTCATGTTCCTCAGTTGTTCTTTAAGTACCCCTCAGAGCTCAAATTACAGTCATTGCTTTGAATATCCTGTATTTTTTTTCCCATTAACAGTTGGAGAGAGTTAGCATGGCATCACCACCCCAAGTTATCACATGCAAAGGTATCTTCTTCTTCTTGGGTCGCCTGATCCTGGAAAATGGTACTCCTCCGTTCCTAAATATTGGACTTATTTGGGGAACAGAGGTGAACTTTTTTTTAAATATTTGATCTCTTTCTATTATCTTCTCATATTTTTTAATTTTCATAAATTATACCTACTGATGTTCTTCAATAATGAATAAGCAAGATGGGGAGATTGGAAATAATTAGATAGATAAGTCTTATATTTAATAACGATAGAGTGATAATGATGATGGTGATGGTGATGATGATGATGATGATGCAGGTGCTGTATGGTGGGGAGGAGGGGTGAAGGATGTGACAGTGGAAGAAATAAAAGTGGATCCTCCTAAACCAACTGAAGTTCGTGTTAGGATGCTCTGTGCCAGTATCTGTCACACCGATCTCCTTCATGCCACAGGAGTTCCTATCGTATATATATACACAACTCTCTTCCTATATATTATTTTTCTTTCATTTCACAATTACTATACTTTTAATCTCCTCAACATCATCTGATTCTTGACTTTGTTGGACATGTTTAAGTTTCGTTCGTTGGTTTTGATCACAAATTAGTTTATTGGGTTCTGTATAAAGGTTCATAATGTAATGTGTTTAAGAGGGGTGAGATGATTTAATCATTACCAAAGAGAGATGTTAACATAGATCCTCAGCTCGCATGTAATCCTAAGGCTAAGTTTGGGGTTTGGTCAGCCTTAGAGGGTTTGTTGTGGTTTGTCTTGTTGATTAATGAAGAACATTATCTTTTGTTGTTGTTCTTAACAAACTTCAGGCTTCAAGCATCTTGGATTTCTCTGAACTCTCAGTTTCTGATGATTTATGTAGCTGCCTTCAATATCAGTTACCCCATGAAAGTTAATACTCTGATTTTTATGTGCAGCCTCTGTTTCCCAGTGTATTAGGGCATGAAGGAATTGGGTAAGCTCCCAATCTATATGTGCGTATATAATCCTTGTAATGGAAGAGTGGAAGTACATAAAATATTATTTTTGTGGTATAAATTTTTTAATTCTAAGAAATATGACTCTTTTGTCAAAACAAAAAATGTGACATGATCCCGCTCTTTAGAGGTAAATTATTGGACTAATACACTTTAATCAAATTTTGGTTTTAGTTTTTGTAGTTTCAAATAATTAGTTTTAGTCCTTATAATTTAATAAGGATTTGATATGATTTTAAGGGTATCAACTACAATCAAAACTAGTTAAAAGTACAGGAATCGGTCATTGAACTCAGACTAAATGTTCATGGAACTATAAAAGCCGAAATCAACAACTTCAAATTAAAGGGATAAAAACCAAAATTCGATTAAATTGTAATGATTGACAATGATATTAACCACAAATTAATTTAGGGGAAAATGTTAAATATGTGAGATCAAATTAATAGAAGTCTTACATTTAGAATAAAAAGCAACTAGTTGCTATGTTTAGTACCAAGAAGTATACATATACATACATACATATACAGCAAATTTCCTGTGTAATGCATGGACCCCATTATTTTTGAGAATTTTGCAGTGTTATTGAGAGCACTGGGGAGAGTGTGACTGATCTGAAAGTAGGCGATGTTGTGATTCCAACATATATTGGTGAATGCAAAGAATGTGAGAACTGCATTTCAAAGGAGTCCAACCTGTGCCTGAAATACCCAATATTGTCAAGCGGCTTAATGATGGATAACACATCAAGAATATCCATAAGAGGTCAAAAGTTATACCAACTTTTTAGTTGTTCCACTTTTGCAGAGTACATGGTATGTGAACAAAATTACCTTATCAAAGTTGATCCCAACATTGACCTCGCCCATGCTAGCCTCCTCTCCTGTGGGTTTTCTACTGGTTATGGTGCTGCTTGGAAGGAAGCCAAGGTTGAAAATGGATCTTCTGTTGCTGTGTTTGGCCTTGGTGGTGTTGGATTAGGGGTGAGCATCTTTTTTCTTGAGAAAACTTTCAGGAAAAATTAATATTTTGATTCCTATAGTTTTGATTTAGTTGAAACCCGTTTTTTAAACTTTAATATCTAAGTCTCATGAAATATATAATTTTATTTTTTAAATATAGGTACCAATATTTTAAATGGTCAAACTATAAGACTAAGTTATAGTGAGTCAAAGTTTAGGTACTGAGTTACAATTGAGTCCAATAGACCAAGTCTTATTCGGATTATTCCTCTTAAGTTCGCCTTACCATATGTTAGAACTTAAAAGGTAAGACTTTGGTGTGATTTAGTAACTGGTTTCATTTAAGGGCATGTCTCTGCAATGAACGCAGGCTATAAGCGCAGCCAAGATGAAGGGGGCAACTAAGATAATTGGGATTGACAAAAATGAGATGAAGAAATCAAAAGGAGAAGCTTTTGGAATGACAGATTTTATCAATCCTGATGCCTCTGATAAATCAGTTTCAGAGCTGGTCAAGGAACTGAGTAATGGAATGGGTGTGGATTATTGTTTGGAGTGCACTGGAGTTGCCCCTTTACTTACCGAAGCCTTCCAATCCTCAAAACTGGTATATTTTCACTTCATCAAGCAATTAACTTGAGAAGAATTATTATGAGGTCCAAAGAAAATAAAGAGAAAACTTTCAAAAAGTGTTAATAACAAGCGATGAATAACGTATTATCATTTAATTTCATGTACTGAACTTTGTCATTGTATGCTTTTATAAAATCCCTCTCTTGGAACCTTATAATATAACTTTATGACTTAAGTAGCACATTGAAGAACTTTTTTTAAGTAGCAATATTTACTGTCAAAAAAATAACTTTTAGTGCATTCATCATGCATCCTTAAATATATTTCCAAAAGCAATTAGTATCCTAAAGTATTTCTAATATAATTTTTCCCTTTAAATATATTACTAGTAGTAATGAACACCCTAATTTCAGGATAATGAGCTCTATTAAAAATTACTCTAGAGTGATGGAAAATGCACCCAAAAAAAAATTTCTTAAGAAAATAAGTGCTATTGAAAGATATTATATGGTGCTGGAAGCACAAAAAGTTACTTTAGAATGCTTACTGAAAAATACTGCTAAAAATGCATAGATGCAACTTAACCTTAACTTTGTGTTTAAAAAAAAAATGTCTTAGCTAGAGGAATTGAGCTCAAGTAGTTAAATGAAGATACCGTCTCTTTCTCTTTTATGTGATGGTCCTTTCTTTATCTCTCTCTTTTGAAGTAGATGATGCGTTGATTTTGTTAATGATATAATGATATATAATCAATGTTATACAGGGAAAAGGAAAGACAATAGCAATAGGTGCAGTAAATCAACAATTTGTGAGCATCGACTATGTCTCTCTTATGCTTGGAAGAACTTTAAAAGGTTCCATTTTTGGAGGATTAAAACCCAAATCTGATCTGCCCTTCCTAGTTGACAAATGCTTGAAGAAAGTAAGTATTTTTTTCAGGGAATGTTATGTCCAAGGACCAAATTTACACTTTTTTTTTTACTTCTAAGAATCACTAATGATAAACATTCATATGTCCAACTTGTAAATTTGCGTTGTTTGAGTGGTAAAAAGTGTTAAATATATTATTAGTCACAAATTTGTGCTGTATATGTGAATAGTAATTATTCAGTTCACTGGGTAAATTTGCATTATGCTAGTGGCAATATGAAGGCCTTGGTACTATTCATCAGTTCATTTGCTAAAGGTAATTATTAGTCACGAATTTGTCCTGTATACGTGAATGGTAATTATTCAGTTCACTGGGTAAATTTGCTTTATGCTAGTGGTAATATGAAGGCCCTGGTACTGAACAATTAATTTGTGAACTTGGTGCGTAATCACTTTACTGCTCCCTTTTTACAAAATTTATTACAATGGAATAATTGACTGTTTTTCTTCCTTATAGGAGCTTCCTCTTGACGAACTTATTACTCATGAGGTGTCACTAGAAGAGATAGGCAAAGCATTGGAGCTGGTAAAACAACCAGATTGTGTCAAAGTTATCATTAAGATATCAATGTGATATTAATATTCATGCAAGTGTATTTTCAGTGAATTTATGTGAGTGTGTTTTAGTAAATTTCGTGTGGTTTGTATTTGAGATCGCGAGAGGATTCTCTCCTTATCTTTTTCTCTCCTCATCCCTCATCATCTCATCACCATCATTAGATTGACTAATGAATGGTTAAGATTGGATAACATTGAATACTATCATTTTTATTATTTTTTTATATTATTCTGCAGTAAAAATTTTCAGATTAAATCTTAGTAGTTTAAATTTATTTATTTATTTTTATATAGTAGTTATTTTAATTTTATTCATTATTAAATCTGAACCATTAATTATATTAATCAAACGGTGGTGATAAGATGATGAGGGATGAAGAGAAAAAAAGATAATGAGAGAAACCCGACCTGAGATCTTTGGGAGAGGATTATCAATTATTGTAACCATTTTTAATCAAGCAAATAACGTTGTTTATAATACTCCCTCCGTCCTTTATTATAAGAGTCAAGAAGGCAAAATCTTCAATCCAAAAAAAGAAGAAGGCAAAATCACATATATTAAGAAAGTAGTTGGAAGAGATAAATATGTCTGAAATAAGTGTTTTTCCCAAATTTTCCCTTATTTATGAGGGTGTATAAGAGATAAAAATGTAGAGTAATAATGATAGCAATTAACATGAAATTTTTAGGAATGATGAGGGACAAAATAGATAAAAAGACATTAAATATTCCAATAACTCTATGTAGGCTCATATAATAAGGACAAAACAATTCAAATTTTTGGCTCTTATAATAAAACAACAGAAGGAGTCATAGTTCGACCCATCATGTCTGCATTATTCAAGCAAAGAATTTATGGTTCTTGGAGCAATCACATTGACAACCTACCATCTCATCATGGAATAAGCCAAAAAGGCCTCTCAGATATTCATTCTTATATTACAGGTACACCAACAAAACCTTATTATTTATGGTTCCCTACTCGTTAAAAAAAGGGTAAGGGGTAAAAAAATGACCATGTACTTATCTTCAATGTACAACTAGCACCTTATATTTTTTTTTAGCTCAAAATTGTACACCATCTTATAAAATAGGTTCAATAATGCCTTCCTCGTCAAATCCACGTTACCTCCTTTACTTTTCCATTTAAGTAGGTCCCACACTACATTATTAGATGATTTTATTTATTTGAAAAACTTACTTCAACTGTTCAACAGTAGTCGGGTCAAACCCTCTCTCTTCTCAAACATTAAAGGCGCCATTCAATTCATCATGATAACCAGAGAAGATCACAGCAACAAAAGGGGCATTTGATTAAACCATTATCATTGCATTCCGTACAAATTTTGAAGCCAATCTTCTCTATGCACATCTTACGGTTACCATTACATTCTTCACAGAGGACTTAGATTGGGAGGCATTGATCTTGTCCATCTGCTTCACCTCCTCAGCCCCACCAATATACCTACCGTCGATGAACACGCACGACATAGTCAACTTCTTCTCCCCAAGAATCGCCTTCAGCTCCCTTATATACCCAACATCCATCGACACATCTCGTTGAAGGAGGAGGTGGGTCGGTTTGAAGCGTGAAGGTGGATTCTAAACTGCAGCATTGGAGTTGGTTGTGGTGGTAAGCCGTACGTGGTGGAATACAATGGCGGCACGGCAGGAAGAAGATGGTCACGGTGGATTGTCGAGGAAGAAGATGGATGGTTGTGGTGAAGATTGGAGAAGGGTGGATTGAGAATTGAGGGGAGAGACAGATGGGATGGGGTATTATTATTAGTGATGAAACAGGAGGAGAAGAGGTAGAAAGATAAGGAGAGCCAGAGAAGCCATTTGTATCTAAAGAATCATGAAACATCTTTTTTTGTGGGGTGGGGGTGTTTATTAAATTATTATGAACGGCGCCTTTTAGTGTTTGAGAAGAGAGATGGTTCATGGTAAAAAAAGAAGAGAGAGGGTTTGACCAGACTATGGTTGGAGTAAGGTTTTCAAATAAAAAAAAATCACTGTGAGACCCACTTAAATGGAAAAGTAACAGCAGTTATGTGGATTTGACGGAGAAGACATTATTGAACCTATTCAATAAGTTTGTGTACAATTTTTAGACAAAAAAGTATAAGGTGTATCGTTCCCACAGGGATTTGGTTACAAATGCGATCAAGCAGAAGGCTTAGTGTATTAGATTAAGTTGAGCTAAACAAGGTTTTGCTTTGAAGAGTTAGCATGTAAAATTAAATCACTAAAATGTTACTTCTTTTTGAGATTTTTAGTTTAAGATTTTTGAACAAGAAAAATGACGTAGAAATACTTGACAAATTGGATGAGAAAACCTAGGGTTACCTTTCCCCATTTAACTCCAAGACCCAATAAATTCCTTCCCTTTTCCTTACCCAATGAATTTCATGCATGAGTTCAAGGTTCAATTTCATTTGAAAAAGCTCTCTCAAGTCAAAATCAAATTTTTACTAGCATTAATTGCACAATCTCTTACAACAATTAATGCTAGCCATAAATGTTCCACCAACCTTATATGAACAATGTTAGGTCAATAATTATATCTCTATATTATCAACAAACCATCCATTTAAAATCATAAATTTCAAGTCTAACATGATTTCCCCCAAGTTCTAAAACAAAATATACTCTCTCAAGTCATACTTCATTTAACACTTCAAGTGGTGATCAAGCACTTGTATAATTTAAAGCAAGATGAAAATCCATACATAAACATTCATTAAATACATCAAAGGAAGGAAATACAAGAGTCAATCCATCAAATGGTTCAAAGTAACCCTAAAATAAGGGTTTAGTTACACATGAGTAAATAAGAAATGAAAATAGAAATAAAAAGCAGAGACATGGCAGAAATTAGAGAAAAATGGAAGAAGAAAAGAAACCAAGATCACAACTTGAATCTCTCCAAGATTCTCCAAGCTTCATAGCTCTTCCCCACTCTCTCCTTAAGCTCCAAAATGATCCAAAATGTGCCCTAAATGCTCTGTGTGTGTTTCTGATCGCATTCAATTCCCTTTATTACATTCAGACAGCGTTAATTAATTAAAACGCGCAGTTTCAAGTGTTTTCGCCGTGGCTTCGCCGCGGCGAAGTCACGGCGAATAGGGGTGACATTCAGAGGGCTCTTACACTCGCCGTGGGTTCGCCGCGGCAAAACCCACGGTGAAGTCACTTCGCTTCTGGTTCTTTGCCTTTTTGTCATCTCTCATTCTTCATTCCAGCTCTCCTTGCATCTCTTTTGCTTTTTCTCTTTATCACCTCTTCCTATACAAGATTGAAAGATGGTTGATGAGCTTTTAAAATTTTATAACATACACACAAATTGTCAAGCAAAGAATCATTAAGCTCTAAATTTCATGCATAAACACTTTCTTCTTCATTAAGGATTTTCTTTGAATTTTTATGTCTATTCAAAACATCACTTTCAAAAATATATACAAAAATGGGGACAAATGTGATGAAATATGTGAAATTTAGGAGCTTATCAGGTGCCAATTGCACATTGGAGATAAGTATATGGTCATTTTTGACCATTTACCAAAAAAAAAGATAAAGGGTGGAATATTATCGACGAAGTGTTAATTCAGCAGTATTATATCATATACAAATATTGCTATTTACAACTCAATTCCAATATATTTCACACAAACTAAGGAAAACCTTAAAACTTATTAACTTTCCATTAAAATCCAACAAATTTCCAAATTTACCTATATTAAATATCCACTATACACTACAAAAAAGTAGGTTTTACTGGCAGTTGCATTAGTAGCGGATGACTCAAACTGCCAGTATGTGACATTAGTAGCGGTTATAAGTAGAAACCGCAAGTAAATATGACTTTTTGACCAAGGACGACATTAGTGGCGGTTTGTCCACCAAAACCGTCGCTAAATTGGCGCCCTTTAGTAGGAACATTGGTGGCGAAATTAAGTGGCAGTTTTGATGGACAAAATCACAGGAAAATGAAAGGCTACTGAATTAGCAGCGATTTTTCAACGTTAGTGGCGGTTATGGTTGAAACAGCGACTAATTGCAACTAATTGCATGAATTAATGGTAGTTGACATTAATTGCAAACGCAATTTAGTCACGGTTTGAGCCGCAGTTATGGCTCAAACCGTGACTATTAGTCATAACAGCCACTAAATGCAATTCTTTAAAGGGCTCGTGCCTTTCATTTGAAAAGACAAGAGCCTTTTAGAGAAAGCAACGTGACGTGAGTTCGATTAATATGAGGAAAACAGGCGCGTTTTGTCCTATAGTCAGTCAAAATCATGGCTAAAAAGGGCGATCACAGTAGAGAGAAGAGACCCATTACTGCTAAACAAGAGCAGGAAGAGGAACGGCTTCGTAGGGAATTGGATGAGTAGGCCGAGAGGGAACAGATAAAACAAGAGCGTATCCGTATACAGAACGAGCCGATTCCGGAAAACATAATCAACGAATTCTGGAATGGGGGAGAAAACTAGGCGGGACTAAAGGACTGAATTTCAAAAATATGCAACGTTGGTTGGACGATGAGGAAGATGAAGACGCGGGGCACCCTCAATGATCCGTTGGAAGGTCCACCGGTTACGAAGTAAAAGTTCTGGGTAAGGACGTTCAATTTTTACCCTTTTTTATCATATAATTGTATTTTTTAATGCTCATAAAATTGTTGTCTAAATTTTATAGACCCTTCCGGTAGCGTAAGCAACAGGAGGTTGAAGGTGCAAGATGCGATGAACCTTCTGAGTGGGCACATGGTTAAGGTTGACTGGAATCTAAGAAGTTTGCGTGGAACGAGATTGTGAAGGTCAGTTAAACTAACTTTAAGCTTATTTATTGTTTATTATTTATTATTATTAGAATGTGATTTTAATTAATACTATAGGAAATGTATTTATTATTTGTTATTTATTATTTATTATTATTGGAATTTGATTTTAATAAATATTATAGGAAATGTATTTATTATTTGTTATTTGTTATTATTAGAATTTGATTTTAATACATATTATAGGAAATGTATTTATTATGTTTGGAATATGATTTTAATTATTATCATCATAATACTATTTAACTATAGTTAAATTTTATATTTTACAGAGGAAGTTTGATGTGAGGGACACGCACAAGAATTGGTCAGAATCAAAGATGGGGAACGGTTGGAAGAATAAAAGGTTGCATCTGTTCAACAAAAGGGATCAGTGTGGGAGTAGGCTGCTTCAAGAGTTGATCGAAGATGTCCCTGGTGGCGTCCCTACGGATGAGTGGGAGAGATATGTGCGTTGGAGGAGGGGAGACGTAGGGAAAGTATAATGAATAATATTATTGAATTGATATTTAAATAATGAAGAAATATTTTTGTAACAATAGTTATGTTTCAATTTTATTTTATGTTTACAGAAGAAGTCGCAGCAAGGTGTCCTCAACCGGTTGTATCAGAAGATTCATCATACGGCTGGGACGAAGCCATTTTCGGTTGGGTACAAGGAGATGGTATGAATGAATGAAGCTTTGTTGTTTAATTTAAAAATAATTTCATTTCATATATTAATATTTAGTTGTATTATAATTTTCAGGAGGTTGAAGCTGCGAAGAAAGGGACGAAAGCTACCTACGGTCGTTTCTACCAAATAAAGCACAGACATGCCGACTAGACTTCAACGTCGAGGGAGGCTGAGGAGCAAATTGTAAAATTTTAGTTTATTAATTTCTGATTATTATATTTTTAATGCTCAATTCCCAGAATTCACCAATGACTTGAGAAATGTCCGCCTTGCTCTCGCATCAGATAGATTCAATGTGTTCGGGAATCTTAGCACTACGTACAGTATATTGCCTGTGGTATTAATACCGTATAACTTGCCCCATTGGATGTGTATGAAACAGAGCTCATTCATTCTTTCGATGATTATTCCAAGGAGGAGAGCTCCTGGAAATGATATAGATGTCTACATTTAACCATTGATACAAGAGTTGAAGGAACTCTGGAGCAACGGAGTTGAGACGTATGACACTTACTATAAGACGCTCTTCACACTTCGTGTGTCTTTGATGTGGACAGTGAGCGATTTCCTTGGACTTGGCACATTGTCTGGTTAGAACGTGCATACGGGGAGATTAGATTTAACAGATCACAGGAAATAAGAGATCCTCCTGTGTTGTTGTCTGGTGCAGATGTTCTTCAATAGCTTGAAGATGTTAACGTAGAGTTTGGGAAGAAAGATGACGTTCAGCCTGGCAGCAGAAGGGGCCGCGGCCAGTCTCAAGGGGATAACGTGCAGCAATGGTGAAAGAAGATCTTTTTCTTCGAGCTCCCCTACTGGAAATCTAATTTGCTTTGCCACTGTCTTGATGTCATGCACATCGAGAAAAATGTGCATGACAATGTTTTATACACGTTATTGAACGAGTCCGGAAAGTCCAAAGACCATCTCCAAGCAAGGAAAGATCTAATGGTGATGGGATTACGTGAATATGCTTGGCCAGATGAGAATGACAAGTTTGCCCCAGCCTCATTCACACTGACAAGAGCCAACAAGGAAGTCTTCCTTTCCACACTTAAGGACATTAAGGTTCCTGATGGTTATTCAAGAAACATCTCAATATGTGTGGACATGCACTTTAAGAAGATTGCCGGGTTGAAAAGCATGACTGCCACGTTTCGCTCCAGCAATTCCTACCTCTGGCAATTAAAAGCACACTACCGCAGGAGGTGTCTAATGTTTTGGTTCAACTCAGTTCTTTCTACCAACGATTGTGTGCAAAGGTTTTGGACAAAGCAGAGCTTGATCAATTGCAGGATAAAATCGTTCTAACGCTTTGACATATGGAGATAATATTTCCCCCGTCTTTCTTCATGATCATGGTCCATCTCACTGTTCACCTCGTTCAAGACGCAAAGATGGGCTGCCGGTTCAATATCGCTAGATGTATCCCATAGAGAGGTCCGTTGATTCATTATTCCGGTAGTTTCATGATTTTGTTTCAGTTACTTGATTGTATTGTAATTAAAGATACTTGGGGAACAAAGCATCTCCAGAGGGTTCTATAGCAGAGGGTTACTCTAGTGACGAGGTGTTAACATATTGTTCGTGCTATTTTGATGATGACATCGAGACTTCGTTCAACCGCCCTCCTCGTGTCGATGACAGCCCCACCAATGTCCAGTCACTTTCTAACACATTATTCCCACCCATCGGAATGCCAGTTGGAGGAAGTCAATATTACAAGCTCACTCCCACTGAGAGGTTGTAAGCACACAAACATTTCTTGACAAATTACCCTCAAGTGGAGTCCTACATTCAGTAGAATTCTAACACTATATACCCCATCATGATATTTTTTATTTCCAAACCACAAAACCCTCTGATTTATTGCATTGAATTTAAGGGATTTCCGCTGTTATGTTAAACGCCAACTACAAAGCCGCACAAAGTCGTCTACTGAGGTGGATAAAAAGGTCCATCGAGAGTTTCCAGATTGGTTTGCATGGAGGATACTCAACGGCAACAATCCCCATCTGCTTGATATGCTAAATCTAGCAACCGGTCCACTCGACCATGTCAGGAGATATACAGCATACAACGTCAACGGTTTCAAATTCTGCACCGTTGCACAAGTTCTAGCAACAATGAGTTATGCCAGCTCACGGGATACAGACATGTAATTTGGAGGTGTATCATACTATGGGAAGCTCATTGACATTATCGACCTAAACTATCAAGGTCATTTCACCGTGCCTCTCTTCAATTGCATGTGGGAAAACACAGGGGAAGTGCCAGATGACGAGTCGTATATTCTTGCCTCATAGGCGCAACATGTTTACTATGTGCAAGATTAGAAACACAGAGATTGGCACATGACGATTCATATGAAGCCTCGCGACCTCTATGAAATGGGTGATGAAGATGATCTGGAACTAGATAGCCAGCATTTTGAACCTAACAACTTCGAGAATCTCATTCCAGAAGAAGACGGTCATTTACCACTAATTAGGTGAGGCTTTTTACTACAAATAAATTAAAAAAATTTCAACACCATTAGCAATAAAAATTGATATATTTGTTTATTTTTTAGGTGCGAGCAAGAAGGTGATTGAAGCAGTCAGTCACAATTATTTTTCATTTTGTAAAATGTTCATAACAATGTGTATCAAATATTCATATATCATTTTATAATATAAATTAATTGATGTATATTTTTTTTAAAACGTAAAAATATTTAGTAATAGTTTGGGAATCACTACTAATGTTTTTTAAATTAAAAAACATTTAGTGTTAAGTGTGAGATTTGTAGTAGTCTAGAACCGCTACACAAACCGCTACTAAATGCCGCCTCCAACCACTATAAATATCCACTCCTTTCCCACGTTTCATTTCACACTTACACCATTCCTTCCTCTCCCCCTCCAAATTCTTCCACGCTCTGCCGATTCCAGCAGCATTTTCTCTTCTCTTCTGTTTTTTTTTCACAATATAATCTCTTATATATTTGTTTATTTGTATTATTCAATTTAATGTTTTATCTTATTTATTTACTAACTTGTTTTCTTCTTTTTTAAGGTTTAAATATCGATTATTATTTTTATTTATACTGTTAAATAAAAGTATGTGTTACTTTTTAATTTATTGTTTTATCTATGACTTTTTATATAGTCATTGTTAATAGTTGATAAAAAAAATTTTTCAACAATGAAAGTTGTATTTAATTGTTTCTATTACCATTTTTAAAATTTTATTAATAATATAAAATGGATTTTCGAATATTTAAGTTTTACAGTATTTTTTTTATTTATAAATAGCTAGTAGCGGTTCCATAACCGCCACTATTTTCTCCCATTTTTATTATAAAAACATATAGTAGCGGTTATGAAACCGCTACTGACTTCAAAATCTGTTATTGGTGGTTTGCCTAACGATTTTAACCGCTACTAATTTGAACGAGGGAAATTTTTTTGAATGATGTTACTTTCACTTAGTAGCGGTTCAAAACCGCTAGTAAACTCTAAAATTTAAATTTCAAATTCTTGAGGTATTACTAGCGGTTCTAAAACCTCCACTGAGGTACAACCAACTGTGAATTTTGTCTATCCTAAATTAGTGGCGGTTTGTGCTTATCGCAAATGAAGTAGTAGCGTCGTTGACCGGATTACCAGTGGTTCAAATAACTGTCAATAAATTTTTGTCACGGGTGTTTTAGTGGCGGAATGGAAAATCGCTAGTAACTAATCACCCCTTTTAACCGCTACTAAATGCCATATTTTTTGTAGTGATACCACATGAAAATAAAGTCAACACATAATAAATGGAGGGTAAACTTGTACAATCATGCTAAATATTTAATGAAGTGATTTATATATAGGACTAAAAAAATTCTATTTAATGAAGTGATTTATATATATGACTAAATAAAACGTCTCTCTCTGCCCTATAAATAGGACAAGAGGAGTATGTTTTAAATGTTTTATGACCTGTCTATATTGTGCTATCTCTAATTCACAGGAAATAAACAGCTTCGATTGTTTTGCTTTTTTGTAAAAGTTTATTGGTATATCAACACCTTTCAAATCATATTTGTTCTATATGCTCATAATGCAGCACTTTATTGGTAAAACTACACATTTACCCTAATAAAATACCTCCTCCAATCATAAATATAAAACTTATTTACCTAATTTGATAATATTAAGTTTGTTAATTAAGTTAGTTAAAATCACAATGTTATTAAAATACCTTAGCCATATATACCTTTATTCACACAATCCCTCACTTACTTTTTTTTTGTTGAGGAGTATTAATAGGGATAATTTGGGAAAAAGTTGAGAAAAATTAGAAAGATGTCTTATATTTAGTAAAAAGCTCATTTCTTCAAATAAATTTTATATTTAGGAACAGAGGGAGTAGTAGGTGGAGCTAAATAGACCTAAGAGATTATTTTTATTTTAAATTTTGTGTCCATTAAAATATATTTTTTTAAAAAAATAACTACTTTTAAAAAGATCATATTTAGACCCTCCAAATGGAATCTACATAGTTTATAGTTTAGATATGCTAAGCTATTATGAGCAGGAATCCGTTTTTCTTGCTCGATATGACGTAATAAAATAGTAAAACTAAGTACAGTCGAATGTCCGAAAATGCCATCTTCTCCCCCAAGGTAAAGCCATTTATGGACCCATGATTGTCAGATTCATTTATCTTAATGGGAGTCAGAGTGACTATGGCCCCAACCCCACAAGCAATCACCTGCAAAGGTATTTTCTTCTTCTTTTGTAGTTTTGGAATGGCATGGTAGAATTATGCTTGATTTCTGCAATACGGTTGAGCTGAGACTGAATAATTTTTTGCAGGTGCTGTATGGTGGGGAGGAGGAGAAAACGATGTGAGAGTGGAAGACATAAAAGTGGATCCTCCCAAGTCAACGGAAGTTCGGGTCAAGTTGCTGTGTGCTAGTATCTGCCACACCGATCTTGTTTGGGCCTCAGGATTTCCCATTGTAACTCTCCTTATTTTATCCCTCATTTTCATTCCATCTCCAAAGAACAAAACTTTTGGTTTACTGGAAAAGAGTTTTCTAGAAATAGAATCATCTTTATGCACACACACATATATATAACCCTTTTATTTATTAGTATATTTGTTAGAAAATAATATGTTAATTATATTCCGATTACCATCAGTGTACAGCTGTATAGAAGATACATGCATCACCCATTTATACAAGTTGTTATAACAGAATAGATTCTAGAATATTGTATTACTTCATTATAAATATAATAGAACCAGACCCACCATTTCACGGGCTCTCATTTATTTCTTTTCCTTCTCTGTATATTCTCTTTCTTGGTACCAGAGCTACTCCTTTTTCTTTCTGCTCTCACCATGTCGTCTTCTTTCTCTCTTTCATCAACGGCAGATCTGCAAATGCCCGTACCTATTCTCTGTTCAGCTCATCGAGTCAAACGGCTGCGATCAAGTTGGATCGTACCAACTTTCTTGTCTAGGAGTCCATTGTGCTTCCTCTAATAGAAGGAAACCGTCTCAAGAGTCACATTGATGGTTCAGTGACTGCTCTACCATACCTTGCTCCTGATGCTGCAGGACGTCCTGCTCCAAATCAAGCTTACCTTGAGTGGTATTCAGTGGATCGCATGCTCATAGGTTGGCTTCGTAATACGATGACACTTGAAATCAGAGCTCAATTACTCCACTGCAAAACGGCAGAAGAACTATGGAAGGGTGCTCGTGAACTGACTTGCGCGGCCACCGAAGCTCGAGTTATGGTTGTCAAACACGAGCTTCACAATACCAGGAAGAATGAAACAAAAATGGATGAATACCTAGCCAAGATGAAGAGCCTTGCTGATATTACATCAATGAATCAACCAATAACTGCAATGATTTGGACAAGATTTAAAGTAACTACAACGTACCAACCCTGACATTACATCAACCATTAACAATTCCAAACTCCATTACTTATTGCAAGAATTTAAGCCTAGTCCCACAATTCATCATAATTTACCAACTCAAGTCTTACTAAAATTTCAATAAAGCTTACGCCTATCCTCTAAACCCAAATTTACCTGTAATTTAACTATATTCCACATATTTTAACTACCTATATCCTCATCATGTATTCCTTATATCAATTTCTATATCCGAATTTCCACATAATCAACCAATACATCAATAGTCCTACTTATTTGACATTTTATTCCTCCAAAGGTCTTTCCAAAGTAATTCTAACTAAACTAACAAATTATATTTTGACATAACTTCTATAACTTATAAAGATCACTACATTCCCAATTATCACCACAAAATTTCAACTTCTCCTTTACACCCTACGATTCCCACACAATGAATCAAAACTATTTTAACTACACTTCTAAAACCAAATTGATATATAACCTCATTTAACTTCAATGTACATACAATATCTCTAACTTAACCTCAACCAAATAAACTTCCGAGAATTTATCCATAAACTCGTACTCCTTCAAGCTTATATCAACCAAAAATTTACCTAGATCCAAATATATAAATGATTGAAATTGTTACTCATCCTTACTTTCATGCACCCCTTTGGGTCTCCCCTTGGTTCCCACAATCATACTTACATGACTTTTCACTAATCCCAAATCCACCTTAACCTTAATCATCAAAACTTTAAATTATTACTAATCCTTAATAACCGCAAAGTTAAACACAACCTCACCTAGAAACTAATTAAAACACTAACTCCTTAACACAATAAAAAGATATTCTTAAATCACAAAATGCCATTCATTCGCAATTCCTTCACAACCTACAATATACAAGTTCAACAAGTTGTCCTTCCTTATAGAGCTTAATCCCATTCAATACAACACTAGCACGCAGTCAAATCACAATTTAGAATTTACTAAAATCTAACTAAACGCCAACTGAACAAGCATCACAGAAAAACTTTGAATGTACTGGTTTTATGGCAACAAAACAAGGCACAACAAAAGATACCAATCCAAAACTCAGGATCACAGGGTCTAGGACACAATGTCAACATTTTGGCTCACATATCCCGTAATATACCACAAGTAATCATTCAACAAAGTACCATCAATGTCAAATTCGTAAAGACCCACAAGTCACACATTCTCACGTACGCCTAATCAGAACAGATATAAGCCATCAACCACAACTTTAGCAAACAACACATCAACACCAATTGCCAGGAAGCAAAAATCACAGTGTAAGCATACTTGAATCAAATTACGCACATATCTAAAGAAACATCACAGTAACTAGATGCCCCATAGCACAACAATTAATGGAGGGAACTAGAGAGTTAACCAGAACATTAGAATCGATGCATTTGAAAACAACCAAGGAAAAATCTGACAAACCAGACTTCTGTACCCAAATAGGGTTAGAAATTTTGCACATCAGGTACAAGCAACAAGCAATTTCAGATCAAAATTTAGAACAAAAGCAAGCAAATGCAGCAAATCAATCCAATCAATAGGATTTAGCTCATTCCCAAATCGCATAAAGTCTAAACAATCACAGAGTGACAACACTCAGAAATACCAATTGGAATAATCACTTAGCACAAACTAAGAACTCAAGTATTGAACCACAATAACAATTCAATAATTTCACAGAGCAATCACATCACCCAACCATATTTAGCACAATCGAATCAAATTTGCGTACAAAAGAAAAGCCATCAATTTAAGAATATAACCACCTCATCAATGATTGTATACATACTAACAGATCAAATAGCAATATCACAAGAGATTTGCTATACCTTATTCTTGCACCGTTCACCTTAAGTGAATCTCGGTAAAGAATGATTACCGCTCTCCCCACCAAAGGGGAATTTTGTCCTCAAAATTCAGTATCTCTTATTCTTGAAAGAAAAGATCGGTGATCATGCACACAGGAAAGGGAAATGGATATGTATATTGCCACTCTATATGCTATGCAACAAGGTCCAGGGTATCGTTTACCATAAAACTGATACCAAGTTGTAAAATCCTTCCTACTAATCAATAATTAACCTCTAATAAACGATCCCTATCAATCCTAATCATAATTAACCACACTAACTATGATAGGAAAAAGATTTTTCATGCAATTCAACGACCCTATCATAGTTAGAAAAAGATTGTACTAATTATCCAGACATTTTCTGTAAAATCTTACTTACTAATTATAATTAAACCCCAACCATTAAATTTAATTTAATTATTTTTCACTGCTAACTATGATAGGAAAAGAATTTTCGTGCGATTACAACAATACCCCTATCATAGTTAGAAAAAGATTTGCCTAGCAATTCGAATGATTATCCATGATAGAAAAAGCGAGCACATATCCCAACAATCATACTATCATGGATAATTTACCCTAACTATGTTAGAAAAGAAGTCTACTAACATAGTTAGTAAAAATTTATCTAATTAACAGTTAATAAATGGTTTAACCATGTTAGATAAGGAGCCTTCTAACATGGTTATTAAAAATACACCTATAATCCTAACTTCGCATTAATCAAGCATTAATTCAATTAAAAACTAAATACAGTCATCCAGCGTACATAGGTATTCGGAAAATAAATGCACGGAAGCGTATGCAAGCCTATAAATATGGCAATATACAGTCCAAAATAACTTTACCGGCCAACTCACCGGTTCCAGGTGAACCGGTAGGCCCTATTCCCTCTTCCTTTGCCCTAGTCTGTACATGATCACCTGCAAAAATGTAAATAACCACGGGGTGAGACAATTATGTCTCAGTAACCACAACTCAACTCAATATAAGAGTATGAGTGGGTTAGCAGAGCGCCTAAAGGGTACCACATAAAAATATTTAAACCACAACAAAGTAATATATATAGATATACCGCCATATCATCACAAGTATATCCATCTGCGCTATCACCCCTTGCTACTACAGATGCAACAGTTTTTAATAACATACGACAAAAGTAGATATGAAGTGACACTGTGCCCCTGTCTATAATCAGGATGGCATCCTCCCCTCTGTCTATAATCAGAATGGGGACTTCCCCTGCCTCTAATCAGGATGGGGATCTCCTTGTCTATACTCAAGGAGAAGGTCTCTGTCTATAATCAGAATGACCGGTACAAATAACCACTCGGTTGGCTTACCGAGGGTTACGTCGCGCGATGGTACCATGCAGTGTCATGCAATAATTATATTAACAATTATTTACAAGGTTTACACCATAGCTCACCCCTTACCATCCATGTAACAATAACCATTCACCAGCCATTTCTCAATACCTCAACCACAATATTCAACGTCTCAGATAACACAATCCATCAATATCACCAGTCGGGGTACTAAATATATCATAACAAAATCCAAGAGATTTTCATATGAAAGTATATGGGGTTTCAAAGGCACCCAATAGGCACTTTAATATAAACAAATCGTTTGAAATTCTAGTTACATTCTATTATCCATATACATATATATATAAAGGGATTTTTGAGAAAAACCCCGACTAACATCACACACAACCAAATAGTGAGGTGAGAGCGGTTACCTGAACTGGCCAAAAACAATAAATATACCATAGTATGCGGTCTTCCAGTTCAGTTCAACCAACCGACGCCTATCGATATGGCAGTTGTGCTCCGCTGATACACGTATGACAGAGAATATATATCAATTCCTGAAGCTCATCCGCAGAGCAACCAATCTCATCTAATAGAATATGGTAATGTGGAAGCCTCGTGGTTCCAATCATTCCAACATGTGCACACAAGTAGAAATCATAATTTCGGGGATGGCAAATTTGGTTACTATTAACCAATTTTTCCCAATCAATCTAAGTCATTAATAATCAATCACTAACGTCAATTTACGCAAAATAATTATCACATTATTCAAGGATCACCACCAAATCTATACATCCCTTGAGACACACAATTAACGATTTAAATGGCCAAAGCCTTTAAAACCACCATTCCATCAAGCCATAAAGATAGATAACATCGTTCAATCTTATGAATCCCAAATAATCTAGAATTAACCCCAATCACTCAATTTCACAAAATCTGTCCTACAACCCTAACTCAATCAAACTTTAATCACCCAAATTCCCATAAATTCCTTTCAAGCCAAACCAAGCCATGACAACCAATAGATAAGCTCATATGAACAATTCAAAGTAACTAATCCATCAAGAACTCAAATTCCATCCACTCCCACTCATGCCTAAAGGAAAACATTATAATTACTAATCACAATTAACATATTGGAACCCCCAATTTATCCATAATCAACATGAATCCTAAGAAGCCCAACAATTTCCTTCCTTTATTGCCTTACAACTTCCTATAGTTACTCAATTTCTTCCATAATTTGTCTACAACAAAATTCTTCATCAACTCTACTCAAACATTGCCAAATATTTACATTTAATTCATCTAACTCATCTTCCATGTTTAATATTCCCGAAAGCAACACTCTACATTTTTAAAACACCTAAAAATCCCAATTTTCAACATAATTCTAAATCAACTCGATAACCCCAACCAATATTATAGTTGAACTCCGATAACTCTCTAGAATTCAAAAATCAAGTTTAAAAGCCCAAATTCAAACGATTTCTTGTCGTAAACTTATCTTAATTCAACTTTAATCAAGTAAAATCTCACATAGGGCCAAATTAAACCAAATTAACCACATCACAATAATCAATTAGTCTAAATAAACATGTAGCACAAGGCAATTGCCCCAATCAAGCCAGAAATTCGGAGAATCAAACAAACCCTAGGATTTTCTATTGAAATTCAAGAACAAAGAGAGGTAGGAATCAAAGGGAAATTACCCCATGTTACTAAGCTCCCCAGGATCGCCGGAATCACCGCCATATGTCGCCGGAAACGCCCAAAACGCGCTGGCTAAAGGAGACCTCGCCGCCCCTCTTCTTCCTCACTCGCGACGCACACACACTCAGCAGGGAAGAACGAGGAAAGGAACGGAGCAAGGAACGGGGGAGGAAGGGTTGCCACCCCTTCCGACGGTGGCGGGCAACGCCAGTGGCGGCGAGAACCACCGCCCTCTCATCTCTCTCTCTCTCGCTCGATACGCCGCAAGGGAGGGGAGGAAGAAGGGTCTGAGAAGGAACGGAGGAATAAGGAAAATATAGGAATAAAAGGAATAAAAATGAAAAAGAAATAAAAGAAATTTAAATGGGAGAGAATAATTTACTAATAGGCCCTCAATCAATTAACATAAGATACTTTTCTTTCAAATAAAACCCTCATCTTTCATTCTAAAAATTTTCTTCAAGTATCCACTAATATTTTCTCCTATCAGGATCTCTTTTGAGTCCAAAAATAATTTCTCTAACTTTAAGCTTATTTAATTTAAGGGAGAAACTGGGCCTTTTAAAAATTCCCAAAATACTTCTATTTTCCTCAATTTATTTATAAAACTCTCAAAACACATTAATTAATCCCAAAATCATTTTTTTTAATTTACTACTAATCTTTATTTAAAATTTTGGTATGTTACAATAATTTCTCAGATGGTAATCATCGTAATGATTCTGGTAATGGCCGTGGAAATTGGCGAGGCAAGAGGGGTTCTCGTGGAGGACGATCTCGTGGTAGGCGAGGAGGATCTAGTGGTCGCCCTTACTGTCACTACTGTCAGCGCCATGGACATACTGTTTCCACATGCTATTCACGTCCTGATTATGGGTATAATCATTCTAATGACTCATCTCGTTTCACTGACAATTTCTCCTACTCTCCACAGGCATATTATGCAAATCCTAATACTGTGTCAGACCCTGCTTGGTATGCTGATAGTGGAGCAAATTACCACATCTCACCTCACTCAGAATGTCTTGATTATGTTTACTCTGTTGGTAATTCCTATCTTACTACTTGTACTGGTGAATCTAGTCCTATTATGGGTATTGGCACAACTTCAATTCCTTGCAATCACTCCAAACTAATTCTTAGAGATGTTCTTGTTGTACCTGCTGCAAACAAAAAATTATTGAGTGTTAATCGACTAACTAAGGATAACCGTGTTACTGTGGAATTTACTAATTCAAGTTGCATTGTGAAGGGTGTGAAAACCGGGAAGCCTCTACTTCGGGGAACACCAAAGGAGGGCCTATATCCCATGGTGGAAAGTAAACAGCAGCTCTGTCAGTCCCAACCTCAAGCTAATGTAGCCACGAAGGCACTTCCCTTAGATTATTCACCTTTTCTGAAATGGCATTATGCCTTAGGACATCCTAGCCGTAGCGTTCTTCAAGAAGTATTAGCTAAATGTAAACAAAAAATTGCTATTAATGATCATTTTGTATGTGAGGCTTGTCAATTTGGCAAAGCAAAACAGTTACCATTTCCCAATTCTATTTCCCATGCTAGTTCTCCACTTGAATTAATTCACACTGATTTATGGGGACCTTCCCCTGTACTATCCACAGGAGGCCATCGATACTACATACATTTTGTTGATGACTACAGTCGCTATACATGGTTTTACCCACTCAAACATAAAAGTAAAGCAATCCTTGCTTTTAAAAATTTTAAGCAGTTAGTTGAGAACCTATTTGAGACAAAAATTAAGGCAATACAATGTGACAATGTAGCTGAATTTAAACCATTAATTCCTTTAGCTCAGGATGCAGGGATTCAACTTCGCTTCACATGTCCATATACATCAGTTCAAAATGGGAGAGCAGAACGTAAGCACCGCCACATTGTTGAAACAGGTCTTACATTGCTGGCTCAAGCTCATATGCCCTTATCTTATTGGGTTGATGCATTTCAGATGTCTGTATATCTTATTAATAGGTTGCCAACAAAGGTCCTTCATGGTAGTACCCCTTTATTTCAGCTCTATAGAACAGAGCCAGACTACAAAAATCTACAGCCGTTTGGTTGCATCTGTTATCCATGTCTCAAGCCTTATAATGTAAATAAGTTTCAATTTCAAAGTCAACGATGTGTCTATCTGGGTGTAGCTTCAAATCAGAAGGGGCACAAGTGTTTAAGATCAACTGGTCGCATTTTCATCTCTCGGCATGTTGTTTTTTATTCCAACAATTTTCCATTCAAGAATGGATTTCTTAATCGACGAGCTTCACCATCAGTAAGTGACACTAGTTTTCCTTTGATTATTACTCATAAATCTCCTTTGCTTGACTCTGCTCCAGGGGTGTTGCCGACATCTATTGATAACTCTGACCCCATTTCACCATTACGTAATTCTATCAATAATGGGCTCCTCAATGAGAGCTCATCTATTGCCACTGCGCTTGAGCCCAATTCTGCTTCAACCAACCCGTTGGCATCCAACACTCATCAAATGATGACAAGGGCCAAGGCCGGCATTACTAAGCCCAAATACCCTTATGTTGGGCTTCTCAAAGCTGAGGATCTAGTATCTTTAACACAAAATTCAGAACCTAGTTCCGTATCTGAAGCTCTTGCTTCACCTCAGTGGCGGCGTGCTATGGAAGCTGAGTTTGATGCTCTGCTGCGCAACAAGACGTGGGAACTCGTTCCCTACACAAATCAGAAGCTCATTGATTGTAAGTGGGTCTTCAAAAAGAAGTTCAAGGCCGATGGTTCTCTCTTGAAACATAAGGCACGATTAGTAGCCAAAGGTTTCCAACAGACGCCCGGAGTTGATTATAGCGAGATTTTCAGTCCAGTGATAAAACCTACAACAATTAGAGTGGTGCTGACGATTGCAGTAACATTCAATTGGGAGATTAAGCAGCTTGATGTAAACAACGCATTTCTCAATGGATTTTTGCAAGAGGTTGTGTTCATGAAGCAACCCGAGGGTTTTATTGATAATTGACGACCTCGACATGTCTGCAAGTTGGTAAAAGCTCTTTATGGTCTAAAGCAAGCACCTCGAGCATGGTTCAAAAGACTTCGACTGACACTACTACAATGGGGGTTCAAAAATGCCAAAAGCGATGTCTCTCTATTTATGCTTCGACGTCATAATCTCACTGTCTTCATATTGGTTTATGTTGATGACATTCTAGTCATTGGAAATAACCCCATATTCATAAGAGATCTTATCCAAAAAATGAATATGCTCTTCTCACTTAAAGATTTAGGTCCTCTTTACTATTTTTTGGAACTGGAAGTTTCTCGTGATGCATCTGGCATTTATTTAAATCAGGCTTAGTATACTCTGGATTTGCTGAAAAAGTTTGATATGTATGATTGTGCTCCAGTGTCAACTCCGATGGTTACTGGTAGGCAACTTTCAGCTAGAGCCGGTAATATGGGCCCAAGCCCGTGGGCCAACCCGAAACCCGTAAAAAAATATGGTTATGGATTTGAAAAAAAGGTCCCATATTAAAATGGGTATTTTGGGCCCGATCCCGTCAAACCCGAGCCCGTGACGGGCTAACCCGAACCCATTTTCCTTTTTTCTTTCTTTTTTTTTTATTTTAAAACAAAATCAAATTAAACCCTAATAGTCTAATACATTTTCCTTCCTCACTTACTGTCCTTCATCTTACTCTCACGAGCACGCCGCTGATCTCTCACTCATTGGCCAGTGAATCGACATTTAGTATTGGTGCACGAGTTCTCACAAAATATAGGAGTTCTCTTCTTCCCGATAATGTTCAATCCCTTATTTGTACTTGTAATTGGATGCTTGGTTTCCCTACAGAGGATGATATTGATGGTAGACTATTTATATTTATTCATTTATCACATTCTATTTTATCATATGTTGTACTTATGACTATTGACGTGCCTCTATTTTGTTCCAACAATGGCAGATGTACCAGAGCAATGTTAGAATGCTCAGGCTCAAGATACTCTTGTCACTTCAGACAATGCTTCAAGTTCAAATCTTATTAACATTGATTGATTGTTGATCATTGTTGTTCAGGGATTTGCTGTATTTTGGAATATTTAAAGTTGAACAATATGTTCTATGTTTTACTATCACTTTTGTTATTTGTAATGTGTTAAAACCTTGAATTTGAATTTATAATCTTGTGTTGTATATTTGTATTATAATTATATTATAAAACCTCGGTCCCGGGGGGCTCATTCGAAGAAAGGAAAAAAAGTGATAAAAAGGGGCTTAAAATGGGTTTTTTGGGCCCGCCCGAAACCAGAACAATATGGTCCGGGCCTAAAAATCAAGCCCATATTCAAAACGGGTTTTGTTGAGCCCGGCCCGTTTTTTGACGGGTTTTTTTGGGCCCTGCCCGAACCCGACGGGCCCGCCCATATTACCAGCTCTACTTTCAGCTAGTGATGGTGATCTTTTAGCTAAGTATAGACAAGCAATTGGTTCTCTTCAATACCTTACAACCACAAGACCTGATATTGCATACTCTGTCAATAAGCTCAGCCAGTATCTTGCTCAACCTCGAACAAGTCATTTTCAAGCTGTCAAAAGGATATTCAGGTATTTGAAGGGTACCTATAGTTTCAGTTTACATATTAAGCCATTCTCATCTCTTCAATTGAATGCCTACATTGATGCGGACTGGGCCACCGATCTTGATGATAGACGGTCCATGGCTGGGATGTGTGTTTATCTTGACAACACTTTAGTGTCCTGGTCCTCACGCAAGCAAAAGGTTGCAACTCGGTCAAACACAGAGTCTGAATACAGGTCACTAGCAGATGGGGCTGCAGAAATTCAATGGCTGAATTCTTTAATTTTTGAACTTGGCTTATTTCTTCGGAAACCTTCCACAATGTGGTGTGACAATCTGAGTGCCAGAGCTCTTGCCACTAATCCAGTTCAACATGCTCGAAGTAAACACATTGAAATTGATGTCCATTTTATCAGAGATTTGGTGCTGTCTGGATAGATTATTGTCAAATACATCCCATCTTGTTCTCAAATTTCCGATTGCTTCACTAAAGCTTTACCACAATCTTCCTTTGAGAAAATCAGAGACAAACTCGGTTTAGTTATCACACCCTCTCGTTTGAGGGGGGATGTTAGAAAATAATATGTTGATTATATTCCAATTACCATAAGTGTACAGCTGTATAGAAGATACACGCGTCACCCATTTATACAAGTTGTTATAACAGAATAGATTCTAGAATATTGTATTACTTCATTATAAATATAATAGAACGAGACCCACCATTTCACGGGCTCTCATTTATTTCTTTTCCTTCTCTGTATATTCTCTTTCTATACTGGTTAGTTGTTTGATGCAGAGTCAATGTATCATTGAGGCTAGATATGATGGAGAGATCTGTTGCAAATGCAATGAATTAAGGGGCTGAGAAAATTAGAGAAGAAGTTCCACATCTAGTAATTAGAAAGTTGATTATGAATATGTAAAAGGTTTGGAGTGACTTGTGATCTTTTGTTGAAGTAGATCAGTCTCTAGCTTAGTCAACCCAGACTAATTTTTCAAGATACTAGTTCTTACTAGTATTACTTAAGACCCCTTCCGATATATTAAGAACTAACTTGGACAGTATTTCAAAACCAGTAAGATTGGATCTGTATTCTCTGCTAGTAAATGTAAAATGCAAATTTAGAGAGAGAGAAAGAGAGAGAGAGAGAGAGAGAGATTAAAAATTAGGAGTTGATGAAAAGAGGTAAGTTGACTCTAGATATATAATTTCACTATCTGTGCCACTGATTCTCTGAAATATCTCATGCAATGCACATAATTTTAAAAGTTTACTTGCTTAAATCAACAAAGCAAATAGAAATCAGGAGTTTGCTTATATTTATAAATCATTCCAGGGCTTAATCTACAAGTCTTACATTTTTTTTTAATCCATGTAAGTATTACCTGACACTGGTATCGATCATAGACTCATAGTTAACAATTAGATACCCAGAGAAGTCTCTAATCAATGGCCGAAGCACTCATAATATTCTTATCCCCTTTGCCATCACTAGTATATCAGACCTTGTAAAATAATACTAAAAGATACTGAGATATAATATATTGTAGTATTTAAAATTCTCAATGAAAGTTATCAAACAAAAAGCAGTGAATGGCTTTGTCATGCAGGGAGATTCACATTGTCTCTCAGTTGTATAAAAATCTATGTGAAAGTTAATACCTTTATTTTATGTGCAGCCCTTGTTTCCTCGAGTATTAGGGCATGAAGGTGTTGGGTGAGCAGCAAATTCCCATTCTAACTTGATCTCCAAAGTTAACTGTTATACACTTAAGAACAAGATGACAATATATGTGACCTCCCACTGTTGAACATATTGCAGTGGTGTTGGATTAGGGGTATGCTTGTTTTTCTTTTCAATACTTCTTCTTCTATTTTAGTATCTCACAGATGAAGTCTAGTACATATCATTTTCTCAATTTAGTCTTTCAATCTTTAAAAGGGTGCCACCCTTCCAACTCATTTTTATTTAAAATTTAATGTCAAACCTAATAGTCTATGAATTTGATCATTATTTCAGCTCATCATTTGGGTCAAATTTTTTTTCTGATAAGGTCTAAGTAGGTAGTTTACTCTAAAATTTGGTGCGAATTAATAGGGACAGTCCTTCTGAATATCAAAATAGAACCCCAACTAGTTATTAGAATTTCTATACAATAAACTTTTGGTTGTTCTATAAAGCTTAGTATGTAGACTGATTTCATTGAAAGCACTTCTCTGCAATGCAATGCAGGCTACAAGCGCAGCCAAAATGATGGGGGCAACTAAGATAATTGCGATTGACAAAAATAATATGAAGAAAGAGAAAGGAGAAGCTTTTGGAATGACAGATTTCATGTTAGAGGAAGTATGACAATTTAATTATTTGACTCGTAAAAATATAATAGGGGTACTAGAGGAAGTAACTGGACAAGAATCAAAGAAGTTAACACAAGTGGCGTGACTTTTCTCACAAATTTGTACAGAGTCACATATTTTGAACTTGAATCCAAAACAACTACTATGAGATATATGATTAAAATTAGAATTCATTAATTAAGTATATTCCTTATTGGATGGGTTGTATGAATTATAAAAACGATCTCGATAAACAAGAACATATAGTAACATGGCAGCATGTGGACTGCTCTTCAAATATTAAACAGCAACAAAAAATTAAGAAAAAGAAAAATTAGAGAGAGAGAGAGGGAGAGGGAGAGGGAGAGGGAGAGAGGCTGGTTGACTCAGGATGATTATTATTCTGAGCCCCACGTGCTCCACGCTAAGAACAGAGCGATATCCACACCTCATGTTCCTCACTTGTTCTTTAAATACCCCTCAGAGCTCAGACTACAGTCATTGCTTTGAGTATATCTTGTTTCTTCCATTAACAGTTGGAGCGAGCTAGCATGGCATCACCACCCCAAGTTATCACATGCAAAGGTATCTTCTTCTTCTTCTTCTTCTTCTTCTTCATGTTTGCCAATTATACTTGCTCTATTCCTCAATATATGACCTATTTGGGGATTGGAGGTGAACTTATTTCTTATATTAGATCTCTTTCTATTTTTTCTATAAATTATACTATTGATGCTTGTTAATAATAAACAAGCAAAAGGAAGAGTAGGAATAATCAAATTAAATAAATCAGTCTTATATATAAGAACTATACAGTATTATCGATGATGATGGTGAGGATGATGATGCAGCTGCCGTATGGTGGGGGGGAGGGGCGAAGGATGTGACAGTGGAAGACATAAAAGTGGATCCTCCTAAACCGACTGAAGTTCGTGTTAAGATGCTCTGTGCCAGTATCTGCCACACCGATCTCCTTTATGCCACAGGACACCCTATCGTATATATACACACAACTCTCTTCCTATATACTATTTTTCTTTCATTTCACAATCACTATACTTTTAATCTCCTCAACATCATCTGATTCTTGACTTTGTTGGACATGTTAAAGTTTTATTCGTTGGTTTTGATCACAAATTAGTTTAATGGGCTCTGTATAAAGGGTGTACTAATGTAATGTGTTTAAGTGGGTGGGATGATTTAATCATTGCCAAAGAGACATGTTAACTTAGATCCTCAGCTCACATGTAATCCTAAGGCTAATTTTGGGGTTTGGTCAGCCTTAGAGGGTTTACTGTGGTTTGTTTTGTTGATTAATGAAGAACATTATCTTTTGTTGTTTTTCTTAACAAACTTCAGGCTTCAAGCATCTTGGATGTCTCTGAACTCTTAGTTTCTTTTTTTTTTTTTTGGCCATACTGAACTTTTAGTTTCTCATGATTTATGTAGCTGCCTTTAATCAGTGTGTTTGGCTGGGCTTTTATCCACCAAATAAGTCCTTTTTTTTTTAATGAAAATGACTTATTGTAAAAAAAGTTCATATGCTTATGTTTGGCTAGGCTTTTAGAAAATAAGGATTTATGACTTATAAATCCTTTTTTTCAACTTATGACATATAAGTCACTTATAGAGTTGGACCCCACAATTCTGACTTATTTTATACATCTAATCACAACTAACCTAAACATAAATCACTTTTCCAAAAGTCCATCTAAACATACATCTCATTACACAATCTAACTTATGGAAAATAAGTCACTTATAAGTCATTTTTTAATAGCTGATCCAAACATAAATTTCATTACGCAATCTAACTTATTGTGTTTGACTTATATATAAGTCACTTTTCTAAAAGTCCATCAAACACACCCAATATTACACAATCTAACTTATGGAAAATAAGTCACTTATAAGTCATTTTTTAATAGCCGATCCAAACATAAATTTCATTACGCAATCTAACTTATTTTGTTTGACTTATATATAAGTCACTTTTCTAAAAGTCCATCTAAACACAGCTAATATAAGCTACCCCATGAA
The DNA here is from genome assembly GCA_037074515.1 of Mimosa bimucronata. Lineage (NCBI taxonomy): Eukaryota > Viridiplantae > Streptophyta > Magnoliopsida > Fabales > Fabaceae > Mimosa > Mimosa bimucronata. The sequence continues at coordinate 2,864,584 of CM073443.1, forward strand.
AGTTGATACTCTGATTTTTTTATATGCAGCCTCTGTTTCCAAGAGTTTTAGGGCATGAAGGAATTGGGTAAGCTTCCTATCTATGTATCTATATAATCCTTGCAATGGAAGAGTGGAAGTTACATAAAAAATTATTTGTATGGTATAAATTATTTAAGGGTAAAGGTGTAATTTTACCAATAAAATTTTGCATGAAAAGTATATGGTAAAAAAAAAACATTGAAAACTACTTAAACACCAAATATATTTTAAAAATGGTACGATTTTAAAGGAGAGTTTTTTTTTTTTTTTTTGTCCCACTAGATTACCACAACACTTTTACTTTTACTCTCCCATAAAAAAATCACAATAGCTGTTTTTTTTTGTTATTTGTTTGGGTCCCACAATTTTTCATCCATTACCGTCCCCTTAATCGGACCCATAGCCGACTGATCCGACTTCTTCTTCTACGACCAATCAAGGGGCGAAGAATTATTCTCCTCTCGCATCCAAAAACACAATTCCACCGTCGTCTTCCGTACAAACATGCCTCCCAGACCTTTCAATGCGAAATTCAACTCCATTAGCGAAAATGTACAGAATAATAGAAACTTCTTCCCCTCCCCTTTCTTATGATTCCATTAATGTATCTGTGGATTTCCGGGGAAGAGAGCTCGACAACGGGGATTTTCTTGTTTATAGGCTGCGATCAGTTTAGTTTAATTGTAGAAGAAAGAGTTTGGATCTGGAAAGAGAAGATGTTACTCCTTTTAGTGTCCTAATTATAAAATCATTTTGATGCCGTGGAGCTTTGGCTCCAATGGCATCAATCCCACCCCCTTATCCCCTTATAGAGGAGTTGTGGGGTCAATTCCTAGATTTGAGAATGTGTTTGTGGTAGGTGTGTGAGTAGTCTCTCCTATAGGGAGGGTTAGGATAGGGGCTTTGATTTTTTTTTTTTTAGAAATTAAGGGTGTAAAATTAATTACTTTAAAATGTCTGTAATTATTTTTTCTTCAAAACTAATTTACCATACTTATAAATTATTGTATAATACAATTACATGTAATATATATTAAAATTAAGTGGTCTATTTGACTTCCTCAATCTCTACAAAAAGAGTCAAAATAATCTTAAGACCGGAGGTAGTACATATATAGGAAATTCAGTTTTCCCATTCCAAATTTGCGTAGAGAAAGAAGGGAGGTTGCAGGGTCCGGGAGGGTGGCCGGAATCGGAGGAAAATTGTGGGACAAGAAAAATATGGCTATTTGATTTTTTCATTGGACTGTAAAAATAGGTAATGGCGTTGTTGAATTCGCACCTAGTTGCTATGTTTAGTACAAGAAGTATACACAATTACACATAGATTCATATACAGCAAATTTCCTGTGTAATTTGATAAAAAAAAAAAAATTCCCTGTGTAATGCATGGACCCCCATTGTTTGTGAGAATCTTGCAGTGTTATTCAGAGCATTGGGGAGAGTGTGACAGATCTGAAAGTAGGCGATGTTGTGATTCCAACATATATTGGTGAATGCAAAGAATGTGAGAACTGCATGTCAAAGGAATCCAACCTGTGCCTGAAATACCCAATATCATCAAGTGGCTTAATGAAGGATAACACATCAAGAATGTCCATAAAAGGTCAAAACTTATACCAACATTTTAGTTGTTCCACATTTGCAGAGTACATGGTATGTGAACAAAATTACCTTATCAAAGTTGATCCCAGCATTGACCTCGCACATGCTAGCTTCCTCTCCTGTGGGTTTTCTACTGGTTTTGGAGCTGCTTGGAAAGAAGCCAAGGTTGAAACTGGATCTTCTGTTGCTGTGTTTGGCCTTGGTGGTGTTGGATTAGGGGTAAGCATCTTTTTTCTTTGAGAAAACATTCCAGAGAAATTAATATTTTGATCCCTATAGACACCTGTTTTGATTTGGTTATAACTCAGTCCTTTAATTTTGATTATGCACAACCCAGTGCCTATAATTTTGATTTAGTTAGAACATGGTTTATAAACTATTATCCTTAAGTTTCATTAAATATATAGTTTTATTTTTTAAATATAGGTACCAATATTTTAAATGGATAACTGTGAGATTAAGTTGTATCAATCAAAGTTCATGCAAAGTTACAATTGAGTTACCTTATATTAGAAATTAGAAGGGAAGACTTCGGTATGATTTAGTAATTGGTTTCATTCACGGGCATGTCTCTACAATGAAATGCAGGCTATAAGCGCAGCCAAGATGAAGGGTGCAACTAAGATAATTGGGATTGACAAAAATGAGATGAAGAAATCAAAAGGAGAAGCTTTTGGGATGACAGATTTTATCAATCCTAATACCTCTGATAAATCAGTTTCAGAGCTGGTCAAGGAACTGAGTAATGGAATGGGTGTGGATTATTGTTTGGAGTGCACTGGAGTTGCCCCTTTACTTACCGAAGCCTTTCAAGCCACAAAACTGGTATATTTTTACTTCATCAAGCAATTAATTTTAGAAGAATTATTATGAGGACCAAAGAAAAGAAAGAGACCTATCTTCCAAAAAGTCTAAATGACGAGTAACATGTTATGATTTCATAAATTGAAACTTGTCATTACATGCTCTTATCAAATCTCTTTCTCAGGATCTTATGGTAGTTTTCCTACCATTTTTTGTTGTTAAGAATAGGGTTGTTAAAAAAGGTCTTGTCCTGTTTGTCCCGGTCTTATCCCGATCCTGTTAGAACCGAAATTTCTCGGGATCAGCGGGATTTGGTATTGAGACCAAATTGAAACCGGTACTGTACCAGGATACGGTCATGTCTCCCGGATTCTCGGTCCCGGTACCATAAGTTTAATTACTTATTTAATTTTTTCCATAATCCAACTAAGCATTTCTTCCTTTATTTTTTTTTCAATTACTCCATACCTTACTCAAATATGATTTTTTATATTTCTTCATAGAATTGTTTAATTGATTGATTGATTCAATCATTAAATGTTTAGGGTTTAACCATTTAGGAAATTCACCTCTTTTTTCTCTTCCACCAATTCCACATTAATTAATTGATTCAATCATTTAAGTATATATGTGATATTAAAAAATTAGTTATATTATATTATTGGTAACTAAAGTATAAAATATATAGGTTTTTTGTTTATTTCTTGGTTAGTTAAATTGTGTCAAAGAACATTGGGACGTTCCGGTCTCGATCCATGTCCCAATCCCGTCTCGATGGGACCAGGACACCCTTAGTACTGGTACCGGAACACAAATGGTGGCCCATCCTTCTTCCTGTATCGGGACTTGGGAAAGGGATGTCCTAGTTTCGTCCCGGTACTTGAACAGTCCTAGTTAAGAATTTTGTAACTTTTTATAGTCTAATGCATTTATAATATAACTTTATGACTTAAGTAGCACATTAAAATATTTTTTTAAGTAGTATTAACTGTCAAAAAATAACTTTTGGTACATTAATCATGCATCCTTAAATATTTTTCTTAAAAGTAACTAGTATCGTAAAATATTTTTATTTGATTTTTTCCCTTTCAATATATTTTTAGTCGCAATAAGCACCCTAATTTCGGGATAATGAGCTATTGAAAAATTAATCTAGAATGGTAAGTGCACAAAAAAATTAGTTTATACTCCCTCCGATCTTAATTATAAGATCACTTTGACTTTTTTTAAAAAAATTAAGGATACAAAATTAATCACTTTAAATTGTCTATAATTATCTTTTTTTCCTCAAAACTACTCTATTCTACTTATAAACTAACCTATAATCTGATTATATGTGACATATGTTATAATTTAGTGGTCTAATTTACTTCCTTAACTTATAAAAAAAAAAGTCAAAGTGATCTTATATTTAGGACCGGAGAGAGTAGTATTAAGTGCCATTGAAAAATACTATGTAGTGTTTGATGCACAAAAAGTTACTTTAGTATACTCATTATATTGGAAAATGCTTCTAAAAGTGCTTAGATGCAACTTAACCTTAATTTTATATAGAAAAACGTCTTAGAGGAATTGAGCTCAAGTTGTTTAAAAAAGATACCATCTTTTTCTCTTGTATGTGTTGGTCCTTTCTTTATTTCTCTATTCTGAAGTAGATCAAGTGTTGATTTTGCTAGTGATATAATGATAATTAATGTTATACAGGGAAAAGGAAAGACAATAGCAATAGGTGCAGTATGTCAACAATTTGTGAGCATCGACTTTCTCTCTCTTATACTTGGGAGAACTTTAAAAGGTTCGATTTTTGGAGGATTAAAACCCAAATCTGATCTGCCCTTCCTAGTTGACAAATGCTTGAAAAAAGTAAGTATTTTTCAGGGAATCAATTTTTTTTATTTTATTTCTAAGAATCACTAATGATAAACATTCATTGTCCAATTTGTAAATTTTCGTTGTTTGAGTGGTAAAAAGTGTTAAATATATTATTAGTCATAAATTTGTGCTGAATATGTGAATGGTATTTATTCAGTTCACTTGGTAAATTTGCATTATGCTAGTGGTAATATGAAGGCCTTGGTACTAAATAAGTAATTTGTGAATTTGGTGCTTATTCACTTTAATTAATTCTCCCTTTTTACAATATTTATTACAATGAAATAATAATTGACTGTTTTTCTTCTTTATAGGAGTTTCCTCTTGACGAACTCATTACTCATGAGGTGTCACTAGAAGAGATAGGCAAAGCATTGGAGCTGTTAAAACAACGAGACTGTGTCAAAGTTATCATTAAGATATCAACGTGATATTTATATTCCAGCAAGTGGATTTTTAAGTGAATTTATTTGAGTGCATTCCAGTAAATTTCGTGTGGTTTGTATTTGGGATCTCCAAGCAAATTATCAATTAATCGTAGGTTTGTATTTGAGATCTCAAAGCAAATTATCAATTAATTGTGATCATTTTTAATTAAGCAATTCACGTCGTTTATAATAATACTTCAACCTATCATCTTTGCATTAATCGAGCAAAAATTTTGTGATCATAGAGATATGACAACCGACCATCTCACCAATCATCATGGGAAAAAGCCAAAAAGGCCTCTCAGATATTCTTATATTACGGGCACACCATCAGAACCTTGCTATGTACGGTTCCCTACTTGTCAAAAAAAAAAAAAAAAAGGATAAAGGGTGGAATATTATCGATTAATTAAAAGTGTTAATTCAGCAGTATCATCTACAAATATGTTTTAAAAGTTTTCAGACCTGTCTATGTAGTGCTTTCTCTAATCCACGTTTGAAGAAAATAGACTGCGTTTAATTGTTTTACTTTTTGTTGTAAAAGTTTATTGATATTTTAGCACATTTCATAACATATTTGTTCTATATGTTCATAATGACATTTTATTTGTAAAGTTACACATTTACCCTAATAAAATACTCCCTCAATCCTTAAATATAAAACTTATCTATCTAATTTTGATGAGATTAAGTTTATTACTTAAATTAGTTAAAATCGCATGATATAATTAAAACACATTAGCCATATCTACCTTTATTCATGCAATCTCTCACTGACTTGATTTTTGTTAAGAAATATTAATAAGGATAGTTTGAAAAAAAGTTGAGAAAAATCATAAAGAAATCTTATATCTAGGGAAAAGCCAACTTTTCCAAATAGGTCTTATATTTAGAAACAGAAGTAGGAGGAGTAGTAGTAGTAGTAGGTAGAGCTAAACAAATCTAAGAGATAATTTTTATTTGAAAATTTGTATCCATTAAAATATTTTTTTTAAAAAAATAATTAGTTCTAAAAAGATCAAATTTAGGGGTCTGGCTTCTCTCCTCTGCTCTCTCCCTCCTCTTCCCTAGTCTACCTTTATTTTTACATCAGATCCAATGGTTCAGATTTAATATTTTATAAAAATAAATATAATTATAATAATACTTAAAAATCTCATAAATAAATTTAAACTGTTAAAATTTGGTTTGAATAGTAAAGAACTGTAGACTATTATTATAATTTTAGATTTTATTTTTCATTTTTTATTACAGTTGTGAACTGTTCATGCTAAATTTATTTATGAGATTTTTAAGTATTATTATAATTATATTTATTTTTTTTAAAACATTAAATCTGGACCATTGAATCTTTATTGGATCAAAGATCCAATGATCAGGATGAAAAAAGAGAGAGATGAGGGAGGAAGAGAGCAGAGGGGAGACGACGGTTCCCAAATTTAGACCCTTTAAATTGAATCTACATAGATTAGGGGCCTGTTTGGGTTTACACCCAAACCTAGGTTTTGTTACCAAACCTAGGTTTTAAAACCTAGGTTTGGAATGGTAGCCAAACACTTTTTTCTGATAAACCTAGGTTTGGACTCAAAACCTAGGTTTTAAAAAAGGTAACCCAAACACTTGAAAAAATATGAAAAGCTATTTTGGATTGGAAACCTAGGTTTTGGCCACCCAAACCTAGGTTTTGAATAAGCTACAATTTTCTCCTTCTGCACAAATTACAAGGTAAAAAAAAAGCCATCATTACACATGTCATATTGAAATACCTTAAATGCCCTTATTCTCTCTCTTTCCCAACACATTAAACTTATGTCCTTTTTAGTAATTTACACAGAAAAAGCTATTCTCACAACAACTATCCAAACACTCTCATTTTTACAAAAGCTACTTTTTCTAAACATCAGCTTTTTTCCCAGAAGCTATTCTCTAAAAGCTAATCCAAACAGGCAACTACTTTTTTCAGCTTTTACGCGAATTACGAGACAAAAAACACCATCATTACACATGTCATATTGAAATACCTAAAATGCCCTTATTCTCTCTCTTTCCCAACACATTAAACTTATATCCTTTTTAGTAATTTACACATAAAAAAAGCTATTCTCACAACAACCATCCAAACACTCTCATTTATCAAAAGCTATTTTTTCAGCTTTTTTTCAGCTTTTTCAAAATCAGCTTTTTTTTCAGAAGCTATTCTCCAGAACCTAGGTTTTGGTTATCCAAACAGGCCCTATATATGCTATGAGCAGGTAATCTGTCCAAATGACATCTACATGATTTTCTTGTTCGATATCACGTGGGGTCTAGGGTCCCCACTGGCCACTAGGCATAAAATAGTAAAATACTGTCGAATGTCCGAACATGCCATCTTCTCCATCAAAGTAAAGCCATTTAAGGACCCATGATTATCAGATTCATTTATCTTAGTGGGAGTGAGACTGACTATGGCCCCAACCCGAGAAGTCATCACCTGCAAAGGTATCTTCTTCTTCTTCTTTTGTAGTTTTGAAATGGCCCAATAGAATAGTGCTTGATTTCTGCAATATGGTTGAGCTGAGACTGAACAAATTTTTTTTTTGGGCAGGTGCAGTATGGTGGGGAGGAGGAGAAAATGATGTGAGAGTGGAAGACATAAAAGTGGATCCTCCCAAGTCAACGGAAGTTCGGGTCAAGTTGCTATGTGCCAGTATCTGCCACACCGATCTTGTTTGGGCCTCAGGATTTCCCCTTGTAACTCTCCTTACTTTATCCCTCTTTTTCATTTCATCGCCATAGAACAAAACATTTGTTTTACTGGCAAAAGTTTTCTAGAAATAGAATCATCTTCACACACACACACACACACACACACGTATATATAACTTTTCCATTTATTAGTACACTGGTTAGTTGTTTGATGCAGAGTCAATGAATAATTGAGACAAGATATGATGGAGAGATCTGTTGCAAATGCAATGAAGGGGCTGTGAATATTAGAGAGCATGTCCCACATCTAGTAAATAGAAAGTTGACTAGGAATATGTGAAGCTTGTGGCTTATGATCTTTTGTTGCAGTAGATCAGTCTCAAGCTTAGTTAACCCAGACTAACTTTTCAAGATACTAGTTCTTACTATTACGTAAAAGTTAAAGTGGACCAGTCACCCCCTTCCTATTAAGAACTAACTTGGATAGTATTTCAAAACCAGTAAGATTGGATCTGTATTTTCTGCTAGTAAATGTAAAATGCATATTTAGAGAGAGAGAGAGAGAGAGAGAGAGAGAGAGAGAGAGAGAGAGAGAGAGAGAGAGAGGAGGAGGAGTTGATGAAAAGAGGTAAGGTTGACTTTGGATAATTTCACTTTCTGTGTCATTGATTCTCTTAAATATCTCATGCACTGCTTATAATTTTAAAAGTTTACTTGCTTAAATCAACAAAGGAAATAGAAATGAGGAGTTTGCTTATATTTATAAATCATTCCAGGGATTAATCTGCAAGTCTTACATTTGTTTTATCCATGTGAGTATTACCTGACACCGGTATCTATCATAGACTCATAGTTAACAATTAAATACCTAGAGAAGTCTCTAATCAATGGCCGAAGCACTCATAATATTCTTATCCCCTTTGCCATCACTAGTATATCAGACCTTGTACAATAATAGAAGATACTGAGATATAATATATCGTAGTATTTAAAATTCTCGATGAAAGTTATCAAACAAGAAGCAGTGAATGGCTTTGTTATACGGGAGATATACATTGTCTCTCCGTTGTATAAAAATCTATGTGAAAGTTAATACCTTTATTTTATGTGCAGCCCTTGTTTCCTCGAGTATTAGGGCATGAAGGTGTTGGGTGAGCAGCAAATTCCCATTCTAACTTGATCTCCTAAGTTAACTGTTTTATACTCAAGAATCAAGATGACAGTATATGTGACCTCCCACTGTTGAACATATTGCAGTGTTGTTGAGAGCATTGGGGAGAAAGTAACAGATGTGGAAGTAGGTGATGTTGTGATCCCAACATTTATTGGTGAATGTCAGGAATGTGAGAACTGCATTTCAAGGGAATCCAACTTTTGCCTGAAATACCCTATGAGAATAACCGGCTTAATGATGGATAACACATCAAGGATGTCCTTAAGGGATCAAAAGATATTCCATCTGTTTAGTTGTTCCACATTTGCAGAGTACATGGTAGCTGAAGCAAATTACCTTGTCAAAGTTGATCCCAACATTGATCCAGTCCATGCTAGCTTTATGTCGTGTGGGTTCTCGACCGGATTTGGGGCTGTTTGGAAGGAAGCCAAGATTGAAAGTGGCTCATCCGTCGCTGTTTTTGGCCTTGGTGGTGTTGGATTAGGGGTATGCTTGTTTTTCTTGTCAATACTTTTCTTCTATTTTAGTACATATCATTTTTTTCAATTTAGTCTTTCAATCTTTAAAAGGGTTATAATGCCACCCTTCCATCTCATTTTTATTTAAAATTTAATGTCAAACCTAATAGTCTATGAATTTTATCATTATTTCAGCTCATCATTTGGGTCAAATTTTTTGTCTGGCAAGGTCTAAGTAGGTAGTTTACTCTCAAATTTGGTGCAAATTAATAGAAACAGTCCTTCTGAATATCAAATAGAACTCCACCTAATTATTAGAATTTTTATACAATAATTTTTTGGTTGTTCTCTAAAGCTTAGTACGTGGACTGATTTCATTGAAAGCACTTCTCTGCAATGCAATGCAGGCTATAAGCGCAGCCAAAATGATGGGGGCAACTAAGATAATTGGGATTGACAAAAATGATATGAAGAAAGAGAAAGGAGAAGCTTTTGGAATGACAGATTTCATAAATACTGCTTCATCTGATAAATCAGCTTCAGAGTTGGTGAAGGAACTGAGTGATGGAATGGGTGTGGATTATTCCTTTGAGTGCACTGGAGTTATCCCCTTGGTTTCTCAAGCTCTGCAAGCCACAAAATTGGTATTCTTAATTCATGAAAACAATTTTTCTTATTCTTCATTTTGGTGAGAACAACAATTCATTTTTTAGTTATTACAATACAGTGAAGAGGATTTCTAGATTTCATGCAGACTAAATCTCATTCTTTAATGATGTTGAGGGCACACTCCAGAGCATAGTCTCGTGCTTCTAGAATTTCATTTCTAAAGAGTTCTAAAAGGAATTTAGCTCTAGTTATTTTAAACGAGTCTCTTTTTATCAACTGAAGTAGAAGGGTTAATTCTGTTGGTGGAATACTCTTACATTTATAGGGGAAGGGAAAGACAATAGCCATTGGTTCAGTAACTGAAGAAGTTGTGCCCATCAACTTTCGTTCTCTTTTACTTGGGAGAACTTTAAAAGGTTCCCTTTTTGGAGGATTAAAACCCAAATCTGACCTGCCTTTCATAGCTGACAAATGCGTGAAAAAGGTTAGTACCATTACAACTGAAGCACTATCCATCAAATGCATGATATATATTATAATTGACTGTTTTCCTATTTACAGGAGTTTCCTCTTGATGAACTTTTAACTCATGAGGTGTCTCTGGTGGATATAGGCAAGGCTTTGGATCTATTAACACAACCAGATTGTGTCAAAGTTGTCATTAGGATGTGAATATGATACTGATGTGAATTAGAGGGGTCAATTCTGTTGCGAATTGTTTGTAAAACTCTCAAGTAAATTGTCACATATTTGGAAGAGGATCAGACTGAGGAGAATGATGGAAAATTGTTTGAGGTGGTTCACGTTTAAACAAGGCTATTAGATTCATCGATGAGGATGATTGATCAAACAATTTGAAACCAACGAAGTTATTGAGCGAGTCCTCTTAATTAATAATTTAGTTAAATATTTGGTTTTTCATAAAGCAAAATGATGTTGTGTGATGTATACAGCTGATTTTATATAGTGGGATAAGGTTTAATTGTTGTTATATTGTGTTTTTAATCAAGCATACATTTCCCTTTCAATAACATTACCTTCAGTTTTTCATATGTAAGAGCTAGTTGAATTGGGTTTGGTACTAAATATAAGACCAAAATCCGCATGGTATCGTGTTTATTATTTTTCTTCCTAAACTATCCATATTAATTACATGTTAAGAGATTTTGCATTAAAGGGTGGTTTTAATGCAAGTGATTTTAACAGGGGTTATTTTAGATAAATTAATGCAGCTTTTACAAGTAATTAATTTAACTAACTTCTGTATATTGCTCAATCAAATTATATATCAAAGACAGTAACTAGTATCTAGTATTCGTCAATCTGGCTCTTCTATAACTCGGAAAATATCGGAAAATAGTACTCACCGTTTAGTCGGCCAGATGTGACATTATTATCTTATCCTCATTGTAGAGACAAAGAAGAAATCAGATGGATCATCGTTATCAAGTCAAGATATTTTGACAGACAACTACAATGACTATAATAACAATTAATATAAACTTGCTCAAAATTAGTTATTGACAAGTACATTACATTAATCAATCAACCAGGGAGAATAATTTGGTAATTTCACTGTTTTGCAATGTCGTTGGCTGGTCGCCATCGCTTTACCTGAAACCAGTGTCCTTTCTGAGGAGCAGCCTTCTACGTGGGCCCCACCGGCAACAAAACCACTCTGCACATACCACTCTGTTCTTTATTATAAGTCCACTCTAACTACTTCTCACATACCAAGAACTGGAAGTTATAGCATTAAATATAACCTATTTTTTCAATTTTACCCTCATTTAATAATAGGTGTTAAAATAATATTTTATGCATTATAACCCTTCTCTCTCATCTTCCCTATTTCCAATATAGGGGTAAAATAGTCACATTAGCATTAATTGATCCCAAAGTGGGCTTATATTTTGGAACAAAAAAATTGTGGTAGTTGGACTTATAATAATGAACGGAGTGGTATATGTGATCTTCATCGGGTGTGTTTGGATTGTCTTTTGTTCAGAAGGACTTTTTCAGAAGTAGATTGGAAAAAAGTCAGATTGTAAGAAGTGATTTATATTTGGATTTGTGATGATAGAAGTGACTTTTTTTCAATCTGACTTTTAAAACATATTTAGATGATTATTTTGAAAAGTAAATTTAGATGAAAAATTACTAAAAAAGACATTATTGTTATTAAATAATACATATATAATATGTATATATTTTTATAGTTTAGAAAGAAAAAGTGAAATTTAGGGTTTTTTGAGGATTTTAAAGGCTTAGTTTCTCCCTTATTTTAAGGAAAATAATTTTAAAAAATTATATTTTTAGCTCAAAGGAAGATATTGTTGGAGAAAATAGTTAGAGATTATTATGGTAAATTTTTTGAGATAAAAAGGAAATTTTAAATTAAATGAATTATACATCTTATTTGAGAATTTTACGGGTTTAATAGTCTAATTTTCCTACTCATTTTATTAAATAACACACAATAAAAGGCGTGAGACCCATCATTCTTCCTCTTTCTCTCTCTAAGAAGTCCTTTTTCAGAAGCTAAAAGCCAATTCATCTGGTTTTTGGCTTTTTCATATGAAAAAGCCCTTCTAGACGATGAGAAACAGAACTAAAATCACAAAAATCACTTTTCTCCTGCTAAGAAGTACTTTTGGCCAAAAAAAAACGCTAAACCAAACACTCACGAGTTCTTCCCCACCACAAGCTACAGGCTTTTTATGGTTTATCTGCTTCTTTTATTATTTCAGTTTCAGTGGGAATGATTTATTGACTGACTATGGCCCCAACGCCACAAATTATTACTTGCAAAGGTATTCATTCATTCATCTAGTTTCAAATACCATAATGGAATGTTTGATTTCTGTAAATGGAATTTCAGGGGCGGTATGGTGGGGAGGAGGAGAAAATGATGTGAAGGTGGAAGACATACAAGTGGATCCTCCCAAAGCAACTGAAGTTCGTGTTAAGATGCTATGTGCCAGTATCTGCCACACCGATCTCCTTAGGGCCACTGGATTTCCACTTGTAACAATCTCCCTCCCTCCCCAATTTTCTTTCACTTCGGTTCAGTCACAAATGGTTTGTAGAAAGAGAGTGTACTCTAGCTGTTTGATGAAGAGTTTATGAAGTACTGATGGAGAATTAGAGAATAAAATAGGAAATATGAATGGGATGTACACACACATAACAATGAAGGATCTTTACCAGTCTCAAAAGTGAATGCATATTATCTGGAAGGCTGGTGGTCTTGATTCTAAATATGGGACATAATTTTAATTTTTATCAATTTTTCCCAAATTAATTAAATAGATCCTATATTTAAGACAAGAGGGGGAGTGGTATTTAAAATTCTCTATCAAACTTATCAAACAAGTAATAAATGAGTCTGTCAAAAGGGAGATTCTCATTGTTTCTCAGTTGTATGAGAAACCAACTATGTGAAAGTTTCTAATGCCTTTATTTTATGTGTGCAGCCTTTGTTTCCTAGAGTATTAGGGCATGAAGGGGTTGGGTAAGCAGCAAATTCCCATTCTGACTTGATCTCCAAAGTTAACCAATATATGCTCAAGAATCAAGATGACAAATATATATGACCTCCCACTGTTGAACATATTGCAGTGTTGTTGAGAGCACTGGGGAGAAAGTAACAGATCTGAAAATAGGCGATGTTGTGATTCCAACATTTATTGGTGAATGTCAGGAATGTGAGAACTGCATTTCAAGGCAATCCAATTTTTGCCTGAAATACCCTATGACAATAAGTGGTCTAATGCTGGATAACACATCAAGGATGTCCATAAGGGGTCAAAAGATATTCCATCTTTTTAGTTGTTCCACATTTGCAGAGTACATGGTAACTGAAGCAAATTACCTCTTCAAAGTTGATCCCAACATTGACCCAGCCCATGCTAGCTTCATGTCATGTGGATTCTCAACTGGTTTTGGGGCTGTTTGGAAGGATGCCAAGGTTGAAAGTGGATCTTCCATCGCTGTTTTTGGTCTTGGTGGTGTTGGTTTAGGGGTATGCTTTTTCTTGAGAATTCTTGTATTCTAGTATCTGACAGATGAAGTCTTCTACAGATCATTTTTCAGTTTCGTCTTTCAATCACTAAATTGACTTTGGTTCACCTTTCCTTCTCATTTTTATTTAGAATTCAAGGTTTAACCTGGTTGTCAGATTTCAATTTTCAGCTTGGTTTTTCAATCACTAAATTAACTAAACTGACTGTTGGGGTCACCCTTCTCATTTTTATTTTCAGCTTGGTTTTTCAATCATTAGATTGTCTGTTGGGTCTTTGAATTTGGTCATTAATTCATCTCACCATTTGAGTCAAATTTGTCTTCTGATAAAGTTTATCATGTAAACTGTCAAACTTTGTGCAAAGAACTCGGCCTAGTTGTCAGAATTCTGGTCCAATACTTTTTTGTTGTTTTCTAAAGCTGAGTTTGTACATCGGTTTTATTTAAAGGCGTCTCTCTCCAATGCAATGCACTGCAGGCTATAAGCGCGGCCAAAATGATGGGTGCAACTAAGATAATTGGGATTGACAAAAATGAAATTAAGAAATCAAAAGGAGAGACTTTTGGAATGACAGATTTTATCAATCCTGATGATGCCACTGATAAATCAGTTTCAGAGTTGGTCAAGGGACGTGGTGGAGTGGGTGTGGATTATTCCTTTGAGTGCACTGGAGCTGCCCCTTGTCTTTATCAAGCCCTGAAAGCCACAAAATTGGTATATTTCAACTCATCCAAGCAATTATTTCTGGATTTCACGCAGACTAAAATTGATTCCTTACTGACCTCAAAGTCACACTCTCAAGCATTAGTCTGGTGCATTTAAACTTTTATCTCTAACGAATTCTTGGACGAGCTGAGCTCAAGTTGTTTTATAGTCTCATTTTCATTAGCTGAAACACGCATGTTTTAGTCAAGCAACATATGAACCAATATGTAATGGCCCTTTTCTTTTCATTTTCTATTCTGAAACAGATGTGCTAATTCTTTTGGTGGCATACTCTGTTCATACAGGGGAAAGGAAAGACGATAGTAATTGGTTCAGTAACTGATGAATTTGTGCACATCAACTATAGTTCTCTTATGTTAGGGAGAACGTTAAAAGGCTCTGCTTTTGGAGGATTAAAACCCAAATCTGACCTGCCTTACATTGTTGACAAATGCCTGAAAAGGGTTTGTATTATTTTCAGTACAAGTACACGTACAAAATATAATTACTTTACAAATTTGTTAGTAATATTTGACTGTTTAATTTCCTTTTCACAGGAGTTCCCTCTTCATGAACTTCTAACTCATGAGGTGTCACTGACAGATATAGACAAGGCTTTAGGGCTATTAAAACAACCAGATTGTGTCAAAGTTGTCATTAGGATGTGAACATGATGTTGTAAATTGTGTGTGGTTTGTATTTGAATGCCAATAATTAGCTATGTGCGCAAGCAATAAACTCCTTTACAAAATTAGTTCAATAATATATTGGTCGACTTAATGCATCTAAATCTGCAATCTTTTTCTCATTGTTTGCAATCTTTTCATTATGACCTGCAAAGATATTTTAACATTATCGATGTCTAAACAAAAATTACTAACAATATTATAATATTTACAAACTAAATAATTTCTTGTAACAGTAAAGTTTAGGGTATGCCGTCTTCACGCTTATATATATATATTTTTAAAATTTGCTTAATGAATATCATTTGTCTTCACATTCTTTGATATACTACTTATTGGTTGTTATTTTTTCTTGGCCAAACTACTTATTGGTTATTTGGTATGCAAACTGACTTCATTTAAGGCAGCTTTACGCAATGCAATGCAGGAAAAGTGTAGCCACGATGTGTTAATTTTGCTTGTGTTTTGTTTATATAAGGTAAAGAAAAAACAATAGTGATTGGTTCAATTACTAAAAAAGTTTGTGCACATGTAATTTGGTGACGTGATAGCTATATTAGATGACGCAAGTTCGATATCACTTACAACCTCTTGAATGCTTCATCGTTTAAATTAAAAAAAAAAAAAAAAAAAACCTTTAGTTCTGATGTTAGGCTGAACTACAAAAAGCTTCCTGCTTTTGGATACTTAAAACAATAAAACCAAATCTGTCCCGCCATCGTAGTTGACAAATGCATGAAAAGGGTCACAATATTTTCTCAACACAAGTAACACAAATTCTATTCACTGATCAAATTTCTGACAGAGAGGACTGCCTTCATTTTCAAAGGTGTTTGCTCTTCATGAACTTCTAACTCATGAGGTGTTATTCACAGACAGAGACAAAGAATTGAAGTTATTAAAACGATTGTGTGAATATGATATTTTTAGTAAATATATAGTCTGTAAAGCAACTAACCTCCCTTACAACATTAGTTCTTTAAGTCTATCTATAATATTAGCATTAATACATCTAACTTCGTAATTTTTTTCTCACTATTGTTTGTGACACAAGATAAATTGGTCTAATAATGAACACAAGACTTGTTATCTCCTATTGTTTGGATTTGAACATCAAGAAACTTTTTATCCTTTCAATGCTTAAATAAATTTGTCCGCAGAATCAGAGTTATAACTGCATGAGAAAGAATATGATCAGAAATCTCCCAAAAAAATTTTCAGACTTCTTCAATCAGGCACAGGCAATTAGCTTTACACGGGCAACTCATATCCTTCACATCAACAACGCAATCCACATGATTCTCATATTAACACATCTAAATTTACAACACTTTTTTTTTTGCTCATTTTCCATCTACGAAACACCAATACCTCAAAAAAAGGTTAAGCTATATATTACCCCCTGTCCTCAATATAAGATCTAGTTTGCTTTTATATTAAGAACCAGAAGTAGTATATCAATCATCCATATCTTGTGTTCCTTACCTCATGGATCTCCTCCCACATGAATTAAATCATTTCATCATTCAATTTTATAAGCAGAGAGAATCAAACAAAAATCAAAGTTGGTAGCATGACTCTTTGTAGAATAAAACCCACTACCATCACTCTCACACCCAGATAATGCACTACCTTCTCTTTCACTGTCCGGTTCAAAAGGTCCGGGCTTGAATATGAACAAACCGGCTCCACCCGAACCGGTCTCACTGAACAACCAATCATGAACATCCCACAAAACCTGCACAGGTTGTTTATTCACAAGCACTGTTTGATTCCCACGAAACTTCCATTGCAAGCTTCTCACATGAATCATCACTATCCCATCAATGCTCACCCACATCTCAGGATCCTTATTCTGCCCTGAACTCGAACTCTCCACCACTATGTCTCTCTCTCTACCGCTCTCGTCAAAGCACGCTTTCGTCGAGAAACTTTTCTTGGCGAACACGTTTTCCTTCTTCGTCATCAAAACCGCATCAATTAGTGGGGTTTTCGCCTTGGTTCTCTTATAGGCTTTCCTCTTGTAGTCCCCTAACAACAATGCAACCTCTTCCTCGGCCACCAACGCTACATAGTAGTCGCTAAAGGGCTCGGGGCTACCGGCGAATTTAGACGACCGGAAGTCCCAATAGACCTCTACAGGTTGGCCATCGACAAAGAAAGATTTGTAGCCTTTCTTGCTCCAGAAGTACCATGGTTTGACATCAATCTTGCAATTGTACTGAATCTCACCTCCCAATGCATCAACTGTTAGATGTAAAGAATGGTTCATGTAACTTTTTGTCCATAATATTGTCACATTTCTCCAATATCCTACCATGTTGACTTGATATATGCTTGTCACTGTGCTTTGAGTTGATTTGCCAGGCACAGGTTCTTCTGTGATTCTGTTCACTATTGGTGATCTTGATGACACTACCTGTTCTCTAAAAGAACGATATGATGCCATATGTATGTGTGTATTTATATTCTTCCCCCCTCAGAGATCATCTAACAAAACTCTTTGGGAAAACTGAGTAATATCATAGAAATGCCATATATTGTTATATAGCAGTCTTGCTCTGGGAAAACAGAAGATCATCACAGAAATGTCACCTTTGATTGAAAGTTCTTTGGTTGGTAATTTTTGGGTTCATGATCATTATCCCTCATCAGAAGATCGTTTTGAGGGATCAAAAATTCAAAACTCGTGCAGATTGATTGATTAGTGAGATTAGAGAATCTAAGAAAATGGTGATTTGAGGAATGAGAAAGAGAGTTAGTTTTTTTAGGGGAGAAAAAGTCTCAGATGGAGAGGCTGAAATGAGAGATGAGGGCGAAAGAGAAGGGAGGAATACGAGAATGTGAAAAAACAACGTAACCATATATGTGTGTTGTCGAAATTTTTAGCATATATTTATGTTTTAGTGCAACCAATTCCAACTGTTATATGAGCTGTTTGAAAACTGGAATGTTAGTTAATAAATGAATTACTATAAGAACCAGGTTTTTATGATGATTGCAAACTACGATTTTTGTTTTCTAACCAATAATCGTTTTTTGTTTTTGTTTTTCATTTTAAATCGTTATTTTTTCTTGTTAGACACACACATAATATAGATGTATTTTTCATTTTTATTAAAAAATAAAATAGTACGTACTTTAAGTTTGAAGGAAGAAAACCATTGAATTATATATATATATATGTATATGTATATGAAATAAATTTATCCTCATAAAACACATTAAACAATACTATTCATTATTCTTTTTTGGATAAAAGGCAATTATCATTAAGAAAATAATATTCACGTACACGAAAATGAATTCAATACATGCTCTCCTTATTGTCTGCCAAACTTTTGAACTTGCTACAGATAACTTTTCAATCGCAGGATGTGCTATATCAAAATATTTAGGGGTGAGACAAAACCAAACCAAACCGGACCAAATTGTTTTCGGTTTTTCAGTTTTATGTGGTTCGGTTTCGGTTTCCATTTTCAGCATTTTTGGCTTTTAGTTTATGGTTCGGTTTGGGTAATGATTTTCGGTTTGAAACTGAAAACCGAAAAAAAAATAAGCTATAAAAAAAAATAGACCCAATGCCCAAATAACCAATCCTAGCCCAAACCCAAAGCCCTTTAGTCCAAACCCGATTTCTCATCATCGCCCCACCTTCATTGCCCACCTTCACCCATCATCTTCCTCCATCCACAGCGCGTGAGAGGGAGACTAGCAAAAGAGGAGAGCGAATGCAGAGAGAGGCTGAAGTCGCCGCTTAAGGAGAAGGCTGTAACTAGACTCGCCGCCGCCGCTTTGACGGCGTCCATGGTGGTTCCTGATGTCGCTGAAGCCGCCGTCTCCCCTTCCCTTAATAACTTTTTGCTTAGCATCGCCGCCGGTGGGGTCATGCTCGCCGCCATTGTCAGCGCCGTCATCGGTGTTGCCAACTTTGATCCTGTCAAGCGAAGCTGAGGAGACAACTGCAACGTATGTTCCATGTGCATTGTCATTCAGTAATGAACTCTGTTGTGTGTAATATTTCAATCTCTGTCTCCATCTGAGCTTCTCCATATGAGCTGCAACTTTTTTTCGAATTCCTCAATTCCATGTTTGCGCCTCCTTATGAACCAAATTAACACGCAGACACAACATATTATATATATATATATATATGTATATATATTACCTTTATTTTCTATGTTGATTTGAGTTTTGAAGTGAGTAACTATGTATTGGATGATTTCTGGATTGCGAAATGAATCACTTCGAGGGTTATGTTTCACAAGATTGGGAAAACCGAAAAACCAAACCGAAAACAATTCGGTTTTTTCGGTTTCGGTTTTGCATTTGGACATTTTTTTGTTCTCAGTTTTGAACCGAAAACCGAACAAAAAACCGATACTTATCCCTAAAGATATTCATAGGTTATTATTGTCTTTCAAGACTTTATATTTGGGTTAAAAAGGTTTGATTAATGAATTTAGGGTTAAAGACTTAATGTATAATTTTACCATGAATTTTATGGTTGTGGGCCATATGACACCATTAAAGTGTTTATGGCTGCAAAAATATACATAAACACTCTAAAACGGAGCAATTTTAACATCTCTATTGTATTATGTGGATGTTATTATCAAAATACCCTTAAACAAACAACAAATTAAATCCCTTAAAAAAAGAGAAAATTAATTATAAGTCCCGTGTAAGAAAATTAATTAAGATGAAGTCCCACGAAATTATGTAATTAATTTTAGGCCCCACGAAGTTGTTATCACCTGCTCATTAAATTGTAATCGCCAGTTCAAAAGTTGTACTTAAACAAGAAATAAAAAGTTGTTATCGTCAGGCCCCAAGTTGTTATCATCTTGTCAAAAATTGTTATCGGTTAAGCCAAAAAGTTGTTATCACCTTATCAAAAGTTGTTAGTAACTGAGAATTTAATTATGGATCAGTAACAACTTTTGATAAGGTGATAACAACTGTTTGGTCTGCAGATAACAACTTAATGTGCATGTGATAACAACTTCTTGTCAGGGACCTGAGATTAATTATATGATTTTGTGGAACCTCATCTTAATTAAGTTTCTTGCACAAGATTTCTGTAGTTAATTAGCCCTAAAAAAAATCAAATCACATGACAAACAGAAAAATCTACCCCATCACCTGAAGAAATCAGCGACCAGAAAATAGTCAACACATGCATGTCTTCGTACAAAGTACAAACACCCATGCCACCGGAAAAATCCTTTGCTTCGACAATATCAAGCTCAGCAATAACCACATGCCATTATAACAATCAAATTGAAAAAACTTAAGGTCATAAAAAAAAAAAAATCAACCTCAAACTCAATATAGCATTTCAAAAATCATTAGCTTTAATTTAGCCACCATAGAACCCTAAGCCAAGAAAAATTGCTCCATTTTTCAAAATATCAAGTGTCCATAACCCAAAATTTCATTGTTAAAATTGCATCATTTTAACATTGTTACGGTTTCTTTTTTATTATTAATTTTTTAAAATTTTTAGAAATTTTATTTTTGGCTAATTAATTTCTATAATATTTCTATATGAACTCTTTTGACATAATTAATACTCCATTCAGATCTAAATATATGAATTAAGATCAACTTTTTAATTAGGTCTTCCATTAATGACAAAATGGTTACTTATACAAGCAAAGCTTATATTTACGTCTATGATGATCGGAGGAACAAAAAGGGAAGACAGAAATTACAGGAGCAGAGAAATCAAAGTCTGTTAGATTGTTGTGTGGAGATGAATGGCGAAGAAAAATATCATGATGATTTTTTTTTTGGACAAACAAAAATATAATGATAATGATTCAACAGGAATAGTGGGGTTGAAGGAAGAAATAAAATAAGCATATATAATGGTCACAGCCTCAAAGGGAGGAGGAATTCTTGCATGTGGTCGTCATTTGTGGTCTGACCAATTACAACTAAATATATAAGGTCTTACGTGAAATTTTCAATCTGACTTGGCACCCTAAAAAAAGAACTAACTGATAAAAAAAAATTTTGACTTGTAAAATAAAAAACATTAAAAAAGGATGAGGTTGAAATTTTTTTTTAAGTCAATTAATTTTCTTAGGCTGCCAAGTCAGATTGAAAATTCCACGTTAAATCTGATGTGTCTACTTGTAATTGGTCAAACCACAAATAACGTGGTGCACTGGGTTCACGCAAAAATTCCTCCCTCGAGCTGGACACATGCGAATGACGTGTCACCTGTGGTCCTATGTGGACAGCCTATGGAAATGTGTGAATGATGTGTCATGTCAGTTCTTATGTGGGCTGTCTATCTATAGATCTTTAGCTATATAGGATGAAGTCATGAAGTGGATCAATTTTTTCCCATTGTCTCTCAAACTGGGACTGGGTCTGGACTAATCGAGACAATGGGTTAGGCCATAGCCAACTTGGGAGTTAGACCAATGAAACATAAAAAAATTTCAAAAATAATTTAAAATTTCATCATATCATAAATTGATAAATAATTATATGGAGAAAAAAATTATAAGTAGAGAATCATCTTCCTAATTTACATAATTTATGCAATTTTTTTTAAACAAATTTATAACACATATTTTGATAGATATATTTTAAAAAACTGCAGCCCTAAAGCATACTTTTAGAATACAAAAGCTCAGGCCCATTAACACTCTTCCACTTAACCCTAATGATCACTTCCTCTGTCCTTCCTTACCCTTCAAACGGCAAGCACACATTCACGCCTCATATTCCTCCCACAAAGGTTGGGCCTTTCTTGTTTCAACTCCACGAACACGATATCTCTTTCTCCGAATACTATTTGAAGAAGACAAGTGAGCCCACCAAGGCCCCCCACCAAAAACAAACATCACTAACAAGGAGTATTCTTCTCAGATCTCATCAACTGCCTTTTTCTTTACTCTTCTCCCTATATTGTTCGTCTCTCTCATCTCTCTTCCTCTATTCTCTCTTTCTTTCTCTTTCATCTTTTCTGATCTACAAAGCTTGTTTGAAGTCTAATGTGATGTGGAAAAATTAACTCGATCTCTCGTCCAACTCGTCGAGTTAGCCGAGTCCGAGTCGGCCGAGTCAGAACCTCAACCGGACCGGACTGGTGCCTGGGCCGGCCGGTTCCGAGTTGAACTGGCCGGTTCAGTTCGGTTCTGGTTTGATAACCATAGCTTTAAGGTATAAACTGTTGATTCTGAGGCATCAAAATAGAAAGTCGAAACTCAAAACTAACTTAGTTTAGCATATGAGAGGGCTACTCTCTACAACGTCGCGAACTTTTTATTTATTTGTTTTATATAACGTGAATTAAGATTCGAATTAGGGAAAATTCCAGAAAAGACAATCGAATTACCAAAAGGACACTTTAGTACAACGAATTTCGGAAAGGACGAGTCAGTACAAATTCGTACAGTGACTGAATTGTCATTTAACAAATTTAAAGGAAAAGTCCAAAATGCCCCTGGTTCAATTATTTTTTTTAATAATTGCCCACAGCCACCATCGGCGGTCGGCCCCACCCCCTCTACGTGGCAACCCCACACCACGCCACATGGCGCGCTGTGGGGCTACCACGTGGCATGTGTCCCTTGTAAAAAAGGGACACACAAATGTGGGGGGTGGGAATCGAACCCACCCCCTCCACTTGGTGGCCTAGTGCAAAAATATATATATTCTATCTTTCATTCATTCTTAATATTTTACCAGAAACGTTCAAGGAATTCCCAACTTCTCATAAGGGATTCCAAACTTTTGTTAAAGGATTTCCAACATGTATATTACCATTTACCAACTTCCAAAATACTTCACCAAATCTTCCTACTTGTTACCATAAACGTTCAAGGGATTCCCAACTTCGCATAAGGGAATCCCAATTAGTGCTGAGGGATTCCCAACATGTACATTACCATTTACCATCTTCCAAAATACTTCACCAAATCTTCCTACTTGTTACCAGAAATGTTCAAGGGATTCCCAACTTCGCATAAGGGAATCCCAACTTTTGTTAAGGGATTCCCAACATGTACATTACCATTTACCAACTTCCAAAATACTTCACAAAATCTTCCTATTTGTTACCAGAAACGTTCAAGGGATTCCCAACTTCGCGTAAGGGAATCCCAACTAGTGTTAAGGGATTCCCAACATGTACATTACCATTTACCAACTTCCAAAATACTTCACAAAATCTTCCTACTTGTTACCAGAAACGTTCATATTTAAAATAGAGTATATTGGCCAACGCTGTTAAGAATAAGAAGCACTTAACAGCCTCGGTTTGTGATGACGTGGCGAGACATGTCATCTAGTATGCTAACGTGGCAAGACACGTTTCAGCTGGTGATATGCCACGTGTCACGCCACGTCAGCACAAACTGAGGCTGTTAAGTGCTTTCTAATGGCATTGGCCAATATGCTCCATTTTAAAACTTTTCTTTTCCATTTTAAAACTTTATTGGCATACAAGAACTTTTCAAAATATAATTGTATCAGACGCTCCTGGGCCAATACTTTATTGGCCAAAATGCATCTTAATTCAAACTTAAAAAAAATCCAGATCTAAGCACGTGGTTTAGGGGCACCATGCTATTATCCCTCTATGACTAAACATGGATTGGGTCAGTTAAGAACAAGAGAAATAAAGATAATTAACCAATTAAATTTTATTTTAAAACAAAGAATTATACCTGCAAGCTCTAGTGTACTTTATACTTATTTATATATAGATATATATTTATATACATATTCTATGAACGTCACATCATTTGAGCTATATCCAATTGAAATTTGTCAACTTAACACATTTTATTCTTGGTTAACTGACTATTTTATTTTTGAGAAAAATAAACGTTTTAATTTGTGTAAGATGAGATTTTGTTTTTGCAAATCAAGAGGTTTATTTTTTGGACAATTGCACATATGTCCCAAGTAAGAGAATTAATTTTAGAGAGGTCTCAAGGAGTTGTTACTGACAACTATTAACAACTGCAACAGCCTTGGTTAACAAGTACAGAATTTGTCAATAAAGCTGTCTGAAATTAATTTTTTTGCTTGGGACCTTTGTACAATTCTCCCTTTATTTTTCTTATAAACAAAATAAAATGAGAAATTTTTTATACAAGTTAGGGATCATTACATGGAGGCCCTAAACAAAAGAATTAATACCAAACAACTCATAATGAGTTGTCAATAATGTTTTTCACTTGTTAAAGGTGATATTTTTGCTTATTAATTTTGTCATTAACAACTCATTCGTATTTATATGATATTAACTCTCTTACTTTAAACCTTAATATAATAATCCCTATAAGATCAACCTGTTAAAATTAAAATATAAAGAATTATCATAATTTTATTTGACAGAGTTCATATGATATAAGTTTGCTCAAGTGTGAAAGAATTTGTCCGGTGGATCTATAGATAATTACATATGTATAGGCGTCAGGTTGAATTTGACTTAAGGTGACATGTGACTCCAGGCATAAATTGATTGAAGGATCTTTCTTTACTCATTGAAAGTTTCAAAGAAAAACCCTTTTGGGGTTGAAATTCTTGCATACAAGTCTACATGGATTCAACCATCGAACACCACATCATTTATTTTGACAAATAAGACTGTGCCATGTGTATCCATATATGCAAGAACTTCACCTGAAAGTGGTTTTTCCTTTGAAACTTCCAATGTATAAAGAAAGATCCTCCAATTAATCAATTTATGAGTAAAAAATTCAACTTGAGGCCCATATATAGAGAAGTGGTGGACTTGTGTTTTTAAAATAAAAACCAGAAAGAAGTGGACTTAAAACATTTATAGCTTTTGTGAGTTTTGTCTGGCTGATGAAATTTACAATTTCTTTCCTGTGCAACTCCATTTCTAGATTTTCTCATAGTGGAAATCCTACCATGCCTCCCAGGTTAGTTAAATCACTATGTCATCTATTTCTTTGATCTCTTCTCACTAAGAATCTTTCTTACATATTCTGATCACTTCTTTTCTTGCTTCTGAAAGGTTTTCGGATTTGGATTCTGATTCTGCTCCTTCACTTCACACCATTTATGCTTATGTAACTGGATTGCTACTTGCTTTGGTGGGAATAAAGTACCAAGCATTGAACTCTAGCCCCTTCAAACAACACCCTGCTTTGATGATACTCTTTCTTATAGCAATAATTGTGTATGTCATGGCACTCTTAGTTCTGAGACCAAATCATCAAATCAATCCAATAATATTGGTTTGGATTTGCCATGTTTTTGGAAGTGCTGCATGTGAGCTTCTCTTGTTGGTTCTAGTCTCTGCAATATGGTGCTTCATCATCAACATCTCTTCCCTTTTCTTGCTCCTCACATTCTTCTTTTCCTACAAATTCTTCTTCCAACCATCTCATCTCGCGGAGGGGCAAGCTACTCATGAAGGGATAGACCTTGAAGCTACTGCAATAACTCCCAACCCTTAATTAATTACCCCAGTTGTTCGTTAATATAAGAGAGAATTGATTTTTTTTTAACAGAGATTAAAGAAGCTACATAAGTCATTTGATCCTAATATATGTTGTGTGTTATCAGATCATATGTTAAATTATACGTCAAACAAATTAGTTTGAAGATAAAATTTAAACAAATAAGTTTATTAATGATTTATTTAGCTTTCATAATCTTTAAAAAAAATTCAACCATGTCATATATTAAGAAATTGATGAAGTAATTTTGATGCTATATTTGGTTTTAGGGGTGACAGAGCAAAGAAAATTTTTGAATGTTTGATTTTTTTTTTTAAAAAATAGAGATAGTGGGGAGGTTTTTAATGAATATTCCCTATTTTTCCTTCTAACTTTTTTTTCTCTATTAGATTAAAAAAAAAATTTCACTCCTCCATTTTCCTCATACTAAACTTAAGCATTATAGTGACTGTAAAACTTCGTTTCTTGAGGCGTTGCACCAAAAACCCTATAAAAACTGAAAGTGACATTATAAACAGAATCCAATCATATTCTTGTATCAAACACTGATCTAAAGACGCGGGAATTCGGGTGGGCTGGGCCACAAGAGAAAAACACTCCATTTTTCAAAGTCCGGCCCACTAGCTTCTCTTTTTTCAAATGTTTTTCCCCACTTTTGAGCATGTATTGCTACCTAAAACAATGGACCTATAATAAAAAAAATATAAATATGATCCAAATTATGTTTAAATACCAAGCATTAGTGCATTACCTACTCAACAACTCATAAATTAAATATTAAATCTACAACTAGAAGTCACACCATAATTAAATAGAATGTTCCATAAGGTCAACATAAAGTCTACACATCACAATTAAATAAATTACTACATAAAGTTCACATACGATAATTAAATAAACTACTACATAAAGTCGTAAACAAGAAAAATGAAAGCCACAAACTATATTAAACATTAAGACATAGTGTCATTTTCATTTTCTTCGCCATTATTACTAATCATCAACATCAAGGACATTTGATTGTGTTTCACTATGAGTAGGCTCTTATTATTATCTAGCAATCATATCAAATTTTTTTCCTATTATTTACTTTTTTAATATTATTAATTAACAATATAAGTAAATAAAAAGGGGGGAATAGACGGCCGTTTAAGCCCGCTTCCTTTTTTTACCTCCAAAATCAAAGTCCGACCCTCCTCAGGTTATGGCTTAAACGGACTCGGCCCGAATTTCCGGCTCTACACTGATCATCAACTACGAAGAGAAAGAACAATGTACAGGTAGAGAAATAAGAAATGAACTAAATTTAGATTGTATATGCCATATCATTTACCAATAGTCTCCACAAGAGCAAAACCCATCCTTGAAATGATGAAACCGATGCCTATCACGCATGATAAGTTCCCTTGAGGTAGAGCCAGGAGGAAAATGCACCAACCCGTGGGTTAGAAAGGGTTAAGGTTGGCAAAGGCAGCCCATAAAGATGCGGGTCGCACAGGCCCGAACCACCTGGCTCGTGGATTAGGACGGGTTGGCCCATGGGTTAGAGGGTTAGCTCGTCAATTTTTTTTATACATAAATAAAAAAAATCCCTAAAAGGCTAAGCCTCATTTTGTCAATCTCAAACCCTATTAGCCCAAGCCTGATATGCCCAACATGCCTCCTCTCACTTCTCTGATTCTCTCATACAAACAAAAACACACAGTCACTCAAGCAATAGCTATATGACCTGACCTGACTGACCATGACTCCATGCATAAGTATATAAATCTCAAGCAATAGCTTGCCGTATTTGTAATAAAAAAAATTTCATTGATGTTGTTCAGTTTCAGTAAAATTGGTTGTCCCATTATAAAAAAAAAAGTGGAGGGTTGGTGGGCCAGCCCGTCAACCCACTAGTCAGAGTTAGGGTTGGAGATTTCCCAACCCATTAAGTGTCGGAATGCATAGGCCCAACCAATTTGGCCCGCGGGTTGTGACGGGCCAGCCCGTAACCCGTGGACCAACCCGTTTTCTAGGGCTGCTCAGAAACCCGGAGGCCCGACGGCCCGCCCGGACCCGAACCCGGCCCGATGGCAAATTGGTCCGGGGACGAAGTGGCCCGGGACTATAATATTCAGGACAGGACCAAACCCGACTACCGGGTGGGACAGGACTAGGGCATATGTTTAAGGACCAGTAGCCCGGCCCGGCCCGGTATTATTATTATTATTTTTAATAGAAAATAAAATTTCCTTAATTTATAAATCCATATAATATTTTAGTCCAGATCCTTCATTTCTTTTTTCGCCGGACCTGACCCTTTATTTCAATCTCATTTATTTTTTCCAAATTTGACAAGAGAGTAGAGGGTAGAGATCACTGATTAGACAAATCCCTTTTGACGAGAATTGGCCATGAAGATTTTGTTCACTTCACTGGGATCCAGCCAAACCTTGCCTCGGCCGTACTTCAAGACAATGATGGCGAGCCGCTTCTGAAGCTTGAGCGACACCATCTTCGTCTCTTCGAGGCTTAGACACTCACCCGTCTCCAGTCTTCTTCTCTTCGTCTTCCGTCTTAGCATCTTCCATTCTCGGCCACTTCTAGCTGCGGGACGCCGGTGCTTAAAGCTTGCATAGGTGAGTCTCCTCTTTTCATTTCTAGTTTCTACCTTGTTCATCCGCCACTTGATCCGTTGGGTGATTGGCTGCTTCAACAATAAATTTCGCTTTGATTTCATTTGCATTTTCCCTTCAACCAGAATGGAAGTTAAAACTTTATGTTTTCACTCTGCTTCTATTACAAAGGCAATAAACTAAAAAAGAAAGAAAAGTACTCTGCTATTTTTAAGTTTAAAGAGTATCTTATTTGCCTGAGGGGAAGAAAAAAAGACTTGTTCAAGGAAAAGTACCTATTAATGACACCCCCAAGAGCTACAGGGATAACAACATCGCAGTCCTCAACCAATACTGAGTTGGCATCTATTGAATCAGCTCCCTGGAATCCCTTAATGCGTCGATGTTCTCTTGAATGCCTGTTTTTTTTATTTGATGATCTGAAGTTGAAAGTTTTATTTATACAGTCACACAGACAAGTATGGCTATCAATTGATCATGCATGCACATACAACTATAATTATTTCAACTTGGATTCAATATATTGCACTTCTCAAAGTTCTGTTTTTCTTCTTTATTCCTATTTTCTTGGTCTGCATTATTGAACTGTAAATGGATTAACAATGACAAATGGCCAAATGATAGATCTAGAGCCGATGATCGTTTTCCTTCTTAGTCATGATGAACCTCATTAAATTTTCTCTCTCCTCTTATGTAATTACATAAGTTTTACTAGCTTGTATTATAAGTGTGCATTAGCAAAACATGGCTTATTATTATGCAAGAACATCCATGCCTGGCTTCTTGGAGTTGGACAAAGTCTCTTTGTCATTATTATGCTCCTTCACCAAACACCAAGGCATTTTTTTTGGGTTTGCCTTTGTGAGTGGTAGCTGACAAATTTTTAGGGCTTGTATTGTAAAATTTATGGAATCTATATTTAGTGCTTAAGATGCTAATTAATTGTATTTTAATTCATTCCTCATCATCAGATTCACCGTTAGAATTCTCCAAAGTTGCATTTCCCTTTTGTTAATATTTATCATAAGTTTTCTACACACAAATATTCCTATGAATCACAAACTTTATCATGACAAATAATCCATAGAAAATCATCTCAGTTATAGGAAACTAAATGATAAATAAGCCCCCCCAAACAGTATAGCTTTATCTGAGTGTGCCGTGAAAGTAGTAAATAAATGTGAAAGAATGAGTGGAAAAAAGATGAAATAGAGATGTAATTAATTAAGGATAAAATTGAAAACAATGTTTAAAATTGTAAGACACAAATTGTTGTTTACACATAAGCCCAACCTTGTAACATCCTAAAAATTAATTAAGGATTTATGGGGGTAAATAGGAATTGATTAATGAGAAATGATGGATTATGAGAATATTTGAAGAATTTTGAGGTGTTTTTGAGGATTTTAAAGGCCTAATTTTTCCCTTATTTGGAAGATAATAATTTTTGGGGAAATTATTTTTAGACTCAAAAGAGGTTATTGTGGGAGTAAATAAATAAAAGATATTATAGGGAAAATTTTGAAAGTAAAAAGAAAATTTTTGGTTCAAAAGAAATATCTTATTTGAGGATTTTAGGACCGAGTAGTGCATTATTCCCAGTCTTTTTCCTATTCCCTCCGTGACTCTCCAATTCCTCACCCGTGAATTTTCAACTTTCACTATTCATCAATTATATTATTATTATATTATTATTACTATTGAGTTACTATTCATTACTATTGGGTTACTGTGCATCAATTATATATATACTCACCGTCTCCCCCTCGTCCCTCACGTCTTCTCTCTCTCACTCTCTCTCTCTCTCTTCGTTTCTCTCTCTTGCTCTCTCTTTCCACCATATATATTCCTATCACTAGACTTATTAGAGTCTGTTAGTATAGGAATAGTAAGCTTTTCGGCCAACTAAGCACATTTTTGGAATCCCGTAAGTCTCCTCTACCTTTCTATGTCATTAGTTTTTCAATTTGTTATACTTGAAAAATTAGACCTTGTCTAAATTGGTAATTTTTGGGAGTCCTAAAATTAATAAATTGAAGCTTATGCCTCGATTATGAGTTTTTCTGAGAATATTTTTCATTGTTGGAAGTTTTCCTAATTATTAGGAATTTTTGGATTTATGGAAGTTTTAGAAATTGAGACTTTTAAATTATTCGAGGTGCTTATGGGTAAATTGATGATTTTTAGATGTTTATTAAGGTTATATGAGGGAATTTAATTAATTGATTTGATTGGGGTTTGCACCTAAAGAATTATTGAGGGATTATGGGATATTAAGGAATTTTATAAATAGTTATTGAAAAGATTAATAATTTTGGATATATGTATAAATGGAGTAGAGATAAATTTTAGAGATAGAAAGGGAGAATAAATGTTAAATTGGAAATTTAAAATAAGTAAGGGCAAAGAAATGGTAGTAAATAATTTATTTTCCAACATGTGAAATTGTTGGATAAATAATTAATTGTGGTTGTATATATGGTTGTGTAGTGCTTGAATTGCACTAAGTTAGCACGGGGGAGCTGCACTATTGTGAGATTGGTGCCAGCTATCAGGTAACCGCTTTCTGCTTGTTTATGTGTGTGTGTAGTGTTAGTAAGTAATTTGAAATATTATTATTTGACTATTATGATATTATATGGAGATGAGATTTTGAATCACAGTTGAGTTATGATTATCAATTGATGATTGATGGGATATGAAAATGAGATCTTGGAATATTAATATTTTTATAATAAATGTCCTGTGGAGTATTATTTTGAAATGGCATAAATTTGTTATGTGAAATATTAGAAACGGAAATATATGTGGTTTTGGAAATTATTTAATATATGTATATCATGAAAATACTGGAAGGCCTGGTGCCTGATTGTGGTGTTGCATATCTATGTGTTGTATGTGAGAAATTATTTGGGTATGTGACACCGGTGAATTGGAAATTGTGCCATCACGTGATGAGGTACCCTGTTGCGCCACAGGGACTAATCGATATATTATGAGAAATAAAGGAGAGAAAGACGAAAGAGAGGATATCACCCCTTACGGATTCAGAAAGGACAGAGATCCTTCTAATCTGTGGTACTATTCAGGGAGGGTAGAGAGTCCCTCGTGAACTGTACCGTGGTGATCAGGGGTGGGTGGAAGGTCCCGACTGGTCCCACATGTTTTCCCAATATTTCTAGTAAGATTTGTTTGGGTTGTCTGTAATTATCAATGATATATATACTATTATTGAGGATGAATTGTGATGGATTATTTTATAATTATAAACGATGAGAAAAGATATTTGGGACCAAGATATGCATTATATGTGAATACTTGAGCATACTGTTTGAAATAATGTATATACATATATATATTCCACTGGACATCTTGCTAGCACACACCGCACTTAGATGAGTAGTTAGTGGTTGCGTTTGGGGCTACCCCCGTTGATCTCACTTTTGCAGGTTCTAGGAGTGAAGTAGGAGGTCAAGGGAAGGATCCGGGAACTTCTCACTGATATCGTGAGATATTCTGGACCAGAAGGAAAGGAGGTATTGCCACATTTAGGATCATATTTTGTATAATGCTTCCGCTGAACCTTGTTATTATTCTGGGGGAAAATTATTGAATAATACCTATTATGGTATGGTATTTTGTGGATGATGTGTGGAGATTAATCATGGATAATGAAATTTTCTGTGATTGTACTGGGGAGAAAATTATATTGTGATAACGGAAATTGGAGTTGAGGTTTGAATTAAAAAGATAATATCTAAATATTATGGAAATTCTTTTTCTAACTATGTTAGTTATTTTACTGAGCTAATTCCTTTTCCTAACATAGTTAGCTATATAAACGTTTTAATATTTAATCGTGAGTTAAGTTGATTAAGTGTACTTAAAAAGTGTATTTGGGAGTAATTGTTACAAACCTTATGTTGGAGAATGCTGCTATTAAAAATAAGGAGAGTTTGGTTTATCTCATTTACTATGTGAAATGTATATTGTATTTGTATAGATTCACATCTAGATATATTATAATTATAATTTATAATTATAAACCACACAAAAAGCTAAAAGTATTTCATCGCCAACACATAGTATATCTAGTCTGTTAGTCTACAAAAACTTTAGTAAAATACATCCATATCAAATCATGTTCGCCATTTGTATGCAATTAGGTTACCACAAAAATCATATTGTGATTAATTAATTAGCGTTGGTATAAAAAGATAAACTTCAAGTTTCGTGGAGCATTTTTGATAATATGTTCAAGGAGCAAAGTCTCATCCTCTTCAGGACTAACTAGAACTTCACTTTGTCATCTTCTGAACATATAACTGGTCTTGAAATTCCATACTTGAAAATATTGTCGACTAATGACTCCCTAAACTGTATATATGGATGCTAAAATTTTGATGTATTGATAAAAATTAGTCTGCATGGCTTCAACAAACTACAGAGCATTTATGTTAGATATGGAGGGTGAAAATTCTGCTCCTTTTTGACTTGGTTGTTTGTGTTTTATCATGTGATTAATTATGTTGTTTTTCTTTGATGTTAGATATGGAGGGTGAAAATTCTGCTCTTATTACTGTACCATCAGCATCATAAGAATTAGGCATTGGTGAAAGTGAAATGCCCCCTCCTGCTACACCAATTCATCCTCCTCATACAGATACTCCTGTTGATAGTTCTGCTAACGTTGCACAAGATGTTGAGGGAGAAGAGGTGAGTAAAAAGAGAAAATTAGAGCCTGCTGAAAGTGCTACCAGCACAAGGAAAAATCAAAAGTTTGGGAGCAGTTTCAGAAATTACCCCTAGAAGAAACAAATGGAGAAATTAAGGCTGCTTGCAAATATTGTAAAAGAGCGTATTTATGTGACCCAAACAAGCATGGCAATTCATCCTTAAGAAGGCACATGATAAAATGCAATCCAAATGCGGTCAACACAATCCCAAATCAGTCAATGTTGAATTATGTAACTTCGGGTGGGCAAGGAGGGATCCTAGTCCCACATGTTTTCAACCAGAAACGATGTAAAAGGGTGCTCGCTGAATTTATTATTTGTGATGAGATGCCATTCAGAATTGTTGAGAAGCAAGGGTTTAGGACTTTTGTGAAAGAATTAGAACCAAGATTCCGTATCCCTTCAAGCATGACTATTGCTCGAGATGTTTGGCAGCTTTACCTTGGAGAAATCAAGATATTGAAGCAAGCATTGAAGAAGTCTGCAAATAAGGTATGTCTAACCACTGATTGTTGGACATCCTCTCAAAACTTAAACTACTTGTGTTTGACTTGTCATTTCATTGATACTGAGTGAAGATTGCATAAGAGGATATTAAATTTTTGCATGATTGAAAATCATAGGGGTGATACAATAGGCAAAACAATTGAAAATTGCTTATTAGAATGGGAGATTGAGTCTGTGTTTACTATAACCATGGACAATGCATCTTCTAATGATATTGCATTATCATACCTCAAAAGAAAATTTAGGAATTGGAAAGGCATGGTTTGTGGGGGTGACTACATTCATCTAAGATGTGCAGCACACATTCTTAACTTGGTAGTTAATGAGGGGTTGAAAGAGTTGAAGAATTGCTTGATTCCATTCGCAATGCAATTAAATATGTCCGTTCTTCGCCATCTCGTATGTTAAAGTTCAAGAATATGGCTGAATGTGAAAAATTGGACACCTTCAGCTTTGTTGTTCTTGATGTTTCTACTAGGTGGAACTCAACTTACTTGATGTTGGAATATGCTTTGAAGTTTCAAAAGGCTTTTGAATGGTTAAAAGATGAAGTTGATGACTTTGATGCATATTTTATCAAGAATGAAGGCCCTCCTAAAGCTAGTGATTAGGATAAGGCTAACATGTTTCTTAAATTCTTGAAGGCATTCTATGACATAACCTTGATCTTTTCAAGCTCTCTGAATGTGACTTCTAACACTTGTTTCCACCAAATTACTTATATTCATGAGTTGTTGGAAGACAACATTAGGAGTGGTGATCCATTGCTAATAGAGATGGCCCTTAGTATGAGAAGTAAGTATGAAAAATATTGGGGTCAAATAGAGAATATGAATCATTTGCTCATTATAGCTGTGATTTTGGATCCCCGCTACAAGCTTGCTTATGTGAATGATATATTTGAAGAGCTGTTTGATGATAGAGATATTTGTATGGCCATGAAAGTGAAGATAAAAGATATTTTGTACCGTATGTTTGATGAGTATTCTACAGTTGGGCAAGCAAGTAGTAATGTTTCAAGCAATAATGCTTCTTCTATATCCCAATTATCATCAAATGTGCCTGGCCAAGAGGGTAGAGATCCAGGTCACAGATGGTTAGCTTCTCGAAAAGAAAAGACCTCAGCACATGCAAAAAATCTATCAGAATTAGATAGATATCTTTCATCCAATTCTGGTGATGACTCTCTTATGGATGATGATGATGATGATTTTGATATATTAGCATGGTGGAGAGATAATTCTGGTAGGTACAAGGTTCTTTCAAAGATGGCACGTGATGTCTTGGCTGTACCTGTATCTTTAGTAGCCTCAGAAGCGGTCTTTAGCACAGGGGGACGTGTTGTGGACTCCTATAGAAGTTCACTAGCTCCATCAATGACTGAAGCACTTATATGTGCCCAGAATTGGCTACTTCCTGGCCAAACTCTTCCTGAATTTACATCACAACTTAAAGAGTTTGATAATTTTCAAGAGACTGATGGTGTGGTGCAGACTGGTATGTGTCATGATGCAGTTAACTATTTATATTTTATATAAATTTTCAAATAAAATTTAATTGTGTTTGTATTTATTATTTGACATATGTTGTATTGTAAGGTCATTGACTACATATATTTTCTATACTTTCATTTTTTAGATCATTCCAGTGTTACTGATATGGGAGAGGATGTGTGACTTTCTTTCAACATTTCAACTTTCAAGTTTTTGATTTCAGATATTTTGGGTTAATATTATTATTATTATCTCGTATTTAATGGTGACTGATTTCCAGCCTTTTTTTGGTTACATGACTAGATATTTTGGCTTTAGCCTTTTTGGTTACTTGATTCAAACTTGTTAAGATCTCTTGTATCTTTTATGGTGGCTAAAATCTTTTTTGGGGTACATGGATGGATTTTCTTGGCTTGTTTAGTAGTACAAGTGTACATGTTGATCTTGTATTTTGGTTTTTGGTAACTTGATGAAGACTTGTTATGATCTCTTGCATCTTTCATGGTGGCTGACTTCTTTTTTGGGTAAATGGCTGGGATTTCTTGGCTGATTTGATACAATTACAGCTGTACAAGTTGATCTTTCACTCTTTTGGCTGGGCATATGGCCTATTTTGGTCCTTAGGATTTGTTATGTAGTAACTAAACTAGATTTGGTGTATATTTTGAAGTTTGGAGCTGGACTAATCAAGTTTAGTTACAATGCATGTAGTATTGCAGTAAATGATACTGGTTATGTATTTAAATTGTTTCATGGTCTCTTATTGCTACATTTCCAATTGTCATGTGTAAGTAAACAACAACTTATTCCTATTAGTCTTGTGTAATCAAGGTTCTATTATAGTCTTTTTGTTTCCTTGTTTTTAACATATTATATTATACATCATGGGATGTTACTTATATGATGTTCAAGTAAAGATATTGTGTTAGCAAATATTGTGTACGTGTTGTGTTTGACTATGGAATTTTGTGGACTACTGGCAGGAATTTATATTTCTTCTTTTGGAATACTCTAGGTCAAAGAAATATATTTCAAAATATTGTCGACCAGGCCAAAGCATCAGGTCTTATATGAGTGTTTTCGTATATGATTTATCATCACTACTAGCAGGAATTTATATTTCTTCCTTTGGACTACTGGCAGTCATTTATATTTCTTCTTTTGGTGTATTAGAATCTGTCTATTAAAATATTAATAGGTATACACACATATACATGCTATCCCCTTATTTGGATTTACTTTTGTCATATAAATGCTGTTTTTCTGAAGAAATCAGAAGAGAAAAATTACATATGCACATTTGCAGGGTAATTGTTATGGCATTTTATTTTTATTTCTATTTCTTGTCTTGAACCTCACATCCCAGTAATTTCGTTTCTTGAGTTAATGACTTAATGGAATAATGATTTCACTCAAAAAAGAAAATACAAGAGATATGTTTTTTAAGGACTAATAGGACATGTCTCGTGGCCCGGAGGACATGTTCGGCCCGGTCTTGGTCCTGGGCCAAACAAAACTGGGCCGGGCTTCGGGCCAAAAAAGCTTAGCCCGGAGATCTTTGGGACAGGACTCAGGGCATGTACATAGCCCGGTCCCGCCCGGTCTTTGTGCAGCCCTACCGTTTTCCCAGCTCTACCGTGAGGTGACATAAGACATTAACTTTATTACCAAGTGACATCACAGACACGGAGATTTTTCATCACACGTATGGGCATCCAAGATGGCAAGCTAATTAGGCCAAAGGCAAAAGCAAGCTTTTCACTGTGGTGCTTCCGGCTGCGATGACCATCAATCGCGCATACATATCTTCCTGTATCTTCCGGCTGAAAATATATTTATATGTTTTGGAAATAAACATATCTTAAAAATTCTCATATTTGTCTAGCAAATGAAACATTTTCTTGTATAAATGCTTCTTTTATCTTAAATGTTGTATTCCGCAAATTTATCTCGAAATTCTCATATTTATCTTGAAAATGACATTTTTTTCTCTTGAAAAGAGAGAAAGGCAATAAAGTCTTTTGATCTTTAAGATTTTATTTCATTTTCTTTCTAGAGAGGTGGTGGTGTTTCAAATTTTTTTTGGAGCTCTTTGATATTAAATTGCTCTTGTGGGGGTTAACTGAAATTTTCTCTAGATTTTATATTTTCGCCCAAAGGGACAACGAGATTTCAATTTTTAATTTTAAAGCACGTGGTTTAGTGAATTAGTGGCACCATGCTATTATCCCTATATGGCCAAACATGGATTGGATCGGTTAAGAAT
The DNA here is from genome assembly GCA_037074515.1 of Mimosa bimucronata. Taxonomy (NCBI): domain Eukaryota; kingdom Viridiplantae; phylum Streptophyta; class Magnoliopsida; order Fabales; family Fabaceae; genus Mimosa; species Mimosa bimucronata. The sequence continues at coordinate 2,901,738 of CM073443.1, forward strand.
AAGAAAAATAAAGATAATTAACAAAATTAAAATTTATTTTTAAATAAAGATTTATACATGCATGCTCTAGTGTACTTTATACTTATACATTCTAGAAACCTCATACTATTTGAGCTATGTCCAATTGATATTTAACAGCTTAACACATTTTAATTTTGGTTCACTGATTACTCTTTTAACATAATTCTTATTTTACTTCATTTTTAAGAAAACAAACATTTTAATTTGAATCAGATGAGTTTTTTCCCAAATCAAGAGGATTATTTTTCTTTAAAACAAAATAAAATGAAAAATTTTATTATATAAGTTATCAGCCAGTTAAAATTAAAATATGAAGAATTATCATATTTTTATTGGACAAAGTTGATATGATTAAGGTTTATAAAGTGCATAAGAATTTGTCCGGAGAATGTATAGGCGTCAGGTTGAATTTGACTAACGATGTCATGTGACTCCACGAATAAATTGATTAACGATGACATGTGACTCCACGTATAAATTGATTGAAGGATTTTTCTTTACTCATTGGAAGTTTCACAGAAAAAACCCATTTTTGCGGTGAAGTTCTTGCATTTGCATACAATCCTACATGGATTCAACCATGGAAAACCACATCATTTATCTTGACAAATAAAAATGTGCTATGTGTATTGAGGTATTCCATGTGCATCCATGTATGCAAGAACTTCACCCGAAAGGGGTTTTTCCTTTGAAACTTCCAATGAGTAAAGAATGATCCTCCAATGAATCTATTTATGAGTCAGAAATTCAACATGAGGCCTATATATAAAGGAGTGGACTTGTGTTTTCAAAATAAAAACCAGAAAGAAGTGGACTTGAAACATTTATAGCATTCGTCTAGCTGATGGCATTTACGATTACTTTCCTGTGCAACTCCATTAGTAGATTTCCTCAAAGTGGAGATCCCACCATGATCCCCAGGTTAGTTAATTAATTACTATGTCATCTATTTCTTTCATCTCTTCTCACTATGAATCTTTCTTACATACTCTGATCACTTCTTTTTTTGCTTTCTGAAAGGTTTTCGGATTTGGATTCTGATTCTGCTCCTTCACTTCACACCATTTATGCTTATGTAACTGGATTGCTACTTGCTTTGGTGGGAATAAAGTACCAAGCATTGAACTCTAGCCCCTTCAAACAACACCCTGCTTTGATGATATTGTTTCTCATAGAAATAACTGTGTATGCCATGGCACTCTTAGTTTTGAGGCCAAATCATCAAATCAATCTAATAATATTGGTTTGGATTTGCCATGTTTTTGGAGGTGTTGCTTGTGAGCTTCTCTTGTTAGTTATAGTCTCTCCCATATGGTGCTTCATCATCAACCTCTCTTCCCTTTTCTTGCTTCTCACATTCTTCTTCTCCTACAAATTCTTCTTCCAACCATCTCATATTGTGGAGGGGCAGGCTACTCATGAAGGACAGACCTTGAAGCTGCTGCAATAACTCCCAACCCTTAATTAATCACTTCTTCTGTTCCTTTAACTTTAAGTCAAATAAATTAGTTTGAAAACACAATTTAATCAAATTAGTTTATTAGTAATTTCTTTTGTTTTCATATTCTTTCTAAAAAAAAATCAACTGTTATATATTAAGGAACAAATGAAGTAATTTTTATGCTATATTTGGTTTGTGCTGGGGATGGAGGAATGAAAATTTTTGAATATGTTTTATTTCTTTTTTTAAAAAAAATAAGAGATAGTGGGAGGTTATTAATGAATCTTCCCTACCTTTCCTTCTAACTTTTTTTTTTCTATTAGACTAGCATATACTCCCCCGCGCGTTGCGCGGGTAGCTTTGTTCCAAAGAAAACCAGACATTCCTTGCCCTACATTTCATATATCATATACTCCTTTACAATAAATTGGCACATTCATTTGATTACCTAACATTAGCCATGCATATGACAACATAACATCATGTTGCAGTAAATACTTCTATAGTTATCTTACCATTGAAAATTATCAAAATTATATAAGAAGTTCAATGTCCCCACATGCTGAGTTATGGAGAAAAAAATGTACAAAGAACTTCAGCACGTGATGGTAAAAGTTCATGTCACATGCCGTGCAAGGAAGTTAGGAAAAACAACTAATAAGGATTCAAGTTGAGAAACATATTCCCTTAAAATAACATTATTTCTATATAAAAATATTTTTTTAAAATAATAATTGTTAATTTTGGCAACAAAAAAAAAATGGTTAAGAGATTATCTTTATTTTAAATTTTGTATATTTGATTTTTTTTAAATAATTCTTTACTATTTAAAAACTCAAAATAATGAGATTCTAATAATCTAAATATGTGTATATTTTTTTATTCATATTTTTCATCTGTAAAAAACCGATTTTCCTTTTGAAATAGCTTACTTTTTCAATAAAAGATTTTTTTAAAAAAAACAATGATGGTTAAAAGATCATTTTTATATTAGATTATGTGTTCATTAAAATATTTTTTCTTAATAAAATACTATTCTTTAAAAAGTCAAAAATATAAACTGTTTAAATGGGATTTCTATCATCTTAAAATGTTTATCTTTCCTTACTTATTTTTTATGAGTAGAGATGCCGAAATTCTTTGAAATAGCTTAGTTAAATAAAGATTTCTTTTTAATGCAATGATGGTTAAATGATTATCTATATTTTAGATTATGTATCTATTAAAATAATTTTTTCAATAATATCATTAATCTTTAAAAATTTAAATTTAAAATTTATATATGAGATCCAAATAACCTAAATATATTTATCTCTCCTAAAAAAATATGTTATCTTCACAAAATATTGTTGGCAGAAGAATACTCCATTATTTTTCTTTATTCGTGCAGTCAAAAAGCAAAATAATTTCAGTCTTTTCTCCATTGGTTAGAAGCAAATACACACGTAGAGGGCAACCTCTTCCCAATACTTTCTTCTGCCGGTGGGATTTCTCTGTCCAAATTTTCCTACGTGTCCTTGGTCCTTTTACCATAAAGCAGTAATGTTTTTTTCACAGATACTCCGTACGTCTTTCCTACGTGTCCTTGGATCCATGAAAATATATTTTTTTAAGGAAATATTCCGATCTTAATTATAAGAGCCAGTTGATTTTTTTGGAAAAATTAAGGATACAAAATACACCACTTTAAATTGTTTATATTTGTCTTTTTTCCTCAAAACTAAGTTATTTTACTTATAAAATATCATATAATCTAGGGATAAGGTCCAATTTTACCCCAGAAGTAACCCAGTAGGAGTGAATTTGCCCCGGAAGTAACAAATGGAGCTTATTTACCCCGAAAGTAGTAAAAACGGCGCAAAATTGGACTTTTACCCAATAACAGAGGGAGCTTATTTACCCCGGAAGTAGTTCTCTGGGGCCAATACGCGCCGCTTTTACTACTTCCGGGGTAAATAAGTTCCATTTGTTACTTCCGGGGCAAATCAGCTTTTACTGGGTTACTTCCGGGGTGAAATTGGACCTTTGCCCTATAATATAATTACATTTCGCATATATTAATATTTAAGGGTCTAATTTGCTTCTTTAATCTTCCCAAAAAAAGTCAACTGGCTCTTATGATTAGGACTGGAAGTAGTACTTTCTTTTTGTAAAAAATCAAATCTAAATATACTAAGCAAATTATCATTTCAAGTAATTGAAATGGCTAAGCCTTTTGTTTTTAGAGATATGATGTTAGCGAGCGATGTGCATTTCTTGACTGACGAGAAAAGTTGCCACCTTTTTTTTCCCATAAAAAAAGGAAAAATTTGTAACCCGCTTTCTTTCTGATGCATATGGTTTTTCCACGTTTTATGGAACATGGAGTAATTATTTTAGTGATGGTAATTCGTGACAATTTATTTCAACTCTTTCTCTGTCCTTCTCTCACACAACATAGAGTAGCATAACTATTGGTTCCCTGACAATATATTAGGATGCATATCTAACTTTTTTATATTAGAAATTGACAAACTATAAAAGGAAATCCTTCATATGTTTAATATACAAAATTTTAACAGGATGGTAACGATTTTTAAATTTATATTTACAATTTATAGCTCTAAATGTTGAGGGAATTGTTACCTTTTGATCAAGTCAATTAAATCAAGGTTGGTCATTGAATAATTAGTGGATCAGATCGGAGCTAATTCGGAATCAAACTCATTATGCTTTTGAAAAGTATATTTAAATAAAATATATTGATATTTAATCATAAAAATAATTAAGGATACTAGTTAGAATATCTTATTAAACAACAAAAAATAATCCTAATTATATATGATAAAATTATCTCACAACTAATTTACACTTCTCTCCTGCCTTTTGGTTTAGTATCTTTCATTATTTACATTTTATATATAATAATATTGACCTAAAATCCTATAGGGTGATTGATGGGATGGAAGAGTGTGCAAATTTGCAGCTGCATCACCGCATCACGTGACTGCGTCAGAATTTTTTCATGCTTCCTCTCTTCAACTTTTAAATCACAATCATACCTTCAGTCCAAAAAATTAAATCAAGATGTTATAAAAAAAAAAAAAAAGCTTTTAATTCACAATCACTCACACCCCACAAAGCAAGTAACCACTTCCATTCCCGATCCCATCTTTCTTTTTTCTTCCACTCGCCACTCCTCCCTTCCTTTACCGCCACAACTTCAATTTCTCTACTCTCTCTTCGCTGTGGAATTTCTCACACACCTCTAAAATTCTCTTTCTTGTTCATCTTATTTTCGGCTCCTCATCTACGGCCATCACATTGCTATAATTTTTTTTTTGTTTATTTCATTTCTTCGATCCCCTGCATTAGATTTCAGGTATTCCCACTGTCACTGGAGTTTATTGTCGTTTGAATTTTTCTTCTGATCTGTGATTTCATTATTGAAAAAATGGATGGATGTGTGATTTAATAATTGCATTGTGCTTTCCCGTTTCGTTTTTGTCATGGATTCAGCCTTTTCGGATCTGTCGTGTTTTAATTTGATAGGTCAAGAAACAAATTCTCTCATGACTTCTTCTTCTCTTTACCCAACTCCATTCACTCGCATTGCTTTCATTCTCATCTGGGTTTTTGTTCAATCCCTCCACAATTTGTTTAAAAAATATTTCTCATATGGACATTATATTATTTAAAAACCTCTTATTCGAAAAAGGAAATCAGAAATATAGCATCTCTATTTCCTAAGGTTCAAAAACCCGGATCGGGGATCGACTCAGTCGAAGCAAAGGGTCAAGGGTCAGGGGTTCAACTGAGAGTCGACTCGGGGTCGAACCGGTCACATTAAAATAATATATTTTAATAATTAATAACATAATACACTAACATTAGGAGCTAAAATATTAGGAGCTAGGACATTAGATTGATGAAAGCACTAGTAGTAATATTAAGATCATTCAGCCCTCACATTTATTTATTTTTTTAATGAAAAAAATAAACAATTAAACCCAAAAAATATAAGCCCATTTTTTAACCCTAATAGCCAAAAGCCCAAAAGCCCAAAAAGCTAACACTACATATATACATACACTCCCACAGTCCCATTAGTTTACCCTAGTCACCTCATGAACGATTTGGCCGCACCACATTCATTCACGGTTCACACACAAGCACAACTTCACAAGATCATCTCACTGACTCTCTCACACTCATGATCTCACACACATACCCTAGCCTTTTTCACTTTCATGATCTCACCATCTTTGGCTCTCTGCGTCTCAGCTCTTCTCCCTGACCCATAATGGCCGAATCTGGCCTTGTCACCGTCGACGTCGAGGAGTGATGGCCGTCAACACCGAGGACCGATCGCCGTTGACTCCATGTCCACCGTCCACCCAAATCACTCATCGTCTCTGCTCACAGCTCTTCTTTTCATTAATCATTTCATCTGGAAAGGAAAGAATAAAGGAGATCGACCCAAAATATTGTAAGAAGATTTTTTTTTCAATGCACATCTGGAACCGGACCACCCGTGCCACCGCCGGGTCACTTAAACCCGGCCGAATCAACCCGGATATTCCCGGGTTGATTCCTCCTACGGGTGATACCTGACTCGAACCGTCCTCCTCACCGGGTCACGGGTTTTCCGGTTCAACCGGCCGGGCCGGGCCGGTTTTTCGTTCCTTGCTATTTCCAACCTGGTATATGAAACTTGCTTCGTTTAGAAATAGGGCATGTTGAAAAAATTTTGATATCTCCGTGATCCAAATCCCCTTTCTTGTCGGCATCCGAACTGGGGAGCATTTTTCCATTTTGCCCCCAAATTTTTCAACTGACTTTTTCTTTCCCTGTCTTTCTCCCTTTTGCAATTGTTAAAGAATCTATTTCATTTCATGGCAGGAACTACTTGTCGGCACCGGAAAAGATCTCAGCAATGGTTGCCTCACCAGCATGAAAACTTAGAACTACTTGTTGGCACCGGAAAAGATCTCAGCAATACTCATCTGCAGTAGAGCAATGATGAAGTATAATGAAAGCAGGGTTGGAAAATGGCTAAGGACATTCTCAGTGCACATACCTTTGCAGAGATTGGGAAGCTGGATAACACTGTCTGATGCATCAATATGAAATTGACCAGCAAAACTATGAAGCCGTTGCCAGCTTCACTAATAAACTTGTTATCCATGAATCAGCTCGTTCTTGCAAATGACAAACTGGAATGATATGTGACTACACTCAATTTATAAACTATGAGATCACCTAAGTGGAAGACTTCATCCATCATCTCCATGGAAGCCATACCCTGCATCATCAGTATATCAGTATATAAACAGTCATAACACCAAACAATATGCTATGGCTGTCGAAAAATAAGTGGCAGTGGAGTTCATGGTAGAGATGAGGCATTATCTATATTAATAAGGGAGAGCACGACGCAAAACATAATGAGGATGTGGAGGGATTGATATGAAGGAAGCCATGGCTGATAATCACACTTATATAAGCCATAGAAGGCTTGGGGATAGCTAAAAAATGAAGGAAAATTTTGAAAGTGATTTTTTGAATCACAAGGGTGGGAAAGGACAATGTGGCAAGGGTATTGAATGGAAATTGTGGAGAACACTATTCATAAGAAAATTTAGGAATAGTGTTTTGTGAGTGGACACGGATTTTGAGAAAAGGAATGGTGGAAGAGTATTATAAGATATGTTGATTTATCTAAAATTTTTCACTCCTCCATTTTCCTCAGACTAAACAAAATATAAGTAAAATTTTCCACCATTCAAATAAATTTCACACGATAAAATTTAGTATTTTTTTATTCAAAGACAAAAAATTAGATCTCTCAAATCTTAGATGATGTATGTATTTCTTTATTTTGGGCGAAATTAGTTGGTGTACTTATTGAAAGTCAAAGTGTTCAGCCGACAACTTTCGCTCTCTGGTTAATGTGGGCTAAAAACTATTATATGTTCAATTCTTTCATCTTGGACCCCAAATGGTGTACAAAACCTAGCAACTATTTTTTCTTTTAAAGAAAAACACTTCCTGTCAAAGTTTTTAGAGTTCTACTTGTTCAACACCGAAGAAGATATTTTAATAAATTTGATGTGCCCATTTTTAGAGCCCGACTCAAATATGATTGTCACCATAATCATTAACAGGGTTAGGTGTAACAGAAAGGGTTACTTTCTCACATGACAAACAAATGTTCAGAATATATGCTAAAGCTTATACAGTTTTACTACAATTATATCAACATTATTTATCTTTGAAATTAAGTAAAGTCTATAAAAAACAGCCAGCTTTATTTCCCAAGACATTTTAGGACGATACACATAAAAAAAAAAAAGAAGCAAAAATAGACTATCATATGAACAGCAATTACATTTGAGTGTAACAACAATTTCAACATTATAGAAATTACAAACGCCAAAGGACATTATACAGACAATCCCGGCAAGCAATTTCATCATCTTCACGAATAGCCAGCCTACTTCTGCCTCCTATGCCTCATTCATATACCACTTACTAATTTATCTCTGCTTTGTCCCCTTTCACATGTTTTTAACTCAAAATTTTGCATTTGTAGTACAGAGTACAGGAATCAATTTCTCAGTTACTTTGTATGAAAAGTAAAAGATTTCAACGGAAGAAGCATTCATATTAGGAAAGAAGGCTCAGCAACATGCGAAATAGGATAGAAAGAGAAAGTTAAGCATTACAGTGACTGTAAAATTTCGTTTCTTGTGGCGTTGCACAAAAAACCCTATAAAAACTAAAAATGACATTATAAACAGAATCCAATCATATTCTTGTATCAAACACTGATCATCAACTACGAATAGAAAGAACAATGTACAGGTAGAAGGAATAAGAAAGGTACTAAATTTAGATTGTATATGCTATATCATTTACCAATAGTCTCCACAAGAACAAAACCCATCCTTGAAATGATGAAACCGATGCCCATCACGCATGATAAGTTCCCTTGAGGTGGCATAAGACATTAACTTTATTACCAAGTGACAATCATCACAGACACGAAGATTTTTCATGACACGTATGGGCATCCAAGATGGCAAGCTAATTAGTCCAAAGGCAAAAGCAAGCTTTTCACTATGGTGCTTCCGGCTGCGATGACCATCAGTCGCGCATATATATCTACCAGTATCTTCTATCTTCTTCATCATCTCTTCCAATTTCATGTAAATTTCCTTTACCTGTGGATGACTGGTGTCATCTACTGTGAATACATGTACTCTGTTATCAACCTCTATCCAGCTACAACCCGGGCTCTTTCTAATTCCTTTCTCTTTCATCATCTTTCTCACATTAGCAAGACCTTCTAGCTCCCCAGAATCAGTGTATATATTTGCTAGAAGAACATAACCTCCGGAGTCCTCAGCGTTCAACTCCATCAAATTCTTGACGGCAATTTCTGCTAGTCTTGAGTCATGATGGATCCGACACGCTCCTAGCAGAGCCCCCCAGACAGCAGCATTCGGCTTAAAAGGCATTCCCTCTATCAAATTCTTGGCCTGATCAAGTAATCCAGCTCGTCCAAGCAGATCTACCATACAAGCAAAATGCTCGTTTGCTGGAGAAAGGCCAAAATCTTTTACCATGGAGTTAAAATAATGCTTCCCTTCTTCAACTAGTCCCATGTGACTGCAACCAGATAAAACGCCTACATAGCTTATGTGATCAGGAGTGCACTCAGTCTTCAACATATCCTCAAATGTCTCGATTGCTTTACTGCCTAAACCATTTTGAGCATATCCTGCCATCATGGCATTCCAAGAAACCAGGTTTTTCTCATGTATTGAGTTGAAAACCTTTTGCGCTTCTCCGATTTGCCCACATCTTGAATACATGGTAATGATAGCATTTGAAACTGCAATATCAGAACTAAGGCCAAACTTTTCAACTTCAGATACAACTTGCATCCCAAGTTTTAAAATAGCCAAGTCAGCGCATGCGCTCATTGAAGTTGTGAAGGTGACCCAATCTGGTTCAATTCCTTTCCTTCTCATTGAAATGTACAGCTTAAGACCTTCTTCCCAGCCACCATGTTGAACATACATGCTTAACATTGAGTTCCAAGTAATGATATTGCGCTCAGGCATGTTATCAAAATATTCCCAAGCCTTTTCAATGTCTCCTATTTGAGAAAATGCAGTGATCATTGCTGTCCAAGATATTATATCTTTGACTGGCATTAATCCAAATGTGTGGTTAGCTTTCTCAATATTTCCACACTTAGTATACATTGTAATGATAGCATTCCCTACAGGAACAGATAAATCCATGCCACTTTTTATTATATATCCATGAAGTAATTCTCCAGTTGTGGCATAGTTTTGACCAGAACAAATCCCAAGTACAGTGGAAACAGTAAACTCATCCAGCTTTACTGGAGACCACCTCATTTGGTTAAATAGTGCAAATGCATCTTCTTCACGTCCAAACTGTGCCACTCCACTGATCAGGGAAGTCCATGGAACTTCACTATGTTCCAATAAATTGTCAAATACACGCCTTGAAGATTCTAAGCACCCACATTTTGCATACATGTCAACAAGCCCGCCTCCTGTAAAAGCATCAATACTGTGTTCCGTGCGAAGAATCCGAGCATGCAAATGACTGCCCCACTCAAGATCAAATGCACTAGAACATGCACGTAGCACACTACCATAGGTCATAGAATTTGGTCTAAATCCCTTAGTGCACATCTCAACAAACATGCTGAGACTCTGGACCCCAAAGCCATGTTGGGAGAGAATTGAGATCATTGTATTCCAAGAAACTGAGTCATGTTCAGGCATCTGAGAGAATGCACTGAGAGCCTTCTGGACTCCATGTGATCTAGAATAACCATATATCATGCTGTTCCAACAAAAAAAACTTGGATTTTCAATGTTAGAAAACACTTTCTCAGCAGAACTCACAGCTCCACACTTGATATACATATCAACAATTGCATTATTAATGCAGATTTCGCTAAATAAATTTAATTTCATCACAAGGCCGTGCAACTGAACAGCCAATTTAATATAGCCAAGGCACGCACAAGCCTTCAATGCAGAACAAAAGAGAAATGGATCAATCGCATAATCAAAATCCCAAGCCATTGACATGAAAGTTTTAATACTATTGCCAGGCCTTCCATTTTGACAGTAGCCTGACATCATAGTGGTCCAAGAAATGGAGTCCCTTACAGGCATTTTTTCAAACAGGTCCTCTGCTTCCTTCATCCAACCTGAATCAACAAACCCATGGATCATTGTATTCCAAGTGAAAACATTACGATGATGGCTGTCACTGAAAACCTGAAATGCATCATCAATCAGGCCACAGTTGCAATACATATGAAGCAGATTGTTCCGCAGGAAAGTAGAGGTGTCCAGACCAGAGATTATGAGGTGGGCATGAATTTTTCTTGCAATGGGTATCGCCTCAATCGAAGAACAAGACTTCATAGCATCAGAAAACTTCTGGGTTATTTCCATGTAAGACAAGTGAACAGAGTGGCCACGGCTAAAAACAAGTTTGGGAGACAAAATTTGCTGGGTAGAAGTCGACAAATAATGAACAAGTAAGCGCGAAAGTTGATGAAATGGTTTAACTTGAACTTGATAATAACCACTCCCAATTAAGCATTTGTACAGTTGAACTCTCATTTGACTGAGAAAAAGAAGAAATATAAAATTAGATTAGGAAGACGGTTTTCTGGGAATGAGCACTTAAATCTGCGAAAATGAACTCTCCATCTATTAGCAAGTGAAGTGAATCCCAGAAGAGTCAGAAATCACAGAACAGTAATCTCTCCCAAGATTCAAAAAATAATGAATACTTCCTTCTTGTCTGTGAGTCTCCCATCGCCGCTTAAGCTCGTGATTCCTCCGCCGGAGATCCTATAATCGGCGGCCACACCACTTTCATACAAATCCCCCAACCGCCAATCAAAGCGCAGTTGCGCCGTGCGCCCATTGCTGCCCAGATGCTCCATCTCCGATGACGATGATGATAGTTAAGAAAAGTAAATAAGTTATTTAAAAATTAATTTGATTGAATTTTTTAAAAAATTAGATTATTTGACTTATATATTAGAATTTTAATTTCCTTAATTTCTTTAAAAAATGTCAATTAGGTTTTATATTTAGGAATGGAGAAGTATTTACATAATTTGATTAGATTAATGATGTTAGTTCCATTAATTAAAATCATATGATATCACCAATAAACCATAAATATTTACATTTATCCCCACACTCCTCCTCTTACTTGTTTACTTTTGAGGGGGCATCAATAAGATATTTTGGAGAAAAGTTGAGAAAAATTATAAAGATGTTTTATATTTAAAATCAAATTCAGATCCCTGAATAAGTCTCATATTTAAGACGAGAGGGAGTACAATATTTCAGTACGAGATGTGGTCTAACCAATTATGAATAAAATGTCTTATGTGGATATTTAAATTTCACTGGACACCTTAAAAAATTAGATCACATATAGATTTATTTATTTTCCAACTTCTAAAATTAAAGAAACATAGAAAATAGGAGGTTAATTTTTTTAAAATCAACTAGATAATTTTTTAGAATGTCCTATCAGATTGAAATATCCACATCAGACATTATGTGTTTGTTTGTGAATGATTAGACCAAAAATAATATGACAAACTAGGTTCACCTAACAATTTCTCTTTGGTCTGGGCATATTGGTCCAAAAGGCTTCCCAGGGCAAAATTTGGTTAGATGGATAAATAGGAAATATAGGATTATTAAATTAGTAATTTACAATATTTTAATTTGACCACCGTTGTCCGATACTATTGCTGACTAACTAATTCGGTTAGCATGTATATAGGCTTATAATATGGAAAATATTGCTACTTTAACGTAATAATTATCATGATTACATACTTAAAACTCAAAAATGAGACCACTGATTAAATTAGAACAATCTATCATTGGTTAATTTATAACTTGTTAACTAACTTTGTTAACACTACAAACTTTATCTTACATGGGAGTTGCTGGTTATTATTAGCTTTATATATAGTTTTTTTTCCCAAACATCATTCATCTAACCAACAGAATTCACACTCTCGTTATACTCACAGAAGATCAAACTCAACTTCATATTTAAGAAAAATTCATGTGAATGATATTATTGGGTGACATGTAACTTTATGCTCTTCTTCATCAATCAACTATTTCGATCTAACAAGACAGTTCTATTAATTGTGTCCACATGCATACTTGAATATATTTTAAAATTTGAATTCCGCGTGGGTACTATCTAACTGGACAATTCAAGAATAATCTCTTGCTAAATTTTTTTCAACCTAGTTGATGGTTATTGGTCATTTTGAGGATTAATAAGTGGGAACAAGTATTTAATAATTCAATTCAAAGAATAATATAAATACGAAGGCTAATAATTCTATGTTTCAAGGAGGATTTTCGAGGACAAAAGGGTCGAACTTTACAAGTAATTGTGGTTGGAGTGTCGGAATTTGTCATTGTGTTTTGGACAATATATAATAGTATAATTTTCCTTTGCGAAAGATAATAGTAGTTTTTTCTATTAATTCTTTGATAATGTATATGCTAATTTTGTTAAAGAAATACTATATATGCTAATAAATCATTTGGAATCTACATATCAATTAATTCAAATTCAAGTATCACCCCCTCCACTCCAAAATTTAACAATTAATTGAGGAGAATATAAAACCCTAATTCACTATATCTCTCAAATTTATAATTTTTCTCCAAATTATATATGATGATTGCACTTGTTATTTATTAAGAAATTTTTTATCAAGTTTTAGATTGCAATGTGAATTATTAAAAGGATATTTAAAGGAAATCAACATACTTTTTCTTTTACAAATATATAACTAACTTATCTAAATTTTTAATTTTTATAAATTTATTATCTAGCTCCATTATGTAGACTCTTTTTTCTTTTTATAAATTCCTGTATGTATACTCTTTTCAAGGCACATAAATACCAAAATGGTTGAATGACAAAACTGGTTGGAGCCGTCCTTTGAAGGAGCCCAGCTGATTAGAAAAGGTAGGCAATTTAGCATAATATCGATGACCTAGCATTACCAAATTACGTTTTTTTATTAGCATCTAATTACGTGCAGATTTAGTCTAATCCTATAATTCACATTTCAAAGGATTGGTGGCTCAACCTTGCGTACAAGAAATATCAGCAGACTACTTTCTCATACATATAAAAAAAAGAAAATTATGCTATTTATTCCATGATTTATCAACAGCATGCATATGGTTTATTATAAATTACTGTATACAACATTAAAATTTCATATAAAGTTGAAACATTAATAAAGTATAAATAATATATTCTATTTGCAATTCACATTATATGATGACATTTTGAATGTTATTTAACATTATATTTTAATATATTGATTCAGGAAAGAAAAGGAGAAAATGTAGGTGAAAATGTCTGGAAAATTAAAGTCTCAAGTAAAGTACAATGAAGCTCCAGTCTTGGATTTGGTCGTTGAAAACGTTGAATTTCTGGTGTGATGACGAGCTGTGTATTTTTATTTTTCCTCAGTTCTCTTTGTTAGCTTTGCAAGATTTGGTAAATGGTGTGTGGATGCTTAAACAACACCTCATTTGCATGTAATTTCATTTTTTTTCTGAAATATTATGTGTTATATGTAAAAATCTAAAAAAAAAAAATAGGTCGCTAATGTTTACAGTTATGTGAAGACGAAAGAGCTATAAATTTAATATTTTATGTTAATTATTGATGATTTTCATACAATAAAAAATAAATTATTGATAATTTAGTAATTCGGACTGGAGTTTTAGTATCAATAAATACAAAAACGTCAATGCGGCGAGAACTAAGAAGCGAAAACCACTCACAATTGGCTTGATAAATCTTATATTTAACTTGGAAATATGGAATATATAAGATGTTAGTATATGAGAAAAATATTAAATTAGAAAACAATATCCAGCGATACGCTTGTGGGATGAATAACTACAATTTCAGTGAAATTTCTCCCCTGGCTAATAGCATTGCTAGGAAGTTAACATCATGCCCTCCAAAATGGACTCTTGTTCCTCTCAATTATTGGTATCGTATCAGTTTTCAATTTTTATATTTATTTTTCTATGGGAAATCACACTATATAAATAGCAAATGCGAGACTCGTAAGTTCACTTCTACAATCATCTTTCTCATTTTCTTCCAAAAACATTTCGGCTATCAAACTTGCCCCACAAAATCATGAAGGTATGCTCGACATGAATTGAAAAAAAAAAATTTTGATGTATTTTTTTCTTTTTAACCGTAGTGTGATTATAATTCGATTGTGTTGAAAGTTCTTTTCGTCATTTTAATTTGGCATCCTTCTATTTGATTGATATACAGAATGTGAGAATGACACAGAATCAAACAACAATTAATGTTAATACTTGAGAACATTAACTACTATTAATTAGTTCCTTTTATTTTCACATTAAACAATGAATATACTAGTATCATTTATCACTTAATTATGATGTTAATTAAATCACAATATATTATTGCTTCTGTTCAATTACTCTTGTCTAGTTGCCATTTGCTCGTTTTTTCTAAATATGTGCGTAAATTAAATTTCAATAATCCTACACTTGCACAGTTGCACGGAGTAGAATGGAATGAACAAAATATGTTTCATTCATATATAAATATATATATATATATATATATATATTTGTATATCACATATATATATATATATATTTGTATATCACACACATATAGACACACCCACATATCGATCGGGGATGAATGTTGTCCCAACAAGAATAATTTTGTAAATTAGGTTTTTTTTCCACAGTTTTTAGTGGCGTTTTTTTTCTCTTGCAAGTCCTTGCTTTGAGATATGAATTATTTGAATATGTAATTGAACTGATGAAGAAATGTTTATGTTAATAAGTGCAGCAAAAGGTTGTGATAAAATTAGGGTGCATGAACAACCACAAGCTGAGATCCAAAGCCTTGAAGATTACTGTTAGCTGTTCAGGTGAGTATCCATATACCCAAATTTTTTACAAAAAAATTGCATTTTTTAATGATAAGTAGACATGGTATATTGTGTGTGTGTGTGTGGAGTTTGAAATATGAATAACACGTTAACATAAATTTTATACTTCTTGTACTTAATATAAGGTTTAAATAGCTGATTTGTATTAGATTAAAAAATGTAGTATTTACAAAAAAATGTGTATTGGCTTCCTGCAACTGAAATTTAATATCATATTTAATTATTTGCATTTGAGCTGCCCGCCCTTTGAAAGAAATTATATTAAGGATAATTTGCCAACAAGGTTTATCGAATTGGTAAGGAGGTTGACTTATAATAACTCACAAGGTCATGAATTCAAATCTTGTTGTCGATATGAGGACCTTATTGATAAATGATCTATAAGTACTTTTGAAAGCACTCTCAAAACCCAAGGACATGCCTTGACCTAGTGAGCCCCAAGAACCAAACTCAACTTGTGGGTGATCTAGCTATAAGCATTTGTATAAGCACTTTCTAGTCTAGGAGACATGCATAAATTAAACCCTAATGAGCTGCACCCCACTTCTTGAGATCACCTAAATTTTCAGTTATAGAAAAATATGGACAGTTCAAAAAGATTATAAATTCAAAAGATAAATTGACCTGATGTCTTACATTTAGAATCAAAATAAATTCCTAATTAACCATACATTCAGGACTTTTAAAATATTGAGAATAATTTATCAGAACTAGTATATTTTACTGTGATGATCAAACTTTGTTATTAACAAAATGCATGGATACAGGAGTGGAAGGGGCAAGATTCAAAGGGGAAGAGAAAGATCAAATAGAAGTGATAGGGGAAGGATTGGACATAGTTGAGCTCACAAATATGCTTAGAAAGTGTGTTGCTCATGCTGAGCTCCTCAGTGTGAGTCCAATCAAAGAAGAAAATAGAGCCCATCAAGATACCAAAAGAAACTCACAACTTGATCATATTCACAATACAGTTTGTTATTATCCAGAAAGTGTTCCCTATTACCCAATTCAACACTGCAGGACTTCGTATCAATATCAAGACCCGTATTATTGTTCCATCATGTAAGGCACAAGAGAATTGTTAGACACTCTTTTTTACATGCATCCCATAATTATATTAAATAAATACCACCGTTCATGTCTCATAAGAAGGGATTAGGGTTGTTCATAGTGGTTCTGTCCTAATTGTCTCGTCCCGGTCTAGTTTATACCAGGCTCGACTTGAGAAGCAGTGAGATGAGACGGAAGTAAACTAGGATAAAAAGAGGATGAGACAGGGGATAGGATGCAATACCATAGCGTGCGCATAGATATAAATATATATATTTATATATGCATAATTTGTTCAGGCATATTTCATATCAATTCAAGACCCTTATTATTGTTCCGTAATGTAAGCAAAGAGAATTCTTATACACGTTTTTTTAACGCATTCCATTAGTCTATCAAATAAACTTCACACCATTCATGCCTCACATCAATATAATAGTGAATAAAACTCAGACTCTCGCAGGCTTTTTTTTTTTTTTTGTTATCAACTAATTAAATGCTTCTTATTATTGAGTTTATTCAAGAATTTTATAATATCAACCTTTCTCCAAAAACATTTCCTTGATATTTATTTCTCTTTTGTACGTTATCATACATAGTAAGCAAGTCTCGTGAGAGTAAAGAATATGTAAATTCTTGAGGTTTTAGGAAACTAATAATGAATTCCAAAAGCTTTGACAAGTGTTTCAAAAATTAGCACTCGTTCCATAACCAAATGACCCCAACACTTGCAATTTTAACCTTCCGAAAGCTTTGACAAGTGTTCCAAAAATTAGCACTCGTTCCATAACCAAATGACCCCAACATTTGCAATTTTAACAAGGTTATCTTATTCATGCTTTCTCTGTATTTCGGAAATTAAAGTTAAATGAAGTTCAATAATCAATCTATCGCTTCCAACATGACCTCTTGTTGTTATCAGATTTGTGCAAAATATAGTTCAACAATAAAAATTAGGTCGGCATGCCTTCAAATTTTTTTGCTGTTTCGCAGAAGGAACCTTCCTTATTTTCCCTATGCATTTGAAATGTTCTGGAGACTGGTAAGTCGGTGCCCACCCCCCAAATAGTCTGAAATCTTATTTTTTTTACTATTATTATTTGATTTTCAATTTTTCTTTTTGAAAAAGCAATGGTACGTATTTATTCATTTTGATATTTTAAATTCATATATAAGATGTACTTTTAATCATCTCTAACCTTGACAAGGTTAATATCTTTAAGACTTTAACCCAAAATATCGATATATTATAACTTGAAAAGATATTATAAACATTAAATGACTAAACTAAAATCCTGGAACTATAATGCGAGTATGTAGAATATAAATAATGATGGGCATACGTAAAATAGATAATTAGATTATTAAAAGTTGAACAATATAATGCAGCCACGATAGATCTAGGTATTCGGAACAAACCAGCAATTTCTAAAATAGATAATTAGATTAATAAAAGTCTTCGATAATTGCAGAATATCACGGATAGATGGAGGCCAGTAGTAATCTAATTCTTCTTCATGGATGTAGCCATGAGCAAATGAACAAGAAATGAAGTTCTTGAAATTAAACCATGGTATATGTTGCTTTTGTATCTTTATTTCCTTTCTATGGAAAAATCAAGGTTATCCTTTCAAGATTTAGAGCATAGAGGTTTTTTTGTCTTTCCCAACATGTGCGTTATCTGAATCCAAACTTGTGTTTAACTTCACTTAGCTTGATAGGGAAAGAAGAGAGAGAGGATTATGCGAGGAGATGTATTGGGAAGCTTATTGGCATGACATGGTGTGATAAGTATGGAAATGGGCTTATCCCTCATAACATGGAGAGTCAAAAGGTTCCAATCCCCATTGATAGAGATATCTATATTTATATTTAATGTCCGATGACAACTTCTCAAATAAGATTGTTTCCAATAAAATGATACATATGACTAGAAAAAAAAGGGGTTTAGGGTTAATTTTACCCCGAAAGTTTTATCTTATGATCAATTTTGCTTCGAAAATATTTTTTTGTCCAATTTTAAAATGGATCAATTTTGCCTCTACTATTAAAATATAACAGCCAACATCAACTTTTTAACAATCAATGTGAGTTTTTTAATGGAATAGGGTGATATTACTACGTTTTGGAACTTCTAAGGCAATTTTGAACTAAAAAAACTTCTGGGGCAAGATCAATCCTGAGCGAAAGCTTCCGGGGAAAAATTATTACCCTTAACCCTTATTATTTCCTAACTATATGTATCATTTTATTGGAAACAATCTTATTTGAGATGTTGTTAGACATTAAATATAGATAACTCAGTGGGGATTCAAACCTTTTGACTCACCACATTATGAGAGATAAACCCATTTCCATACTTAACAATTTTACTCTTTACGGTTATTAATTATTGGCGTTAATTTTATGATGGGGCAAGTCAGTATTGTGTATTTTAAGCTTTATTTTAGGGTAATTTTGAATCCAAAAATTTTTTTGGGGTAAAATAACTCATAAGGAAAAGCTTCTGAGACAAATTTGCACATTAACCATAGTTTAATAAATGTTTAATTGATTATTTATTTTCACAAACAAATGAATTAACGCATAAGATAGTGGCTTCCAGGGGGACCATTGCCATCTAAATTCAAAGTCCATGCATTAATTTGTTTATTTAAGTTGAAAAATGAAATGAGAGAAGAGTAGTGCATTTGCTAAGGCTCAACTTAGCTCAACCTGTGAGTCGTTTCATTTTACATGCATGTGAGAAGTGAGAACAACTTAGGTCTGTTTGGTGTGAGGGATTTGGAGGGGAAGGGAGGGGAGAGAAAATTTTTGTGAGTTGATTTTAAAAAAATTGAAGAAGTGGGATTATGATATTCTAAGAAATATAAGATGTAAGATAAATGAGAAAGAAATAGTAATTTAAAATTTTTAACCCCACTTCTCTAATTTTTATAAATTCATGTCAAAAAAAATTTCCCTCTACCAATTTTCCCTCCCCTCCCTTCATACCAAACAGACTTAGAGAAAAAATAAACAATAAAGAATAAGAGGCTCATAATATATATTGGTCAACTCATTGCTATTTTTTTTTTAATTTTAAACAAGATTCCTACTTGTTGAGTCCAAGTTGTGACTTTTGAAGTGCATAACTCGGTTGGTGCATGTATTTAAGGAAGTTCGACGATCTTGCACGGAACCCTTGTCATATGTAGATTCAATAATTTGGAATACTTTTATTGAATTAAAACATGAAAAATGCAAAAAAAAAAAAAGGGACATATAAACCAGTTCTGATTTTCTTTTTTTTCAGATGAATCAGTTATTTGCGAAATTCTCATTTTTTTTTCACATGATGATCTTGTTAGTTTATCACATACTTGTCTTAACTCACCATGACCAATTGATTGTCCCTATAAACAGGATCATACCACCTTTAATACAAGTGGTTTGCCTAATCTAAAGCATAAATTATCAACAAGACTTTAACTTGTGTTCCCTCTAATCTTTATTATAAAGCACCAACTAACAAGTTTTCTTGATTCTTTTTATAATGTATTTGTTAATTTATAAAAGAACATTAAATATATTTTTGAATTAATATGGTATTAGAGTTTAGTGTAATTAGTAAGGCTAATATTGGAAATCATTTTAATTTTAGGACAAATTTATTGCTTTTAACCATTTTTATTGATATTTGAGAATAATTAGTGGGTTCCTTATAAAAAAGTTAGGGGAGTACTTAAAGTATATTATGATTTGAAAAAAGGGGCACACAAGTGGGACAAAAGTGGGGTAAAAAAATGCCTCCCACCCACTATCATAATTGAACCCATAAACCCTCTCTTTTATATAAATACATATATCTAAAATATATATCGTAATTGTAAAATATTTAAACTTAGAGGTTGTTATTTAAGAACTCCTAACTCTTTTATGAAATCATCTAAATTTAGACGCTTAACTTATTTTTCAATTAGTCTAAAAATTATTTACATTTTCAAGCATTAGCAAAACAAATATCACCTCCATACCATTATTCTCAGTTGGCCTGACCATTCCAATCCATTAGGAGGTGGGGTCTAAAAAATGGTTTTTAAAAGTTATTCTTTGATATAAAATTTAATTGACTTTTTTGAAGAGAATAATAAATATGTGTGTTTATAAGTCAAATAAACTAATTTAAAGAAAAATTCAGCCAAATCAATTTGTTAAAGTAATTGGGGTCCATCTCTATTACCAACTTAAGCTTTTAGCATGATGGTAGATTTCGTTCCTAAGAGTTAGTATTAGAGCTTGCACGTGTTCGAATCACACCTCCGTTTATGTAGGTTTAAGTTTGTCATTTGCTCTGTATATGCTCTCTTTTAGTGGTTCATACCTAAAGTATATTTTGCTTTTAGCATAGGGGTGGTAAAATTGTTTCATTCACAAATATATCAAACAATTTTAAGTGTTTAAAGACAGATTTTCGCTATCATTGCAAGAAGTTTTTCCCATCTTTATTTGAATAGCTCCACATTGTGCTGTGTGTGGGCATAGATTTCGAGAAGGCCTTAAGGAAGATGAATATGTCATTTTACCTTATTTAAGAATGATGAAAGAGAAGCCGTGCAACAAAATTGTTGGGAATGATATAGAAACCAAAATACTAAAAAGGATATTTTGGTAAAAATAAATTGCGGACATGGCTTTCACCACCTCTACATTGAAAGTGTTTAAAGCTGCACCTCAAAATGCCCTGTTTATCGTTTGAGGAAAGTTTATCTGCTCAATAGCTTTTTCCTCAGAATCCCTCAAAAGAACAAATATGAACTGTTGATTACAATAAAAAAGCTTTTAAAGGGGATTGAAACTTGGCTTGCTGTTGACTTCTTAATTTGTTGGCAAGTTGTTCTAGCTTGCTTTAATAGGCTGTTGCTATCTTTGGTTCTACACTTGATTCCTCTTCTAAGAAATTGTACCAATTATTTTTCAAACTAGTGATGGCTAAAACCGATGACATTATACAATAGACGTTAATATAGTGTTACATATTCAACTTTATGATGGAATTAAAATTTCCACATCGACAAATTAGTTTTTGAAAAAAAAACCTTACATAGAGCGAGATAGCAATCATGTAGAATGATTGATGGTAATTTTTGTTTCAAATTTATATTTCATTGTTATTTTTTGTTGAAATTTTTAGAATTGTTGGTATAGATATTACATACATATGCAATGAAATGTCATAAAAAAAGATATATATATATATATATATATATATTTATATATATGTAATGAAATTTTACGTGAAGAATGAAACAGGTTTTGAATCTACTGATTGTTCAGCAATATAATATTAAACATGGATGAATTTGGGCAAAAAAAAAGAGCATGGGTGAATGTTTAATTTATTACATATGTTCACACGGTCTATGTTTATAGCCGGTCCCAAGCCCGGGTAAAGGAGGAGGGTTGTGTTAGGCCCCGACGGCCAGCGTAAAAACCCCGTCGAATCTCATGAACATGGATCAACGAAGAAATTGTGTAAATGTTAGGTCGTTGCCCGTAAGCAACGCGTTGTGTGGCTCGAGTACAGTGAGAAGAGAGCGAGAGTCGCTGCATCCTAGCCTGAATGCAGTGTGAAGAGAGCAAGGGCTAAAGGATAGGTCGTTGCCTGGTTGTAACGCGTTGTATGGCTCGAGTACAGTGATAAGAGACCAAGAGCCGCTGCATCCTCGCCCGAATGTAGTGTTAAATGAGCAAGGGCTATCGCACTCTAATGGACGGAGGCGGCTAAGAAGCTAGTTCATGAGAGTAAGATCATATTTGGTTCTTGGAATATTGGGACGCTGAATGGGAAGCTTTTTGAGGTTGCACAAGTTATGAAGGATCGTAAGATTAATATATTATACTTACAAGAAACCAGATGGGCTGGAGAGAGATCTAAAGAAATTGGAGTTAATGATTCTAAACTCTGGTACACAAGAAAGGTAAATGGGGGTATCATTGCAGATAAAGAATGGCGGAAGAATGTAGTGGAAGTTAAGCGGATTGAGGACCGAATCATATCTGTGAGAGTAATTGTGGGAAATGATACAATAAATGTTATTAGTGCATATGCACCACAAGTAGGGGCAGAAGCACATCTTAAGGAGAAGTTTTGGGCAGATATTGAAGGGTTGATTCAAGGTATACCGGCAACCGAGAAAATTTTTATTGGAGGGGATCTTAATGGACATGTTGGGAAAGAGGTGAGATCATATGCAAGGGCGCATGGTGGTTTTGGTTATGGGGAGTTGAATAATGAAGGGCAAACAATTATCGATTTTTCTTTAGCATACAATCTTAAGATTGTTAACACATGTTTTAAGAAGCGAGAAGAACATTTAATTACATACAAAATTGGAACTCACAAGTCACAAATTGACTTCTTTTTAGTAAGAAACCCTGATAGAAGGTTATAATGTACTAATTGCAAAGTGATTCCTGGGCATGGGGAGACCGCTCAACATAGACTTCTAGTTCTTGATGTGAGAATTAAATGTATAAGACAAAGGCGCCGGGCAGTTTTGAACCGAAAGATCAAGTAGTAGCAGTTAAAGAGGGAGAAGCGAGAGATTTTTAAGAGAAATCTATTTGATGAAGGGGTATGGGAGCCACAAGGAAATGCTAACAGCATGTGGAAGAATATGGTTACGAGGAATGAA